>OX369275.1:2761906-4140359 GCA_947284805.1 Coleophora flavipennella
TACCTACTCATTCTACCAACTTCTACTCTGATTCCTTCACTATACGTTCCATAAGCCTGTGGAACTCTCTCCCTGATTCCATTCGTAATTCGCCTTCCCTTAATATATTTAAATCTATAAAGTTAAAGATCACTTTCTAGCGCTATAAATTTCATAAATCTGTTTAATCTCCTACATATTATCTCTAGTTGTTCTCATCATCATCATTAATGTGGTTATGTATGTACTTACTATACTATATATGTTATGTATGTATGTTTTATGTATATGTATTTTTTATGTATATGTATTTTAGTTTATATCATTTATATCTACTTATATATTTACGTGTATTACGTAGTTTAAGATTGGATATTTATTTTTTATTTTATTTTTTTCTCTATGAATTTGTTTATTGCCCACTACTACCCCACAATAATGATTTCTCATATTTCCTTCACCTAAAGGTTGTCTGGAAGAGATCGCTTGTTAGCGATAAGACCGCCTATATGTACAACTTCCTTAATCATTGTATCTTTTTTTTTCTCTTATGTTGTGCAATAAAGTGTTTTCAATCAATCAATCAATCAATCTTTGGTAACACAGAGATTATAATTACACCCGACGTAAGAAAGACTTGCTATTAGAGGATAAAAAACTTTAAACAAGACAGATTTATTTCAGTAAAGACTTTAGTAACAAAAAGTTATTCGATATCTCAGAGAGCTCTTTAGGTCTAAGGTTGAAACAAATCTGAACTATAAAACAATCGCTAAGCAGGTCAGACCCTTTATCCCTCGGGAAGGTATTCTATTAGACACATATGTCTTACGTCCCGTGTAATAGCACCGTTGGTGATGGTCTGATGCGCAGAAATAAATCAATATAGAACAATCGTCAATGCTTTCAGCATTTTCAGCTATATTCAGGTCAACCTATTATGAATAAGATGTCAAATACCTATAAAAATGTGTCGAATAAACACAATTTTTCAGTAAATGCTATGGATTAGGGTGGGCCGTTTTCACTTTTTTTTTGTTTTTGATGGGGCACATCGGCAAAAGGATGTTAAATGGGCTAATAATAACGAGTGTAAAATATTATCTTAATATGATAAGTTCTTCTGCCTCCGGATCAGGGTCAAAATTTTGAATTTTCGTGTTTTTAGAGGTAAGTTCTGTGAGGTGAACTGCTACGTAATATTAAGTAGTTTACAGTTCTTTGTATCAAAATAAATCGGGCACATAGTAAATGTAAGGAATAATAACAAATTAGGTACCTACTTTAACAATTGTGCTTTGATGAGGTGCGGGGAGAGAGGGGAATTCCCGCGCTTGGCTCATTTACTTAGTCGCGCCATTGTCTTTCAAGGTGACGCATGTGCTGTGATTTTTTGTGCAGTTTACGATGGATTCTACCAGAAACAAGTGGAAATGTCCCCTTTTTGGTAATCCGTGCGATTTAAAAACCAATACGTTGCCAACATACGAAGATATTATGAAATGTTACGAGTGGAACCGCCACAAACTGAAATCGGAGCAAAATATCAAGAAAGAATCTACCTACAAGGAGATTGAAGCTATAGTTGTTCCGAAAATCACTGAAATATGGACTTCAGCCTCTATTCCTACTGTTCAGCAGAAAGTTATCAAGGTGATGTTGAAGGCATATCATCTTAAATGCAAGAATATTCTTAAATCCCATCCAAAAATTCCTACAAAAAAATTGGAAGAGTTCCGTAATGCCAGTAAAGTTTTGTTAGATATTTCCACTTGCAAATGTGTTGAAATTACACTTTGTACTTGTCCAAAACAGAAGAAAGTACCTGCTAGAGAGCACAACTTCTTAATTGATCAAAGATCGACTAGAAAAATGTTCATAGGTGGAGTCGACACCATTGCTACAGCAAAAATGAACAAGGGATTGCAACGGAAAGCTTGTCAGTCAAGTTTGCTGTCAGAGCCATATGATGGACCACAAAATCGTTTACTTTCCTCTCCATCAGGGTTAGAAAGCACTACAGCATCAGAACATGATGAAAACTTCGATTCACCGACAAAGAAAGTTAAAACTGAACCATTTGAAAAGAAAAAAGTTAACTATGATTTGCTTGCAAAGACATGCGACAGATTCGGAGTCTCAGATAGGGCGGCAGCGGCTATAATTTCTGCAGTATTACAGCCCACCACTGCTGAAGTTGTTGACAAAAATAAAATTCGCCGCCAGCGCGATCTCTCAAGGAAGTGTGCCATACAGCGCGCCAAAGTTTCATCGGTTCCTGCTCTGTACTTTGACGGTAGAAAAGATAAGACGTTGGTCTTATCGAAAAAGAATGGGAAAATCTATAAAAGCACTGTTCTTGAAGAGCATATTTCGTTAATGAAAGAACCAGGAACAGAGTTCTTAGGTTACATATCACCAGTATCAGGAACTTCTAAATGTGTTGAAAAATCAATTGTTGACTATTTCCTGGCGCAAAATATTTCTACAGATGATTTGGTAGCAGTAGGATGCGATGGAACTAATGTTAATGTTGGTAGGCAAGGAGGAATTATTCGTCTGCTGGAGAAACGCTTTAATAGACCGCTGCAGTGGATCGTCTGTCTCCTTCAAATGAACGAATTGCCCTTTCGACATTTATTCCAGCACGTGGACGGAAAAACTTCCGGACCACGAACATTTGTTGGGCCAATCGGGAAACTGTTAGAAGACTGTGAAAAGAGACCTGTGGTTCAATATCAACCGATTCCCGGGGAGCTGCCTGATGTAACTGTCCAAGAGTTAAGCGTTGACCAGAAATATCTGTACCAGATTGTGTTGGCAGTGATAACCGGTAAATTCCCTACAGATTTAGGGAACAAATCACCTGGGAAAATGTCCCACGCAAGGTGGCTCACTCGTGCGAACAGAGTGATGCGTTTGTATGTTTCTACGATATCTCCTTCTCGGAAGTTGGTAGTTTTGGCAACTTTTGTAGTCAAAGCGTACGCGCCGACTTGGTTCTCTATAAAGACGCATTCAACTTGCAAAGATGGAGCACGACACCTGCACAAACTGATTGCTGCCACTAGGTACTTGCCTGACCAACTAAAGGCTGCACTAGTAGACCCAGTGATTCAACGAAATGGCTACTTTGCCCATCCAGAAAATTTACTTCTGTCAATGTTAACCGACACGCAACAGCATATCCGAGAGCTAGCGGCAAGTCGCATTCTGATAGTTCGTAGCAGCAAAGAAAGCGTACTCAGATTATTACAAATACCTTCGATAAATTTCGATGCATCTTCGTACATCGAAATAATTGCCTGGCAAGGAAAAATCACCAGCCCACCGTTGTTAAAAATGATAAATACTGAAGAAATCAAAAAGTTTATTGAGCAAAAAGGAGAAGGTGATATACCTCTGCTACGTCTGCCATGCCACTCTCAAGCAGTGGAAAGAGCTGTCAAGACGGTGACAGAAGCGTCAGCTAAGTTAAGCACAACGAGCTCTAGAGAGGGTTACATAAAAGCTCAAATTGAATCTCGACGAATCATGCCCAAATTCAATAGCAAGCAAGATTTTTGTGCAAATTGATAATTTTCTTGTTATGATTCATACTTTTTTTATTACTTTTTGAACTCTGATTTGAATGTCTTATATGAAAAAAATGTTTAACAACTCTTAAATATGTGTTTTAATCGAAATATCTTTAATTTTACATGCATTTGACCTTTCTGTAGTGTCTTACAAGTAGAGATAGATTTTCAAAAAATTCAAAATTTTAAACGAAATCCGGAGGCAGAAGATGAGGTCAGATCAAAAACATATTTTGCACTTGTCTTTTAATCATCAATAGGCACATTTTCCGCAATGTGCCCGAAAGAAAAAGTAAAATAAATAAATTCCCATACATTCGTGGCCCACCCTACTATGGATACAAAAATATTTTCTAGGTATTAGTAAAGGCTTTAAATGTACCTCCAGTCCATCCATGCACTTGAAATGACATTTCTAAAAAAACAAATGACGGAGCAAACAAAATCACGGCAAAATCCCATACGTTCGAGAACCAAACTGTAACCAATCTGTATCAATCTGGGTGACGAGGGGGTGAGGTCGCAATCTAGAGAGCGGCAGGGAGCGTCCATACTGTATGTTAGTACTAATTTACTCATATATACTTTGGTGATACTGTAGATCTTAAAAAATATATTTCTGAAGTCGTATGTAATAAGTCGTTGTTTTATATGTATGTTGCAGCGTGTCGTTAAAGTTTAGTTCTTTTTGGTAAGAAACTTTTTTTTTGCATTGGCAAATTAATGGAACTTATTGTGGCAATAAAAAAATATTAATTTGAATATTTAGTTAGAAATTCTAAAATTTTGGTTTGATTTGGCATTAAATTTGTGGTGTTTGAAAGAAAAGTACGATTCATCATATCAGCCACAAATCGTCAACTGCTGGACAAAGGCCTCCCCCAAGGATTTCCACGACGACCGGTCCTGCGCTGCCCGCATCCATCGGCTTCCCGCGATCTTCACCAGGTCATCGGTCCACCGCGTGGGAGGCCTACCTACGCTACGTTTTCTAATGCGCGGTCGCCACTGGAGAACTTTACTGCCCCATCGGCCATCTGTTCTACGAGCTATGTGCCCTGCCCACTGCCACTTCAGTTTAGCAATTCTTTGAGCTATGTCGGTTACTTTAGTTCTCTTGCGGATCTCCTCGTTTCTGATTCGATCACGCAGAGAAACTCCGAGCATAGCACGCTGCATTGCCCTTTGGGTGACCTTGAGCCTTCTTCTGAGGCCCATAGTAAGCGACCATGTCTCAGTTCCGTAAGTCATCACTGGCAACACACACTGGTCAAAGACCTTAGTCTTGAGACACTGCGGTATTTGGAACGTGAAGATATTGCGAAGCTTCCCGAACGCTGCTCAGCCGAGTTGGACACGTGCGATTATGGAGAAATAAATTTTATTTTTTTCAAGCTAAGAGAAACACAACGTATAAGCCTAGCTTTTATTCTGACTGACAACCTATCAAAAATTAGTCCAAATCGGTTAATATTTAAGAGGTGAAAATTTTTAACTCCGTTTGTATGACAAGTCGCAGCTTCACAAGAGGTATCAATTTCTCTTACAATTCATTAAGTACTTTTTCCTATATTTTTAATTTTATTATTGTAGTGTTTAGAGGTTCATCATTATATTCTTATATTCTGATGAAAGATTAATTAAAGAAATTAATGCATTAAAAATCAACTAGACACCTAATTAAATATGCACAGATTTCCTGCATAGCACGAACTACTCGGACGTTGAAAATGAAATTCAGGCATAAAAATCCTAATCCTAAATCCTAATTGCACAAACAATAAGTAATTTATGTATCACACTATCCACCAACAATTCGTTTTTTTTACAAAAGTCCCCATACCCCGTACTCACTAATTAAAAATTTAAATATTTTACAAAATCCAAAAATGTAAAAAAAAAATCGAAAAAAGCTCCAAATATTCCAAAAATCTTCCATTCACCACATACAACAATATAAACTTTCATACACACCCAACTTCCATACCACAGTACTGTATAACCATGATGCGCTACAACTCACTCGCCGAGGTACTTCCATACCACAGTACTGTATAACCACGATGCGCTACAACTCACTCGCCGAGGTACTTCCATACCACAGTACTGTATAACCGTGATGCGCTACAACTCACTCGCCGAGGTACTTCCATACCACAGTACTGTATAACCGTGATGCGCTACAACTCACTCGCCGAGGTACTTCCATACCACAGTACTGTATAACCGTGATGCGCTGCAACTCACTCGCCGAGGTACTTTTTTGAGGGCGCACCTACAGCCCGTAATTTTATTTTGATTTTCAAAATTTTGATCTCATTCGACAGCCAACTAAATACCCTAGGACCATTTTTTTCATTTTTTAAAATTTCGACTTATTTCTCGAGACGTCCGGGCCCAAAGTCAAAAGTTCAAAAATTTTCGACTAAAAAAACCGGTTTTTCGACCATAACTTTTTTGGATTTCAATATTTTTTAAAAATTCCTTCACCATCTGATAGATCTCGTCAATCAGCGTCCTTTGACACCATATTTATTTATAAACTACCAATAGCTTCCATACAATCGCCTTGTCGCACTAAACTCCAAAATGGGACCTAGTACCCAGCGATCTTAAAGTCATTTTCAATGACAAAATATTTTATTTAGTGAAGTGCACTACTCCAACTAGTGTTCCCGCGGGCCGCAATATCGCGCTGCATAAAAACCTACAAATAGGTTGATTCTTTAATAATACTGAATCAATCAGTTATTGAAGTTTTGTAAACCCGTTCTATCTAGACATATAACATCTATGTCTGTAGTTTGTCGGATCTCTGTAAAAACAATCACGGTTTTTTTTTTAAATTCCATTAAGATTTTTATGCAAATCTTAACGTGATTTTACGGAATTCTGACGATCTGACAAACCACCGACACAGATATTAGTGTCGTGTTTACAAAATTTCAAGGACTTTTTGATCTAGTGATATCAAAATTAGAACCAAATCACGTTTGTATAGAACGTGTATCCCTTGGATAGCACGGTTGATAAAATTGTGCTACACGATAAGAGAGAGAGAAAGAGAAAAAAAAAACATAGAACGTGTTTAAAATACGCTCCTCTTAAACTTAGTGCGAGCACTAGCGCAGACGGGCGATAAAAGTGTTAACTTTAAGCACATATCGCGAGCCTGCTTGCACTTATGACACAGCATAGTGAATTTATTAGCTGCTCAGTAAAGTAAATACAAGCGTGATAAAGTTTTCAATGGCAACCGTGCACGTGCACTTACCAACAGGTTTAACCGCCTCCGTAGCTCAGAGGCAAAGTTCACTGGCTTTACACAGGAGATCGCCGGTTCGATTCCCGGCGGGGTCAATTGTAAGACTCCGTTTGGTTGGTGGTGAGCATTTTCTAAGCCCACATGGGTAGCTACCACCATCTTATCTCAGTCTTGCCGCCAAATATCAATTTTAATATCATTGGTGTGTTCCGGCATGAAGATAAGATAGCCAGTTCCCCATTGCGTTGGGGAATCTAGGTAAGCCCGCTTCCATCTTCGGCAACATCTTCACTTACCACCAGGTGAGATGTTGTCAAGGGTTTACCAACTGTAAATAAAAAAAAAGGTGAGTTGGAGTCAAACGCACTTAATTTTTAATAACAAAAAAAGGGATAAAAATACAAATTAAAAATTTAATAGGACATTTTAGCCTAAAGAGTCACGTTACTGAGATAATTTACTAGGACATTTTGGTCTAAAGAGTCACGTTACTGAGATAATTTACTAGGACATTTTGGTCTAAAGAGTCACGTTACTGAGATAATTTACGAGGACATTTTGGTCTAAAAAGTCACGTTACTGAGATAATTTACTAAGACATTTTGGTCTAAAGAGTCACGTTACTGAGATAATTTACTAGGACATTTTGGTCTAAAGAGTCACGTTACTGAGATAATTTGAGAGGCAGAGAGTAACATTTTTTGTTTGACAACTTTTAATTCCAAATATCTCAGCAACAGTATATTTTCGTTTTTTTTTTAATTCACAATTGGCAAGCCCTTGGCATCATCTCACCTGATGATAAGTGATGATGATGTCGAAGATTGAAGCGAGCTTACCAAGATTCCCCAACGCAATGAGGAACTAGCTATCTTATCTTCAATGCTGTTAAGCCAGACTAAGATACTAGTAAAATGGTGGATGCTAGCCAAGCGGGCTTAGAAAATGCTCTTCCTCAAACCAAATCGAGTCTTACAAAGTCAGACTCCGTCGGGAATCGAACCCGCGACCTCCTGATGTGAAGCTAATGGACTTAACCATTACGCCACGGAGGTTGTTTGTATAAATACATTTCCTATCGAAAAATATAAGTTCAATCGTGCGACGAAAGAATTAATATATTTAAATATATACACATATATTGTCACTATGCCACGCTCCATACAAAATGTTCCAACTCCTTTACTTTATGTTTTTTTCTTATATTCTTTTACTAGCAGTTTCCCGCGGCTTCACTCGCGTGGACAACGTTTCTACGACTTTTCGAGGTTTCGCTGTGCGCGAGCCGCAAGCGGCTAGCGAGCGTGAAAAAAAGTAGCTATCAATGTTCATGTTTTTGACATTGAAGTGTCTTGGTTGTGATGCACAATGCATTTTTAACTAATATTAAATTAAATTCATCATAATACCTACTCCATCTAAGCGATTTATACTCATAGGCAGCAATTGATTGTACGGGTATAAACTCATTTTCTTCCCCTCCAGTTTAACAAAGAGAAATTCGTCGGAATCAACTTGAAATTGAATATCCTTAATCCAAGAGTTGAATCTACAGACATATTGAACCACATCAAACACATTCAAAGCAAAGAGCAAGCGTCGCCGCTTTAAATTTCAATACTGTAGTGACGTCACAATCGTATAAGCGAATGGAGCCGTCTATTTGTCTTTGTCTATGTCCCGAGGTTGCCAGAAGGAAAAAAAACTAAATTGATGGTGTTGCTATTTTATTTCTGGCTTCAATGAGATCACATGGTCAGAGAATTAGGAAAGTTCCTTGTAACAGCGAAACCTATTGGCAATTAAAGAGATCAAGGTATCTCTGACAAAATTTAAAGAAAAAAAAAGGTACGGTAGGTAATGATTGTGCGGGCAGTGGCGCATCGGGAGCCAGGTCGTTCCTTTTCCTCTAATATGGTTGATGGCAGAGATTGCTGCCTCTCGCGTTATACTCGTATGACCGGGTGCTGTCCGTGTGAACTGCCCTACTCTTGTCAAAGGCATTAAAGATATTCAATCTTTTTTATGTATAACTTTTCGTGTCATATTGTTTTATGTTCTAATGACATAATCATTGAATTACTACGTAGTAATTCAATGGACATAATCTGGTTTATTTCAAGGATTGAATTTTGAAGTTTTTAACTAATGATTGTTTTTTCTTGATTTTTCACAAATGACATTATGTTATTATTATTTTATGACTATCACAAAGAGTAATTTGCACCTGTTTTAAATAAAACCTTGAACCTTGAACCCATTAAAAATGTATAATATTATGTTAATTTTAGTGCTTGCTGCGGACAAAGTTTTTTTTTTATTTATATTTTTATTTACAATTGGTAAGTTGTTGTAATATGGATGATTTAGGTGTATGACCTACATAAGAAAATTGTAGGTCATACACAAAATGGGTAGATCAGAGGGATTTTGATTACTAGTCTGAATAACGTTGGCATTTTTTGCGTCTTATAAACTAAAAGTACTTATTTGAAATATAAAAGTATCATAAGTAGATTTTATTCCGACAATTTCACTATTTCAAAAAAAATTTTGGAGGAATATGCTGTTAAATATTTTTGAAGTTGACATCCCTATAATCTTTGCTCACAAGTGAGTGATCAAAGGCTCAAAAGATTACCCATATTGTTTTGTCACTTCCTAAAAGACATCACCGAGCCAACGTTGAGATGTTTTGTATTTTCTTTTGTTTTCTTTTCTTTTTATTATTTACATAATTGGTAAGCCCATGGGATCTTCTCACCTGATGGTAAGTGACGATGATGCCGATGATGGAAGCGATCTTACCAAGATCCCCCAACGCAATGGGGATCTGGCTATCTTATCTTCAAGCCGTAATACTTCAATGCTGTTAACACTGATGTTTGGCGGCATGACTTAGATAAGGTAGTGGTAGCTAGCCAGGCGGGCTATTAAAATGCCCTACCACCAGCCAAACCGAGTCTTACAAAGTTGACCCCACCGGGAATCGAATGGACTAACCATTACGCCACGGAGGCGGTTAAAACTTTCATACGCATGTATCCCGGAACCATCTGTTTCAATCAATGCTCTGTCAGAAGCGGATTCCCTCCATATTTCATTTATTCCACCACATTTTGCGTAGATTGTTTCAAACCAGCATGAAGACTGAGCCATCAGTCAGTCCAATCTCCTTCGTTATCGATGTCTTAGAAAAAAGATCGATTTCACTCCAGGTTTTACTGTAGGCGCTCTTTTTATACCTTAACTACCCTAATATAATCTTATCCTTATATTAAGGATCTAAACAATAAACAATTCAATATCAAATTACATAAGTGGCTGAATGACACAGACTGTTATAATATTAAAGACTTTTTAAATTTGTAGATTACTTTAGTTGAAGATTGACATTATTTTGTATGTTTGTGACTAAGATTAAAATATTTTGCATGCTATTTTAAATACTAGCTAAACATGAGTTCTATATACATATTTTAAGATCTTTTTATACCATGTTTAAGGCAAATAAATTATTATGAATATTATGAATCCTTTATTGTACATAAACATTTAAATGACAAGAACTTAGAGAGGACGTTTACAATGGTGTACTTATCTCTATAAGAGATCCCTTCCAGCCAACCTTACCGGGTGTTAGGAGACTTTAAAAGTATGGGAGGCAAACCTGTGTGTACTTAATAATCATATAAACTAAATAAAATACAATTAAATATAAACTAACCTAATCTACGTACATGAATAACACTTACCTTATTATGCTGAAGTGCTTATTTTTTTTACAAATCTGTATTAAAAAAAAAACATTATTTTGTTTTTAAAATGCATCTAGTTATTATGCGCGTTTTACTTTTTACCGTTAATTATTAATAAGAAATATATTTAAGTTGTATTTATAATACAGATTGTGTGACTGTTTATTAGTCCTTAAATAAACTTGAAAAAAATGGTAGAAAAAAAATTGAACTTTTCATACAAATAGTCGACGTTTTTATGAAACAGACTTCAGTAGCGTCAAAAAGGATAAAAATTACAACATATTAATGCAGGTCCAAATATTTCTACTACCAAATTTCCTCCAAATCCGTCTAGCCGTGTAACAAATACTCAAACACACACAAAATTTTCCATTTATATTTTTTTTATTATTTATGATTTTGTAAATTGCTTGGATGTTTAAAAAATATTTCTTAAATATTTAAATCCTTTTGATATGCGTTCATCTTGATTTATAACGCCAAGTTTAATTGCTGCCGTGATTTAATCATGCAGAGAGAGATGTTAAAATACCCTATATTTCTGAAATAGGCACTTTTTAGGGTTCCCCACTTCAAAAAGGATAAAAGAGGAACCCATCAAGGATCACTTTGTTGTCTGTCTGTCTATCAAAACCTTTTTTATCAGGAGTGCTTAAAAATATCAGGTTGACATTAATATCAAATACTCTATGGTCCCTAGAAACTGTAAAAAACCAAGCTTTTAAATTGACTTAATCTTAATCTTTATCTTTTAATCTTTATTGGCAATAAAAACAATACGGCTACGTATGCCGCATATTTTGGCACTAACTCGAAACCCATAGGGTACTTCCAGTTGACCTAAAATCATGAATTTGTCTATAAGCAAGGTCTCACAGCTCAAGTAAAACAAAAGTCCGAAAATTGTTACTTTTAAGTTACTTTACGATTACAAACTTGTATTTGGAGATGGAAAAATAAAAAAAACAGTGACGTAATATTGGATGTATTACGTGTATATGAGAGAAAACTTTTTAATCTACAAAGTTTATCCTTAAGTACGACTTATTTTTAACCGTCTTAAAAGAAAGAGGTTATTAATTCGACTCGAATGTATACAGGGTGTAACAAAATTGGTGTAGATCCCGTTAACTGGGGCTTCTACTCATCATAATTCTTTTTGTTCTAGGACTTTGATAAAAAGGCAAATATTTTTTTCTTTATACGATTCGATCAGCTGATCAATTTTGTGCGTTTTAGTATGGAGGTTCCAAAATTTTTTTGGGAATTTACTATGGGTTCCTTGGGGAAAGTTGTTCAGTACGATGAGTAGAACCCCCAGTAAACGGGTCCTACACCAATTTTTACAACCCTTTTAATATTATTAGAATCCCATAAAATTCGTAAATGTAAGTCTATGTGGGCCTCTAAACGGGTGTATCATTTCATCAGTGTATGTTTGTAAGTATGTTAGCATGTATGTATGTAAGTATATATATCTATGTTTTTCCACGTATTTCTCAGACATTAGAAATCAATTTGCAATAATTATTTTTGCTATCTTAAACAGGGAACAGTGGAAGTTTCATAAAAATCGATTCATAAAGTTTCAAGATACGGATTGTTAACTGATGTGTACCAATCACTGAAAAAATACTACATGGTCGGTTAGATGCCCCCATTTTGTAATTGCAGTCGCTTGTTTTAACGTTTTAGCATTGTCAATTGTTTTGTAAAGTACCTCCAAATATTTTTTTATCGAACGATGCTTAAAGCAAAATATATATATTAGTACTAATAAACAGTATGGACACTCGCTGCCGCTCTCTAGATTGCGACCTCACCCCCTCGTCACACAGATTGGTTACAGTTTGGTTGTAGAACGTATAGGATTTCGCCGCCATTTTGTTCGTTCCATCATTTGTTTTTTGAAATGTACGGAATCCTTAAAAACCTAAAAGAATACAAAAAGGTTCAATCGGACTGAGGGTCGAACTCATGACCTACGAGAAGCAAGTCCAACGCTTCGACCACTGGCCTATCGCATACATATATCTGGTGCAGTGAAATTAACGATCTTATTATTGTAAGCCGAAGATGTTGTCAAGGGTTTACCAATTGTGAATAAAAAAAAAAGATGTGCATAAAATCTCGAAAAACTATTTTACTAGATATGAGGCCCAGCTAGATCAATTTTTCGCCCCCAAAAATCCCTAAAAATCATATTTTATCGAAATCTATAGAGCCGTTTTTGAGAACGTGATTATATATATATATATATAAGGTCTAACAAAATTAGCTGAAACTATTTTAACTGGTGCTTCTACCCATGAAACTGAACAACTTTCCCCATGGAACCCATAGTCAAATCGCAAAATAAAATTTGGCTCTCCCATACTAACTCGATCAGCTGATCAACTAACTTAGTATGGGAAGTTAAATTTTTTTTTGCGATTTGACTATGGGTTCCATGGGGAAATAATATATATATAGAAGCGTCGGTGGCTCAGCCGGTAACGACTCGGTCCATCTAACCAGAGGTACAGAGGTACCGGGTTCAAATCTGGATGGCCAATGTACCAATGAGTTTTTCAAAAAACTTACGTACATACTTACCGATTGCTTTAACGGTGAAGGAAAACATCGTGAGGAAACCTGCACACGCCTGCGAAGAAACTCGAAGGTTGTGTGTGAAGTCGACCAACCCGCACTGGGCCCGCGTGGTCGACTAAGGCCTAATCGCCCTGATTCAGAGTAGGCTCGAGCCCCTCGGTGGGGACATATATATGAGCTGTAATGATGATGAATGATATATATATGGATATCTCTCCGTTTTTTAGGGTTCCGTAGTCAACATAGAACCCTTATAGTTTCGCCATGTACGTCTGTCTGTCTGTCCTTCTGTCTGTGGCTTAGCTCAAAAACTATTAGAACTAGAAAGCTGTAATTTGGCATTGGTATATTTATTAATCAAGCTGACAAAGTGGTACAATAAAATCAGGAAAACTATTTTTTTCATTGTAGTACCTTATCGTGTTGTATATCGTTGAATAGGTCTACTGAAGTACTGAAGGTTTGAATAAACCATTCTTCGATGCAATAATCTGTTTGCGAAATATTATTCTTTAAAGTGCTAATACTTGTTAGAGCCTCGTTAGAGCCAAGTGTGTGTATCCCTACCAGCTGAACCACTATTTCAGGACATTTGAAAAAAAATATGTAAATAATAGGACATAATCATCATCATCATCATATCAGCCGAAGGACGTCCTCTGCTGGACATAGGCCTGCCCTAAGGATTTCCAAGACGACCGGTTCTGCGCTGCCCGCATCCAGCGGCTTCCTGCGACCGTCACCAGATCATCGGTCCACCGAGTGTGAGGCCTGCCAACACTACGTTTTCCGATGCGTGGTCGCCACTCGAGACATAATAAAATAAATTTAAAAGTAAAATAATCACAGTTAAGTAGCCCATCTTAGTTTAAGAGTAATAACTGACCAATTTAAGATTTTCATCGATTTTCCACACAAAATGTTCTAATACAACGGCAAATATAATTTAGTTTTTTAAAAAGACAACGGGACCCTACTTTGCGTGACTTTTTTTAATTTTTTTTTATTCACAATTGGTAAACCCTTGACAACATCTCACCTGGTGGTAAGTGACGATGTTGCCGAAGACTCCGACTCGCATTTTGCCGGTTTTTTTTAAGTCTTCAGAGCCAACCCTATTCTAAACTCTGCCGAGGCGAACACGACAACTGCCGATAATAATTCATTTGGTGCAATGTGACTGGCGTGGGGAGCCGGTGTTTGAGCGGCGCCGGCGACGACGGTGGTGTCGGTGCACGATCGCGCCGTATTTGCTGAGCCGATTGAGTTTGTCTCACTATCGTCGTATTCCCTCAATCACCATCACAGGTATAAATGCACAAATTTTCTTTTGAATTTTTTTTTTTCATAATTTTACTGTGGACCACTGAGGTGCGTGTACGTTTTTCTTGGTTTTAGCTGAAAAACAGCGTTGTGAGTACTCTGCGACCCACAACATTTATGCTGAGCCTTGAACAGTTTCATTAACTTGGCACCACTGACACTGTTTCATATTTTTTATATAAACTAGTAATATTTGTCACTAAGTTTTATTTATTTGTTTTTGTATTGTTAAAATGTATTTGTGCCTTTTTAGTGAAATAAAGTTTTATCTATCTATCTATCTATCTCACTTTGCGGAGAGGTCGAGGTTTTAAAACTACACTTTTTTTTCTCAATTGGTAAGCCCTTGGCATTATCTCACCTGATGGTAAGTGACGATGATGCCGAAGATGGAAGCGGTCTTACCAAGATTCCCCAACGCAATGGGTATCTGGCTATCTTATCTTCAAGCCGAAATACATCAATGCTGTTGACACTGATGTTTGGCGGCAAGATTTAGATAAGATGGTGGTAGCTAGCTAGGCGGGCTATGAATATGCTCTACCACCAACCAAACCGAGTCTTACAAAGTTGACCTTGCCGGGAATTGAACCCTGTGTAACTTTTTCTTAGGGCTACGGAGGCGGTCGAGAGTTTATAACTATACTTTTTGAAATTGAACATTTTAATTCATAAATTGTGCTAAGAACTGTGGTCAGATTTTTCACATTCACAGGTTTGTGCTTGTGTGATCGTACCATCAATTGCTGCTTACGAGTGTAAATCGCTTAGATGGAGTAGGTATTATGATTTATTTAATTTAATATTAATTAAAAAAATATTGAAGCATTACAGTGCAAACTAAGACACTGCAATGTCGAAACCATCAAATACTGATAACTAATAAATATAAAAAAAACATAGTGTAAAGGAGTTGGAACATTTTTGTATGGAGCGTGGCATCATCATTATCATATCAGCTCATATACGTCCCCACCGAGGGACTCGAGCCTACCCTGAATTAGGGCGATCGGGCCATAGTCGACCACGCGGGCCCAGTGCGGGTTGGTCGACTTCACACACAACCTTTGAGTTTCTTCGCAGGCGTGTGCAGGTTTCCTCACGATGTTTTCCTTCGCCGTAAGAGCGTCGGATAAACGTACATTGGTACATGGCAGGATTCGTACCACGGCCTCCCGGACAGGAGTCAGCGGCCGTAACCGTTACGCCACCGAAGCCTAGATATAATTAGATGTAAATCCTAGTATGTACGAGTGACTTGTAAAGCGTTAGTAAGTATATCTTTCGTAGTGGGTTTTTAAAGTGAAACTTTTATTACATCGTCTCAAGCTTTTTCGTCTATGTGTTGCGTGATGGCAAAGAGATTATTACATCGTCTCAAACTTTTTCGTCAGAGCAGCCATGATCGTTTCGTCATCTGTACCGTAGCTCCAAGACGAGAGCAGCCATGATCGTTTCGTTCTCTGTACCGTAGCTCCAAGAGGAGTGAAACTTTTACTACATGATCGTTTCGTCCTCTGTACCGTAGCTCCAGACGAGAGAAGCCATGATCGTTTCGTGGTCTGTAAATGTCTATAATGTGAAAGAAAGTTTCACTTTTACCATGGTTTCATAAAACCACACACTCTTTTTTTGGTAAGTGGGAACTCTGTACCACATCCCTGTCAAATTACATTGTTGATCATTTGACGTGTCGTACAAAATCATTTTGTAAAGATATATGCAAGAAACAATATTCCCATAAGACAGCTCAGCAAAGAGGTGGTAAATAAAAGGGGGGAAAAAATAAAAAGCGAGTCAAGTGTGAATCGGCAAGCGTTTCGAGTGTTCTCGGGGCTTAGTGGAAAATAAAAGGTTTTTAGGTGCTTTTCGTGAGTGTTAGTAAGCCTTCGCCGTCTATGTGGGGGGATCATGGAATAAGAAATCAGCTTGTCGTGGGAAAGGTATGTTAGGGGCGTGAAGAGATGAGAGACGTTGCTCTAGGCTAGGCGAAAGATAAAGGTCTACTTAGAAATAAAGATAATACCAATTGTGTATTTTCACCACATGTGTGTAAGATAAGCTGTCTGTGGCACGTACTTTCATGTTTTTTGGAGATGGTAAAAGTGTTTATTTTCGAATTCTTAGCAAAAGCGTCGGTGGCGCAACAGCAAAGGCCGCTACCTCCTATCCGGGAGGTCGTGGTTCGAGTCCTGCCACGTAACAATGTGTTTTCGAATTTCGATTTCATCACACTCACGCTAAGAAGTCTGAACTGCATGAAAAGAAAACCAGTCAAGTGCGAGTCGGACTAGCACTCTGAGGGTTCCGTACCACACGACTACATAGTTTAATGACAATGATACCTATTTACATTAAAAACAAAAAACATCAACGCAAGCGATAAAAATATGTTGTTTTAATCTCTCAGTTTCGGATTCCTTAGCTCTTCGGTACCACTCACTTGGCCAATTTTTATTATTTGTTATTTTACGTCAGTAAATGCACTATAATCACACCGAATTTCACGTTTGTATGTATTACGGTTTTTTTTTACGATAGAGCTAAATCAAATATACTTCTAAAGACCTATAAACACACGTTTTTGTATGAAGACCCCCTTATTTTTTAATTTTTCTTATTTTTAGGGTTCTGTACTTCAAAAGGTAAAAACGGAACCATTACAGGATCACTCGTGTGTATGTCTGTCTGTCCGTCGCCCACAGCCAATTTGCTCAGAAAGTACTGGATTGATTGAGTTGAAATTTGGTACACTTATGTTAGTCGGTGACCCATATGCGAACGTGTAACGTAAACAAAAAAAATGGAAGCCACTTTTGGCGGGTAAATTAGAAATTGAAAAAAATAGGTTTGCATAATGTATTGTGTGACATAATAAATTAAAGGGTAGTGTGAATTTTAAATACATATTTTTTTAATTTTATGATAAATAATAATTAATTTTATGATAATAATAATAAAAGCGTCGGTGGCTCAACCGGTAACGACTCGGTCCTTCTAACCAGAGGTACCGGGTTCAAATCTGGACGGCCAATGTACCAATGAGTTTTTCAAAAACTTACGTACATATACTTACCGATTGCTTTAACGGTGAAGGAAAAACATCGTGAGAAAACCTGCACACGCCTGCGAAGAAACTCGAAGGTTGTGTGTGAAGTCTACCAACCCGCACTGGGCCCGCGTGGACGACTATGGCCTGATCGCCCTAATTCAGGGTAGGCTCGAGCCCCTCGGTGGGGACGTATATGAGCTGATGTGATGATAAATAGTTTTGAAGTTATTTTAGAAAATGGGCAAAAATTTACCATTCCTCCCATTATATCCAAAACCACTGGACCTAAAATCTTGAAAAAATCATAGTATATATAAAATCACAGAGGTTAATTGCATAGATTACTGGAAATTTAATTTTACACATTAAAAATGAAATGTATAAAGTCCAGAATAAGTAGACTTATTTACTATTTACCTTGAGCAAAATATAAGGTCTTGTTCTGTTGGTAGTTAAAATGTTGGTGCGGAACCCTGTTTGTCTTACCCCTAGTCGCACTTGGTCGGTTTTTTATTATAGCGGCAATAGAAATACACATTCTGTGAAAATTTCAACTGCCTAACCTATTACGATTAATCCCTACTTATATCCCTACTATATCCCTATCCCTACTTAATATTATAAATGTGAAAGTAACTCTGTCTGTCTGTTACGCTTTCCCGCAAAAACTACTGAACGGATTTGGCTGGAATTTGGTAGGTAGACAGATTAGGACCTGGATTAAGACACAGGCTACTTTTTACCACGCTCGCGAGCCGCTTGCGGCTCGCGCACTGCGCACCCTCGAAAAGTCATAGAAACGTGGTCCACGCGGGTGAAGCCGCGGGAAACGTCTGTCTGTCTGTTACGCTTTCCCGCAAAAACTACTGAACCGATTTGGCTGAAATTTGGTAGGTAGACAGATTAGGACCTGGATTAAGACATAGGCTACTTTTTATCACGCTCGCGAGCCGCTTGCGGCTCGCGCACTGCGCACCCTCGAAAAGTCATAGAAACGTGGTCCACGCGGGTGAAGCCGCGGGAAACAGCTAGTTAAAAATACAGCCCGCTGACGGACAGACGGCTGGGTGTACAAAACTCTAAGAACATCACTTTTCTGTCGCTCGTGTTGTAGTTAGTCGTGTTGTGTTGAAGTCTTTTGTTTGAAATGATAAGGTATCATTAAAGGTATACTTATGTGGAAAAGTGTAGTGATATGGAACGCTCGGTGCACTATAGTGTGGCGACATCTGCAGTACCCGCCACTAATAAACTACATACCTCAACTCAAGACTGAACCATCGGTCATACTATATGGAGAGTTACATCTTCATCTCGATAGATGGCACCATCATCGCAAGAAGGCTACTAACAAAGCATCTACAACGCACTATCAACATTTTCTTGCTCATAAGCATATATACAAGCACCAACCATACACGGTTGGTCCACGGCCGGACCCCAGGCACAACACCTCGCCTGGCGGAGATATCTCCCTTTGTTCTCGTCATGTAGGAGCACATCCGTCCCTACACTAGTACTACTCGCACTTGGCCGGTTTCTTTATCCACAACTGAAAAGCCCTAAGCATCACCTCGCCTGAGTGACGAGGATGCCAAAGATGGAAGCGGGCTTACCGAGATTCTTAAATTTTCCAATGCAATGTGCGAACTGTCTTCATACTAGAAAGATCAATGCTATTAGCATTAATGTTTGACTTTAAGACTTAGATATGATGAAGACTTGAAAATACTTGTTTTAAGTGAGAATTATCTACTTTAAGTACTTAAATAGTTAACCCATCATATGAGCTCATATATACGTCCCCACCGAGGGGCTCAAGCCTACCCTGAACTAGGGCGATCGGGCCTTTGTCTACCACGCGGGCCCAGTGCGGGTTGGTCGACTTCACACACTTCAAACTTCAAACTTACATATGAAATCGAAATTCGAAAACACATTGGTACGTACGTGGCATGATTCGAACCACGACCTCCCGGATAGGAGGTAGCGGCCCTTGGTATTACGCCACCGACGCTCAACCTATAGTTAACCCAAGAGATTAATTTCATCATCATCATTTCACCAGTAAGCCGTCTATTTGTTAACTCTTTCCAATTCCGAACGAATTGATCCGATCCTGCAGATAATACAAAGAGTTTTGAACCTTATTATACCTATACTTACTGTAGGTATTTCTACAGAAATCTACAAATTACTTCTTTTACATTTTTTCTTTAGGTTTTAAAATAATTGTTATGTACCTATAGGTGTTATGTACTGCGCATTAGAGTCCATTTAAAGAGTACTTTCCCTTCGAGGTCGGTCCGGAAAGGGTAACACATTTACTTTCAAAGGCATCCAGCGACTGCCTATGCTAACTTTCTTTTTATTATATTTTATTCACATTTGGTAAGCCCTTGGCATCATCTCACCTGACTGTAAGTGAGATGATGCTGAAGATGGAAGCGGGCTTACTAACATTCCCCAACGCAATAGAGAACTGGCTGTCTTATCTTCAAGCTGGAACACATCAATGTTGTTAACAATGATGTATGGCGGCAAGACTTAAATAAGATGGTGGTAGCTAGCCAGGCGGGCTTAAAAAATGCCCTACAACCAACCAAACCGAGTCTTACAAGTTGACCCCACCGGGAATCGAACCCGCGACCTACCATTACGCCACGGAGGCGGTTGAACTAACTTCTTTGAGCTTGTCCAGTTCCATGTGTAGGTACTATTTTCTTACCATTTCCCACTTTTCAGCGAACAACATGATGTCACCAGGAATAGAACTACCGCTATTATTGAACGTGGTCGTTTTAATAAACACCTTTTTTTTCCAGGTATCACGGACGGCCCACTATGCAGAGCGTGCACGGAGGCTGAGACTGCTGCCTACTTCCTACGGATTGCAAGGAGCTAGCATAGTACAGGGTCGTAGACTTCGGTTACCCGAGGTCGCTCCAGGAATCCATGGGCAACCTGCGGGGGCTACTGGACTTCTTGGAGGAGCTGGGCTGGCAGTGGTGCAGGATAACCACGCAAAATGGGCGCATCGGTCGCCTGGTTGCGGAAACCAGCCCGCCCCTAACTATAACTGTAAGCCCAAGGCAGGGCATTCTAAAAACGTTTTAAAAAGATTTTAGAGGATACGACAAAGCATTGATAAAGTCCCTTTGGTGTTTTAATGAGGGATTTCCTGAGAGTCCAATTAAATTAAATAATTAAGTGATTCCAACCTGTATCGATAGTTGAAGCTAGGAAGTTTTGAAGTAGGTATTGAAGCTAGAGATGGTTTTAAGTGATCTATTAACTTGACTATACGGGCTGTTTTTTAATAACGAGCAAGCCGTTAGTGGCACGAAAGGTAGGTAGGTACGATAAGGGCGTGGGTTGAAAGATGCGTGCTCACAGATAAATAGAATTTGAAATAATGATGGAGTAAAAGACCTAAAAAGAACATAAGAATTAGAAAAAACACAACTAACAAGAAACATAAATTAAAACTTACCCAAAATGGGTCTTTTAAGAGAGAATCAAGGTATTTAATAACTATTAATAATCCCTCCCGGTAACGACTCGGTCCATCTAACCAGAGGAAAAAAGCGTCGGTGGCTCAACCGGTAACGACTCGGTCCATCTAACCAGAGGTACCGGGTTCAAATCTGGACGGCCAATGTACCAATGAGATTTTCAAAAACTTACGTACATACATAGTAGCAGGGTCGGTCACGTTTCCGAGACAGCGAACGGTTTCCTCTGCTGTGGCTTTGGCTGCGAGCGCGAGGATTTTGACCGCGTTTCCTGTGATCCCTGGATTTGCGAAGGTCTGCCACTTCAATGCGCAATTCTGCAATTGCATCGGCCAGGGAACTGGAATCCTGAGACACTTCCACGACGATAGAAGTTTTGGAGGTCTCCATGACCTTATCAGCAACCGCTGCCAACTTTTCGCTGTCCTCCAGTGTGGTGGCTGCCAGTACGGTTCTTACTGACGCGGGGAGGTGATTTTGCCAAAGAAGTATGAGGGTTTCTTGAGTCATCCGTGCACCTGCCAGGTTCTGCATGCGTCTAAGCAATTGCGACGGCTTTTGGTCACCGAGCTGCATTTCTCCAATCAGTTTTTGGATGCGCTTATTTTCCGACTCCTCATAGATACTCAACAATCGCTTCTTTAGTGTCTTGTACTTATCTGCTTCAGGAGGTTTGGCCAAAAGATCAGCCACTTGTTGTATGACGTGTTTGCCCAACTTGGCAATAAGAAGCTGGAACTGGGCGTTGTCGCTGGCTTTTTGAGGCGCTATCGCAGCCTCAAACTGAATAAACCACAATCCAGGCTGGTCAGTCCAAAATTCTGGTATCCTTGATGAAACAGAAATCAGCACTAAGTCAGGTTTTTGCTCTGCAAAGTCACCAGATTTTTCACCGTCGTTATCAACCATGGTTGGAAAGTTCTAACAGAACGCGTGTGCGAAACTTTGAAATAAAATTACCGTATAGGTATGTGCAGTCCAGATATAGACGAAGTGAGTCGTCCCGGTGAAGCGGAAATTAAGTCTGTGTGCACAACACGAATATCACTTTTCACTCACAAGGGTGTCACCAATGTTAGGGGTCCGTGGTCGAGGGACCTGTTGTTTAAGGTTGCGTGGAATGTTCAATGAAAAGGATAGACTTCAGTTCACGAATGTTTCGCTTATATTGGTTTGAAAATAGGATTTACAAAACTCAAGTGTTTGTACGTGTGTCTATATCTGGACGCGGGTTCGGGACGACTGGCGAACAAAGCCGAGTCGAGCCACGAGCGCTTACGCTGCGATCTATGTGGTAGGTAGGTATGTACCCCTACAGATTTAACGGTGAAGGAAAACATCGTGAGGAAACCTGCACACGCCTGCGAAGAAACTCGAAGGTTGTGTGTGAAGTCGACCAACCCGCACTGGGCCCGCGTGGTCGACTAAGGCCTAATCGCTCGGTGGGGACGTATTTGAGCTGTAATTATGATGAATCCCTCCCTATCGGGCGTCGCTCCGATAGAATTTTAAAAGCTGCCTAAGCTTCAGGGGGTTGTTAGTGGATAGTGCGGTCCTGTACCTTATGTATGTATATATATATATATATATATATATATATATATATATATATATATATATATATATATATATATATATATATATATATATATATATATACATAAGGTACAGGACCTATAAGGTACAGGATATATATATATATATATATATATACAGGGTGATTTGTAATGTCACGTATTCCCGTTAAGGGGTGATAGATAAGGTCAAAAGCAATCAATTTTGACCTATAATGTGCTATCCGAAAGTTAACCGTTTTCGAGTTATTTCAAATTTACTTTTTTTATTTTAAATTCCGGTTTCAAATGGTTAAAATTTGAATAAAAAAAAACTACGTGCCTGATTTTGAGTTTCTTGCTATCGTCGTATAGCGGACATTCCAATAGTTCATAATAAGTGATAAAATCTTGAAAAGCTTCAAAAGTTTTCAAATTACGCTTTTTAAATTTATCAGTTTCCTATTTTTTTCTATTTTTTTCGATAAAAAAGGCAATTTTCTGTAAAAAATCTCCTAGTAATTAAATGTGCAAAGTACGTTAATAACATCTTTAACTAACTAGCTTTCATTAGAGGTATTAAACTTAGTAGTATCTCAAGTACATGTAGAGAAAAAACGTTGAGACCCACAGAGGCCGGATTTTTAAAAGGAATTTTTATTACCTGTTTTAAGTAGGTAAGTCGTTACTGTCCTCAAAGGACTCGCATTTCATGGAATTTCTTTTTATTTATGGCAATCGGCTCGAATAGGGAGCGAGAGAGAAGAGCTGACTTAGTGAAGGAGTGAGTGAGAGAGAGAGAGAGAGAGCTGTTATTATTAATTGTAGTTACGCCGCCGCCGTCCCCACACGCCAAGCGAAAATCAGGTTTAGTTGGTATCAACTACTTCGTACGCGCACACGTATTACGCACTAATTATCATTTACTAGCATTTTTGAGTTAACTTCGAGTTTTTGTTGGTTTCTTATCATGGCAGACGCAGAAGATCCGCCAGGACTTTGGCAGCAGAATTTGTGAACTAATAAAAGAGTTTAATTAAAATAAAAGCCTTTTATTTATCGTACGTAATTATTTTTCGAACATTAATTTCTTTACCTACTCATCATTTTTTTTAATTTCTGTCTTTGTACTTGGAGTTATTTGTAACTTTTTACCTCAAATGAAAGCTAGTTAGTTAGAGATGTTATTAACATACTTTGCACATTTAATTACTAGGAGATTTTTTACAGAAAATTGCCTTTTTTATCGATAAAAATAGAAAAAAATAGGAAACTGATAAATTTAAAAAGCGTAATTTGAAAACGTTTGAAGCTTTACAAGATTTTATCACTTATTATGAACTATTGGAATGTCCGCTATACGACGATAGCAAGAAACTCAAAATCAGGCACGTAGTTTTTTTTTATTTAAATTTTAACCATCTGAAACCGGAATTTAAAATAAAAAAAGTAAATTTGAAATAACTCGAAAACGGTTAACTTTCGGATAGCACATTATAGGACAAAATTGATTGCTTTTGACCTTATCTATCACCCCTTAACGGGAATACGTGACATTACAAATCACCCTGTATATGTGTAAATGTATGCATATAGGCATAGGGCTGTGAGTCCCACATAACCAGTACAGCCGGCTGTACTGGTATGCGTTAATTCATTTATCCTCCTCGCTCCTACATTCCGAGGGAAAAACAATATATTTTAGAAACAATTTTGGTTTTGAATCTAAAGTCACATAGATGACAGCGCATGCAAAAACAACAAATAGATGGAATGAAGAAAAGGTAGAATGCAAGTAGAACGAAAACACATTAAGGGTGGGCTTTACTCATGAAACTCATACTGAAATCGCAAAAAACTAAGTTGACTCTCCATACAAAGTTAAATTGGCTTATCGAAACGATAGATTTCTATGAAAAGCCTTAAAAAATAATTGCGAATTTAGTATGGGTTTCTTGGGGAAAGTTGTTCAATATCATGAGTAGAGCCCACCCTTAATGGCTTGCTCGGTGTAAAAAAACACCCTTTATAACTTGTTTTATTTCGTTTTCTCGTAAATAAATTGATTTAAAAAGCTTTTGTTGCAATGTACAGTATGTTTGTTTGTTTAGGTTGGTTCGGTTGCGATCGATTTTAGAGCGACTTCTAGAGGCCGATTGAGCTGAAATTTGGTATGAAGTCGTATTTCCGGTGACAGTAGGTCCTCTGATGATGAACTTTGGAGGTGGAAACAAAGTCCATCCTGGGACTTTTATTTTACATAGAATCGTAGGACATACTGTGCTTGCCTTTTTTAAATTTGGAAACGTGCTTGTACTTAGATTCATTTGAGCATTTGACTTTTTGAACATAAAATCTATTTTGAAATAAAAGCTTGTATCTTAAAAGGTTTTTGATGTGTAACATCTTTGCTCTCGCTTTCCTGCAATTTGTGGGAGTGATTTCGTGAAATGGGACGGAAATTTGTCCCATGTGTAACAGGAAGTCGCGTTTTTTCAGGCTTTAAAAGCGCGGAAAAGGCAAAAGTATCTATGACCATACAGCCTAGTCTGCCGTATCTTTGCCGTCCTTTTATAAAGTATTTTGTCACATGTTACACATCATATGCGAGTACTGTAGGTCTCGCTCGATTTTTTTTTAATTATTATATTACTCAGCGATATAGCTACACATATAATATTACTTTTACTGCTTTGCTCCGTACGATTTTGTAAATATGAGAATCATAATATCATGACAGACAACACCATCTATAGAATAGAAAAAAAATAAAAAAACGCTAGTCGTTGCTTTATTTACCTTCAGAGTTATTTGGAACTTATTTTTTTATTATTTATCGACAGAAAAAGCCCCTCATTCAATATAGGCGGCGCGGCGGTAACCACAGTCCATCAAGCAGACTCCTTACGTCTCTTTTATAAAAAGAAATCCAAGGAACCCTAATCCGCTGCTTGCGAGCCGAAATCCTCCACAATATCACTTAATGCGGCGCGCACGATTAATTCCGAGCCCACCGACTAGCCATTTGTCATCGAAATGAGTTTCTGCTTGCATTAGCAAAAAATAAACACCCTGTGCTTGGCCGTGTTATTACATTGGAGTTAACACCTAACACGTTTGCTAAGAGAATATTTATTAGTTTCTTTAGAAAAAACTGGCCAAGTGCGAGTCGGCCTCGCGCACAGAAGGGTTCTGTAGTCTATACATAAAAACAATGTATATTTTTAATAAATAAATACGAGTACTTTATAGACCACACGACTGAAGTAATACTTCTTTCAGAAAATAATCAAATGTTTTTTTGTCATATGCAGGTATAGACAGTTTATGAAAAGATTTTAGTATCCTCTGAAAATGATCAAATATTATTTATCTTATGATATGTTTGTTTTGACAACCGATATTGTTAGTATACAAAAATAAATAGTATCTCTCTTTCTATCTTCACTAATTTATATATCCCTCTCAACTTCCGCTCGCCTCGCCCGATAACACTTCCGTAACGCTCTCGTCACGCATCCACCAGCTTACTCCCCAAGTCAAGCGTGTGTAAAGAAGTTTTACTTCAATAACAAAATTAGAACATTGTGTAGGGTACGTCATCAAAAAAAAAACATTTTACATGTTATGTAGGGGAGGTACCCAATGAAAATGTTTTTTCAAGATTTTTTAAGTATACCACTTTGTCAGCGTGATTAATACTCGAATGTATACCCATCCCAAATAACAGCTACCTGGTGCTAATAGTATTTGAGCTGAGACGCGGACTAACGGACAGGCATGGTGAAACTGTAAGTAAGGGTTCCTAATTGGCTTCGGAACTGTTGAAGTGAATTAAAGACATTTTTTATTTTTAGTTCCATTAGAAGTTTGTAGATACGCTCTTAGACAGTTAAGAAAGATTAACGGAGAAAAAACTGCACTAACTGCTTACCATGGATATGTTGCATCGGTTTTAAGATATGGCATCGTTCTGTGGGGCAACTCAACGGATGCAACTAATATATTTCTCACACAAAAGAAATGTGTAAGAGCAATAAGTGGAGCAGGACCAATTGACACATATCGTCCTCTTTTCAAGAAACACAACCTTCTAACGCTTACAAGCTTATACATTTTAGAAATAGGAACATTTGTAAAGAATCATCCGAATCTTTTTAAACATGCTGAACAGCATCCTAGGTTAAGAGACAGAGACCTTACGCGATTGTTAGTACCAAAATGCAAAAGCTCTGTATATGAGAGAAACTGTTATTTTATGTCAATTAAGGTTTATAATCACATACCTCGTGACTTCAGGGAGCTTCCACAAAAATATTTTAAAAACAAACTTGCTAGTTGGCTGACAGACAAATGTTTTTATGACTTAAATGAATTTTTTAATCAATAATTTTATGAGAAGGTACTTATTAATTTTTTATTGACATTATAATTAGAATTATAAGTATTTTGTATGCCATTTATTGGCGAAACACACTGTTCCATTTAACTATAATTTAAACTAAGATCCTTATTACTGTGTTTCCACAAATAAACTATTTCATTTCATTTCATTTCGATGGCGCTTTTTAAAATTAGAACGCGCTATCAAAGTTATTATTTAATGTCGTCATACCATCGCGTAATTTTGTATTGTCAGTTCAAAACCGGTAATTACTATTAATCGTTTAGCTCAAATGTGTTAATTAATAAAGTTTTATGTTAGTTCATTTCAGTGTCCATCGTGAGACCCAATGCCAGGTCAACAGGAACCCTAAAAAACGCTAAACACGTTAAAAAACCGACTTCCATCGCAACAAATTAGTACATTTTTGGATTATTATTTTTGGTTTTTGTTAATTTTCTACTAAAGTACTACACCGATTTTGATAAAATTTATATGGGACCACACGGGAAGCACTAGCTTTCAAATAAAAAAGAATCATAAAAATCGGTTCACCCAGTCAAAAGTTCTGAGGTAACAAACATAAAAAAAAACATACAGACGAATTGAGAACCTCCTCCTTTTTGGAAGTCGCTTGAAAAATAGGTTAACATGGTGGATAAGGACAAAAGGGGTAAGAGATTCGCATCTGTAGAAAATAATACCTCTACTGTAGCTATAGAGAAAGCAATCATCGAAAAGGCCCTGATAGTCTTATGCTATCTCACTTCGTCTCAGTGACCTATAGCCGACTGTATCCCTGCCGAATCGGCTTCTAGTGCCACATTTTTTTTTTCGAAAGGACAAGCTTGTTGTTGGCCGTGTTTACAACTTCACACATGTGCAGTGAACACAATTTTTACATAAATAATGATTTTCGGGGACAAATCAAATAAATAAACCTCATATAAAAATAAAAAAACTTTTAATGTAAACCCGGTAAAAAAAGCGTCGGTGGCTCAACCGGTAACGACTCGGTCCTTCTAACCAGAAGTACCGGGTTCAAATCTGGACGGCCAATGTACCAATGAGTTTAACAAAACTTACATACAATACAAAAATTACATACAAAAGTTTACAAACGTACATAGACTTACCGATTGCTTTAACGGTGAAGGAAAACATCGTGAGGAAACCTGCACACGCCTGCGATGAAACTCGAAGGTTGTGTGTGAAGTCGACCAACCCGCAATGGGCCCGCGTGGTCTACTAAGGCCTGATCGCCCTAATTCAGGGTAGGCTCGACCCCCTCGGTTGGGACGTTATGACCTGATATGATAATGAATGTTTTTTTTCTTTTCTTTTCTTTTTACCATCTCACCTGGTGGTAAGGGACGATGTAAACCCAGGTCGTCGGTCCACTGCGTGGGAGGCCTGCCTACTCTACATTTTCCGGTGCGCGTTCGCCACTCGAGAACTTTACTGCCCCACTAACTTTCTTACTACCTAGTGAAGATCGCAGGAAGCCGCTGGATGCGAGCAGCGCAGGACCGGTCGTCGTGAAAATCCTTGTGGAAGGCCTTTGTCCAGCAGTGGACGTTTTTCGACTAATATGATGATGATTAATGAAACCCATAAACGTCGCCACTATTGGGGCACCCCCACAAAATCGCTTCCCATACAAACTTAAAATTGCTACTTCTTGAAACTGGATGGGCCGTTTCAAATGAAACTTTATACACATAGAACAAGTCACGAAATTCTAGTTTGTAGATAGATTAGATTGATTTATTTCATATTATCAATGTCACATTATAATAAAGCTTTTTAAATAATTTGTCTAAGGATAACGTGACTGAGACGTGTGCGCGACAGTACCGACAGTATCCTGGGCTTAGTCGCTGACAGGTGGGACAGTCCGATGCTGGAGCGGTGGATGCACCTTCACACAGTGAGGTCGTATCTACCGCTCCCCATCGTAAGACTGACATTTTATTTAATTACTTATATAACTTTTTTTTTTTTAATATTTAGTTGTACCCTACTAATAATAGTTATTTAAGGTTTTTGTATTTGTTAACACATTTATGGGTCAATGAAGCCTAAAAATAAATAAATAAATTGAAAATTGAAAAAAAAATATAATCGTCAGAATAGTAATAAATTATATAAGTATAAAAGTCAAACATAAAAAGATAATCAAAAATAAAACACATTGATAACAATGTCAAAAATAGTGTAAAAATAATACCATGAAATATGATAGATATCATTTAAAAAAAAAACTGTATTCACTAAATTATATTACTGTCCAGCAGTGGACGTTTTTCAGCTGATATGATGATGATGAAGGTTTTCATAGGTAATCTTAGAACTTTAATCTTTTTTAAAATAAAGTATTTCGAAAATATAACTGTATATAGGCCAGCACATCAACCGAGACACACTTTGGAGTTTGTACCGTTCTTATGGCTTATGCGTAAGGATCACAATCGCACTACGAGTCTGGCTTGATGTGCTGCCCTCTGTACATATATCCACAAACTATAATTTCGTAACTAGCTTAATTTCATTAGAATCGGCCTATTTTGATTAAAGTAGTGTTAATATTTAAGTTTTTATGGGAAACGATTTTGTTAATACGCTCTTAATAAGTAGGGGAAGTACCCTAATTTAAATAAATCAGTAATAAATAAATATTCTGTGACAAATCACACATGGTCATCTGGCCCCAAAGTAGGATTCCCTGTGTTATGGGTTACCAGAGACTGATATATACATACTTATATACGTTTAAATACATACATATATAGATATAATTTAACACTCAGACACAGCGCAAACAAATCTGCTCATCACACAAATGCTTGCCCTGGGTGCACGACTCTCGGATCAGTAGTCAAGGGCACTAACCACTGAGCCACAGAGTCAGTCGATTTATTTTATAGATTTTATTCCATAACGTTACGGAGGTCACATGTTTGTATCAACATACCAAACATCATCCTTATAACTGTAATGGACATACCTACAGACTAACGGAGAGACAAATAAGGACTTGGTGAAGCTATAAGGGTTCCTGATTTGACAATGTAACCCTAAAAAATAAATAAATAGGTACACGTAGTCCATCGATAATAATAAAGTCACAAAATCCTTACTATCCTTATCACACTAATATTATAAAGTTTGTGAGTGTGTGATTGTGTATGTTTGTTACTTCTTCACGCAAAATATACTGAACGGATGTGGCTGAAATTTGGTAAGTAGACAGATTAGGACCTGGATTAACACATTCGTTACTTTATTCACGCTGGCAAGAATTAAATAGGGTCAAAAAATCTATATGTATATGCACTGCGCACCCTCGAAAAGTCATAGAAACGTTGTTCACGCGTTCGAAGCCGCGGGAAACAGCTAGTATTTTTTAATATGTAATTGTGAGAATGTGTTTGTTTGTTACCTTTTCACACTTCAACACCTCGACTAATCTGGATGAAATTTGGCATGCAGGTAGCCTGTGTCACTAGGAAGGACATAAGCTACTTTTTGTTCCGTGAAAATAGCATAACCAGATAAAGTTCTTAAGGGAACTGATAAAATACTCTTTTTTGGTAAACTTTAACATCGTAAAGGAACAATGGATTATTGTGGTTATTTGCACAGAGATGGTTGAAGAGGTGGGAAATGAGATTATTTACTAACAATTCCTACTATCATCGTATTAGCCGAAAAACGTCCACTGCTGGACAAAGGCCTCCCCCAAGGGTTTCCACGACGACCGGTCCTGCGCTGCCCGCATTCACCGGCTTCCCGCAATCTTCATCAGGTCGTCGGTCCACCGCGTGGGAGGCCTGCGTACGCTACGAGACTGCCACTAACTATAATTGACCCTTTTAAATTCTTGTTAATTACGAAGTTTCATTCAAACTGTTAGATCCATTAATGAGAAAATGTAACAATCTACCTGGCTTTCTATGGGAAGTACCTTTTATAAAGAAAAAGTAATGTTATACAAAAATTCATAAAATTGATTGAAAAAATTTGGAATTTACCATGTTGGCAACCCTTTAAAACCCGTTAAGAATATTTTAAAAACGACTGCAGATATTAAAGTAATATTTCCTAGACTGATCCAAATTGTATTTAAGTTTGTTAAGCAATTTACACACACACACACACACACACACACAAACACACACACACATATATATATATTTGTTTTTCAGCTTTATAGATTATACTAGCCGTGCCCGTGACTTCGTTCGCGTGGAGCTTTTGAATTTTACCATGGGAAATTATCCTATATGTTAACCTGGGCTTTATAGAACCACCATACAGAAGTTTATCAAAATTGGCCTGGTAGTTTTTGCGTGATGCGCGAACATACAGACAGACAGAGAGACAGACTGAATTCTAAAAGTTGTTGTTTTGGCCTCTATATCGTTAGTAATGTCCGTCACAGTTATTATTTTCCAAAAAATATTTCATGTACAGACACGGCCCCGTTACAGTTTTATTATATTATGTATATACAGGGTGTCTTTTAATTAGTTCTTGATAGCAAAGGATATGAATGTACTCGTGAATACAAAAACTTTCCAAAACAAACTATGTATATGTCAAATCAGAAAAAAAAATTGGTCCTCGATACATAATAAGTTATCAAATCGGCAAAAATTTACGAGTATAGGGGACCAAAATTTTTTTTTCATATTTGACATATAGTTTTTTTGGAAAAGTTGTTTGTAATCACGAGTACAATCATACATATCCTTTGCTATCAAGACTAATTAAAAGTCACCCCATATTGTTGATAAAACAACCGATCCCTATCAAATCCAACTTAAATTTTTTTGCCATCACAATATGTATCTCCTTCACTCCTTAGTCCTTCGTCACTCGAAAGTAAAAAGAGGAACATTTTATGGCTATCGAAGAAAGAAACCTTACTTAGATTATACCATAAAATATTTCTATCTGTGGTCATTAATAAAACATTTAGGTACTGCAAGAAAATATTATTGTATACAATTTACATTGTAAGCAGAACAACTTTACCGCTCGTAAAGACAAACAAAATAAGAAAAGCTGCCACTAAAATATAATGTGGAAAATTCTTGCATAAAAACGTAACTGGAATCCTAAGAACAAGCTCTTTAGCCTAACCACAGTATAAAGAAACAAATCAGTAGCGCTACTCCCAAAATGTTGACAAAATGTTTTGTCAAATGGCGTTCACCTGAAGACAATTAATTAATTAGGTTACTAAAACATTGCCTATTGTATAATATTTTCTTCTATATTGTTGTCTTCTTTTTAAATTGTCATGCAATAAAGAATATTAAATTGAATTGGTTAATAAACTAATGAGCAAATAAAATTTAAGAAATCGGTGGTCCGCTGACTTTTTACCCGACTACCTCATGTTATGTATTTCGAGTGTATGTATGTATGTAGATTTCTATGTTCCCTGCTACACTCTGAACGGCTTGAAAGATTTTAACGTATGAGATATCGTTATATTCGTCTTGATCCCATGAGTGGCATAGGATAAATTTTAACCCGGTTAGCCAAAAAGAGGGGTTAAGTTTTTACCCAGGCGGCTTTTTAATTTTTAATGAATTTCTAAAGTTATATATAGTTATTTCTTGATTTTTCCTTTTATAGGGGCCAGATGAGAAATTGGCGAGAGGTGATCAGTGTATTTAACATAATTGAACAAGTCCATATCTTGAGTTACCAATCGATTATTGAGATCCGAATATAAGCAGGACGAGGTTCCATTCTGAATAATATTTACAGAGACACGTAGATTTTTTTTATTACAAATTGTGTCTGACAGTATATTTGGCAGGAGGTTCGTTGTCAAAGTCAACAGAACATAATATAATCGTTCACACAAGTTTTTGGTTCTTTTACAATTACGTATTACTTGCAACTACAAAGACAACAAAACCATAATAATAATAAAAGCTTGTGTTCGTTGATTAGAACATCGAGCACTCTGTAAGTAGTTTGTAATCTTTGTTTTTCAGAGCCTTTCCAAAACATTTTTCTCTCAAAAATTACTCCACAGGCATTCCAGAACTTTTTTTTGACGTACCTTTGTCTCTTTGAATTTCTGGAAAGACCACCAGAATAGTTATTTATGATACAAGGGTGGTAAAAATGTCAATAACAAACGAGTGACATTTGTAAGCGCGCGCGAGCCGAGAGTTTACCATCGTTACGAGTTCGTTATTTCCTTTTACCCCCATGTATCATTCGACGTTTTTCAATACAGTTGTGAGAAAAGAGGTAAAATAAAAAACGACCGTGACAGAAACACAAAATAACATGTGTATATACCAAGGTTTCGGCAACCAGAGTTCATTGTACGTGACTTATGGCTCATTTTAAATGTTCAAGAAGTAATCTCACTTTGTAACATACACAGGTATATTTTTTATTACACATGTGTTAATTATTTATAATTTTATTTGTTTTCACAACTAAAACATCTCATTTCAGTTTTACGAAAATTACGCCATATTTTAGCTAGCACACGTACGCATGCGTAAGTTATATAAGGCTTGGAATAATATTATTGTAAGCATTAAAACCTCCTTGGAAAAGATGACCTATTACTTGGTGTTACCCCTGCGCTTCATTCATATTTAATCTCTTTTCTTCACAAAGATATAACCCAAAGAGAATCTAATCAGCTAGCGTTATGTACCAACCTATCTCTTTTGAAATTCTCGTTTCAAAAGTCTTAAAGAAGATTATGTATCTTTGGTCACTAAATTTTTTATTTGCTATAAATTTCTTGTTGCTCCGAGCTAGAAATTAAAAAAAGTGGTAAAATAAAAGCACGTGTGCGGTAAAATCAATTTTAAACACACTTGACTGGCATATAAAGGATCAATTTTCGAGCAACTGTATTGAAAAAGTTATTTAATTACTCCGGTTGCATTGCTCTTAATCCCACTTAACACTCAATAATAGCTCAGTTTATATTGTGTGTTTTTACACAAGCTACGCCAAAATCTAAGGGATCCATACATTCAGCCAACGAAGACGTCTAGACAGGGCAATCGTGAAGGGCAAAACGGAGGCAGCCGAGCTCAAGTAAAGTCCACAAAATTTCAAAAGTTAACTTTAAATGGCAACACAATCTGCTCTGTGTCTATATTTACCACGAAAAACATTTTTTAAACAATTCTGGCAAACTCCACTATTATTTCAAAATGAAAATTGACTTTACAAACAAACCTAGTAAAGTCCAGTGAGTTGAGTATAGTTACTTAAAATTAAAATAAAAACATTTTGGACGTAACCATCTTTGATTCTATACACCTGAGTTTATCGGAGCAGGAAGAAGAAGTGACCAGTAACTTGTAACTAGGTCGTGACCAGTGATGTCGGCTTTGATGCTGCATCGGCACTTACCATCAGGTGATGTGTAGCCAAACGCACTCAAATTTATAATAAAAAAAACAAAGGCGTTGGACTACTGTAGTTTCTTAACCTGCGCTGTGGCTCTGACTGAATTGATTATGTAAAGTCATGCGCAAGTGTTGCCCGCAGAGGACGGCGCGAGCTGATTTGCGAAAGTAAATAATTTAAAACTTGCTGGAATCTACAATAATATTATCACAGGGGCGAGACTTTAAAAGAAAGAACTTTTTAGATAATAAAGAGAAGAATTTTCCGTATAAAATTAATTGACATAGATTGTTTATCATGTTGTTTATGAATTAGATTGTTTATGAATTAAATAAATAAATTAAAAAAAAACATTTTAAGTGGAGGACAAATTTTTCGGAAAATATCAATTAACACTAACTGGCAATGTAAAGTAATTAATTAATTAAGTTATAATAAAAAACCAGCTAAGTGCTTTCGGATCACGCATAGAGTAGGGTTTAGCCGAAGTCCTTCACAACTTGAAACCATTTTTCAAGTTTACCTTAGGGCCTTATGATAGGTCAAATGTTATTGAAAGACTGTGCAAAGGTGTGATACATATCCAAAATATTTAACCTCCCACAATCCTGTAGTATCCATACTGTAATAAATGGAGTATTTAGGTACGCAGTTTTTTAAGGCTTTAAGATAGGTCAAATAACAATATTCAATTTAAATGATTGAAAAACTGTGTAAAGCTTTCACTGAAAAAAATATATAATATACTTAAAGTAACAAAAAATCTATTTAATTGATATAGTTTTAAAAATATTGCCACTTTTGATACAATAAAAAATAAACTGTAGACCTTGTTTTTGGCATTAATTGCAAAATTTCTCGAAAACCAATAGTTAATGTTGAATGAAAACGACACACAAAAATCGGTGACTTTAAGACCTTTTATTTTAATTGAACACATATTTTTTAAACTTATTTGAAAGTGTAGAAAAGTAATAAAAATATGTAAAAATCGAGAATCAGGCGTTTGGTTAAAACGTAACAGCCGTGTTGAAGCCCGCATTGATTTGAACTTAAAATTATTAGACTTTCCATATTAATTTAACACGTATCAACCTACTCGGATTGAGGCATCTTAAAGCCCTTAGGTCTATAACTTGCTCAGGGTAGGCTCGAGCCCCTCGGTGGGGACGTATATGAGCTGATAGGAAAAAAATATAAATAATAAAAGTACCTATTTCTAATTACGATTAAATAGTTGCCTAGAAGTATTTTTCATATCTCCCAATATATAACATCTTCGCGGCTTCGCCCACGTGCCAGTAGCAGACGAGAGCACCTAACAACGTCGCCAACTACAATCATTGTACTTGTTATATCGGCAAATCAACCGAAAACTGTTCGAGTTGACAAAGAAAAAGGTCGTTCCCAAGGTTAGATTACTTTTATATGCCAGCAATAAGAAAAAATAATACTTTTCCCAAGTTATAACGAGCTGGTTCGCGACACCGCGTTCAGTAAAAAGAAACTTATCAACAGAGAGAATAAAACTAATGCTGGGAAGGAAAAAAACATTGAAAAACTAAATCCACTTATTAATTGAAAATACTTCAAAAAGAAAATAATTCATTCAAAGACACAATTACGTTTAATTGGGTATTTTTATTTGATTTTGAATTTAAAAAATAAAATATATATTGAAAAAAAATTAGAGAATTTGAGATGCTTAAAATAAATATGAAATAATAATGGATAAAACTTAAAATATATCATACGAATTTTCTTTTAGGTATTGTAATATTCAATCATTTCCTATCATAAATAAGTCGGTTTTTTATTATTAATCGAATTCAAAAAAGGAGGAGGTTCTATGTTCGAGTGTATATTTTTTTTATGTGTGTTGACCGATTTCTCCGTCAGTTGTGACCCGATTTTCACAATTATGTTGTCAAAGATAAGATAGCCAGTTCTCCATTGCGTTGGGGAATCTTGGTAGGCCCGCTTCCATCTTCGGCAACATCGTCACTTACTACCAGGTGAGATGTTGTCAAGGATTTACCAATTGTGAATAAAAAAAAAGGGTTTACCAATTGTGAATAAAAAAAAAATTTTATTCGAAAGGGTACACTTACCACGTCTGGATCTGATGATGGGATCCCAGGGAAATCGAGGGCAACCCTCAAATTTTATAGGCAATTATTACGTGATTCATATGTTTTCTAAAGCTATTAAAATAATTGCGTCTGTTAGTCATCATCTCACGTTGATAAACTGATGAAGGAAGGTACAACTCCTTAAGGGTTAGGAGTTGGAGGAAAATTATTTCAATATTATACATAGATATATACGTAGGTATGCATAGACTGATAGTTGTATTCTTTCAGGTTATTCAGATGAGCTGATGATGGACGATTTAACTCCTTAACTTTCATGCTGCTGAGATGATGATGGAAGCCACAGGAAACTGTATTTGTTAATGAAACACATGTATTATGATTTGATAATTCCTATTGGTGAGTAGGTGATTGGTTTTAACGTAGCATTATCACAAAAAACAAAAAAATAAAAATAAAAGTTAAAAAAAAACAAAAACTGACTTCAAAATGAAATCCATTCAAAGGTATGAAATAATATTGTTATACTTAAATACACAACATCACTCAATAATAACGAAATCAAAGGTGGGTACGAATTAAAAAAGGGACTTAAAATATTTTTTTTGACCGTCCATCGATTCTAAAACATTTGATACGCAAGAAACTGTGTGCTGGTACCGATCTTAAAAAAAAATTAAGCCCTTATTTTAATTCGTACCCGCCTTTGATTTCGTTATTGTTAATTGATATTGTGTATTTAAGCGTCGGTGGCTCAACCGGTAACGACTCGGTTCTTCTAACCAGAGGTACCGGGTTCAAATCTGGACGGCCAATGTACCAATGAGTTTTTCAAAACTTACGTACATACTTACCGATTGCTTTAACGGTGAACATTCGCGTGTCTTGGATTTTAACATTTAAAAAAAAACAACATGGCGGAATTCATAGGTGAATAATTAGACAACTCAAAAAAATATTTGATATATTTATCATGTGTTGGTATCGAAAGTAAGGTCTTGTCGCGCACATTCTAAATATGTAAGTATTATATATGTAAATGTTTTTATTTTTTGAGAAAATGGTCTCTCAAGCGATATTATGAGACGGCTCAATGTACGCTCGCTACAATCAAGCGAAATGACACTCGGCCGCGGGTAGGGAGGTGGGGTGGCATTGTACACTGATCACAAAAAATATGGAAATAAAATAAAAGTTTAAAAAAATTCAAACCGACTACGGAAAAGTATGAAAACAAGTTTCTCGCCTGAAATCATAGTCTTTATTTTTTCCTTTATCTGGGGTAATAGCCGCGCGTAGTCGCAAGCCCTATCGTAAACAAAATTTTGTATCATAAGTACCTATCATTATGGTTTGCAACCACGACTATTACCCCCGATGAAGGGAAAAATAAAACCTATGATTTCAGGTGGATAACTTGTTTTCATACTTTTACGTAGTCGGTTTTAGTTTTTTTAACTTTTGTTTTCTTTCCAGTTACTGAGAAGCGAGCGTTAGTGAAGGACGACAGAGTATTAAAGGCATTGAGTCAATGTTGAGATATAGATGGGAATGTGATGGGAATTGATTATCTTACACATAAGTCTAATAAGAAAAATGTGTGAGTGTCTGTGTGTGTCTGTGTTCCGCTATTGCTTTCTCCACTCTTGCACACAAGAGGCGAGGGTCAAATGAACACGTGCCCTCTGGAGTCAGGGTGCGAGGTGTCGCCACACACCCGCAGCTCGCCACAAGCTGCCTCTGCGCATTTATATTATTGCATTTATGTTAGTGCTCTTATCATTAATTGTTGTCTTAACAAGTGTTAACTTAAGTTGATTAGAACCTTGTTTTGTGGTAAGAGTTTCTTTTCAAAAAGTTTAATGTTAGATTTAACAACAGTACACAGTACATAGTTCGAGAGTTCTTTTATATTACTGTGAGCGTCAAAAAACCTTTTTCTTTTAATTTTGTACGTTGAGATTCATCGTATTCGTGTGCTTTCACAAACCTCCTTCTAGAGCAGATATTTAAAAGAAAAATGTCTATAACTTATCTACTGATTTAAAAATATTACAAGCGACAGAATTTAAGACAAAACTAACGAAATGGCTCATGGATTTTTGTTTTTGTAGTATTATAGAATTTATGGACTACAAAAATTACATACATTAAACATTTTTTAACAAACCTGAAACTGATAGTGCTTACATACCTAATTTAATCATTATTAATATATAACAAATTATTTTTTATTTGTTTATAATTTTCTTGCCTTCATAAGACTGAATACGTTTACTGGCATTATACTTTTTAAGATCTGTATATTTATGACATAAGTATTCTTGCCAATAAATGATTTTAAATCTGAATGTTTCAGGTTGTTTAAAATTTGAAGACATCGTTTTTGCAATACGAACATTATGACATTTACGGAATTCCATATGTTAGTATTGGGAAAACCATACCATAGTAGGCGTTCCTTTCCACTTCCACCGATGCCACATCCATCATCATATCAGCCGAAGGAAGTCCACTGCTGGACATAGGCCTCCCCCAAGGATCTACACGACGACCGGTTCTGCGCTGCCCGCATCCAGTGGCTTCCAGCGACCTTCACCAGGTCATCGGTCCACTGAGTGGAAGGCCTGCCTACACTACGCTTTCCGGTGCGTGGTCGCCACTCGAGAACTTTACTGCCCCAACGGCCATCTGTTCTACGAGCAATGTGCCCCGCCCACTGCCACTTAAGTTTAGCAATTCTGAGAGCTATGTCGGTTACTTTGGTTCTCTTACGGATCTCCTCGTTTGTGATTCGATCACGCAGAGAAACTCCGAGCATAGCACGCTCCATTGCCCTTTGGGTGACCTTGAGCCTTCTTATGAGGCCCATAGTAAGCGACCATGTCTCATCCACCAGCCACATCCACTAGAATAAATATTCCATGGCAATAACAAGCAACTTTATTATTTATTTCATCAATATGTGTTTTATTTTGATAAAACTCGGTACGTTACTATATTTTTTATGGACTACCAATACGTGGTAGTTCGTTATTCCAAGAAAAATCGAAATAGGGTACCTCCCATACAAATCCTGGTTATTTATTAATTTTTCTCAAAAAAAGGTTCTAAGGATTTCAAAGAAACTCTGTGAATAACTGCGATTTATTAAGATTATTCCATTAAAACCTGCACACGCCTGCGAAGAAACTCGAAGGTTGTGTGTGAAGTCGACCCACCCGCACTGAGCCCGCGTGGTCGACTAAGGCCTAATCGCCCTGATTCAGGGTAGGCTCGAGCCCCTCGGTGGGGACGTATATGAGCTGTTATAATAATTCCATTAAAAATCCGAATAAGGTACCTACCTCCCAAACAAACCCAAATTATTTGTAATTTTTTCATCAAGTCTGTTAAACCCTGTGGATATAACTTTATTGTTTCATTGCTAACTAGAATAGTAACTAGTTTTTTATAGGTTTTATACAAAAATACACAGAAAACCTTGGATATCGGCAAAGCGCCAAACGGACTGCCGTGCGGCCAAATTACACTCGTCGCGTGAGTCCCCGGCGGCGCGTTTGATATCCTCACTGGAAGGGTTAAGTAAGTGTAATGTTTATTGTATGGGGACCCCTACTTACTGTATATCATTGTATAACTGTGTTTTGGTAATAAAATAAATTTATTGTTATTATTTAAATACATACAATTTAAGCTACTGTGCTTGCTCACTTTGCACGAGGCGATTAATATAATTATTGTTGATTTCTGAATGCTCGACTGCGACAGACCGAGGTGGTTTCGGGAGAAAATATTCACAACGTGGAAGTAATACTTTATTTTTTTTTATTCACAATTGGTAAACCCTTACAATATTATAAAGGTGAAAATGTGTTTGTTTGTTTGTTTGTTACCTTTTCACGCTTCAACCTTGACCAATCTTTATAAAATTTGGCATGCAGGTAGCCTGTGTCACGGGGAAGTACATAGGCTACTTTTATTCCGGGAAAAAGCGTAATCTGATGCAGTTCCTGAGGGAACTAAAAAAATACTCGATTGTTGTGATTTTTTGCACAGAGATGGTTGAGTAGGTGGAAAACGACATAATTTACTAATCACCCTTAAAGACCGAGCTGGGCCGAGCCGCGGGAAAAAGCTAGTTAAATATATTTGATCATTTAAGTGACAACAATTATTTTTTTTCATAAATGTAATCTATTTACAAACTAGAATTTGGAATAAAGCAATTGTGTACAAAGTGTCATTACAATTGGCTCATCAATTTTCATGAAGTAGTAATTTTAAGTTTGTATGGGAAACGATTTTGTGAATACGCTCTTAAACGCGTTCGTCGTTCAATTGTTAGCCTGTATAAAAAAAAACCGTCCAAGTGCGAGTAAGAACCGCACACATAGGATCCGTACCATCATACTAGATGGTGCTAGTTTGTACATGTTTAAAAAAACACGTTTTTTGTATGGAGACCCCCTTATTTTTCCACTTTTTCAATTTTTTTGTATTTACTGTTATAGCTGCAACATAAATACATCATCATCTGTAAAAAATTCAGCTGTCTAGCTATCACGGAGGCTTAGCAATAGCACACCCCGGACACTGCATACAAATGGTAGTGAAATGACATTTCTAAAAACAAATGACGGAGAAAACAAAATCGCGACGGATACATTCGAGAACCAAACTGAAACCAATCTGGATCAATCTGGGTGACGAGGGGGTGACGTCGCAATCTAGAGAGCGGCAGGGAGTGTCCATACCGTATGTTAGTACTAATATATATACTTTGGTAATAGGGTCCCGTTGGGTGTTGGAACCCTAAAAATAAGTCGTCCCGAACACAATATACGGGATCAGAGCTTTTGCCTAACGACCTGTGTTGATTACAATCGGCTTTCGCAATCAACCTTTATTAGACGGGGAGCTTTCAATTTTGATGAATTGGTTCATTATCCACTAGTTCTTGCCTGCGACTTTATATTTATTCACAATTGGTAAGCCCTCGGCATCATCTCACCTGATGGTAAGTGACGATGATGCCGGAGATGGAAGCGGACTTACCAAGATTCCCCAACTCAATGGGGATCTGGCTATCTTATTTTCAAGCCGGATCACATCAATGCTGTTTACACTGATGTTTAGCGGCAAAACTTAGATAAGATGGTGGTAGCTAGCCAGGCGGGCTATAAAAATGCCCTACCACCAACCAAACCGAGTCTTACAAAGTTGACCAGGCCAAGAATCGAACCTGCGACCTCCTGGTGTGAAGCGAATGGACTAACCACTACGCCACGGAGGCGGTTATTTGTCATGATATTGATCGAGACTACACACAAAGCCGGTTTTAGAGCTGGACCGTTTGTGTTTGCCATCGTGGTAAAAGGATTTGCCAGTTAGCATTAGGGGATCGTTAACTGTTGCCTAGGGTGCGCCCGATGTACAATCCTTTGGTACATCTGCGGGGAGGCTCCTTTCATGCACCCCGTTATTTGTCATGACCGGGCATTTGTGTTAACAAATTAAAACGTCCCCACAGCAGGGGTTTCCGTCTTTTCTCTACCCGGAGAAGACACTTGAACCAAGTTCGGATTGGTGGAAGTTGTAGGACTAGTGGCAAACCCCACTGTCAGAAGTTTGTGGCGACATCTGCAGTACCCGCCACTAACAACTACGTTGCCAAAGCTCAAGACTGAACCATCGATCAAACTATATGGAGAGTTGCGTCTTCACCTCGGTAGATGGCACCATCATCGCAAGAAGGCTAGTAACAAAGCATCTACAAACGCACTATCAACATTTCCTTGCGCATAAGCATTATATACAAGCACCAACCATACACGGTTGGTCCACGGCCGGACCCCAGGCACACCACCTCGCCTGGCGGAGATATCTCCCTATTGTACTCGTCATGTAGGAACACATCCGTCCTACAAGTTTTCAATAATAATATGCATTACGGGCCAGAAGTTACATTTCAAAAAATGAATGACGGAACAAACAAAATTGCGGTGAAATTATATACGTTCTACAACCAAACTGTAGCCAATCTGTATAAATCTGGGTGACGAGGGGGTGCGGTCGGTAAGTAGAGAGCGGCAGGGAGTGTCCATACTGTATGTTAGTACTAATATTACTAGAACATTGCTTTAGGATTCTGTAGTCAACAAGTTACCCTTTTATAGTTTCGCCGCGTCCGTCTTTCTGTCTGTCCGCGACTTTTGATTTTTAGATTTTGTTTGTAAATATTTTTTTTTTAATGCAATAAATGCATTAACAAAACAAAAAGATATTATCAAAATAATGTCAATATAGCATAGGCGGACTTATCCCTTTCGGGATCTCGTCCAGTCAACCTTTGAATGCTGAAAGGACTTCAAAGCAAACGGTCAGGTAAAGTATACGACTGTAAAATAATTTAAACTATAATTTTAACGATTTACGAAAATTACGTAAGCGTCGGTGGCTCAACCGGTAACGACTCGGTTCTCCTAACCAGAGGTGCCGGGTTCAAATCCGGACGTCCAATGTACCAATGAGTTTTTCAAAACCTACGTACATATACTCACCGATTGCTTTAACGGTGAAGGAAAACATCGTGAGGAAACCTGCACACACCTGAGAAGAAACTCGAAGGTTGTGTGTGAAGTCGACCAATCCCCACTGGGCCCACGTGGTCAACTAAGGCCCGATCGCCCTAATTCAGGGTAGGCTCAAGCCCCTCGGTGGGGACGTATATGAGCTGATATGATGACGAAAATTAACTCTTTACCTTTCAACTGTCACAAGAATAAAAATTACAAATGGCCTACTATTAATTCCCACAGCCGGCAACAAGGTTTTTGGTCTGAATTTTAATGAAACATGAGTTTTGAGGCTTCATCTTAATGGATTCATTAGGGTTTTGCCGCTTTTACGAGATAATAAGGTTTGCATGCTCTTACCAGACTAAAGAAAGGCAAATTTAAATAACCATTAACATAATGTTATACTGAACATCGTTAGCCTGTGTGCATGCCTCAGAAGATAATTGTTTTCATATTTTTTTATTCACTATTGGTAAGTAGAATTAAGACCTTGTTTTTCTAACTTGTAAACTTTTTGTGAAAATAAAAAAAAAATATTAAAAAAATATTAAAAATTATTAAAATATTAAATTATTATTAAATATTAAGCCCTTGGAGCGTCGGTGGCGCTACCTCCTATCCGGGAAGTCGTGGTTCGAGTCCTGCCACGTACCAATGTGTTTTCGAATTTCGATCTCATATGTACGTTTATCCGACGCTCTTACGGTGAAGGAAAACATCGTGAGGAAACTGCACACATCTGCGAAGAAACTCGAAGGTTGTGTGTGAAGTCGACCAACCCTTTTCCAATTACATTTTAACCGTCTCGTGGGTTTTTTCAAAATTTTTAATTGTTTGTTGCATATTTTATGTTTATTTTTAATTTATTTTTTAGTAAATCCCCCATAATAATACAGTCGTATTCTGTGTAAGTTTCAACCGGCTACCTATAACGGTTCAAAAGATACAGCTGGCCTTTTAAAATTCGAACAGACGGACAGATGGACGTACAGACAGATAGCGCAGGCTTAGTAATCATGTACAGGTAACGGGACCCTAAAAATGGACTAGACATCTGGGGGATTAGATGTCAATAGCCAAAACGCAATACCTACCCAAAGTTTTTCTGAGTTATTTAAGATTTCCATAGTAATCTGAAATTCGCTATTCCTTTTAATTTCGTAAATGTTATCTATACACAAACTAGAATTTATTGACTTGCTGAAGTTTCATTATAATCAGCCCATCCATTTTCCAGAAATAGTAGTTTTAAGTTTTTATGGGAAACGATTTTTAATACTCTTAACAAACGCAAACCCTTTTGTTAAGGACTATGTAATACAAACAGATAACCATCTTCTCCTGCAAATACAGATGAATCTAAGTAATGCCATATTGTGCAAGTTTGAGTAAACAGAATAAGGTGTATGTATGTCTGTCTCATTGTTCTTGCTATGCTACACTCGCATGTCCAGATTGTCTAAGACTTACGAGTACAAGGACGCATGTGTCCCCTCAGACATAATATGCTGCCTGCCATGTTTGCTGGCGATTGTGGTGCTCAAAATTTGCTGACGATAATAATAGAGAATAGTGATACCTCAAATACACATAAGGGTTGCGACTAAAAGTCATGGTTCAAGTTAAGCTTCCATCTTCGGCAACATCGTCACTTACCACCAGATGAGATGTTGTCAAGGATTTACCAATTGTGAATTAAAAAAAAAATAGTCTACGACTGAGGCCACATTATGCCAAAAATATGAAACTAGAGTTCCGTGGCAGAACTTAGGATCCAGCGTATTCAGTTGACAGGATACACCAAAATGCGCGCAATTTTTAAAACACTAAAAAAAATATTCTTTTTTTTAGGTCGGTGCCAGCAAGCCATCGAGTCTAAAACAATTGATAGGTAAGTAACTCTGCCGTGCCATCGATAATGGCAGTAAGTACCAATTTTGGAAAAAATGAGTTAGTTATACAGGGTCTTCGGCAGATGGTTGAAAATACGAAAATGGGGGATAGGTGGGGTCGCCTTCCACCTATTTTGAGAATTAAAAAAAATCTAGGACTTGTAATTTTTTTTAAAGGATTTTTTTTCCTTTTTTTAGAAATTTTGCCATTTTTATACCTTTGAACACATGTAACTTTTTGTTTTTTAAAGCTAGCTCCAAAATCTTTTTTTTAAATAGACTTTTATAAGATTGTCGGCTCTAAAAAAAATTATGTTTGTTTCATGTTATTGCTAAAAACAAAAATGTGGGCCCCCGAACTTAAAAAAAAAGTTGAACAAAAATTTAAAAGTCAACTTTGCGATGCATTTAAAAAAAATATAATGGGGCTGGAAGGCTTCTGTTTTTTTTAAAACATCTCTAAAGCTTAGGCTTTTGAATGGTATGTAATTTGTTTCGGTATCTTTTTTGTAACCGGAGTTGTTAATTTTTTTTACTCAATTGGACCATGTTGACGAAATTCCACTAGTTACATGTTTTGTGAAATGTATCAAATGCAAAGTTGAAAATAATGTAAATACTTACTGTTGGGACGGTTACAAAGAGCAGGTACGTTTTTTTACATTCTTGCACACACATAATGGCTATCTTTTGTCATTTATTGGCATGTTGGAGTTAGCACTTCCATATGCCAATAAAATGTCCGCATATTCCGCATTGGTAAATTGAGCCATTTTAAACCACAACAAAGTCTTAACAAAACGTCTGATAATAACAAAAAGTGACAAACAACAAAAAAACTTAACAAAATCACAAACACAGCAAAGTGAAATTAACGAAAACAAAAAAAAAAACGTTAACGTTATTAACGTTTGTGATTTTGTTAAGTTTTTTTGTTGTTTGTCACTTTTTGTTATTATCAGACGTTTTGTTAAGACTTTGTTGTGGTTTAAAATGGCTCAATTTACCAATGCGGAATATGCGGACATTTTATTGGCATATGGAAGTGCTAACTCCAATATGCCAATAAATGACAAAAGATAGCCATTATGTGTGTGCAAGAATGTAAAAAAACGTACCTGCTCTTTGTAACCGTCCCAACAGTAAGTATTTACATTATTTTCAAATTTGCATTTGATACATTTCACAAAACATGTAACTAGTGGAATTTCGTCAACATGGTCCAATTGAGTAAAAAAAATTAACAACTCCGGTTACAAAAAAGATACCGAAACAAATTACATACCATTCAAAAGCCTAAGCTTTAGAGATGTTTCAAAAAAACCAGAAGCCTTCCAGCCCCATTATTTTTTTTTTAAATGCATCGCAAAGTTGACTTTTAAATTTTTGTTCAACTTTTTTTTTAAGTTCGGGGGCCCACAGTTTTGTTTTTAGCAATAACTTGAAACAAACATAATTTTTTTTAGAGCCGACAATCTTATAAAAGTCTATTAAAAAAAAGATTTTGGAGCTAGCTTTAAAAAACAAAAAGTTACATGTGTTCAAAGGTATAAAAATGGCAAAATTTCTAAAAAAAGGAAAATAAATCCTGTAAATAAAATTACAAGTCCTAGATTTTTTTTAATTCTCAAAATAGATGGGAGGCGACCCCACCTATCCCCCATTTTCGTATTTTCAACCATCTGCCGAAGACCCTGTATATTCGGAATCAGCGAATCAGGAACCTGTTAATCAAGCATAACAGCAGTAACTCTATGTTTCTACAACTTATACTTATTAAAACAGCAGTAAATATACTTACTTCCGGTTTTAAAGTGATGCTTTGGTATTAGTTTTTCTAGCTACTTATAATATTATAAGTGCTACCCTTTTTACTTTTGATAATGAATGGCTTAGTTTATCAGCAGTAACCAATCATACTGATTTTATGTTAAGCGGTATTTAAGGAAACTTTAGTTAATATTACTTAGCATTAGAGCAGTAACTGTACATACTGCGGTTATGATATGAACAATAAATCTGTTAAATTTTAATCAATTGGCTTAACATATTGGCAGTAACTATACGTACTGCCGTTATGATACGCAACATCTAATTAACCTAAAATGTTACTAGCTTAGAACATTGGCAGTAACTATACTATACTGTGAATAGTATAAATTATATGAGTAATATTATATAGGATGTCTAAATGGCGGGCGAATAGTTGAGGGGTGCGTGTGCTGGTACCGGCCTTTTGATTCATACCTAACTTTGATTTCATTATTGTTGGTTAATTTCATGTATTTATATAATATAAAAACATTATTTCATTCTTATGAGTGTTTTTCTTTTTGAAGTCAGTTTTTATAGATATACTCGTACATCATATACATTTTAACTTTTTTTTATAAAATGCATTGAGTGCGTAGTCCCAATCATTTGCCTGACCAAAATTCGGTGATATGCTATTAACGCATCGTTATTTTCGGTTTGTATATCACAGAAGAAATTATTTAATACTAGCTGTATCCCGCGGCTTCACCCGCGTGGACATTTTTTCTTTGACTTTTCGAGGGTGCATAGTGCGCGAACCACAAGCGGCCCATGTATTAATCCAGGTCCTAATCTGTCTAGCTACCAAATTTCAGCCAGATCCGTTCAGTAGTTTTTGCGTGAAGAAGTAACAAACATACACACTCACAAACTTTCGCCTTTATAATATTAGTGTGATAAAAAGCGTTTCTGCTTCATTCATTAACGTGACGTAAATTCAGCAAAATGTCTCCACGCGAGCGTCGTAGCGCTGCGAAACACGAAAACATTAAACACACTGAAAGCTTTGTTAAAATCCAAATGCGAATTCTGCAGAAAAGTTTTATTAAAACAGATATACATTTAAATATTATGATCGGTGTTTCTTACGCGATCGAATCAGAAATGAGAAGATCCACAGGAAATCCAAAGCACAATCTAAATGAATCCTTACAGTGTGACCAAGATAACCGCCACATAGCTCATAGAATCGCTAAACTTAAGTGGCAGAGGGCAGGGTACTTAGCCCGTGGAACAGCTGGTCGTGTAGGCCTCCCACTCGGAGAAACGATGACCTGGTGTGGAGCCCAAGGTATTGTGTGCATGCAAGTTGTCATTCTTTACCTAATTACTCTTTATCTGACCAAGGTCTAATGGAATAAGTTTCTTTTAGAAATTTAGGACCGCATCCGTGGCGTAATGATTAGTCCATTCGCTTCACACCAGTAGGCCGCGGGTTCGATTCCCGGTGGGGTCAACTTGTAAGACTCGGTAACAAACATTGATGTGTTCCGGCTTGAAGATAAGATAGCCAGTTCTTCATTGCGTTGGGGAATCTTGGTAAGACGGCTTCCATCTTTGACATTATCGTCACTTACCATCAGGTAAGATGATGCTAAGGGCTCACCAATTGTGAATAAAAAAAATAGGTGTATGTATTAAGAACGTATTCACAAAATCAAAAAAATTTAGTTACAGCACTTAATAAAAATATTTTTAAAATACCATAACTATGACTCGATTGTCGTGATGGGTGAACTTTTACTTATATACCTACAGGTTTGTACGGAACCCTCGGTTCGCGAGTCCGACTCATACTTGGCCTGAAGGGTTTAATCCAATATCTTCATAACTAAAAATTCCAGAAAACATTTTCTTAGACGTTACGTTACGTTACGTTACGTTAAATATATTTTATTAGATCCCCGTAGCACAAACCTCAGACGGTCCTGTCTGACCGAAGACCGACCCTGATCAGAATAATGCACCGCACAAATATCACCTCCATGCTATGTGTACACCCCCTAAGGGTAGGATGTGTCTACACCTGTGCAGGTTTTAGATGAAATTTATTCGCTTCTGTCATAATAATATTTGCATGTAGGAGCAAACTTCTAAGCGTAAACTTAAGTCTTAAGGTGGGGTTTCAAAAATATCTATCTCATAACCTATTGCTAGTGTATATTATGTCGTTACGATATCATTAAAAGTTGCCATATCATAAAATAGTTGAGTGCACGATCATGAAAATCTGATTTGAGTGAGCGAAGCGAGCGATATTTGGTTTGTTCGGTTAGATGATGATACTGCCGAAGGTGGTGGAAGGCAGTTTAGGTTACGTTCGATTCGCATGCTATGACCAGGCATTTCATGATCTTGTGAATCAATTTCATGAAAAGGTTAATTCTACTACGAACATTTTAGGATATGGTTAATTCTACGATGACCATTTCAGAAAATGGCCAATTCTACGACGACCATTTCATGAAAGAGTTAATTCTACGACAACCATTTCATGAAATGGCCAATTCTACGACGACCATTTCATGAAAGAGTTAATTCTACGACGAACATTTCAGGAAGTGGTTGTTTCTACGACGACCATTTCATGAAATAGTCAATGTTACGACGACTGTTTCATGAAATAGTCAATGTTACGACGACTATTTCATGAAATGGTTAATTCTACGACGATCATTTCATGAAATGGCCAATTCTACGACGACCATTTCAGGAAATGGTTAATTCTATGATATTCCTACATTTACATAACAAAGTTTTAGCGTTAATTTGTCATGAACCAACAATATTTCGTTACAAATTCAACACTGCTCAGGCGCTAAATTATTGTTTTTAGGGTTCCGTACCCAAAGCTTAAAAACGGGACCCTATTACTAAGACTTCGCTGTCTGTCCGTCTGTCTGTCACCAGGTTGTATTTCATGAACCGTGATAGCTAGACAGTTAAAATTTTCACAGATGATGTATTTCTGTTACCACTATAACAACAAATACTAAAATTTAGAAAAAGTGAAATAATAAAAAGGGTTTTCCACACAAAAAAGTTTTTCTTCTAAACATGAAGAAACTAGCGCCATCTAGTATAATGGTACGGAACCCTATGTGTGCGGTTCTTACTCGCACGTGGACGGTTTTTTTTAGTAAATGTTTTATTACCATTCCGTATCTTGATTGAGACGAGGTAAAATTTTAGTCTCTCTGTAACTAAATTTTCCAGTTTTTCATCTGCCATTTATGTGAGCTGTCAATGCCAATGTGTTGCTGAACGCTAACGACCAAAGTATTTTGAGAATAGTTCACATCTAAGATCGTTGAACGTGCATTGCTCAGAAGCCGCGATACCTATTTGTAGCTTGAAATTTAGTTCAAAAACACAAACATTCATGTTTAATATTTTATAGATTTTTTTTTATATTATTAAATTTTGAGTGCATTTGGCTGCATTTCACACCATAGTTAATACCGGTGCAGCCCAGGATATAAGAAGCAAGCTTAAATAGTGCCTATTTACTCTCGTCTTCAAGAATCCTAAATGATTCTAATCACACTCCTTGGCCGTTCACATGATGAATGAAGAAATCGCTAATTTGAATTCTACAATATGGCACCTATACTGGACGGTGTACTAGGTGATAACTTGCATTACATAGTTCTTATCAGTAACTAGCTTTTGCCCGCGGCTTCGCCCGCGTGGATTTTGTTTTTATGACTGTCTTTAAGGGTAAGTGGTGCGCGAGCCGCGGCTCGCGAGCGTGGGCATGAGTTTTCTCCAGATCCCCCAGGAACTATATCGGGCAATTCTGATTAGCAGTTTATGTCACTTCCCACCCCCTCAACCAATTTTATATAAAAAAATCACTTCAATCCGATGCGTTGCCAACGTGCGCGAGTGTGAAAATGAGTTTTTACCAGATTGCTCGAGAACTATGTCAGGATATGCTAATAGGTTATACCATCTCTGTGCAAAAAATCATAACAATGGCTGTCCATCCGCCAACGCAGGGACTCCCATACTTTAGCTCTTCTTTATAATGTTTTGTTCAACCCTGCTGCTCCTCGTTATCTCCGAGAGAGGTTTAACTTCCGTACTTCTGCGGACTCCAGGTTGCGCTCCAGCAAAACCTGTGCCCTCGCGGTCCCCTCCCACACCACAGATACCTACACCAAGTCATTCACTGTTCAAGCCGCGCGTCTCTGGAACGCTCTCCCGGTCGACGTTAAGTTAAGTCCTTCCTTAGCCATCTTTAAGGCATCTATTAAGAAGATGTGGAGTCCCAACACTGAAACCTGAGCTCGTATATTTATTATTTATTTATTTATATAATATTTACTGCATATAATACTGTTTATATTAGTAGTATAATTATAATATTTATAAGTGAGTAACATTATGTCCCATGAGTTTGTTTTTTTCTTAACTTTAATTAATTTTAAAACTATGTACACTTTATATGTTAAGTCGTGTCTGTAACTTTGTTCTTACCTTTTTCTTTGTTTTTAATCTAATGTCATTATTAGGTTGACTGGTAGAGATCCCGTAAGGGATAATTCCGCCTTTATACCATACATATCTGTTTTATGTTCTGTATTCAATATTGTCAATAAAGAATTTGCAAATAAACAAACAATCCATTGTTTTGTTGCGATTTTAAAGAAATTAGGCAAAAATGAGTATTTTTAAGTTCTCGCAGGAACTGCATCGGAATGTGCTATTTTCATGGTATAAAATTAGCCTATGTCATGTTTTTTCATAAGTTTTCTTACAGCCTATATACAGGAATTAACAAAATTGGAATAGACCCCATTAACGGGGGCATCTAATCATCGTACTGAATAACTTTCCCCAAGGAACCCATAGTAAATTTTAAAAAAAATACATTCCATATTAAAATGTTTAAAATAGGTCCATCAGCTGATCGATTTGTATGAAGAGTTCAAAAATTTGTTTGCAATTTCAGTAAACTTTTAGAACAAAAGTTGTTCAGTTTGATGCGTAAATGCCCCAGTTATTGGTTCCTACACCAATTTAGTTACCACCTTTGACCACCTATAAAGGTGACTATTCTGTGCCAAAAATTCACAAAATCTGAGATGTTAAGCCCATAGATTTCAAACAATCATGGAATTGTTGAAAATATGGTCGTTGACTAAATAAAATTCAGCTCCAATCATACAATTTTCAATTTAGTTATTATATTAAACATATTATTCAAAGTCAAAAGTATTTAATTTAATGGAGGTAAAACATAACACATACTTCATATAACAGTAATTCATCTAAGATTGAAAATAATTCGTCTAACACTGAAAGTAATTCGCCTAAGAACGAGAGTAATTCGTCTAAGACCGAGAGTAGGTAAATCGTCTAAGACCAAGAGAAATTCGTCTCAGACTGAAATTATATTTTCGAACCGACTTAAAAAAAGGAAGAGGTTCTTAATTCATCAATATTTTTTTATCTTACATTATTAATACGCTGTTTTTAAGCCGATTTTGATGATTCTTTTTTTAACACATTCCCTGCCACGACGATGACGACAATACGATGACAATGATTATCAAAACTAGAGTGAACAGTGACAGTAGCCGTGACAGTAGCCGTGGAAGTGTTAATTGACAAGCCATACCTTCAGGTTGGTTTTATATAAATCTTCATTAAAATCCGTTTAATACTTCTCTTCACCATATCATACACGACTGCCCAAAACGGAAGTACACGGGTGATCTCCTGGATCTTTTTACTCTTAATAAATACACAGCCCAATGGGTAAAGAATTTTATATCTTAATTATTCACCCATTGGGCTGTGATCTCCTGGATCTTTTCACTCTTAATAAAGACACAGCCCAATGGGTAAAGAATTTTATATCTTAATTATTCACCCATTGGGCTGTGATCTCCTGGATCTTTTCATTCTTAATAAAGACACAGCCCAATGGGTAAAGAATTTTATATCTTAATTATTCACCCATTGGGCTGTGTCTTTATTAAGAGTGAAAAGATCCAGGAGATCACCCCAAAACGGAATTACACCTGGATCTTTTCACTCTTATCAAAAACACAGCTCAATGGGTGAAGAATGAAGATATAATAATTTAATTTTCTTTATTATTATACGAATATAAAAATAGAGCCTCTCTGCTCACTTGGCACGAGGCGAAGTGGCAGGAGCACCTCCAGCGGAAGCACAGTCGGCTGGAGTTCAGTGCGACTGGGACAAAAAGTGTCGAGCTATCCGGGCATCGTCGAGGAGGACTGCTTTCTGCATGGCTGCAATTATTGGTCTGCCTCGGAGTTCCAGCCGCCTTAGGTGACGTTCAAGGTATTATTCAATTTATTATTACATTTTTAGAAAAGCGACTTGGAAAGCCATACGAATAAAAAAAAACTTTTCTTCGAAATAACAAGAAACAAAAACATAAACGTAGCAACACTGTACTTCGTTATTGTTGCTAATAAAGTTGGTTTTTAACGTGTAGCGTTTTCTATTATAGCTACAAAGTTCCTGCCTCGTGGAACTTGTACACTCAACGTTTCGGAAAATGTTAACGAAGAGAACAGAAACAATGAGTCCAAAAGAAACTTTTATTCAGCTTGCAGTTGATTGTGTCCCTAATTCGGGTCATTTTGCGAGGCAATTAATCCGCGTAATGGGCCCATGTTAAAACGAAACAGACCAGAATTTCTTTCAAAATTAAACCGAGTGTAATCTGATTTTCACTTTAATTAAGTGCCCGAGTGCTTCGTTAAGGGGCTAATTAAAATGTTTTATCTTGAATTCCGATTTTGAAAATGATTAATGAGACGCAGGAGGGGTATTAGGTAATTTCCAAAGAACTGAAGTTGACTAAGAATCTAAAACTCTTGCTAAAGGCTCGTTATTTATGTAAGTCTAGCATTAATTATTCGTAGAGTCTAATCTACTCTTAGCGATTTATTTCAGATCCTACGTACAAAATTTAATACCTATATACTTTTGCGTTTTCTAATTGGTCTCTTAAAATTATCTCACTTTAGGTAATTTATCACTTATAAAAAAAGCGTCGGTGGCTCAACCGGTAACGACTCGGTCCTTCGGCCAATGTACACAGGCCAGCACATCAAGCTACACACTTTGGACTCTGTACCGTTCTTATGCCGAATGGGTATGGATCAGAAGCGCACTACGAGAGTATAGCTTGATGTGCTGGCCTCTGTACCAATGAGTTTTTCAAAACTTACGTACATACGACTTACCGATTGCTTTAACGGTGAAGGAAAACATCGTGAGGAAACCTGCACACGCCTACGATGAAACTCAAAGGTTGTGTGTGAAGTCGACTAAGGCCTGATCGCCTTAATTCAGGGTAGGCTCGAGCCCCACGGTGGGGACGTATATGAGCTGATATGATGAAACAATAGGTAGGTATATAGGTAAACCCTTAAGTGGTGACCCCAAATTATAGAGCGTGTTCTTATTTTGACCGAATTAATTTATTTTCAAGCAAGCAGACGGGATTCCCCGCGCAGGGCTAAAAACTTTGACTGTCCGTTATCGACAGGTACATACAAAGCTAAGACTCTACATATATGCAGGCACCTACACACTAATTGATTACCAAGTTAAAGGATATTCAAAATATTTAACCTCCCACAATCCTATTGTATCCTTACTCTAATAAATAGAATATTTAGGTACGCAGTTTTTTTAAGGCCTTAAAATAGGTCAGATGACAATATTCAATTCAAATTATTGAAAGACTGTGTAAAGCTTACACTATGGAAAAAATATATTAATATACTTAAAGTAATAAAAAATCTATTTAATCGAATACAATTTTAAAAATATTACCACTTTTGATGTAAAACATAATACTATAGCCCTGCTTTTGGCATTAATTTCAAAATTTTTCGAAAACAAATAGTCATTTATGAATGAAACCAACACACAAAAATCGGTGACTTTAAGTCCTTTTATTTTAATAAAACACATTTTTTTTAAACTTATTTGAAACTATAGAAAACTAATAAAAACATAAAAATCGAGAATTGGGCGTTCGGTTTCAACGTAACAGCCCGCATTGATTTGATCTTAAAATGGATTGAATTACGTTCGATATAATTTTAACACGTACTAACCTGCTCGGATTGAGGCATCTTAAAGCCTTAATAGGAGACATCACTAAAAGAATGACAGAATTTTGTTTTTGTATAAGTTATAAGAAACTATAAAAAATGGCCATACCAACAGTATTGCAACCAAAGAGTTTTAACACTTACGTTATAACGCCTTTTGAATTTTTTATTCACTAATTAATTAATCTGTCTATTGTTTATTGTATAAATTATCATACCTCTATCCTACCTCTATTGCATAAAGATTTGACCGAATAACCCATTCCCTGTTCAGAATTCTTAAGCTATAATTGATAAACCTCTCGCGATGATATCATTTGCTAAACCGTGGGTTTGTAGCTCATAGTTGAAGAAAAGATAGAGTCACATCAACGACAGCTCCACGAAGTGCGTACCTACACCACTTTTTACCACCTTTTGGCTGGTCACCCTACTACACTGTTACCCAAATTATCTTGTTGACACTTTAACTCGCGATGACACCATACTCTAAATCCTCGGTGATCATTTCATAGTTGAAGAAAAGGCAGTGTCAAATTAACGTCAGCGCCACAAAGTACTATCTACAACACTTTATACCACATTTTGGCTGGTCACCACTCTATATTGTTACCCAAATGGTCTTGTTGCCACATTTATTTTTCCTTTTTTTGCAGTTAACATTGGCTTAGAAAATGCCCTTCCACCAACCAAACCGAGTCTTGCAAAGTTGGACTCCACCCGTAATCGAACCCGTGATCTCATGGTGTGAAGCAAATAGACTAACCATTGCGCCACGGAAACGATTAAAACTGCTAGGTACGCTGTAGTAGCTCCGACCTATAAACATCGAATATAATTTTTAAGCTTTTGTATAGCTTTTATCGCGGTCTTTGCAGGGACCGAATCAAGAAATTTCGTAACGAAAATAACTTTAAAATAGTTTCAAAAACTAAAAAACACGCTTTTAGCACGCACTAAAAATTACAAAATAGCCAATTCGCCATCTTGGATGACCGCCATGTTGGATTTAAGTCACGTGACTATTTTTTCGTATTCCGGACAGCAAACCCTTTCATTTGATACCCATATCATAGGTGTGCATTTCAAATAGCCTGTCCGCCATATTGGATTAAAGTCACGTGACTATTTTTTTCGTATTTCTAACAGCAAATCCTTTCATTTGATACCCATATCATGGGGGTGGATTTCAAACAGCCAGTCCGCCATCTTGGGGAGGCCGCCATATTGGAGTCGATGACGGTGACGATGATGATTTAACTTTCTTTACTTTCTTAGTATTAATTTATTACATAAACATCCCGCGCCCCAAGGACTATATGGTACTGGTAAATACTGCAAAAATAAAAAGTAAATAAATAATTATAATTGCATGAGTTGATAATAAGGTCTAACTTCGAGAAAGAGATCAATCGTCAAATCCAACTCGGCTGGGCAGCGTTCGGGAAGCTTCGCAATATCTTTACGTCCCTGATACCGCAGTGTCTTAAGACCAGTGTGTGTTGCCAGTGATGACATACGGAACTGAGACATGGGATCTTACTATGGGCCTCATAAGAAGGCTCAAAGTCACCCAAAGGGCAATGGAGCGTGCTATGCTTGGAATTTCTTTACGTGATCGAAACAGAAACGAGGACATCCGTAGGAGAACCAAAGTAACCGACATAGCTCTCAGAATTGCTAAACTTAAGTGGCAGTGGGCGGGGCACATTGCTCGTAGAACAGATGGACGTTGGGGTAGTAAAGTTCTCGAATGGCGACCACGCACCGGAAAGCGTAGTGTAGGCAGACCGATGACCTGGTGAAGGTCGCGGGAAGCCGCTGGATGCGGGCAGCGCAGAACCGGTCGTCGTGAAGATCCTTGGGGGAGGCCTATGTCCAGCAGATGTCGTCCTTCGGCTGTTATGATGATGATAATGAATTCCATAAGTTGATGAAAAATGCTATGCAATAGCTTTACCGCGGCAGTCCCCGACACACGTCTTTTTTTTACATTCATATTTTATGTTTTGTTCTCTTCTTGGTGTAAGTATTACTAATAACGTATTTTCCGGTAACAAAATAAATGAAAAAAAATATCAGAAAAAAGGAACCCTTTAAAAATATCTGAAAACACTACTTTTTTAACTCTTACAATAATTTCGAGGATTTTACTGCTCCACATTTACGTAACCACATTTTGCGGTTGCGATGTGGTCTGGTAGTGGTTATGTCTGAATGAGCCCTTAGATGCCAATCAGTCGTAAACACAAGAACACCACAACCACAACGCAACCACGTAGGCGGGGGCAAATTTGTATGAAAACGGATAGTTTTATCTACACGGACTATATTTTGCCGTCCAAATCAACCGTGTGGACGAAACCGACCACATCGCAACCACGTAGCGTCAGTGGGGCACGAGTACTCCTACCAGTCGCCTGAAAGCACTAACCTCAACGCAACCATATTCGTGACAACACGTTTTTTTAATTGCCATAACGCAACTACAAGATGCTGCGGCGACACTATTCACACGTAACCACATTTTGTCGTTGCGATGTGGCGTGCTTGTGGTTAAGTCTTAGAGTCTTAAGATAGGTCAAATGACATAGGCTAAAATAGCGCTGGGAGCATGCTGTTGGCTGGTGGGGTCTGCAGCCTAAGTCGGTGCTGTGGGCTTATAGTGCGGCCTATGGTTGCCTATGGATGTGCTGCTTTGCACAAGAAGACTCAGCAGCATACATGCATTGCTACCCTTAATAGCCTACAAAGAATTCCTTGTCGCATGGCAACTAATGCCATCTCATCGACCCCGACTGCAGCCTTAGAGGCTATTCTTAACCTCGAACCGTTGCACATCCATATACAAACGGAGGCTAGGTTGGCCATGCTGCGTGCAATTGGAGGTAGTATGGTGAACTGGAAATCACAAGTGATGAAGGACGTCTATGGTGCGCTCACAGTGAATCCAGTACTAGCCATGCCATCCGACTCCCTTTTAAAACACGGTTCACATTCCGCAGCGGGACCATTGGAACCCTCAATTCTGGTGACCGTATCTGGTTCACTGATGGTTCTAGAAAGGAGGGTTTAGCTGGAGCTGGGGTATGCGGCGGAGACTTAGAAATGAAGCTGTCATACAGCTTAGGCCCGCATGCAACGGTTTATAAGGCGGAAATGTACGCGATAGTAAAATGCGCACAAGAAAACCTTCTTAGGTCCTATATAAATAGACACTTATTTATGTTCGATAGTTAGGCGGCCCTTATGGCACTGAAATCCCATGAAATTGATTCCAAGTTAACTTTTGAGTGCGCTGCTGCCCTCGACCAGCTGGGGAGACTAAACAACGTCACCTTACACTGGGTGCCGGGACATAGCGGCGTCAAGGGTAACGAAATAGCAGATGAGCTTGCAAGAACCGGAACAGAGACACCAGCTATAGGACTTGAACCAATAGTGGGAGTGTCACTTTGCACGGGAAAAAGAATGCTGAAGGAATGGGCAAATGAACAGAGTCAAGCACTCTGGGCAAATTCTCCAGGCCAAAAGTATTCAAAAATGCTCATTTCTGGTTTCTCTCGGGGGTATACTTCTAGAGTACTGCAATTGCAAAAGCCTGGACTTCGAGCTCTCGTCAGAACTCTGACTGGCCACTGCAAGCTTAATAAACACCTGAATCAAATGAAGCTTGCAGTCTCAGACGAGTGCCGATTTTGCCTCGAAGAAGAGGATACACCTCTTCACTAACTCTGTGAGTGCGAGGCACTCGTCCAAGATAGAAGTCGCTCCCTGGGTGGGCCAATGGTAGCACCAGAGGACATCAGGGAGCTTGATCCCAAGTGCATCGTCCAGTTCATCAGAACTATTGGCTTTAAGGAAATTATATAACAGGGGCAGTGATCACAATAGATCTTGTAGGTCGCAGTGATCCATTAGGACCCTTCCTTGGTCCTATTCCCCTCTTACCCAATAATATTATTAATAATAATTGGAAATAATAATAATAAATAATAATAATAAAAGACGGCACCTCGGATGTTTTTCTGTTGTGCCGTCAACCAGGCGAGACCCTGCGTCATATAACCTCCGGTTGTTCCATGCTTGCCAACACTGAGTATTTGCACAGGTACAACCAAGCAGCCAGAATCCCACACCAAGAGATCGCTCTAAAGTATGGCCTCATATCTCGGTGGTTGCCGTATTATAGGTACACGCCGGAGCCGGTTCTCGAAAACGACCGTGCCAAGCTCTACTGGGACCGACCCATCATCACGGACAGGACGATTCTTTCGAATAAGCCTGATATCGTGTTGATGGATCGGGCGCAGTCAAGGGTGTTTTTGGTGGATGTCACTATCCCATACGCTGAAAACCTCGTGCAGGCTGATGCTGCAAAAATGACCAAGTACCTGGACCTGGCGCACGAGGTTACTGATATGTGGCAAGTGGAATCCACCGAAATCATCCCCGTAGTCCTATCCGTGAACGGGTTAGTTTCAGCCGACCTTGAACGTCACTTAAGGCGGCTGGATCTCCGAAGCAGACCAATAATTGCAGCAATGCAGAAAGCAGTCCTCCTCGACAATGCGCGGATAGTCCGACGCTTTCTGTCCCCGTCTCACTGAACTCCAGCCGACTGTGCTTCCGCTGGAGGTGCTCATGCCACTTCGCCTCGTGCCAAGTGAGCAGAGTAGCTTAGGTTTTATATATTTAAATAATAATAGGTCATATGACAATATTCAATTCGAATTGTTGAAATACTGTGAAAAGCTATTACTATGGAAAAAGTATATAATATACATGAAGTAATAAAAAATCGATTTAATTGAATACACTATTAAAAATATTACCACTTATGATGTAAAAAAATACTGTAGATCCTGTTTTTGATATTAATTGCAAAATTTCTCGAAAATAAATAGTTAATGTTGGATGAAATTAACACACAAAAATCGGTGACTTTAACACCTTTCATTTTAATTGAACACATTTTTTTAAACTTATTTCGTTCGGTTCGGTTATTTAGTTCGGTTTCAACGTAACAGCCGCGCTGAAGCCCGCATTAATTTAAACTTAAAATGATATGTTAATTATGAATTATTCAAAGAACACCTTGTAACCGTAAAGTGTTCCATTGTTACACATCTGCTTTACATGATTTTTTGCACATCATCATATGAGCCGAAAATCGTCCAGTGGTGGACAAAGGCCTCCCCAAAGGATTTCCATGACGACCGGTCCTGCGCTGCCCGCATCCATCGGCTTCCCGCGATATTCACTAATCATCGCTCCACCGAGTGGGAGGCCTACCTACGCTACGTTTTCCGAGAACGTTAATGCTCCAACGGCTACGAGCTATGTGCCCCGCCCACTGCCACTTAAGTTAAGCGATTCTGAGAGTTACTTTGGTTCTTCTACTAATCTCCTCGTCTAAAAAATATAAGAAGTAAAATGGTGAAATGTCTAATAAATATATTTTTTTATTCACAATTGGTAAGCCCTTGGCATCAACTGACTGACCTGATGGTAAGTGACAGTGATGCCTAAGATGGGTTCGATTCCCGATGGGGTCAACTTGTAAGACTCGGTTTTGTTGGTGGTAGGGCATTTTCTAAGCCCGCCTGGCTAGCTACCACCATCTTATCTAAGTCTTGCCGCCAAACATCAGTTTTAACAACATTGATGTGTTCCGGCATGAAGATAAGATAGCTGCCCGCATCCATCGGCTTTCCGCGATCTTCACCAGGTCGTCGGTCTACTGCTTGAGAGGCCTGCCTTCGCTACGTTTTCCGGTGCGCGGTCGCCACTCGAGAACTTTACTGCACCAACGGTCATATGTTCTACGTGTTTTGTGCCACTGCCACATCAGTTTAGCGATTCTGTGAGCTATGTCGGTTACAAAATTAAGGCTCATACTTTTGGCAAAAAGAAAGAGCGTCGGTGGCGCAACGGCAAGGGCCGCTACCTCCTACCTGGGAAGTCATGGTTCAAGTCCTGCCACGTACCAATGTGTTTTCTAATTTCGATCTCATATGTACGTTTATCCAACGCTCTTACGGTAAAGGAAAACATCGTGAGTAACCTGCACACGCCTTCGAAGAAACTCGAAGGTTGTGTGTGAAGTTGACCAACCCGCACTGGGCCCGCGTGGTTGACTAAGTCCCGATCGCCCTAATTCAGGGTAGGCTAGAGCACCTCGGTGGGGACGTATATATGAGCTGAGTGATGTGATGTGTACTTTTGGCAACACACCGTGACAGAAAAGTTGTAAAGAATTTGGAAAAAAAACGCAATAATGATATAAATTCAAAAACCTTTAACCGTTTTCTGTATGACAGTAACATAGATAAATATTTTATACTGCGTCTGAAATACAGCTTTTTGGATAGAAAACTTATTAAGGCCTCTAAACAAGTATAAATCATATTAATATAAGCATAGCAATAAACGCGTCAATAACAGATGACAAAAAACATGTTGTCATTTATGAGAAGTTTGTCAAAACGTATTCCTGGTATTGCTGTAACTTTAAATAGGGTGAACATTTATTGCCGACGACGGGAGCGATAAAGACGAAACGAAAAGAAGTATTTTTATTATTTAGTTATTGATGTGTAGGTTGTAAAGGAACTTTGTGCAGATTGTAAATGAACTTTGCGAGATTGTAAAGGAACTTTGTGCAGATTGTAAATGAACTTTGTGCAGATTGTAAATGTACTTTGTGAGATTGTAAAGGAACTTTGTGCAGATTGTAAATGTACTTTGTGAGATTGTAAGGGAACTTTGTGCAGATTGTAAATGAACTTTGTGCAGATTGTAAAGGAACTTTGTGCAGATTGTAAAGGAACTTTGTGCAGATTTTAAAGGAACTTTGTGCATATTGTAAAGGAACTTTGTGCAGATTGTAAATGAACTTTGTGCAGATTGTAAAGAAACTTTGCCAAATGACGAAATTCTGAGAACAGTTTTACTTTTACTCATATTTAACAAGAATCCATAATGGAAGTGTCTGCGATGAGTTGAAGATGGAGAATAGGAATGACGACAGCATCAGAAATATATTATGAATTCTTGATCACTCAATTGCCCTCCCAATTCATCATATTTGGCTCATATATATCTCCACCGAGGGGCTCGAGCCTACACTGAATTAGAGCGATCGGGCCTTAGTCGACCACGCGGGCCCAGTGCGGGTTGGTCGACTTCACACACAACCTTCGAATTTCTTCGCAGGCGCGTGCAGGTTTCCCCACTTATATTTCGGAAAACCTTACTCGTTTTGTTTCTCAAGTCTTCGATTTTTAATTCACCAAAATTACAAAATGAGTACGTTAATGACGCTGCAAAACTATGACGTCACGCCTAGATAATTCAATCATTTTTAGAACAAAATGTCTTTTTTGACAGATGATAAAAAGTAACTCAAATGACTAGCATTCTTCATCCTTCCCTATTGTCAAAATTATAATGTTTCTTAGAGGGTGATACATTTTAAATTTTATCCGACTGTAAAAGAAATAGAGTAGGTAATGTATTCGGGTATATGTTTGTACTGTACACACGTCTGTTTGTCTTAGATAGATCTTTAGTGTTGCTATGTTTCAAAGCAGTTGAGTTTGAGGGTTCCGTACCAGGTAATGGAACCCTATGACTAAGCCAACGCCGTCTGTCCGTTTGTCTGTCTGTTCGTCCGTCTGTCTGTCTGATTTTAAAAAGCTGTATCTTTTGAACCGTAATATGTAGCTGATTGAAATATTTAAAGAATAGTGTTATTGTGGATAATTTATTAAAAAATAATAAATTAACATTAGGGGGAAGGAGGGGGGATGACATACAAAAAAAACGTGCTTTTAAAGGTTTCGTTTTTGATTTGATGTTAATAAAGTTACTTAGGAAAATCTAAAATTAAATGAAAATGTATGTAAAATTCTAAGTTGAGATTTGCACTATCGTTTATCGATGTGTGCGTGCCTAGTTTGTTTAGTTAAATAAATAACTAAACAAACTAGGAATCAGTGATGCAAGTACGAGTGTTTATCATCTGTTGTGTTATCGGTAACGACTCGATCCTCCTAACCAAATAACCCGGGTTTAAATCCGGTCGATCAATGTACCAATGAGTTTTTTGAAAATGACGTACATATACTTACCGATTGCTTCAACTGTGAATAAAAACATCGTGAGGAAACCTGCACATCTGTATCCAGATGAATATGAAGTTTGCCTTGCACACGTCCGTAGGTGAAAATCTAAATGCCTTACACGTGACCGCGGGTGATGCTAAGTGCAATCACACCAGGCAACCGCCGTCTATCTCTTGGATAGCATGGTTGATTGTGCCAAACGATAAGAGATAATCAGTTGTGAGGAGATACGTCCACAGAATCTCCAATAGATATTTAATTGCCTCCTTGGCGTAACGTTTTTAGTCCATTAGTTTCACACTAGGAGGTCGCGGGTTCGATTCCCGGCGGGTTTGACTTTGTAAGACACGTTTTGGTTGATGGTGGGGTATTTTCATAGTACGCCTGGCTAGTAAGTCTTGCCGCCAAACATCAGTGTTAACAGCATTGATGTGTTCCGGCTTGAATATATGATAGCCATATCCCCATTGCGTTGGGGAATCTTGGTAAGCCCGCTTCCATCTTTGGCATCATCGTCCTTACCATCAGATGAGATGATGCCAAGGGCTTATCAATTGTGCATTAAAAAAAAACATCTGTATAACGCTTACGCGATGCTTGTTCATTGAAACATTCATTCAATTCTTTTCCAACAAAAATAATATCCCCATATTCATCACATGATCATATATGTGTGAATTCAGGATGTGATATCATAAAATGCTAATGCTTAAATTGGTGAATGCGGCGAATCATCGTATGGGAGGTTTGTTCCACCTGTGCCCGACGTTGTAGTCCCAGAGTACAAAAATGCATTGTTTTGTCCTAATGCGTTGTTTCTTGCTTTAACTTCTTCACTGTCAAAAAAGAAACAGAGAAGAAAGAAACAAGAAACAATCAGAAAATATTAGTCAGATCGAGTTGGTATTGTGTCCCTTCCATTTTTAATCACTTTTCACTTATTAGGAACTGTAAGTATTAATTTCATAAATTTGACTTGATCAGATTTAAGTGCGAGGGAGAAATTAAAAAAAAAACCTATCATGTGTTGTATTAAAAGAAAGGGCTTACTCAGCCGATTCTAGAAATATGTCACTTCATTACATTTTAGTCACTTGTTTTAAATTAAAATAAAAACGTGCTAACCTTACATTAGTCGCGTATTATGATGTGTAACATGTGAAAAAATCATTTGGATAGTAATTCATCTTTGCCTTCGGCCTCACATTAGGCGGCGTGGCCATTTTACCTTAGCCTTCGTGACTTAAAAAACGTTCGCATTTCCTGTTACACTCTTCCGTCCCATTTCACGAAATCACTTCCTCGAATTGCAGGAAATCGAAAGGAAAGATGTTACACATGAAATATATTTGTTAAGGCTTTAAGCCGACTCAATCCGAGCAGGTTGATACGTGTTAAAATAATATCGAAAGTTAGTCTATTTATTTTAGGTTCAAACCATGCGGGCTTCAACGCGGCTGTTACGTTGAAACCGAACACCTAATTCTCGTTATTTAATGTTTCTATTACTATTCTTCACTTTCAAAAAAGTTTTCAATTAAAATGAAAGTTGTTAAAGTCACCGTTTTTGTGTGTTGGTTTCATTTAAAATTAACCATTTGTTTTCGAGAAATTTTGCAATTAATGCCAAAAACAGGTCTATTGTTTATTTTTTTACATCAAATATGGTAATATTTTTAAAATTATAGTTAATTTAATAGATTTTCTATTACTTTCACTATATTATATATTTTTTCCATAGTGATAGCTTTACACAGTCTTACGATAATTTGAATTGAATATTGTCATTTGACAAATCTTAGCACATTAACGCTTCAAATAAGGTTGTTGCTGTTTTCACCTCACTTTCCCTTAAAAAGTTCTTTACATATATATTTTTTTAATAATACTCTGAGAAAAACAGGCGTTAAAAATAGACGGAAGTACCCTTAGGTGTTTAAAGTCGTTTTTTAAGGGTCCTGTGAGTACGGAACCATGAATAATAGTTTTCGGTCCATAACAGCATTAAAAATACAACGAAAGTATTTTTTGCATGGATCGAATTTTCCCTGGGGCAAAGCGGAAGAAACTGGGGGATGTCTAGGGGATGTCAGAATAATATCGCAACTTTGCATAATGTCTCACTCGGGGCTCGGAGGTTTTCAGTTCAGCAGGATAATACGCGCAGCTATAATCCAGGAAAAATTGGAGGGCGAAGGATAGGAGTTCGGAGTGGTTTTTGAGGCGTGTGAGCGAGCAGCCAGGTTAGCATTAAGGTTTGAGCTATGAGTATGAAAAGTTTTTTAACTAGCTATTTTATTTTTAAATATTTTATGGCCAAGTTTAGCCTCCTCTTGGAAATAACACGGTTTTTGTATCTGATTGTGTGTCTGATTCTAAGTTAAGCGGGACTTTAACTCACCTCACTAAATGACTTTCCTGTAGAAACGTACTTAAATCGAGAAAAATATTTGGACTTAATACAAACATTTATCCGTTATTTGTGCCTTCCTACTTGAGCTAAGTATGTATTTATGTATGTTAGTATGTAATTACCTATATTATATATATCTATATATATTATCTTATATTGTAATGTAATATCTGTTTATTGCTTTAGATTGTTTTCTCTTCTTTGAAATTGTGTACTAATTTGTTTCTTTCCATAAAGTTTAAAACCTTTCAGAAATTAAGGATTGGCTGGAAGAGACCCCTGTTTAAAATAAGTCCGACTTTGTGCATGATACTTCTATTCTGTATCTATAGTTGAACAAACAAACGAGAGTGAATAGGCATGATTTGAGTTTGCGTGTACCATCCTCGACTACATCGTCACTTACCATCAGGTGAGATATAGTCAAACGAATTCAAAAAAAAAACAGATTACCTGTTCCATCAGTTTTGTACATTTTTAATGAAAATACCGAATCCTTTGTTTAGAATTGACTTGAATATAGCTTCTTTGGGTAACAGTTATCTGTTATGCAAGGCTACAAAGTTATGCATATATTTGGCGCGAGTTACCTCTATTGAAACCTGAGCAAGCGCAGAATTTTAGGAGAGAAACCACCAGCTAAGCAATTTTAGGAGTGAACCACCAGCTAAGCAATTTTAGGAGTGAACCACCAGCTAAGCAATTTTAGGAGTGAACCACCAGCTAAGCAATTTTATGAGTGAACCACCAGCTAAGCAATTTTAGGAGTGCACCACCAGCTAAGCAATTTTAGGAGTGAACCACCAGCTAAGCAATTTTAGGAGTGAACCAGCAGCTAAGAAATTTTAGGAGTGAACCACTAGCTAAGCAATTTTAGGAGTGAACCACCAGCTAAGCAATTTTAGGAGTGAACCACCAGCTAAGCAATTTTAGGAGTGGTCCACCAGCTAAGCTATTTTTGGAGTGAACTACCAGCTAAGCAATTTTTGGAGTGAACTACCAGCTAAGCAATTTTAGGAGTGAACCACCAGCTAAGCTATTTTAGAAGTGAACCACTAGCTAAGCAATTTTAGGAGTGAACCACCAGCTAAGCAATTTTAGGAGTGAACCACCAGCTAAGCAATTTTAGGAGTGAACCACCAGCTAAGCAATTTTAGGAGTGAACCACCAGCTAAGCAATTTTAGGAGTGAACCACCAGCTAAGCAATTTTAGGAGTGAACCACTAGCTAAGCAATTTTAGGAGTGAACCACCAGCTAAGCAATTTTAGGAGTGAACCACCAGCTAAGCAATTTTAGGAGTGATCCACCAGCTAAGCAATTTTAGAAGTGATCCACCAGCTAAGCAATTTTAGAAGTGAACCACCAGCTCAGCAATTTTAGGAGTGAACCACCAGCTAAGCAATTTAAGGAGTGAACCACCAGCTAAGCAATTTTAGGAGTGAACCACCAGCTAAGCAATTTTAGGAGTGAACCACCAGCTAAGCAATTTTAGGAGTGAACCACCAGCTAAACAATTTTAGGAGTGAACCACCAGCTAAGCAATTTTAGGAGTGAACCACCAGCTAAGCAATTTTAGGAGTGAACCACCAGCTAAGCAACTTTAGGAGTGAACCACCAGCTAAGCAATTATAGGAGAGAACCACCAGCTAAGCAATTTAAGGAGTGAACCACCAGCTAAGCAATTTTGCGGCTAAAATAGAACATCAAGTTGTTCATCCCGTGACTGATTTTTATTTATCTACTAACTGTGCCCGCGACTCCGTCCACGTGGAGGTTGTGAATTTTACAACGGAAACTCTTAAATTTTCCGGGATAAAAAGTATCCTATATGTTAAATGTATAGAAAAGTCTTGTCGCCATGCATCAGTTTGATGTGTTCCGGCTTGTAGATAAGATAGCCCGTTCCCCATTGCGTTGGGGAATCTTGGTAAGCCCGCACTTCCATATTCTGCATCATTGTCACTTACCATAAGGTGGGATGATGTCAAGGGCTTACCAATTATGAATAAAAAAAATGATTTTTACTTTCAAATACCGGAGTGGTAAGATTGTATTGTTATAGAGGTTATAGTTAGAATTAGTTATGTTATAGAAAAAAATCTAAGTTTAGATTTTGATGGGATTCGATTTTCCTATAACGGCTAGATTAAAAAAAAAAGTTCGTAGGTGCATGTGTTTGTCTGGTGTTCTAGTGTTTAAAACTACAAATGTCAGAAACTACTAGGTTTTTTTTTATCCGCAATTGATAAGCCCTTGACATCATCTCACCTGATGGTAAGTGACAATGATGCCGAAGATGGAAGCAGGCTTACCAAGATTTTTCAACGCAATGGGGAAGCCGGAACACATCAAACACTGATGTTTGGCGGCAAGACTTAGATAAGATAGTGGTAGTTAGCCAGACAGTCTATGAAAATGCCCTACCGCCAACCAAACCGAGTCTCACAAAATTGACCCCACCGGAAATCGAACCCGCGACTTCCTGGTGTGAAGCGAATGGACTAACCATTACGCCGCGGAGGCGGTTTATATTGAGTAAGCCTCATAAAATAATTTTACTTATGTAATAAATAAAACAACTAAGGCACTTATATGCAACGAAGGCACTTCATCATTTTTGGAACAGAATTCCAAAAACTGCCATCCATCCGTTTGAAATTCGAATGCAAATACGGGATCGTGCGTGTCACAGCGAAATCGGAGTTTCCAACAATTTTCCTGCAATTCACAGATTTTGTCCGCGTTGGGAAATACCGGAACACCAGGAAAAATCTCATAAACAGTAGGGATGACGACAGCATCAGAAATAAATTATGAACTCTTGATCACTTAATTGTAATCCTACTTAAACTTCGGAAAACCTTACTCGTTTTGTTTTCCATCAAGTCTTCGATTTTTAATTCACCAAAATCACAAAATGAGTACTTAAATGATGGTGCTAAACTATGACGTCACGCCTAGGTATTTCAAACAATTTAAGAGCAAAATGTCGTTTTTGACAGATGATTAAAAGTAAATCAGTTGACTACTAGCATTCGTCATCCCTATTGTGGAGAACTGTGAGACAAGTTATGGTGGAGTTTCCTAATTTCTTACAAAAGGGATTTGTTCAGAGAAACATGGTAAATCCGCATCATTTGTGTGTTCGATAACGTAATCCGCACAAATCCGTAACTTTGTTTTCTGTTCGTTTGTCTCGAGCAGCTCGTGCGTTCACTTGAACCTTTTGACGTAGAACATCCTTCTTGTCAGCTTTTCAGCATGGGGGGTAATCAGTCACGCCCAATGGATTTTACAATTTTCAAAGAGCTCATTGAACTGGCTGCCAATCTTAAGCAGCCAATAACCGCATCCGTGGCGTAATGGTTAGTCCATTCGCTTCACACCATGAGGTCGCGGGTTCGATTCCCAGCGGGTTCAATTTGTAAGACTTGGTTTGATTGGTGATAGGATATTATCTAAGCTCGCCTGGCTAGCTACCACCATATTATCTAAGTCTTGCCGCCAAACATCAGTGTTAACAACATTGATGTGTTCCAGCTTGAATGTAAGATAGCCAGTTCTCAATTTCGTTGGGGAATGTTGGTAAGCCTGCTTGCATCTTCAGCATCATCGTCACGTACCATCAGGTAAGATAGCGCCACAGTACATAATTTTTAAAATTGTGCTCCATACTTTTGATATTCTGTGAAAATATATTCAACATTATCACCGAACTTTGCCTACCATATGCACTGTATCAAAATAACTTCGCACTAGGAGCATAATGAGTACTAGAGATATAGTTGTTTGTTGTATCCTATGTCTTACTACGAATTTCGCGTCCAAACTCAGCCCGGAAGCTCTGTTTGTCTTAATCTCAGCTCCCTTCTCGGAAAACAAGGCTTGCATTTAGTTGATTAGGCGGTTACCAAACACGAATCACATGGGATTATAAATTAGATTATCTTGTGATCTGATATTATTGTGGTTGGTCGTGACTCAGCAATCTACCCATCTTGTCATTATTATAGTTTTTGAAAAAAAAAAAAACTACACTGCACACTTGGTACGGGGCGAAGTGGCAGGAGCACAGTCAACTGGAGTTTAGTGCGACGGGGAGAGAAAGGGTCAGACTATCCGGACAATGACGAAAAGGGCTGTTTTCTGCATTGTCGTAATTGTAAAAGTCTCTAGGTGAACTCAATATATTCTATTGCCATGTAAACTTTGAGCTGCTTGTAGATTACTCCATTTCTCTCCTGATAGCAAAAACGTCTCGCACTTAGGCGTTTATATATAATATCTATGTTGCCCGCGACTCCGTTCGGGTGGATAACTGAACATGAAAAATTATGTTTTTTTTTTATTAAAAATTTGAGTGCATATGACTGCAACTCACCTGATGCTAAGTGATAATGCTGTCGAGGATGGTACACGCAAACTCAAATAATGCCTATTCACTCTTTGTCTTGAAGATCCCCAAATTATAGGAATCGGGAAACACAAATACTGTATCCGAAAAAAAAACAGGTGTTGAATAATCAATGATAACATTAAGAAACATACTCTCCCAGGAACCTGCACACGCTTGAACTGCAATGGTTAGTTGTTCGAAATAAGAGGTATAAGTGGTATAAAAAATAACTTACCAGCGTCACTAATAGCGATTTCTATCGTCAGCCGAGTTACGTGAAGTATACGTACATCTTAGTGACATTGACGTAGTTTGGGCTCCATTGATTCATTCTCAATGAGTTATCTGCTAACAGAGTTGTTTCTTATAAATTGCATTGCTAGTTGGTTACTTTTATAGGAAAGTAAAGGTTTTTAAGCTATTGCATAGCTTTTATCGCGGGCTTTGAGCGCGGCGACCGAATCAAGAAATTCCGTAACGAAAAAACCTAACACCCCACACTCCGCCTACCATGTAGCTCGGCCGAGCGTGACGTAACTTTACCGCGTTCTAAAAAAACTTACAGTGCCATCTATTAGCGATTTGTGGTACTAATACTAAAAGGAATTAGTCAATTTTACTGTCTCGGCCGAGCGTGACTTAACGTTACCGCGTTCTAAAAAACTTACAGTGCCTTCTATTAGCGATTTGCGGTACTAAAAGGACTTAGTCAATTTTACTGGTGTAACTGTCTTAGTGTTAAGTTCATAAAAAATGCTATGCAATAGTTTTACCGCGGCAGTCCCCGAGTGCCACACGTCTTTTTTTTTAGTTTCACCTGTCCCGGTGTCTATAATAAAATCTTGCAAGTTAAATTTGACAGCTGAAATTGTGCATGCATAATATGTATATCGCGCGACAATGCAATATTTAAAGCTTGTACCTAAAATTTTTTAAATTTTCGAAATTATTTATCCACAATGGGCAAGCCCTTGGAATCATTTCACCTGATGAGTAACAATGGTGCCGAAGATGAAAGCGGGTTTACCAAGATTCCCCAACGCAATGGGGATTTAACCACAAGCCGTAACACGTCTATATTGTTAACACTAATGCTTGGCGGCAAGGATTAGATAAGATGATGGTAGCTAGCCAGGCGGGCTTAGAACCAAACCGAGTCATACAAAGTAAGACTCCGTCGGGAATCAAACCCATGACCTCCTGATGTGAAGCTAATGGACGTAACCATTACGCCACGGAGGCAGTTAAAAAAATGAAATCCTCATGTTATTCAACACAAGAGGTGTGGCTGGTTTATGCGGAAGTGAAGCCTCTTTGATGTTTTTAATCTCACTAATATTATAAATGTGAAAGTTTGTATGAATACGAGTATGGATGTATGAATGTTTGTTGCTCTTTCACGCAAAAATTACATATTGAACTTATCTGGCTGAAATTTGATAGGTAGACAAATTAGGACCTGGATTAACATACAGGTTACTTTTTTCTACGCTCGCGAGCTGTTTGCGGCTCGCGCACTGCGCACCATCCAAAACAGTCATAGAAACTACGAGCTACGTTAACGTGAGTAATGGCCAATGTTGAATGTTTTCAGCACAGTACCAACGGCTGAATGTCTCTTGCGAACGCAGCTCAGTAAGACCACAGTTTTTTTTTTTAGAAAGGACAAGCTTGTTGATGGCCGTGGGGACAACTTCACCGGGCAGGGGAGGCGAGTACGGAAGGCACTCAACCTAATGCAAAGCAAAAAGATGCAACTGCCTAAGGGCGCCCAGGTGGGCACGGACCTCGGCTTAGGTCGTTGCATGGACGGGGGAGGATCGGAGAGAAAAAGTAAGACCATACAGTATATATATATGTATATTAGTACTAGCGTATTAAGATTTTCGTGTTCAATTCGATTACTATGGTTATCTGACCATAACCGCTGTCAACACCTGGATGGGTTTTACTGTAAGCCCATTAATAAAAACATACTATACTTTTTTTAATTTTAACCCTCATTTCAGACACTGTTCCTCAAAACTGTAAATCTCTGGCACTTCCCCTGTTTATTTTTCCAGCAAAACAATCATTTTTCAGGTATTGCATAGCTTTTATCGCGGGCTTTGAGCGTGGCGACCAAATCAAGAAATTCCGTAACGTAAATAAAACCTAACACCCCCCCACTCCGCCTACCATGTAGCTCGGCCGAGCGTAACGTAACGTTACCGCGTTCTAAAAACTTACAGTGCCATATATCAGCGATTTGCGGTACTAAAAGGACTTAGTTAATTTTACAGGTGTAACTTTCTTAGTGTTAATTTATTACATAAACATCCCGCGCACCAAGGACTATATGGTACTGGTAAATACTGCTTAAATAAAAAATAAGTAAATAATTATAATTGCATAAGTTGATAAAAAATGCTATGCAATAGCTTTACCGCGGCAGTCCCAGAGTGCCACACGTTTTTTTATTAGTTTATGTTTTACATATCTTCTGCCTGGAAACTTCAAAGAGCAGAGGGGGAGGTTTAGTGTTCCTCTAAAATGATTTATCGCCATTTAAAACTTCATCATCATCATCATCATATCAGCCACAAATCGTCCACTGCTGGACAAAGGCCTCCCCCAAGGATTTCCACGACGACCGGTCCTGCGCTGCCCGCATCCATCGGCTTCCCGCGACCTTCACCAGGTCATCGGTCCACCGCGTGGGAGGCCTGCCTACGCTACGTTTTCCGGTGCGCGGTCGCCACTCGAGAACTTTACTGCCCCATCGGCCATCTGTTCTACGAGCTATGTGCCCTGCCCACTGCCACTTCAGTTTAGCGATTCTGTGAGCTATGTCGGTTACTTTAGTTCTCCTGCGGATCTCCTCGTTTCTGAAACTTACAGGGATTTAAAAAAAAAATTATATATTTTAGAATTTATAATAGAGTCCAGGTCCAGTTACAATGAACCTTTTAAATATACTAACTGAAGCGCTTAAGGGGGAAGTTAAGTAGCATGACCACAATTACCCAGCATAGCCCGACACAGTACCGAGGCATCTAAAGAAAACTCATTTACACACTTACAACCCACCCTATAAGGGTATGTCATAAAAAGCATGTCCACGCAGACAAAATCGCGGGAAAAAGCTAGTGAAAAGCGCCTATGTCGTATATAAGGTCTAACAAAATTAGCTGAAACTATTTTAACTGGTGCTTCTACACATGAAACTGAAAAACTTTCCCCGTGGAACCCATAGTTAAATTTCAAAAAAAATTTGAACTTCCCATACTAAGTTGGCTGATCAGCTGATAGAGATTAGTATGGGAGAGCCAAATTTTTTTTGCGGTTTGACTATGCGTTCCATGGGGAAAGTTGTTCAGTTTCATGAGTAGAAGCACCAGTTAAAATAGTTTCAGCTTATTTTGTTAAACCATATTTGTAGCGCGGTGCGGTGTTATTCATTCCTCTTTCACCCATCTTCTTTTCATTCCATCTATTTATTTTCCACACATGCGCTGTCAATCTATGTGACATTTGATTCAAAAAACCAAAATTCGATCACCCAGCAATATTTTCACAATTAAACTAAACTTTTTTTTTAGGTTCCGTACAAAAAAAACAAAACGGAACCTTTTAGGATCACTCGTGCGTCTGTCAGTCCGTCCTTCTGTCCAAGCCAATTTTCTCCGAATCTACTGAACCAAATCAGGTGAAATTTGGTAGGATGGTGTAATCCTAAGACCCAAACACAGTTGTGTAAAGTAAATAAATATTTTTTTTAAATAAGGTTTATTTTCGAGGGACAAATTAGGAAATTTAAAAAAAAGTTTTGGAAACCTTATTGTGTCATATATAAAATGAAAGGGCTCGTTATCAAGATCTTAAATATATTTTTGTTTATATTGTAAAATAAAAAGTTTTGATTTTATTCATGAAAGTAATGCAATCTGCCTTATCGACAACCCGCTGTATTGCAATGCAGCTTCGTGTTGTAAAACAGCTAGCGGTAATGTAATATGACTAAACATACAATACGCCTGCGATATATACACAACATTGGACCACTCCAATACAACGGAACGTCGTCGTTATTATTTATGTCGCAACAAATAAATACGTAACCACCCTTAGCCTAAAGGGGTGAAATATCAGGATAAATTCCGTCCGAGGCGGTGCCGCCCGCGCCGTTGTCGCGTCGGTTGATTTATATGTTTCGCTTCGATTTCAGCCCGGAACATCCACGATTTGTCAACGATGGTGGTGTGAATCACACGACGACAGAGGTTTTGTATTTAAGGCGAGGCGTTGATTTGAACAGTTGTCTCTGTCTTTTTCTTTAAGTGTAAAAAGTAAAGACAATAACCACACTTTTGTACTTTTTCAAGTTTTTTTCGTTTCAACTAAAAACTTCCATTTGTTTTTTAAAATCCGTCTGGCAGTGTATGTTTAGAATAATGGACAAAAAAAAATTAGGGGTACTAAATTGGTCTGGTTTGCTTGTAGAATGAAAATCTTTGTTTTACAAGAGGTTTCTTTGATATATTTTTTTCTGTTATAAAAGTTACCGAATTGTATTTCTGCAACTGACAAAATTAATTCATTGAAATTATAAATCGGGTTACAAAGTATCCCTTTAATATGTTTTGTAATTGCTGAGAAAAATCTAAATCCCTTTGACAAAAGTTTCCAATGCGTCGCGTCGCCTTAAATCTGAAAAAAGAATGATCTTGATTGAATTGCGATCTCTGGTTAACAGGAGATGAAGTATAGATCTATAGGGAGCATATTCGTAATGATATGACGAGTGTTAATTGTCAACTATGTTCTATTAGAGAGTAATCTCGAACGAACGTGTGACTTTGTTAAATCTGATCAGTGTTGTGGAGGATGTGCAACCCTGGACTGTTTTCCGGCTCCTTGGTTCATAGGAGCTGATGTACAGTTTATTGGAGAGGGTATCCCGGTCAATACGATGGAAATATTTTGTCAATCGCGTTCTGATAGAGAGATATCTCGAACGAGCATTTGATTTTGGCGAATCTCAGTTGCAGTTATGGAGAGTATGCGATCTAGGACTCTTTTCCAGCTCCATGTTGTCAAAGAGGGAAAGCAATTCACTGCAATCCCCCGTATTTTAAATAAAATACGGTATGAGTATTGTGGAAAGCTCAAACGACATCGGTGACTCTTTCGAAAGCCAGTAACCGATTGCGTTGAGCCTGGGCTTGTAAACGCATTGCGGGGCTAGACCTGAATAGGGGATTCAGGTCAAAATTGGAGTTTAGCAGTTTGACAATGTGGTGTGTGTAGCCTATAGGACAAAATCCTGTTCTTGTGGTATGGCACATAAAGCGTCGATAAATAAATTAGGTAGAGGTGTTATGTCACGGTGCCCAGTGAGTTGTACATACACTGACTGTGGAGAAATACACAGGATACCGATATGTTTCTTGGTTTGAGACATAGGCTGAAGAATGGTTTACGGAACCGTTGCTGTTTTTTGCCGAGGGGTGTTTCACACCGTAATTTGACAAAGACTTGGGAATATGCAACTGTTGTATAAGTCAACTGTTGATTAACTGAGAGACAGTGCTGGTTCGAATAATAGAACCTGAGGACTTTGGATTTAGAAACCAATCGCAATCATTGAAAAGTGATACCACGAGTGAACCTCGGCAGCATAGCTGGTTGTTCTTAGTCTATCACACGATGTAAGAGCCTTAATAAACATGGTTCGGATCGTTGAGTTGACTAAACAAAGACGTTGACCTATGTGTAATTACGATCGGACATGTTGCTTATATATATTTTTTCAGTAGGAAAAGCATTGATTCCGGGAATTCTGATCTTGTTCGAGAATGGTGGTTTTATCTTGGAGTTCTGAAAAGACTTCCGATTCAAGAGCAGGGGATCCTGCTTGCGTACCGGGATTTTACCATGGTTCCGGATGGTCCTCTTTCTCGAGGACAATGTATTAGGTTCTAAGGAGTTGGATTGTTGGAAGACTGAAAGTTTCCTGAGAAGGACTGTGATGTTTCCGTAATCTGGAAAGTATTGGGATTCCGTCCAATTCAATTCAATTCAATATATTTATTCAAAATAGGTGCAAATTACACTCTTTCTGATAGTCATAAAATAATAATAACAATGTAATTTGTGAAGAATCAAGAAATAAACAATTGTCCTTGTCGCAAGTCAAATGCAACTGGTTACGGGGGCGTGGGAAATGAGTTGGATGCCAGGACCAAGAAGGCGATGGACGGAGCCGACCTCCACCACAATTTTTTTTTTCATTCCCTTAGGGAGTGAGGAGGTATGGGGTGCGTATTTCTGCGTCTAGTTGGAGACCGAAGACGTAGCTAAAATTAGGGTGTCGCTGGTTGAGACCAGTTGCGAGAGATATTTGAATGGCTGATCTGGCGGAGACACAACACATAGTAAAAAAAAACGAATTGCCACGATTCACAAGATTATAAATGGATTCTAACCATAGACGATAAAAGGCCAAAGTAAATTTGCTTCATGAAAATTTAAAAATGAGAACAATACAAAAATTAAATGAATACCTTTGGAAAGATCAAGTATTAACCAAGATTTAGGAAGGTTTCCGCAGGTCGCCTCCCTATTATTATATATAACCGACAAGTAGAAACTTACTATAACACGTAAGATAATACAATAACACCATGTTACAAGAAATAACAATATACATAACGAAAACTCCGGCTCCTATACTATAAATTGATTTTTTATTTTAAATCCATAGCAGCAGAATAACCCATAAATAATACAAAGAATACTACAATGAACAATAACACATGTTACAAGCAACAACATCTTAATAACAACATTATGTTAAGCCACAACATAACGTAAACTCCGATTTTTGTTGGCTCATAGCTCCTTTACTTTATCGATTTCAGGGTTGCCCCCTTTGATAACGTTAAATATTTATCATATTTTGTCTATTTTTACACATTTTCTACCTGTCGATTCTAGGTTTTTCTTTCATACATTTTTGGCCATGTCTATAAAATGCTAAGAAATTTATTCCCCAACCTATTTAATTATACAATAAATGGAAATTAGAAAACGGCTGTACTCCACCAATCTATGATACGGAAGGAGTTTTTACCTCTAAACACGTAACTTAATTCAAAAGGTAATACTCCTTAGAATCGCTCCCGCTCATACCTCGACGACTCATAATAGTTTCAGCTCAGATCGGTCACTGCGGCTGGGCTCCTCATGGATCGATGGCCGACCCTTTTACCGTATTGTTGTTGATGGCATGTCACTTCGTGGGCCTATTCCAGGACCTGCTCAGATGCTGAACGTGCCTCCTTGAAACACAGTCATATTTTATTTGTGTTTGTTTTTGTAAACGATGATTTAGGGTGACAGAGAGCTGCTAAACTATGTTTGCGGGGTTCTAATATTATCTATATATATGTTGCAGGGATATTATAAAAGCCGTGATATTAAAATTTCACTAGTGCCATTATAATTGCACTGATTTATTGTCAATCGTTTGCATTTCTCACAATTGAACGGGCTAGTTTCAGTGTCATTATGATTTCACTAGACCGATACAGTGAAATTGTAAGACGGTGATAAATTGACAATAGCTCTGGTTTGAGAAAGCCGTGTATTGTCAGACCGATCGCTGATTGGTCCGCTTTCGTTACCAACTGAGCTACAAATATTAAGCATAGAGTTAGGAAATAAAAGACATGGTTTTGAAAATTATTTCTTTTTAAATTTTATTCGTAACTTTTTTATAGTTACTACTTAAACTCTAAAGTATAAGAATCAAAATATACTGAACATGTTATAACACTTACTAATCATTAAGTTGAATAATTATAAAATCTTAATAATAGTAGGTAATACTGGTCATAACAAATTGGTAACTAGCCTCAATTTATGGCCTAAAGCTTACATAATAATAAAGAATTAAAATGTACTAATAATCAAAATAATATGTTACTTAAACATACATATATAATTAAGTAACTAAAATGACACAACAAAAACATTAAAATAAATAAAAATTCTTCAATTGCCTTTATTACCTGTTCTATTCTATATATAAATATATAAAAGAAAGTCGTGTTTGTTACAACACTTATAACTCGAGAACGGCTGGACCGATTGCCATGGTTTTTGATTTGTTGGATTTGTTTCCGTCCCGAATAGCAGAATACAAAATAAAAAACAATGAAAACGGGTTTTCCTTCCTGACGCTATAACTCGAGAACGCACGAACCGATTTCGCTAATTCTTTTTTTGTCGAGTTCGTTATTGTCAGGAGAGATTCTTATGTAGGGTAGGGTTGGGTAGGGTAGGGTAGTGTAGTGTAGGGTAGGGTAGTGTAGGGTAGGGTAGGGTAGGGTAATGTAGGGTAGGGTAGTGTAGGGTAGGGTAGGGTAGGGTAGTGTAGGGTAGGGTAGTGCAGTGTAGGGTAGTGTAGTGTAGGGTAGTGTAGGGTAGTGTAGGGTAGTGTAGGGTAGTGTAGGGTAGTGTAGTGTAGTGTAGTGTAGTGTAGTGTATGTAGGGTAGGGTAGAGTAGTGTAGAGTAGGGTAGTGTAGGGTAGGGTAGGGTAGTGTAGTGTAGGGTAGTGTGGAGTAGTGTAGGGTAGGGTAGTGTAGGGTAGGGTAGTGTAGTGTAGGGTAGGGTAGTGTAGTGTAGTGTAGGGTAGGGTAGGGTAGGGCAGTGTAATGTAATATAAGGCGGTACGAAGTTCGCCGGGACAGCTAGTTTAAGATATAATACTGTTGGCATTTAAGGCTCCGTTCCTAAAATTAGCAACTCAATTCACGATGTTTCAAACATCGAAAGAAATAACTTCAAAATAAAGTTCTTGTCAGCTCGTACTGCAACGCGGCTGTTACGTCAATCACTGCGCGTGCGGACGAATCGTTTTTAACCACTTTTTAATTCATTATAAATAAAATAAAAAGAATAAAAAAAAATTAAGAAATGAAAATCATTTAATAATTTGTTTTGTTGAAGTTCATAAATTATCATAATGTTACGATTAAAATTACAGCAGTTCATGGTCATATTTTTTCCTTTAGTTCTGAGTATTAAAATAGAATTCGAGGAAATCAAAATCACTTCTCATATCCTGTAAATTACAAAAAAAAATCGATAAAAAGTGGTTACAAAATTGGTCGTTGGCGGCGGTATAAGCCTTAATAAACACATAACAGCATCATCTCTTCCCACATCAAACTTTCAAAAGATTGAGTGTTTTTTTTTGTGGAATTCTTGGAAAGGGGAAAGTGTAAACTAGAACTTTTGTCCCACTTTTGCCAACAATTACTATATTTTCTTGTAGTACTGGACCCGGTGGACTAACAACCCGGTGAATGTTGCGGGTCTGGCCAAGTAACGTGGCGTAGACGAGACTTCCAGCCGGTGGACTGTCAACCTGGTGAAGGTTGCGGGTCCGCTATAGAGACGTGGCATAGGCAAGCCTCCCACCCGGTGGACTGATAACCTGGTGAATGTTGCGGGTCTGGCCAAGTAACGTGGCGTAGACGAGACTTCCAGCCGGTGGACTGTCAACCTGGTGAAGGTTGCGGGTCCGCTAAAGAGACGTGGCTTAGGCAGGCCTCCCACCCGGTGGACTGACAACCTGGTGAAGGTTGCGGGTCTGCTAAAGAGACGTGGCTTAGGCAGGCCTCCCACCCGGTGGAATGACAACCTGGTGAAGTTTTCGGGTCTGCTAAAGAGACGTGGCTTAGGCAGGCCTCCCACCCGGTGGACTGACAACCTGGTGAAGATTGCAGGTCTGCTGAAGAGACGTGGCTTAGGCAGGCCTCCCACCCGGTGGACTGACAACCTGGTGAAGTTTGCGGGTCTGCTAAAGGGACGTGGCTTAGGCAGGCCTCCCACCCGGTGGACTGACAACCTGGTGAAGTTTGCGGGTCTGCTAAAGGGACGTGGCTTAGGCAGGCCTCCCACCCGGTGGACTGACAACCTGGTGAAGGTTGCGGGTCTGCTAAAGAGACGTAGCTTAGGCAGGCCTCCCACCCGGTGGACTGACAACCTGGTGAAGTTTGCGGGTCTGCTAAAGGGACGTGGCTTAGGCAAGCCTTCTACCCAGTGGACTGATAACCTGGTGAAGATTTCGGGTCTGCTAAAGAGACGTGGCTTAGGCAGGCCTCCCACCCGGTGGACTGACAACCTGGTGAAGTTTGCGGGTCTGCTAAAGGAACGTGGCTTAGGCAGGCCTCCCACCCGGTGGACTGACAACCTGGTGAAGGTTGCGGGTCTGCTAAAGAGACGTGGCTTAGGCAGGCCTCCCACCCGGTGGACTGAAAACCTGGTGAAGTTTGCGTGTCTGCTAAAAAAACGTGGCTTAGGCAGGCCTCCCACCCGGTGGACTGACAACCTGGTGAAGGTTGCGGGTCCGCTAAAGAGACGTGGCTTAGGCAGGCCTCCCACCCGGTGGACTGACAACCTGGTGAAGGTTGCGGGTCCGCTAAAGAGACGTGGCTTAGGCAGGCCTCCCACCCGGTGGGCTGACAACCTGGTGAAGTTTGCGGGTCTGCTAAAGGGACGTGGCTTAGGCAGGCCTCCCACCCGGTGGACTGACAACCTGGTGAAGATTGCGGATCTGCTAAAGAGACGTGGCGTAGGCAAGCCTCCCACCCGGTGGACTGACAACCTGGTGAAGGTTGCGGGTCTGCTAAAGAGAAGTGGCATAGGCAAGCCTCCCACCCGGTGGACTGACAAACTGGTGAAGATTGCGGGTCTGCTAAAGAGACGTGGCGTAGGTAAGCCTCCCACCCGGTGGACTGACAACCTGGTGAAGGTTGCGGGTCTGCTAAAGAGAAGTGGCATAGGCAAGCCTCCCACCCGGTGGACTGACAAACTGGTGAAGATTGCGGGTCTGCTAAAGAGACGTGGCGTAGGTAAGCCTCCCACCCGGTGGACTGACAAACTGGTGAAGGTTGCGGGTCTGCTAAAGGGACGTGGCTTAGGCAGGCCTCCCGTCTGGTGGACCGACAACCTTGCTCGCTCTTTGCTCGAGTGCGATGGAGTAGTTCGACACCGGATTTTGTTTCAATGAATAGAGCTATAATAAAATTAGGAATTACCACCTACGTGGCGTATTGGTTAGTCCATTCGCTTCACACTAGGAGGTCGCGGGTTCGATTCCCGGCGGGGTCAACTTTGTAAGACTCGGTTTGGTTGGTGGTAGGGCATTTTTATGGTCTGCCTAGCTAGCTACCACCATCTTATCTAAGTCTTGCCGCCAAACATCAGTGTTAACATCTTTGATGTGTTCGGGCCTGAAGATAAGATATTCAGATCTCCATTGATTTGGGGAATATTGGTAAGCCCGCTTTCATCTTCGGCATCATCGTCACTTACCATCAGCTGAGACGATGTTAAGGGCTTACCAATTGTAAAAAAAAAACCTAAAACCAACTTTACTAGCTTACCATTCTTAGACTAACTTAACTTCATAGAAGTACTCAGCGAAATGGAAACGAAGGTATTTCATCACATCAACTCGCTAAGTAACTCATCGCGAAATACAATTTAAGAGATGCAAGAAAAATAGGTATTTGTGTTCCAAAGTTGAGCGCAAAACACTTTGCTCGAGTGCGATGAAGTAGCTCGACACCGGGTTTTGTATCAATGAGTAGAGCTATAACAATTTTGATAACCTTCTCGCTCCTCCCCAAAAACCACTTACCCTACTCCACCACTCGGCAGTGGAGGGTTTCTGGAGTAATCCATTAACTCCGTGCCCTTCATGAGCCCTAAATCTCAAAACTACAAAAAAAAAACCTTAAAACCTCTAGATACAAGCTTTTAATATTACATTGTCACGCGATATACCTACATATGCATGCATACTTACAGCTCCATCGGAAACCGGGAAGTGGATCAAATTTAACTTACAAAATTTCATTACAGACACCGGGACAGGTGAAACTAAAAAAAAATCTAAACCTAAAAATTTTTAGGTTTTAATTTTACAATGTCACCCGATGTACCTACATATGCATGCAAACTTTCAGCTCCATCGGAAACCGGGAAGTAGATCAAATTTAACTTACAAAATTTCATTACAGACACCAGGACAGGTGAAACTAAAAAAAATCTAAACCTAAAAATGCTTTTAATATTTCATTGTCACGCGATATACATATGCATGCAAAATTTCAGCTCAATTGTAAACCGGGAAGAGGGTCAAGCTTAACTTACAAAATTTCATTACAGACACCAGGACAGATGAAGCTAAATAAAAGCTTGTAATAAAATTTGGAATTAATAACAGTTGAACCCCCTACTACATAAAAAAATAAACCCCGGTTTTTTGCCAGTCGGGTAAAAATGTATCCTATGTCACTCACGAGATCAAGACAAAAATCTACCGACACCTCGCATTCCAAAATCCATGAAGCCGTTTAGATTATAGGGCGGGTCAAAGAAATAAACATACATACATAAAAGAAATACTCGATACATATAAAACATAACCATCCATCTGGTGCAGTCGGGTTATTACAGTCTACAAAGATTTATAATGTCTCACATAAAGTTTGTTAATTATATGATATTTTGGTACTTTCAGTATTCACTCTAAAATACTCCTAAATAAACGCTATTTTAACCACCTGCGTGGCGTAATCGTTAACGCCATTAGTCACATCAGGAGGTCACGGGTTCGATTCCCGGCAGAGTCGAACTTTGAATGACTAGGTTTTGGTGGAAGGGCATTTTCTAAGCCCGCCCGACTAGCTACTACCATCTTATCTGAGTCTTGGCGCCAAGCATCAATGTTAACAGCATTGATGTGTTCCAGCTTGAAGATAAGATAGCCAGTTCCCCATAGCGTTGAGGAATCTTAGTAAGCCCCCTTTTATCTTCGGCATCATCGTCGCCTACTATCAGGTGAGATGATGTCAAGGGCTTACCAATTGTGGATAAAAAATAAATGAAAAAAAAAGCTATGTTAGAGCTGTTAAACCTAGGTAATCTGACCGAGGTTTATTCCTAAACTGTTTTGAGGTTTTCGGTAGGCACGCAGGAGGTATTTTACAATGTAAAAATTAAACTGGTGTCGAAAATAAATATTGTCTGTGGATATGTCTAACTACAACAGCTCGGTATAACATTGTCACTTTAAAATATTCCTAAGCAAACGCTTGTCAGAGCTCTTAAACCTAGGGAATCCAACCGAGGCTTTTGCTAAACAAATATATTGAGGTTTTCGGTAGACACGTAGGTTTTTTACAATGTAAAAATGAAACTGGTGCCGAAAATAAATATTGTCTTTAATACTTTTGATTGTAGGTTCTTGGTGGAATATTATATCACACATTTTGGTATTTATATTTGTACTAATTCCACATAAAATAAATAAAACTACACTTTATATTTTTTTGGCAGCCGGTTACGAACACCATCTTCAGTCACAGACTGAATAAGTTCGTGTGTTAATAGTGTCTGTGTATATGTCTAGCGTAAAAAGCGTCGGTGGCCCAACCGGTAACGACTCGTTCCTCCTAACCAGAGGTGCCAGGTTCAAATACGGACGGCCAATGTACCAATGAGTTTTTCAAAAACTTACGTACATGTACTTACCGATTGCTTTAACGGTGAATGAAAAACATCGTGAGGAAACCTGCACACACCTGCGAAGAAACTCGAAGGTTGTGTGTGAAGTCGACCAACCCGCACTGCGCCCACGTGGTCGACTAAGGCCCGATCGCCCTCATTCAGGGTAGGCTCGAGCCCCTCGATGGGGACGTATATGAGCTGATATGATGATATGTCTAACTTTTATTCTCGGTTGCATTGTTTTTTTTTGTAACGTTGGTACTTAATGGAACCAAAGTAACAGACATAGCTCACAGAATCGCTAAACTGAAGTGGCAGTGGGCAGGGCACATAGCTCGTAGAACGGATGGTCGTTGGGGCAGTAAAGTTCTCTAGTGGCGACCGCGCACCGGAATACGTATGACGACCTAGTGAGGATCGCGGGTAGCCACTGGGTGCGGGCAGCGCAGGACCGGTCGTCGTGGAAATCCTTGGGGGTGGCCTTTGTCTAGCAGTGGACGTTTTTTGGCTGATGATGATGATGATGATGTCTAACTACAGCTCGGCATAAGTATACCTACCTTCTTCTACTTAATATTTTTAAACTTAAGAGGAAAAGGCGGTCAAAGGATTAAGTATTTGAATAAAATGATGCTGTCTCTCTCCCCCAAATCCTTTCCGAATACAGCAAGAAAGGGATAACAGTCCGATAATAGGCACTAAATTGACCAAAACATTTCGTTGTCCCCACATATTATTCTCCTTCAAAACTTGAGCAATAATTATTTTTTTAATAATTTTAAAATGCTTTGCTCTTTCCCCTCTATGTTTTTATTTTGTTGTTAAAATGCGTATTAGTTTTTTGGTGGGCGTCTGAAAATGACGTTTCAATGGGCAATTTTCTTAGGTTTTGAAGGCTCCTACTTCCTATTATAATTAAAATATGGGGAAAAACAAAACATACAGACTTGGCCATGGTATATATAGGTTTGATGGGAAAATTATTTTTGCTGTATTGTCATTATCCAGGGAGGAAACAGGGGACTACGTTTGTATGGAAAAAATGGCGCCCGCGGATTTTTACATTGACTACCCCTAAAGAGGTAATGGTAACAAGATCCTATTACTAAGACTACCCTGTGCGTCTGTCTGTCTGTCTGTCTGAAATTTAAGATGTTGTATCTTTTGACCATGATAGTTAGCCACTTAGAACATATTATATTATTAAATAGTATTTACTAAAAGGAGTACAAGAAACGTGTCTCTCAAGTTTTTTTTGTGTGCTCTGTCGATAGTTATACCAAATAATCTATACAGGGTGTAACAAAATTGGTGTAGGTCCCGTTAACTGGGGCTTCTACTCGTCATACTGAACAACTTTTGTTCTACAAGTTTGCTGAAAACGTAATTTTTTTTTTCTTCTCTTCATACAAATCGATTAGCTGATCGACCGATTTTGTGCAATTTAGAATGGAGGGTCCAAATTTTTTTTATTGAGAATTGACTATGAGTTCCTTCGAGAAAGTTGTTCAGTATGATGATTAGAACCCCCACTTAACGGGACCTACACCAATTTTGTTACACCTGTATGCATATAATAAAACTGTGTCGGGGCCGTGTCTGTACATGAAATATTTTTGAAAAATAATACTTTTGGAATTTTTGTTTGTCTATGAGTCTGTCTGTCTTTCTGTCTGTATGTCCGCGCATCACGCAAAAACTACCAGGCCGATTTTGATGAAATTTTGCATGCTGGTTCCTTAGAGTCCGGATAAACATACAGGATACTTTTTATGCCGAAAAATTCAAGAGTTCAAATCAAAATACATACAATCATGAAACTTGGTGTGATTATAGTACTGATTCTAAAGTAAAAAAAACAAGTTATAAGAACTAGCCAAGTGTAAGTTCACGCTAGAGTCAAAAAATCACGCTTGCGATGATGTATTTTAACCGACTTCAAAAAAGGAGGAGGTTTTTTTTATTAAAAATTAGAGTGCGTTTGATGTTTCTCAATTCGACCGTATATTTTTTTTTAAGTGTGTTTGCGGATAACTTCGTTGTTTATGAACCGATTTTGATTATATTATTTTTTTTGTTCGGAAAGAGATATCCTAAGGGTGGTACCATAATAAGGAAACCAGGATCTGATGATGGTATCCCAGGGAAATCGAGTTTTCTGTTTGAAGTCGGTTTTTTTATTGAAAATTATGTTTGAAATGAATTGTTATACTCGTATGGAGGGGTGTGATGCTACAGATTCTTCGGTGCCGTAAAACTCGCACTTGACCTTGCTTTTTTAATTATTAATTGTTTAAGATAAATAACATCCATTAGTGCATAATATTATTATAAACATCAAGAATCTTTACCATATTTTTCTGCGCCTTACTGGGTCATCACCATGTTAGCTCATATACGTCCCCACCGTAGGGCTCAAACCTACCCTGAATTAGTCGACCACGTGTTGTTCGACTTCACACACAACCTTCAAGTTGCTTCGCAGGCGTGTGCTGGTTTCCTCACGAAGTTTTCCTTCACCGTAAGAGCGTCACATAAACTTACATCATCATCAGCCGAAAATCATCCACTGCTGGACATAGGCCTCCCCCAAGGATCTCCACGACGACCGGTTCTGTGCTGCCCGCATCCAGCGGCTTCCCTTTGAATTTCACCAGGTCATCGGTCCACCGAGTGGGAGGCCTGTCCATACATATGAAATATGAAACGTACATATGAACTCTAAATTCGAAAACACATTGGTACGTGGCAGGATTCGAACTACGACCCCCCGGACAGGAGGCAGCGGCTTTGTCCGTTGCACCACCGACGCTCTCACGCCTTACTTGGTTATATTATTAAAAAAGCCGGCTAAGTTCAAGCTGGACTCGCATACTGAGGGTTCAGTACAACCACACTTCTCCACACGAATACAACAATGATAAATTTTCATTTCAAGAAAAAAAAAGAGAAAGCGACAAAAAAGAAAAATTTAAATAACTCTGGATCTTAAGCTTGAGCATGACTTACACTTGGCTGCTTTTTTAAAGTGAAACTTTTATTACATCGTCTCGAACTTTTTCGTCAGAGCAGCCATGATAGTTTCGTCTTCTGTACCGTAGCTCCAAGACGAGAGCAGCCATGATCGTTTCTTTCTCTGTACCGTAGCTCCAAGAGGAGTGAAACTTTTATTACATGATCGTTTTGTCCTCTGTACCGTAGCTCCAAGACGAGAGCAGCCATGATCGTTTCGTTCTCTGTACCGTAGCTCCAAGAGGAGTGAGACTTTTATTACATGATCGTTTCGTCCTCTGTACCGTAGCTCCAAGACGAGAGCAGTCATGATCGTTTCGTGCTGTGTAAATAATGTGAAAAAAAGTTTCACTTTTACCACGGTTTCATAAAACCACACACTCTTTTTATTACTTCAGAATTAATAATAAATAGTATAAAAGCGAAAGGTCACTTACTCATTTACTTACTAATTAAATACGAAATCTCGAATTCAACTTCACTTATGAGCTGAAATTTGGCAGGTAGGCAGTACAAAGGTAGGAAACATAGAAACGTTTTGCGACAGGTCCGAATTAAAGGAATTTAAATGATATCGTAAGTTTAAATGAAAGTCTTAAGTTTTGCTGATAGATACATAAAGCTAAGTTATTTTAGTATAAATGTAAGAAATAGGTGAACAGAGTAATAAGATGTTTTACACAGGGGCGGATTAAGGTGGGCAAAACAAGTAATTTCTATTTTTTTTTACAATTTGTATGCTTTAGTTATTTACTATCTCACCTGAAAATGTGAGACGAAATGTTGTTTAAACTAATTAGATAAAGGTTTGGTCCTCGATTTCATTTACATGTTTTTTGCATTTTATTTTACCAAACGACACCAGCTCTCATAATGCGATCTTCAAACACAGGGCGCAAAACATCGAGTAAAGCTTCGGCTGTGTGGCACGTAGCGCCGTCCTGTTAAAACCAAATGTTGCCGATATCCTCAATTCCCAGCGTTGTTCAAGCGTATACACAACCTGTACACAACCATATTCGTTCAGCGGAAGGATAAAACTAATTACCTATCAAATCAGACATGAGCTAAGTGTTACCATTCACAAAATAAGCACTAGTTGAAAAAAAAAACTTTAGATGGCGGACCCTTTACTAGTTTTTGCCCGCGCCTTACTAGCGTGGGCATCTATTTTATGCCTGTCTTTGAGGGTGAGTAGTGCACGAGCCACAAGCAGTTAGATACAGCCTATATCTCTCAGGAATAATGTTGCTTTCTACTGGTGAAAGAATTTTAAAAATCGGTTCGGTAATTCTTAACTTACAAACTTTAACTTTTTATAATACTAGTTTAAAAGTTTAGAGTAGATTGGGTCATAGTTACATCGAAGTATATATTATGTAATGAAACGCAAACTATCGTTTCTAGCCGATCTTCTTTCTTGCGTTTCATAATTAAATTCTCTTTTGATCTTGTTCGTCTATAAAAATAGAATTTGGAAATGATTGTTAGCTTTTGACAAGAGTGAAAACAATTGAAGAGTGTTGACCGTCGAAATAGGTGTTTTCAATATAAATATTTTAAAAGTTTTGTGATTCTTCTTGTTATTTTTCAAGACCTCCTATTTTTAACTGGGGTAAGTGATTTATGCTTAGAGAAAGCTATCCATTTTTATTTAGTGCCGTTGCGAACTAAATTTTTATTCATGGTTGTAGGATCTTCCACACGGCCCGAACAAATCAGCATACTACTACTATACCCTGGACTATTGCTTACTACGCCGATCTGCAACTGCTGCCGCTTACCCAAAGGGAAGTGAAACTTTTGTTTATACCTAATTTAAGGCCCATTGGAGTTGACTGTTACTGGTGACCAAATACTATTACTGGTGATCAAGTATTACGACCTGCCCGCGCCTTTTTGTTGTCGCTAGTCACCAAACATTACTACTGCCCGACAAGGTTCTGCTGTCGTCCTCCAAGCGCAGCTGCTGGCCTGCGTGTTCTCCTGTCTTCCGTTTTCTATAACAATTTTGCGTTTGATTTAAAATTTATTAAGAGTATAGTACACCCAAAGTTTTTTTACCTACAACGTTATGGTGTAATTTCGACACCCAATAATTGAATTCGATTTACTTTTTTAGGAATTTATTAGATTATTTTATACACCCGGGGGGGGGGACGAACGATCGATCGTTACCTAACCTTTTTTATATTTTAAAATTATGTAATGTGTTGTTTTTACATTTAGGTTATTTCCACGGTCATTCACTCTTTACCCAAATATTTATAATCTTATAAAATAAAAGTATTCCATATTACCCCAAAATTTATTTTCTTTCCGAAATTCATTTTTAGGCAGGGAGTAAAAATTCTACGTATCATGTAGCATCTCTATTATATTACATAACCCCTTTTAAATTCAATTATGCTGCAGTAAGTACTAACATGTAAGTAGTATGGACCCTCCCTGCTGCTCTCTAGATTGCGACCTCACCCCCTCGTCACCCAGATTGATACAGATTAGTTACAGTTTGGTTGTCGAACGTATAGTATTTTGCCGTAATTTTGTATGCAGTGTCCTAGGTGTGGTTACATTTAAGTGAGCTCTGTGTACCTAATCAAAATACCTAAATCAAAATACAAGATCCTTTAGTCCCAATATCACAAGGCCTCCAATGTGGCGCGGATGGTCAAAGTAGCTTTTAGATCATGAAGATAAGTATGTCTGTGTCTTTGGGTGAGCCTGTAGCCTAAAATGCTTAAGGCTTTAAGATGACTCAATCCGAGCAGGTTGAGACGTGTTGAAATAATGTCAAACGTAAGTCTATTCATTTTAAGTTCAAAACAATGCGGGCTGCAGCGCGGCTGTTACGTTAAAACCGAACGCCCAATTCTCTTTTTTTACATGTTTTTGTTACGTTTCTTCACTTTCAATTTTTTTTTAAAGCGTGTTTTTTAAAATGAAAGGTGTTAAAGTCACCGATTTTTGTGTGTTGGTTTCATTCAAGATTAACTATTTGTTTTCGAGAAATTTTGCATTATTGCCTAAAACAGGGTATACAGTAATTTTTTTTACATCAAAAGTGGAAATATTTTTAACATGTTAGTCAATTAATCAATTTTAATTACTTTAAGTACATTATTTTTTTCCATAGTGATAGCTTTACACAGTCTTCCAATAACTTGAATTGAATATTGTCATTTGACCCATCTTAAGGCCTTAATGGATTTTGGAGTGCAAAGTGACGTTAGATTCGTCTTGATCCCCTGAGTAACATATAATGCTTTTTAGACTTTAAATATTTGTTGGGTTTTAATATTTTACATTTCATTTGTGAACATAACAGAACAGAAACCCAGGATTAAATATTTCTACGAGTCCGCGGATTATGACAATATAAAGTTATGTCTAAATAATAATATGATTGAGGGTAGGCGCGAAATAGTAAACATCTAAAATTTTGCTGCTACAGATTTAATTAATTTTTAATAGTAAAAGTTGTATTTTTCACAATAAATTTAATCTTATATGAGTCTGTAAACTAAAGTACCTGCCAGCAGTTGTTTTCCTTGCAATCGCCCAAGACTATCTACAGTTCAATCCAGTGACCTACAAATCACCTCTGTCATTACTGATAAACTGCAACATGGATGCACTCAAACAATCCATTGATGACATGGCAGTGCTGTTTCATAGTAGGATGGCACAGTTTCAAGTCGAGCTGCAGAAGCCGGAGAACTCACAGGCACCCACAGTGACATCACTAGCTGCCGACTTTGCAACATTTAAATCTTTTGTGGTCTCAGCTCTTGAATCCATTCAGAAGCAATTGGAGCTCTTGTCCTTGGAGTGTGAGACGCGCGAGCTCAGGAGTCGGCGAAAGTTTCTTCTTGTCCACGGTGTGGCTGAGGCCAAGGACGAGGATACTACAGGTGTTACTGTCACAGCGCTCTCTAAACACATAAAGGCGGTGGGGTTTTCTCGTGACAGTATCAGCAGGAGCCAGCGCACCGGCCACCCCAACACCGACAAGCCACGGCCCTTGCTAGTCAAATTCAAGGACATTGCAGTTCGTGATAAGGTATGGAGCGGAAAGTCCTGTCTCAAGGGTACAGGCGTCACTTTGTCCGAATTCCTCACAAAATCAAGGCATGCTGTTTTCATGGCAGCGCGGCAACGTTTTGGAGTCACCAAGTCATGGACAAGGAACGGCAACATTTACGTAATTGGGGCGGATGACAAGCGGCATCGTGTATCATCTATAGCCGAACTGGAAAAAATCCATACTGCAACCCCAACCCCGGCCACTGCTTCCGTTGTTGCGGTCACGAAACCCCAAGAAAGGCCCAAAAGAACTGCGAAGAAGTAGACTTATTGAGGTTGGTTCCAACATGTTCATGGTGATTTTTTTTTAAGTATCATCACAGTTCGTCTATAATACCCTCAAGTTTGGCACACACTGATAAATCAATTTCAAAGAAAAAACTATTTTTGTAGATACAAATTTCTCGTCAAACCCTCAATTATGTATTATTTTTCTTTGTTTTCATTTGCTGCTTGCTCACCTCCACCTGTCATGTATGTCAAACTCTAAGAGGAATGTTCATTTTTAATTTATATTAAACTAATAGTAGGTCATCTTTGGTTCAACCAATTATTAACTTTGTTACTAGTTTTCTCCTTTTTTTACTTATTTATTTAATGATGTTTTTTTATAATGGTGGCAAGAGAGAAGTCTAGTAATTTTACCGTTATTTTTTTGTCCTGCTTTCTCATTCTCCTATAATGCTTTTAGTTACATACGCCAGTTACGTACGATATCCACCTTGGTTTATTAGATCTGTGATATCCACAGTTTAGGTTCCGTTCTATTTAGGACTTAAATTTATTAGAAGTGATATATGTAATCATAGATTTTTTTTAATATATAAATTTTACGTTTTTGTAACGGCTGACAGGTACCTACTCTAGAATTTAGTAAGGTATTTAGATTTAGCTTATAGATAGTTATTCCATTATTGAATTTAATTTTAGTATATTTTAATTATATATTTATGTGTAGTAATAGTATTGAAAATTTAAACCAAAGTGATTTATTTCTGTCGTGCTCGTCGGAGTCTAACAATGATAGTTTTTTTAGTTTAGCACCTTCTCTTGCTGACTGCCTTGTGTCCACTTTCTCTGACTCGTCTAAACACTTCAATGTCGTGCATATTAATGCGCAAAGTATCCCTGCGCACTACGCAGAGCTCCTGTCCTCGTTTGAAAACAAAGACATTCATGCTATCCTTGTCTCTGAATCTTTCCTGCATCCCACTCTTCCAACTACATCCTATTCACTTCCTGGGTTTGTGTTAATCCGTAATGATAGAACTACTACTTCCCATGGTGGTGTAGCTATTTATCTACGTAGTTATATCCCTTATTCCATTATTCATCGGTCAGAACAACCACCTCCTCCTAACACTGCGGAACACTTATTTCTCGAGGTCACTTTGTCCCATAGCAAAATTCTTCTAGGAGTCTTTTACAGCCCGTCTCTAAGAGTGAACTATTTTTCCGCATTCGAAAAGCTGTTAGAGGATTTGACTCCTTCATATAATCATACGATCGTAATGGGTGATTTTAATACATGCCTGTTAAAAAATGACTTCCGATCTCGCTGCCTTCAAAACTTGGTTCATGCGTCCAATATGCACATCCTACCTTCCAACGCTACTCATTACTTTCCTGACTGTACTCCCTCACTTTTAGACCTCATTTTAGTATCTTCCCCAACGCATGTTGTAAAACACGGCCAGATCACCGCGGATGCTTTCTCCTATCATGATCTAATCTATCTTTCATACAAAATTCGACCCCCAAAGCCTAAAGCCCGTATACTTATGCTGCGTAATTTCAGAAGCATGGACATTGATAATCTCCGCGCAGATGCCGAAAGATTAGACTGGTCAGCTCTTGATGAAGTCCCTACTATAAATGATAAAATCCAAATATTCAATTCCATAATCCATAATCTCTTTGATATCCATGCCCCCGTGCGTCCAGTTAAAGTAAAACATCTTCCTGTGCCATGGCTGACCGATGAAATTAAAGATTTAATGAACCAGAAAAATCGTGCAAAATCTAAATATAAGATGAAATCTACGGAAGCTAATAAAATTCGGTACCAGCAAATAAGAAATCGTTGCAACCTGGCATGCAGGGACGCGCAGAGACGCCACATCCACAAATCGGTTGAACAAGGTAACCCAGCAAAGGTGTGGAAGTTTCTTCGATCAATGGGTGTGGGTAAGTCGCGAAATCAGACAGTCCCTAAGGATTGTGATATGGATGCGTTGAATGTGCATTTCTCTTCTTCTTCCCCTTTAGACTCCTCTACAAAAACTAATACTCTCCTTCATCTGTCGCAGTTACCAACTCCGGATCATCCATCTTTCTCTTTCAATCTATTTACGGCTGACGAAGTTGAGAAGAACATTCTTTCTATCGGGTCTGATGCTGTCGGTGGTGATTCTATCAGTCGCAAAATGATTATTCCTATCATTGACATCCTCTCTCCCATTATTACAAAAATTTTTAATTTTTCCATAACCAATGGCTCTTTTCCAAATATCTGGAAAGAAGCCAACATTATCCCATTGCCTAAGAAATCCAATCCTTCATCTTCCTCTGACTATCGCCCTATTTCCATTTTACCCTTCCTTTCAAAGGTTTTAGAACGCTTAGTGCATACACAACTCAGTATTTTCCTTGTTTGTAATAATCTTCTTAACCCTTACCAATCCGGTTTCCGTCCTGGTCATAGCACGACTACAGCGCTGATTAAAATCACTGATGACATCAGACTCGGTATGGAGAAGCAGCAGCTCACAGTCCTAACGTTGCTGGACTTCAGTAACGCTTTCAATACTGTTGATTTCGACATTTTATTGGGGCTGCTGCGTTCTCTCAACATGACCCCAGCTGTAATCGATTGGTTCTATAGCTACCTTCACGGCCGCAGGCAACGCATTTGTGTTGATGACACGTACTCATCTTGGTGCTCGACATCTGCTGGCGTGCCTCAGGGTGGCGTGCTGTCTCCACTTCTCTTTGCTATTTTTATTAACTCCATTTCTCAAAATCTTTCTTCTTCGTACCACTTGTATGCCGACGACCTTCAAATTTACTCTCAGGCTGCATTTACCGATATCACGGCTGCTGTCGGTACAACAAATGAAGACCTTGCAAAAATTTTAAACTGGAGCAAATCCTATGGGTTAAGAGTCAATCCTAGTAAAACTCAGACTATTATCATTGGCAGTCCTTACTTTATATCCAGGCTTAACGCTGCGTGTCTTCCCCCTGTTGTATTTGATGGCATCTGCATTCCCTATAGCAACAAAGTCAAAAACCTTGGCATCTTTTTTGACCGTACTCTTTCATGGGACGTACAGGTTGGTGAGGTCAGCAGGAAGACATTTGCCTGCTTTAAGGCCCTTAATCGCTTAAGAAATTTTCTTCCTACTGCAACTAAAATCTCGCTTGCACAATCGCTAATGTTACCCATCCTTGATTACGCCGACGTATGTTACCCCGATCTAAATGTTATATTTCTAAATAAGCTTGAGCGCCTGCAGAACCTTGCTATCAGATTTATTTTCAGCCTTCGTAAATACGATCATGTGTCCACTTATCGTAAAGACCTGAAGTGGCTCCCAATTAGTCACAGACGTCACCTTCATATCCTATCTCAGCTTTATTCTATACTTTTTCTTCCAAAATCCCCTATGTACCTTAAAGAACGATTTAATTTTCTCTCGTCCACTCACAGTAACCCTCTTCGCTCTTCTGTCAACCTTCGCCTCTATATGCCTCCTCACTCTACCAATTTCTATGACCACTCCTTTACCCTTCAAGCGATCCGTCTTTGGAATTCCCTTCCCATATCCATTCGACAAGCCCAATCCCTACATTCTTTTAGAATATTAGTAAAGGCACATTTTCTCGAGCTCTGATATGAGCATGTGTTTGTAACAAACAACAGTAGCTACTACTTTGGTTTTTTATATATATGTATTTTATTTTTATTTATATTACGTATATAAGTTGTAATAAATATCTATATACATATAAATATATATTTATATTCAATAATATAATTGTACATATAATTATTATTTATTATGTAGTACAGTCTTATCTATTATAAGTATTTAAAAGTATTATAAGTATTTTAACTTTACAAATGTATAGTATTTATTGTTATAGTTGGATACTCGTGCACTACCATTTTTTTTTGTGTATTTGTCTCCAAACACCGGGTTGTCTGGAAGAAATCGCTTTGAGCGATAAGACCGCCCAAATTGTACCGCTTATAAGATTTTGTTTTAAGTTGTGTTTTTGTTTAAATTTTTAAGTTATAGTTTCTAAGTTTTACATTGTGTTTTTTTTTTTTTATATTTTTGGGTACAATAAAGAGTATTTATCTTATCTTATCTTAATACAAAGTGGGACAGTTATTTGAATAATAACACACTCGAGGCTGCTCTGGAATATTTTTATAACATTTTGTATGAACTTCGTGACAAATATGTTCCTCACAAACTATTAACCCCAAACAAATTCCCACCTTGGTATAGCACATCACTTAAAAATTTTTTTAAGTGATGTGCTATACCAAGTATTTACTTAAAGAAAAATTTAAATACCTACGTAAGTTTCACACTTACGGTAACGCTGCGGATTATGATGATTTTTCACTTCTCAGGAGTAGGGCTAAAGAACAAGAGCGAGAATGTTACAGTTCTTATATTAAACGCACAGAAGATGCGATAGTAAAAAACCCTAAATTGTTTTGGTCCTTTGTGAAATCTTCAAGTAAAGGATCCAGCTCTCTACCTTCCACTATGACTTACGACGGGCGTACTTCTGATACAGGTGAAGGGGTTTCTGACTTCTTCGCTACCTATTTTCAGTCCACATTCCTTTCCTCGTCTTCTAGCCATAGTATTCGTACCTTAAATTTTGAAGACACTTATAATAATGTTTCTTTAGGTGATAAAGAAATTAATCCCGATATAGTTCAACGGTTGTTAGAGTCACTAGATATAAACAAAGGATCTGGTCCTGACCATATAGTGCCCATCTTTGTTGTTAAATGTGCTGAATGTTTAGCATCTCCTTTAACTTTATTGTTCAGACGTTCCTTAACTGAGGGCTATGTCCCTAATATATGGAAATCGGCATTTATAACTCCTATTCACAAAAGTGGCAAAAAAAACGATGTTACAAATTATCGACCCATTTCCAAGTTGTGTATATTCGCGAAAATATTAGAAAAAATCGTTTACTCACAAGTACATTCATCTCTTTCATCTAGTTTCATACCCGAACAGCACGGTTTTCTGAAAAATAAATCAATGACTTCAAATCTGCTCTCTTTTGTTGAATACATATCATCCTCCATGAAAGCGGGCGGCCAGGTAGATGCTATTTTCACAGACTACAGTAAGGCGTTCGATCGTATAGATCATAAACTGTTGCTGCTAAAGCTGTTGAGTGCTGGAATTCATGGTAACTTATTTAGGTGGTTCACGTCGTATATAGAGAACCGTTCCCAAGCCGTTGTAATCAATGGATTCATGTCTGTATGGAAAATTATACCCTCGGGGGTTCCCCAGGGATCACTTTTAGGTCCACTACTTTTCATTATATTTATTAACGACATTAGCTCGTGTTTCAAGTATTCAGAATTTATATTATATGCCGACGACATGAAGGTTTTCAAACAGATTGACAGTGTTAATGATTGCTTTCTTTTACATGAAGATTTACGTAGATTTGAAAGGTACTATGATAATAATCTATTGGACCTTAACGTTTCTAAATGCTTCTCAATGACGTTCACACGTAAAGTTAATTTAATTAATTATAATTATACACTAAAGGGACTCTCTATTGATAAGGTTGACAGCATCCGTGATCTAGGAGTTATTCACGACAGCCAGTTAGAATGATAAGCATATCGATCACATTGCAAAGAAAGCGAATAAGGCAATGGGTTTCATAATGAGAACTAGCTCTCAGTTCGCGAGTGTGAAGGTGATTAAAATTCTTTACTGCTCTTATGTACGTAGTATTCTTGAGTACTACTGCTCTGAAATATGGAATCCTCAATATGATATATATATATATATATATATATATATATATATATATATATATATATTAATAGACTTGAGTTAATACAAAAACGTTTTATGAGGTTCATTCAATACAAATGTAGATCTTACGATAGGTGCTATGAGGCAAGATGCAAAAGGCACCATTTACTTCCGTTGCAATCTAGACGTAAAATAGCTGATATTGTTTGTCTGGCCAAAATTGCTCAAAATAGAATAGACTCGCCGTATTTACTTTCACTAATAAATATAGAAGCTCCATATCGGATTCCTGCCCGTCATTTTGGTAACTTCTTGCATGCTCCAGTTACTTTTACAAACTATAGAGATAATACATTTTTTATTCGTGCTCCTTCTCAGTTTAACAAGCTTGTGGAAATCCCTCAACTCGATCTTTTTAATACAAAAACTAATAGTTTTAAAACTATCTTAGCGAAAAGCTCCTTGACTTGCGTGTTTGTTTTTTCATATCAGTATTTTTCTCCACTGTTTATTTGTAAGGCAAGTAAGACTTTTGTTTCTACATGCGAAAACATATAAGTGGTATATATTAATTACACTTAGCTATTGTTTAGTCATAGAAATACCGTTTGTTTTCCGAATAAACTAAAATAAAATATAAGTTTAACAAAAACAGTTCTTTTGTGAAAGTCTTAGAGCACATAATGCTCTGGCTAAGATGAAAGTAAATAGTTGACGTTCGGAAACCGCGTGTAAAGTCCGGACCGCATCCGCACTTACTTCCGCGAGTTCCGCATTCACATCCGCCACTGTGCCAACTTCCGCTTGTTCCACTCATTGGCGAAGTAATAAGCTTATTTCCTCTACTCGTTTTATGAGTTTTTATGTTAACACAAACTATATAATATTAGTACTAACATACAGTATGGACAATCCCTGCCGCCCCCTAGATTGCGACCTCACCCCCTCTTCATCCAGATTGATACAGATTGTTTACAGTTTGGTTGTCGAACGTATAGGATTTGGGCGCCATTTTGTTTGTTCCGTCATTCTTTTTTGAAATTTCATTTCTGGTCCATTGTATGAAGTGTCCAGGGTGTGTTTATACTATGTTTTTGGGAACTTCAGTACACTTTTTTTTATTCACAAATGTTTAGCCCTTGGGATCATTTCACCTGATGGTAAGTGAGGTTGATGCCGAAGATGGGAGCGGGCTTTACAAGATTCCCCAACGCAATGGGGAACTGGCTATCTTATCTTCAAGCCGGAACACATCAATGCTTTTAACACCTATGCTTGGTGGCAAGACGATAAGTGGCAACAATAAGATGGTGGTAGCTAACCAGGCGGGCTATGAAAATGCCCTACCACCAACCAAACCAAGTCTTACAAAGTTGACCCTGCCGGGAATCGAACCCGCAACCTCCTGGTGTGACGCGAATGGACTAACCATTACGCCACGGAGGCGGTTAAACTTATGCATTTTTGGGGTACCTTTTGGTTATTAAATTTATTGTACTCTCTCTCTCTCTCTCTCTCTCTTATAGTTTAGCACAATTAACCGTGCTATCCAAGGGATAGACGGCGGTTGCCTGGTGTTGCACTTAGCGTCACCCGCGGTCACGTGTAGGGCATTAAGATTTAAATCTACGGACGTGTGCAACGCGACCTTCATACACATCTGGAATCAGATGTGCAGGTTTCCTCACGTTGTTTTCCTTTACCGTTAAAGCAATCGATAAGTATATGTACTTAGTCGAGAAACTCATTGGTACATTGGCCGTCCGGATTTGAACGCGTTAGCTCTGCTTAGGAGCCACAGGTTACCGGTTGAGCTACCAACACTTTTTTTATTATTTCTTTTTTTTATCCACAATTGATAAGCCCCTGGCCCCTTTCTTGTACTGAAATGTTACAAAATATTTTGTTGAATATAAACCATGTTGAAGAAACGCCTGCGAAGAAACTTGCAGATTGTGTGTGAAGTCGACCTACCCGCACTGGGCCCGCGTGGTCGACTAAGGTCCGATCGCCCTAATTCAGGGTAGGCTCGGGACGTATATGAGCTGATGAAACCATGTTAAACAGCAGGTTAGGAACATAAAGTGAGAGAGGCGGGCATTGCGTGTTCGGTATAAATTTGCAACATGCGTTATACTCGTGACCAGGTGCTGTCCGTGTGAACTGGCCTACTCTGGTCAAAGGCAATAATGACATATTCTATGATTTTAATGTGATTCTCCAGTGGCGACGCACCGAAAAACTTGGTGTTGGCAGGCTTCCCACTCGGTGGACCGATGACCTGGTGAAGGTCGCGGGAAGCTGCTGGATGCGGGCAACGCAGAACCGGTCGTCGTGGAAATCCTTGAGGGAGGCCTATGTCCTGCAGTGGACAAGCTTCGGCTGATATGATGATTGTGGGGTAAAACCAGGATAGTTACCCCAGGGGTATAGTTGCCCAGTTTGTAATTACTCTACTTTCGCGAATTAACCGTATGCTACTTTATTAATCTATCGAAAGATTCTCCAACTACCACTAAGTTGGCCGTGTCTCATGTCTCTGTGCGAATGCATAGGTAAGCAAAATGCGATCAACGTTTTTGCGGAGTAATTGTCCTGTTTCACGGCGGTGCATCTATCCTTAACGTAATTAACATGGATTAAGCAAATATCCCCTATGTGTGATAGATGTCCCAAAATATAGAGGTCCACAAAAATGTCTAATACTCCAAAAATATTTAAAATAATGTTTTTTACTTTTCATAAATTTGTAAATAAAAAACTAAAGAACCGGCCAGTTTTACAAATAAAGTACTTTGCTTTTTGTACTGAGAGTTATAAAGTGATTTTAAAAAGCGTGGCAACTATCCGGCTTTTACCCTATAACTTCTCGTAACATATTGTTTTCATGGCCTAATAACATAATTAGTTTTATATCAATGATTGTATTTTGACGTTGATAACTAATGAATGTTTATTTTTCACAAATGACATCATGTCATCATCATCACATCAGCTCATATACCGAGGGCCTCAAGCCTACCGTGAATTGGGGCGATCGGGCCTTAGTCGACCACGCGGGTCCAGTGCGGGTTGGTCGACTTCACACACACCTTCGAGTTTCTTCGCGGGCGTATGCAGGTATCCTCACGATGTTTTCCTTCACCGTATAAACGTACATATGAAATCGAAATTCGAAAACACATTGGTACGTGGAAGGATGGAACCACGACCTCCCGGACAGGAGGTAGCGGCCATTGCCAGTACGCTACCCACGCTCCGACATCATGTACCTATATGTAATTACTATTATCATGAAGAGTGTAATTTGCGCCTATTTTAAATAAACATTTTTGAATCTTGAATCCTTGAATGCAGTAAAGATGCGAAGGGCACCCCCACCCTATTCAGAGCATTTTGCCAGTGTTTATGTTGCCAATTATGGTACTGGCACAAGACGATGTCCTTCAGCACATTAAGGCTCCTTCGTCCCTAAAATTAGCAACTCAATTCACGATGTGTTAAAACATCGAACGAAATAGCTTGGAAATAAAGTTCTTGTCAGCTCGTACTGCGAGATGGCTGTTACGTCAATCACTGCGGACGAATCGTGCGGAAATTGTGTTTTTTTTATTTCATTACAAATAAAATACGAAGCATTTCCAAAAATTAAGAAAACAAAATTATTTTACATTGTTTTGTTAAGAAGTTCATAAATTATCATAAGGTTTCTATTAAAACAACACAGTAGTTCTATTGTTACAACTAGAAAAAAAAGGATGCATTAGGATATTTTTTTTTAGTTCTGTGTATTAAATCAGAATTCTAAGAAGTCAAAATCACTCCGCATATCCTGTGAATTAAAACATTTTTTTTTATAATAAAATCCCAAGTTGAAGTTAAGAGTTGTTACAAAGTTGGTCGTTGGCGGTAAGACGACTCAATCCGAGTAGGTCGATCCGCGATATAATAATATCGAACGTAATTATTTTCATTTTAAGTTCAAATCAATGCGGGCTTGAACGCGGCTGTTACGTTGAAACCAAACGCCCAACTCTCGATTTTACATGTTTAATTACTTTTCTTCATCATATCAGCTCATATACGTCCCCACCGAGGGGCTCGAGCCTACCCTGAATTACGGCGATCGGGCTTTAGTCGAACACGCGGGCCCAGTGCGGGTTTGTCGACTTCACGAGTTTCTCCACAGGCATGTGCAGGTTTCCTTACGATGTTTTTCTTCACCGTAAAAGCGTCGGATAAACGTACATATGAAATCTAAATTCGAAATCACATTAGTACGTGGCGGGATTCGAACCACGACCTCCCGGACAGGAGGCGGCGGCCCTAGCCGTTACGCCACCGACGCTCTTTTCTTCACTTTTACATAAGTTTTAAAAAAATGTGCTGAAAGAAATGAAAGGTATTAAAGTCACCGATTTTTGAGTGTTGGCTTCATTCAACATAAACAATTTGTTTTCGAGAAATTTGAGCGTGTACAGGATATTTTTTACATCAAAAGTGGTATTAATTTTAAAATTGTATTCAATTGAATCGTTTTTTTATTACATTAAGTATATTATATATTTTCTCAATAGTTATAGCTGTGCGCAGTATTTCAATGATTTTAATTCAACATTGTGATTTGACCCATCTTAGGGCCTTAATAACTGGACCGAAGTGTACCGTATCCTTGTGATTTTCCTAAATGCTGAAGAATGTCGGGCGTCGGGCATGTTTGCCGAGGCGGGAATACCCGTTTTCTCTGCTGCTATCGGTGGTGGGGGAGCTTACATCTTCATTTTAGTGTCGATTGCGGCATTCTTGTAACATAAATTTGCAGGTTGTGATTCAGGACTTTACCAGTCTCGTGGCGCGATATTGGGGTTAAGTTCACCGACACCCAAATAAAAATTTAAGATAAACACGACTGCATTAAAAACATTATCCCTCTTTTTTGTAAAGTCGGGTAAAATGCATCCTTAGTCACTAAGGGAATCAATACAAATCTAACGATACCTCGCAGTCTGAAATCTATCAATCCGTTTAGAAAATATCGTAGATTAAAGAAACATACGTACATACATATACATTAGAACTGAAAACAACATACTCCTTTTGTGGGTAGTTGTTTAAAAATGACAGCACTACCTAGGCTGATTTTGTCATCTATGTATTAATCATCATTACAGCTCATATACGTCCCCACCGAGGGGCTCGAGCTCCTACCCTGAATCAGGGCGATTAGGCCTTAGTCGACCACGCGGGCCCAGTGCGGGTTGGTCGACTTCACACACAACCTTCGAGTTTCCTCGCAGGCGTGTGCAGGTTTCCTCACGATGTTTTCATTCACCGTTATGTGTATGATGATGTATTAATATGCTTTGGAATATAGTTTTGTAGTGATGCAAGTACTGTTATAATGATTTCTTACTTTATTAAAGAATTTATTTATTATTAGTTTTACGCCAAAGAAACATTCATGAAAAACTGGCCAAGTGCGTGTCGGGCCACGCGCAATGTACGGTTCCGTAGTTGCCGTTATCGCGTCCTTAGCTTGTTTTCAAATTTCCAAATACAGCGATTTAGTTATTTGTTAGGGGGGTGGGGACACTCGACTCCATAACTACTAATAGTCTAGGAGCTAGTCCGCGGACAAACAGACATGACGAAACTATAAGGGTTCTTTTTTGCTACCACCATCTTATCTAAGTCTTGCCGCCAAATATCAATGTTGATATCATTGGTGTGTTCCGGCATGCAGATAAGATAGCCAGTTCCCCATTGCGTTGGGGAATCTTGGTAAGCCCGCTTCCATCTTCCGCAACATCGTCACTTACCACCAGGTGAGATGTTGTCAAGGGTTTAACCAATTGTGCAAAAAAAAAAAAAAAACGGAACCCTAAAAAGCATGATGTCTAGAAAAGGCTGTTATAATATCTAGATGAAGAAACAAGCATTCACAAAAAAAACGCATGATGTCTATTTATATTTGAAAGAAGATATCTGAACCTAAAAGATTAAGCCATTCAAATAAATATATTTTTCCAGAATTACATTACGATGCTACGTTTAAAATAAGGCACCATTACCTGATCCCACGCACGTCCAGGAGAAGCGCACACACTATATAGGATGTCACAAAAATCTTAGAAGGCTACATTACAACACAAGTTATTACAGTTTTACAGACTTGTAGAAAAGTCCAAATAATTATATAGCGACCATTTTATAGGTATGCATGTTTTACTAGAAATGCGGCCTCGACGCGTCCCACGATCGCGTCTGAGTCTGAGATAGATAGATAGATAGATAAATCGTTTATTTCTCATAGCTTTACAGTGTACACAGTAGATACCGTATACGAAAAACAAAAGAAGGTAAAGTAAAAAAAATAAGAACAGTGCAGGGAATAACAAAAAACAAAATAAAAATTGTTAGCAAAGTTGTTCAGAAACAGGCTTGAGAAATTGGTTAGGACTCAGCATATGCTGTGAGTACAGTGCCCACAACGCTGATGATTCTGCCCAAACCATGAGTGACGCGCGCGCCTCGCCCACAGAGCACTACACGAGCACAGCATAAGTTAGCAGGTACAAAGTAGGAGCTAGTACAAATAAATTTCGGTGACCATGTTAGTACAATAGGGGATCGGACTGCTAGTCATTTGGGTCACTTTTTATGATTTGTCTAAAACGAAATTTTGTTCTAAAAATATTTGAAATACCCACAAGTGATGTCATAGATTTTAAGCATCATTGACGAACTTATTTTGTGAATTTGATCAATTAAAAATCGAAGACGTTATGGACAAACAAAACAAGTAAGGTTTTTTAAAACTTCAAGAGCAGAGCTAATTTCAGAATTTATATTTGATGCAGTGCGATCCCCTATTAAAGTGTATTTTTACCACCATCCAATAAAAGAATGACTGACCGAAAAAAACCAATGAAAAGGTAATACTAGGAATGAAAACAGTAGAAAAGTCAAAAACTTAAATCATCATCATCATCATCATATCAGCCGACGGACGTCCACTGCTGGACATAGCAAGGATTTCCATGACGACCAGTTCTGCGCTGCCCGCATCCAGCGGCTTCCCGCGACCATCACCAGCTCATCGGTCCACCGAGTGGGAGGCCTGCCTACACTACGTTTTCGGTGCGTGGTTGCCACTCGAGAACTTTACTGTCCCAACGGCCATCTGTCCTACGAGCTATGTGCCCCGCCCAATGCCACTTAAGTTTAGCAATTCTGAGAGCTATGTCGGTTACTTTGGTTCTCCTAAGGATCTTCTCGTTTCTGATTCGATCACGCTGAGAAACTCCGAGCATAAAAAAACTAAAATACATAACGAAAAAAAAAACTAACCACTCCGAGAGTGCCGACAGAAGTGAAAACTTTTTACAGTTTTATAAGTTTTGACCCTCCGAGTGTTCCTGGTACGGTGTCGATTACGTTACATTACGGTGTCGCGAGTTCAATGGTTTATTTACCATTTCAAAAAATGCCCAACACGCCTAAAAAAGTTTTCACTTCAAAACTTAAAAAGAAAAAATACAAAATGGCCGCCTATCGTATAGGCTTTCTTCTATATTGTATTTAATTTGTTTATGTTGTGATGTAATAAAGAATATTGTTTTTTATTATTATAACAGCTCATATACGTCCTCACCGAGGGGCTCGAGCCTACCCTGAATCAGGGCGATTAGGCCTTAGTCGACCACGCGAGCCCAGTGCGGATTGGTCGACTTCACACACAACCTTCTAGTTTCTTCGCAGGCGTGTGCAGGTTTCCTCACGATGTTTTCCTTCACCGTTAAAGCAATCGGTAATTATATGTACGTAAGTTTTTGAAAAACTCATTGGTACATTGGCCGTCCAGATTTGAACCCGGTACCTCTGGTTAGATGGACCGAGTCGTTACCGGTTGAGCCACCGACGCTTTTAAAGAAAGAATATTGTATTGTAATGTAAATAGATCTAGAAGAAGGTGGTCACAGTAAAGGGCTCGGACAAAAATACTAACAAAGAAAAAGCTACGGATAATGCAAAAGTGTCACACGTACAAAACTAACATATTTAGACTGGGACTAAAAGTCTTATAAAAAACCGGCCAAGTGCGAGTCGGACTAGCACCCCGAGGGTTCCGTACCACCACACCTCTCTACACAACTACATAGTAATAATGACAATGATACCTATTCACATTACAAACAAAATACATCAACGCAAGCGACAAAAATATGCTGTTTTTGGTCATTCAGTTCAGACTCCTTAGCATGAGTACGACTCACACTTGGCCAATTCTTTTATTTTTTGTTTTATCTTAGTATTAGTACTATAATCAATCACAATATAAGTTTCACGCTTGTATACATTAGGTACCGTTTTACAATAGAGCTTAATAAAAAATACTTTTAAAGAACTTTAAAAAAAAACACGTTTTTTGTATGGAGAAGCCCAATTGTTTTTCACTTCTTTTAATTTTAAGTATGTTTTAGCGGCAACGGAAATACATATTTTGTGAAAATTTCAACTGTCGACCTTTTACGGTTCATGAAATACAGCCTGCTGATGGACGGACAGACGGACAGACAGCGGAGACTTAGTAACAGGGTTCCGTTGGTCACCCTTTGGGTCTACGGAACCCTAAAAAACAACTTGACCCCCCTGTATAACTTGGTTGTGCGCCTCACCATAGCCATATCTCCAACTCGGATGAAGGGGATTTTCTAGCGCCGCGAACGCACGTGACCTAAGAACGAATACTGAAGAGCTTACATTAAAAATGGAAACATAAGGGATGGTATTACGTTAAAAATCGTTGGTATGTACAAAAGGAAAATAAAATAGAATTTATGGAATGAAAAGTAACTCCACGACTAAAAGATGACGGATACAAGTCTTTAGATATTGTCGTTAGTAAGACTCTTGTGATATACAGGGTGATGGGTACCTGCATAACAACGTACCTCTTGAGTGGCGATTATTCTCATGAAACTAAACAACTTTTGTTCTACAACTGAGTTAAATTCGAAAAAAAAGACTTTCAAAGTACGAAAATTTGTTTTTTTTTTATTCACGATCGTTAAGCCCTTGGCGACCAAAAAGCGTCGGTGGCTCAACCGGTAACGACTCGGTGCATCTAACTAGAGGTACCGGGTTCAAATCTGGATGGCCAATGTACCAATGAATTTTTCAAAAAACTTACGTACATACTTACCGATTGCTTTAACGGTGAAGGAAAACATCGTGAGGAAACCTGCACACGCCTGCGAAGAAACTCGAAGGTTGTGTGTGAAGTCAACCAACCCGCACTGGGCCCGCGTGGTCGACTAAGGCCTAATCGCCCTGATTCAGGGTAGGCTAGAGCCCCTCGGTGGGGACGTATATGAGCTGTAATGATGAAGCCCTTGGCATCATCTCACCTGATGGTAAATGACAATGATGCCGAAGATGTAAGCGGGCTTACCAAGATTCCCAACGCAATGGAGAACTGGCTATCTTATCTTCATGCCGAAACACATCAATGTTGTTAAAACTGATGTTTGGCGGCAAGACTTAGATAAGATGGTGGTAGCTAGCCAGGCGGGCTTAGAAAATGCCCTACCACCAACCAAACCGAGTCTTACAAGTTGACCCCATCGGGAATCGAACCCATCTTAGGCATCACTGTCACTTACCATCAGGTCAGTCAGTTGATGCCAAAGGCTTACCAATTGTGAATAAAAAAAATATTGTTTAGAAATTTCACCATTTTACTTCTTATATTTTTTAGACGAGGAGATTCGTAGGAGAACCAAAGTAACTCTCAGAATCGCATAACTTAAGTGGCAGTGGGCGGGGCACATAGCTCGTAGCCGTTGGGGCATTAACGTTCTCGGAAAACGTAGCGTAGGTAGGCCTCCCACTCGGTGGAGCGATGACTTGGTGAAGGTCGCGGGAAGCCGCTAGATACGGGCAGCGCAGAACCGGTCATCGTGGAAATCCTTGGGGAGGGGGGGGGGCTATGTCCAGCAGTGGACGTCCTTCGGCTGATATGATGTTGATGATTGTTAAGACATTTTCAACAATGTACTTTCTAAATTTAATATTTTACTACCTATATTGTGTATGTTTTAATTTGCCAGTTTCTATTGTTTGTCGTGTTTTTTTTTTTGGATTAGTACCTACTATAATCACACCAAGTTACCATTTTTACAACAGATCAAAGATTTAATAATTGAAAACGCTAAACACATTAAAAAAACCGACTTCAATCGCAACAACTTAGTACAATTTTGCATTATTATTTTTGGTTTTTGTTAATTTTCTAATTAAGTACTACACCGATTTTGTTAAAATTTATATAGGAACACATGGAAAGCACTAGCTATTAAATAAAAAAAATCATTACAATCAATTCACCCAGTCAAAAGTTCTGAGATAAAAATAAAATGTAAAAAATAAAAAATACAGTCGAATTGAGAACCTCCTCCATTTGAAAGTCGCTTGAAAACACGATTCTTGTATGGTAACCCCCCCCCTCGTTAATTTTGTCTTTTTTATTATTTAATATGTTTAAGAGAATACCTTATAATTTTCTATGATAATTTCAGCCATTTAACTGTAACTATTCAAAAATAGATATAGCCTTATAAAAGTCGAAAAGACAGACAGCTTAAGCTTAGAATGACACCTGGTACTTAAACACTAAAAACCCGGCCATGTACGAGTCAATTAATCAATTAAATTTACTTCATCTATTAATAAATTATAATAATAATAATCTCAACCGGTAACGACTCGGTCCCCCTAACCAGAGGTGCCGGGTTCAAATCTGGACGGCCAATGTACCAATGAGTTTTTCGAAACTTACGTACATATATTCAACGATTGCTTTAACGGTGAAGGAAAACATCGTGAGAAAACCTGCACACACCTGCGCACAAATTCGAAGGTTGTGTGTGAAGTCGACCAACCCGCACTGGGCCCGCGTGGTCGACTAAGGCCCAATCGCCCTAATTCAGGGTAGGCTCGAGCCCCTCGGTGGGGACGTTTATATGAGCTAATGTGATGATTAATAAATTATAACACTTAAATTATACTATAATATGGTGTATTAGAGAAGGTACTATGGTCTCCGTGGGCAAGTTCCTTTATTCTAACTTTAAAAACGGTGGCGTAACGGCCGCTACCTCCTGTCCAGGAGGTTGTGATTTGAATTCTGCAACGTACCAATGTATTTTCGAATTACGATTTCATTATGTACGTTTATCCTACGCTCTGACGGTGAAGGAAAACATCGTAAGGAAACCTACACACGCCTGCGAAGAAACTCCAAGGTTGTGTTTAAAGTCGACCAACGCGCACTGAGCCCGCGTGGTCGACTAAGGCCTGATCGCCCTAATTCAGGGTAGGCTCGAGTCCCGCGATGGGGATGTATATGAGCTGTATTGATGACTTTTATTTTACGTAACGTTAGCAACCCACACCGCGGGGTACAAGTCTCTTTCCAAAATCTGGAAGGTTAGACCATATTTTAAGGCTTGTGGCGAAACTGTGCTCGGGATAGATAGAGGTATCAAATTTTTGACTTAAGGAACAATACGGAATCCAGACAGCCAATGTACCAATGTTTTTCTCTAAAACTTACGTACATATACTAAGCGATTGCTTCAACGGTGAAGGAAAACATCGTGAGGAAACCTGCAAATCTGATTACCAGATGTGTATGAAGGTCGCGTTGCACACCTCCATAGGTGTTAATCTAAATACCCTACACGTGACCGTGGGTGATGCTAAGTTCAACACCAGACAACCTCCGTTTATCCCTTGGATAGCACGGTTAATTGTGCCACACGATAAGAAGAAAAAGACGGAATAGTTTTTTGATACGAAACCAGCGTTTTGTCTTCTATCTTCGGCATCATTGCCACCCACAATCAGGTAAGATGATGCAAAAGGCCTATCAAAAAACCGGCCAAGTGCGTGTCGGGCCACGCGCAACGTAGGGTTCCGTAGTTGCCATTATCGCGTCCATATCTTTTCCAAATATAGCGGTTTAGTTATTAGGGGGTGGGGACATTCGACTCCAAACAAAATTTAGCACTTTCAAGCCATTTTTTCCGAAAACGGAACCCTAAATTATAAAACGGTCTTAGAAGACTCACAGCTATTTTTTAAGCTCTAACCAACACGATTGAGTTTGACAAGAAAAAAAAATATCCCCACTTTACTTGTTGGGTACCATTAAAAAGGTTTTTTCCAAAATAAATTTTACAGTTCTATCCGCGTAATTTATATATATATTTGCCAAATTTCAGCTCTTAACTACTAATAGTCTAGGAGTTAGGCCGCGAACAGTCAGACATGACGAAACTATAAGGGTTCCTTGTTATACTACGTAACCCTTAAAACTGATCCTGTTACTGATTCTGACGAAGACATAGCTACTTTTTGGGAGCAAATCTTTGTGAAACAAATGCATTACCACTCGGTCCATCAAGTAGCGACCAAAATAAGCAAAGCGTGAAATCGTGCCGTGTGTCCTCCCATCCCCCCCGCCCTCCCATCTAGCGGGGAACAGAAAGCACTTTGGCGATGGGCACTCTTGAGGCCTTTTTTGTTCGCGGACGCAATCGTCCGACTTTTAGTGTTGCGCGATTTAGCTGCTATGGATGGAACAGAACAGATTTTATTCTAAGACATGACCCCTTTACAGCTGAAATAATTACAATTTGACTTATTTTTATTTAGATTCTTTTATGACCTGTGCACAACCATGTGTTCTTTTTTCTCTTTCTCTCTGTGGTGATACTGTCTGAACTGAACTTTAGAGAAATAAGAATAGGATGACGTAACGTGACGTAACCAAGTGTTCAACATTGTACCTATGGTTTTAAACAATTAAATAAGGCAACACTGAGTTTATATAGCTTGTAATTGAGTTATAATGAGGACTCACCCCAACCGGTAACAATTCGACTCGGTCCATCTAACCAGAGGTACCGGGTTCAAATCTGGACGGCCAACACAAGATTTTGGCTTATGGTCTGACCCTCAAATGCGCTACCGCACCTCTTCCTATGGGTGTCGTAAAGAGGCGACTTAGGGATTATTGAAACTGTTTCAAACGGAGCGAGGATGGGCAGGAGCATCCTTCCTCATACTCTACCACTATTACTATGATAGCCAACCAAACGTCGTGATTTTGGAAAACAGGTTCCCCTATTCTGGGAGAGGTCCAATTCCATCAGTGGATGTGTTGTAGTTAATGCTCTCTCTTCTCTTGTCGTGTGACACAATTAACCGTGCTATCCAAGGGATAGATAGTTAATGCTGCAACGGGCTGATGTAGAAGAAGAAGATGGATATTTACGACCGTGTCTGAAATATTATCTGAGAAGTAGAAGGAAACATTTGCAGAACTCTTCGAGTTAAATTTAAATTTATTAACAAAAATTGCAAGCATAAAGTTGGATGTAAACATATACCAGATGAATTATATTTGAACTCAAATTAGTCCAGGCATAAGGTCGGTTCTGACTGATTCTATTAAAAACATTTATTTATTTATTCTATGTTACAGTTAGAAACATTTTAAAAATAGAGAAAAAAGCTTTAGTAACAATAGGTTAATCTCAAAAGTAAAAAAATTAAAAGCATTAAAAATAAACAAAATATGAACAAAAATGTATAACATTTTTATTTGTGCTCTCCTGAAAAATTGATGTTTTGCACACCCGACCTGATGCCTCCCATGTCGAGATATATCACTTTACATTAAAAATACTTATTCTCTGTTTCATTATGATTATGTTGCAGTTTTTAATTCACAATTGATAAGCCCTTGGCATGATCTCACCTGATGATAAGTGACGATGATGCCAAAGATGGAAGCGGGCTTAATCTGTTAAGACCCTCAAGCTGGAACACATCAATGCTGTTCACACTGATGTTTGGCGGCAAAACTTAGATAAGATGGTGGTAGCTAGCCAGGCGGGCTATGAAAATGCCCTGCCACCAACCAAACCGAGTTTTACCAAGTTGACCCCGCCGGGAACCTAACGTGCGACCTCCTGGTGTGAAGCGAACGGACTAATCATTACGCCACGGCGGCGGTTGCTAGACAACAATTATTTATCATACCTATGTACAAATAAAAACTATTTAGTAATCCTAAGCGAAAAATGTGATCCATGAAGCAATTTACAGACTACTACTTACTATTTACTACACTGGCTCAACGACCCAAAGTGTCGTCATTTGTCCCGGTCTTGTGCGATTTCGCGCCAGTCGTCAGCTTGGAGCTCGCGCAGGTCCGCGTTCACCACATCGCGCCATCGATACCTGGGGCGACCGACCGGGCGTCGGCCTGTTGGTTCATCCTGATAGGCTCTCTTCACATATCGATCTTCTCCCATTCTCTCTAGATGACCGAGCCACCGGAGCCTGTGAGCTTTCGTCTCTCCAATAATGTCTGGAATAGCCACGAGCTCTTGAATCTCGGCGTTTTTAAGGATTTTCCAACTGCCATTGATTCTCTGCTTTGGGCCAAGAATTTTACGGAGGATTTTCCTTTCGGCAACCAGGAGTTTATTCTCTTCCTTAAGTGTAAGTGTCCAAGCCTCACATCCATACATTAAAATCGGTCTTGTTACAGTCTTATAGATGCGGATTTGTGTTGGTGTCCAGGCTTCTCAGTAGAAGCACCAATTTACAAAAAATAATACAAATTTTAATAATTTATAAGAAAAAATAGAGTTATTATTATTGAATGTGCAGCTCTCATAAAAAAATCACCGAATTACTTAGTTAATAGTAAACTCATCAACAGAATACAAGCAGTGGTGAAGCAAATATTTTTTTATACAGTTGCTAAACATGGCGTACTTTCAGAGGCCATAATTATGATTAGAAAATTAAATATCTTCATAGGCATCTTACTTTTACGCGGTCGTGAGTATCTTTTACGAGTTCGATCATTAGTTTTGCAGTTCAGTTTTAAATTTACAAGTCAATTTAAAAACGTTAGTAGCAAGGAGTTTTCATACATAGAATAAAATCGGATAGATTTTATACAAGGAAAAATGCATGACTCCGTACGTCTTAGCATTGAATTCTCAAAATTATTTTAAATAATTGTTTATTATACTTAATTACTAGTTTTAGTTTAATTATTTTCACATCAACATTCTCCAAAATCGAATAGGCTAATAGTATAGTATAATACACGCGTACGAGCCCGGTGCAAAAAAATATCCAATAGCAAAAACACGCAATTTTCTGAAAATTTTCATTTTCTAATTACCTATGTACGTTTATATTTTGAAATGAACATATTTGATTATTTTTTTTTTACTATTTTCCACAATTGTATTGAAAAACATCGTGTGATAGACGGGTATGTAGGTTATTCGCCTTCGACTCGGGCTTGTTAATGACAGCTCGTTTACAATAACCTACTTTTCACTCTCATAACACAATGTACTATTTCAGTCTTACTGCTTTAAATAATTATTGTAACGGATATTATTTTATATCATCTTGACATCTCGAAGGCTTTTGACCGATTCTGGCACGATAGCCTTATGGGCCAACTTCATTCATACGGGACGGGATGCCTGTGGGCTTGTGTAACCGGGCATCTGATTTCCTGAGAGAACGGTCTATTTGAGTAGTCATTGATGGCTGCTCCTCCGACCTACTGGCAGTCAATGCCGGGGTACCTCAGGGGTCTCTTCTTTCCTCCACTCTTTTCCTGCTACATATAAACGATCACCGGGTATTATTAGGTATGTAGACGATAGCACAGTTGTGTAAAAAGATGCCTATCCAGTGCACGAGCGGACAGCTCTGAGACGCTGTCTTTGAGAGAGGCCATGATAGAGCGCATGAACCTATCGCTTCAGGTAGTGTCTGATTGGGGTGATTCCAACCTCGTAAGGTTCAATGCATCTAAGACACAGGCGTGTCTCGTTGCACTAAAAGGAGTCCTTTCAACTGGATTCTTACTTTCCGGAATGAATTCATTCAGATATCCGACCACCTTGAGTTTCTTGGCGTGTAATTAACAGCTAATCTCACTTTTGGTCGATACATTGAGTCCAAGGCAAAAGGCTGGATACCTTGGACGCCATCGATTGTCAAAAACAAGCTTCAAAGCCTTGAGCATCGCCGCAAAGTAGCCTGTATTTCGGTATTCTATTGAATTCATTTCGAAGAATGTGCACAAGAACTGCACGATCTCACTCCCCCAGCTACATTCCACCTTCGGTCAACGAGACGCAGGGGCAGATTCCACCCCTTTGTTGTTGATATTCAGCCTATACGCACGCAGCGTTACGCTTCCTCATTTATTATGCGGAGAGCGATGGAGTAGAACACCTTGCCTGCGTCTGTGTTTTCCGAATTCTACAATTTGGGGATCTTCAAGGCGAGAGCGAATAGGCATTATTTGAGTTTGGGTGTACCGTCCTCGACTACATCGTCACTTACCATCAATATAGTCAAACGCACTCAAATTTTTAATTAAAAAATATATATATATTTAGCGTCGCTGGCTCAGTCGGTTACGACTCAGTCCTCTTAACCAAAGATCCCGGCTTCAAACTTATTTTACGTAACGTTAATAACCCACAACTCCCCCATATAGCGGGGCACAAGTCTCTTCCCAAAATCTGGAAGGTTAGACCATATTCCACACACACGGTGGTCAAGTCAGGAATGGTAGTAGTTTAAGGGTAGTGGCGAACCTGTGCAAGGGGTAGAGGTATTAAATCTATGCCTTAAGGAACAATACGGAGTCCGGACGGCCAATGTACCAATGACTTTTCAAAACTTACGTACATATTATATTACCAATTGCTTTAACGGTGAAGGAAAACATCGTGAGGGGGGAACCTGCACATCTGATTCCAGATGTGTATAAAGGTCGCGTTGCACACGTCCGTAGGTGTTAATCTAAATGCCCTGGTCATGCTAGGTGCAACCACAGATTTGAACAAAAGGATCCGCCCGTCTCCATATTTTAGTCAGATTTTCTTCATACATGCAAAAAGTAGCGCCATCTGACATAACTCGTACGAACTAGCGTGGGCGAGAGTTGACTGACGTGCCGAGTTAAAAGAACCTTGATAGAATTGTCGCTTTAAAAATTAGTTTTTTTAATTTGTTTACAAGAAAAATACAATGTAAGGTAACTTATCGATGATACGACATCCCATTTTTCTTTTTAGCCTTTCTTTTATGATATTTACGGCCTCTTACAACACAATAAGGCATTTTTATATGGAATATTTTTCCACCGCACTGAACAATGTCCCGCAGACGACTGAGTCGCGAGTGTGCGAAACTTTCGATTTTCGCACCAATTCGCTGGGCCCATTAGTCGCGCGCGTTGGCCGGGTCCTTATGCCAGTAATATAGAAGTCATTAGGTGCAACACTAGGCAACCCCCGTCGTCTATTCCTTGAATAGCACGATTAATTGTGCCACACGATAAGAGAGAAGAGAGAAGAGACAGAGGCTTAAATTTACTTTTGGTTTATATAATTTCATCATCATATCAGCTCATATACGTCCCCACCGAGGCGCTCGAGCCTACCCTGAATTAGGGCGATGGGGCCTTAGTCGACCACGCGGGCCCAGGGTGGGATGGTCGACTTCACACACAACCTTCGAATTTCTTCGCAGGCGTGTGCAGGTTTCCTCACGATGTTTTCCTTCACCGTAAGAGCGTCGGATAAACGTACATATGAAATTCTTAATTCGAAATCACATTGGTACGTGGCGGGATTCGAACCACGATCTCACGGACAGGAGGCGGCGGCCCTAGCCGACGTTATATAATTTATGACTATAATATCTTAAGCTTTGCATTTTTATTTCTTTCTTCGTTTTAATCAAAACTTTTTTTAATAAATAAAGTGATGTCCAGTATAATTTAAACTTGGTAGTGGTTTAATATTACCTTTATGAAACATCAGTTTACACGAATCTAGAATGTATCGTCAAAATAGTGCCCTAATACTTTTTTTTTCTGCTGGAACAAAGTTGCCTAATGGCTCTATTTTTAGATTGCAGTAATACTTTGAGTTTAATGTTCTGTAGCCTACGGCATCATCTACAGGATGTCATTTTTATCCGCAGTAAATCAGAAGCGGAACTCATGAAACTGAATATTTTCCCAAATAACAATGACCCCTATACAATCAAAGCAAAAGTAATTTTGACTTGTCACACTTCCTATAAATAATTTATTAGTCGAATTGCAAAAGTTGTGAGAAAGACATAGGTACTTCTGGATAAATAAAGAAAAAGCTTTTTTGCTCTGATTGCACACGGTCGTTGAAAAAGTTATACGGTTTCAAGCGTACCATTTATCATTTTCCGCTTTTTAGCGAAAATTAAAATCACCCTGTACAAAACAAGAAAAGGCTACCTCTGGGAAATGAGGGAATCGAACTGGAAAAAGGTCACAATAAAATGGAGACAAAGTAGATTCAATCATCCCAAAAAGTATTATCAATCACGGACGGAAACCCTTTACCGTCCTGAATATAGAACATTTTATGTACCTAAGTAGGTAGTACGTAATGTCCACACTATAAAACTAAGGCTTTACAAGGAGTTTTTTGGCGGGATTTGTTGTGAACACATTCGTAGTTTTTTTTTTTTTTTTTTATTGTTGTCTGCTAGGATTTTGTTAAAGAAGTGTTAAAATCGTTTAGTACACGTGAGCAGTAAGGAGAACAAGAAAAGAAAATGAAGGAGGACGTGAAAACTAAATTTGCACTGGGTGCAGTTTTATAGACGTCCTACTGCTACCGGGTGTTCCACCTCAGAATGAGGCTGCTGCAAACTCAGAATAAAAAAAGGCTGCAAATGCTGTCAAGATTTCCAGGGAAAATTTTTAATGCACCGGCACTAGCATTGCAAATCAAATTAAGAAATGAAGATGAAAATCAAGACAGTCTCAAAAGGGCTTGTACCCAGAGACGTATATATATTTAAAAAAAACGGCTTTACAAGGTAGTTACAATCTATAACAACTTTCGAAAACGGCGGGTACAGTGTGACAAGGATCTTTTGGCACTTAGGTGACATTGACAGGAGGGCGTGAGTGTGTAATTAAAGGACAAACAACACACTGAACGATCCGTCAATGAATGCCATTTTACAAGATGGCGTCATTAGTTCCGATTCCCGCCACGTGCCAAAAGATCCTTGTCGCACTATACAGAAGTACCAGTTGAAATAATGATACTCACTCGTAGATATAGCATTGATTAGACAAATTCAAGCAAAACTTTCAAAATTATCATAAATTTAGGGACACTTCGGCTGAAAGTTGTGGGTTCAATAACGGTGCAAACATTCGTGGGACATACAGGTTTATTTGCTCTGTGTCTGGGTATTATATATCTACGTATCGTCATTATCATCATATCAGCTGAAAGACGTCCACTGCTGGACAAAAGCCTCCCCCAATTATTTCCACGACGACCGGTCCTGCGCTGACCGCATCCAGTGGCTTCCCGCTACTTTCACCTGGTTGTCGGTCCACCGCGTCGGAGGCCTGCCTACGCTTCGTCTTCCGTTGTCCATGTATATCTAGATATATGTGTATGTATTTAAATATAACATACAGAATTCTCTGGTTCCTATAATACAGAGAATCCTAGTTTTGGGGCCAGATGAGACCGTGTGTGATTTGTCCCTAAATATTACATCCCAACAAAAACGTGCTGTAATAACGTACCAAGTCTCGATGAAGATTACTTGGCTATTAAAAGTAGTGAGATGCAATAAAAATCTAAGTCTAAGTAAATAAAACAAAATGAGTGACTTAGTAGTTAAACATTTTATAATAGTAGTAACTCTGGATAGATATGTATATACTTTTATTTCCTTTTGCTAGATATTAAAAAAATCTATAACATTCACTTTTTCTGATATGTCTACCTGGATTTTCTACTCTCGTAATTTTTTTAACGGCCAAGTCAATCGTTTTCTTTTTGTTTAGTTAGACATGGTTCCTTATTTCATTTCACTACTTTTTATGGCCAACTAATCTTAAACCAAACATGGCACGTTTTTAACGGAAATCTGACAAACAGATTCTACCACTGACATAATTAGTTTCTAGTACGTGTTTACAAAATTTCAACAACTTTAATTAATTAATCATTAAATAAGAACTTAACCTCTAGGAATACACTCCTCTTAACCCACTTTGCACAAAAAAGGGGACAAAACTTTGTATTTGAAACGTATATGCTACTAAAAATATAATAACAATAAAAAATATCTAATAAATTTTTTTCTTTGTTTGGAAAAATGTTCTTTTAAAAGAACAGTAGTTAAAAGAGGGTTAAGAGGAAACGCAGCCTAAAGAATAGGTATTTGAATAAAATGTTTCCTTCTCCCTCCTCCAAACCTCTCTATATACAGAAAGAAAGGGAGAACTGCAGCGCAGACCGATTATTGGCACTATAGTTGACCAAAACAGCATTTCGCAGTCCCCTATTCCCTCCTCCAGACTTCAGCAACAATAATATTATTTAACAACCGTTTTACTAATGCCTGTATGTTTTCATTATTGGTATTATAATATGGAGCGTCGTCGGTGGCGTAACGGCTAGGGCCGCCGCCTCCTGTCCGGGAGGTCGTGGTGCGAATCCTGCCACGTACCATGTGATTTTCAAATTTAGATTTTAAGAAATTTAGAATGTACGTTTATCCGACGCTCTTACGGTGAATATTTTAGGATGGTCGACATATTATACTGATGGACTTGGCAAAACTATAAGGGTTTCTTTGAAATCTTATTAATTTATGATTCCTAATAATAAACGTTTATGAATATAGATAGTCTTATCGTTCGAAGCTTTTTAAATTAAGAATTTGAGCGTGAGATTTCTTCCAGACAACCCTAAAGCATAATCGGAACTCCAACTTTCAGGATAAGAGCGACTCAAAAAAAAACCAGCCAAGTGTCAGTCTGACTCGCTGAAAGTAGGGTTCCGTAGTTTTTTAAAAAAATAAATGTATAATAAAAACGAAAAGGTTTTTGTAGTTGGTAATAGAACATTTTGTATGAAAAATCAAACTTTTTACAAATCCAACTGCACATCTTTTTTTTTTTTTTTTTTTATTCTCTATTGGTAAACCCTTGACAACATCTCACCTGGTGGTAAGTGACGATGTTGCCGAAGATGGAAGCGGGCTTACCAAGATTCCCCAACGCAATGGGGAGCTGGCTATCTTATCTTCATGCCGGAACACACCAATGATATCAACATTGATATTTGGCGGCAAGACTTAGATAAGATGTTGGTAGCTAGGCAGGCGGGCTTAGAAAATGCCCTACCACCAACCAAACCGAGTCTTACAATTGACCCCGCCGGGAATCGAACCCGCGACCTCCTGTGTTAAGCCAGTGAACTTTGCCTCTGAGCTACGGAGGCGGTTAGTTAGTTAGTTGGTCGACTATTACTTCTAAACTAAGAAAGTCTACTTAGCCGTGATAGTTTTATTAATGCTGTACTATATTCAATTTTTTTCAAATGCACTGTAATAGCGGTTTAGCTGGTTGGGAGGGGGGGGGGGGGGGGGGGGAGGCACTTGAATCTAACAAACATTGGCACTTTAAAGCTTAATATTTCGAATACGAAACCAAGCATCAAAAAATGGTTTTAGAACACCCACAGTACTTTTAAAAGACTTGTTCTTTACATGTCGAGGAGGTACTCTAATTTTTTTATATATTTAATTTTACTACTTTGTCGGCGTGATTAACATTTTCTGGTACTAATATTCTCTGAGCCAAGCCGCGGACAGACAAACAGACCGAACTATATGGCGAAACTATGTCTTCCTTGTTGACTACGGAACTCTAAAAAGGAACCTTAATAGGATAACTTCGTTGTCCGTCTGTCTGTCTGTCAAAATATACGTTAAGGTAAAGTCTAGAGCGAGTGCCTTTTTACACTGGCAATGGCGCAAGCAACACTGCAATGACTGGACCTCATCTAACTAGATTCCAGTGTAGCACTTCCAGCAATTCCAACCTATTCGCCCACTGGATCTAAAACAAGCAACACAGGCTCTAGCTAATTAGTGATTACGTTACCACATGCAGAGCGAGCCCGCTCATGTTATCTAGGATGTGGTCGGGATATTTTGTAATTAGTCCACAAAGTGTAACAAAATTGGCGTAGAACTAATAACCGCCTCCGTGGCGTAATGCTTGGTCCATTCGTTTCACATCAGGTGGTCGCGGGTTCGATTCCCGGCGGGGTCAACTTTGTAAGACTCGGTTTGGTTGGTGGTAAGGCAATTTTCATAGCCCGCCCGGCTAGCTACCACTATATTTTTTAAGTCTTGAAGCCAAACATCAGTATTAACAGAATTGATGTGTTCCGGCTTGAAGATAAGATAACTTGGTAAGCCCGTTTTCATCTTCGGCATCATCTTCATCTTACCATCAGATGAGATGTCTTAACAATTGTGAATAAAAAAAATAAAAAATAAAAACTGGGCCTTCTACTCTTCATACTGAACCATATTTTTAAGTAAGTGGCAACTTCAACTTTGGGTCGACTTCACACACAACCTGCGCGTTTCTCCGCAGGTGTGTGCAGATTTCCTCACGAAATTTTCCTTCACTGTAAGAGCGTCGGATAAACGTACATATGAAATCTAAATTTGAAATCACATTGGCACGTGGCAGGATTTGAACCATGACTAAGTACAAGAGGTAGCGGCCCTAGCCGTTACGCCACCGACGCTCCAAATATGTATATCTAGGACAAACAGTCAAGTTAAGCAGGTCTTACTTCGCGATAGAGATCTATCGAAGAATCCACTCGGCTAACCAGTGTTCGGGAAGTTCCGTAATATCTTCTCGTCCCAAATACCGCAGTGTCTCAAGACTAAGTTCTTTGACCAGAGTGTGTTCCAAGTGATGACACACAAAAGTGAGACATGGTCGCTTTAATACTATGGGCCTCATACTAATGTTCAAGGTCACCCAAAGGGTGATGGAGCGGGCTGTGCTCGAAGTTTCCCTACCATACGCGATCGAATCAGAATTGAGAAGATCCGTAGGAGAACAAGATAACCGACATAGCTCATAGAGTAGCTAAACATAAGTGGCAGTGGGCGGGATGTATAGCTCGTAGAACAAATGGCCTTTGAGATAATAAAGTTCTTGAATAGCGAGCGTGCACCAGAAGACCCAGGGCCTTTCACTCGGTGGACCGACGACCTGATTTAGGCCGTGGGAAGCCGCTGGATGCGGGCAGCGCAGGACCGGTTGTCGTGAAAAGCCTTTGTTGAGGCCTTTGTCCAGCAGTGGAAGTCTTTCGACTGATGTACTAGGTAATGATGAAACCGATATGTCGTGTCACTGTCGTACATTTGGCTCAGCAAACACAATCAATCAAAACCCAATACCTGTACCTAGTTACGAGCAAACAACACTAACATAGCAATAATTCCCTGATCCCGAACACCGCACGTCAGGCACATGCAATGTCGATAAATGCCTACAGGATAATGCTAACTGGTCGAGATTGGTCATATTGTAGTGGTTACGGCATTTAGTGGTTAACACTTAGCTACAGGCAGCTGGTCGCCGCCCGGTGGATACGTGCATTTACAAGGCGTAAACCTCGCGGTAAGTGGGGATTCAACAGAGGGGCTTATAACGACTAGATTGTTTGTGAAACTCGTGTCTAACGTTGTTTTTTTTTAAAATTTAATGATTCACCCAAAATGGACTCTTTGTAGTGTACTGTGCCGGTGGGGCTCTACGGGAGTGGCTTCTTGTTTTTGTAATACGATATCCAGACCTCAAAATAAAGATATATTGATATTAAGTTACAGATTCTTAAAGCTGAATAGCTATTATGTATGTGTCGCAGCAATCTAGTTTAATTAGCCATTCAATTAACTGCCTAGCCTTTCAATTAAATGGCGCCGTTCAACTAACTGCCTGAATGATTATTCAGCCATTTAATTAAACGCCTAGACAAATGGCTTGGATCGAAAACGTTCAACTTCTGTTAGCCAGATAGTTTAAATTCACACCTCAAGGGGAGGAGTGCTTAATAGGAGGGAGGAAGTAGGGAACAATTCTTAGTCGACGGAGCCCCTTCGAGGCTCCTTGTTCTATATTTTCATGTTCAAACTAACACTACGACTCTGAGGAGGAGGCTAGCTTGCTCGTACAGACTAGGAATCTAACCAAATGAGTCGGGGGTTCTCCGAAATTTCGAGCTCGCTTCGCTCGCTCCCGCTCTAGTTTAGATTATTCCATTTCTCAGTCCCTACGGAGCTCCTACTTCTGTATTCTCTTCGCTCGTTTAATGAATGGCCTAAGCATCAGCCAGCCAAGTCATTAAATGTTTTACCATTCAGCCAGTAATTTGAATGTCGCCATTTAATGAACCGGGTAGGCAGTTAATTGAATGGCTAATTTAACCAGTTGTCCGCGACATAAAAGTGCGTCTAGTTGCGGGTTATTGTACTCAAATTAGTTAAGAAATGAATATTCCAAACTAACCCAGTTCAAATCACAGAATAAAGAAGACAAAAAAGCGCAACAGAAACCAGCCTCCGTGGCGTAATGGTTAAGTTCATGAGCTTCACATCAGGAGGTCGCGGGTTCGATTCCCGGCGGAGTCTTACTTTGTAAGACTTGGTTTAGTTGGTGGAAAGGCATTTTCTAAGCCCGCCTGGCTAGCTGCTAATTCTTGCCGCTGGTAATCAATACTAACAAGTAACAACGTTGATGTGTATAGAATATAAAATAGCCATTTCTCCATTGCGTTGGAAATCTTGGTAAGCCCGCTTCCATCTTCGACATCATCGTCACTTGCCGTCAGGTGAGATGATGCTAAGGGCTTGATAATTTTTATTAAAAAAAAAATACACAGTACCTAGTTAAAGTACCTACGTTCGGGGAATAGGCTACAATACACCCAAACGGAGTTCTGGAAATGTGATGAACAATAAAACAATTTTACAAAAAAAATATGGATTTTTTGGAGTTTACTCGTTAAGAATCGATTTTCATCAGACGTTATGCGTTACTTGTATAGTATAGTTATTATTAATTCTGTGCGCAACTTAATTGGGTGTATGTATGTATATATGTATGTATGTTCTTTGGCACGTCCTGTAACCTAAACGGCTTGATGGATTTTGGATTGTGAGGTGTCGTTATATTTGTCTTGTCAGAATTGAAAAAAGTGGCCGCCATTTTGAACTTTTTAGTTACTGGACCGCTTGCTTCCAAAATCGATATCTGAGAATCCCTGAGGTTCCTTATCACGAAACCTTTGCCAGAAATGAAAAAAAGTGAACGCCGTTTTACAATTTTTAGTTACTAGACGGAATGCTTCCAAAATCAATATCCGAGGGTCCCTGAAGTCCCTTATAACGAATCCGTTTTCAAAATTGAAAAAACTGGCAAACATTTCATTTTTTTTAGTTATTGGACCGTTTGCTTTCAAAATCGAAATCTGAGGGTCCCTGAGGTTCCTTATCACAAAACCGTTGCCAGAATTGAAAAAAGTGGCCGCCATTTTGAACTTTTTAGTTACTGGACAGATTGCTTCCAAAGTCGATATCTGAGGGTCTCTGATGAAGTCCTTAATAACGAATGCGTCGTCAGAATTGAAAAAATGGCCGCTATTTTGAACTTTCATAGTTACTGGACAGATTGCTTCCAAAATCGATATTTACGAATCCGTTGTCAGAATTAAAAAATTTCACTGCTATACGAAGTATTCGTATCTTCGTTATCGTCGCCTACATTAATAAATAAAATTAAAGACTGAACAAGATTCGCGCGACCCCGTGCAGGTGTAATTTCGGCGGCCTTAATATTAAACTCAGGGCGGCCCCTTTGACCCGAGCCGGCAGCGGCGAGCGGCATTTATCAAAAGTGCAGCTTATTCAGCGAACAACCTTTAAATTCTTGTATTTCATAGTATTTTCGACGAGGTCTTAGCTTAGTGCTACACGTAGTAACTAATTAGTAATCTGTGGTGCTACTTGCGTGGTGGCGCGACGGGTCGATCATCAGCACGGTCATACCTGGATGGATCATCATAACAGCTCATATACGTCCCCACCGAGGGGCTCGAGCCTACCCTAAATTAGGGCGATCGGGCCTTAGTCGACCACGCGGGCCCAGTGCGGGTTGGTCGACTTCACACACAACCTTTGAGTTTCTTCGCAGGCGTGTGCAGGTTTCCTCACGATGTTTTCTTTCACCGTAAGAGCGTCGGATAAACGTATACATATGAAATCTAAATTCGAAATCACAATCACAGCAGGATTCGAACCATGACCTCCCGGACAGGAGGCGGCTCAGATCATCAGATAGATCAGACTCTGCCGTAATATCTTGACCGTTTCCGCACTTCGCAAGACACGTTTAGCGGTTAGTGTCAGTTGTTATCACTAGATGGCAGTCGTGAAGCCATATCATGCCTCTAGACCGCAGCCATGCTGAATGTGCACAGGCCAGCACATCAAGCTAGCCACTTTGAACTTTGTGCCGTTCTTATGCCGTAACTTTTTTCGGCAAAATAGAATAATAATTACAGTACCTATTAGGTACGTAATTTAAACAAACTATAGCTAAAGATTAAAAATAAAAACTGAAATGATCCTTTCTGCCAAATAGATCCGAGACTCAGCATGGTGCTGTGGTTTCATTATTATTTAAACCATAGCGCTGATATTCTGTGGCTGGTATTCTTGTTCTAATTATTGAAGGATGTAAATATACACCCATATTACACGATCTCCTTTTATTCTCTTATCTATGGTTAGCGTGTTAGGTATAGCGTGTAGATCAGAATCGCACTACAAGTATCTAGCTTGATGTCCTGCCCTCTGTACATCAAAATAATATAAATAGCGGTACGCGAACTAACCACTGGAGAGTTGTATAAGAATTTGGTAAGTGAAATTAATATGAACAGATAAACAACTGCTACTTACAGCAGAATGGAAGAATACTGAAAGTAAGTAAGCAAATCAGCGCTAACTGGTAAATATAAAGGCGCTTGTAATCTTTTGAGTGCAATGGGGTTCGCCACTAGTCCTACAACCATAGATAGGAGAATAAAAGGGGATTGTATACCTGTAAAGCACCTTACTATGTTAGCAAATACTCCCTCAGGCACCGCCACCCTGCGCGCGCCGACCCTTCTTTGATACGTATTTATGCACCGTGTAGGCTTAAAGTGGCGTGCACCCTTCGGGAGCCAATGGGTTTCGTTAGGCCCCGAGCGGGTTAGCATTTACCTAGGAGCCATTAGGTTCCGTTATGGCCTGACAGGTTAAGACTGTATGCCTACATCCTTCACTAATTATAACAAGAATACCAGCAACAGGATATCAGCGCTATGGTTTAAATAATAATGAAACCACAGCACCATGCTGAGTCTCGGATCTATTTGGCATAAAGGTTCACTTCAGTTTTTATTTTTAATCTTTAGCTATAGTTTGTTCAAATTACGTACCTAATAGGTACTGTATTAATTTTTCTATTTTGCCGAATATACTTCATTTCATTTCATTTCTTTTTCTGCCTCGCCGTGAAGCCTTGTGCCTCGAGTGTGAAGTATGGCCTCAACTTCCCAAGTTCGGGATGAAACTCGTGCCTCTGCAGTGAGACGTATGTGGAGTATGGCCTAAACATCCCAAGTTCGGGATGAAATTCGTGCCCCAGCAGTGAGACGTATGTGGAGTATTCCCTAAACATCCAAAGTTCGGGATGAAACTCGTGCCGCTGCAGTAAGACTTATGTGGAGTATGGCCTAAACTCCCCAAGTTCGGGATGAAACTCGTGCCCCTGCAGTGAGTCGTATGTCAAGTATGGCCTAAACTCCCCAAGTTCGGGATGAAACTCGTTCCCCTGCAGTGAGACGTATGTGAAGTATGTCCTAAACTCCCCAAGTTCGGGATGAAACTCGTGCCCCTGCAGTGAGACGTATGTCAAGTATGGCCTAAACTCCCCAAGTTCGGGATGATACTCGTGCCCCGAGCAGTGAGACGTATGTGAAGTTTGGCCCAAACTTCCCAAGTTTGGGATGAAACTCGTGCCCGAGCAGCGAGACGTATGTGAAGGAAGTATGGCCTAAACTTCCCAAGTCCTGGATGAAACTCCTTCCCCAGCAGTGAGACGTATGTGAAGTATGTACTAAACTTCCTAAGTTTGGGATGAAACTCGTGCCCTTGCAGTGAGACAAAATTGGCCGTAAATGACAATTTTATTTCCATAATTTTCAATTAATATAAATCTTGAACATTATCGCTGATTCGCTAAGAGTAACCTTGCCTAACATCCTATTAAGGCAGATGATACCATTCCATTTGAAATCAACATAACATCAATAGTAACGAGGTCGTAGATCGCTGCACTCATCCGTTTTGGCGACAGCGACTGTAATAACAATCTTTTGTATTCGTTGTCGTGATACTTACTTTTGTTTTCCTGTAACAGAGCGATATCGCTTTGCCGTCCTTGAGTGCTGTCTGAGAAGCTCTCATTGTAATGGATGTTCGGTAAAATTTATATGCAGACCAGTCCAAAATTTGAGTTCAAGGAATCATAAACAAAAGGATCAAAGACTGACGGAATAGAAAGACAGTATAAAGTAACTCTATATGAAGAATATGATAATGATTTAAGGGCTGGTCCCTCAGATTAAATATAATATATAGATATTGAGTTTCATAATACAGCAATCATAAAAAAGAGGGGTAACGCTTATTCTATTATATACAAGCTTTTTCCTGCGGCTTCACCCGTGTGGACAACTTTTCTATTACTGTCTTCGTGGGTGCGCTGTGCGCGAGCCGCTTGCGTAGAAAACAGTAGCCTATATAATCCAGGTTCTTATCTGTCTACCTACCAACTATCATCTAGATACGTTCAGTAGTTTTTGCGTGCAAGAGTAACATGCATCCATCCATACATACAAACTTTTACTTTTATAATATTAACTAGTAGATGCCCGCAGCTTCGCCCGCGTAGATCCCGATTTTTGCGGTTCCCGTGGGAATTTCCCAAAATCCTTTCTTAGCGGATGCCTACGTCATAACATCTACCTGCATGCCAAATTTCAGCCCGATCCGTCCTGTGATTTGGGCTGTGCGTTGATAGATCACTATGTCAGTCAGTCAGTCACCTTTGAATTATATATATTAAGATAGATGTATGCATATTTGACACGTCATCATATCAGCCGAAGGACGTCCACTGCTGGACATAGGCCTCCCCCAAGGATCTCCACGACGACCGTTTCTGCGCTGCCCGCATCCAGCGGCTTCCCGCGACCTTCACCAGGTCATCGGTCCACCGAGTGGGAGGCCACACTACACTACGCTTTCCGGTGCGTGGCCGCCACTCAAAAACTTTACTGCCCCAACTGCAATAATCTATACATTATATTACAATGCTAGTCTATGAAATACATTATAATACTAGTCTATGAATTAAATTACAATACTATTCTATGAATGATATTACAATACTAGTCTATGAAATTATATAACAATACTAGTCTATGAATTATATAACAATACTAGTCTATGAATTATATCGGACTATGCTATTTTCATGGAACAAAATAAACCAAAATAAGCCTGTATCATAAAATAAAAGAAGCCTAAAATAAGCCTGTATCATGAAAAAGGATATATTAGGCTATATCCTTTTTCATGACATGATGCGTGCATGTCAAGTGATGAAGGAGTGGTTGAGGTTTTGAAACATGAAGAGGTAACAAACAAAATACACATTTTCACATTTATACTGTTAGTACATAAGGGGTGTCAATTAAATGGTTAGCATAGTATTGTTATTTCTGTGAGCAGAAAAATATAATCGGTCAGCAGAAATAGCTAATCGGTCAGCAGAAATAGCTAATTGGTCAGCAACTCATGGTCAGCAAACATTTCAAAATCAATCAGCAATTTATGTCATTCTGGATGGCTGTAATTATTTTAAACATCCCCGTACTACACTCTTCCTACAGTGTTGAGTGGTCGACGGAGCCCCTTCGGGGCTCCTACTTCTGTGTTCTCATGTTAAACCCGCAATCAACTAGACTACCAGTCGCAATCAACTAGGCTACCAGTATTTCATAGGAATGAATGAATGAATGAATGTTTATTTGCAGTAAATATGGTACGAATAAGGTGATACATTGTAAAAGGAATCTCATATTTAGCCATTATACAGTTAGCATGCAAATATTCAGCAGGGTTAATAAACCACAATATACACTAATGTCATAAATTAAATGTCAGGAAAAAACTCATAAAAATAAAATAAAATTAATATACTTATTGCATTATTTAAAAAACTCTTCCTAATCTATCAAATTTATATAATAAAAATAAAAAAAACATGTCATAACATAAATCAGATTTACTTAATGAAAATTAAAAAAATCACCTAAACTGTAAAAATTTCTCTCTATCAACCATTTAAATAGCTCGTTAAACATTTTTTTGCCTTTTATATCCTTTATATTCTTTGGCAGTTTGTTGTATATTCTGATACACATATAGTAACTACTATTTAGATAGAGTGATGTCCTCGGATGATATTTAGCAGCTAGTCTATCCGGGTCTCTCTTGTTTCTAGGATTTATCTCTGAGGCAGTATTAAAGAGATTACGATTATTTCTTACCAGTTTGAACATTTCAAAGATATATAAAGATGGTAGAGTTAAAATGTTTAGTTTTTTGAATAAGGGCCTACACGTATCATAAGGGCCAACTCCGCATATAGCTCTGATGCATTTTTTCTGAGGATTTTTCTGAGGATGGAGGAGGATAGGAGGTCAAGCTCAAGCAGGAGATTACATTTAACGGCGTTTTCTTGTGGTCCCACTATTTTTTTCCACTGTTGCTATCATAAGGGATATTTGTTTCTTGTAGTCAGTCCGTTGCTTGATATACATTGAGCCACATTGAACTTAACCCTAACTCCTTATCAACTCGGTTTTACCTGCGTTTTTCAATAAGTTCTAGGCTCACAGACACCAGTAAGAGCAATAGAGAAAACAAATTGTACACTTTTGAACGATATAATAACGATAGTACATTTCTAGGGTGGTAAAGGAAATTCGACCTTATTGTCATCAATGAGATTTCGCTAAAATCTTATTCAGTAACGAATAATGTTATAAAATAGTTCAAAAAACACCGTGAAATGGATGTCATTAAAAATGAAAATCGCTTCATCATACGTCCCCACCGAGGGGCTCGAGCAGACTACCCTTAATTAGGGCGATCGGGCCTTACACACACAACCTGCAAGTTCCTTTGCAGGCGTGTGCAGGTTTACTCATGATGTTTTCATTCACCGTTAAAGCAATCGGTAAGTACAAGGCATGCCTTTTAAGTTCTGTCGTTTCCATATTTCCCGGCAATTTTGAATTTGGAACTGTTCTATATTCGAATGTGTTTAAATTTCTAATCTCAAAACAGTTGAAAGTATTAGGATTAATGCTATGGTTAAGTCACAGCGTCGATTGGAATCTGTCAGGTTACGTACGAAAATGAATCTTTCTAAGGAAAATGTTCGTGCAATAATTTTCTACAACTTTAGAAGAGGCCTGACACGGCTTCAGTGTTTTGAAGAGCTAACATCTGTGTTTAGTGATGAAGTTCCATGTCTGCGGACTGTCGAACGCTGATATTTAGTATTCCAGCGTGGACATACTAGTGTTAGTGACAAATCTCGCGAAGGACGCCCAAAATCCGCCTTTACTGAAGATAGCATCATTGCTGTGAGACAACTAATTCTCGAAGATCGTCATGTGACGTATCGAGAGATAGAGGCTCTATTAGGCATCTCAGGGACAACCATTCAGAAGATCTTGCATGAAGCGCTTGGTGTGAGAAAGCTAGTTTGCCGTTGGATACCGCATCTGCTTTCCGACGATCACAAGGCGGCCCGCGTCAGATGGTGTAAGAAATATCTGCAAAGGTGCAACCGAGGAGAGTCAAATCACGTCTACGACATCATCAGTGGTGACAAATCTTGGATCTATGCTTACGATCCTGATTCCAAACAACAATCTACAATCTGAGTCTTTCATGACGAGCCAAAGCCGACTAAAGTTGTTCGTTCTCGAAGCACTTCAAAGAAGATGGAGGTCACGTTCGTTGGAAAAACCGGCCATGTTGCGACTATTGCACTTGAAGATCGTAGAACGGTTAACGCAGAGTGGTATGCCCCAGTTTGTTTACCACAAGTCATCGCCGAACTTCGAAAATGTAACTCAAAGCGACGCATCATCCTGCACCACGACAACGCAAGCTCACACAGCGCTCGTCAAACGATTGAGTATTTGAAGCAGCAAAAAGTAGAAATTCTTGACCATCCTCCATACAGTCCTGACCTAAGCCCTAACGATTTCTTTACATTTCCTAAAATTAAGAAAAGTCTTCGTGGTCAAAGGTTCCAGTCCGGTGAAGAAGCAGTCGACGCTTTCAAGTCAGCCATTTTGAACACCCCCACTTTAGAGTGGAATAAATGTTATAGTAACTGGTTTGAGCGAATGGAAAAGTGTATTAAGCTACGTGGTGAATACTTTGAAAAACAATAAATAGTACTATAAGGTTCTAGTTGTGTTTTTTTCTTCAAACGACAAAACTTAAAAGGCATGCCTCGTATATGTACGTAAGGTTTTGAAAAACTCATTTGGTACATTGGCCGTCCAGATTTGAACCCGGTACCTGTGGTTAGAAGAACCGCGTCGTTACCAGTTGAGCCACCGACTATAGAACTAGTTCATAGACAAAACAATAAACATCCAAACTAAATTGAAATCAACATCTTGGTAAGCCCGCTTCCATATTCAGCATCATATTCACTTACCATCAGGTGGATGATACCAAGGACTTACCAATTGTGAATTTAAAAAAAAACCAACATAATCACACACCTAGGTAGCGATTTGAGGCGTTGTTTGACAATTTGTGACTTGTGTACTAAGTACAGACGGACGGACGGACGGACGGACGGACGGCGCGTAAGCTTAGTAATTGGATTAGGTCCTGATAGCACCATTTTGGGTATGGAACTCTAAAATGATATTATGATCTTAACAGTGATATTCGCACAATGAAGCATCGCATCAAATATTGAAGAACAAAATATAATAAAACTAGCTGTCCCGGCGAACTACGTACCGCCTTACATTACATTACACTGCCCTATCCTACCCTACCCTACACTACACTACACTACCCTACCCTACCCTACACTACACTACCCATTTTAAACTATCCTATCTCTCAAGTTGGATCGAACTGCACATGTTGTGCGAATTTTATTATAATCGGTTAAGTGGTTTAGGCGTCCATTGGGGACAAACATTGTGACACGAGATTTATATATCTCGAAGGAAGTGAGTGGTTAGGTTATGGTTGGCCTCGTGGTTCACGTCCTTAACTATTTCGGTATTGAGCGTCGAAATAACAATGCAGCTATATCACAGAGGTCCTTCTTCAATAGTCTTGATCATTTGGTAATCGAAATTGTACAGGATGCCTTGGATAACAATGGATGCAAACGCGGTGATCACAGCGATGGCGTGACACGTCCATTTTGCTCACAGATCACCACTACTTGTGTTCTGCTCGACGCTCCGTCAAAAAGTGTCTGCTCCGAGACTGACGTCCAGCTAATGTGGCTTCTCCACAGATCTAATAAATTCTCAACTCAGTGTGGCAGCACAAACAGCCTTCCGTTAATACATCATCTTTGCTACCACAAACGATCGTCTCACGAGTACAAGCGATCGTCACGCCACCACCGGTTTCACCCAGGTACTAATACCTGACGTTTGATCCAAACAAAGTGTAACTATGTAAACTTATCTCGAGCTGGTATTGGTCGCGTTTTCAATGACACTCCGACATATATATTAAGATATATATACCTTTAAAATAACATTTCCTTTGCATTTATGTTTTTTATATGACGCGCACCGCCACAGCTCCGATTCATTTTTGAAGTTTTTTACTTTGTGGTACTGGTGTTCAATGAACAATAGAACGGTACCACCTTTCCTGTTAATATAATTTAGTTCATCCATTTTTAAAATTATTACAGTACAACAGAAATTTACGCTCAATAATTTACTATTTTTAATGTTACGGACTAATTTTATAAAGCTGTCAAAAATAAAAATAGATTGACAATAAAACTATTTAAATGGCAAACAAAAAGATTTGAACGAACGAACGAACCTGTAAATGAAAAAATCTAAGGAGCTTTTTTAACAAGGTGTACCACGGGAAATAAAAATTCCCCGTGGTACACCCAGGTGGACTAAGGTGAGCTACGGGAAAAAAATAATTCCCGTGGCCCACCCAGGTGAACCAAACAGGTGGACCACGGGCAACACCCGGTTATTTTGCGGACTGAATGTTTATTATGCCTTTAAAAAATATATATTTCGTACATAAGTATATAGTAAGGATTTTTCAATTTGTATTCATTTAATTTTTTATTTTTGATTCCTGGATTTTACCTATAATTAATGAGTTGTACTACAAAACTAATAATAGTAAATAAATTTTACAGCCACACTGTGCGTGCTTTCTTCCGTATCCTGAACTATCTGGAATACAGGAATCAACATCAAAAACTTTAAAAACCTCTAAAAAGTAAATTATAAAATAATATGTATTGGCCCTTTAAGTTTAATAAAAGTAGTAATATTTTGATCCAAGAATCGTCGCGTTGGGAGACTTATATAACACCCCTCATACACTTCCCTAACAAACAAAAGAAGTATTTTTTTATTATTTACAATTGGTAATCTCACCTGATATTTGACGATGATGCCAAAGATGGAAGCTGGCTTATCAAGATTCCCCAACACTGTGGAGAGCTGGCTATCTTACCTTCAAGCCGGAACACATCAATGTTATTAACACTGTTGTTTGGCGGCAAGACTTAGATGAGATGGTGGTAGCTAGCCTTAGAGAATGCCCCACCACCAACCAAACCGAGTCTTACAAGTTGACCCCACCGACCTCCTGGTGTCCATTTAACCACTACGCCACGGAGGCGGTTAAATAAAACATCAGACTTGATGAATAATTTTCTAATAATAGGGGATCGGACTGCTAGTCATTTGACTTACTTTTTATGATCTATCAAAATTGAATTATGACTATTTTCATTAGCCCCTCTTCTCACATTAAACCTAAACTAGTTAAAAATTCCTGAAAGGCCCCAATTCTATTTACTCAGATCCTTTCAATACAACAATAGGTGCTCGCGAACTCGGTAACACAGTTTCCGTCTGTCTGTCTTTGAGTTGTGAACAATGGACCGAACTCGACGTCGTCGGCTGAATTGAATAAACTTTCTTATTAATTTTGCGCTGTTGCTTATCAAATACAGGAGCTTGTTTTGCTAAATCAAACCCGTTAGTAAAAAAAAAATAGCTAGTGATAATCTTTCTTAAGTCTCTAAAGTGCGCCACAAATCGTATAATAGTTATTTATGCCACTGCCAAGTAATGAAACCACTGTAACATCAGTGAGTGCCAAGCTGAGTGGCGCAATAGACAGCACGAGTTTTACAATGTCTAATTCCGCGCAGTAGCATACAATATTTTTTTCTACGACCATGAAATAAATAAAAGAAAATTTTAAACCGTCAAAAATTCATCCATTCCGCCTAATAACATGCTGTTTTTTTTTTTTTTGGTTTCTTCTTTCCGGCTAACAAAAAGCGCGGAAAAGGCAAAGGTTACTAAAAGACCATACAGCCAGGTCTGACGTATTTAAGCTTCCATATCTTTTGGATTTGTAATGCTAGTGCCGGTGCATTACAAATCTTCTCTGAAGTTCTTGACAGTATTTGCAGCAGCTACATTCTGAGGTGGAACACCCAGTTGCTGTAAGGCGTCTATAAAACTGCACCTAGAGCAAGTTGGGTTCTCACGTCCTCCTTCGTTTTATTTTCTTGTTCTCCACATTGCTCACGTGCACTAGGCGATTTTCTCCAAAATGCACCACTTTTTAAACAAAATCCTAGCAGAAATCAATGAAAACACAACAAAATAAAACTACGAATGCGTCTACCACAAATCCCGCCAAAAAACTCATCACATGCTGTTTAGCCATGGCGCAGGTACGCGCGCTTTTTTAAATGGCCTTGGCATCTTGCACAAAATATACATTGAAAAATTTTGTCATAATCATGTATTGAATTTTTGAAGTCAATGCCATAAAAATATTTAAAAAGTTTCATTGTAGTACAGTTGTCTCGTTTTCGTTTTGTAATTATCATTGTAATACGACTTGTGGAAATGAATACTTTTGTCATATGATTTGAGGTTATGTATTAAGCAAATTACCATATGAGAGTAAAAAATTGCGTTTTCGTGACAATGCAATATTAAAATATTGCAAGTCAAATTTGACCCATTTCCCGGTTTCCGATTGCATGCATATGTATATCGCGTCACGCGTGACAATGCAATATTAATGCAAGTTAAATTTGACCCATTTCCCGGTTTCCGATTGCATGCATATGTATATCGCGTGACAATGCAATTTAAAATCTTGCAAGTTAATTTTGACCCACTTCCCGGTTTCCGATTGCATGCATATGTATATCGCGTCACGCGTGACAATGCAATATTAATGCAAGTTAAATTTGACCCATTTCCCGGTTTCCGATTGCATGCATATGTATATCGCGTGACAATGCAATTTAAAATCTTGCAAGTTAATTTTGACCCACTTCCCGATTTCCGATTGCATGCATATGTATATCGCGTCACGCGTGACAATGCAATATTAATGCAAGTTAAATTTGACCCACTTCCCGGTTTCCGATTGCATGCATATGTATATCGCGTCACGCGAGACAATGCAATATTAATGCAAGTTAAATTTGACCCACTTCGCGGTTTCCGATTGCATGCATATGTATATCGCGTCACGCGTGACAATGCAATATTAATGCAAGTTAAATTTGACCCACTTCGCGGTTTCCGATTGCATGCATATGTATATCGCGTCACGCGTGACAATGCAATATTAATGCAAGTTAAATTTGACCCACTTCCCGGTTTCCGATTGCATGCATATGTATATCGCGTCACGCGTGACAATGCAATATTAATGCAAGTTAAATTTGACCCACTTCGCGGTTTCCGATTGCATGCATATGTATATCGCGTCACGCGTGACAATGCAATATTAATGCAAGTTAAATTTGACCCACTTCCCGGTTTCCGATAGCATGCATATGTATATCGCGTCACGCGTGACAATGCAATATTAATGCAAGTTAAAATTGACCCACTTCCCGGTTTCCGACTGCATGTATATGTATATCGCGTGACAACGCAATATTAAAATCTTGCAAGTTAAATTTGACCCACTTCCCGGTTTCCGATTGCATGCATATGTATATCGCGTGACAATGCAATTTAAAATCTTGTGCCTAAAAGTATTTATCTTTTTCGAAAATTATAACCCAGATAATATCCTTACGATTATTTCCTTACTCATCCTTATCATATCAGCCTAAAGTTGTTCACTGCTGGACAAAGGCCTCCCCCAAGGATTTCCACAACGACTCGTCCGCACCCCCCACCCCGCCGTAACTGTGACGGGCTACCGTAGCCACAAATAGCATTAGCCGTACGGCTTAGAATTGGGCCATCCCATCTCTTCCAATGGGGGTCGTTCTTCTGTACGTGTGTTTGTCACCCAACTCCTCCTAAACGGCTGCACCGATTTGGATGAAATTTTGTGTGTATATTGCAGTGGGTTTTTGGATGGTTTCAAAACAGAATTGAAATCAGTGGGGCCGCTGGTGTTGGTATATCACCGATCTTCTCGGAAACGTGTAGCGTGTAGTGTAGTGTAGTGTAGTGTAGAGTTTGTGAGGCGGTACGTAGTTCACCAGGACAGATAGTAATATAATAAATGCTAAAGTGTATTTGTTTGTTTGTTCTTCCTGCACGTCGCCACGGATTTCTTGTACAGATATATTGAGGAGATGAGACTACTTTTTATCCCGTGAAAATAACATAGTCCGACATAGTACCCGGGAGAACTAAAAGTCACATCCTGTTTGTTGACAAAACTGTACTATGATAAAACATTCCTGTACCAAAGACATACGTACACTCATACATAAAGTTCGTTTCATAGACCTATTAAAGGAATTTTATCTTTGTGTGTGAGCACAATGAATAAAATGAAAATCATCATTAAAATACTATTCGATATTCTTTATTGCATCACAACATAAAAATGAGAAAACAAAAGAGAAGTTATATTCTACAACAAGCTGTTTCCCGCGGCTTTACCAGCATGGACAATTGGACAACGTTTCTATGACTTTTCGAGGGTGCGCAATGCGCGAGCCGCAAGCGGCTCGCGAGTGTGGACAAAAGTAGCCTATATTTTAATCCAGATCCTAATCTGTCTACCTATCAAATTTCAGACAGATCCGTTCAGTAGTTTTTGCGTGAAAGCGTAACAAACACACATCCTTACATTCTTACAAACTTTCGCGTTTATAATATTTATATTCTATTCTTTTCTACTACATTAGGCGGCCTGCTACTATTCATCCGGGAGCCATACGGCATATACATTTGAGCTTGAACCTGTGTTGAGAACATTTTTATGGCAGCTCTTTTTAACACGCTTACATTAGCTTCACCTGTATGTTTGTATGTATGTGTAAACGACTTCTTTGCACTCGATTTTGATCAACTTTAAACCGACAGATTTAATTCAAACTTTGTACATTTATCAAGAATCAGTGATAATTCAATAATTTCGTAAGTTTATCTCATTATCCTGAACTAAAAACTGAAAAATAAATATTGTTTAAAAAACATGCTTTTAAAGCACATCAAATTAAAAAGTGAAAAATAATTATTAATTTATGCTGAAAACAATAATGCACGAAGCGCCCCACGCTTTTTTAACAATAATACTAGTATTTTTCGTTCATTATTGTTTTCAGCTTATATATATTAGGCATAATTTTTCACTTTTTTGTTTATTGTGCTTTAAAAGCGTTTTTTTTTTTGGTTTTTTAAACTATATTTATTAAACACCTACATAATGTTAGTTCCATTTTACGCGCAGACAGTTTTCTTTCCGCAAAGACTTATTTAATAGTCTTCGATTTCTGCGCAAAACAAAAACCCGATGGCGTTTCTTTTGTACTGCGTATATATTTTAATGTTTATTTTTAAGACTATGAAGAAAAATAAAAATAAGCGGAAAAAAAACTATAGACATCCCTAGCGCAGGAAAAAAACTCATTCTTTTGTTTAATTCCTTTTACAACGCTAAGGGAATGTTGCACAGGACAGTTGAGGGGTTGGAAAGTGACACAGACAACTAATTTGCATAGCCCAACATAGATTGCTAGATCCCGAGCCCTAGGAACCAGGTAAATTATTCGCTTGCGGCTCGCGCACCACCCACCCTCAAAGACAGTAATAAAAACGATGTCCAAGCTGGCAAATTCGTGGGCTAAAGCCTATATATTATTAATAGACTGACTCGATGGTCCGTAGTCAGCTTCTGCATGCTAAACCGAGGGTCTTGGGTTCGATCCTCACTCAGGGCAAACATTCGTGTGAGTAACAGGTATGTTTGCTCTGTGTCTGGGTGTAGGGCCACGGTCAGTATTATCACAGTATATATATTAGTACTAAGTATTATGGTGCGTCTAGTACACTACCACTCACTACTGCATAGTAAGGTCGACAACCAGTCGGTGTTGGAGCTGGTCGGACTGAAGGTGCCTAGGACTGGCGGCGGTGTGCAGTGGTGGTGCGCCGCACGCCGCGCGCGCATCGCACCGACTGCTCGTGCACGCATCATTATTGGTGACATGCTCGCTGAATATGCTGATATTGACATATTTGCAGATCGTTTTGGAGCATTTGTAAGGAATTCCTATGTATATTTAAGTCATAAAAGCCTGCTTATTACTGAGAGTTGAATATTAATACATTTATATTAGATAAGTGGATGCCCGCAGCTTCGCCCGCGCAGATCCCGATTTTTGCGGTTTCCGTAAGAATTTCCCAAAATCCTTTCTTAGCGCATACCTACGTCATAACATCTACCTGCATGTCAAATTTCAGCCCGATCCGTCCAGTGGTTTGGGCTGTGCGTTGATAGTTCACTATGTCAGTCAGTCAGTCAGTCACCTTTGAGTTATATATATTTAGATTGTGAAGTTGTCCATAGCTGTCTTCGTACACACTGCTAATGTTGACTAGCTTCGCAAACTTTACCTTTTTGTTTTTTCTAGGTTATTTTTGTCTCGTAAAAAATGTGTTGTTTCTTCGCTGTGCTCCATCGAATAAAGTAAATATAATGTGAAATCTACTGCGCCTTGTTATTTAAGACTTAGTTTAGTAAGTATTCCTTTTTATGACACATCCATTTGTTTTTTTTTTAATTTATTTATTGCATGATTGTATTTGGGGCACATTGCTCATAGAACAGATGGCCGTTGGGGCAGTAAAGTTCTCGAGTGGCGACCACGCACCGGATAACGTAGTGTAGGCAGGCCTTCCACTCGGTGGACCGATGACCTGGTGAAGGTCGCGGGAAGCCGCTGGATGAGGGCAGCGCAGAACCGGTCGTCGTGGAAATCCTTGGGCCTATGTCCAGCAGTGGACGTCCTTTGGCTGATATGATGATGATTGTTTTTTTTTTAATTTTAATTTGTATAAAATTTAATTTTGATTTATGTAATAGAATGACAGGTTGGTGATTTGGAGATATCTGTAGGTAAACCAGTTATAAATAGGTAAACCAGTAATATAGAATAAATAAATAAATATAGTCTGTAGTGTTTTATATCTATAATGTATGTATTTAATCGTATTTAGTATGTATAGGCAGTCTCTGGTTTCCGTAGTACAGGAAATGCCAGGGCTTAGAAATTGTAAATTAAAAAAAATGCTAGCTTGAGGTCAGTATTTAGAAATATAGTTGTACTGTCTGTTCATACCACCTCGAACCTAAAATAAGTATCTTTAAATTAAACGTAAGTCACCATATTTTTAATTTAAAGAATTATCAGAAAGACTAATTTTAAATTTATCACTGCCAAAATAATAATTTAAAAAAATTGTCATTAACTCCATGGATTTGAGAACATAGAGAATTAACCATTTCAGCGTCATAAATTTTAATATGTAAAAACATTTTTTTTTAAAGTTCATAATCTAAAATAAATGGAACTTGGTCAGCTGTTCATTTGCATTAAATGTATACAAATATTTTTTTTCGATTTGAATACAGGTTCCTTGTGGAAATGTTTTCAGTTCACAGTGCGAATAGGACGCGCGCTACGAGGGTTTTGTTCCACCCCACGTCTACACAAAAGTGAATGTATTATTCTTATTGTTTTATTTATATCAAACAAACGGTGAAGGAAAACATCGTGAAGGAACCTGCACACGCCTGGGAAGAAACTCGAAGGTTGTGTGTCAAGTCGACCAACCCGCACTGGGCCCGCATGGTCGACTAAAGCCCGATCGCCCTAATTCAGGGTAGACTCGAGCCCCTCGGTGGGGACGTACGAGTATGAGCTGATATGATGATACCAAACAAAAGACATCAACGCGAGCAACAGAATAAATGTTTTTTTATTCAGTTCGGACTTCTTAGTACGACTCACACTTGGCTGTTTTTTGTTCTACATTTATTTTCACGCTTGTGTGTATCACCGTTTTTATAATAGAGCAAAAGCAAGATAAAACTGTAAGTAAAAACACGTTTTTTGTATGAGAATCCTATTTTATTTTATACTTTTTAATTTTTTCATTATATATTGGTAAATTCTCCATCGTCATTATCATATCAGCCGAAGGACGCTGGAAATAGGCCTCCCCCAAGAATTTCCACGACGACCGGTTCTGCGCTACCCGCATCCAGCGGCTTCCCGCGACCATCACCAGGTCATCGGTTCACCGAGTGGGAGGCCTGCCTACGGTACGTTTTCCGGTTCCTGGTCGCCACTCGAGAACTTTACTGCCCCAACGGCCATCCGCTCTACAAAAGAATAAATAAATTCTCCATAATAACACATATTTGTTTGAAAATTTCAGTCAACTGTGATATGTTACAGTTTCAAAAATACTTAAGGTCGGACAGACAAACGGACGCACGAACAGAGTTAGATGGACAGCGTAGGCTTAGTATAGGGTCCCGTTACCTGGTACAGAACCTTAAAAACCTGCTATTTAACCCACGACACAGATGAGATACTAGTTACTACGTCCACGTACCTAGTTCAATTAGTAATAATATTCATTTGAAGCAAGCCTTAGGGCATCGCAGAACCGGTCGTCGTGGAGATCCTTGAGGGAGGCCTATGTCCAGCAGTGGACGTCCTTCGTCTGATATGATGAAGCAAGGCTTCTTCTTATGATTCTCTTTATAATTTTCCTCAACGAACCTAAGCTTTTATTTAAGGGGACTGTGAAGCTGCGACTTTTATAGAATCGGCGAAGACGACTTTCACCTCTTACATGTTTACCTAGTTTTACCATTATTAGGGTTCCGTAGTACATCAAGGAACCCTTATAGTTCCGTCATGTCTGCCTGTCCGTCTGTCCGCGGCCTAGCTCCTAGACTATTAGTAGTTAAGAGCTGAAATTTGGCAGATATATATTTGAAGTAAAAAAAAAATTTGGAAAAAAAATCTTTTCATGGGTTTCAAGTAAAAGTGGGGATGTTTTGTTTTCTTGACAAAACCGCCGTGTGGGATATCGCTGGTTAGAGCTTAAAAAATAGTTGTGAGTCTTCTGAAACCCATTTTATAGTTTAGGGTTTCGTTTTCGAAAAAATAGGCTTGAAAGTGCTAAATTTTGTTGTAATCGAGTGTTAACCTAACACCTTTACCGCTATATTTGTAAAATTGAAAAAAATTCATGAAAGTAGTCTATATAATGAATGAAAACTATCACGGCTAAGTAGGCTTTCTAAGTTTAAGAGAAATAGTCGACCAACTTAAGATGTGCAGTTCGATTTGTAAAAAGTTCATAGAATTTTCATACAATATAATCTATTACCAACTGCAAATATAATTTTGTTTTTTTTAAATAAACATTTGTTTTTTGAAAAGACTACGGAACTCTTCATGCGCGAGTCCGACTCGCACTTGGCCGGTTTTTTAACCCTACTATTCGGTATGTTTTTTTAATGTTATTTTGACCGCTCTCTCGGATTAATCACGACTGCATAGGAAGCTCGAACGTGGTGGTACAATTTTTAGTCGCCCGTCCCCATACAGTTCCGCCCATATCGGAGTAAGACAGGCTTCCCTGTCAAAACGTACAAAGGCTTGGCAACAACTTCTAAAACAAAAGATTGCAATATCAGTTTGGTTGGAGCACAACAAAATACTTTGCATAGAATTTAGATTGAATCTGAACCCTGTCTAGACAGGGCATGAGATAGGTCGAGCCCGACCCAACGTCCGACCAATTAAAACTTTTTTGACCGTTCTACCAACATTTTCTATTTCGTAAACAACTCCCTAACTCATACAAATTGAAATCTCACAATGAGGATGAATGTACTTGATTTAACCGAAATATACAGAATGATTTTATTTTTTGATTTGATTGGTAAGCCTTTGGCAGTAAAGTTCTCGAGTTGCGACCACGCACCGGAAAGCGTAGTGTAGGCAGACCTCCCACTCGGTGGACCGATGACCTGGTGAAGGTCGCGGGAAGCCGCTGGATGCGGGCAGCGCAGAACCGGTCGTCATGGAGATCCTTGGGGGAGGCCTATGTCCAGCAGTGGACTTCCTTCGGCTGATATGATGATGGTAATGACATCATTTTGTTCACTTGAAAGCGGCAAAGGCGAGTAACATCCAACTCTTTAAATCACGGCTATAAGATGCCTCAATCCGAGAAGGTTGATACGTGTTAAAATAATATCGAACGTAAGTCTATTCATTTTAAGTTCAAATCAATGCGGGCTGCAACACGGCTGTTACGTTGATACCGAACGCCCAATTCTCGGTTTTTACATGTCTTTATACTTTTCTTCACTTTCAAATTAGTTTAAAAAAAATGTGTTTAATTAAAATGAAAGGTCTTAAAGTCACCGATTTTTGAGTGTTGTTTTTTTTTTAAATTGTATTCAATTAATTTATTTTTTTATTAGATGAAGTATTGTTTTTTAAATAGTGATAGCTTTAGACAGTCTTTTAATAATTTGAATTGAATATTATAATTTGACCTATCTTAAGGCCTTAAACAACTTTCCCAAAGGAACATATATTCATAAAACTACACCTGACACCTATATATTCTTTTCTTTTATTTCTCACTAGCTAGGACACCAGGCTTCGCTCAGGGAGTAGTCCCACCCACACAAAAAGGCGAATGGTCTAAACTGTTACAGAACTCTCCACAACATTCGAGAGTGTTCTGGAATGTTTTATTTTTTATTAGTATATAAGAAAATGTTATGTTACATTATGTTCCACAATGATCTGGAATATTGTTGGGGAATGCTCTCGAATACTCTCAAATGTTTTGGGCTGTTCTAGAAACTTCTACAGGGCGAAACTTCCAGTCATTATATCTTCAAAAGCGTGCCCTTTAAGTAAAAACGGGAAACTTTTTCAAAGATGGGGTATAGGGGGCTACCACAACATATAACTTCCTTGATCGTACCGGGACTTATTTCCGAGTTTTAGCGGCACGCACATTGTATACTTTGCTTTATAATATACCTACTTTTGCCAGCGGCTTCGCCCGCGTGGAAATCGTTTTTATGACTGGCTAGCGTGCGTGGACATGAGATTTCTCCAGATCTCTCAGGAACTATCGGGCTATTCTGATTAGTAGTCTTTGTCACATCTCACCCTTTCAACCACCTCTGTGCAAAAAATCATAACAATCTATTGTTTTTTTGCGATGTTAAAGTAATGAACCAAAAAAGAGTATTTTTTTAGTTTCCTCGGGAACTGCATCGGACTATGCTATTTTCAAGGTATAAATGTATGCTATTTTAAAGGATACCTGCATGCCAATTTTCATCAAGATTGGTTAAGGTGTTGAAGCGTGAATAGGTTACAAACACATTTTCACATTTATAATATTAGTAAAGATATTAGTTTTTTTTAATACGACTAAATAAATTTTTGCCTTGAACTAAGTATTATACCTTATTGTAGGTTAAATTCATTAAGAAAAAGTTTTCTACACATTATTTTCTTTAAGAGTCAACTTATACGCCTATTTAATCTAACACATGCGCCTAATCGTACTTTTTTTGGAGAGAAAATTATCGGAGACCACACGTTTAACTCCTGTCATACTTATACAATCTCTTATATTCCTCCGAGACGTGGTGCGTGTATCGCCGCCACAAACGCACTCTGGATCGTTTCCACCTTAAATGCCTCCGCTCCATTATGAAGATCAGATGGTCCGATCGGGTGCGTTGGACTGCCTACGTTACGTTTCAGGTGCGCGGTTGCCACTCGAGAAATTCAGCGACGAGCCAATGTCGGCGGCATTGAAGCTTATCTAATGCGTCGGCAGCTTCATTGGTGCGGTTACGTATCACGTATGAAGGAGGAGAGAGTGGCGAAGTGCATCTTCTACTCTGAACTGGAGGAGGGTAAGCGAAAACATGGCGGACAGCTCCTCCGGTACAAAGATGTTTTAAAGCATATGAAAGTATGCAACATAGAACCCTCTCAGTGGGAGAGTTTGGCAGCAGAACGGCCAGGATGGCGCAGGATTGTGAATAGGCAAAAGCGTGAGTTTGAGGATCAGCGTAAAGCTGACCTTGATACCAAACGCGACCAGTTTAAGGCCCGACCACCTGCGACCGTTTCATACAATTACGAGGGTGGCATACTTAAATGCCCTCAGTGCGCGAGGAGTTTCACTGCGAAGATTGGCTACATAAACTGACTAGGACTCGAAAACTGACCAAACTAAACTGACCATGACTGAAATCGGTCGGATGGATCATCATCATCACTTATAAGTGGATTAGAGCTGTCAAAAATATATCTCTTTACTCTCAGCGGCAAGAATTTATCTAGAAAATCTGTGTTGTATTCATCATATCAGCTGAAAGACGTCCACTGCTGGAAATAGGCCTCCCCCAAGGATTTCCACGAGGACCGGTCCTGCGCTGCCTGCATCCAGAGGCTTCCCGCGACCTTAACCAGGTCATCGATCTGGAGGACTGCCTACGTTACGTTTCAGGTGCGCGGTCGCCACTCGAGAAATTTACTACCCCAACGGCCATCTGCTCAACGAGTTAAGTACCCCGTCCACTGCCACTTAAGTTTAGAATTTCTAAGAGCTATGTCGGTTACTTTGGTCCTCCTACGAATCTCCTCAGTTCTGATTCGATCACGCAGAGAAACTCCGAGCTTAGCTTAGCTCCATTGCCCTTTGGGTGACCTTGAGGCTTCTTATGACGCCAATAGTAAGCGACCATGTCTTAGTTCCTTATGTCATCACTGGGAACACACACTGGTCGAATAACTTGGTCTAAAGACACTACGGTATTTGGGACGTGAAGAAATTGCGAAGCTTCACGAACGCTGCCCATTCAGAGTTGTATTCAAAGAAGGTAAAAGATTTACACTTCAAATTCAAAATAGGTGCAAATCACACTCTTTCTGATAGTCATAAAATAGTGATTACACATAATTACATTTCTAAAAAATCAAGAAATAAACAATCATTAGTTGATAACTTCAAAATCCAATCCTTGAACATGAAAACAATATGACAACGAGAAGTTATACATTAAAATCATTGAATGTTATGAATGCCTTTGACAAGTGTAGGCCAGTTCACACGGACAGCACCCGGTCACGAATATGACGCAAGAGTCAGCCATCGCTCCTCTCAACCATATTAAAGGGAAAGGAAAACTCATTGAAAGTCGTATTTTTGCCGCCTAATACAAAGTTCCTAACACACGCACGGAACAAGTACGTTAACGTTTCGGGAAGTGAGAAACAGTTATTGAGAATTGACTATGACCATACTTATAGTATTCCTTACCGAATTTTATTCATTATAATGATAATAATCATACTCTTTTTTGGTACATGGTTTTATTTCAGTATGTAATTAATAGTTTGAGGTCATGTAGGACACGAATAATCGGTTGGCTATTACGGGTTGTGTATTTATGAGTCGTGCATTATTGGGACCTTATAATAATAACATAATATCTTTTAATTGCCCTAATTCAGTGTAGGCTCGAGCCCCTCGGTGGGGACGTAAATGAGCTAATAAGATGAAGAGAAGATCTATTAATTGTCACCGGGAATACGGCTTCATACCAAATTTCAGCTCCATTGGACTCCTCCAAAATCGATTACAAGATTTAACCCGTAGAGATAAATAACTTTTACCCGTAAAATAGCGTCGGTGGTTCAAGACTCGGTCCTGCAAACCAGCGGTCCCGGGATCAAATCCGGACGGCCAATGTGCCAATGAGTTTTTCGGAACTTACTCGTACATATACTTACCGATTACTTTAAAGTTGAAGGAAAACATCGTGAGGAAACCTGCACACCTGATCTCAGATGTGTATGAAGGTGCCATTGCACACGTCCGTAGGTGTAAATCTAAATGCCCTACAAATAACCGCAGGTGATGCTAAGTGTAACACCGGGCAACCACCGTCTCTCCCATGAAAAGCACGGTTAATTGTGCCACACGATAAGAGAGAAGCCGCGAAGTGCAATGAAAGCTAGTAAAAAACCACCCAAGTGCGAGTCAGAACCGCACACAAAGGGTTCCGTACCATCATACTAGATGGCGCTAGTTTCTACATGTTTTAAAAAAAACACGTTTTTTGTATGGAGTACCCCTTATTTTTTCACTTTATCAAATTTTTAGTATTTGATGTTATAGCGGCAACAGAAATACATCATCAGTGAAAATTTCAACTGTCTAGCTATCACGGTTCATGAAATACAGCCTGGTGACAGACGGACAGACGGACAGCGAAGTCTTAGTACTAGGGTCCCGTTTTCACCGTTTGGGTACGAGACGCTAAAAATCGCCACTATTCTACCGAGTACACCCTGAAAGCACACCCCGGACACTGCGTACAAACGGTCGTGAAATTACATTTCTGAAAACAAATGACGGAGCAAACAAAATCACGGCGAAATCCCATACGTTAGAGAACCAAACTATAACCAATCTGAATCAATCTGGGTAACGGGGGGGTAAGGTCGCAATCCATACTGTATGTTAGTACTATCTATGTATACTAATGTTATAAAGAGGAACCGTAGTGTAGTGTGAAGTGTGTAGTTTCTAGTATGTAATTTGAAGAGTATAGTGTGTAGGGTGTGCAGGTCGTAATATGCAGTGTGTAGGGTGTAGTGTGTAGTATATAGTGTGTAGTGTATTTAAGTGTAGTGTAGTTTAGTGTAGTGTAGTGCAGTGTAGTGTAGTGCAGAGCACTGCAGTGCAGTTTATTGTAGTGCAGTACAGTTTAGTGTAGTGCAGTGCAGTGTAGTCTGCAGTACAGTGTAGTTTAGTGTAGTACAGTGCAGTGTAGTGTTGTTTATTGCAGTGTAGTATAGAGTACTGTAGTGTAGTGCAGTGTAGTTTAGTGTAGTACAGTGTAGTGTAGTGTATTGCAGTGTAGTATAAGGCGGTACGAAGTTCGCCGGGACAGCTAGTTATATGTACTTTGCTTTAAGTAAGACAGTCACTTGTCAAAATCACAAACCCATTACACAGCATTTATCAAAGGTTAAAGGCTAATAATAAATGCTTCTTATAGTATTTCTGACATTAACCTCACATACTACGTAAGTTATTGTGTAGGTCTACTTGGGATTCTAGAAAAGCGCTTCTTAGAGCACTATTCGTGGAATAGCTTTTATACAGTTTTAGCGTCTAGCCATAGGGTTGTTTCGCATACGATTTTATTATTTTTGCAGAAGATATTTTTTAATCTTTCTTTTCAGGGTTCAATAGTGTCTACGGAGTACATATATAAGATCGATTTGTCCGTCCGTCCGTCACAACTAATCCCAGCATCATAAAGTGCACACTTTTGAACAGAGTTGCATAAAAATTAAGCACAAAAATAGCTATAAATCTTTATCCTTACTTAAAGCTAATTTATCGAATCAGAAACGAGGAGATCCGCAGGAGAACCATAGTAACTGATATAGCTAACAGAATCGCTAAACTGAAGTGGCAGTGGGCAGGGCACATAGCTCGTAGAACAAATGGCCGTTGGGGCAGTAACGTTCTCAAGTGGCGACCGCGCACCGGAAAACGTAGCGTAGGCTGACGATCTGGTGAAGATCGCTGGAAGCCGATGGATGCGGGCAGCGCAGAAGCGGTCATCGTGTAAATCCTTGGGGGAGACCTATGTCCAGCAGTGGACGTCCTTCGGCCGAGATGATGAATAGAACACAAATTTTAATATTTCAATATCTAAAAAGCACCTTTGCACCGGGGATGACGAGAGACGGGTTTATTTTAGGTGTTTTATTTAAGGTATTTTAGGTGTTTTATTTAAGGTATTTTTGGTGTTTTATTTTTGGTATTTTAGGTGTAAATTGCAATTAGTGTGATATTATTTTTAGGAATTTTTATACAGATTAAAAATTTAAAAGTTGAAAATCACTTACACGAGAGAAATGCATGTCCAAATATCAAATGAAGTCATAATGACAACTTTTGGAAGGGTCTGCATAAACATTTTTTTTTAACAATTAAATAGATAGATAGATAAACTGATTTCTTTTAAATAGCAAATCATCTGCTCTACTAGCTAAGTAGTTAGGTACATAATTTAATAAAATAACTGTTTTTAATTTTACGTTTTAATTAAAAAGGAACTTTTTTTAACTACTAGTTTGTGAGAATTCCAATCACAGCCCAGCTTTTGTGTGACGTCACAGCGTCAACCAATCACAGCTCATGACATCACAACACCCATCATAGAGACAGTTGTCAAAGTGACAGCTGTCAAATATTTTTTAATGGTTCTGGGTGCTAAGCGCTTTTGAGCCAGTGATCAACTACAGCTCAAGATATACAGCGTGCATACAGCTGTCATAAATATTTAAGCTTAGCTCTTTTGAGCCAGTCTTCATAGAGATAGTTGTGAATATAGGAATGGGTAAGCGCACATACCGCTAGATGGCATTAATCTGAAAGCCACAAAAACTTTTTACCGAGACTTGAACCTGAGCCCTCCCGGTTAGTTGTGACTACACCGCTAGACCACAAAGCCTCTTAAGCTCCACGCTGAAATAATGCTACCCATGGCTACAATATATGACGTCACGGCGGAGGGATGCGGATGGTCAGTGGGTGTCTTCATATAAAATGTGTGAAAAATTTTATAATGTATCAACCGTTGTCCAGATCTCAAGAGCTACGTTTCCGGCTCCAAAGGTGGGGTGGTTGATCTTAAGGACGAAGAGGTGCAGTCATGATTGGACACGCTAACACACGTCAAAAAACCGACTTAAATCACTACAACCAAGTCAATTTTGCTATATTTTTGTTAATTTCCTTGAAAAGTGTTAAACCAATTTAATCAAAATTTCTACAGGGCCAATAGGACCTACAAACTCAAAGTATATTCTTTTAAATAAAAAAATCCAAAACGTTAATAAATGATGAAGTTCTAAAGTAACAAACATAAATAATGCTAACAAATAAAAAAAGCCGGCCAAGTGTGACTTAGAACCGCACACATAAGTTCCGTACCATCATACTAGATGGCACTAGTTTCTTCAGTCCCTTACTATCATACTAGATGGCGCTAGTTTCTTCATGTTTACAAAAAAATACCTTTTTTGTATGGAGTCTTTTCTTTTTATAGTTTTTAGTATTTGTTGTTATAGCGGCAACAGAAATACATCATCAGTGAAAGTTTCAACTATCTAGTTATCACGGTTCATGAAATACAGCCTGGTGACAGACTAACAGATGGACGGACATCGAAGTCTTAGTAATAGCGTCCCATTTTTACCCTACCTAATCGAAGACCGGGAAGTGGGTCAAATTAAGATTCCAAGATTTTCTTACATACATAGTTAGTTACAAGTGAAGCTAATAAAAGCGTGTTAATTAAAAAGCAGGCCTCATCGACAATGCACTGAACTCAATAAATTTCCTTTACTCATTTTACACTATTGCGTCTCTATCACTATCTTTTCTTTTATTCTTTATCTCTATCTACTCGTATATCTCTATCTTTTTCAGAAATTGAAGTCCTATAGTCAAAAAGTTAGAGACACGAAAAGTGTCACTAAAAACATACCAACTCATTTAACATTGAGGGGAGGCTACCCAAAAATATTGTATTGACTTCATTTTTAATTGACATACGGATGACTGTGACATACGGATGAACGGACGGATAGACATGACTTAATTATAAGGGTTCCGTTTTTTTCATTTTAGATCCGGAACCCTACAAACATTTATATACAATTGTTAATTAGTGAATCCCCCCATACTAACAAATATTCTTTGAACTTTATGGTTTTGAAAGATATATCCCTTTAAAAGTTGGAAAGACAGGCAGACAGACAACGTATGCTTAGTAATATGGTTCCATCATATAGTACGGAACCCTAAAAACCGGCAAAGTATGACTCGGGTTCACACAAAAAGGGTTCCGCACCAAAGCTTTAACTTCCAACAGAACAAGACCTCTCATTACATACTCAGCTCTAGGTAAATAGGGGGTCTACTCCCAAAAAACATTTTGGGGTTCTGAAATGGTTCCGAGCAGGTTCTAGAACCTTTCTACAACAACGCTTCTGTCTGAAAAACAAGTTCTGACAACGTTAAAATAACCTCATTATTAGATTCTGTAATCTCTACATAACGTTTTGGACTTCAGGTTTCAAGATCAAATAACAAATTCTAGATACTAAATTCTACCTTTTCAGAACCTAAAAGGCCTTTTAATGACCAAATCAGGACAACATCAAGCCTTGCAATATAGTTTTAATTTGACATGTATAAGTCTTATAAGTTATATTTAAGCTTTAAAATAAATTCATTCTGAGACTTTAAAGGCTTTTTATCACGCTTTTATCAGCTTCACCTGTATGTATGTTTATGCACATGACGCACTTTTGACGATTTTGACGCACTTTAAACAGACAGATTTAATTCAAACTTTGTACATTTATCAAGAATCAGTGACAATACAATAATTTCATAAGTTTCTGTATGAGGGCAATATCAATAAAAGAAGTCTTATTTTAGTTAGTGAGAGAATCAATAAGCCCTACGAAGGTTCTGAATTAGACAGAGTCTTAGCAAAGTTTGGTTTTGAATAGGCACTACTTCTGTTACATGTAAGACCTACTAGTCATATCCTACGAGTGTGGAGTTCCAAATATAACCTCAGTAAATCCATTTCAAAACCTGAGGCTCTCAGAACCAGTCGGCCTTTCTTCGAGGACTATCCCGAGGACCATAAAGGTGCTGTTTTTTTTAACCTTTATTAATTTTTGCCTATCTTCTTTTTGTTGAATTACTTTTATTACCGGTGCTTGCGTGTTGCCGTGAACTTCCGAAGTTGCTGTTTTGAACATCTTATATATGTTTCTATTAGTAAGGACTTCTGAGTAGTTTTAAGTTTTTTATGTGATTTTTATGTTTTTCTGTAAGTTCCTATTAAATAAATAAATAAATTTAGTTGGATTGATAAGCGAACATTACGTTATTTCAACCTCCCGTGGAATCCCAATTAGTTTTTCAAATTACTTTTCAGTCCTATAGGAGCTGTTTGTTACATCAAAAACTAAAATTTGAGCTAAGGTATAATAACTCTTAAACCAAAGAATTACAATTGTAGGACCTAGAAGAATATTCCAAAACCTCGGTTCCCTAAAAATGTTACTTGGGAGCTTTTTTCTGGAATTTGGAAATTTCATTTTTCCTGTGTGTGTTTGTAAGTATGTTTGTTTATTTGTGTGTGTTTGTAAGTATGTTTGTGTCAAGGAGAGAGATAATGAGGGAGTTCATTTGCAAATGTAATCAGGATGTGTGTGTAAGTCTTGTACCTCTTCATAGGTGAGAGTTTTTGCATTTGTGGTGAGTCTTTGGGTATATATTATATGTTTTATTGATAGTTTTATAAATAAAAGTTAGTTGATAACATATTGTACGGTGCGTTGCAAAACTTTTTCTTATGGTCTTGGAACAAGCAACATGTCCTCCCTTGTTTTGCTTAGTTAATCTTGGTTAAAATTGAGAGCTTTGTGTTTTTTAAGTAAATTTCTCATAGCTTTTTTTTTGTAATTTACGCATTAATCTTATGTACTGTGATTTTTTTTAAATTTTAGGCCCATAGTTTCAGAGATAAAGGGGGGAATAGTAATGCAATTCGCACCCTCAAAGACAGTCGTAGAAACTATGTTCACGCGAGCAAAGCCGCTAACAAAAGCTAATAGTACATATAAAGAAGGTGTCAGCCCTAGCTGACCGCGAATATTAGCTAACATTTTCCTCCCACGAAAGGAGCGGTTCTAAATCTGCCAAGTGAGGCCTTAGGGGACGAACGTGCTACGTGATGTGACGTCACATTTTCAATTCCACTCAGGCTCCCCTGTTTCCAGGTCTGCACAATTCCATGTTCCCCAGAACTACTCGGCATACTACGTTGGCCAAATTTGGAACCGAGCATCTACATAATTATGTACTCATTATATTCGGACTATATATTCGGATTATATCGGACTACTTCGGAGCAGTGTTTGGCCGTGTTCAAACGTAACCGGAAGGAGTTTCTGCGTCGTTACGTGACCGTGGACGAAACGTGGGTTCACCACTACACCCCGGAAATGAAAGAGCAGTCGAAGCAGTGGATTTTACCGGGTGAACCTGCTCCAAAGAAAGCAAAAACCGTCCCATCGGCTGGAAAGGTCATGGCGACTGTTTTTGGGATTCGCAGGGTATTATACATATTGACTACTTAGAAAAGGGGAAAACGATAACAGGGCAGTACTATGCCAATTTATTGGATGAATTTGACGCCGTCTTGAAGGACAAACGACCCCATTCAAAAAAGAAAATAGTACTGTTTCATCACGACAACGCCCCGGCTCATTCGTCCAGAGTTGTGACGGCTAAATTAGCACAGTTACGATACGAACTATTGCCTCATCCCCCATATTCTGCAGATTTGGCCCCATGCGATTTTTTTTTGTTTCTCAACCTAAAAAAATTGCTCGGTGGTAAGCGACTTGGATCAAATGACGAAGTCATTGCTGCCACAGAGGCCTATTTTAATGACTTTCCAAAATCATACTTTTTGGATGGTTTATTGAAGCTTGAGTATAGGTGGAACAAGTGTATAGAGTTAAAAGGTGACTACGTAGAAAAATAAATGCATATATACATAAAAAAATGTTTTTCTTTTGCCATAAACGGGTACTTATCAAACAGCCTTAGTATTTACCTACTCTTATGAATGTACATGATTGATTATGATACTGCAATAAACATGAAATGAAATGAAATACTGCAATCAGTATGCAACTTTGTATGGGTAGTGCAATTTTTTGTGGGTAGTATTTAATCGCTAATAAAAAAAAATACTTTTTGTAAGAATCCCAATTTCTGTCAAGGTTACTGATAGCAGAGCAAAATACTTACCTCAAAATATAATTATTTAAGCAACAATTTAAGTTCATGGCGTACTGCCATTCACCTACAAGTAAAGCGTTTATCTGGTTAAGGCAAAACCGTTTTATTTTTTCGTAAGTCAGATCCGCCACCCAGTGGGAGGGGAGGGGAGAGGGGGAAGGGGGGGTCGACTATGTAATCAATCAAACCTAACCGAACCTATTATCGCTCGTTTCGCTCGCTCAACTCTAGTCCAGTTGAGAAGGATAGATTATATGATATGCAATAAGTATTTTTGATAGATATCTATATAAATAAAAATGAATTGCTGTTCGCTAGTCTCGCTAAAACTCGATAACGGCTGGACCGATTTGGCTAATTTCGGTATTGAATTACTTGTGGAAGTCCAGAGAAGGTTTAAACGTAGTGTAGGGTAGTGTTGGGTAGGGTAGTGTAGGGTAGGGTTGGGTAGTGTAGTGTAGGGTAGTGTAGTGTAGTGTAGTGTATATAGGGTAGGGTAGGGTAGTGTAGGGTAGAGTAGTGTAGTGTAGGGTAGTGTAGTGTAGGGTAGTGTAGGGTAGTGTAGGGTAGGGTAGTGTAGTGTAGTGTATGTAGGGTAGGGTAGGGTAGTGTAGGGTAGTGTAGGGTAGTGTAGGGTAGGGTAGTGTAGGGTAGTGTAGAGTAGTGTAGTGTAGTGTAGTGTAGGGTAGGGTAGGGTAGGGCAGTGTAATGTAATGTAAGGCGGTACGTAGTTCGCCGGGACAGCTAGTCATAAATAAAGATGAAAATAAATTGATACTTAGGTGATTAGTTGTTCGAAGTGCAATTAAAAATATTGGAATAAGTTGTTTTGTGGCCAATTATTTCAAGTTTACCTTTTATACTTGTTTAGGTATAGATATAGACAGAAGTTGTCGAGAAGACGTGGTTGTGTCGATCACGCAGTTTACCTGACCAGAAGCACGGTCACCGCCTAGATGGGTTTGAGTTTTAGTGGCCATTAAGACTTTGGCGCCGCGCTTGTTGCTATCACTGGGTAGCGGTCGTTAAGCCGTGTCAGAAGCCTTGTAGGCGGCTTGAAAAACTTTAGACAATGGATTCCGAAACTAGCACTACATACAACGTTCATCAACCCGTAATTGGCTCCCGTGGGTGGAGTAAGGCCTAACCTTCCCAAATTTAGAAATAGACTCGTGTCCCAGCAGTGGGACTTTATAGGTTGCAATCTAAATATATAGGGTCTTAACAAAGGTATAATTTTTTTAACTGAAGCTTGTACTCATGAAACTGAACAACTTTCCCCAAGAAACCCATAGTCAATTGGCAAATATTATTTTTTAATTAAATTATCAAACTGCTCAGAATAACTCCCAGGTTTATGAACTTGACAATCAAAGGCCAAAGTTCAATGACCGCGCCGGCCCGCAATGGTACCTATACTGGCGTATTCCGCACAATTTAATATTTTTATATTTAAAAAAAAGGCAAATGCGAATTGACAATAGGTTTCTTGAGGAAAGTTGTTAAGTTTCAAGAATACAAGCTCAAGTTAAAAAAAGTGCACAAATTTGTTAAAACCCTGTTTATAAGAAGAAAGTGACTGCCATATTTGGCACGTAGGTTCCTTATGAGGTGTAGTGGTGCACTAAGAAAGGATTTATCAATATTCACTCCCTAAGGGGGTGAAACGGGGGTCCCAAGTTTGTATGAGGAAACAAGATTAGTCAGACTATTTTATTCCAAACTTCACAAGAGTACTCCTATTGATAAATGAATAAACAAGTATTTCTGGTTTTTTTTTTCAGAATTCAACCCCTAAAAGGGGGAAATGGTGTGACAAAGTGTTAAAATGTACATATTATGGGTGTCGTTTGTATGGTTTAGCGGATTACTGATAACGAAAATATCAATGATTTTAAAGTCCAACGTGGCGGACGTGAAATACCATCTATATATAATATATTATAAAAATGATTCCTTATTTCCCTTGATCACGGCATCACGCGTGAACGGCTGGACCAATTTCGCTAATTCTTTTTTTGTCGAGTTCTTTTTTTGTCGATGTCAGGAGAAAGTTCTTATGTAGGGTAGGGTAGGGTAGGGTAGGGTAGTGTAGTGTAGTTTAGTGTAGGGTAGGGTAGGGTAGTGTTGTGTAGTGTAGTGTAGGGTAGGGAAGGGTAGGGTAGGGTTGGGTAGGGGTGGAGTAGGGTAGGGAAGGGTAGGATAGGGTAGTGTAGTGTAGTTTAGGGTAGTGTAGGATAGGGTAGGGTAGTGTAGTGCTCTACACTACCCTACCCTACCCTACTCTACCCTATCCTCTAGTGTAAGGTGGTAAGGAGTTCGCCGGGAATACTAGTCAAATATAAATTCAATGAAACCGGCGCCCATAAACAATGTGGTAATTTTTACCCGGTTGCGAGTGTTGTGTCTTATTTGCCTTGCGACGAGCCCGGGTTAAAGGAGGTGGTTACTGTATTATATTAATATTTACTAGCATTATTATAATTTTTATCACGCTTTTATTAGCTTCTCCTGTATGTATGTATGTTTGTAACCGACTCCTTTGCACTCGACTTTGACCCACTTTAAACGGACAGATTTAATTCAAACTTTGTAATTTTATTAAGAATCAGTGATAATACAATATTTTCATAAGTTTATCTCATTATCCTAGACTAAAAAAAATAAAATCAATATAGCTTAAAAAACTAAAAAAACACGCTTGTTATTTGAGCACATGAAAGTAAAAAGAGAAAAATAATTTTGAATATAAGCTGAAAACAATAATGAACGAAAAATACTAGGATTATTGTGAAAAAAGCTTGGGTTGCTAAAAAAAAAAATTGGCACAAAGTGCCCCACGCTTTTTTCACAGTATAATAAGTACTAGTATTTTTCGTTCGTTGTTGTTTTCAGCTTATTAAAATATATGTTTCTCTTTTTAGTTTCATGTGCTTTGAAAGCGTGTTTTTTAGTTTTTTTAAACTATATTTTTAATTAAAAGCGTTTATTCATCTTGCAATGTTTGTATGTAAGTATGTATGTTTGTTTAGTTCAAATCTTGCGATCGACTTTATAGCAACTTCGTGGCGTCCGATTGAGCAGAGCTGTAATTTGGATTGAAGCCCTATTCCCGGTGACAATAGATCCTTTTGGTATTTTGAAGTTGATCTGATGATGAACTTTGGAGGTTAAATCAAGGTCCCAGCACATAGTCTTTTATATTCGATGAAATTGTAAGAAACAAAGTCTCATTTGAATTTGGAACCGTGTATTTTTTTTATATTCATTTGAGCATTTAGCTTTTTTAACATAAAAACTTTTTTTCAAATAAGAGCTACTACCAAAAAGTTTTTAAGTTTTTCCGAAAGTTATTACGAAGTCTGATTTCTCTAGAATTACTGTATCCACTTATTGTGTAAATAAATAAATAAGTAGTCAGCTTGAAGATAGTGTTCAAAATAGGTTGTTGGCAACTTATACGTGTTGATTTATTTATTTTTTGTGGAATACTTGAAAAATTACAGCAAACTGAGTAAATATATTTGGTTTGATGCGATTAGTTTCTAGTGTCATGAATAGAAGGAATAATTTTTCAGTTTTCAGCATATAATCCCTACATACCTAACCAGGAACAACCGTTCCCTAAGTACCCCAAAACTCTCCTCACGGCAAACTCTACGGCATTACAGTTTATAAAAGTATTATAGTATATTAATTTGGGGATGTAAATTTAATCACATTTCCCGGTAAATTTTAGGATTTACTGCTGTTCTGTTATTTACAGTAACAGTTATGAAGTACAAAACGTTTTTTTATCCACAATTGATAATTCGCACCCCCTCCCCCCTCCCTAGGGGGGGGGCGTCGCTCCGATATACTTTTAGGGTGGCCTATGCTGCCAAAGTTCTTCAGGGGGTGTTTAGTGGGTAGTGCGGTCTTTGGGCCTGTGTATACATATTCATATACCTTCCGTGTATAACGGGTACGTATGCATATAGGTGCAGAGCTGTGAGTCCCACATAACCGGTGCAGCCTTACAGCTGCACAGGTATGCGTAAACGCATTCACCTCCTCCCCTTCTTAACATCTCGAGGGGAAAAAATCAAAAAAAATTGATAAACCCTAGGAATCATCTCACCTGATGGTACATGACGATGATGCCAAAGATGGAAGCGAGCTAACCAAGGTTCCCTAACGCAATGGAGATCTGGGTATCTTATCATTGTTGTTAGATAGATAGATGAAACATTTATTCTTTATCACAACACGAATACAGTACAGTAAATTAACATTAGTACACTTATATAACTAAAAAGCTATAGTAACAAATTTAATACTTTGCAGTTGCTTAACAGAGACAGACCAGTCGAAAGTGTTCGGTGAATAACATTTACTGTGCCGTAGCAATGTTCACATTGATGTTTGGCTGAAAGACTTAGATAAAATATAGTGGTAGCTAGCTAGAAGGGCTTAAAAATACCACCAACCAAACTGAGTCATACAAAGTTAGAACCCGCACGGAATCGAACCCGTGACCTCCTGGTAAAAAGCGAATGGACTAACTATTACGCCTAGGGGGCGGTCAAAAATTAATAGAGTATTTTTTTAAAGAATGAACAGCACTTTTAATTCAATAATTATTCTTCAAAATATTTAAACTTATGTTCATCATATCATCTCATAGACGTCCTCATTAGGGGCAAAGTATATATATTAGTACTGACTAAGGGGTTTGATCCTACCCTGAATTAGGGCGATCGGGCCTTAGTCAACCCTGCGGGCTTAGTGCGGGTTGGTAGACTTCACACTCAAACTTCGAGTTTCTTCGAAGGCGTGTGCTGGTTTCCTCAAAATGTTTTCCTTCGCCGTTAGAGTGTCGGATAAGGGTACATATGAAATAGAAATTCAAAAACACAGGCGGAATAAGAACCACGACCTCCCGAACAGGAGGTAGTGGCCCTTGCCTTTACGCCACCGACACTTAATTGAGCTTTACGTTTAAACTCTCTCTCTCTCTCTTATCGTGTGGCACAATTGGGATGGCGACAGCATCAGAAATGAATTATGAACTCTTGATCACTAAATTGCCCTCCTACTTAAACTTAGGAAAACTTTAATCGATTTGTTTTCCATCAAATCTTCGATTTTTAATTCACCAAAATCACAAAATGAGTACTTAAATGATGCTGCTAAACTATGACGTCACGCCTAGGTATTTCAAACATTTCTAGAACATAATGACGTTTTTGACAGATGATAAAAAGTAACTCGGATGACTAGCATTCGTCATCGCTATTAACCGTGCTATCCTAGGGATAGACGACGGCGGTTGCCTGGTGTTGCTATTAATATACCTTTATACTTATATTCATAATGTCACAACATAATAAATTAAAAAGTATCCTAGTCGAAAATAACAGCATTTCTCTTTCCTGGAACCTGCACCTTTATAAAGAAACTCTTGAATTGATAGGAAAACAAATCCTCATAATTAAACTACTCAAACAGACACTGAGAAGCGAGTCTTCTGGGAAGCCAACTATTAGTTGGTAGGGGGAACTCCCCCTTATCGGGCTAAACAAACAATTAGGCTTAACTTTGCTAGGCGGTAGGCATATTCCTTGATCTTCTGTAGTAATTAATTGCCTCTAACGCAGGCCTACATAGCCTCGTAAGGGCTAATACTTTTTGGGCTTTTTAAGATAAGATAGGATAAAATATACTCTTTATTATACACACTAGTTAAAAAATTAAATATAAACAAATTATAAAAACATAATAAACTTAACCCAAAAAATAAAATAAACACAATATTAAAAAAAATTATGTAGTCTATACCGGCCAAGACTACTCTTAAGATTTTGCGTTTAAAATTAAATACTTGGGCCTTTTAAAGTCAAAAACACACGTCAAAAATCACCTCGGGTCTGTATAACTACTGCAGTCTTCTCCTAAGAAGTCGATCCTTCGGCTCTCTTTTTTCTCTTCTCTCTTATCGTGTGGCACAATCACCCGTGCTATCCAAGGGTTATTAATTTTTGACCGCCCCCTAGGCGTAATAGTTAGTCCATTCGCTTTTTACCAGGAGGTCACGGGTTCGATTCCGTGCTGGTTCTAACTTTGTATGACTCAGTTTGGTTGGTAGTATTTTTAAGCCCGTCTAGCTAGCTACCACTATATTTTATCTAAGTCTTTCAGCCAAACATCAATGTGAACATTGCTACGGCACAGTAAATGTTATTCACCGAACACTTTCGACTGGTGTGTCTCTGTTAAGCAACTGCAAAGTATTAAATTTGTTACTATATCTTTTTAGTTATATAAGTGTACTAATGTTAATTTACTGTACTGTATTTGTGTTGTGATAAAGAATAAATGTTTCATCTATCTATGTAACAACATTGATGAGTTCCGGATAAGATACCCAGATCTCCATTGCGTTAGGGAACCTTCGTTAGCTAGCTTCCATCTTTGGCATCATCGTCACTTACCATCAGGTTAGATGATTCCTAGGGTTTATCAATTGTGGATAAAAAAACGTTTTGTTCTTCTTAACTGTTACTGTAAATAACAGAACAGCAGTGAATCCTAAAATTTACCGCGCAATGTGATTAAATTTACATCCCCAAATTAATATACTATAATACTTTTATAAACTGTAATGCCGTAGAGTTTGCCGTGAGGAGAGTTTTGGGGTACTTAGGGAACGGTTGTTCCTTGTTAGGTATGTAGGGATTATATGCTGAAAACTGAAAAATTATTACTTCTATTCATGACACTAGAAACTAATCGCATCAAACCAAATATATTTACTCAGTTTGCTGTAATTTTTCAAGTATTCCACAAAAAATAAATAAATCAACACGTATAAGTTGCCAACAACCTATTTTGAAAACCATCTTCAGGCTGACTATTTTTTCATTTATTTACACAATAAGTGGATACAGTAATTTTAGAGTAATCAGACTTCGTAATAACTTTCGGAAAATCTAAAAACTTTTTGGTAGTAGCTCTTATTTGAAAAAAAGTTTTTATGTTAAAAAAGCTAAATGCTCAAATTAATATAAAAAAAATACACGGTTCCAAATTCAAATGAGACTGTGTTTCTTACAATTTCATCGAATATAAAAGACTATGTGCTGGGACCTTGATTTAACCTCCAAAGTTCATCATCAGATCAACTTCAAAATACCAAAAGGATCTATTGTCACCGGGAATAGGGCTTAAATCCAAATTACAGCTCTGCTCAATCGGACGCCTCGAAGTCGCTCTAAAGTCGATCGCAAGATTTGAACTAAACAAACATACATACTTACATACAAACATTGCAAGATAAATAAACGCTTTTAATTATGTATAAGTATGTATATCAGTCTCTGGTAACCCATAACACAGGGAATCCTACTTTGGGGCCAGATGACCATGTGTGATTTGTCCCAGAATATTTATTTATTTATTTATTATTTATTTATTAATTAAAAATATAGTTTAAAAAAACTAAAAAACACGCTTTCAAAGCACATGAAACTAAAAAGAGAAACATATTATATTTTAATAAGCTGAAAACAACAATGAACGAAAAATACAAGTTTTATACTGTGTAAAAAGCGTGGGGCACTTTGTGCCATATTTTTTTTCCACAATAATCCTAGTATTTTTCGTTCATTATTGTTTTCAGCTTATATTTAAAATTATTTTTCTCTTTTTACTTTCATGTGCTTAAATAACAAGTGTTTTTTAGTTTTTTAATCTATATTGATTTTATTTTTTTAAGTCTAGGATAATGAGATAAACTTATGAAAATATTGTATTATCACTGATTCTTAATAAAATTACAAAGTTTGAATTAAATCTGTCCGTTTAAAGTGGGTCAAAATCGAGTGCAAAGGAGTCGGTTACAAACATACATACATACAGGTGAAGCTAATAAAAGCGTGATAAAAATTATAATAATGCTTGTAAATATTAATATAATACTGTAACCACCTCCTTTAACCCGGGCTCGTCGCAAGGCAAATAAGACACAACACTCGCAACCGGGTAAAAATTACCACATTGTCTATGAGTTCCGGTTTCATTGAATTTTTATTTGACTAGTATTCCCGGCGAACTTCTTACCACCTTACACTAGAGGATAGGGTAGAGTAGCGTAGGGTAGGGTAGTGTAGAGCACTACACTACCCTACCCTACCCTACTCTACCCTATCCTACACTACCCTACACTACACTACACTACCTTACCCTACCCTTCCCTACCCTACTCCACCCCTACCCAACCCTACCCTACCCTTCCCTACCCTACACTACACTACACAATACTACCCTACCCTACCCTAGACTACACTACACTAAACTACACTACACTACACTACCCTACCCTACCCTACCCTACCCTACATAAGAACTTTCTCCTGACAATAACGAACTCGACAAAAAAAGAATTAGCGAAATTGGCCCAGCCGTTCACGCGTGATGCCGTGATCAAGGGAAATAAGGAATCATTTTTATAATCCCTACTTATAATATTATAAATGCGAAAGTAACTCTGTCTGTCTGTCTGTTACGCTTTCCCGCAAAAACTACTGAACGGATTTGGCTGAAATTTGGTAGGTAGACAGATTAGGACCTGGATTAAGACATAGGCTACTTTTTACCACGCTCGCGAGCCGCTTGCGGCTCGCGCACTGCGCACCCTCGAAAAGTCATAGAAACGTGGTCCACGCGGGTGAAGCCGCGGGAAACAGCTAGTATATTATATATAGATGGTATTTCACGTCCGCCACGTTGGACTTTAAAATCGTTGATATTTTCGTTATCAGTAATCCGCTAAACCATACAAACGATACCCATAATATGTACATTTTAAGACTTTGTCACACCATTTCCCCCTTTTAGGGGTTGAATTCTGAAAAAAAACCAGAAATACTTGTTTATTCATTTATCAATAGGAGTACTCTTGTGAAGTTTGGAATAAAATAGTCTGACTAATCTTGTTTCCTCATACAAACTTGGGACCCCCGTTTCACCCCCTTAGGGAGTGAATATTGATAAATCCTTTCTTAGTGCTCCACTAGACCTCATAAGGAACCTACGTGCCAAATATGGCAGTCACTTTCTTCTTTTATACAGGGTCTTAACAAATTTGTGCACTTTTTTTAACTTGAGCTTGTATTCATGAAACTTAACAACTTTCCTCAAGAAACCTATGGTCAATTCACATTTTTTTTTTAATAAAAATATTAAATTGTGCGGAATACGCCAGAATAGGTACCGCTGCGGGCCGGCGCGGTCATTGAACTTTGGCCTTTGGTTGTCAAGTTCATAAACCTGGGAGTTATTCTGAGCAGTTTGATAATTTAATTAAAAAATAAAGAAGTTTTCACTTCAATAATAATTTTGAATTGACTATGGGTTTCTCAGATTCATGAGTACAAGCTCCAGTTTAAAAACTGCATACCTTTGTTAAGACCCTATATATTTAGATTGCAACCTATAAAGTCCCACTGCTGGGGCACGTGTCTATTTCTAAATTTGGGAAGGTTAGGCCTTACTCCACCCACGGGGGCCAAGTCCGGATTAATGAAGGTTGTATGTAGTGCTAGTTTCGGAATCCATTGTCTTAAGTTTTTCAAGCCGCCTACAAGTAGGGTTGCCAGATCTACTATATTATATAGTATCTTACTATATTTTGGGCCAAGATACTATATACTGTTGAAAAAATATATAGTAGACAAATCTACTATATTTTAGCCATACAGCGACGTGTCTGTCATACATGCTTAAATCGAGTTAAAAAACACGCGTTCAGAAACGAACCCCGAAATCCTTAACAAAACTGAGCAGATCATATCATAAGTAAAAATCACATTGTTTGTGTTTCTGAACGCAACTTTTAAGAGTCATGTCATGTCACTGTCAAGTGTCAATGTCAAATATCATTCTGTCTGTATGATGTCCTAGCACCAGTTCTTTGTACCTTTATTGTTCGGTTCGCCTCTTTTGTGTGAAATATACTTACAAAATGAGTGATTTAAATACTGAAAGTGGAAGTGAAGAAGATACAGATAGGGAATCAAAGTTAACTGGGCCTACCCGGCGGAAAAAGCGATTAATAATAAACTCATTAAAATGGCCCAAAGTTCCCAAAAATATAATTACATGAAAAAATAAAGTCTACTATATATTTTAACTGGATACTGTTTTCTTTTGACCCCCTAAATGGAAATCTCCTATATTCTTCTTGAATTTTTCTGGTAACCCTACCTACAAGGCTTCTGACACGGCTTAACGACCGCTACCCAGTGATATCAACAAGCACGGCGCCAAAATCTTAATGGCCACTAAAATTCAAACCCATCTAGGTGGTGACCGTGCTTCTGGTCAGGTAAACTGCGTGATCGACACAACCACGTCTTCTCGACAACTTCTGTCTATAATATCTATAACTAAACACCTATAAATGGTATACTTGAAATTATTGGCCACTAAACAACTTATTCCAAGGAACCTATACAATCGTTACAAAAAGGGGAATATTGTTAATTGCACTTCGAACAACTAATCACCTAAGTATCAATTTATTTTTATCTTTATCTATGATATCTATCAAAAATACTGATTGCTGCACATCATATAATCTATCCTTCTCAACTGGACTAGAGTTGAGCGAGCGAAGCGAGTGATAATAGGTTCGGTTAGGTTTGATTGATTACATAGCCCTCCCCCCTTCCCCCTCGCCCTGGGTGGCGGATTTGACTTACGAAAAAATAAAACGGTTTGCCTTATCCAGATAAACGCTTTACTTGTAGGTAAATAGCGGTACGCCATGAACTTAAATTGTTGCTTAAATAATTATATTTTGAGGTAAGTATTTTGCTGTGTTATCAGTAACCTTGAAAGGAATTGGGATTCTCACAAAAAGTAGTTTTTTTAAATTTACGATTAAACACTACCCACAAAAAATTGCACTTCCCATACAAAGTTGCATACTGATTGCAGTATTAGAAGTCCACAATTTTTTTCTTCCATTTTATAGGCTCCTTGAGAAAAGCTGTTCAATTGAAGCGACCAAGAAAGTGAATCACCAATAACATATATAATCTTTGTAGTAAAAAAGGCGAAATTAAAAAATTAAATCAGATTTAAATATTCCTAACATCTGGAAAGATAAGGGTCATGACTCATGAAATATTTACAATAATTTGCGAGAAAAGGACGGTTATTTACAGTGCGGAAAAATACAATTGTACAATAATTACAAAATACAAGTTATACCTAATAGAGATAAAGGATATATCCAGGTAAATTCAATGTTACAGCCCTTGGCATCATCTCACCTGATGGTAAGTGACGATGATGCCGAAGATGGAAGCGGACTTACCAGATAACGCAATGGAGAACTGGCTATCTTATCTTCAAGCCGGAACACATCAATGTTGTTAACATACACCTACATTAGATGTACGTACCTATAGAGAAAATTTAAAGTTATAGTATTGTATTTTAAAAAATGAAAGCCTAAAAACTTTTAGGTACTTACAAGCTTTTAAAATTACATTGTCACGCAATATACATATGCATGCAAAATTTCAGCTCAATCGGAAACCGGGAAGTGGGTCAAATTCAGCTTGCAAGTTCATTACAGATGCCGGAGCAGGTGAAACTAAATAAAAGCTTTTTTTATGCATAATTGGTAAGCCCTTGGCATCACTTCACCTGATGGTAAGTGAAGATGATGCCGGAGATGGAAGCGGGTTTACCAAGATTCTTCAACGCAATGGAGAACTGGCTATCTTATCTTCATCATCATTACAGCTCATATACGTCCCCACCGAGGGGCTCGAGCCTACCCTGAATCAGGGCGATTAGACCACGCGGGCCCAGTGCGGGTTGGTCGACTTCACACACAACCTTCGAGTTTCTTCGCAGGCGTGTGCAGGTCCTTCACCGTTAAAGCAATCGGTAAGTATGTACGTAAGTTTTTTTGAAAAACTCATTGGTACATTGGCCATCCAGATTTGAACCCGGTACCTCTAGTTAGATGGACCGAGTCGTTACCGGTTGAGCCACCGACGCTATCTTATCTTCAATACACATCAATGTTGTTAACACTTAGAAAATGCCCTACCACCAACTAAATCAAGTCTTACAAGTTAACCCCACCGGAAATCCCACCCGCTACCTCCTGGTGTGAAGCGAATGGACTTACCAATACGCAACGGAGGCGGTTGAAAAAAAACATAACTAAACTACGAAACGAGCTCTTGGTGATATTGTACTTAAAATATTTAAGTTGGATTACTCCACTTTATTTTTAGAGCTAAAGCATCATCATCATCATATCAGCCGAAAAACGTCCACTGCAGGACAAAATGCTCCCTCAAGGATTTCCACGATGACCGGTCCTGTATCTTCACCAGGTCGTCGGTCCACCTAAAACTAAGCGTCAGAGCAAAAACCAAAATGACTACCACAATACCATTCTCTTTATCTAGAGGATCGTTGTCTGTGTGGCCACACCCTTACCCGCCGAGGGCTCCGAACGGGAAACTTTCTGATAACACAAACACAAGTCCGAAGTTGGCTTACTTTTTTAGGGTTCAATACATGGAACCCTTTTAATTGTTCAATCTGCTCCAATGTGTCACACACAGCGTTACTATTTATACACTTACAAACTGAATTTCTTGTAATTTTACACAAAGACGCCTAGGAGTAGATCTAAATTTCATATATAATTAGGTTTTTCCCGCGGCATCGCATTTCCCGCGGCCTAGCCCGCTCAGATCCCGGTGAAAATTTGCTATATCTATTCTCAGACCTACTGAATGTATACAGAAAATTTTATGGAAATCGGTCCAGCCGCTTCCGAGGAGTGTGGCAACTAATACTGTGACACGAGAATTTTATATACACGTATGTAGATAGATAGATGTATGTGAATGTAAAATAAATTGTGTAGGGCCGGGTAAATGGGGATATTACTTTTTCCAAGAAACCCATAGTCGTGTCCCAAAAATAATTAGGAATTATTTGAAAATTGAAAACCCCACTGCGTAATACATTACCCTTCTTTTTTGGCCAGTTGGGTAAAAATGTATGCCATGTCAAGCCAAGTTCAAACAAAAGGACTGGTTTGCCTGAACTTCGCTTGACACGCTGCCGCAATCCTTTTGTCGGCGTAGTGTACAACCAAGCATATTTTTAGTATTGAACTTGGCCAACAATTATGTTTTTGGTGGGATGTCCCTCACGGGATCAAGACAAATCTAACGACACTTGATACGTTAAAACCCTTCAAGCCGTTCAGGCTGTAGCAGGGAACACATAAATCTACATACACTCGAAAAACATAACCTGACTTCTGAGGCAGTCGGGTCACTAAGAAATGACTAAATTGGTCAATCAGTTGATCGATATTGTATGCATGCCAAAATTTAGTTTAGCTGTGGACATCAGTCGCTGTGGCCGAAATCGGTTGGATAGGCATTTTTTTTTACTAACAATAAAAAAAGAATTGTCTACGGGTCTCCAGGGTAAGGTTGTTCAGTTACCGGTTCCTTCGCCAGTTTTGATAAGATAAGCATTTATTCAGAGCCCACACAAGCAAAAAAAACATGTAATACAATGCAAGGAAAAAAAACTACGTTTTGCTACGTATATTATATTATTTTATATTTTAGGGGTCCTGTCGATATTGTGGGACTTGGAACTCTCAGTGAAAATCTTGTCAGACATCTTTTGATAGTTTTTGACTTATGATTTTACTAGCATTTGCCCGCAGCTTCGCCCGCGTATACATCCTTTTTATATCTTTTAAAAAGCCGCTTGTAAAAAGGTATCAAACAAACAATCAAAAATATTTTTACAATCATAGTATGAGTAAGGATTTTGAATTTTCCAAATCGTGGGTCTTAGAACTTTCATTGAAAATTTTGTCAGACATATTTTGATAGTTTTCGACTAATGGTTTAAGGCTTTAAGATGCCTCAATCCGAGCAGTTTGATGCGTATTAAAATAATATCGAAGTCTATTCATTTTAAATTCAAATCAATGCTGGCATCAAAGCGGCTGTTACGTTGGAACCGAACGCCGAATTCTCGATTTTTACATGTTTTTATTACTTTGCTATACTTTCACATAAATTTAAACAAAATGTGTCGTATTTAAATGAAAGATCTTAAAGTCACTGATTTTTGTGTGTTGGTGTTTTATTCAACATTAACTATTTGCTTTCGAGATATTTTGTAATTAATGCCAAAAACAGGGTCTGCAGTATATATTTTACATCAAAAGTGGTAATATTTTAAAAATTGTATTCAATTAAGTAGATTTTTTATTTAAGTAAATTATATATTTCTTCCATGGTAACAGATTTACACAGTCTTTCAATAATTGAATATTGTCATTTGAACCATCTTGGGGCAGTCAAGTTCTCGAGTGGTGACCCACGCACCGGAAAGCGAGGTGTAGGCAGGCCTCCCACTCGGTGGACCGATGACCTGGTGAAGGTCGCGGGAAGCCGCTGGATGCGGGCAGCGCAGAACTGGTCGTCGTGGAGATCCTTGGGGGAGGCCTACGTCCAGCAGTGGGCGTCCTTCGGCTGATATGATGATGATGATGACCCATCTTAAGGCTTTATTGAATGCGGAACCCAACACTACGCGTAATCCAACACGCACTTGGCTGACTCTTGGCGTTTACTTGAGACGTAAAGTCCTTCCCGACAAGACTGTTTTTCCTGAGTTTTTCTGGCACAGTTATCTGATTTATCTCCGAGGGCTCTTCCCAGATTGTGGACGGATATTAAAGTTACTTAGAAGTTCAATTACTTCCACACTAATCTTATCAAACGTCTTTAAACCTAAAGGCCCGTAATAAGAAATCATCCTAAGACTCACTCTACTATGTTAAATATTTTCATTTTTAATGCTGTTATTATAAGGTTTGAATTCGCATTTAAGTTACCTATTTTATAGCAGTAACTACTACTTTGGTAATAATTATGTATGTATATATATTATAATAATATTTTATTTATATAACGTATACATATTGTAACAAATATCTATATTATATTATGTTTTATTCATAAGTACATATGATTATTATTAATTATTATAAAGTATCGTCTTATTTATAAGTACTGTAACTTTACAAATGTATATCATTCAGTTTTTAACTCGTTGAACTCTAATTACATAAGTATTGTTTTAGTTAGATACTCGTGCACTACCCGTTTTTATGCTTTTGTCTCCAAACACCGGGTTGTCTGGAAGAAATCACTTTGAGCGATAAGCCCGCCCAAATTGTACCGCTATAGTACCTATATAAGTTTCTTTTTTTTAATGCGTTGGTTTTTTTAAGTTTTTATAATTAGTTTATATTTTTTTTAAACTAGTGTGTACAATAAAGAATATTTATCTTGTCTTGCCCAGACATTTGTTACCATAGATGGGTTATGCACTAACAAACAACAATTCAAAATCGAATCCATTTACACACACAACATTATATTTAGTTCGCTTCCGTTGCACAGAATTCTACTAAGAAAAAAGATGCCAATTGGAATCATTTTATTTGCTTCACTTTTTGGGCGCATGTAGCCTATCTACCTCTCCTTATATATAGCATATCTCTGGTCTTACCTGTAGTTGTAAATTAGAGCTAGTCAACAACAAGCTCCAAAGCCTTGCGCTTCGCCGCAAAGTTGCCTGTCTATCGGTATTCTATCGAATTTCGGAACGTGTGCGCAAGAACTTCACGACCTCATTCCTGAAGCTCCGTTCCGCTTTCGGGCAACGAGACACAGGGAGAGGTTGCAACCGAATTGTTGTTGGTGATCTTCTTATCAGCAAGAGGCGTTACGTTTCCTTTTTCCCTAAATATAATGAACTAGCTGTTTCCCGCGGTTTCACCCGCGTGGACAACGTTTCTATGACTTTTCGAGGGTGCGCAGTGCGCGAGCCGCAAGCGGCTCGCGAGCGTGGTAAAAAGTAGCCTATGTCGGAATCCAGGTCCTAATCTGTCTACCTACCAAATTTCAGCCAAATCCGTTCAGTAGTTTTTGCGGGAAAGCGTAACAGACAGACAGAGTTACTTTCACATTTATAATATTATATATAGTAGGGATATAGTGTTGTTGTACGGAACCTTTTCCGTACAACAACAAAAAACGGAACCCTTATAGGATCACTCGTGCGTCTGTCTGTCTGCCCGTCCGTCTGTCACTGCCTCGAATCTACTGGACCAAATCAGGTGAAATTTGGTAGGATGATGTTATGCTATAACCCAAACACAGATGTAAATAGTTATTTTTTTAAATAAGGGTCATTTTCTGGGAAAAAATTGGGAAATAAAAAAAAATATTTGCTAACCTTACTGTGTCATATATCAAATGAAAGTATGACTGCATTCCACGGCTTCACCCGCGTGAATATCATTGAATCACTTTCAGTTTTTTCCGAATTTTCCGGGCTAGCGGCTCGCGGTTGTTTTTTTTTTGTTACAAACCATTCGCTTGAAGTCGCTTTAAAAATTAAAACTTGATGACACAAGAAAACAAGTGGTCGAATATATGTTGTGGAACTCCGCAGTCGTAACGCCAGTCTGTCAGGGTACCGGCGGTTAGAAGGTTGGAAAAAATTGAAAACGCTAAACACGTTAAAAAACCGACTTCCATCGCAACAAATTAGTACATTTTTGCATTATTATTTTTGGTTTTTGTTAATTTTCTACTAAAGTACTACACCGATTTTGATAAAATTTATATGGGACCACACGGGAAGCACTAGCTTTCAAATAAAAAAAGAATCATAAAAATCGGTTCACCCAGTCAAAAGTTCTGAGGTAACAAACATAAAAAAAAAATTACAGATGAATTGAGAACCTCCTCCTTTTTGGAAGTAGCTTGAAAATAGAAAAGAATCACCGTGGTGACAGGATAGAGCTAAGCACAATGCGGGGCTCGATCGTAGCAAAAGTCTGCCCCGTAGAAGTACTGCAGCGCTACGATCGGCGGCAAGGTGGTGGTTGCGTTGCAGGTGATACCCGGCGGTAGGTGACGCCCTATGAAATAATAACTATTTATTATTAAACGACGTCCATTAAGTCCTGCTGCGAACAGGTGACAGGGCAGGCAGGACAGGAAACTAAATGAGCCATGGACTGCACCGCTCCACACACACAGTCCAAATTTGGGTTTTCCGAGAGTCCCCACCTGAACATGTTCTCCTTGCTCCGGCCGACCTGAGTCCGAAGTCGATTTAAAGACTTCCAGATCGGCCATGGTAATACATGTCCAGCCGGTAGACTCTCAGAAAGCGGGACAAAGGGATCAGGAAGCGGTGTTCCAGCACGCCACATGTTGCATCTCGCTTGAGAGGGCTGAGTTGTGAGGGGGTCGACATAATGGACGCCACAAATAGTGCAGTCGAAGTGGCTAAGTTCTGGGCCGGAATGATTTAATTTGTCATCGACACGCAAAGAAGAAGAAGAAGATTAAACGACGAAGCCGCACAAAACAATCTACAGAACAGAAATTAAACCTCTCTTCATATCAGCTCATATACGTTCCCACAGAGGGGCTCGAGTCTACGCTGAATTAGGGCGATCGGGTCTTAGTCAACCACGCGGGCCCAGTGCTGGTTAGTCGACTTTACACACGACCTGCGAGTTTCTCCGCAGGCGTGTGCAGGTTTCCTCACGAATTTTTTTTCTTCACCGTAAGAGCGTCGGATAAACGTACGTATGGAATCTAAAATCGAAATCACATTGGTACGTGGCGGGATTCAAACCACGACCTCCTGGACAGGAGGCGGCGTTCCTAGCCGTTACGCCAATGACGCTCGACATAAATACGCCACATCAAATTCAGACGACCATCATTCATTTTTCAAACACCCAAAACATGACAGCTCTCGAATCTTTTAAATCTTATAGCGCATTCCAAAGATATCCGTCAAGCTGGAAATTGAACTAAACATATTTTAATTTTGCGACGAAATTTCAGCCAGATTCGCGTTTATAAGTACTATGACGCACCAACGGGTCGTCAGGGGAGTATGCTCAGCTTGGTGTAGATTAAAAAATGCGGTAAATTTTGAAGTAAGAAGTAGAGAACTCTTTAATTCATATCAAAAATGGGGCTCCACCAGCTGGCTGATAATTGGTTTGAGAATTAACAGATTAATCTAATATTGCACTCTTGCTGTGAAAACAACACTTAGAAAAGGGACCTCTGCCCTGGCTTGCGGTCACGAATAGAACGGATCTCAACTGTTTTAGAAAAGCTTTCGAACGTCCTATTAGCTTGAATTTAAACTTAGCTTTATAACACGATCCGCAACGGGTATAGCAAGATTACAAAAGGAGATGTAAACGAGTGAACGTATCTATGGAACGTATAGATACGTTAGTACTAATATATATACTGTGGTATAGAGCTCTCTACAGTATACGATCTCTACAGTACTTATATGCCCAAGGCACACCCCGGATACTGCATACAACGGTCGTGAAGTGACATTCCTAAAAACAAATGACGGAGCAAACAAAATCACGGCGAAGTCCTAAAAGTTCGAGAACTAAACTGTAACCAATCTGTATCAATGTGGTTTGGAGGGGGTGAGGTCGCAATCTAGAGAGCGGCAGGGAGTGTCCATACTGTATGTTAGTACTAATATTATATACTTTGCCCAAGGGCAGAAGGAACGCAGGATATAGATATATTCATGTGTACTCTGACGGATTTCGAAAAAGTAGTTGTAAGTAACATAATATATATAACCTTCTCTTTTTTCTTTCTCATATGATTGTTGTTTTTACTTAATGTTACAACACTATTTAATTGCGGTAAACCTGTAATGATAGAGATAGATATGTAAAAATTAAATAAAATAATAAAAAAAATAATTAAATATTGGGTTTGGCATCATTATGTATTGCCGCGCAAGGCTTGAGAATACCGTACAAACATAATACGGTAATTACCGCACGTCTGGCATCGCTGAATAAATGTAAAGATGTGATTTTGTTTATCTACACACATATATCATAAGTCCTCTAAAATGCGTTCTAAATCCGTAGGCAATGACCAGCATTATGGCAACCAATAGGTATGACGACAGCATCAGAAATAAATTGTGAACTCTTGATCACTAAAATCCTCTCCTACTTAAACTTCAGAAAACCTTACTCGTTTTGTTTTACATCAAGTCTTTGATTCTTATTTCACCAAAATCACATAAATGACTTTGCTGAACTATGACGTCACGCGTAGGTATTTCAAACATTTTTAGAACAAAATGTAATTTTTGACAGATGATAAAAAGTAACTCAGATGACTAGCATTCGTCATCCCTATTTAACTATGAGAACTTTCTTGTCTGTGGTAGTAGGTAAAATCTGTATTTTAATGATATTACAGTATCGATTTTTGTAACGTTATGAGTTTAAATTTGGAACAGCTGTCAAAACTCAAATGGGTCTCTATTCTACGCATTATGTTTTATAGCATTATTTTAATATCTATAGTCTATATAAAGATATTTTACAAGCAGCACTCTAGTAGCAATGCAGGTCATTTCCCTGCGGCTTGTGAACCCATCTTAGAGTACTTATAATATATACGTAGATAAAATAATGTATTCAACTGTTTCAATTAAGTCTTATAACACTCGTGCGATCCTATAATGAAATTCGGCTTCGCCTCATTTCGTTAGAACACACTCATGTTTTAAGACCTGTCCTTACTTACCAGCTGCATAAAGTACTATTATGTACGAGTATGTATATTAGTATTTGATTAAATCATAGACAAGGAATTCATGTCAGAGGCGAAGTAACTATTTAGTTATCTGTGTCAGAGGCTAGATGACTGTGTGATTTGTCACAGATTCAATAAATCTTATTTTAACCACCTCCGCCTCACATCATGTCACGGGTTGGATTCCTGGCGGAGAATCCTTTGTAAGACTCGGTTTAGTTGTTGGAAGTACATTTTTCCAGCCCCGCCTGGCTAGCTACCACCATCTTATCTAAGTCTTGCCACCAAACATCAATGCCAAAAACATTGATGTGTTCCGGCTTGAAGATAAGATACTCATAATCACATTGCGTTGGGGAATCTTGGTAAGCCCGCTTCCATCTTCGGCATCATCGTCACTCACCACCAGATGATAGGATGCCCAGGGCTTCCAATGGGGGATCGGACTGCTAGTCATTTGAGTTATTTTTTATGATCTGTCAAAAACGAAATTTTGTTCTGAAAATGTTCAAATACCCACAAGTGACGTCATAGATTTTTAGCGTCATTGACGAACTTATTGTGTGAATATGATCACTTAAAAATTGAAGTCGTGATGGAAAAACAAAACAAGTAAGGTTTTTTGAAGAACAATTTTAGGAAATCATATTTCAGATTTTATTTTTGATGCAGTACGATCCCCTATTGTCAATTTAAAAAATCCTACTAATCCTATAATTTAATTTTTGTTTTTATTATATCAGCTCATATACGTCCCCACCGAGGGGCTCGAGCCTACCCTGAATCAGGGCGATCCTATCATACTAATATCTAAACGTTAAAGTTTGGATGGATGGAGAGACGTTTGAGCTTCAATCATGCTAGAACAGCTAAACGGATCTGGATGAAATTTAGCAAGCAGGCAGACTAGGACCTGGATTAACATTTAAGCTACTTTTTATCCCGCTTTCTTAAGTGGTCCCGTGGGATAGTTGTCAAATCTCTGTTGTTAACCTTATAGGATTACTCGTATTTCTGTCTGTCCGTCCGTCTGTCACAGCCGATTTGCTCAAAAACTACTGGACCGATTGAGTTGAAATTTGATACACATATTTATATCGGTGACCCAAAGATGGACATGTAACGTAAACAAATGGGACCACTTTTGGGAGGGTAAATTAGATAAAATAAAAAAAAAGTTTCGCTAACTATATCGTGTGAAAGTAATGAAAAAACTTGTTGTTAGAATCTCAAGTATGTTTTTTAAAAATTTTAAGATAAATATTTTTGAATTCATTTTAAAAAAAATTGGCAAAAAATTACCTTGCCGCTTATTTCCGAAACTACTGAGTCTAAAGTTTTGAAAAAATCAAAGCACATGAAATGAAATGCATAGATTACAGGAAAATCTAAATTCCTTCCGTTCTTACAGAAAAAATAAAATTTCCAAAGTCCGATTGCTTAGAAACTAGCGACACCTAGTGGGATCTAGTATTAACTTCTACATGGTTTATTTACGTCGTAATGCGACAACAGCAATAAGTTCCCTTTTATCTACATCTATGGGTGGCGCTGTAGATGAAAATTAGTTACGATTGGTACGGAAGCCTTAGTGCACGCACTTGGCCGGCTTTTTTGTTAATTTCTGTCACGTCGCAACGAAGCGAAGAATTGAGGTGTTATTTTACACACAGATAGTTGTGGGGTTGGAAAGTGACACAGACTATGTACCATTAGTGTATACCGGTCATAGCTCCCGCAGGGTCTAGAGAAAACTCAATTTAACGCTCACGAGCAGATTGCGGCTCGCGCACTGCACCTAGAAGACAGTCATAGAAACTATGTTCATGCGAGCGAATCCGCGGGTAAAAGCTAAAATATTATTTTTTAACACACAAGGTTTAATGGATAAAAGGATCCTTTTTAAAACATACCTATCTATGTTTCCGGGATCCAACGGAAATACATAATAATGTTTTGTGGGATCCAATGCCAAAAATATTAAACTGGGATTCAAAAGCGGGTTCCAACGAAAATAAATCCGGTCGGTTTCTCGTCCCAACCTCTTCCCCTCACCACCAACAATCTTTAAATTCGTGCCGCAGAATACTAAATTTTACCTAGATTTCAAAACAGCGAGCGTTTAGAAAATGACAACGCCGTTTGTAAACAGACGAATTATACTATTTGCCTGCGCCGTACATACTCGTACGCTTTACATACCAGTTTTTCATTTACCTGACTACCTCAAAAGGAGGGTCATGTTTTTCGGATGTATATTTTTTTGGCTAAGCCAGTAGAACAATTTTGAGATGTCGTTAAATCCGTCTTGATCCCCGAAGTGACAAAGGATACATTTAAAAGAGCTTTATGTTTTTTTTTTAACATAAATACTTCAGAATTGAGTAATATAAAAGCAAAGGCAGCAACATCACATTCTAAACAAAACGCTGTGTTTAGAACATAAATTACTAAACTAAGTAATAAATTTAAGATTCATACTGGCAACACTAAAACTGACAGTCGTTCTTGTGTATAAAATGTAAAAGCACACCGACTCCTTTTTTCTGGAATAAAAATTCCTACAAATTATACAACATGTTTTTACTCAACACGACAAGGGTTGGCTGGAAGAGATCCCTGTTTGGGATAAGTCCGCCTTTGTGCATGCCACTGCTATTATGTATCAATAATTGTGTATTTTCTTGTAGAATAAAGAGTTTACAAACAAACAAACAAACACGCTGTAATCTTTTTTGATGTGTAACATCTTTGCTCTCGCTTTCCTGCAATTTGTGGGAGTGATTTCGTGAAATGGGACGGTAATGTGTAACAGGAAATACGAACGTTTTTTAATTCTCGAAAACTAAGGTTGTCATAGCCATGCAGCCTAGTGTGATGGCAAAGGCAAAGATGACATACTACTATTCGAAGGGTCGGCCCGTGAATGTACGACCCGATAATTAATTAATTTCATAAGTATTTTGTCACATGTTACACATCATATGCGAGTACTGTAGGTCTCGTTTTTTTTTGTTTTACATTGCTTATAATAACTTCTATATAAAATTACTTTGACTGAAAATAATGTTAATAACATAATATATACGAGAATCAAACCAAATATGATGATAAATTAGTAATAACTCAAAAATAGATAAATTAAATATGGATAATGCTGCTTTCGCGTTTTACTTGCGGATATTGCTGTTTTTTTTTACTGGTCTTAAGTGGATATTTCTAGTTTTGCTAGAACTGCTATGAAAATGGAGGATGTCACCTGATTGTTTTTTTTTGTTTCTTCTCTCCGGCTTTCAAAAGCGCGGAGAAGGCAAAGGTGACTAAGACCATACAGCCAGGTCTGACGTATTTAAGTTTCCTTTAGTTTTTTAATTTGTAATGCTAGTGCCGGTGCATTACAAATCTTCTTTGAAGTTCTTGACAGCATTTGAAGCAGCTACATTCTGAGGTGGAACACCCAGCTGCTGTAGGGCGTCTATAAAACTGCACCCAGAGCAAGTTGGGTTCTCACGTCCTCTCGTTTTATTTTCTTGTTCTCCACATTGCTCACGTGCACTAGACGATTTTCTCCAAAATGCACCACTTCTTGAACAAAATCCTAGCAGAAAACAATGAAAAAACAACAAAATAAAACTACGAATGCGTCTGTCACCTGATTGGTCAAAAAGTATAGTGCTGTTTTTGTAACCAATCTTAGTTTAAAAAGCTGTTTTTATATGGGATATTTCTGGTTTTGCTACGTTCAAATAATGCAGTGAAGGAAAGCCGCCACAGATCTATCAAACTACATTCAAAGTTGCCAATGTGAAAAAAGTGGATGTTGCTGCCTTTGCTTTTATATGACTCAATTATAAATATATTGATCTGTGGACGGGCTCATCCATTACGGGCATTATAATAATCCCGCCCACGAAAAAATCCCACTCAGCGGGGGATTTGGAGATGAAAACGTGGAGTCTTTACTCGCACACATTTTATGGACTATTGGTAAAAACGCCCTGCCTACACGCTGCGCTGTACACAGAACACCCAACAGCACTGGAAGCGAAATACATACAAGGAAGCAGCTATCTGCATATAAGTTTTTTTTTTAATTTTTAATTTTTTTTATTCACAATCGGTAAACCCTTAACAGCGTCGGTGGCTCAACCGGTAACGACTCGGTCCATCTAACCAGAGGTACCGGGTTCAAATCTGGACGGCCAATGTACCAATGAGTTTTTCAAAAACTTACGTACATACTTACCGATTGCTTTAACGGTGAAGGAAAACATCGTGAGGAAACCTGCACACGCCTGCGAAGAAACTCGAAGGTTGTGTGTGAAGTCGACCAACCCGCACTGGGCCCGCGTGGTCGACTAAGGCCTAATCGCCCTGCTTCAGGGTAGGCTCGAGCCCCTCGGTGGGGACGTATATGAGCTGTAATGATGATGATGAAACCCTTAACAACGTCTCACCTGGTGGTAAGTGACGATGTTGCCGAAGATGGAAGCGGGCTTACCAAGATTCCCCAATGCAATGGGGAACTGGCTATCTTATCTTCATGCCGGAACACACCAATGATATCAACATTGATATTTGGCGGCAAGATATAGATAAGATGGTGGTAGCAAGCCAGGCGGGCGTAGAAAATGCCCTACCACCAACCAAACCGAGTCTTACTATTGACCCCGCCGGGAATCGAACCCGCGACCTCCTGTGTAAAGCCAGTGAACTTTGCCTCTGAGCTGCGGAGGCGGTTAAAAAGTGGTTAGTATGTGTACACAAACTTGAGGCAGCCTCGCACTGAGGCAGGACGCCTCTTGTGCATTTGCTGAAATGTAGATGGGCTCGGCCAAAGATATGCCTCAACACGCAGATGTCTCCAGCCGAGCTCTCGAGGGCATTCGGCGCGAGCTAGGTGTATTCATTCTTCTTTCATCCGATCTTCTTTTCATTCCATCTATTTCTTTTTCACGCCATCTGACAATTTAATAAAAAAAAACTCGATCAGCAGCTCTCATTACAATAAATTTAATAAATTCATTACTTTAGTATCATCCAAAAGACCCATTACGGGAAAGATAAATTTATGTTTTTATACGTTTGTGATAAATATTTAAAATTTCAGTGTTCTGACGTTTTTCTAATTTGTATGTTACTTTAAGGTCTTTCACTGTACTTTTACTACTAATAAAAATATTCGAGTACACACGACATTTTTAAGAACCTACGCCCTGCTATCTACCTACCTACCTGTTGTGCGACACTGGCGCCCAACGTGGGGCTACGTTGCCTCGGCACTTGCCTCCGGGTACTTCTAAATCACACTTGGCGCGAGCCGTGCGTGGCGACGATTCTTGCACCGAAGGTACCTCTAGTCTGTTTTTTTTCGAAAAACAAGCTAGTTGTGTTAGAGAACGACTTCTTTAGCCACCGGCACCACAGATGAGATACTGCCGGCACCAGCATTGCGAGTCGAAAAATAAATGAAAATATTAATGATTGTAGAATGGCTCAATAGAGCTTGATCCCGGAGCCGCAAAATTATTTTTACAGCTTTAGCGGATCCAGTCACAATGGAAATATTCAATGGCGGCAAATTCACTTACAAAGTTATTTCAAAATTTTTGGTATTCTGATCAAATAAATATTAACTTATCACGAATAATAAATATATAATAAAAAAAACTTAAATCGAATTATCCTTCGTTAAAAATATTACACAACCATATTTTTTTTATTAACTTTTTAAAAACTTAGTTAAAAAATAATTCTGAATTTTAAATGTAGAGGTCAACTTACACTGGACATTGTAATAGAACTACGAAGTACGACACGACGGGATATTTGTAGTTACGATATTTATTACCTACAGTCCGACATAGCTCTAATTTGGCTTTGCAGGATAATACGAAGGCGCTGTTCGTAAAGAAAGCTAACTACCAAGTTGTTAGTTCCATAACGGTTAAAGTTATAATATTACAGATTTTGGTTATTTTTGACGTCAATTAGTCCTAAACGATAGAAAATCCAAGTTTGAAAAAAATACCCTTATTGTTGATGATGTTCCTTAAAGTCAAAAGCTATTAGAAACACGATTGAGCAGTTTTGGCTCGATAAAAAAAATCCCAAAGATGAGTCTACACCGTTACTTTCAACGAATGACTAATAAATATTAAAAAATATATAACAATATTTGTTATGATAATACAATGTGAGTATGTTATTATTTTTTAAACTTTCATTGCAGTTTTTGATTGAAACGAAAAACAATTGAAAAAAGTGAAAAAGTGTGGTTATTTTCTTTACTCTTTACACGTAAAGAAAAAGACACAGACAACTATTCCAATCAATATCTTGCCTTAACCCAAGGAGTTTACCAATGTTTCATTGTCACTTAGTATCAGTTAAATGTGAGATGATTTCAAAGGCCAACCAATTGTGGGTAAAAAATAATAACGAAAAATAGCAAAAGAATAACGGTTGGTTCGTTTAATTAACCATATCTGTGCGCTTGATGACTGTGACGATCCGGCGCCACTGTGTCTATATCTATCTCTTTTCTTCTTTTTAACCGACTTCAAAAAAAGGAGGAGGTTTCTCAATTCAACCGTTTATATTTTTATATGTGTGTTCGCGGATAACTTCGTCGTTAATGAACTTATTTTGATGATTATTTTTTTGTTGGAAAGGAGATATCCCAAGGGTAGTACCATAATAAGGAAACCAGGATCTGATATGGAATGCTCCAGAGAAATCCAGGGGAACCTTAGTTTCCTGTTTGAATTTGTTTTTTTTTGTTGAATTTTTTTTTTGACACAGCCACAGCTGTGTCAGAAGGAGGTAGGTATCTACTGCACTAACTCGATCGGCTTTGTATGGGTATTTGGTATATTATTATTGTTCTCACCACGTAGATAACGAGCCTCATATGAAATCAATGACAGAATCTGACCGCTTTACGCTGGTGTATTTGAAATTAGGTTTTTGAACTGAAACCTTCTTTAGACGCGTTGGGCATTTTTAGAGATGAGAAAGACACATTGAAATCGCGACATTGTAAAGTAACGTAACCGATACCGTACCAGGAACCCTCACAGGGTCAAAACTTTGTCAACCTAGTCGTTCGCCAGGAAAACTCGGAGGGTCAAAACTTTAAATTTTTTATAAAGTTTTCACTTCTGTCGGCATTCCCTGAGGGGTTAGGTTTTGAATACTTGTTTTTAATATTTTTTTCTTAATTTAATTATTTATTATTTTTTTCTTAATAGAACGAGTTCATTCGTGGCGTACGAAGTAATTAGACTGGACACTATTTAATAGCTGACCCTGTTTCTACTTGGTGTACGTATGTCACTGGGATATTGTCAAAACCGCGATGTTACAATCTCACTACACTAAATTCAGTTGGATTATATAATATGACGGTAAATTGTCAATAGGCTGAAAATTTCACGGCCCATTCTTGCAATCAGATGTGCAGGTTTCCTCACGATGTTTTCCTTAACCGGTAAACCAATTAGTAAGAGTATGTACGTAAGTTTAGAAAAAATCATTGGTACATTGGCCGTCCGGATTTGAACCCAGGACCTCTGGTTAGGAGGACCGAGTCGTTACCGGCTGAGCAACGACGCTTTTTGGCCACCCCGCACGCTTGCCTGTCTAGACCTCCCCATCTAATGACTCTGTGGTTTTTTTACACTGTGACCAAACCATCACTCCACACAGATACACATGGAATTTCCCGTTGTACTCCAACAAGTACCTACTTCATCATATCAGCTCATATAAATCCCCACCGAGGAGCAAGAGCCTACCCTGAATTAGGGCGATCGGGTCTTAGTCGACCACGCGGACCCAGTGCGGGTTGGTCGACTTCACACACAACCTTAGAATTTCTTCGCAGGCATTTGCAGGTTTCCTCACGACGTTTCCTTTCAACGTGAGAGCGTCGGATAAACGTACATTAGAAATCGATATTCGAAAACACATTGGTATGTGCCAAGATTCAAAACACGACCTCCCAGACAGCAGGTAGCGGCCCTAACCGTTACGCCACCGAGTACCTACTTAAAGCTAATTTACTCAGAGCTAGTTCACATGATTTGTACTCTTTATCAAATAAACTTTCCCCGATAACATCAAAGGTTCCACTATTTTATTTATTTACTAGCTGTTGCCCGCGACATCGTCCGCGTGGATAACTGAACACGACAAATTATCAAAATTATGAAGAAATCGCTTGAAAATGAATAATTTGTGATATTAAATGCGAAAAAAAAACAGTCGTTGATTTTCATTGTAAAACCGACGCACTGTCAGTAACGGGAGGTCTTTATATATCATGTTAATCCGGAATATAAGCTGTCACTATAAAAATTTCGCCAAAATACATTTAGTGGTTTTTGCGTGATGCGCGTTCAAACAGACAGACAAATAGGTGAACAAACAGACAACAAATTATTAAAAAAAACGGCCAAGTGCGAGTCAGAACCGCATACAAAGGATTCCGTACCATCATACTAGATGGTGTTAGTTTCATGTTTAAAAAAAAACGTTTTTTTTGTGTAGAGAACTCCTATTTAACTTTTTCAAATTTTTAGTATTTGTTGCTATAGCGGCAACAGAAATTCATCATCTGTGAAAATTTCTGTTCGGCTGTCACGGTTCAATAATACAGCCTGGTGACAGACGGACAGACAGACAGACGGACAGCGAAGTCTTAGTAATAAGGTCCAGTTTTTACCCTTTGGGTACAAACCCTAAAAAAAAATTACCATGTTTAGTAACTCATTTATTATTAAGTCGCCCTGGTTAGTTTTTTCAGAATATATTCAACTAGCTGTTTCCCGCGGCTTCACTCGCGTGGACAACGTTTCTACGACTTTTCGAGGGTGCGCAGTGCTATGTGTTAATCCAGATCCTAATCTGTCTACCTACCAAATTTCAGCCAGATCCGTTTAGTATTTTTTACGTGAAGAAGTAAAAAACATACACACTCACAAACTTTCGCCTTTATAATATTAAGTGTGATGAACACTTTTTTTCCGAATATATTCAATGTACAGTTTTTTTTTCCCATTTCGATTTTATTATTATATTGTATAGACATTCTGCGCAGTCAAATCGAGTTAGCCATTTTTCTAAAGTATAACAAAGCGAACCAATTTTCTAGGGTTAGACCTTTTTGGGGAAAATTGACTTAGGCGCACAAACATAGGAGGGACTTTGAGCGATTGCCGAGCTCGCTTCGTGTAACCCAAAGGTTTTTTTTTAAAGGTTTTAGCTGTGGATGAAATGAGAACGCGTGACCCGATTAAACAGGTGAAAAGGCCAGAGTTTTTTATCACGCTTTTATTAGCTTCACCTGTATGTTTGTATGTAACCGACTCCTTTGGACTCGATTTTGACCCACTTTAAACGAACAGATTTAATTCAAACATTGTAGACTTATCAAGAATCAGCGACAATATAATAATTTCATAAGTTTGAACTTTGAACTAAAAAATAAAAAATAAATAGAGTTTAAATAAACTAAAACACACGTTTTTAACTTTAAAAGATACATCTTACTTACATCGAAACTAAAAAGTAAAAAATAATTATTAATATAAGTTGAAAATTATAATTAACAAATTACTAGTATTATTCTGAAAAAGTGTGGGTTGCTCGATAGATAAATAGATAGGGTTTACCAATTGTGAATAAAAAAAATGAAAAAATAGACGAAAAATATGGCATAGAGCGCCCCACGCTTTTCCACATTAATACTGGTAATTTGTTAATTATTATTTTCAACTTATATTAAGAATTATTTTTTACTTTTTAGTTCGATGTAGTTTAAAATCGTATTTTTTAGTTTTTTTAAACTCTATTTATTTTTACGTAATGTTCGATTTCGTTCAATTGTGGATCGTCACTTATTATCAGGTGAGATGAAAAAACAAGGGCTTACCAACTGTAAATAAAAAAAGTAAAAAAACTTGTAATTTAGTTTGCCAATAATTCAAGTCACACGAGTCATCAGTTGGCCATAATCGAGCTGTTGTGCTAGTTAGCCAATTAGACTTGGGTTGACACTTTTTTTCCCGTCCCCCCCTCCTGAGAAATCCAAGAAATCCTCCCAAGAAATCCTGGCTATACCACTGCCTACGATAATATTTCAAACAATAGACAATCCTGAAACCTTGATTCCATCCCCAAAGTTCATCATCTGATCAACTTTAAATACCAATGGCATCTTATTGTCATCAGGAATGCGGCGTCATACCAAGTTTTAACTAAAAGTCGTTCTAAAATCAATTGCAAGATTTAAACCGTACAATTAAATAAATAAACAAAATTTTAACGAAGAAGAATGAAAAGGTTTTAGTTTCATCTTAAAATGTCGGCGCATTGTGATCAAAATGTAAATTTAACTTTTTTTGAACTTTGTCACTGTCAAAGTCTACCTGATGAGATTAATCTTACAGCCTACTCAATTTACAGTTTTGAGTTTATTTTTTTGTTGATCCATACGTGGCTTTAACTTCCATCCAGGATGTAATTTGTGTGAAGCTTTAAATTACATTCCTCGTGGGTGTGTTTTCTGTAAAGTTACAAATTGAAATCTTTGATGATCTCTCTTCCAATTTTTATTTCTCGTTGACGTCTTTTCTATGAAGCTATGGGTATGGCAAAACTTTAAACCATGTCATTTTTTATTATTATTATTTTAATATACACCTACATTTTATTTTCACAAGTTTTTATTAAACTTGCAATGTTCGTATGTAAATTGTCTACTTCATAATTAACAATTTAAATTTGACCTACTTACTTCCCGGTTTCCTACAGAGCTGAAATTTTTCATGGTCAACTAAGTGACGTCATTCTAAATTTAATATGGCGGACAAGTTGAATTTATCCACCCCCATGATACGAGTATGAAATGAAAGTGTTTTCTGAGAAAAATACTGATTGAAATTATTATCAGATAAAAGCTGTTCTTATAAAAATTACATTTAGTAAGGACGGGACATTAAAAAGCGTGCAAGTCTAAATTTTTTAATCAACAAAAAGGAAGGCCGAAAGGATTAATTTAACAGATTCAATTTAACGAATCTCCAACTTGAAACAAACCTCAATGCTCATAGGAAACATGGTTATGTTCCAAAACAAATTTATTACTTGTTCTAAATCGTTGAAGTGAAATTAAACGCGTTAATAAAACCGCAAGAAAGTTGTTTATAGCGCACCGAATCCCTAGACTGAAGTTATCGAAGTTTCTCAAAGCGCTTTGGGCGCCAATCCTCTTAGTTGTACGTCGTTCGAACCACGAAATATCTCGCCGGGAATCTCGGATAAATCTCATTTATTCATTCGTCACTTGCGCGCTTGTAACGACGGGTATGTGGTCCAAAAATATAGGCGTAGCGAGTACAGCAACTCGTTCAGCGTCGGTGGCGTAACGGCTAGGGCCGCCGCCTCCTGTCCGGGAGGTCATGGTTCAAAACCCGCCACGTACGCACATTGCTTTCGAATTTAGATTTCATATGTACGTTTATCCGACGCTCTTACGGTGAAGGAAAACATCGTGAGGAAACCTGCACACGCCTGCGAAGAAAGTCGCAGGTGGTGTGTGAAGTCGACCAACCCGCATTGGGCTGGCCTGGTGGACTGAGGCCCGATCGCCCTAATTCAGGGTAGTCTTAAGCCTCTCGGTGGGGACGTATATGAGCTGATATGATGATAATAAGCACAGTAACTCGCGCGGAAACGACGCAGCCGACGAACTGGCCAGAAGAGATTCAGAACTCGTAACAGTAGAACCCGAACCGGATTTTACCCCTCCCCTCAGGTGGATTCAGATCCACCTTGCGGCTGCGTACAAGGTGAGCACATAACCGATATTGGACAAAGCTGGAAGTATGTCGCCAGGCCAGACAGGCGCTACCGACAGGCCTAACGCTGGCCTGACTAGGAAGCTCCTGAAACTCGGGAGACTCTAGCTCTGTAAGGTAACAGCAACCATTACCGGTCACGGTTACTTTAACAAACATCTTTTTACCCTGGGGATTACAGACAGCCCGCTGTGCCGCGCGTGCATGGCGGCCGAGGAGACAGCCGCTCATATCCTCCTGGACTGCAAAGAGGTGGTGGTGAACAGGGCTGAGCATCTCGAAGACCTGAGGACTCTGTTGGAAGTCATCGGCAACCTGCAGGGGCTACTGGACTTCCTGGAGGAACTGGGCTGGCAGTGATGCCGGCTAACCACTCAAAATGGGTGCATCAGACGCCAGGTTGCGGAAACCAGCCCGTTCTAATATTTATAAATAGGCTTAGCGATTTTGAATCTGCAATCCTAAAAAGTTAAGAGATTCACACCTTGAAATTTTCGTGATAATGATACTGAAGTTGTGAACAGCTGGATTATCTATTTCTTAAGCAGCTTACAACGCTTGTGAAGTGCCAATCCACGGCAACGTCAGTAAAGTCGATTCGCTTAGATAATGTCAAGAATTGAACAAAACGCAAGAATTAAATCTGCTGTAATATACAAATAACAGATTACAGATATAGATCAAGTAATGCACACGTGTCAGCGTTTTTTGATGTCAAGGCGGCGTTCTTTGACACGCGGCGGTACGCGTTGTGTCGGTATTTACAAAGGGCGATTGACACTATCTTAGCGAACGCGCTTTTAATCTTTACAACGGACTAGTTTGTCACTATTTCATGAACCTCATAATTTTCTAAAAAAAATATTTTATTGATGAAATCTAAGTATACTTTAGTGTCTGATGTTTAGTGAAACATAGTCTTAAGTATTTTTTGGCGTTCCACGAAATATTCAATGTTTCAAAGACAAAAACAGGGTAAAATCGCTGGGTGTATGTGAATCAGGGTTGAGGTAAGTAGTGGTCAATAAAAAGTCGCGGTGTGAGGACAAAATAACCTAACCACTCCGGGAGTGAATTTTTTACAGATTTATAATTTTTAACCCTGCAACAGTGTTGGCGTCGCTAACAGTCTCGCGAGTTCAATGGTTTTTTCCCATCTCAAAAATGCTTTCAATAATTTTTGACACTGCGATTTTACCTGGTACGGTGTCCGTATCGTTACAGTCTCGCGAGTTCAATGGTTTTTTCCCATCTCAAAAATGCTTTCAATATATTTTGACACTGCGATTTTACCTGGTACGGTGTCCGTATCGTTACAGTGTCGCGAGTTCAATGGTTTTTTCCCATCTCAAAAATGCTTTCTTTAATTTTTGACACTGCGATTTTACCTGGTACGGTGTCCGTATCGTTACAGTGTCGCGAGTTCAATGGTTTTTTTCCATCCCAAAAATGCTTTCTATAATTTTTAACACTGCGATTTTACCTGGTACGGTGTCCGTATCGTTACAATGTCGCGTGTTCAATAGTTTTTTCCTATCTCAAAAATGTCCAACGCGCCTAAAGAAGTTTTTACTTGAAAAAGAATCTCGCTTGTCATACTAGTATGATGAGCTGGTTTGATGACGGATCAGGAATTAAATCATGAGGCCTGCATTCAGCCGACTGTAATGACGATAACAATCAACAAATAAGTCGCTCTCGCCACAGATGAGATACTAGTTGCTTCGTAACAAATATTGCACTTCCTTATAAAACGAAAATACCTACGCATTTATTCACCTACTCCTTCCCATACACGGAAACATGGGTATTACGGCGCTCGACTTAGCGGTTATAACTGCGTTCACGGGCGGCGCGCGAATTTCAGCGGCGATAGTACGGAGTTCTAGCGCTGACGAGCGGAGCGTGGCCTCGCCAATGTGTAGGTACTTATCTCGCCTGCTCGACTAAGTGATGGGGGCCTGCTATCGCTATCTATCTAAAAACGCTATCGCCCATGACGTAGGCGCTAAACACATCGATGAGGTCGTCGCTGGGGGGGTCATTATGCAAAACAGTGGGGGTCTGGGCGACAAGCGCACCGCAGATTGAGGCCGCGCCGCCCGCATACTGATCGCAGTCAGCTGTTCTTACAAGTACAAGGTGTCTGGGAACTGGTTGACACGTCTCTTTGGGTTACTAAAATAAATTGTACAGCACCACTGCACATACTTTTTCAGTGAAAATGTACAGTCAACAACACGTCAAAGCTACTGAAACTGGGCTGTAGATTTAGCTTAAAGCAATCCCTGGACACTTCATACAACGGGTCAGAAATGACATTTCAAAAAAGGAATGACGGAACAAACAAAATGGCGGCGAAATCCTATACGTTCGACAACCAAACTGTAACCAATCTGTATCAATCTGAGTGACGAGAGGATGAGGTCGCAATCTAGAGAGCGGCAGGGAGTGTCCATACTGTATGTTAGTAGTACTTTTAATACTATTTACTTAAAGTAAGCAAGCAACAGTATGAAACGGATTGATTCGTAAGTAAAATCGCAAACAAAACATTGACTTTGTATGGGGGCTCACCTTTTAAGAATATTGCCCAATTAAACAATCCAGCCACTTAATATAACATTAATAATAGTTACTTTTTAGTAGCTCGGTAGCTCAACCGGTAACGACTCGATCCTCCTAACCAGAGGTGCCGGGTTCAAATACGGACGGCCAATGTACCAATGAGTTTTTTATACTTACCGATTGTTTTAACGGAGAAGGAAAACATTGTGAGGAAACCTGCAAATCTGATTTCAAATGAGTATTAAGGTCGCGTTGTGTATAACACTTCCGTAGGTTTTTTTTATATTTTTTTATTCACAATTGGTAAGCCCTTGGCATCATCTCACCTGATGGTAAAGTGACGATGATGCCGAAGATGAAAGCAAAATCAAATCTCAAATGCCCTACACGTGACCGCCGGTGATGCTAAGTGCAACACCAGGTAACCGCTGTCTATCCCTTGGATAGCACGGTTAATTGTGCCACACAATAAGAACATGAAGAAGAGCTGTTTTTCTGTTGAACTAAAGATTGCTATACAAAACAATAAATGGCAGCTACCCATAAATGGCAGCTACCCATAATTGGCAGCTACGCATAAATGGCAGCTACCCATAAAAGCAGCTACCCATAAAGGCAGCTACCCTTAATGGCAACTACCCATAAATGGCAGCTACCCATAAAGGCAGCTACCCTTAATGGCTACTACCCATGAATGGAAGCTATCTATAAATGGCAGCTACCCATGAATGGCAGCTACCCATGAATGGCAGTTACCCATAAATGGCAGCTACCCATAAATGGCAGCTACCCATAAAAGCAGCTACCTATAAAAGCAGCTACCCATAAATGGCAGCTACCCATAAAAGCAGCTCCCCTTAAAGGCAGCTACCCTTAATGGCAACTACCCATAAAAGCAGGTACCCAGAAAGGCAGCTACCCTTAATGGCAACTACCCATAAAAGCAGCTACCCATAAATGGCAGCTACCCATAAAAGCAGCTACCCATAAAGGCAGCTACCCTTAATGGCAACTACCCATAAAAGCAGCTACCCATAAATGGCAGCTACCCATAAATGGTAGCTGTCCATAAAAGCAGCTACCCATAAAGGCAGCTACCCTTAATGGCAACTACCCATAAATGGAAGCTACCTATAAATGGCAGCTACCCTTAATGGCAACTACCCATAAAAGCAGCTACCCATAAAAGCAGCTACCCATAAATGGCAGCTACCCATAAAAGCAGCTACCCATAAAGGCAGCTACCCTTAATGGCAACTACCCATAAAAGCAGCTACCCAGAAAGGCAGCTACCCTTAATGGCAACTACCCATAAAAGCAGCTACCCATAAATGGCAGCTACCCAAAAATGCAGCTACCCATAAAGGCAGCTACCCTTAATGGCAACTACCCATAAAAGCAGCTACCCATAAAAGGCAGCTACCCATAAAAGCAGCTACCCATAAATGGCAGCTACCCATAAAGGCAGCTACCCTTAATGGCAACTACCCATAAATGGCAGCCTAGTCAGAAACCGCTTTGAATCCTTCGACGAATTATGATAAAACTCTTATTTCAAAATTTGATGTCAATCGGGCTATTGGTTAGTCGGAAAATCGCGACAGATGGATGGATGGACAGATCGACAGACGGACGTTCCTTTAGATATTTTTTTGTTAATACTAGTGATATTATGTGTCTACCGCTGTTTTTCTGCCCAAAGGTTGCCTGGAAGAAATTGATACCTAGGCGATAAGGCCACCTCATCATATCAGCCGACGGAATTCCACTGCTGGACATAGGCCTCCCCCAAGGATTTCCATGACGACCGGTTGTGCACTGCCCGCATCCAGCGGCTTCCCGCGACCTTCACCAGGTAATCGGTCCACTGGGTGGGAGGCCTATCTACGCTACGTTTTCCGGTGCGCGGTCGCTACTCGAGAACTTTACTGCCCCAACGGCCATCCGTTGTACGAGCTATGTGCCCCACCCACTGCCGCTTAAGTTTAGCAATTCTGAGAGCTATGTCGGTTGCATTGGTTCACCTATTGTATAATATTTTTTGTATTTTGTTTTCTTCTTTTCACCCGACTTCGAAAAAGGGAGGGTAATCTTTTTCGGATGTAGGGTATGTATGTTAGTAGGTCTGTTTCTTTGGCTGTAGCCTAAACGGCATTATGGATTTTTGACTGCGAGGTGTCGTTCATTTTGAGTCGTTTTACCCGACTGGCCAAAGGGGTTATGTTTTTATGCAATCTGGTTTCTATTTTAATTAAATTATTTATGCTTTTTCTTTCGGAGAGCAATTACGTCTAAGAACATATAATTGATTTGATAAAGAACACATTTTGTGTAAAATAAGAAAAACCTTTTTTTCAGACGACAATTCATTTGTATTCTTCCCTCGCTGCGCTCACCATATCAGCCGACGGACGTCCACTGCTGGACATAGGCCTCCCCCAAGGATTTCCATGACGACCAGTTCTGCGCTGCCCGTACCCAGCGGCATCCCGCGACCTTCACGAGCAGCGCTCATTCGCTCGAAAGCAATAATTAAACATTAGTTGACTGTTAAGGGTTCCGCTTTAATACAAAAACTGCATGCTGGAATAATTCCAAACTTGGCGAAAATATTGAGGAGACACATATCGATGTTTGTAATTAGTTTTCGATTTACTAATATAAAAGGGAAAAAAATAATAGCAGTTTCAAGCTTTGTGTACAAAACTTAATTAAGCCTTCGTTTAGTTATGTTTAAATTTACTACGATATAGATATATAGATACAGATAGATATATAGATTTATGTAAAGTTTTCAATTATGAATATTAAGAAACTTCGTCCATAGATACCAGCTTAGCTGTGGGGACACGGGGTGGGGGGAGGGGGTCTTTGATGCATGCAACATCTTCCCTAAACTCCCCCCTCTGTCGCAAGCCAAAGGTACCATCGATCGCTGCAGTTCTTTCTCATGGAAATGGACCGCCGCATGGAAATCAACCTGGGATAATTGCTGACCGCCTCCGTGGCGTGAAAGTTAGTCCACTTCCTTCACATGGAGGTCGCGGGTTCAATTCCCTTTTGCCTCTATGATATAAATAGATTACTAGCATGCATTGTTACTAAAGTTGACTAAAGCGTCGGTGGCTCAACCGGTAACGACTCGGTCCATCTAACCAGAGGTATCGGGTTCAAATCTGGACGGCCAATGTACCAATAAGTTTTTCAAAAACTTACGTGCATATACTTACCGATTGCTTTAACGGTGAAGGAAAACATCGTGAGGAAACCTGCACACGCCTGCGAAGAAATGCGAAGGTTGTGTGTGAAGTCGACCAACCCGCACTGGGCCCGCGTGGTCGACTAAGGCCTAATCGCCCTGATTCAGGGTAGGCTCGAGCCCCTCGGTGGGGACGTATATGAGCTGTTATAATAATAATAATAATGCATTGTTGCTGACCCGGCAAACGCTGTTTTGCCATTACTTTCACCTAGCGGTATGAAATATACTTTCCGAGCTATTCTCATACCAGGAGCGTTCAATAATATATTTACCTAAGGGTAAAGTGCACCGCTGAACAAGTCGAGACATGTTCATGCGTGTAGCTATGTTTCTTCGTGTGACGTATTCGAAATTTGAATTCAGTGCGATTAATACTTTTAGAGTTGGAGCATGGCAAGTGCATCGATGTCTAAGTCTACTTAAATTGCTCGATTTAGAGCAGCTATCGGTTATTTAGTTCCTCAGTAAAGAGGGAAAGAAGCCTAAAGAAATATTTGAACGCATAACAACAATATAAAAGGAATCTGCGACTTCCAAATATAAAGTCAAATTCTGGACCAAGCAGTTTTAATGGGGAAGAGAGTCCATAAAAGATGACCCTCAAACTGAGCGGCCCGTGACGGCAACTACTCCAGAAATGTGTAAAATAATGGATTAATTCATTTTGGCAGATAGGCGAGTAACTGTTTCCAGGATGGCTGAAGAAATGGGCATCTAGGCAGGCACAGTTTGGAATATATTTCATGAACATTTTCAATTGTCTAGAGTCAGCGCAAGATGGGTCCCGCGGTTTCTGACACCACTTCAAAAGGACGCCCGACGCGAATGTTTTCAGAAGAACATGTGCCTCATTGGAGACAACCCGGGAAGTTTTTTTCAACGATTGGTGATAGGAGACGAAACGTGGGTTTACCATAGAGATTCCGAGTTAAAAATAGAGTCCATACAGTGGAAGCACAGATCTTCACCAACCCCTAAAATGTTTAAAGAAGATAAATCTGCAAACAAGGTCAGGCCATTGTTTTTTTGCGATAAGGAAGGATTTTTACTGCTGGAGTTCATGCCACATAAGATTACTGTAAAGAGAGAGACCTACGCTATTACCATAAATGCATTGCGAGATTCTATCAAGGAGAAAAGACGGGGAAAGGTCACATAAAACATTCTGCTCCTTTTCGACAATGCTCCGGTGCACATGTGTGCAGAAGCACAGGCCGCCATTCGAGCCTGCGGGTTCCAATAGCTCAACCATCCACCCTACAGCCCTGACCTAGCCCCGTCGAATTGTTTTCTATTCGGAACCTTGAAAAAATCCTTTGAGGGCAACGATTTTCTTGTAAAGAAGAGAACAGTCAAGGAAGCTGTGGCCACTTAATTTGACGAGCAACCAAAGGATTTTTTCTAAGGGTTTGAAGTCATTGGAAGAGAAGTAGACCAAATTTATTGAGCTTAGCGGAGATTACATGTTGCGGCCTTACTATCTTGCGGAGTGGCATCTCTGTTCTGTGAGGGGTTGGCATTTGTTGGCATCTCGGTATCGTTGTTCCGATTACTCGTTGATTTGTATCGTCGCCGAAAAAATTTCCTAACGAGTGCTCCTGCACTTAACATAATAATGAGGTAGGTGCGTATTGTTGTGTGGTATATTGGAGTCGTTATGAAATCAGCTGATACAGGTGGCACTGTGGGAGCTATAAGTACTTGATGTTGGATTTTGTGCAATGTATTCAAATCAATGTTGGTTAAATTATATTGTAGCAAGTGTTTCGCAGAATTTGATGATGATAAAGATGGCACTTTGGCAAGTGTCATTGTTTCGACAGCATGTCCACGTATTTTGTTATCAACGTTAATTGTGGTGAACTTAGGTGTTTTTAAGCTGCAATTTCTGGAATGGTAGCCAAGAAGCTACCTTCTAGAAAGCTATATTCTTCTTGACTGCAAGATACTCGTACTCTGGTTTTCGTTGGGAACACGATGACGTAATGTTGGCTGTCTAGTTCCAGTAGCGCCTTCTTAGTTAGCGTGAAAGGTATGAAATGACACATTGAGTCTATTTCTTTTCATGTACAAATCGTGTTACGCAATCTCGTTTAGTGCGTGTTTTGTGTATTGTCTTTTGCTTACTTATAGACGTACCATGATTCGAACTTCGGGCATTCTGTCTCCATATACACGAATTCTAGGAGTTGTTTGCAAGCAAGTGGAAAGGGGGAATCATAATCATTATTAAATTATTTTTATTCGGAACGAGCTTTTATAGGTCAGGTTGGAGGGAATAACATTGGAAATTTTAAAACTATCACTAATTCCTGTTCACGAAATACGTTCCTAACGTAATAATATCGTAGTAGTTTCTTATATCTAGATTTAAATGGAAATAGGTCCACATAGTGTTTTTATATGTTAACATATTACTTAAATCGCTAATAGATAAAATAGAATGCCTTCTAAAATTGTTTAATAGATTTTTTCGCTATTTTTAATCAGTTTAGGAGAGTTTTCGAATTTCAAGGCATCATCGTTATCAAGGTTACCAGATATACTTTTTAGAAATGTAGCAATAGGTATAAATAATCCACGCTTCACTCTTTTTGGCGGAAATATTTCATATTGCAATTTAGTTTTATTAAGCTTAGTAGAAAGATAAAGAATTTGTCTTTTGAATATAGGAAAATTTAAGTCAACTCAGTCTGGTCGTATGTCGTTCGATTTCATTAAGTTATATTTCATGTAGAAAAGTATGGTCATTGGAGATAATGTTCACAGATCTTAAATTGAATTGGAGTATGCCAGGTCCGTCGGATAAGTTATCAAGTCGTATTTCGGCTGATACTGGATTGAAGGTTCCATTCGGGTCAGGGTCAGCGCGATTGCTAGAGTCCTACAACAATTTAATTTGGTATTTACTTTAGGCCGTTTTAACACATATAGATCTACCGTACCCTATGCGGTACAGTAACTTCGTAAAAATATTTTGAAATACCTACAAATTAACCACTTTATTATTTACCTGTCACAATATGCTCAGAGTGTTTGTTTTAGGTTAAAACTGTTGAAAATACGTTCAAGCCCGTAACTTTGAATTTTTTTGAGAAATTATCGGGCTTCGTCGAAACATTATTGTAACAATGTCTTCAAGAAGGTAAGTCTTATGTTATTTATTATAAATTGCATAAATTATAAGCATTGTTTTGAAGATTAGGGTACCCCTGATGTAACGGTTACAAAAAAAATGGCTTAGGTTATTTGGATAAGATATACTCAACAATAAACTAGATGTACCGCATACGGCACAGTAGGACTATGTATAAGCAAATTGAATTTATAATGATATATAATGTTGTGTTTTGTTTTTGTTGTGGGTCACTGGCGCTGCACGATATTGCGACATATTTAGATGATGATGACTCCAGCAAACAGGGTCAAGATTTAGATTTTTTTACTACCACCTGATACCGCCAACAATGACCAGACAGACGAAGACTCAGGCCAAGAAGATGCTGTAAACATAAATAATTTGCCTCCAAGTTTGCTACGAGCACCAGCAGAGCTTTCTACGTCCACAAATGAACCAGGAATTGAAGGCCAAGAGCCACATGAATTTAGGGAACCCCTGAAAAAGCGCAACTTTAGGAATTCGGACTTATCCATTTGGATTTTAAAGTTAGACTCTCTCAGTCTTTTTTTCATAAGTTGACCATATTGTGCTCCTGAAGGGATTTAGAAAACACAAGAATGTCATCGAGAAATACGATACAGATAACCTTTTGAAGAATTTGCAAAACGTTGTCCATGACCCTTTGGAACGTTGAGGGACTGTTTTTTAAGCCCATTTGCATTCGTAAAAACTCAAAGTGTCCGTTGCCATCAGCATCACTGAGTCATCAGGGTGGGGGTTTCAGCTTGGTAAAATCCAGACGCTAGATCTAAAGTAGAGAAGTATTGACATCTCCTTAGCTTGTCTAAGATATCCGTGATATTTGGAATCGGATATTTGTCATCTCTAGTTTTTTCGTTTAACTTTCTAATTTCAATGACCAATCTCCACTTCACTTCACCGGAAGCATCAGATTTTTTTGGTACGATCCATATAGGTGCATTCCAGGCTAATAAAGAAGGCCTAGTAATATCTTGAGTAAGCATTTTTTCAGTTTGGTTTTTTACCTCTTATCTGCGCAAGTAAGGGTACCTGTTTTACTATGGTCGGGAACTTCATCAGTTGTCCTAATTCTATGTTTTATTTTACTTGTAAAGGTAAGGGGTTTACCTTCCAAGTAAAACACGTTGTTATATTCCTTACAAAGGTTTAGTAAATTTGCTTATTTCTCTACGTTCATATACTCAGTACGCAACTGCGATAAGACTTCTTGGAAACAACCAGCCTTACATGAGTCACTAGGCATTGTCTGCTCATTACATATTTCTGCGTAAATGGGGTTCGATAAACTAAAAATTATATACACAATTAAAATATGACAACCGCATATAGTTTGGTAATTGATTCGAACATCGCCTTTTGGGACGTTAGTAAATGGTACATTAATAATCTAGCTTGATTGTGAAGGTCCTATTGTTTCATACAAGTTAAGATTTTGCGGTGACTCATACATATGGATAGGGTTTACCGCGAACTGGGTGCTCAAAGACACCGATTTTGGATCAATTTTTGATTGCCATTGTTGTAACAGGTCAAGACCAATTAGTACATCAAAATATTCGTGGATACGATAGATATATAATTTGATTGTTTTTTTTTGTCATTGAATTCTGGAAAATAATAATAATAATTAATTGAATAAGCTGGTAATTGAATATTCATTTTGTGTAGTAGCATATTTGTTACTACAAAGGGATCATAATTAATGTGGAAATGTGAAAAAAATGTTCTTCCGCTTCGAGGCTTATGAAAGACATGTTAGCGCCAGTATCTATTAAAAGTTTCAGGGGTGGGTTAGATATCTGTATGTAGGGAAGCTTTTTTTGCTTTGAATATTTAATTCTATTCTGTGGGGGTTAAATTCGGGTCTGGGGGAAAAATTTAGCTACTCATTATGCTTGACTTCTGGTTGAACTTGGGTCACATTTCCGGTTTCACATGGTTCGGAGATGGTGCAGTAATCATAAGAATAGTCGGGTGGGTATTCATCGTAGTAAAGTTCTGGGTCATAGATCTCATTCATATTTATCTGTTGATGCGGGTGTTGCGGGGTAGGTGGAAGCACACGTGCATTAGTATGACTAATGCCACTCATTGGTTCCGGAAAACTTTGAGAAGTTCTCTGAGGAATGTGGAAGTCAGTAGTCATATTAGAACGGGGAAGTGCCCTCATCACCCGTTGCGTTCTAGAGAATCTTTGACCTGGAGGTCCAAAATGCTGATGGGGCGCAAATCTAGAGGAGTGCGCATTAAATTTGATTTTTGGGTTGTAGGAATCTAGGTATAAATTTCGCGCTAGGCCTAATTTGGTAGAAGGGTACAGAAGAGTTTTGTTGAGGTGACATAGTCGTATAAGCGGCGTAAAAGGGTAAAAATGTAAAAGTTTTAAGTTGCCTTGCAGTTTTGAAGTTAAGGGATGTACAATTTTTTATGCTTCAGGTAAAGGACATTTACCTTTTCTTGAGCAATTTCTAAAGCGTTTTCTAGGGTTTCAAGCTTCATGCACCGGACCCTTGATCCGAAATGTTCGTGCAAGCCACGAGTATAGGTCTGTAGAGCTAGTTTCTTATAGAGTTCACGTTTGGCCTCTACAGTGGATGGCAATGACTCATGCAGCTCGACATATATGTCATTATAGTGAAAAATATATTTTAAATACGTTCGTAAAAATCAGGTCCTTGGTTTAACATTGAAAGGTCAGTGTAAAAAGCCGTTTCATCTGTATGGTCTGAAAATGAATTTATCAGAGCGTTTCTGATGCCTTCCTAACTTCTGGGAATGCCGTTTGATGCTAGAGTCGCCGCGGCGCGACCCGTGATTTTATTGAGAATTCCATTTAACAAGGCGGAATTATTAAATTCATTTGCACGCTCCGGGTTCATGTAACTTATAATTAATTCATCAAAAATATCTAAGAATCTGGTCAGTATATGGGGGTTTCAATCAAACTCGGGTAACTCACAACAAACTCACTAACCTAACGGTTTTCTATATTCTATAGGTCATGTCTTTGACCTTTTGAAGGCCACCTGTGACGGCGTTTGTAGAGACACCTGCGGCGGTGTCTGTGTCAGGCATACTGTATGATTCGACATTTTATAAACGGTTAGGCAAATGAGTAGAGGCTCTTATCTGTTAATTCAATCAAACCTGACCGAACCTAACATCTATCGCTTCGCGAGCTCATTTACAATCTGCCTTACGTCATTTTGTCAATTTTCCTGGCTCAGCATTTTACAATCTGCGTACAGCATTTTACATGTTGCCTGACCGTTTACATATGGACGAAGTATTACAAATTGCCTGACCATTTGTAAAACGACTAATCATACATAGGCTTATTCATTTTACAATCGGCGTACAACATTTTACATGTTGCCTGACCGTATATATACGGACGAATTATACAATTTGCTAGACCGGTAAAATGACTAATCATACAATTTGCCTGTCACATCTGCATCACTGTTGTGTGGAGGTATGGACATGCTAAATTCTTCGTCTTCTTCAATCTATAATATAATAAAACTGTAACGGGGCCGTGTCTGTACATGAAATATTTTTGGAAAATAGTAACTGCGGTGGACATTGCTAACGATACAGAGGCCAAAACAACAACTTTTGGAATTTTTGTCTGTCTGTCTGTCTGTCTGTCTGTCTGTATGTTCGCGCATCACGCAAAAACTACCAGGCCGATTTTGATGAAATTTTGTATGGTGGTTCCTTATAGCCCGGGTTAACATATAGGATACCTTTTATTCCAGAAAATTCAAGAGTTCCCGTGGGAAAATCAAAAGTATTCATTTATAGGGTGGCTCACCACGCAAATGTGGCTTGACCTATTACAATCAAATTTTACACGTTGATACCCTTATCGCGAACTAAAACAAATGAATCCCAAAAAAATTAGAGTTCCTACAGGAATGCAAAAAATTGTATCTTTAGAATGACTCAACGTAACAATATGAAACCTTTACATTGGGATGGGGTGTTTTGACCATCATTGGTATAGTCGGGTATTCTTTATCCCAGAAAACTAAAGAGGTCCCGTGGGAAATTATCTATCGATACATACAATAATAACAAAAGAGTACTTTTTTCTATATATTAGCTACACATACCAAACATTATAATCATAGTAGCAGAATGTCAATAGATGGCACTGCAGGGATAATAAAACGCGCTTAAGTTGTATTAAAACATTAAAATATTATTTCATACTTTTGAGTGGATTTCTTTTATGTATTTTTCAGCATACGCTACTTTAAACTCTATAACTATGGTACGTAGCGATGTGTTTCATAGACGAACAGAGAGTTATTTTTTTACAGAATCTAAACGTGTAAAAACATAAAAACACATAAATCAAGTTTAACATATTTTAACAGGAGGCACAGATATGGGAACTCTTCTGACGGCGACTATTTGCGTGTGGCAGTTGCTCTCCGCCTGCAATATCAATATCTGTGAACCTCATCAATGTATTTGCGGGTCCTCGGTGGAGGCAATTGGCCATCACTCACTGAGTTGCAGTCGTGTTTGTGAAGATTACCACGTCACCAATTCCTTAATGACCTCACTCGGAGGGCACTGGTCTCAGCCAGATGGAATATTCCATCTTTGATGCAGCCGCCGGCCGGGCTTTAGTCGATCTGATGGCAAAAGGCCGGAGGGTTTAAACAGGTGCTATGGCAGAGAGGAACGTGTCTGCTTTGGGAAGCCACTTTTTCTGCCTCACTCCTCACCCGTACGGTACTGCTGCTCAATTTGCGGTGAGAAAGAAGCATAATAAGTACTCGGTCTTGGAGGCAAATTACTGCTTTGTGCCGCTGGTCTGTGAGACAACCGGCTGCTGAACCCTCAGAGGCCTTTGCCTTCACAAAGAAGATTGGCCTTCGCCTTCGAGAGAGGAGATGTGACGTGAGGTCCTACCTGCTGCTAAGGTTGTCTATTGCCATCCAGCGCGGCAACGAGAAGTGCGTTTTGGGCTCCTTTGGAGCTGATACGACTCGAGGATTTGACCCATATTAATATTGTTAGGAAATTTTATTACTAGATTGATACCTATAATGATTTGAATTAGTTTTTTGATAATATTTCATCATATCAGTTTATTTACGTCCACACCAAGGGGCTCGACCTGCCCTGAGTTAGGGCGATCTGGCCTTAGACGATCACGCGGGCCCATTGCGGGTTGATTGACTTCACACATAAGCTTCGAATTTCTTCGCAGGCGTGTGCAGGTTTCCTCACGATGTTTCTCTCACCGTAAGAGCGTCGAATAAACGTACATACCAGTATGAAATCGATATTCGTATAGATATTGGTAAGTGGCAGGATTCGAGCCACGGCCTTCCGGACAGGAGTTAGTGGCCCTAACCGTTTTGCTATCGACGCTCTATATTTTATTTAAGATTTAGAAATCCTTACTTTATATTATAAATGTGAAAATGTGTTTGTTTGTTTGTTACCTATTCACACTTCAATACCTCTTCCAATGTTAATGAAATTTGGCATGCAGGTAGCCTGTATCACTGGGAATGAAATAGTCAACCTTTTATCTGTGGAAATTATCATAGTCCGATGCAGTTCCTGAGGAAACTAAAACAATACTCTTTGTTCGTTTTATTTAAAATCGTAACGAAAAAATGGATTGGTATGATTTTTCGCACAGAGATGAGGTGGAAAATGATATAATTTACTAATAAGTATATCCTGAGATAGTTCCTGAAGGATCTGGGGACAACTGTTTTCTACGCTCGCGCACGTCGGTGGCGTCGCAACGGAGCAACGGATTAAAGTGATTTTTTGTATAGAATTTGTTGAGGGGTGGGAAGTGACAAAGACTGCTAATCCGAATAGCCCGATACAGTTCCTGAGGTACCTGGTGAAAACTCATGTCCACGCTTGCGAGCTGATTGCGGCTCGCGCACCACTCACCCTCAAAAAGAGTCATAAAAGCTATGTCCACGTGGGCGAAGCCGCGGGCAAAAGCTAGTATTATCTAAGGCTAATATTAGGTCTGTATAAAAACATGCTAGTTTGTCTTTGTAAATGTTTCGCAAGGAGTCGGGTTTGATACCCGTCTCTACGTGACAAAAAAATTTGGCTAACTTTACGTGCCTACTATACTATATAAAACTTAGGTATCACGGATAAGGATCGCTAGGATTAACAACCAATAAGATTCATGTAACTAAACTAGAACTTACAGTAACATGGCAGCCTGCCTCGAATTTCGTGCAGCTACGGCTAGTTGACTCATCTATTTCTGGATGATCGATTTCTGGTCCTCCTTCGTTCCTCGCTCTTCTAACTAGGTAACTTCACTAATCGCTCCGACAATCTATCGTAGGTTCAAGACTTGAAACGACTATCAGACGGCGAAACCGAAGTATGGTGACACGCACTGACTCGATTATCCTACCGACTGAGCCAAATATGATCGTTGACTGTCGGCAGGAGTTTTTAAATTGACTAACTATTCATCATCATCACATCAGCTCATATATACGTCCCCACCGAGGGGCTTGAGCCTACCCTAATTAAGGGCGATCGGGCCTTAGTCAAACACGCGGGTCCAGTGCGGGTTGGTCAACTTTACACACAAACTTCGAGTATTTTCGCAGGCATGTGCAGGTTTCCTGACGATGTTTTCCTTCACCGTAAGAGCGTCGGATAAACTTACATATGACTCGAACTACGACAGCCCGGATAGGAGGTAGCGGCCTTTGCCGTTGTGCCACCGATGCCCCAATAATATTAACTAACTATTAACTATTAACTAACTTTAATATAAGGTTCACAAACGAAGCTTTGTTTAATGAATTGCAGCTAGATACAGTGACTTAATGACTTATTTGTGTCCTTTCGTTACGGCGGTTCGGGGACAAAAAGCGCCGCTGTAGTAACTTTTAACATCACTTCTCATACAGAACACTTCGTCGTCAGCTCTTTCACACGGACACTCATATGTTCTGGGAAGTTAACGGTTGGGCAATCGGTTGTTCAGCAGCAGATGAAGGTACCTATGGCCGTAAATTGTGTTTGTTTGTTTGTTACCTTTCACGCTGTAACACCTTGACCTATCTTGATGAAATTTAACATTCAGGTAGCCCAGCCCATATCACAGGGAAGGGCATAGGCTACTTTATATCCCGTGAAAATAGCATAGTCGGATGCAGTTCCTGAGGGAACTGAAAAACAGTCTTTTTTTATTCATATCCTTAACGTGGCAACGGAACAATGGATGGTTGTGATTTATTGCACAGAGATGGTTGAGGGGTTAGTGAAATGGCAAAATTTATTAATTTGCATATCCTGACATAGTTACCGAGGAATCTGGGATTAAACTCAGTTCAACGCTCGCGCACGTCATCATCGTATACAAAACTCGTCGAGGAGGTGGGAAGTGACATAGACTACTAATCAAAATAGCCCATTAAACTTCCTCAGGGATCTGGAGAGAACTCATGTCCAGGCTCGCGAGCCGCCACTCACCCTCAAAGACAGTCATAAAAACCGGCCAAGGGCGAGTCGGACTCGCGCATACTAGGGTTCCGTAGTCTTTTTACAAAAAAATGTTTATTTTAAAAAACAAAATTATATTTGCAGTTGGTAATAAAACAAACTGTATGAAAAATCTATGAACTTTTTATAAATCGAACTGCACATCTTAAGTTGGTCGACTATTTCTCCTAACCTAAGAAAGCCTACTTAGCCGCGATAGTTTTCCTTTTAAATTCATTAAAGACTACTTTTAGGAATTTTTCAAATTTCCAAATACAGCGGTTTAGTTGTTAGGGGACGGCCAATGTACCAATGAGTTTTTCAAAAACTTACGTACATACTTACCGATTGCTTTAACGGTGAAGGAAAACATCGTGAGGAAACCTGCACACGCCTGCGAAGAAACTCGAAGGTTGTGTGTGAAGTCGACCAAACCGCACTGGGCCCGCGTGGTCGACTAAGGCCTAATCGCCCTGATTCAGGGTAGGCTCGAGCCCCTCGGTGGGGACGTATATGAGCTGTAATGATGAGTTGTTAGGGGACAGGGACACTTGACTCCAACAAAATTTTGCACTTTCAAGCCAATTTTTTCGAAAAGGGAACCCTAAATTATAAAATGGTCGTAGAAAACTCACAACAATTTTTTAAGCTCTAACCAACGATACCCCCCCCCCCCCCACACGACTGGGTTTGACGAGAAAAAAAAACATCCTCACTTTACTCGTAGGGGAGGTACCCTCAAAAATTTTTTTTCCCAATTTTTTTTACAGTTATTACATTACATCTTTGCCAAACTTCAGCTCTTAACTACTAATGGTCAAGGAGCTAGGCCGTTGACAGACAAGATAGTTTTATCTATAAATAAGGTACTATATTTATATCCTCGAAGTAAGGCTATAATTAATAACAATCCATCTTGCAGCCACAGGTGTTTTGCGAGTTGTAATTGCTTTTGAAAATATAATTTCCGTCATCAAATCGCCCGCCGCCCCCCCCCCCCATTCCCCCCCTCCCTCCTTCGAGTGGAGAGGATTCATTTATTTCCTGGGGAGGAACATTGACATCTGCTACTTTGCACCAATTTTCGCTTATATAAAAGGTCAACATGGTATAATATTGTATTGTGAAAATATTCTGACTGTTTCAGTTTTTTTGCACAGTCTTAGCACTAATACATTTAAATATAACCAGTGAAGAGCAGAATGTTAATGTGACACTTGTTACTTAAATTAATGAAGCTTTAATAGAACTTCAACTAAGAAACCTAACAACAAAAACGGTAATTAACAAAATTGATCAAAGCCAAACCATGTTGTTAATTCAGTTATAACTCAAATTCCAGGGGCGAACTTAGGTGAAAAAACCGGCCAAGTGCGAGTCAGAACCGCACACATAGGGTTCCGTACTATCATACTAGATGGCGCTAGTTTCTTCACGTTTAAAAAAAACAAGTTTTGTGTATGAAGACTTTTACTTTTTCTAATTTTTAGTATTTTTTGTTATAGCGGCAACAGAAATATATCATCTGTGTAAATTTTAACTGTCTATTTGTAGCTATCACGGTTCATGAAATACAGCCTGGTGACAGATGGACAGACGAACGGACAGCGAAGTCTTAGTAATATGGTCCCGTTCTTACCCTCTGTATACTGAACCCTGAAAAGACTTCGAGATGAAAAGTAAACTGGTTCCAGTTCTATTCTACGTTATTGAACTTTTCATGATGACCAAATTCATCATTCATCATTACAGCTCATATACGTCCCCACCGAGGGGCTCGAGCCTACCCTGAATCAGGGCGATTAGGCCTTAGTCGACCACGCGGGCCCAGTGCGGGTTGGTCGACTTCACACACAACCTTCGAGTTTCTTCGTAGGCCTGTGCAGGTTTCCTCACGATGTTTTCCTTCACCGTTAAAGCAATCGGTAAGTATGTACGTAAGTTTTTTGAAAAACTCATTGGTACATTGGCCGTCCAGATTTGAACCCGGTACCTCTGGTTAGATGAATCGAGTCGTTACCGGTTGAGCCACCGACGATGACCAAATTATACCGTTATAATAACTACACGAAATAAATAAAAATTAAAAACCCGACTGCATAAAAACTTAACCCCTCTTTTTTGGCCAGTCGAGCAATAATGTATCCTTTGTCACTCACGAGATCAAGACAAATCTAACGACGACTCGCACTTCAAAATCCACTAAGCCGTTTAGGCTACAGAGCGTGCCAAAGAAACATACATACATACATACATGCACTCGAAAAACATAACCTTCCTTCTGGCGCAGTCGGGTAAAAATTGGCATTGTTGGCATGAAAATATGAAATCCGGTACACCTTTCCACAAGGGAGTTGACGCCAAGGGCTTACCAATTGTAATTAAAAAAAACTACATTTCGTAAAAGACATCAATGAAAGCATCAGATCTTTTTTCATTTTGGTTTTTTCAGTGCGAGTACAACTCACACTTAGCCGGTTTTTATTATTTGGTATTTTACTTTACAACTGCATAGTACTAATAGTCATACTAAGTTTTATGTTTTTACGCTAGAGCAAAAAAAAACCTTTAAAAACAAGTTTCTTGTATAGAACCTCCCTTATTTTTTTTTCTTATTTTAATTTATATTGTTTCTCAGTAAATACCCGTATTTTATGAAATTTTAAGCCAGCTACATGTTACAAATTAAAGGATACAGCCTATACGGACAGACGGACACAGACAACCTAGGCTTAGTGATAGGGTCCTATTGTTACCCTTTTTGTACGGAACTCTAAAAACCATTTAGGGATATATCAGTTTTATAATTTAAAAAGTAAAAAAAAAAAAAAAAAAAAAAAAAATGTTTATTTTCTCCATATAGGTAATGCTATACACGACTATGGCTGGAGCCTCCTTTTAAGCTAAAAAAAGCCTGTGTCAGGAGGCACCGCTCTTCCTTATCTTTACATACTATAGAAACTATACCTAAGCTGATTATACAAAACCAATAAAAACAAAACTTACAAAAATAATAATAATAAGGTAAAAAAAATAATTAAAACTATTTAGAATAAAATTAGGTGCATGTATATGCGTGGGTTGTGTTGTGTTGTGTGTGTGTGTGTGTGTGTGCGTGTGCGGGGGTGTGTGTGTGGTGTGTGTGTGTGTGTGTGTGTGTGTGGTGTGTGTGTGTGTGTGTGTGTGCGGGGGTGTGTGTGTGGTGTGTGTGTGTGTGTGTGTGTGTGTGTGTGTGTACCTACTATGAGTGGTCTAATAACTTTTCAGTTTCGTCATAATTCTTAGTTTGTAGCCATTTTGTTATAGTTTTCTTGCATTCATAATATAATTTGCTATAAATATCAAGATCTTTATTAAGTAGATTGTACAAATGAGACACACGTTTATTAAATTGTCTACTAGCGAATACAGTATTTGTTCTAGGTACTTTCGCGACAATATCTTTCCTTCTTCTACTCATAATGCTAGAATCGTATGGTAAAATGGTATGTTTCCTTAGGAGTGCCAGTGTAATATATAATTGTCTTACTGTCAGCAAACCAGAAAGGTGATATAGATCTTCCGTGGGGAATGTCATTTTCTTGAAATATATCACTTTGATAAGACTACGTTGTGCCCTTTCTACTTCTAGGAAACGAGTTTTGGCCGCTCCACCCCAAATGGGTATACAGTATGTCAAAACTGATTGTGCTAAAGACACATATATCTCCTTTAGCAGGTCCCTAACGGAGCCTCGCGGACCAGCGGTTTCTCTCGGCACCACATACCTGAGTGTTTTAAAAATCCATATTAATTTTCTGATTCTGTTTATAACATACTCAAGATGCGGATACCAGGACAGTCGCTGATCCACAAGGACACCTAAGTATTTGGTATGTGCGACTTTAGTTATACTCGGGCAGCAACAATTCACCGGGGACATTGGAATGTCACAGTTGTGTATTTTTATATAAAAATCCTTACCGGGTTGTGTATCATTATAAATGCTGAAGCAGATATAGTCAGTTTTTGAGGTGTTCAAAGATAAAATGTTATTTCGAAGCCACTTATCAATACACTTTAGTCCACGCTCAGCACTTGCCTTGATATCATCCCAGGACTCACCTGAGAAGATTATCGCCGTGTCATCAAGTATCAAGTAAACTAAATATAATTTAATTATTAGATAGGATATCACACACACACAAAAGGATATTTAAGGGATTAAATATAAATTAAAGTTAAGTCTATACATTCCAACAATGAGTTTCACAGTTAATTAAAATACTTATCAGTCTACCGCTATAAACTGTCAAAAAGCTGTCATTTTACTAGTTTTTAAAAACTATCAAATAAATATATTTAGAAAACAAAAGTAATTATAAAAATAGTAGTTAACAGAATTGATAACTATTGAGAAGAAAAAATACAGTAAAACTAAGAAGTAATATCGATAATTAATAACTAAATTTATTTCGTAATCGTCAATTTAAATTGACATTGAACCTGTTTTAGGTGAGTGAGAAAAGTATTGTGATGGCAAAAAAAACGAAGTTGAAATTTTGACGGGGATAAATTATTTTAAAATAGTAAAGTCCAAAGAAACTAGAAAATTGAAGAATCCCCAGCGATTATTTTCTTATCTATGAAAGTAACCATAAATAAAATAACAATTATAATTGAAAACGCTTTACGTTAAAAAACCTACTTCCATTGCAATAACTTAGTACATTTTTGCCTTATTATTATTTTTGGTTTTTGTTAATTTTCTAATAAAGTACTACACCGATTTTGATAAAATTTATGTGGGGCCACACGAGAAGCACTAGCTTTCATATAAAAAAGAATCATAACAATCGGTTCACCCAGTCAAAAGTTTGGAAGTCGCTTGAAAAAATTAAAAATCCGACCGTAATCCCTATTTTTTGGCCAGTCCAAGCCAGCCAAAATGTATCCTATATCACTCAGATGAATCTAATGACACCTCGCACTTCAAATTCCATCAAAACCGTTTAGGCTGGAGAGCGCGCCAAAGAAATATTATATTTTGGCTAATCGGGTAAAAATGTATCCTATGTCACTCAGGGATCAGAACAAATCTAAAGACATCTGGCATTCTAAAATCCATCAAGGTGTTTAGGCTACATAGCAAGTAAAGAAATAAACATACATATACATACATACATAGTCTCGATGATTATAAAATATATCGAGAGTGTCCGGCGCTCTAGTTACTAAACTGATTGATGGATTTGGATGCCATTTTGGTTAGGGTAATATTATTTTAAAATCTTCAGACATTTTTCCTCACTTAATTTTTAGGGTTGCCACCAAAATAAAAATAACACTTATTATTTTTTAAGGTTTGACCAACGCCACCCTATTACTAAGCCTCCGCTGTCTGTCTGTTTGTCAGTGGGCTGTATTTCATGAACCGTCTAGGCAGACAGTTGAAATTTTCTCAGAGTGTGTATTTCTAATACCGTTCTAACAAAAATAATGAAAATTAAAGATGATTGATTTTTGGCAGTTTATTTATAAAATAGCGACATCTGGTAGGATCTAGTAGTATCTTCTACACGTTTGAGTTATGTAGTAATACGACTTAATTATATCCCGTTTATGTCTTTAGATGGCGCTGTAGGTGAAAATAAGTATTTTTGGTTTGGAACCTTAGAGTATAAATAAATTTCGAACCCTCAGTGCGCGTGTTCGACTCGTACAAAGCCGGTTCATTGCTCAAAAATGGACCTAACGATTTTGATGAAACTTTCTACGTTACTATAACTTTATAAAGTCTACTAGACAGAAAAAATCGGAATAAGGCACTCCCAAACAAATCTAGGTGGTTTATGTTTTCTTTAAAAAATATATCTATCAATGTAACTATATTTAGTATATTATTGAACTCAAAAATTCCTTCTTCACTAGGTAGTTCCATATTCCTGGTTATATCGGTAGTACCTCCTATACAAACCCAGACTACATATTAACATTTTATCAAATCTGATATTTTATTCTTTGTGACTGAACCGTTGGTCCAGTGGCAGTGCTCCGGCCTGCTGGGCCGTGGTTTGTGGGTTCGACCCCCAGTCAGGGCAAACATTCGTGTGACGAGCAGGTTTATTTGCTCTTTGTCTAGGTTTTATATAAGGTCTAACAAAATTAGCTGAAACTATTTTAACCGGTGCTTCTACCCATGAAACTGAACAACTTTCCCCATGAAACCCATAGTCAAATCTCAAAAAAAAAATTTGAACTTCCCATACTAAGTTGGCTGATTAGATGATCGAGTTAGTATGGGAGAGCCAATTTTTTTTTTGCGATTTGACTATGGGTTCCATGGGGAAAGTTGTTCAGTTTTATGGGTAGAAGCACCAGTTAAAATAGTTTCAGCTAATTTTGTTAGACCTTATATATCTATTAGCCGTCCGCCCGCGGCTACGCCCGCGTTGTTTTCGATTTTCCCGTGGGAATAAGGTTTTTCCCGGAGTAAAAAGTACCCTATGTCCTATTCCAGGACCTAACCTATATGTGTGCCAAGTTTCATCCCGATACATCCAGTGTTGGAAGCGTGAAAGAGCAACAAACATCCATACATACAAACTTTCACTCACACACACACACACACACACACACACACACACACACAAAGCTTGCACTCGCTTATGCAACTAAACTTAATTTAGTATTTATATTAGTAGGTTAGTAGGATATGTGTGTATTTAAACGTACATAATGTATATCAGTCTCTGCTTTCCATGGTACAGGGAATCCCAGTTCGGGGCCAGGAGACTGTGTATGATTTGTTCCCCGTAGATTCAATTTCCTGGTAGAAACACTTTTGTCTCTGAATATTCTTTGGTACTAATTTAACTATGTCTATTGTTAAACGAGAAGATCCGCAAGACAACCAAAGTAACCAAAATAGCTTACAGAATCGCTAAACTGAATTGGCAGTGGGCAGGGCGCATAGCTCGTAGAAATGGCCGATGGGGCAGTAAAGTTCTCTAGTGACGACCGCGCTCCAGAAAACGTAGCGTAGGCAGACCTCCCACCCGGTGGACCGACGACCTGGTGAAGATCGCGGGAAGCCGATGGATGCGGGCACCGCAGGACCGGTCGTCGTAGAAATCCTTAAGGGGAGGCCTTTGTCCCGCAGTGGGCGATTTTCGACTGATATGATGATGATGATGTCTATTGTTAGTTTTTTTTTAGCCGACTGTACCACACGATGAAGGCTACGCAACAAAGAGTACACAGCGCAGCTATATTACAATTTATTTTCATACTAGCTTTTGCCCGCGGCTTCGCCTACGTGGACATAGCTTTTATGACTCTTTATGAAGGGTGAGTGGTGCGCGAGCCGCAATCAGCTCGCAAGCGTGGACATGAGTTTTCTCCAGGTACCTCAGGAACTGTATCGGGCTATTCTGATTAGCAGTCTTTGTCACTTCCCCCCCCCCCCCTTAACAAATTCTATACAAAAAAATCACTTTAATCCGTTGCTCCGTTGCGACGCCACTGACGTGCGCGAGCGTAGAAAACAGTTGTCCCCAGATCCCTCGGGAACTATGTCAGGATATACTTATTAGTAAATTATATTTTCCACCTCATTTCTGTGCTAAAAATCACACCAATCCATTTTTTCGTTACGATTTTAAATAAATTTGCAAACAAAGAGTATTGTTTTAGTTTCCCCAGGAACTGCATCGGGCTATGATAATATCCACAGATGAAAGGTTGACTATTTCATTCCCAGTGATACAGACTACCTACATGCCAAATTTCATCAAGATTGGTAGAGGTGTTGAAGTGTGAATAGGTAACAAACAAACAAACACATTTTCACATTTATAATACTAAGTAAGGATTTCTAAATCTTAAATAAAATATAGAGCGTCGGTGGCAAAACGGTTAGGGCCACTACCTCCTGTCCGGAAGGCCGTGGTTCGAATTTTGCCACTTACCAATATCTATACGAATATCGATTTCATACTGGTATGTACGTTTATCCGACGCTCTTACGGTGAGAAAAACATCGTGAGGAAACCTGCACACGCCTGCGAAGAAATTCGAAGCTTATGTGTGAAGTCAATCAACCCGCAATGGGCCCACGTGATCGTCTAAGGCCAGATCGCCCTAACTCAGGGCAGGTCGAGCCCCTTTGTGGAGACCTATATAAACTGATATGATGAAATAACACATTACCTATATTATCAAAAAACTAATTCAAATCATTATAGGTATCAATCTAGTAATAAAATTTCCTAACAATATTAATATGGGTCAAATCCTCGAGTCGTATCAGCTCCAAAGGAGCCCAAGACGCACTTCTCGTTGCCGCGCTGGATGGCAATAGACAACCTTATCAGCAGGTAGGACCTCACGTCACATCTCCTCTCTCGAAGGCGAAGGCCAATCTCCTTTGTGAAGGCAAAGGCCTCTGAGGGTTCAGCAGCCGGTTGTCTCACAGACCAGCGGCACAAAGCAGTAATTTGCCTCCAAGACCGAGTACTTATTATGCTTCTTTCTCGCCGCAAATTGAGCAGCAGTACCGTACGGGTGAGGAGTGAGACAGAAAAAGTGGCTTCCCAAAGCAGACACGTTCCTCTCTGCCATAGCACCTGTTTAAAACCTCCGGCCTTTTGCCATCAGATCGACTAAAGCCCGGCCGGCGGCTGCATCAAAGATGGAATATTCCATCTGGCCGAGACCAGTGCCCTCCGAGTGAGGTCATTTAGGAATCGGTGACGTGGAAATCTTCACAAACACGACTGCAACTCAGTGAGTGATGGACAATTGCCTCCACCGTGGACCCGCAAATACATTGATGAGGTTCACAGATATTGATATTGTAGGCGGAGAGCAACTGCCACACGCAAATAGTCGCCGTCAGAAGAGATATCTGTGCCTCCTGTTAAAAGATGCTAAAATCGATTTATGTGTTTTTATTTTTTTACACGATTGGAATCTGTAAAAAAATACCTCTCTGTTTGTCTATGAAACACATCGCTACGTACCATAGTTCTAGAGTTTAAAGTAGCGTATGCTGAAAAATACATCTCAAAAGTATGAAACAATATTTTAATGTTTTAATACAACTTAAGCGCGTTTTATTATCCCTACAGCGCCATCTATTGACATTCTGCTACTATGATTATAATGTTTGGTATGTGTAGCTAATAAATAGAAAAAAGTACTCTATTGCTATTATTGTAAGTATCGATAGATAATTTCCCACGGGACCTCTTTAGTTTTCCGGGATAAAGAATACCCGACTATACAATGATGGTCAAAACACCCCATCCCAATGTAAAGGTTTCATATTGTTACGTTGAGCCAATCTAAAGATACAATTTTTTGCATTCCTGTAAGAAACCTATTTTTTTTTGTGATTCACAATGTCCCAGTATTAGTTCGCGATAAGGGTATCAACGTGTAAAATTTGATTGTAATAGGTTAAGCCACATTTGAGTGGTGAGCCATTCTATAAATGAATACTTTTGATTTTCCCACGGGAACTCTTGAATTTTCTGGGATAAAAAGTATCCTATATGTTAACCCGGGCTATAAGGAACCACCATACAAAATTTCATCAAAATCGGCCCGGTAGTTTTTGCGTGATGCGCGAACATACAGACAGACAGACAGACAGACAGACACAAATTCCAAAAGTTATTGTTTTGGCCTCTGTATCGTTAGTAATGTCCACCACAGTTATTATTTTCCAAAAATATTCCATGTACAGGCACGGCCTCGTTACAGTTTTATTATATTATAGACTAGCTTTTGCCCGCGGCTTCGCCCACGTGGACATAGCTTTTATGACTCTTTTTGAGGGTGAGTGGTGCGCGAGCCGCAATCAACTCGCAAGCATGGACATGAGTTTTTTCAGGAACTGTATCGGGCTATCCGGATTAGCAGTTTTTGTCACTTCCCACCCCCTCAACAAATTATATACAAAAAATAACTTTAATCCGTTGCTCCGTTGCGACGCCACTCGCCACCGAGCGTATAAAACAGTTGTCCCCAGATCCCGCGGGAACTATGTCAGGATATACTTATTAGTAAATTATATCATTTTCCACCTCATCTCTGTGCTAAAAATCACACCAACTTATTTTTTGTTACGATTTTAAAAAACTTTACGAACAAAGAGTATTGTTTTAGTTTCTTCAGGAACTGCATCGGGCTATGATAATTTCCACAGATATAAAGTTGACTATTTCATTTCCAGTGATACAGGCTACCTGCATGCCAAATTTTATCAAGATTGGTCGAGGTGTTGAAGTGTGAATAGATAACAAACAAACAAACACATTTTCACATTTATAATAATAAGTAAGGATTTCTAAATCTTAAATAACATATAGAGCGTCGGTGGCAGAACGGTTAGGGCCACTATCTCCTGTCCGGAAGGCCGTGGTTCGAATGTTGCCACTTAACAAAATCTATACGAATATCGATTTCATACTGGTGTGTACGTTTATCCGACGCTCTTACGGTGACAAAAACATCGTGAGGAAACCTGCACACGCCTGCGAAGAAACTCGAAGCTTATGTGTGAAGTCAATTAACCCGCAATAGGCCCGTGTGATCGTCTAAGGCCTGTCGAGCCCCTTGGTGGGGACGTATATAAACTGATATGATGAAATAACACATATACCTATATTATCGAAAAACTAATTCAAATCATTGTATCAATCTAGTAATAAAACTTCCTAAAAATATTAATATGGGTCAAATCCTCGAGTCGTATCAGCTTCAAAGTAGCCAATAACGCACTTCTCGTAGCCGCGCTGGATGGCAATAGACAACCTTAGCAGTAGGTAGGACCTCACGTCACATCTCTCTCGAAGGCGACGGCCAACCTCCTTTGTGAAGGCAAAGGCCTCTGAGGAATCAGCAGCCGGTTGTCTCACAGACCAGCGGCACAAAGCAGTAATTTGCCTTCAAGACCGAGTACTTAATATGCTTCTTTCTCGCCGCAAATTGAGCAGCAGTACCGTACGGGTGAGAAGTCAGGCAGAAAAAGTAGAGTCCCAAAGCAGGCACGTTCCTTTCTTCCATAGCATCTGTTTAAACTCTCCGGCCATTTGCCATCACATCGAAGAAAGCCCAGTGGCTGCATCAAAGATGGAATATTCCATCTGGCCGATACCAGTGCCCTCCGAGTGCGGTCATTAAGGAATTGGTGTTGGTGACGTGGGAATCTTCACAAACAACGACCGCATCTCAGTGACTGATGGCCAATTTCCTCCACCGTGGACTCGCAAATACATTGATGAGGTTCACAGATATTGATATTGCAGGCGGAGAGCAACTGCCACACGCAAATAGTCGCCGTCAGAAGAGTTTCCATATCTGTGCCTCCTGTTAAAAGAAGCTAAACTCAATTTATGTGTTTTTAATTTTTTTACACGATTGCAATCTATAAAAAAATACCTATCGGTTCGTCTATGAAACACATCGCTACGTGCCATATTTTCAGAGAGTTGTGTAAAAAGCGTATGCTGAAAAATACTATGAGGAAATCCACTCAAAAGTATGAAATAATATTTTAATGTTTTAACACAACTTAAGCGCGTTTTATTATTCCTGCAGTGCCATCTATTGACATTTTGCTGCTATGATTATAATGTGTGGTATGTGTAGCTTATATTATGTTGAAAAATACTCTATATTTATTATTGTAAGTATCGATAGATAATTAATTTCCCACGGGACCTCTTTAGTTTTCCTGGATAAAGAATACCCGACTATACAATGATGTTCAAAACACCCCATCCCAATGTAATGGTTTCATATTGTTTATTGTTACGTTGAGCCATTCTAAAGATACAATTTTTTGCATTCTTGCAGGAATCTTTATTTTTTTTTGGTTCACAATGTCCCAGTTTTAGTTCGCGATAAGGGTATCAACGTGTAAAATTTGATTGTAATAGGTCAAACCACATTTGCGTGGTGAGCCATTCTATAAATGAATACTTTTGATTTTCCCACGGGAACTCTTGAATTTTCCGGGATAAAAAGTATCCTATATGTTAACCCGGGCTATAAGGAACCACCATACAAAATTTCATCAAAATCGGCCTGGTAGTTTTTGCGTGATGCGCGAACATACAGACAGACAGACAGACAGACAGACAGACAGACAGACAGACAGACAAAAATTCCAAAAGTTGTTGTTTTGGCCTCTGTATCGTTAGTAATGTCCACCACAGTTATTATTTTCTAAAAATATTTCATGTACAGACACGGCCCCGTTACAGTTTTATTATATTATAGATTTATTCATGCCTGAGACGTCATAATTTTACGATTTTTAGAAATCTTAAATAATATCCATTGATTAAAATAACTAAATATTTATTGTATGCTTGCGATAGTAGGTTCTTGGTGGAACACTGAACTGAACATATTTTGTTTATACATCTACTGCCTTACATCTTTATGTCTACTGCCTAAGGATGATCACGAAACCGGTTGCAGTATAAACAGATTTTGTTTTATTTATATTAATTGTGGAATAGTGCAAGAAAAAACCTAAATATGTTTAACTAAATATTTATAATTATTCTCATGTTCTCTAACGCACTCAAATTTGTAACAAAAAAAACAAAAACTTATCTAATTAAATAAACGAGAATGCCAATAGTGGATTGGACTGTATCAGAAATAAATTCTGAAATATGATTTCCTAAATTGCTCTCCTCTTGAAGTTACAAAAAACCTTACTTGTTTTGTTCTTCCATCACGACTTCAATTTTTAATTGATCAAATTCACAAAATAAGTACGTAAATGACGTTAAAAATCTATGACGTCACTTGTAAGTATTTCAAACATTTTTAGAACAAATTTTTATAAAAAGTAACTCAAATGACTAGCAGTCCGATCCCCTATTGTAACGATTCATGTTTTTTTTTATATAAATGTAGACAAAGCCCTAGAGAATTTAATACAAAAGAGATCAGCATATTATTATCGGCTGAAAGACGTCCACTGCTGGACAAAGGTCAAGGATTGTCACAACCACCGGTCCTGCGCTGCCCGCATTCAGCAGCTTCCCGCGACCTTCACCAGGTGGTCGGTCCACCGAGTGAGAGGCCCGGCTACGCTGCCTTCCGGTGCGCGGTCGCTACCCCTTAACTGTCCAATGCCCATTCTACGAGCTATGTGCCCCACCCACTAGCACTTAAGTTTAGCTATTCTGCGAGCTTTGTCGGTTACTTTGTCTGATTCGATCACGTGACAAAACACATTTTTTTTTTCATGTTTTGTGAAAAATCTGTCTGTACTTTCTGGCTTTTATCATTTCGGTACAAATGGTATATTAATTTTCACTATTTATACGCCTGAAGACGTCCACAGCTGAACATGGGCGTCCTATCCACAACGACCAGTCCCACGCTACCTGCATCCAGCAGCATCCCACAACATTCACCTAGTCATCGGTCCATCGAGTGACAGGCCCGCCTAAGCTACGTCTTTCGGTGCGCAGTCGCTACTCGACAACGTTACTGCCCACAAAAGAGCCCCGGATGGAATTCATGAATTATGGATTATTGAAGCTCGAGGTTGTCGTAAGGCCAGGTGACAGGCCTGCCTAAGCTACGTCTTTCGTTGCGCAGTCGCTACTCGAGAACGTTACTGCCCACAAAAGAGCTCCGAGATGGAATTCAAGAATTATGGATTATTAAAGCTCGAGGTTGTCGTTAGGCCAGGTGACAGGCCTGCCTAAGCTACATCTTTCGTTGCGCAGTCGCTACTCGAGAACGTTACTGCCCACAAAAGAGCCCCGGATGGAATTGATGAATTTTGATCTAATGAAGCTCGAGGTTGTCGCAAGGCCAGGTGACAGGCCTGCCTAAGCTACATCTTTCGTGGTGCAGTCGCTACTCGAGAACGTTACTGGCCACAACGTTACTGGTTCTGCTCTGCGCTACCCGTATCCAGCGGCTGAGACTCCGCATTGAATTCTCAAAACTCTTTTATGTGGTTGTTTATTATATTTAATTACTAGTTTTAATTTAATTTTCTCCACATCGATATTTATCTAATATTGAATAGGCTGTATACGCGTCCGAGCCCGTTTCCTAGTTTCGTTGTAAAAAAATATCCAGTTGCAAAAAACGCGCCATTTTTGAATTACCTAATTTACCTATGTACGCATCTTATGTTGAAATAAAACATATTTAATTCTTTGATTTGTTTTTTACTATTTTCCACAACTGTATTGAAAAACGTCGTGTGTTACACGGGTGTGTAGGTAATTACAACTCGTGACATAAAAACCCTCGTCTCGGGCTTGTTAATGACAGCTCGTTTACAATAACCTACTTTCCACCTTTGTATCACAATGTACTATTGTGATTTTAATAAAGGTATTTCAAGATTCATGAAAAGAGGCACCTCAAATATGTGTTCTCTTTTACCTAACATCCTGTATTTTTTGATGGTTAAATTTAAGTACATACAAATGAGTAAAAGTTATGTTTTTGACTTGAAACTTATTTAAAATCACTTATGTAGTACCAGGTCAGAAAACTAAAAAGCAACGGATATAAGAAAGGAGAGTTAGATCTGTTTCCGGTAGAGCCAGCCAATCGTATATCAATATCTTGGAACAAATAAACCTTACAAGTTATCCTCTCATGGAGGGAAATTGGAATTGGTTCACAATAAACCTACAACGGCAGTGTGCCTCGACACAGCCCCACTCAATATTTTTTCAACCGACTTCCAAAAAGGAGGAGGTTCTCAATTCGACTGTTGTTTTTTTTTTTATGTGTGTATTACCTTAGAACTTTTGTTTGGGTCAACAGATTTTGATGATTCTTTTTTATTCGAAAGCTAGTGCTTCCCATGTGGTCCCATATAAATTTTATCAAAATCAGTGTAGTACTTTATTAGAAAATTAACGAAAACCAAAATAATAATACAAAATTTTTCGAAGTGGTTGCGATGGAAGTCGGTTTTTTAACGTGTTTATCGTTTTCAATTATATGTATCCTGTGTACAATAAACTATTACGTAGATTTCTTGACACCCCTAGAGTTTGCAGCGAATTGCACACTAGTTGCCGATCACTATTCCTCCTTTTTGGAAGTCGCTTGAAAATACAGATTTTAAATAGTAAGGTGACACAAAGGGTACAGCTTATTTCTTAAGAAATTTCAAATTAAATTAAATTCATTAATATCATTTTAAATGTTTAAATATGTACCGCCTCTGTGTTATTTCTGGACCTAAACTTAATTAAGTTTTATATTTTCTAGTTGACATCTGTGACATTGTCACTTTATTAGTTTTATATTTTCTAGTTGACATCTGTGACATTGTCACTTAATTCATAGTTGTTATGTTGTCTATAGAAAAAAATGCAAATGGATTTTAATGTATTTTATGAAAAAGGTAAATAATATACTAAAATTGCAAACAGGTAGAACTATGACATGTTACATAAAATAACGCGGCTACCCCCTTAATAACCAACCCTGAAAGTGCTGGGAATCGTACAATAGTTATCGAACTCTAGTGATCACATTACTATTGACATTTTATATTGTGACCTGATATGTATAAATTCCCATCTCTTCCAATGAGGGTCGTAAGAGTCGACTAAGCGCAGCAGCGTCCTTTCCATTCATTGCAACACACCTGCTACCACATTGCGATCGCCAACCCGCCTGCCAAGCGTGGCGATTACGGCAAAACCCCCTGATGATTATCACACCCAGAAAACGGCTAGTAGTCCCCGGCGGCTCTGCTATTCCTGGCTCCGGTAGCAGTCATGGTAACGGAAGGGCGGGGAGTACGAAGGTTTCCCGGCCGATGCTAGGCTACCAAACCTAACGACCTACGGCCCAGGCAACTTACAACACGCGTACACTGCGGACTGGCGAGCTTACAGAACTCGAAGAAGGATTGAGCATGTAACGATGGAATATCGTAGCTCTATGTGAAGTCCGAAGAGAGGGAGAGGACACCATGATTCTTTAATCCGGAAACCTGCTCTATTTCCGGGAGGGCGACCAACTGTCCCAGCGTCGTGTCGAATTTCTCGTCCACAAGTCCCTCGTCCACAAGTCCCTCATTAACAATGTGGTCCAGATCGTGAGCGTTTCGACAAAGGTGGCATGCTTTATACTCAGAACCACCAAACGGTATTCGATGAAGGTCATACAGGTATACGCGCCAACCACGGAACACTCCAACGACGAGGTAGAGACTATGTATGAGGACATCTCTATTGTCATACATAGCACGAAGATCCATCATACTGTTGTTATGGGGGACTTCAACGCGAAACTGGGCAAACGAAACAATTGTGAGCTAAGAGTGAGGCAATTTGGATACGGAGTAAGAAATGCACGTAGTCAGATGCAAGCCGACTTTTTTGAGATGGAGATGAATTTTTTATGATGAACTCCTTCTTCAAAAAGTCAAAACAGCGTAAGTGGACCCATTCCAATTCTGACCCATGTCTACAAGCTGTTTTCGAGAGTCATTACGGATCGTCTTGCACGCAGGTTTGACGACTTCCAGCCTCCCGAACAAGCCAGTTTTCTACTTCTGCTTTAGTACTATTAACTACATACAAAAGCGTCGGTGGCTCAACCGGTAACGACTCGGTCCATCTAACCAGAGGTACCGGGTTCAAATCTGGACGGCCAATGTACCAATGAGTTTTTCAAAAACTTACGTACATACTTACCGATTGCTTTAACGGTGAAGGAAAACATCGTGAGGAAACCTGCACACGCCTGCGAAGAAACTCGAAGGTTGTGTGTGAAGTCGACCAACCCGCACTGGGCCCGCGTGGTCGACTGAGGCCTAATCGCCCTGATTCAGGGTAGGCTCGAGCCCCTCGGTGGGGACGTATATGAGCTGTAATGATGATACGCTGCGGCAGATTACACATAAAACTGAAGAGTACAATCAGCCACTATGCTTGGCGTTTGTGAACTATGAGAAAGCCTTTGATTCAATCGAAACCTGGGCTGTGCTACAGTTTCTCCAGCGGTACCAAATTGACTATCGATACATCGAGGTGTTGAAGTGTCTGTAAGGAAACGCTACCACGTCTCTTCGCCTCCACCAACAGAACTCGAAACCTATCCAGTTGCAGCGAGTTTTGAGACAGGGAGACGTTATATCTCCGTAACTCTTCACCGTCGGCCTGGAATATGTTTTCAAGCTACTAGACTGAGGGGACTCGGCATCAATATCAACGATAAGAACGTAATCTACCTCCAATTCGCTGACGATATCGTGGTCATGGCTGAGAAGACCCAAGCACAATGCTGAAGAATACTAATCAAAATAGATCAATTCTATTACAAACAAGTACAGGCAAAGAAGTAATTCGGTGCCATCTTTGCATGGAAGTATATATTGAGCCGCCAGATGAAGCCTGGATCCAGTGCAGTCAGTGCAAGGCTTGGTGGCATGATGAGTGCACTGTTTACCTTGGCTTTGGAAACCTTAAATGTGACAATTGACTATAAGCGCACTCTTAGCTTATATGGTTGCTTATAAGTGCGCATTCTTTATAATGCTGTGATAAACTTTTATTTTAAGCGATTGAATTATTTTATAAGTGAATTCAGTCTATATTTATATAATAATTCATATAACTAAAGAACCAAAGAATAATATAAAATTAAGACTAAGACTTTAACTCAAAAACTGATTTAATAAAAAAATAATTGTTTAAAAATTGCGCACTCTTTGCTTTCTTTTTTATATCATCATCATCATTACAGCTCATATACGTCCCCACCGAGGGGCTCGAGCCTACCCTGAATCAGGGCGATTAGGCCTTAGTCGACCACGCGGGCCCAGTGCGGGTTGGTCGACTTCACACACAACCTTCGAGTTTCTTCGCAGGCGTGTGCAGGTTTCCTCACGATGTTTTCCTTCACCGTTAAAGCAATCGGTAAGTATGTACGTAAGTTTTTGAAAAACTCATTGGTACATTGGCCGTCCAGATTTGAACCCGGTACCTCTGGTTAGATGGACCGAGTCGTTACCGGTTGAGCCACCGACGCTTTTATATACCTGGGACAAACATTCCAGCTAGGTAGGTCCAACTTCGAGAAAGAGATCCAACTCTTAATGGGCAGCGTTCAGGAAGCTTCGCAATATATTTACGTCCCAAAAACCGCAGTGTCTTAAGACCAAGGTCTTCGACCAGTGTATGTGTACTATGGGCCTCAAAGGTAGGCTCAAGGTCACCCAAAGGGCAATGGAGCGAGCTATGCTCGGAATTTCCCTACGCAATCGAATCAGAAATGAGGTGATCCGCAGGGGAACCAAATTAACTCACATAGCTCACAGAATCGCTAAACTGAAGTGGCAGTGGCAGTGGGCAGGGCACATAGTTCGTAGAACAGATGGCCGTTGGGGAAATAAAGTTCTCGAGTGGCAACCGCGCACTGGAAAACGTAGCGTAGGCAGGCCTCCCACGCAGTGGACCGACGACCTGGTGAAGATCGCAGGAAGCTGCTGGATGTGGACAGTGCAGGACCAGTCGTCGTGGAAATCCTTGGGGGAGGCCTTTGTTCAGCAGTGGACGTCTATCGGCTGATATGATGATGATGATGTATAATTATGAATTTGTGACGTAAAATAAATAAAACTAAACTGTTTAGGCCAGTACATGTCAGATTGTCATATTGATACTATTGCTACTACAACAGCAAATTATATAATACTAGCTTTTGCCCGCGGCTTCGCCCGCGTGGACATAACTTTTATGACTCTTTTTGAGTGTGAGTGGTGCGCGAGCCGCAATCAGCTCGCAAGCGTGGACTTGAGTTTTCTCCAGGTACCTCAGGAACTGTATCGGGCTATTCGGATTAGCAGTCTTTGTCACTTCCCACCCCCTCAACAAATTCTATACAAAAAATAACTTTAATCCGTTGCTCCGTTGCGACGCCACCGACGTGCGCGAGCGTAGAAAACAGTTGTCCCCAGATCCCTCGGGAACTATGTCAGGATATACTTATTAGTAAATAATATCATTTTCCACCTCATCTCTGTGCTAAAAATCACACCAACTAATTTTTTCGTTACGATTTTAAATAACTTAACGAACAAAGAGTATTGTTTTAGTTTCCTCAGGAACTGCATCGGGCTATGATAATTTCCACAGATATAAAGTTGACTATTTCATTCCCAGTGATACAGGCTACCTGCATGCCAAATTTCATCAAGATTGGTAGAGGTGTTGAAGTGGTAATAGGTAACATACAAACAAACACATTTTCACATTTATATAATAATAAGTAAGGATTTCTAAATCTTAAATAACATCGGTCGGTGGCAGAACGGTTAGGGCCACTATCTCCTGTCCGGAAGGCCGTGGGTCGAATGCTGCAACTTAACAATATCTATACGAATATCGATTTCATACTGGTATGTACGTTTATCCGACGCTCTTACGGTGACAAAAACATCGTGAGGAAACCTGCACACGCCCACGAAGAAACTCGAAGCTTATGTGTGAAGTCAATCAACCCGCAATGGGCCCGCGTGATCGTCTAAGGCCTGATCGCCCTAACTCAGGGCAGGTCGAGTCCCTTGGTGGGGACGTATATAAACTGATATGATGAAATAACACATATACCTATATTATCGAAAAACTAATTCAAATCATTGTATCAATCTATAGTAATAAAACTTCCTAAAAATATTAATATGGGTCAAATCCTCGAGTCGTATCAGCTCCAAAGTAGCCCATGACGCACTTCTCGTTGCCGCGCTGGATGGCAATAGACAACCTTAGCAGCAGGTAGGACCTCACGTCACATCTCCTCTCTCGAAGGCGACGGCCAATCTCCTTTGTGAAGGCAAAAGCCTCTGAGGGTTCAGCAGCCGGTTGTCTCACAGACCAGCGGCACTAAGCAGTAATTTGCCTTCAAGGCCGAGTACTTATTATGCTTCTTTCTCGCCGCAAATTGAGCAGCAGTACCATACGGGTGAGGAGTGAGGCAGAAAAAGTAGAGTCCCAAAGCAGGCACGTTCCTCTCTGCCATAGCACCTGTTTAAACCCTCCGGCCTATTGCCATCACATCGACTAAAGCCCAGTGGCTGCATCAAAGATGGCATATTCCATCTGGCCGATACCAGTGCCCTCCGAGTGAGGTCATTAAGGAATTGGTGACGTGGGAATCTTCACAAACAACGACCGCAACTCAGTGAGTGATTGCCAATTGCTTCCACCGTGGACCCCCAAATACATTGATGAGGTTCACAGATATTGATATTGCAGGCGGAGAGCAACTGCCACACGCAAATAGTCGCCGTCAGAAGAGTTCCCATATCTGTGCCTCCTGATAAAAGAAGCTATTTTTTTACATGATTGCAATCTATAAAAAAATACCTATCTGTTCGTCTATGAAACACATCGCTACGTGCCATAGTTCCAGAGAGTTGTGTAAAAAGCGTATGCTGAAAAATACATAAAAGTAATCCATTCAAAAGTATGAAATAATATTTTAATGTTTTAACACAACTTAAGCGCGTTTTAGTATCCCTGCAGTGCCATCTATTGACATTTTGCTGCTATGATTATAATGTGTGGTATGTGTAGCTTATATATGTTGAAAAAGTACTCTATATTTATTATTGTAAGTAGGTATCTATAGATAATTTCCCACGGGACCTCTTTAGTTTTCCGGGATAAAGAATACCCGACTATACAATGATGTTGAAAACACCCCATCCCAATGTAATGGTTTCATATTGTTATGTTGAGCCAATCGAAAGATTCATTTTTTTGCATTCCTGCAACAACCCTAATTTTTTTTTTGGATTCACAATGTCCTAGTTTTAGTTCGCGATAAGGGTATCAACGTGTAAAATTTGATTGTAATAGGTCAAGCCACATTTGCGTGGTGAGCCATTCTATAAATGAATACTTTTGATTTTCCCACGGGAACACTTTAATTTTCCGGGATAAAAAGTATCCTATATGTTAACCCGGGCTATAAGGAACCACCATACAAAATTTCATCAAAATCGGCCCGGTAGTTTTTGCGTGATGCGCGAACATACAGACAGACAGACAGACAGACAGACAGACAGACAGACAGACAGACAAAAATTCCAAAAGTTGTTGTTTTGGCCTCTGTATCGTTAGTAATGTCCACCACAGTTATTATTTTCCAAAAATATTTCATGTACAGACACGGCCCCGTTACAGTTTTATTATATTATAGCAGCCCGTCCCGGCTTCGCACGGGGTAGACAATTATTTATTTTTGGAAATTTGGATATAAAACACTTTTTTTCACAAATATTTTTTTTTGTATTAAAAAAAATCCCACAGTTATATTTGTATGTAAGTCTATTTATGTTCAATTTCTTTGATGGTTTAAGTGGCGGGCACCTATATAAGTAATATTTACATAGGATATTATATACATTTTTACTAATTTTTTTTAAGTAATTAGAATAAAAGCAGAGTCGAATAAAATATATACAGTCTAAATTAAAAGTTGACAACTTTCAACTAAAAATGTATCTACCTATACATCTAGGTATTTCAAAGAAATTTTTGTTCGTGTCGAGTACCTTTTGTTATAACTGGTAATGTTTGACGAAAGTCTCCAGCTAAAACAAACGTCACGCCCCCCATTATACGGTCTGAGCTTCGGATGTCTCTCAGCGTGAACTCCACGGCTTCCACGTGCGCCCTGTGGCTCATTGTGCACTCGTCCCAGGTGACCAGCGAAGTGTCTTGTAAGAGCTGCCCCAGCGGACCGTTTTTGCGGATCGAGCACACAGATTGTTGTTCCAAAGACACAGCCAATGGTAATTTAAATATAGAGTGAGCAGTCTTTCCATCATTTAATAGGGTTGCAGCAATTCCGGACGATGCCACTGCGACAGCTTTTTTTCCAGATTGACGTACTTTTTCCAACACTAAATTGGCAAGGAAGGTTTTGTCCAAAAAAAACAGTTTACCGCTCTGATTTTCAACACTCTGTACTATAGCATCGAATGCTATTTTTTGATCTGCCACTAACTTGGGTACATGCGTGTTGACAAATACAGACAACTCGTTAATATCATGCGGACGGCACGGTATCGCATGGACGATATTTTGTTGCCGATTCGGGGAAGGCAATCCAAAATCTGCTAAATGCTTGTCGTTCAGTTCCAAAAGCTTGTTTTCTATTTGTATCAAGCCTTCGTTGTGTACGTCACAATCCTGATCTTGTTGTTGAGCTGCACGTCTGATGTCCTCACACAAATCGTCTTTGACCGCGCGGCTACCTATCTTACAGACGTGCACGCCCCACTCCTGTATTTCAGTGCGCCCTCCACTCCGCCCGCCGCGATGCCCGGCGCGCTTTTGAGACTGCATCGCAAACAACGGCCACGGCGCTATGGCGGTTTTGTTTACTGTTTGAATTTTTTAATTCGTAATATCTTTTGAATGGAAAGTCCAATTTAAATAACTTAAAAACTATTTTATAGGTAGTTAAATGGTCTTGACCATAAAATAATTTATTTGGATAAGGATTAATATAAACACATAAATAGCATGTTTTGAATTTGGTTAGCATTTTCATTAATGTTTAAAATGAAAAAAGTTGTTGTAGTGACATAACTACAATAGTTGGACATATGCTACCGCGGAGTTTTTTATAGACATTATGATGTTCTTCAATATTGTTGTACATTATTTTGTTCTATCGCTAATAGTTTCGGCAGCGTTCTTCTTGTCTTTCGTCTTTCGACGAAAGACATTTTAAGACTCATTTTTCTACACCTTCGGTTACATTGTTAAAATTTTACCAAGGATCCCTAATTTTGTAGCCTATGTCAAATTGGAAGAATGTAGCATTCTATTGGTGAAAGAATTTTTTAAATCGGCCCAGTACTTTTTGAGCCTATTCATTACAAACATACAAACATACAAAAATAGGTACAAATCTTTCCTCTTTATAATATTAGTGTAGATGTAGATATTAATACTAGCATACAGTATGGACACTCCCAAAACATTTAAAGCCGACCCCAAATAGTTGGGATTAATAAGGCTCGGAAGATGATGATGATGATGACAGTATGGACACTCCCTACCGGTCTCTAGATTCCGACCTCACCCCCTCGTCACCCAGATTGCTTAAGATTGATTACAGTTTGGTTGTGGAACGTATAAGATTTCGCCGTCAATTTGTTTGTTCCGTCATTCGTTTTTTGAGATGTCATTTCTGACCCATTGTATTAAGTGTCCAGGGAGTGACAATAGGGTCCAATGATTACTTTTGGGGCCTCGGAATCTGCCCTAGAAACTGCCTTGAGTCTGGCCAAGTCAGCACCAACGGCCGCACCCAAAAGTCATTGAAAGTTGGAACTGAAACAAGGAAAATTTACACTCATTGTGTATCAGCTGTATATTTTCCAAACTTGATTTCCGCCTCGGTCTCTAAACAACTTGTCTCATATTTCGTGTTTTGAGAGCCGTCTCTCTCAGTTTGGTCTCTCGTTTATTGAGAAACCATTTTCTATTCCAATTTTATGAGTTTCGAAGCCAACTCCTCTTTTGTACGAAACAGGAAATGAATGTTATGTATTTTCATTTATACCATTTTAAGAAGAGGAAATTGTGTAAAGCTAGATATTAAGAATACTGTAAATATAATAGGGGATCGGACTGCATCAAAAATAAATTCTGAAATATGATTTCCTAAATTGCTCTCCTATTGAAGTTTAAAAAAACCTTACTTGTTTTGTTTTTCCACCACGTCTTCAATTTTTAATTGATCAAATTCACAAAATAAGTTCGTCAATGAAGCTAAAAATCTATGACGTCACTTGTGGGTATTTCTAACATTTTTACAACAAAATTTGGTTTTTGATAGATCATAAAAAGTAACTTAAATGACTAGCAGTCCGTTCCCTTAAGATATATGATTGTTTGTTTGTTTCTTTGTGAACTATTTGTTGAACAACAAAATGCATGCAATTTATATGCAGAATAGAAGTATGCACAAAGGCGGACTTATTCCAAACAGAGATCTCTTCCATCCAACCCTTAATGATTTATCCTATAATGTCAATATGTTTAATAAAACCAAATAGTTTACAAATTCTATAAATAACCTGAAAACTTTAAGGAACTACAATCCTGTATCAGTGTATTTAATGCTTAGTGAGAATTATAATACTAAATACATGATCAAATTTATAGAATTGTAAGACTTGGTTTAGTTGGTGGTAGGGCATTTTTTAAACCCGCCTGGCTCACTACCACCATCTTTAACAACATTGATGTGTTCCTGCTTGAAGATAAGATTGCCAGTTCTCCATTGCGTTGGGAAATGTTGGTAAGCCCGCTTCTATCTTCGGCATCATCGTCACTTACCATTAAGTTAGATGATGCCAAGGGCTTACCAATTGTGAATTTAAAAAAGACTGAAAATAGTTTACAGGCTAATGCCCTACTTTAATATTTTCAATATTTCCCAGATTTCCTGAAATAGCAGTATAGCAGGTGGGGGGTGGGGAAAAGTAAATCTAACAAAAATCACCACTAATAAAAAACGGTAATTTAAAAAACTAAAAAACCCGACTGCGTTTCTGCGTAATTTGGAAATGAAAAACCCTAAAACAAGAAAGTCGTCATACCCGATTGCACTTAACTTAAGAAAAATTGTAGCAGTCGGGACCCATCATTTCTGTCAGCCGTCTAGTCAGTATATTGGAGTAATCTGCAATGTAATATAGGTATGTGCTCTCAATTCACTATGCCTCCATTTCTAGAAAAACTCAACAAAACTCACATGTTACAGTACATATTTTTAACTCGACACTGTCACCGCGACTGCTGTCGTATTTCAACTAAAGATTAATTATTTTTATGCTATGACCACTCCAGACCATTGGCATCATAGCTGTCCCTTTCTTTCCTGAACATAATATTGTATGCAAAACAAAGAAAGACTTAAAAACGACCAGTATTTTGCACGCGAAATTAAAGTCTGTTGAGCGGCCAAGAAACGGTTTCTACACAGTCAAAGAAAATAAACAATCGTCCGTTTTTCGGATTCTCCACAGACAAGAGGCTAGCTAACTACCACCATCTTTAACAACATTGATGTGTTCCTGCTTGAAGATAAGATTGCCAGTTCTCCATTGCGTTGGGAAATGTTGTAAGCCCGCTTCTATCTTCGGCATCATCGTCACCTACCATCAAGTTAGATGATGCCAAGGGCTTACCAATTGTGAATTTAAAAAAGACTGAAAACAGTTTACAGGCTAATGCCCTACTTTAATATTTTCAATATTTTCCAGATTTTCTGAAATAGCAGTATAGCAGGTGGGGAGTTGGGGAAAAGTAACTTACAAAAATCACCACTAAAAACTCAAGATTTCGTTTTACAAATGAAAAATGTTATTGGCAAACACTAAGGGCACCCAGGTGGGCACAGACATAGACTTCGGCTTAGGTCGTTGCTTGGAGGAGGGAGGATTGGAGAAATCCATTGCATCTTTTTGCTTTGCTTTTAGATTGAGTGCCCTCCGCACTTGTCTCCTCTGTCCGATGAAGTTGTAAAGACAAGTTGTACAGCCATCAACCAACTTGTCCTTTAGAAAAAAAAAGTTGTGTTAAAAGAGGATTGTGTTTTTCGAGTGTATGTTTTTTTTTATTATTCACAATTTGTAAGCCCTTGGCATCATCTCACCTGATGGTAATTGACGATGATGCCGAAGATGGAAGCGGGCTTACCAATACTCCCTAACGCAATGGAGAAATGGCTATCTTATCTTCCAGCCGGAACACATCTATGCTGATAACACTGATGTTTGGCGGCAAGACTTAGATAAGGTGGTGGTAGCTAACCAGGTGGGCTAAGAAAATGTCCTACCACCAACCAAACCGAGTTTTACAAGTTGACCCCACCGTGATTCGAACCCCCGACATAATGTAATACCTAAATGTAAATAAAATAGATATAGCCTTTTCGAGACTCAGAAAGGTTAAAAAGTCATTTGTGGGGCAGTGTATAAGATTCTACAATAAAATTCCAGAAAATGTAACTATTTTTTCAAAGAATAAATTCAAGACTCATGTCAAAAAAGTTTTGTGCTCTAGAGGATATTATAAAATAATAGATTATGTAAATGACAAAGTTATATATGTTGATTCTATATCAAATACCATTACCTGAGACTGTAATCTGAATCATGACATTATTTGTAATATACAGTAAATATTTTTTTGTTTTGACTATTTATAAAAGTGTGTGTAAACACCTATTTGAAATAAATTGTTTTGAATTTTGAATTTGAATTTTGAATGGTGTGAAGCGAATGTACTAACCATTACGTCACGGAGGCGTTTAAAATCTATGTATGTTTATTTATTTCTTTGGCACGCTCTTTAGCCTAAACGGCTTGATGGCTTTTGGAGTGCGACGTGTCGTTAGAATCGTCTTGATCCCGTGAGTGACATAGGATACTTTACCTTAATCCTCGTAATTTAAGCTATATATATTATAATATATATGTAGTATATACATTTATTATATATAAGTATATATTTTGTATAAGTCCAGTTATCTATGTGTATATTAATATTATATCAGCTCATATACGTCCCCACCGAGGGGCTCGAACCTACCCTGAATCAGGGCGATTAACCCTTAGTCGACCACGCGGGCCCAGTGTGGGTTGGTCGACTTCACACACAACCTTCGAGTTTCTTCGCAGGCCTGTGCAGGTTTCCTCACGATTTTTTTTCCTTCACCGTTAAAGCAATCGGTAATGATATGTACGTAAGTTTTTGAAAAACTCATTGGTACATTGGCCGTCCAGATTTGAACCCGGTACCTCTGGTTAGATGGACCGAGTCGTTACCGGTTGAGCCACCGACGCTTTTTTATTAATATAATAGAGACGATTATTAGTTAAAATTATTTTTTAAGTCGTAAAATTTACCTGATCGTATGCACTTGGCACGAGGCAAAGTGGCAGGAGCACCTCCAGCGGAAGCACAGTCGGCTGGAGTTCAGGGCGACGGGGAGAGAAAGCGTCGAACTATCCAGGCATTATCGAGGAGGACTGCTTTCTGCATTGCTGCAATAATTGGTCTGCCTCGGAGTTCCAGTCGCCTTAGGTGCCGTTCAAGGTCGGCTGGAATTAGCCCGTTCACGGATAGGACTACGGGGATGATTTCGGTGGATTCCACTCGCCACATATCAGTAACCTCGTGCGCCAGGTCCAGGTACTTGGTCCTTTTTGCGGCATCAGCCTGCACGAGATTTTTATTATTATTATTATTCATTTATCTTCAGGCAACTTAGTACTAAAGTACAGGCCCATAGATATATAAAAACATATAAAAATAACAAGACATAGATACTATAAATAAAATACATTATTAGGCATGTTAGTATATAGAGTTTACAAACAAACAAACAAACAAACTTTTGGTACCCGATTGCCCTAGGAAGAGATTGTTTATGTCTTCGGCACGGTCTGTAGCCTAAACGGCTTGATGGATTTTGGAGTGCGAGATGGCGTTAGATTCTTCTTAAGCCCGTGCGAGAGTGACATAGGATATATTTTTACCCGACCAGTAGAAAGAGGGGATAAGGTTTTATGCAGTCGGGTTACTAATTTTTAATTACGTCCTAATTATGCTGTTAGCATTGATGTTTGGCGGCAAGACGTAGATAAGAATGGTGGTAGCTAGCCAGGCGGGCTTAGAAAATGGCCTTCCACCAACCAAACCGAGTCTTACAAAGTTAGACTCTGCCGCGAATCGAACCCGCGGCCTCCTGATGGCCTTAACCATTACGCCTCGGAAGTGGTTGTGTCCATAGTTTCAGATATTTAGGCAGTCCGCCGAGAATCGAAGCTGCGACCTCTTAATGTGAAGTTAATGTACTAAACCATTACGCCACGGAGGTGGTTAATATTTGTGGTAATATAAAAGTGGTGGAAAATAAAAGTTATCGGTTGCTAGAATTTTTTTATTTTTTAAATTAAAAATATCAGTGCATTTGACTGCAACTCACCTGATGGTAAGTGATGATACAGTCGACTATGGTACACGCAAACTCAAATAATGCCTTATTCACTCTTGCCTTGAAGATCCCCAAATTATAGGGATCGGGAAACACCGACGCAGGCAAGCAAATTAAAGTTCGGACAGAGGGACGAACGGACAGGCGAACGGGCAGCGTAGGCTTAGTAATACGGCTAGTAACTAATTAGTAATCTGTGATACGGCCCCGTTAACTTTTAGTACGGAACCACAGATTACTAATTAGTTACACGGAACCCTAAAACACACTATACATACAACGTGCAAATTTTCTACTTTTACAGTTGGAAACCATTGAACTATACGAGCTTTGTGAATACGAACCTCTCTATTTCCACAGAATATAAGAATTGAAATCTTCCTTTGTACAGACTTTCTGAGACTTTAGCGAGAACCTACTTCAATCGCAGCAACTTAGTACACTTTTGCATTGGGCTTATACACGAATGAATCACTTGAGGTTTTTTCTGCTACTTTTTAACCCCCCCTGGTGATATTTGGTGACTTTAGCTACCCCCTCCCCCCTCACAGCCTCACGTGTATTTTTTTTAAGTGTAAGTGAAGTGTAATTTGTAATGAAACCGAGAAAAACCATCTACTCATATGGTAGATTTTTTCTTTGTTTATTCACTGTAGAAAAATACACGTGAGGTCTACTTATACCCAACGGGCAATGGAGCGTGCTATGCTCGGAGTTTCTCTGATCGAATCAGAAACGAGAAGATCCGTAGGAGAACCAAAGTAACCGACATAGCTCTTAGAATTGCTAATTGTGGCAGTGGGCTTGGCACATTGCTCGTAGAACAGATGGCCGTTGGGGCAGTAAAGTTCTCGAGTGGCGATCACGCACCGGAAAGCGTAGTGTAGGCAGGCCTCCCACTCGGTGAATCGATGACCTGGTGAAGGTCGCGGGAAGCCGCTGGATGCGGGCAGCGCAGAACCGGTCGACGTGGAAATCCTTGTGGGAGACCTATGTCCAGCAGTGGTCGTCCTTCGGCTGATATGATGATGACATATATATATTTGATCTGGCTATCTTATTTTCAAGCCGGAACACGTCAATGCTGTAAACACTGATGTTTGGCAGCAAGACTTAGATAATATGGCGGTAACCAGCCAGGCGGGCTATGAAAATGCCCTACCACCAACCAAACCAAGACTTACTAAGTTAACCCTTCCGGGAATCGCAACCGCGATCTCCTTTTGTGAAGCGGATGGACTAACCATTACGCCACGGAGGCTGTTTCCTGCATTTTTCCCAACCAACCACTATTTACCCTCCATTTCAGTCATAAAGATCTTTTTGTACTAGGACATCCTGTAAAAAAGAGTCGATCAATCGAATCGCTGAGTCAGATGACATCAGCAGACCATAACTCAACCAGAATGCCCCGAAAAGAACTCGTATCAAGATTTTTTTTGTCTGAATGAACGACACATGTTGGAGACATATAGGTCTGTGACGTCACGTTTATATTTCATTCGAGATATTCTATCGCGGATATCAAACATAGGAGACGTCGGCAGGGCCGAAGTAAGGGCAAAGTATATGTATTTTATTAGTACTAACGAGAGCGTCGTTGGCGTAACGTCTAGGGCCGCCGCCTCCTGTCCGGAAGGTCGTGGTTCGAATCCTGCCACGTACCAATGTGATTTCGAAAATTAGATTTCCTATGTACGTTTATCCGACGCTCTTACGGTGAAGGAAAACATCGTGAGGAAATCTAAACACGCCTGCGGAGAAACTCGCAGGTTGTGTGTTAAGTCGACCAACCCGCACTGGGCCCGCGTGGTCGACTAAGGCCCTATCGCCCTAATTCAGGGTAGGCTCGAGCCCCTAGGTAGAAACGTATATGAGCTGATATGATGATTAGTGCTAATATGTCCCTTGAATAGTACGATTAATTGTGCCACACGATAAGAGATAGAGAGTACTAATGTACAGTATGAGAGCGATAGATTCCACCCCCCCTCCAGTTTGGAGCACGAACGAAAAGGATTTCGCCGAGATTTCGTTTGTTCCGTCATTTGTTTTTATAATTGTAACTACGAGTAGCTGTTCCGGCGAACTTCGTTACACCTTACACTACACTATACTACACTTCACTACCCTACCCTACCTTACACTACCCTACCCTACCCTATCCTACCCTACACTACCCTACCCTACACTACACTACACTACCCTATCCTACACTACACTAACCCTACCCTAACTACAGTACACCTAGACTACCCTAAAACCAATTATTTTTTGACTAATAATTTTTTTTTATTTATGTATATCATATTTTAATATTTATTATCCTATTCAGGACGAAGACAAATGCAAAAACACAAAAATCATAAAAATTGGTCCAGCTGTTCTGGAGTGATAAATAGTGAAACTAACACGACTTCTTTTTGTATATTTAAATGCAAAAACACGAAATATCATAAAAATTGGTCCAGCGGTTCTTGAGTATAACTAGTATATATAGTATAAATAGTATAACTAACACGACTTTCTTAACTAATATTATTAATGTGAAATATCTATAGATTTCTCGCTCGTTGTATAAAGTGTCCAGGGTGTTGTATGGTAAGGGGTTGTATAGGTACAAAACCTGTGTAGCAAAAATTTAAGATCTAATAAAGTTAGATAAAACTACTCACTTATCTTAACTACTTTCTTCTATGAAGTCAAGCTTTCCATACAAAGTCTTCAATATCCAATTGATCCAAAATCCGATCTATTTGTATGAGAGTTAATACTTACTTGATTTAGTGAATTAATTTAAAAGTTCGGAAAAATTGCGACTCAAAAAAACATGTAGGTAAGTACTTCTCGAAAAGCGTCGGTGGCTCAACCGGTAACAACTCGGTCCATCTAACCAGAGGTACCGGGTTCAAATCTGGACGGCCAATGTACCAATGAGTTTTTCAAAAACATACGTACATATAATTACCGATTGCTTTAACGGTGAAGGAAAACATCGTGAGGAAACCTGCACACGCCTGCGAAGAAACTCGAAGGTTGTGTGTGAAGTCGACCAACCCGCACTGGGCCCGCGTGGTCGACTAAGGCCTAATCGCCCTGATTCAGGGTAGGATCGAGCCCCTCGGTGGGGACGTATATGAGCTGATATAATAAGTACTTCTCGACTTCGGTTATATAGCTGTACGTTATATCGCCTACAAGCTATCAGACGACAAAATACAAATATATTTATTACCAAAGAATGGTGTACCATCCTTACTAATATAATAAATGTGAAAATGTGTTTGTTTGTTTGGTACCTTTTCACGCTTCAACGCCTTGACCAATCTTTATGAAATTTGGCATGCAGGTAGTATGTGTCACGGAGAAGGACATACGCTACTTTTCATCCTGGGAAAATAGCATAATCTGATGCAGTTCCTGGGGGAACTAAAAAAATACTCGATTGTTGTGATTTTTTACACAGAGATGGTTGAGTAGGTGGGAAACGACATAATTTACTAATCACCCTTAAAGACATTCATAAAAAGATGTCCACGCGGGCGGAGCTGCGGGAAAAAGCTAGTACAGTATAAAGTATGCCTTGTGACCCCACACAAGACAGAGCCCGTATCGTGGTGCTCACGCCAAAAATACAGTTACCATCCAACCAGTTTAAAGATAATTTACAAAATTATATTAAACTAGCTGTCCCGGCGAACCTTACACTACACTAACCTACATAAGAACTTTCTCACGACAATAACGAACTCAATATAAAAAGAATAAGCGAAATCGGTCCATCCGTTCACGCGTGATGCGATGACCAGAAGAAATAGGGATTCATTTTTAAATATATATAGATTACACCTAAACAACAAAAGAAAAACTTATAATTACATAAGTTTATAATAGATATACCATGGAAAGGATTAACTATATCATATTGATTATAGTGTAACCAATTTATAGTTAGATACATAAACAGTAGTTATATAAAAAGATAAAGTACAAGGTAATTAAAATTACACTGCTAATGGTAAATTTCTAAAAGATTTTCCTTGTCCAGATAAGTCAAGCTACATAGCCAGCACTTAACTTTGGTTTAATATACAGTGTAAACTCTGCAAAACGTCACTCGATTTAACGATTCACTCTTTAAAACGTCAAAATTTTCTGGCTCCAATTGGTTTACTTTGACGCTAATTTCTCTCTGTATAACGAAAACTCTCAATAACGTCACAAAATGCCCGGTCACTAAAGTGTCGCTATATAGAGTGTACACTGTATATGTTTGGACCCCTTTTTGGATCCTCCCTTTCGCCGAGGACGTCACAGACCGCGCAAATGAACTACTGCGATCATCAGTTTCAAGAAAAACCTAGCACCAGTAGTTCCCTGACTTCTACCCACCTTATTTTTAGGATTTCTTACCCATAGGGTACAAACGAGACCCTATTACATAAGACATAAGACATTTATTGATTCCTTGTCACCAAACACACATACATAACACAGGTCTGCATTTTTTATTTTTTTTGTGCCGCTAATTATAGGTTATAATTGGATTAGTTAGGCCACAAAATGTCGCGCGAAGCTGTCAAAATCTTGAAGCTACGTTCAGGTTTTTATCGAACGGTAATAACCTAAAAAATGTATTTTAGCATACTTCATTTCATTATAATCAATTAATTTCTTTTTTTAATTAATAATATCGATATTTCGTCGTCAAGAAGGTGTTGCGTAAATAATCCAAATACATTTTGTTACATATGTGTGAAATGTAACAATGTGAAATATGTAGTGAAAAAGTTTAGAAAACCTATAACAGATTCAGTGAAGAAGACATATTATGTTGATTATTTATTTACTCCTGCGAAATCTCAAAAACTACACGTATCATTAAAAAAGTAAGTATCGACTTTTTATCAGGGTACCGAATGTACTTGAAATCATTTTTACTTTTAGCGGCACTAAAATCATTGTAGACCTGTGATATATTAGGAATAAATTAAATTAAAAAAATGAGAGGAGAAAAATAACAAAATAACAGTACCAAATATTTACAAGAACAGAAAAAACTATCATAGTATGATGTGTGTGTGTGTGTGTATGTGTGTGTTTGTGTGTGTGTGTGTGGTGCAAGAATCACGGACCGCGCTCAACATATACTACGTGCGGCTTATGCTGCAACACAGCGCTGGTTTTCAGCGTGGCCCAGGGCTGTTGCAATTGCGGTGCAACGATGCGGTCAGCCGTGTTGTAGGAATATATATTATAAAGACTTTACTAAGACTTTGCTGTCCGTCCGTCTGTCTGTCTGTCTGTCTGTCTGTCTGTCACTAGGCTGTATTTCATGAACCGTGATAGCTAGACATCCCCTCTCGTATATCTTACCAGATACGCTAGACTTCCAGGTTTATGATATAGCGTCCCCACTTACCTACCCTAGGGCATAACAGTGGGGGCCGCTATTGCTGCCAACACCATAAGGTGAAGACAAGGACCAGTTACGGTAGGTCTTGCCGCCAAGACGCTAGTCCTGGTACTCTGCAAGGCGAGTGCCTCGTGGAAGAGAACCACTACCTACTGTCCAGGTAGGTCCCGGAGCTGTAGGCGCGCTCACCTCCCGCGGCTTTCGCTGCTGGCGGTTCGATCCCCGCTTGGGACGCCAGAGAAGCTGGCTCCCACATATCCGGTGTGGTACCGGAGCTGTAGGCACGCTCACTTCCCGGCGCTTATCGCACCTGTACAGACTTACTCCTACGCGGCTGGATCGGCCGGAGCAGTACTAGCTTAGCTCTTCTTGCTGACCAGGCAAGTGCCGGAGATGCTTCCCTGCCAGTAGTTAAACCAGAAGTTCCGCTTAATGGACAACTCACATGCCCCGCGTTGTTTTCGCCCATAGCCCACGTGGCCGGCTACGACAACACTAGTTGCGCGCGGGGAAGGACGCCTGGACGCAACGTGCTTGCCAGGCAACAAACATTGCCCAACCCCTGCAACTAACCACATACCACTACGAGTCCATGACCCAGTCGGGGGACCGACAAGCCAGAGTGCCAAAGGCGATAGATCCAACGGCAGGCAAGCGGTGGGCTACCCCCGACCCCGTAGTACCCTGATCCAAACAGCCGGACCCGTAGTTCCGGCTGCGAACTCCACCTAGCCGGGTAGTTAGGCAGAGTAGTGATAGCTAGACAGTTGAAATGTTCACAGATGATGTATTTCTGTTGCCGCTGTAACAAAAAAATACAAAAAATTTGAAAAAGTGAAAAAATAAGGGGGGCCTCCATACAATAAACGTGTTTTTTTAATGAAGAGACTAGCGCCATCTAGTATGATGGTATGGAACCCTTTGTACTAGCGCCATCTAGTATGATGGTATGGAACCCTTTGTACTAGCGCCATTTAGTATGATGGTACGGAACCCTTTGTACTAGCGCCATTTAGTATGATGGTACGGAAACCTTTGTACTAGCGCCATTTAGTATGATGGTACGGAACCCTTTGTACTAGCGCCATTTAGTATGATGGCACGGAACCCTTTGTACTAGCGCCATTTAGTATGATGGTACGGAACCCTTTGTACTAGCGCCATTTAGTATGATGGTACGGAACCCTTTGTACTAGCGCCATTTAGTATGATGGTACGAAACCCTTTGTGTGCGGTTTTGACTCGCACTTGGCCGGTTTTTTGATGTGTAACATCTTTGCTCTCGCTTTCCTGCAATTTGTGGGAGTGATTTCGTGAAATGGGACGGAAATGTGTAACAGGAAATGCGAACGTTTTTTAATTCTCGAAAACTAAGGTTGTCATAGCCATTCCGCCTAGTCTGATGGCAAAGGCAAAGATGACATACTACTATTCGAAAGGTCGGCCCGTGAATGTACGACCCGATAATTAATTAATTTCATAAGTATTTTGTCACATGTTACACATCATATGCGAGTACTGTAGGTCTCGTTTTTTTTTTCATAACAAGCTTACAAGTACATAGGTTATCTAAATGTAAATGCCAGAATCTTTGATAGTTAAATCTCCTCGTAATCTTCAAAATTTCATAGTAGGCTATTTTAAAGAACATCAGCTATTACCATTCTGGAAAATTAAGGACACAATAAAGTACCTTTCAATTTTGTCAAGATTACTGAATTGAAGCAATACTAATGCGACAAGCCGAAGCAACTCAAATTAATCAAGTTCCAAAACGAGATTACTGTTTCAAAACTTTGTAACAGACATTGTTTAAACATTTGGGCGAGAAACGAATTTACTAATTGTAGAAGAATATAAACTGCGTTTAGCCCGAGATTATCAAGAATTAGACTGTAATATTAATCATTCATCCATACAGAGACAGACTAACTTACAGATCGACTCGTGAACGCCCAGTTCAAACCTCTGGACCCACAAAACTGAAATTTTGCACAGACGTTCTTCCTTTATGATGTAGACAAGGATTCAGCTCACATACCCACAGAGGGACTCGAACCTACCCTGAATTAGAGTGATCGGGCCTTAGTCCAGCACGCGGGCCCAGAGCGGGTTGGTGGAATTCACACACAACCTTCGAGTTTCTTCGCAGGCGTGCGCAGGTTTCCTCACGATGATTTTCCTTCATCATAAGAGCGTCAGATAAACATACATATGAAATCGTAATCCGAAAACACGTTGGCATGTGGCAGGATTCGAACCACGGCCTCCCAGAGAGGTAACGGCCCTAACCGCCTACGCCACCGACGCTCTCGTGATGTGGACAAGGATTTTAAAAAATTCCCAAGGGATCGGGAATAAAGCAGGAATTAAATCCAAGACAACGTCCGCCGAGTTCTGCTAAATAAAAGAGCGAACGAAGCGAGCGATGTTACGTTCGCCCCCCCCCAAATGGTTAGAAGAATGTTTCGCAGAAGAAGAAATCATCGATTTTATTTGGAGATACAAGAATAGTCCGTGAAATTGTAAGCCGATTGACAATTTACCGTGGTATTATAATGTCACTAAATTTAGTGTTTTAACACGGTTTTGACAATACACCGGCGACATAATATATAAAAAACTGGCAAAGTGCGTGTCAGACTAACACTACGAGGGTTCCGTATCACCACATCTTTCCACACAACTTAGAAACAATAGATAGACAATGATACCTATTCACATTTAAAACGAAAGACGTCAATGCGAGCGACAAAATATTCTTTTTTTGGCATTCAGTTCGGAACCCTTAGCGCGAGTACGACTCACACTTGGCCATTTTTTTCAGTATTATTACTATAATCGAACTAAGTTTCAAGCTTATATGTATTACCGTTTTTACGAAAGAGCTAAATCAATAATATTTGTAAAAATCTATAGAACACTTTTTTTGTATGGAGACCCCCTTATTTTTTCACATTTTAATTTTTTTAATATTTGATGTTGTATCGGCAACAGAAATACACATTCTGTGAAAATTTCAACTGTCCACCTATTACGGTTCATGAAATACAGCCAGCTAACAGACGAACAGACGTACGGACAGACAGCGTAGACTTAGTAATAGGGTCCCGTTGGTCACCGGTTGAGTATACGGAACACTAAAAACTACGCCTCCGTGGCGTAATTGTCCGCTTCACATCAGGAGGTCGCAGGTTCGATTCCCGGCGGGTTCAACTTTGTAAGACTCGGTTTGATTGGTGGTAGGGCATTTTCATAGCCCGCCTGACTAGGTACCACCATCTTATCTAACTCTTGACGCCAAAAATCAATGTTAACGGCATTTATGTGTTCCGGCTTAAAGATAAGATAGCCAGATCTTCATTGCGTTGGGTCGTCACTTCTCAAATAGCAAAGTTTGGTCGTATAATGATCGAGACAACGTTTTCGTCACAACATGAGTTTGGACCATTGTGGTCGTATTACAATCGTATTAACGTTTATACGATGGGAAATAGACGAAAATTATAGAACTTACATTCGTATAACGGACGTGTTATGGTCGTATTAACGACTACTAGGAAGTTTACAGTCATATAAATATTAGATAATACAATATACCGACCGAATATAGTGGTGACCGCGCACCGGAAAACGTAGCGTAGGTAGGCCTCCCACTCGGTGGACCGATGACCTGGTGAAGGTCGCGGAAAGCCGCTGGATGTGGGCAGCGCGGTCGTCATGGAAATCCTTGGGGGAGGCCTATGTCCAGCAGTGGACGTCCGTCGGCTGATATGATGATGATGATGATACAATATACATTCGTATAGCAATCATGAAAGTGATTGAGATTTGACCATCTAGTATAGTGATCGATTATGAGTCATATAACTTTACAAAAGTTGTAAAGTAATCATTGGCATAACACGGATACTTGATGTCTACGACGTAGCTTAGTGGACGTGAGTGAAAGTGTAAGAAGATAACTATTTAAAAGTTGTGACAATTAGTTAAGATTAATCACATTATTATATCAAGCATGTTATTGCAATAAAGTTATATTAATTGGTCTTAGTTACTTTTAGTATCTACTTTTCTAATGGGAATTAAATTTCTCGACGATTATATATTTTATTTTACATAATTTTTAATGCCCCTTTGAATTATTGTAATATATGATTAATATAATAATATATAATAATAAATCATTTATTCACAGGTAAAAACCCATATCACACACAAAATATACAAACAAATACGATAACGATAATAAACACAAAATACACAAAGAAATACGATAAGACAAATGTCAGACAGTCATTTCCTGTTGTCGCCCCGATGCACATTAAGCCAATGTAGCCAAGATTAATAGTTTATATTCTTTATTTATGAAATTTTTAATATTATGTTGATGCAACTTTATGTAGTTACGATAACTATTATAAGACACCTAACGACTGTGAGTCACATTACACGACTTTAATTTATTTTCTGTCCGCCATTTTCAGGGTACCGTCAAAGAAGTAAAAACCTGTGGCACAAAAATTTCATTGAAATAACAATATGATTGTAGACGTAGACAAATTTTTGACTAAATAAGTTATTAAAAAAATATATATGGCCATGGACTGTGACTCATTTTATGCCGTGTTTAAAATCAATTTTTATTTATGAAATCGAGATAGAATTGTAAACAAAATGCATATTATTATTATGTCGCGTCAAAATCACAAGAAAGGAAAATATACAAGTTCAGTTTGTAAAAGAGTTACTCGTAAAAAAATTAAATAATTAAAATATTTATAACAATAACTAATAAAACCTTTTCAAAACCATTGGTTACTTAAGGCGTATTAATCTGAATATTCTTCTTTTAAACATTGTATAAAAGTCGTGTAAATATTGTCAAAAGTTCTTATACGTCGTAAACCAGACTGATACATGATAATCATATATATTTCGTTTAAGAGACAAAGAGTTGTATAAAAATGTTGTGTAAAGGGCACACTGTTATAAGATGGTCATATAATTTGATCGTGTAAACGTTTTCTGGACAAAATTAAATGACTAAAGTATTATACGACTACACGTTCGTATTTGAGATACCACTAAATAACATCTTTGTAACCAAATGTTATTTAATCTCTAAATTATTGGACTACTTTGATAGTTGGGTTCCGTGTCAGGTGAGATGATGCCAAGGGCGTATCAATTGTGGATTAAAAAAAAAGCCACGGAACCAATTTTGTTTATGTCGGGTGACGAACCCACCACTTATCTTATCTTGTTTACTCTCTGGCGACATACATTCCTCGCTGGGAAAATCCCAGTCAAAGGTCAGTTCCGTAATTCAAGTGTTGTTATTGATTGCATACACGTATTTTTCCAGCCGGTCAAGTTGAGGTCATGATTGAATGATAACTGCTAAAGTCAACATGTTTTTGATAACATGATCTTTAGGCTAAGTCGAAAATAGACTATTATTTTTTTATTTGACCATAAATCGGTAGTACTAAAAAAATACTAAAAGATTGGTTTATGTCATAGAAACGCTTAGATTTACCAAAATTTAAACTCATATCTTTTTTGTATAGTATTTGAATTTCTACAAAAATATTCAATTATTAATCTTTTCTACATACTTATTGACATGTTACTTTTAAAACTCAAAAAAATAAAAACATGTTTTATCATTGATATCAAATATCTTTTGAATACTATAGTTTAATTTATGATTAATTCATAAGTAATTCAAAAAGCTGGTTTTTTTTCAAAGCTTTTATTTAATTTGCAATATATGTATGTTTGTTCGGGTGAAATCTTGCAAGTTGATTTTGCCCCACTTCCCGGTTTCTGATTCAGCTGAAATTTTGACAATGCAATATTAAAAGCTTGTACGTAAAAGTTTTTAGGTTTTTCTAAAATTTATTTACATTATACTTACGATATAAAAAAAACTTGAATGATAATAATGTATTATTATAAGTGAACCAATGAAATTCGAGGCTACGTAACATAATATATTCTGAGTCTTCTAAAAACAACTTTTTGAATTTGTAAAAACAAATTCAAAAACATTATTTGACATTCAGATCCACACATTTATTTGACATACACTACAATTTAACAAAACGATTACAAGAAAGAAGAATTTACTGTATCTAAGATCTGCATTATAATTCTAAGCCGGGAACTCATGTGCCATTTTTAATAATCATATCAGCTCATATACGTCCCCACCGAGGGGCTCGAGCCTACCCTGAATGAGCGATCGGGCCTTAGTCGACCAAGCAGGCCTAGTGCGTGTTGGTCGACTTCACCACCCAACCTGCGAGTTTCTCCACAGGATGTGCAGGTTTCCTCATGATGTTTTCCTTCACCGTAAAAGCGTCGGATAAACGTACAGAGGCCAACACATCAAGCTATACACTCGTAGTGCGATTCTAATCCATACTCATTGGGCATAAGAACGGTACAAAGTCCAAAATGTGTAGCTTGATGTGCTGGCCTGTGTACATATTATGAAATCTAAATTCGAAATCACATTGGTACGTGGCAGGATTCGAACCACGACTTCCCGGACAGAAGGCGGCGGCCCTAGCCGTTACGGCACCGATGCACTTAATAAGCACTTTGTAATTCGTTATTGATAATCAATATATGATTATCAAAGAAAGTTTACAATGTGCGTGCCGCTAAAATTCAAAACAAGTCCCAGTACGATCAAGCAAGTTATATAGTCTCCTATCCCCCATCCATGATGAAGCTTCCCGTTTTTACTAGAAGGGCGTGCTTTTGAAGATATAATGACTGGAAGTTCCGCCCTCTAGACATTTCTAGAACAGCCCAAAACATTTGAGCGTATTCGAAAGCATTCCCTAAAAAACATCCCAGATCATTGTGGAGCATTCCAGAAAACTCGAATGGTGTGGAGTGTCCTGGAACAGTTTGGACCATTCGAAGACTTTCAAGCCCGAAGTGGGTGGGGCTACTCCCTGAGCGAAGCCAGGTGGGTACCCCAGCTGGTGTGAAATAAATAAATCCAATCTAATCTAAGATAGGTATGGGTAACGACAGAAAACACCTGTTAGAAATAATATGATATCCATGAGAGCGTCGGTGGCGTAATGGCAAGGGCCACTATTTCCTGTCCGGGAGGTCGTGATTCGATTCGTGCCACGTACCAATGTGTTTTCGAATTTCGATTTCATATGTACGTTTATCCAACGCTCTTACGGTGAAGGAAAACATCGTGAGGAAACCTGGACACGCCCGCGCATTTCCCGTGGCACTACCAGTGGAACCACTGGTAGTGCCTGCAAATAAATTCGAAGGTTGTGTGTGAAGTCGACTAACCCGCACTGGGCCCGCGTGGTTGACTAAAGCCCGATCGCCCTAATTCAGGGTAGGCTCGAGCCCCTCGGTGGGAACGTATATTAGCTGATATGATGATGATATCCATACACACGAACTTGGCTATAGTTTATAACAATTTCACATGGCTAAAGCTACTTAGCACAAACTTGTTTAAAATTCGACGTAAAATCAGTCTCGAAACAAACACCCCACCTGACTTCGGCCCTGGCACCGCCGGCTGCGAGTATCAATAATGATTTATAGGGAGATTGTCCACGATTTCGTGACAGATGCTCCCACGCCGGATAGGGAGCAGAATCGGGGTGTGACGCGCATTCGTCTGCAGCATCCGAGTTAACACCGATGATGGAATTCAGGGTTTAGAACGGAATACTTTGATGGAAGATTGGAAGGCGTTCGATTTTCAAAAATTGATTTCTGACGTCATAATTTTGTATATGAGCAATCTTTTGTTTTGTCTCAAGTGTTTTGACAGGCAAAGGCTTGGTCTTGTTTTGACTAAGGTCTAACTAAGTAACTAAGCGATCTGATAACTTCGAACTTTTAACTTACTACTTAATTTAAAGCGCACACACACACCCTCACACACGTGTCACACTTTTTTCATCATCATCATCATCATATCAGCCAAACATCGTCCACTGCTGGACAAAGGCCTCCCCCAAGGATTTCCACGACGACCGGTCCTGCGCTGCCCGCATCCATCGGCTTCCCGCAATCTTCACCAGGTCGTCGGTCCACCGCGTGGGAGGCCTGCCTACGCTACTTTTCCGGTGCGCGGTCGCCACTCGAGAACTTTACTGCCCCATCGGCCATCTGTTCTACGAGCTATGTGTCCTGCCCACTGCCACTTCAGTTTTTCGATTCTGATACAAACACTCCAGCTAGGCAGGTCCAACTTCAAGAAAGAGATCAATCGACGAATCCAACTCGGCTGGGCAGCGTTCGGAAAGCTTCGCAATATCCTCACGTCCCAAATACCGCAGTGTCTCAAGACTAAGGTCTTTGACCAGTGTGTGTTGCCAGTGATCACTTACGGAACTGAGACATGGTCGCTTACTATGGGCCTCATAAGAAAGCTCAAGGTCACCCAAAGGGCAATGGAGCGTGCTATGCTCGGAGTTTCTCTGCGTGATAGAATCACACTTTTTTAAATTATAATAAATAAGGATACTGAAATTTTAAATATGTAAATGAGCGTCGGTGGCGTAACGGTTACGGCCGCTACCTTCTGTCCGGGAGGCCGTGGTTCGAAATCTGCCACGTACCAATGTGTTTTCGTATTTCGATTTCATATGTACGTTTATCCGACGTTCTTACGGTGAAGGAAAAACATCATAAGGAAGCCTGCACACGCCTGCCAAAAAGTTTGTGTGTGAAGTCGACCAACCCGCATTGGGGCTCGCGTGGTCGACTAAGGCCCGATCGCCCTAATTCAGAGTAGGCTCAAGCCCCTAGGTGGGGACGTATATGAGCGGATAAGATGAAGAAGATAAGAAATATGTAGGTATAAGTACATACCTTATTTTATTTTTTATTTTTTTAATTTATTTTTTCTCAATAAAATATTTATTTATCTTATTGTACTCCCTAAAAAAGGGAAGCAACTATTTCCCAAGACACAGTTTAACAACTAATTTGGAAAATAGGGCTTAATAAAATATGTTTATACCTTTTAAGTGCCAAAATAAACATTTTTATTTCATTTTACCACGCTTTAATAGCTTCACCTGTAAGTATGTATGTTTGTAACCGACTCCTTTGCAATCGATTTTGACCAACTTTAAACGGACAGATTAAATTTAAAGTTTGTAAATTTATCTAGAATCAGTGACAATACAATAATTTCATAAGTTTATCTCATTATCCTGAACTAAAAATTGAAAAATAATATAGTTAAAAAAACTAAAAAACAGGCTTTTAATGCACATCAAAATGTAAAATGAAACATAATTCTTAATATAAGCTGAAAACAATAATGAACGAAAATAATAGTAGTGGGGCGCTTTGTGCCATGTTTTTCGTATATCGAGCAACCCACGATTTTTTCATCATTATAATAGTAATTATCGTTCATTATTTTTTTTTTAACTTATATTAAGAATTATTTTTCACTTTTTATTTGATGTGTTTTATAAGCGTGTTTTTTTGTTTTTTTTTAAACTATATTAATTATAACTATGCTGACGTTTCCAACGTTCTGGAAAAGTATATATATTAGTACTAATATACAGTATGGACACTCCCTGCCGCTCTTTAGATTGCGACCTCACCCCCTCGTCACCCAGAGTGATACAGATTGGTTACAGTTTGGTTGTCGAACGCATAGGTTTTCGCCGCCATTTTGTTTGTTCCGTCATTCCTTTTTTGAAATGTCATTTCTGGCCCGTTGTATGAAGTGTCCAGGGTGTGGTTCTGGTGACCAAGCTTTGGTCACATAAACATACGAAGCGACTGAGTCATGGGTGTACCGATAGCTGGGGCTTACAGTCATCATATTGAATAGCTTTTCCCTAGAGACACATAGTCGCAAAAAAACCTCATCATACAAATTGATTAGCATCATATCCGTCCCCACAGGGACTTGAGCCCACGAGGGCCCAGTGCGGGTTGGTCGACGTCACACACAACCTTCTAGTTTTTTTACGCAGGCGTGTGCTGGTTTCCTCACGATGTTTTCCTTCACTGTAAGAGCGTCCAATAAACGTATATATATCCATCCATCGGCTTCCCGCGATCTTCACCAGGTTGTCGGTCCACCGCGTGGGAGGCCTTCCTACGCTACGTTTTCCGGTGCGTGGTCGCCACTCGAGAACTTTACTGCCCCATCGGCCATCTGTTCTACGAGCTATGTGCCCTGCCCACTGCCACTTCAGTTTTTCGATTCTGATACAAACACTCCAGCTAGGCAGGTCCAACTTCAAGAACGAGATCAATCGACGAATCCAACTCGGCTGGGCAGCGTTCGGGAAGCTTCGCAATATCCTCACGTCCCAAATACCGCAGTGTCAAGACTAAGGTCTTTGACCAGTGTGTGTTGCCAGTGATGACTTACGGAACTGAGACATGGTCGCTTACTATGGGCCTCATAAGAAGGCTCAAGGTCACCCAAAGGGCAATGGAGCGTGCTATGCTCGGAGTTTCTCTGCGTGATAGAATCACACTTTTTTAAATTATAATAAATAAGGATACTGAAATTTAAAATATGTAAATGAGCGTCGGTGGCGTAACGGTTATGGCCGCTACCTTCTGTCCGGGAGGCCGTGGTTCAAAATCTGCCACGTATCGTGTTTTCGTATTTCGATTTCATATGTACGTTTATCCGACGTTCTTACGGTGAAGGAAAAACATCATGAGGAAGCCTGCACACGCATGCCAAAAAATTTGAAGTTTGTGTGTGAAGTCGACCAACCCGCATTGGGGCTCGCGTGGTCGACTAAGGCCCGATCGCTCTAATTCAGAGTAGGCTCAAGCCCCTAGGTGGGGACGTATGTGAGCGGATAAGATGAAGAAGATAAGAAATATGCAGGTATAAGTACATACCTTATTTTATTTTTATTTTTTTTAATTTATTTTTTCTCATTAAAATATTTATTTATCTTAATGTACTCCCTAAAAAAGGGAAGCAACTATTTCCCAAGACACAGTTTAACAACTAATTTGGAAAATAGGGCTTAATAAAATATGTTTATACCTTGTAAGTGCCAAAATAAACATTTTTATTTCATTTTACCACGCTTTAATAGCTTCACCTGTAAGTATGTATGTTTGTAACCGACTCCTTTGCAATCGATTTTGACCAACTTTAAACGGACAGATTAAATTTAAAGTTTGTAAATTTATCTAGAATCAGTGACAATACAATAATTTCATAAGTTTATCTCATTATCCTGAACTAAAAATTGAAAAATAATATAGTTAAAAAAACTAAAAAACAGGCTTTTAATGCACATCAAAATGTAAAATGAAACATAATTCTTAATATAAGCTGAAAACAATAATGAACGAAAATAATAGTAGTGGGGCGCTTTGTGCCATGTTTTTCGTATATCGAGCAACCCACGATTTTTTCATCATTATAATAGTAATTATCGTTCATTATTTTTTTTTAACTTATATTAAGAATTATTTTTCACTTTTTATTTGATGTGTTTTATAAGCGTGTTTTTTTGTTTTTTTTTAAACTATATTAATTATAACTATGCTGACGTTTCCAACGTTCTGGAAAAGTATATATATTAGTACTAATATACAGTATGGACACTCCCTGCCGCTCTTTAGATTGCGACCTCACCCCCTCGTCACCCAGAGTGATACAGATTGGTTACAGTTTGGTTGTCGAACGCATAGGTTTTCGCCGCCATTTTTTTTGTTCCGTCATTCCTTTTTTGAAATGTCATTTCTGGCCCGTTGTATGAAGTGTCCAGGGTGTGGTTCTGGTGACCAAGCTTTGGTCACATAAACATACGAAGCGACTGAGTCATGGGTGTACCGATAGCTGGGGCTTACAGTCATCATATTGAATAGCTTTTCCCTAGAGACACATAGTCGCAAAAAAACCTCATCATACAAATTGATTAGCATTATATATATCCGTCCCCACAGGGACTTGAGCCCACGAGGGCCCAGTGCGGGTTGGTCGACGTCACACACAACCTTCTAGTTTTTTTACGCAGGCGTGTGCTGGTTTCCTCACGATGTTTTCCTTCACTGTAAGAGCGTCCAATAAACGTATATATAAGGTCTAACAAAATTAGCTGAAACTATTTTAAGGGCAAGTTCAGTAAACGAAACTGAACAACTTTTTCTTCAGCGACCATACCGAATTCTAAAAAAAAATTGCCACATTCCATTATTGCCCACTATAATATTCTCGTGTTGTAAGTATTCCTTTCTTTTCGCTGGATTCGTGCCTTGCCGCAACGAAACTGCGCTGTGCCTGGCCGTTGACCTTTGGTAGTTCTCTCAATCAATTCTTATTTAAAAACGAATATTACCTATTTAAAACCTTATAGTTCCCCTTTTAGATGTAGGTAGTAAAATACAACCCAACAGGTATTTACACTTTTCGAAAAATAAGAAATTGAGCGGCTTCTTTGAAGTTGAGTCCATTGAACTATTTTGCTGCTCGCTCGTAGGTACATTTCGCCTACAAACAAGTGCGATGCGTGCGCGAAAAAAATATCTCAGTTACTCTCGCGTACTCATTGAGTTACGTTCTCAAAGCCTAACCTACAGATTGTGACCTAAGTGCCTAAGTTAAGTGTTTTATTGTGAAAATGCCATGTACAACAATATTTGGACATGGCGGTGTGATATGAAGTTTGTAACCACAACCTAATAGACACCTGGAACATGTTTCAAGATTTTCATAGCCGTAGACCCCATCTACATGCCATCTACACACAATACTATAGGTGCTTTGCAGCGATTCCGGGATTACGGTACTTTTACGAGTATGCCACGACCTGTAGATGCCGGTCAACCAAGAAATTCACCGGAGACATAAGAAGCAAGTAGGTAGGTAGTTCGCCTTAGCCTGTTTGCGGACAAGTCACATTAAAGAAAAATCTATTTGTTTGGAAATGGCCAAACATGTAAACAAATCATTTTATCATTTTAGCTTAATCACTTACATTTGGACATCAAGGATTTTATTGACATAAATACTGTGTTTTAGTTCATTTAAGACTTGAAAACCAATTGAAACTAGTTTATTTTGAAGTTCATGTTTTGTTTACATGTCTGGCTATTTCCAAACAAATAGGGTTTAGATACCTACAACGCTGTGTCCGACGCGACGGAAGACACGGCTGGCTTGTACTATCATCTGTGTCTGTGGCGGAGCCCGGCGGAGGCGCGTCAGCGCGTGGACTGCTACGGTACGATGGCCAGTGCCGGATTTATAAAGATTTCTTTTTTTTTATTGTAGATTTTTTTTCTAAGATTTCAGTATGGTCGCTGAAGAAAAAGTTGTTCAGTTTCGTTTACTGAACTTGCCCTTAAAATAGTTTCAGCTAATTTTGTTAGACCTTATATACAATCGAAATTCGAAAACTTATTGGTACTTGACAGGATTCAAACTACGACCTCCCGGACTGGAGGTAACAGCGTTACCCGTTGCACCACTGACGCCAGTTTTTGTACAGATAAATTTATTTTTAATAATGGACTATCACTTGGGGAAACCCAAGGGACTCATAGTAAAAGCCCCATTTAACGACTCCTGTACTCGCACCAATTTGATACATCCTGTATAAATTTTAATATTCTTATTAATTCACAATTGGTTAGCCCTTGACATCATCTCACAGTGACGATGATGCCAAAGATGTAAGCGGGTAAACCATCAAGATTCTCCAACACAATGGAGAACTGGCTATCTTATCTTCAAGCCGGAACACTTTGGCCGCAAGACTTACATTATTATTATTATATCAGCTCATATACGTCCCCACCGAGGGGCTCGAGCCTACCCTGAATCAGGGCGATTAGGCCTTAGTCGACCACGCGGGCCCAGTGCGGGTTGGTCGACTTCACACACAACCTTCGAGTTTCAACCTTTGAGGCGTGTTGCAGGTTTCCTCACGATGTTTTCCTTCACCGTTAAAGCAATCGGTAATTATATGTACGTAAGTTTTTGAAAAACTCATTGGTACATTGGCCGTCCAGATTTGAACCCGGTACCTCTGGTTAGATGGACCGAGTCGTTACCGGTTGAGCCACCGACGCTTATAAGACTTAAATCAAACCGGGCCTGACAAAGTTAGACTTCGCCGGGCATCGAACCCGCGACCTCTTGTTACAATTACGCCACGGAGGCGGATAAACATACATAAGCTGTTTTTCAGCCAAGACCAGCAAAATAATAAAGGTCTTCAAAGTATGTTTCCTAGTAGTTAAGACAAAACATTGCAAACGAGAAAGTCGTAAAATAATACCCTAGTTTATAGTTTTAATCAGTATCAAAAGCTTACGATAAAACTACGGCTTACAAGCAAAGACTAAATATATTACTTGAACGTAAGGACAGGCCCACTTTTGTTCAAGAAGGAGGGTATTTTTTTTTAGGTTCATATGTATTAAGGGTTGCCAACTTTTTGTAAAACGGTGAATACTGAACATTCATGAACCGTTTCATATTAAGGTCGGAAAAGGAAAATAAACAGTATTCGGTGATTTACGGTGATTTTCTCCCACTTCAAGACGTCGCATCGGATCTGATGACAGTACAAATAAATTTAAAAACTGTGACGATTTCATTCTTTTTAGGGTTCCGTAATCTCAAAGGGTGACCAACGGGACCCTATTACTAAGCCTCCGCTGTCTATCCGTCTGTCTGTCCGCCTGTTTGACTGTCAGCGGGCTCTATTTCATGAACCGTTTCATATTAAGGTTGGAAAAGGAAAATAAACAGTATTCTACTTTAAACAAGTAAGTACTATTTTTCAGTTTTTCGCGTGCAGCTTGTAAATTTATTGTTATTTTTATACGCATTATATTAAATTCACCTGCATGTGAACTTTAGCAGAGCTATTAAAGGTGATTTTCTCCCACTTCAAGACGTCGCATCGGATCTGTTGACAGTACAAATAAATTTAAAAACTGTGACGATTTCATTCTTTTTAGGATTCCATACACTCAAAGGTTGACCAACGGGACCCTATTACTAAGCCTCCGCTGTCTATCCATCTGTCTGTCCGCCTGTTTGACTGTCAGCGGGCTCTATTTCATGAACCGTTATAAGTAAACAGCTGAATTTTTTACAGAGTGTGTATTGATTGCTATTGCCACTATCTCAACTTATTATAAAAATAATGAAAAAAATGGGGACTTCATGTAAGAAACGTGAAGAAACTAGCAATGGTACGGAACCCTCTGTGTAAGATTCTGACTCGCACTTGGCCGGTTTTTAGTTTATATCCAGTATTTTTGATATTGAATGTTTGACATTATTATTCCTTTATTCTGATAAACTTTAATCGACTTTAGTTCAGACCCGGTGTAATTTTCTACTTTTACTTGTTTCTATTTTTCTTCTACGGAATGGAATGGAATTTTCCGAGCGTGTGAGGTGAAAACACTCTTTTTGCATACAAGACAGTATTTTGCGTACATTAATTTATTGAACAGTATTATAGAGCAAATATTCATAACGTTACGGTAGTGTTAGACAGGCCTTCTACACGGTGGCCCCACGACCTTGTGAAGGTCGCGGGAAGCCGCTGGATGTGGGCATCGTAGGATCGTTTTTTTTTTGTTTTTTTTCACAATTGGTAAACTCTTGGCATCATCCACCTGATGGTAAGTGACGATGATGCCGAAGATGAAAGCGGGCTTACCAAGATTCCCCAACGCAATGGAAAATGAAAAAAATGAAAATTGTTGTCGTGAAAATCTTTGGGGGAGGCCTTTGTCCAGCAGTGGAAGTCTTTCGGCGGATATGATGACAATTATGATGATGATAGAGCGAAACAAAGTATATTAATACTGTTTTTAACAGTATGGTTTGCAATACTTGTACTATATGTTCTCGTATGTTTGTTTTTTAGCGGCGCATGAGGCTTAAACGGCTTGATTGATTCCGGACATCCAAGTGTCGTGCGTGTCTTTAGATTCGTTGTGGTCATGGTCTTCTGAGTGTCATGGACATGTCACAGCCATCTGGTTAAATCCCCCATTTGATTGAAAGGCTAGCCCGTTGATTGAATGGCGACATTCAATTAAGTGACTAAAGGACAACTGGTCAAGTCTTTGGACTTTGCTGAACAACATTTAGCAAAGTCGTTGAATGGGATATTCCAAATAAACTCCGAATAAAAAACCGTTGATTTCTTCTTCTGCGGAGCATTCTGCTACCCATGGGAGGTGGCCTCGCTTCGCTTTGCGAAGCTCTTTGACTTTATAATGAATCAAATCTGACCGAACCTAACTTCGCTCGCTTATTTACAGTTTTCATAAAAACTATTTTTTTCCAACTCCCTTTTCGTTGTATGGGATTGTACCTCCACCATGTTCAAAGGGTTAGCTTGCAATCAGCCAACTAGTTGAACGTTGAGTGATGCTTGTTCAATCAACGTTCGGCCTAGCTTACAATTAGCCAACTAGTTGAACATTGAGTGACGCTTGTTCAAGTATCGTTCGGCCTAATCATTTAATTGAAATTGCCATTAGATCAACGTGCTACCCTTTCCATCAAATGGCAAAGGTCATTGGGCGAAATCCGACCCGGTTACTCAAATATAGCGGACAAAAACCAGATCACTTTTAAATTACTGAGTAATATCCTGCTTTTGGTTTCAGTAAACATTGTATTGAAAAAATAGTGGGAATAATAATTTACACCATAATAAATATTTGATCTTAATTGCATTTTTCAATTTATATTTAATTGCAAAGACACACTATATCCTTTATTCCACACACTATATTATTATACACACACTATATAACCTTCTCTCTCCATATATTCTTACTACTCACAGAACTACGACCCATATCAACGTAAACTAGAGACATAGTGTGTGCATTCTGCCCATGTCCATGGGTTTGAGCCGTGGGTAAATATTCCATACTAAGGTGCCCAATGACCTTTAACCAGATGGCTGCGATAGATATATTTTAAGAAGCTGTCTTGTAACGCGGCACGGTGTTATGCGTACGTTTTTCATTCGACCTTCATTTCATTCCATTTATTTCTTTTCCACGCATGCGCTGTCATCCATCTCCGTAGCTCAGAGGCAAAGTTCACTGGCTTAACACAGGAGGTCGCGGGTTCGATTCCCGGCGGGGTCACCTTGTAAGACTCGGTTTGGTTGGTGGTAGGGCATTTTCTAAGCCCGCCTGGCTAGCTACCACCATCTTATCTAAGTCTTGCCGCCAAACATCAGTGTTAAAAAAACATTGATGTGTTCCGGCATGAAGATAAGATAGCCAGTTCTCCATTGCGTTGGGGAATCTTGGCAAGCCCGCTTCCATCTTCGGCATCATCGTCACTTACCATCTGGTGAGATGATGCCAAGGGCTTACCAATAGAGAATAAAAAAAATAAAAAAATCTGCCAATATCATTAAAAATCGAAATTCTATTCACTCTCATACTACTAAATAAAATAAATTAAATACCTTGATATTGTTATAAAAGAACCATTTTGGGATAGTTTTAGCTTTTATTTTGTGATTTGTGTTTTAAATTTCAGTATATACAAGGTGTAACAAAATTGGTGTAGGTCCCGTTAACTGGGGCTTCTACTCATCACACTGAACAACTTTTGTTCTATTACTTTGCTGAAATCGCAAAAAAAAAATTGAACACTTCATACAAATCGAACAGCTGATCGACCAATTTTGTGCATTTTTGTATGGAGAGTCAAAAAAAATTGTTTTTTAATTGACTATGGGTTCCTAGGGGAAAGTTGCTCAGTATGATGAGTAGAACCCGCCGTTAACAGCTCCTACACCAATTTTGTTACACCCTGTATTGTTTTCCTAATTTTTATGTTGTTTTCAGGTCTTTTACTCTTATTTTTCATTTTTATTTCACAATTAAACCCCGATTACCTGTAAACACGCAACTTCATTTCATTTCAACTGACGAACTTGCGAAGTCGTGTTACACTGGCGCCCAATGTGGGTCTTTTTCATTTTTTGAAGAAAATGTTTCGAATGGCAGGTCTAGAAGTAGACAGACATCAATGCTTACAAGACCATAATCTTTGTATGCTCATCAAATAAAACGTAGCACCTTAATCTCGGGAGATAAATAACAAAGTCGCGTGCCGCGCAAGAATGTCGCAACAGCAATTTGTAAAGTTCCCGTAGTGGTGTGCCGAAATTGTGTCGCATCTTCGGTGTTTCATAAATTTAATATATAAGATAACTTAACCAAGTAAGTGAGCAAACAGGTGTGTACTTAAGCACACCCTGGACACTTCATACAACAGGCCAGAAACGACATTTCAAAAAAGGAATGAAGGAACAAACAAAATGGCGGCAAAATCCTATACGTTCGACAACCAAACTGTAACCAATCTGTATCAATCTGCGTGACGAGGGGGTGAGGTCGCAATCTAGAGAGCGGCAGGTAATGTCCATACTGTCATACAACGGGCCAGGAATGACATTTCAAAAAGAGAATGACGGAACAAACAAAATGGCGCCGAAATCCTATACGTTCGACAACCAAACTGTAACCAATCTGTATCAATCTGCGTGACGAGGGGGTGAGGTCGCAATCTAGAGAGCGGCAGGTAGTGTCCATACTGTCATACAACGGGTCAGAAATGACATTTCAAAAAAGGAATGACGGAACAAACAAAATGGCGGCGAAGTCCTATACGTTCGACAACTAAACTTTAACCAATCTGTATCAATCTGGGTGACGAGAGGGTGAGGTCGCAATCTAGAGAGCGGCAGGGAGTGTCAGCGCCAGAAGGGCAGTTTATGTTTTTCGAGTGTATGTATGTATGTTTCTTTAGCACGCTTGATGGATTTTAGAGTTCAAGATATCGTTGGATTGGTCCTGATCCCGTGAGTGACATAGGATACATTTTTACCCGACTTGCCCAAAAATGAGTTTATGTATTTCTTTAACAAGCTCTGTAGCCTAAACGACTTGATGGATTACGGAGTGCGAGGTGTCGTCTTAATCTCGTGAATGATAAGAGATACATTTTTACCCGACTGGCCACAAAATAGGTGTTGAGTTTTTAGGCAGTCGTGTATTAATTTTTGAATATTAAACGTTTTAAATATGAAAGTTGTTCACAGGTGTTTATAGGGCATCCAATTTTCTACGAATATAGGCGTTTCTCATCATTTTAGAAATCAGTTTTTGTTAAAACAGTGTTCCATAAGCCATCCTTACTAATATTATAAAAGTGAAATGTGTTTTTGTTTGTTTGTTTGTTACTTATTTACACTTCAATGCCTCAACTAATCTAGACGAAATTTGGCATGCAGGTAGCCCGTCATAAAAAAGGACATAGGGTACTTTTATCCCGTAAAAATAACATAGTCTGATCCAGTTTATAAGGAGAACTGAAAAAAATACTCTTTTTTTAGTTGACTATCTTTACATCGCAATTACTTTTACATCTTTTACAGCATCGGTAGCGCAATGGTTAGGGCTGCTACCGCCTGTCCGGGAGGTCGTGGTTCGAATCCTGCCACGTAACAATGTGTTTTCGAATTTCGATTTCAATGACACTCGTACGGTGGAGGAATACATCGTGAGGAAACCTGCACATTTCTGCAAAGAAACTCGAAGGTTGTGTGTGAATTCGACCAACCTGCACTGAGCCCGCGTAATCTACTAAGGCCTGATCGCCCTAATTCAGGGTAGGGACCCTCGGTGGGGACGTTTATGAGCTGTTATGATGACATGGCAATGCAGCAACGTGGTGCTTAGTGATTTTATGCACAGAGATGGTTGAGGGGGTGGGAAATGACATAGCCGGAGATAGTTTCCCAAGGGACCTGGGGAAAACTCATTTCCAGTCCCGCGTACGTTGGCGCCGCATCGAAGCAACAAATTGACCAGATTTTTAGCATATAAATAGTTAAGGGGGTGGGAAGTGACATAAGACGGCTAGGCCGAATAGCCCGATACAGTTACCGAAGGATCTGGAGTAAACTCCTGTCTACGCTCGCGCACCACCCACCCTTAAAGACAGTCATAAAAACAATGCCCACTCGAGCAAAGCCGCCGGGCAAAAGCTATTGCAAAATAAATTTCCGAGCCTGCAGTTTTTATTCCTCGGCCATTGTGATAAATGTTTCGATAAAACTATAACCTTTGCATAAAAAATGATAAATGGAAAACAGTTACAATCACCGTTCTCGATACTGGTCGAGAGGCTCTCTACCACGAGGGGTACTCCCTAAACAACGGGACGACCGTTCGGCGCAAAGTGACGTTTATGGGCCATTGCTCCGCGCTAACGGCCCGATACAATGTCGCAAGTTAACGCAAATAATACGTGGTTTATTGCACGCCCATCACTCTCTAAGATATTTCCGAAGTGGCGCGATCGTAAACAAATAAAAATTGATTGTAATTGTTTTATAGCTGTTGTTACACAAATAACAACAAGAGATTAGTCTTATCTCATTGCAAGATCGCATCGTGGACGTCTTACGGCTGATATGATGTAATAGGCCGATAGCTGTATTCCTTCTCATTCATTGAACTTACTCATGTGTACTGCACGATTTCTTTTTCTCTTTTGTATTAGGTATTTACTTATTGCACGGAATCTGCCTTTGTTTATTTGTTTGTTACCCATTTGCGGGACACGTTATTGGAATCATCATATCAGCTCATATACGTCCCCACCGAGGGGCTCGAGCCTACCCTGAATCAGGGCGATTAGGCCTTAGTCGACCACGCGGGCCCAGTGCGGGTTGGTATTGGAATGTAATTAGTTATTTATGACCTAAGAGTTTTTGTTACGTACATTCTTACATTTCTGTTTGTGTACCTTCCGATAATAAATAAAATAAAATAAAATAATTTTTTTCATTTCATTTCATTTATTTATCTTTTGCATTCATGTACAAAGATAAGTTCTTTTTTTATTTTATTTTTTATTTACCAATTTCAACACAAAATACAAAACAATTAATCATCTAGCACCATTAAACCTGAATGGTTTGTTTAGGTGCTCTTATAATAATGTAAATATACGAGTAGCATAGTACATGGGCCCTGTTAGGGAATGGCAAACAGGATACGTGAATTGTAATAATGGACAAAAAATAAAAAAAAACCACAAGATAGGTAACTATCTTAACTATCTAACCCGTAAGGGGTAAATATATTTATTTTACATGGTTATTATTTTCATTTCAAAAAGATATAATTTTACTTCAATGTTTTATCGTCAAAAAATTAACTTTATACTATAGTAACATTTAGATATTATAGGTTTTTTGGTTGTTGTAAATTTTAAAATTAAAAAGCCTTTGGCATCATCTAACCTGATGTTAAGTGACGATGATGCCGAAAATGAAAGCGGGCTTACCAAGATTCCCCAACGCAATGGGGATCTGGCTATCTTATCTTCAAGCCGGAACACATCAATGCTGTTAACACTGATGTTTGGCGGTACTAATCAGGCGGGCTATGAAAATCTTGGTAACCCCGCTTACATCTTGGGTATCATCGTCACTTACCATCAGGTGAGATGATGCCAAGGGCTTATCAATTATGAATAAAAAAAACACCAACCGAACCGAGTCTTACAAAGTTAGCCCCGCCGGGAATCGAACACGCGACCTCCTGGTGTGAAGCGAATGGACTAATTATTACGCCACGGAGGTGGTTGCTATAATAACGAATACACTTGCTATAATAACTGTCGTACTAAATAAATATGCCCTACGCTACAGCGAACCGGTTTATTACTAAGAAAATAAATGTAGGAAGATACTTACGTCGTAATATTGTGAAGAAAAACATAGAACACTGCTAGAATATCAACTGGTATGTTATTTGTATTTCGTTAACTAACAAGCACTTATAAAGGCAAAATGGTGTGTTTATTGAGGCCTGAAATAGATTCAAAATAATTCTTAATTGATATAATCATCATCATCATCATCATATCAGTTCATATACATCCCCACCGAAGGGCTCAAACCTACCCTGAATTAGGGCGATAGTGCCTTAGTTGACCACGCGGACCCAGTGCAGGTTGGTCGACTTCATACACAACCTTCAAGTTTCTTCGCAGGTGTGTGCAGGTTTCCTCACGATGTTTTCCTTCACCGTTAAAGCAATCGGTGAGTATATGTACGTAAGTTTCGAAAAACTCATTGGTAATTGATAAAAACAATTTCGAAAACCTAAAAACTAAAGAATATTGCATTGTCACGCGACATACATATGCATGCAAAATTTCAGCTTAATCGGAAACCGGGAAGTGGGTCAAATTTAACTTGCAATATTTCATTGCAGACACCGGGACAAGTGAAACTATATAAAAGCTTGTAAAAATGTATTATTTTTATTTAAGTACGCTTGAAGTTTCGGAAAGTCCTGGGACCTACTAGATGGAGGACCTACAGCGAAGGCTTCGAAAGAACGATGAAATTGAAAACCTGGGGTCCGAGCCCAACATAATGGGCGAAGCAAAGTCAGCTCGTCTTCGTTGGCTTGGCAGAGAGGATGGAAGATGGCCGTGCTGCAAGGAGAGCGTACATGGGACGACCAAACGGGATACGTCATGTAAAATGAAGCCCTTGAAATTTCTCATATTTTTCACAGTATACATTTTTATACAGGATGTAACAAAATTGGTATAGGACCCGTAAACTAGGCGTTCCACGTACCTTAAGATACCCAAAGTCAATTCTCAAAAAAATGTGAACCCTTCATACAAAAATTAACAAATTGGTCGATCAGCTGATCGATTTGTATGAAAAGTAAAAGAAAATTTGCTACTTTAGCAGTTCTAGAACAAAAGTTGTTCAGTATGATGAGTAAAACGCCCCAGTTATAAACAGGGTGTTCAAAATTGGTGTAGGATCCGTAAACTGGAGTTTTTACATATCATACCGAACAATGACTATTATTATTTAATTTAGTATTTATTTAATATTACTTTAAGTATTACTTTTTTTTTGTTTGGTTAAGTTGTGTACACGTCTGCCATCTCAGTCAAAACTTTCTTCTTTCTCGGGTCTGCTGGAAGAAATTTCTTTATAAATATACTGTACTTTTTGTATCACCTTAAAGTTTAAAATCTGTATTTTATGTATCCTGTGTACAGTAAACTATTAAATAAATAAATGACTGGTTTCATAAGGAAAATTGATCAGTATGATGAATAGAGCCCAGTTAACTATGTACTATGCACAGTTAACAATGTGATAGTTAGCCGAATTGCATAAACGGGGCTTAAAGTCCGGTCTGGTACTAGTTTTGTCAAATACCGTTTCGCGCGCGTTTGTGAGTTATTTGGTACCCGTGTAATTAATTGCTTAATACCTATAGATTCCCTTATATATAGCATATCTCTGTTAAGGCGTTAAGATCACTCAATCCGGGTAGGTTGATACGTGTTTGAATAATATCGAACGTAAGTCTGTTCATTTTAAGTTCAAATCAATGCGGGCTTCAACGCGGCTGCTACGTTGAAACCGAACGCTCACTTCTCGATTTTTACATGTTTTTATTACTTTTCATCACTTTCAAATAAGTTTTGAAAAATGTGTTCTTTAAAAATGAAAGGTCTTAAAGTCACCGAGTTTTGTGTGTTGGTTTCATTCAATATTAACTATTTATTTTCGAGAAATTTTGCAATTATGCCAAAAACAGGGTCTACAGTATATTTTTTTTACATCAAAAGTGGTTATATTTTTAAAATTTTATTCAATAAAATCGTTTTTTTATTACTTTTAGTATATTATATATTTTTTCCATGGTAATAGCTTTACACAGTTTTTTAATATTTCAATTGAATATTGTCATTTGACCCATCTTAAGGCCTTAATATCTAAGAAATTCTAAATATCTAAGTACTCTAGATTGCGACCTCACCCCTCGTCACCCACATTGATACAGATTGGTTACAGTTTGGCTGTCGAACTTATTGCCGCCATGTTTTTTGTTCCGTCATTCCTTTTTTGAAATGTCATTTCTGGCCCGTTGTATGAAGTGTTCAGAGTGCAAAGTATATATATTAGTACTAGGGTTTTCGGATACCCGGATTTTTTTTCGTACCCGGGTACCGGGTATTATTTTTTATAAACCCGGGTATACCCGGGTACCCGGGTATCACATTTTTTCAAGAAAAACAACGCATAATTGGTCGCAGTATGCTTATTTTTATAAGAAATAAAAAAAATAACAAAATCAAAGTGAAAATATTGAAACCAAAAGAACGAACATAGTTTGGTAATTTGAACCAATATTGTTTGTTACGCTGTGATGTGAGTGCAAAAAACAATAAAATTATAGAACATAACGTACGTTCAATAAAGTAAAACAAGAAAATAAATGTCAAAACAAATAGAAAACAAAACATATTCTTGTTAAACTTAAAATAATCAACTTAAAAACAAAATATTTTAAGAACAATAATAATAGGAGATCAAGGTTTCAAATCACATTTTTTTTTCTTTAGTGAAGTGACTGTTATTAAATATTATTTTTTATTTATAAAATAAGTAGTGTTGCCGCGAATAGTCGCTATTATTCGGTATTCGGCATTATTCGTAATTTTTTTGCTATTCGTCGAATACCGAATAATAATGTCTATTATTCGACATTCGGCAAATTGTTGTCATAAATAAACTTTTAATGAAAAAAACTAAAGGCTTAAATAATCACTTTATTTTAAACTTGATCTTTATTGCAATGCAACTTACTATATGTTGCACATCTTAGTCGCCGACCAAAATTGATAACATAACCTCAATTCGCCAAATCGCCAGCTGTTTGACAACTTTTTAATAAAATTTAACGGCCCTGGCTACTAGGCTTTTGGGCAACTAATAGTGTTAGGATTTTTTTGCTTTCTAATTAACATTAGGCGTTTTTTTTTGTCAATAAAAATGTTTTGTTGTGATACTCGGGTACCCGGGTTTGTCGTCAAATATTACCCGGGTTTAAAAACACTTAAATACCCGGGTAAACCCGACCCGGGTATCCGGTTCCGAAAACCCTAATTAGTACTAACATACAGTATGGACACTCCCTGCCGCTCTCTACATTGCGACCTCACCACCTCGTCACCCAGATTGATGCAGATTGGTTACAGTTTGGATGTCGAACGTATAGGATTTCGCCGCCATTTTGTTTGTTCCGTCATTCCTTTTATGAAATGTCATTTCTGGACCGTTGTATGAAGTGTCCAGGGTGTGATTTTTTTTAAATTATAGTCACCTACTCAGTACATAGATATTATCTGTGGTTTCCATTATCAAACAGTAAGGTATGAGAAACGCAAAACCCGCTGTATGACACACAAACTTTGAAAGGTAAATAGGTACTCAACCGCAAACCTTCCCCTTCCAAAGATCCACGCAATAAGTTGAGGATATACTCAACTTCGAATAACAAAGCCAGATTCCACTTGAGACGGACACTAAGCGGTGAGATTAGATTACTTTACTTTTTATTATTAATGCCAGTCTTCAGTTCAGAGGTCGCTGAAAACAAAACAAATTAAATACCTAATAAACCTGAAATGTCCGATTCAGAAAATGCAAATAATGAAAATACAGATGCCACAACACAAGTCAAATTAAAATTAATGAACTTAATGATTTTTTTTTAATATTATTTCATTATAAAAGTCATAGGAATGATAAAAAATATTAAATGCCTAGGGACCGTTTCTGGTTTAAAAAAATCATTTCTGCGGTACTCCCCTAACAATAAAAATAATAGAGTAAGTATCTGAGATTTATGCGTCATACAAACCTATTACAAGCGATTCTTTTTACCCGACTGCCTAAGAAGAAGGTTTATGTCTTTTGAGTGTATGTAAGTATGTATGTATATTTCTATGTCCCTGCTACTGCCTGAACGTCTGGAAGGATTTTAACGTATGAGGTATCGTTAGATTCGTCTTGATCCCGTGAGTGACACAGGATACATTTTTGCCCGACTGGCCAAAAAAAAAGTGTTAAGTTCTTTCGCAGTCAGGTTTTTAATTTTTAATGAATTCCTAAAGTTATTTTATTCTAGTCATCATATCAGCTCATATACGTCCCCACCGAGGGGCTCGAGCCTACCCTGAATTAGGGCGATCGGACCTTAGTTGACCACGTGCGCCCAGTGCGGGTTGGTCGACTTCACACACAACCTGCGAGTATATCCGCAGGCGTATGCAGGTTTCCTCACGATGTTTTCCTTCACCGTAAGAGTGTCGGATAAACGTACATATGAAATCGAAATTCGAAATCACATTGGTACGTGGCAGGATTTGAACCACGACCTCCCGTACAGGAGGCGGCGGCCCTAGCCGTTACGCCACCGACGCTCTTTCCGAAATTCCAAGGACTAAGACGATAATTAGACCTTCATTATTGTCACGACTTTAAAAACTCGCTGAAGGCCAAACAGAAAATGTTCACACACTGAAACACCGTAAATATTTTAACAAAATTGGGGACAGACACCGATAGGCCTTTTATTACCTTTTAAAGAGTGACCTACTTTGTTATTATCTGTGGACGTCGCAACGCACTCTAAATTGAATTTGGATATTATTATTTTTGTTGGTCTATAAAAGACTTTTTTATTGAGTGGAATGGGTAACCTGATTTGAGGATTACAATTAGGGATGGGACGGTGTGTGACTATCCACAAAAGTCGATAAAGAATGGAAAGTATCTTCATACCGTAAACTCGATCACTTGCCGACTTTCGAGCTTACGATAGTAGCCAACTGAACTTAAGTCACAGAAGAATTAAGCATGATATGAGTTTTCTCCAGATCCCTCAGGAACTATATCGGGTAATTCTGATGAGCAATCTATGTCACTTCCCACCTCCTAGACCAATTCAATTTCAATCCGTTCCTGCGTTGCGACGCCGACGTGCGCGTGCGTGGAAATGAATTTTCGCCAGAATACCTCAGGAACTATGTCAGGATATGCTAATTAGTAAAGTATGTGATTTGAGGTCGGTACCAACCCACAGCTACATACCTAAGAAATGTTTTTGATTTGATGGTTTTGCTGGCACCGACCTCAAAAAAAATTGTAGGCCCATAATTTGATTCGTTTCTCTTACCTTTGATTTCGTTATTGTTGGGTAATTTCGTGTACTTATATTATATAATGCGTCAGTGGCGTAATAGCAAGGGTCGCTAACTCCTGTACGGGAGGTTGTGGTTTGATCCTGCCACGTACCAATGGGTTTTCGCATTTCGATGTCATATGTACGTTTGTCCGATGCTCTTATACGGTGAAGGAAAACATCGTGAGGAAACCTGCACACGCCTGCGAAGAAACTCGAAGGTTGTGTGTGAAGTCGACCAACTGGGGCTGCGTGGTCAACTAAGGTCCGATCGCCCTAATTCAGGGTATGCTCGAGCCCCTCGGTGGGGACGCATATAGGCTGATATGATGATGTTATATATAAATATTATTTCATACTTTTGAGTGAATTTCTCTTTAAAGTCGGTTTTAGTTTATTAAACTTTTTTCTTTATTTTTTTACGAACTGTGCCCACGACTTCGTCCGCGTGGAGGTTTTGATGAACGATATTTGCACGATAATAAAATAGAGAAAAGATAATAGAAAAAAACAAATAATACTTAAAGATAAAAGAAAAAATAGAGAACAAGAAAAAAAAAGAAAAACAATAAATAGGAAAACGACCACACTGAATATAATAAAAAATTACAGTAGAGATTAAAGATACGAAGAGATATAATTTACTCGTGAAAGTGAAGAATAGAAAAAGAAACAGAAACAAAGGAAAATTATATAATTGGATGTTAACCTCTATAATGCTTTAGTAAAAAGCAGTCGTTCCCAATATTACAAAATCCAATACTTAGATTTGATTCAGATCTTGAAGGAATTAGGTCCAATCGATCAATTAGGTAATGCAGTTTGTGTGCCACAAACGTAAGTGCGTTGTATTATCCCTGCAGCGCCATCTATTGGCCATTCAGATCTAAAAGGAATTAAGTCCATGCTTTCGATCAACAAGCTAAGGCAGTTTGCGCGCCGCAAACGTAAGCGCGTTTTACTATTCCTGCAGCACCATCTATTGGCAGTTTGTCACTATGATCACAATGTTCTTGGTATGTGTAGGTTATATGGAAAAAAATAGGTTTAATTATTTTTATTACATGTATTAAAAGTATTAAAAAAGCTGTAGGTACATCACCCGAATTTTGGCCTGGTCGGGGAATTGAAGATTGAACTCCCAACCCTCAGCCCAAGAGGCAGGAGCTAACTACTGGCCCACCGGGACAGTAGAACCTAAAAATTTATTTTCGTAAAATATTTTTTTCATAAAGAATAATAAAAAAAACTTTCCCGAGAGGTCTATACTATTATATTCAATTCGCAATAATTTTTTTAACTTCTCATACAATACACACAAAGTTAAAGCTAAATTTCTTTGCGCATTATCTGTGTTTTCAAATAGTTCAGTTCACTAGTTGAAGCGGCAGTTACAATTGGTCAAACTTTTATGACCTGATACTTCATCTTCAAACATCGACAACCTCAGATCAAAAATAAAAGCTAGATTTAGTGTTAGCGCTTTGAATAAAAAAACTCTGCTCCAATCACGACGGAACAGAGTTTTCCTTACAGTCACGCTTTGGCAGACTTACCGTCAACATGCTGAAACGTTCTGTGACATGTCTCATATGCACCTGTCTCAAATACAGTGAATGACCTATCACGTGCCGAAATATTATTCGAGGTCACCACTTAAGGTAAATATCATCATCATATCAGCCGAAAAACGTCCACTGCTGGACAAAGCCCAAGGATTTCCACGACGACCGCTCCTGCGCTGCCCGCATCGTTGGGTTTGGTAGCCTGGAATCTGCCGGGGATCCCTCGCACCCCCCACCCCGCCGTTACCATGACTGCTACTGGAGCCAGGAATAGCGGGGCCGCCGGGGACTAGGGGCTGTTTTCTGGGTGTGGAATTCATAGGGGGGTTTTGCCGTAATCGCCACGCTTGGCAGGCGGGTTGGCGATCGCTGTTTGATTGCAGATGTGTTGCAATGCACGGAAAGACGCTGCTGCCCACCCTCCATCCGCCTCACCATGACTATGACAAGGTAAAGATGCATACGTATAGATTAGAACAAACGTTACCCCACTTTTCAATCGACTTGCAAAAAGAAGGAGGTTCTCAATTCAACTGTATGTTTTTGTTTTTTTTTGTTATCTGTGTTACCTCAGAACTTTTGACTGGGTGAACCAATTTTTATTATTCTTTTTTTATTTGAAAGCTAGTGCTCATTGTTTGGTCCCATATAAATTTTATCCAAATCGGATGTAGTATTTTTTTAGAAAATTAACAAAAACCAAAAATAATAATGCAAAAATCTACTTAGTTGTTGCGATGGAAGTCGGTTTTTAAAGTGTTTAGCGTTTTTTGTTATGATTGTTGTATGAAACTCGACGTCTACATTATATTTTTTAATCTGATTCGACAAATCGATAATATTCACAACTCGTCGACTAGCCAATACAACGGCAGCACATCACTATTGAAGTAGAAGTAATAACCGGGGAATTTTCGTTCCAGTAATGAGGTTTGGGGGAAATTGAAAATTCGGTACGGAACCTTTGCCGAACGTAAGTGGGAACATGAGGTGAGCTAGCGAATTTCAGTTCACTGTACGTACGTACACTCGACCAAAGCATAGTACATTTAAATTGGTTTTTGTGTACAGCACACGTACAGTCAACCAAAGAATTCTTCGTTGCCTGTTAAATTGTAGGACGTAGGTAGTTTAGTTAGCTTAGGGCTTGTGCACAAATCACGTGAGGTTGATGGCTTGATGGCGCTTGAACCCGCCCGCTATATACATAATCTTAAAATTAGGTTGAACTAAAAAATACACGTGAAGTTGTGAGGGGGGTAGCCCAAGAACCTCACCAAATATCACCAGGGGAAGGGGGTCAAAAAGTAGCCGAAAAAACCTCGCGTGATTTGTGCACAAGCCCTTACATAAATGCTTACTTAAATGGCAGTGGGTGAGACACATAGCACGCAGAACATGACCGTTGGGGTAGTAAAGTTCTCAAGTGGCAACTGCGCACAGAAAGGCCTCCCTCTCGGTGAACCGACGACCTGGATAATAATCGCAGGAAACTGCTGCGGATGCGGGCAGATCACAGCCGATCTTAGTGGAAGTCCTTGGGGGAGGCCTTTGACTAGCAATAGACGTGCTTAGGCTGATTGGCTGATGATGATGATGATCTATTTTATCACTCTACTGTACCGGATCATCAAATGAAAAATTAATTAGCTCAATAACTTATTTATTAAATAATGTGTCACATTTTGTTACTGTTCGAAATTTATGTAATAAAGCTGTTGCCCGCGGCTTCGCCCACATGAATATTGATGGCGCGCGGTGCACAAGCCGAAAGCGGCTTGGGGTTCCTTTTTTGATATAGCCATCCCGGGGGTGCACGTAACAACTGTACGAAGTTTCAACGCAATCGTTTGAACGGTATGGCAGCGCATAAAATACGAACAAACAAGAAACATTCATTTTTATTAAATAATAGATTTAGAAAAAATATATCTGGAAGAAATAAAACTTTAGGAATATTTGATCTATTTGTTACCATTTTTGCTTGTGACCAGAGATGTGCTATATAAATCTCTGCTTGTGACTGATTGTTCCTTATAAAAATAAAATAAATTAAATCGAAATGTGTGATGGGACAGTAGAAATGAAACTTCAACGGAGTGGAAAAACGAATCTCAAAAAAATTTTACTGACCGGCAGCACGGTCATTATCTGAATGAGTTCGACTATTAGTGGCATTTTTCTTGATCGTTTCCGTGTCTCGCAATGTACGTCATGCCGTTGGTGCCGGTTGCTTTCAACTAGATGGCAATTGTTAACCCGTGTGAGTTGCCTTATAACCGGCTTGCGTAACTTCTGACCGTGGGGTTCGCCACTAGCCACACAAGCTCCACCGACCCAGACATGTCACCCTGTGGAGTAGGGCCTAACCTTCCTGAGTTTGGGAATAGTTCCACGCCCTACCCGTAGGGACGTTTACACACACACACACACACACACACACTAACACACAAATCATACACCACTAGCCACACAAGCTCCACCAACCCAGGCTTGTCTCCTTGTGCATAGGGAGTTTGGCAATAGTTTACACTCACACCACATCATACACATTATTTTCTAAAACATTTTTAAGTCTGTGAGTTGTATGGAATTCATTTTCGTTAAAAACTCGAAGTCTGTGGTTCGGACGATCACATAACCTTCTTTTACACTTTCGTAGCTCCAAGGTAAAAAACTACCACCTACTTTAAAGTTAGCTATGAATATAAGGAAATCCAAAAAAATCTTATGTATGACACATATACTTCTCCCATACATCGATATCCGTCACGTTGAATTCTACAACTGAAAATATAATTTGTAATAGCAAAAAAAATGTGACATATCAACAAATTATAATTTCTGGATATTTTCCTTTGCTTGTGTTATGTATGAAACCTTCTTTTGCCAAACCTGATTCTAGGTCAGGGGTGTCCAACATAATTTGGTGAAGGGCCAGGTTTAGGATTTTATAGCCGGGGCGGCCCATAGGAAATATCCAAAAGTAAAGAAAATTTCCAATAAAACGAAACAATATTGTTTATTTAATTTTTGTTTACTTATGTTAGGAGGAAGAGTCACTTTTAGAAAACCTACCTAATGCCATGACTGACACCTTTTTTGTTTGCACAAAGTATCTAAATTATGTAACATAATATGTTGATATTATCAACAAATTATATTTTCTGGATATTTTCCTTTGCTTGTGTTGTGAGACGTTCTTTTGCCAAACATAATTCTAGGTCAAAAGAAAGTACCTTGATTTAGTTGCAAGTATGTATTTAAATTATGTGACATATCAACAAATTATAAATTCTGTATATTTTTTGCTTGTGTTGTGAGACCTTCTTTTGCAAAACATGATTCTAGGTCAAAAGAAAGTAACTTGTTTTAGTTGCAAGTACGTATCTAAATTATGTGAAATATCACCAAAAACAATAATTTCTGGATATTTTCCTTTGCTTGTGTTGTGAGACCTTCTTTTGCCAAACATGATTCTAGGTCAAAAGAAAGTACTTTCATTTAGTTGCAAGTATCTAAATAGATGATATTATGACCATATCTTTCCATTATGCTTTGACTATGAATCTTAATTTTTTTACAATGAGGTATTTTAGGAACCCTCAAAACAATATTTGTCTTAGGGATTTTTTTTAATCCACAATTATTGATAAGCCCTTGACATTATCTCATCTGATGGTAAGTGAAGATGATGCTAAAGATGGATGCGGGCTTACAAAGATTCCCCAACGCAATGGGGACCTGGCTATCTTATCTTCAAGCCGGAACACATCAACGCTGTTAACACTGATGTTTGGCAGCAAGACTTAGATAAGATAGTGGTACGTAGCCAGGCGGGCTACGTAAATACCGTACCAACAACCAAACCGAGTATCGCAATGTTGACCCCGCTGGAAATCGAACCCACGACCACCTGGTGTAATGTGAATGAACGAACGGTTTAAGAGGTGGTTGAAATGATATGTTTTCGGCTCATATCAAGTTCCATCGCCCAACATTCATTTTGTAAGTTACCGCTGTGTAACTTGGACAGAGAATGTTTATCAGACCACACTGGAAGGTAAGCATGAACACAATACAAAGGGCTTTACATATTAAGCCTCCAGAGTCCACATGTACCCTCTCTTCTCTAGGGGCATCCCCTTGAATAATAAGTAAGATGATAAACTATGGAATCTACCTACCTATTGTAGTTTAGGGTAGCGTACCTAAAAGGTGCCAACTGTACCCTATTGCTAAGTCTACGCATTGCTGTGCGTCCGTCCGACTGTCCTACATACTTAAGGCAAGGAATTGATTGGAACAGTTGTCTCTGTCTTTTTCTTTACGTGTAAAAAGTAGAGAAAATAACTGTCACAAAAATACCATAGCAACAAATAAAACATATGTGTCAGTTGGGAAAAAGTCGTTTCTCTGTAAGCTTCTAAAATAATATCCAAAATATCGTGGCGACCGTGACAGGACTTTTTCAAACAGTAACTACAGCATACTCTACGCATTGCTGTGCGTCCGTCCGACTGTCCTACATACTTAAGGCAAGGAATTGATTGGAACAGTTGTCTCTGTCTTTTTCTTTACGTGTAAAAAGTAGAGAAAATAACTGTCACAAAAATACCATAGCAACAAATAAAACATATGTGTCAGTTGGGAAAAAGTCGTTTCTCTGTAAGCTTCTAAAATAATATCCAAAATAACGTGGCGACCATGACATTGCCCCTGAGAGGCTGAATAAAGTACGAGGGGGTGAGAGGCCTTAGCTCATCGGTATTGTTAGCGAAGTAAGTAAGAGGTCTATTGTTCATAGTTGCTTCACAATCGCATAGAACAGTATAAAATTCGGTCAGTGTAAGCGATGCACGACCCAGAACTCTTACTAACATCTGCTTGACAACACCAATAAGTCTCTCGTAGAACCCTCCCCACCAAGGAGCGCTGGGAGGCAAGAAATTCCATCTGATTTTCCTCATATTGGAAAATGCAACAACATTGTTCCAGTCCACAGAATTTAGCATGTTGCTGACACCCACAAAGTTCGTGCCATTATCACTGTAAAGACAAACCACTCTACCGCGTCGAGAGATAAAACGTCTTAGCGCAAGAATAAACTCACTTGCCGATAATGATTCCACGACTTCCAAATGTACTGCACGATAGGTAGCACAAGTGAAAAGAACTATCCAGCACTTGCTCTGTGACTTCAATAGCAGCGGTCCGGCTAGATCTACACCAGTAGCTTCAAAAGGAGCCTTGGCCTCAATGCGATCCATCGGTAAGTTGGCAGGTGGAGTTTGTTGTGGCTTTGCCTTGAAGCGTTTACAGATGATACATTCTCTAATAGTCCTTTTAACCAGCCGTCTAATACCTACAATCCAAAATGTTTCACGCAGATTTGACATCAGACTTTGTGTGCCAGCGTGTTGTAGAATCCTGTGGCGTTCTTCAACAAGGCGTTGAACGATTGTGTTACGTGCTGGTAGGACGACAGGGGACCTAAAATCGAAGCTTTCATGCATGTGAGTTAATTTTGTTTCGAGGCGAACAACACCATGATCATCAAGGAATGTTTGTAGGTTTTTAGATCTGTTATGATGCTTAGCCTGAATTAAGCGAAACAAAGCTCTTTCTGCACGCTCAATATCCTCACAGGAAAGACCATTATAAGGAAGAGCAGAAGAAACCTTATATTTCATCCTCAGTATCCAACCAACCATTCTTATAATTTTGGAGTAAGAAGAAAAATATGTCAAACTGTCCAAGAATGAATTTTCTTCTAACGTCATAACCCTGATTGGAGTTACCCTGCGTTCTTCGTTCACTTGATCAACCTTAAAAGGGATATCTGAAACTGGCCACTTCTCCTCATCTAATGATAACCAAGCTGGGCCTTCCCACCAGCTGCTCTCGAGCAAGGTTTTAACCCCTACTCCCCTAGAAGGTAAGTCGGCTGGGTTCAGATGCCCTGGAACATGTTTCCACGAATCTTTACAGGATAAAGCTCTTATTTCACTAACTCTATTTGTTACGAAAACACTCCAAACTCCGTCACCCTTAATCCAGCACAGCACTACGCTTGAATCAGTCCAATAGTGAATGGGACAATTCTTGACATCAAGAGCCTCCACAACTGTGGTAGCTAGTCTAGTAGCAAGTGTAGCTGCGATTAACTCGAGACGAGGTATCGTGATTTTCTTCGCAGGGGTCACTCTGGCTTTAGCCATCACAAGACGTACACACACATCACCTTCGTGTTCAGAACGAAGAAAGATGCAAGAAGCATAAGCTAATTGGCTTGCATCACAAAAAACATGAAGTGAGTTGTGACATGACGATATATCGTGACGTGTTAAGCGCCTAGGAACTTTTATATCACGGATGAGATGTAATTGGTCTGCCCAACACTTAAATTCGTTGATTAGATCTAAAGGTAATTCTTCATCCCATGACAGTTTAGTAGCCCATGACCTTTGCAAAATTATTTTAGGAACGATAATTGTGGGACAGCAAATACCAATTGGATCGAACACCTTATGTACTATAGATAGTAGACTGCGTTTTGTAATACGTCCTTCTGCGCCGCTGATTGAGTTTACAACGCAACTGAGCTCATCATTGTTGACATCCCATACTATTCCTAAAACTGAATTAGTAGAAGTCTCATCTACTTTGATGGGCATATGGTTTAAAACGTTATTATATTTACATATTACCTAATTCCGCGGGATCCGGAACTCATCCGGCAGATCATGGTGCGGGATTTCCACGCGTTCTCTGATAGAGGGGTGCACATTGGCACTGACTGCGACCCTCTGTTTGGGAGGAACCTTATTATGCTGAGAGGCTCAACATGGCGTTCCATGCGGGCAGCACTGTCACCGGCATTCTCAGCATCCCGTTGTCGCAGCATGGCGCCGCTCATGGCGGACAGTTCGCGCGGGGTTGTCGAGTTCTTGCGTGGGCGCATCACTAGTGCGCAGCTGTTGGATGTTAATGACATCACAACAGCATATGTGAACGACGTGATAGCCTCCTGCGCGTTTGGGTTCGCGGTGAACTCTCTGCAAGATCCCGACAACTGCCTCTTCAGGCTCGGCAAGACGGCTGTGGTGCAGGACACCACCCAGGTTATGAAGTTCTTCGGTTACGAGAACATGAATGCCATCATGAAGCTGCTTCGCGTGAAGATCATAAAAGGGAGCCACGCGGAACAGTTCAGTCGGCTGTTCAAATCAGCGCTGAATGCGAGAAGAGAGAACGTTGCGCAGCCCCGTCCTGACTTCATACAGACGCTGGTAGATGCTGCACAAGGTAAACTGAAGATGGAGAACGAAAACAACAATAACACAAGGGGCAAGTGTGATGAGAAGACTGTCCCCACAGAAAAATTCACCGACGACGACCTAGTAGCCCAAGCGGTCCTTTTCTACGTAGCCGGTTATGACACCACTGCTAATCTGATCAACTATTTTCTCTACGAGATGGCTTCCAACCCCCAGATACAAGATAAACTTTACGAGGAGCTGGAGAAAGTACCAGGAGATGATGAAATCGAGGATATCTACGAGACAGTGAACGGGCTGGAATATTTAGAGATGAGCGTTAGCGAGGTCCTAAGACTGTGGCCGCTAGTGGGTTCTGCTGATCGAAGGTCGGTCCAAGCTTACGACTTCGGCCCTACGCGTCCTGGCAGCAAGGATCGATTGGTTGCTGCAGCCGGAATACACGTCTGGCTGCCAATCTACTCCATACACCGCGACGAGAAGTACTGGCCCAACCCTGAACAATGCGACCCCGAGCGGTTCGCACCCCAGAACAAGTGTAATATCCTGCCTTACACTTACATGCCTTTTGGAACAGGACCTAGACATTGTATCGGATCTCGCTTCGCAGCATATTACTGAAGGATAAATAACGCTGTACTGCTTGAAAAGTCGCATGGATCGATGGATCGCATTGAGGCCAAGGCTCCTTTTGAAGCTACTGGTGTAGATCTAGCCGGACCGCTGCTATTGAAGTCACAGAGCAAGTGCTGGATAGTTCTTTTCACTTGTGCTACCTATCGTGCAGTACATTTGGAAGTCGTGGAATCATTATCGGCAAGTGAGTTTATTCTTGCGCTAAGACGTTTTATCTCTCGACGCGGTAGAGTGGTTTGTCTTTACAGTGATAATGGCACGAACTTTGTGGGTGTCAGCAACATGCTAAATTCTGTGGACTGGAACAATGTTGTTGCATTTTCCAATATGAGGAAAATCAGATGGAATTTCTTGCCTCCCAGCGCTCCTTGGTGGGGAGGGTTCTACGAGAGACTTATTGGTGTTGTCAAGCAGATGTTAGTAAGAGTTCTGGGTCGTGCATCGCTTACACTGACCGAATTTTATACTGTTCTATGCGATTGTGAAGCAACTATGAACAATAGACCTCTTACTTACTTCGCTAACAATACCGATGAGCTAAGGCCTCTCACCCCCTCGTACTTTATTCAGCCTCTCAGGGGCAATGATGTCGGGGATATAGATGAGGTCGATAATACGTCCCTGAATGTGCGAGCCAAGTACTGCCAGACATTGAGGGATAATTTTAGACAACGCTTCCGCAGTGAATACATTAGTCACCTCATACAGAAAGGTTCCAAGTGGAACACCTCACAATCACTGAAGGTCGGTGACGTGGTGCTCATTGAGTCCGACTGCAAACGTTTGTTGTGGCCACTAGGTATCGTTGAAGAAACATACATTGGTCGTGATGGACATGATCGTGTTGCGAAAGTTCGTACAGCTTCCGGCCATAAAGTGCGACCATTTCAGAGGCTGTATCCTCTCGAGCTTCATCAAGCACCCAAGGACGTTGAGGGATTAGTACCACTTACTTCGACTCAGACTCAGAAAGACACTAGCGTGGGAGCCTCAAACACTGACGTAATTGGACAACCGACTGTGACTCGTTTTGGACGTTTGTCTAGGCCACCCGCACGGTTTAATTTTATGTAATTTTGTATGTTCTATTTACCCTTTATGTATGATCTTTGGACCTTCCGGTCCTCCCTGGCCGGGAGTGTCACAAAAATACCATAGCAACAAATAAAACATATGTGTCAGTTGGGAAAAAGTCGTTTCTCTGTAAGCTTCTAAAATAATATCCAAAATAATAACCTCACTTTTTCACTTTTTCAATGGTTATTCGTTTCAATCAAAAACTACAATGAAAGTATAAAAAATAATAACATTACTCACTTTGTATTATGATAACCAATATTGTTATATATTTTTTTTAATTTATACCTCAAAATATTAGTCATTACTAGAGTTGAAAGTAATTGTGTTGACCCATCTTTGGGATTTTTTTCTATCCAGCCAAAACTACTCAATCGTGTTTCTAATAACTTTTGACTTTAAGGAACATCACATCAACAATAAGGGTATTTTTGTTCAACCTTGAGTTTTCTATCGTTTAGGAGTAACTGACGTCAAAAATAACGAAAATCTGTAATATTACCGCCTTAAGTTTCACTCATTTAACCGCCTCCGTAGCTCAGAGGCAAAGTTTACTGGCTTTACAGAGGAGGTCGCGGGTTCGATTCCCGGCGGGGTCAATTGTAAGACTCGGTTTGGTTGGTGGTAGGGCATTTTCTAAGCCCGCCTGGCTAGCTACCACCATCTTATCTAAGTCTTGCCGCCAAATATCAATGTTGATATCATTGGTGTGTTCCGGCATGAAGATAAGATAGCCAGTTCCCCATTGCGTTGGGGAATCTTAGTAAGCCCGCTTCCATCTTCGGCAACATCGTCACTTACCACCAGGTGAGATGTTGTCAAGGGTTTACCAATTGTGAATAAAAAAAATAAAAAAAATCCGGCGCGACGGGCGGCATGTTTGAACTTAGGGCGGCATCTTTGACAGAGTGTTTGTCGGAAGCCGTCTAAGAGGCGGTTACATGAGCAAAATTGAACTTTACCGATTGTTGATATTCTTGGTTCCTGAAAGTGCTAAATTTTATTGGAGTTGAGTGTCCCCACCGCCTAACAACTGAACCGCTGTATTTGGAAATTTGAAAAAAATAATGAAAGTAGTCTATATAATGAATTAAAAATGAAAACTATCACGGCTAAGTAAGGCTTTCTTAGTTTAGAAGAAATAGTCAACCAACTAAAGATGTGTAGTTCGATTTGTAAAAAGTATAGATGAAACGGATATCCGGTTACTATCCGGTATCCGGCCTCTCCGGCCATATTTTACCATCCGGCCGGATACCGGATAACAGGACACTATCCGGTTCGGCCGGATACCGGATATTAAAAAATACGCAACATTAAATTTAGGCAAGTACTCAAACTAGCACATCCGGTATCCAGTATCCGGCCAAACCACTATCCGTTTCATCTTTAGTAAAAAGTTCATAGATTTTTCATGCAATACCTATGTTCTATTAACAATTGTAAATATAATTTTGTTTTCAAAAATAAACATATTTTAATAAAGACTATGGAACCATACTCTGAGCTAGTCCGACTCGCACTTGGCCGGTTTTTTTATCCACAATTGGTAAGCCTTTGGCAGCATCTCACCTGATTGTAAGTGACGATGATACGGAAGATGGAAGCGGACTTACCTAGATTCCCCAAGGCAATGGGGAACTGGCTTTCTTATCTTCTAGCCTGAACACATGAATGCATCAATGCTGTTAACATTGATGTTTGGCGGCAATACTTAGATATGATGTTGTTACTTAGCCAGGCGGGCTTAATAAATACCCTACCGCCAACCAACCTGAGTCTTACAAAGTTAAACTCCGCCGAGAATTGAACCCGCGGCCCGCGACCTCATGATGTGAAGCTCATGGACTTAAACAAAGAGTTTACAAAAAGAAACTATTGTTCGAAGTTTAAATATAATCCCTAGGAAATAATAATCATGGGCTCTATAATGTACAGCTCGAAAAATTTAACGGGACAATGCGGATAAAATGGCTTTCGAAAGCTATTTCAAAATAACTGCCAAAGAATAGTTAAGGCTTACACCGCCGCCAACGACCAACTTTGTAACCACTTTTTACTTTAATTATGGATTTTTTTATCAAAAAAAATGTTTTTTTTTGTACTTTACAGGATATGGTTAGTAATTTTGATTTCCTCGAATTCTATTTTAATAAACAGAACTAAAGAAAAAAACATCTTTATCCATACTTTTTTTCTAGTTGTAACCATATTACTGCTGCAATTTTTAATCGACATTATGATAATTTATGAACTTCTTAACAAAACAATATAAAGTGATTATGTTTTTTTAACTTTTTGAAAATTCTTCTTATTTTATTTATAATGAATTAAAAACCACAATTTTCGCACGATTCGTCCGCTGCGACTGACGTAACAGCCACGTTGCAGTACGAGCTGACAAGAACTTTATCTCAAAGCTCTTTCGTTCGATGTGTGAAAGCTCGTGAATCGAGTTGCTAATTTTAGGGACGCAGGAGCCTTAAGAGGAAACGCGGTCGAAAGAATAGGTATTTGAACAAAACATTGCTGTCTCCCTCCCCCAAATCTCTCCGTATACAGCAAGAAGAGGAGAACTGCAGCGCAGACCGATAATAGGCATTAAAATTGAGCCAAACAGCATTTCGTAATCCCCTATTTCCTCCTCCAAAATTTGAGCAATAATAATATTTTTTTCAAAAAGAAATAAAAAATAACTTTACCTATGCCTCTATGTTTTCATTTTATTGTTAATATGCGTATTAATTTTTGGGGGGGGGGGGGTGTCTGAAAATGACGTTTCAATTAAGTAAATTTCTCAATTTTTGAAGGCTCCTACTTCCTATTATAATTAGAATATGGGAAAAAACAAAACATAGTGGCATGGCCATGGTAGATATAGGTTTGATGAAAAAAAAATTTGCTCTATTGTCACTATACAGGGAGGAAACAGAGGACTAAATGGTGCCCGCGTTTCCTCTTAAAACGCGCTCCAGCCAGACTAGCAGCTAACGAAGGAAATTGTATCCAAACTCAGTACGAACAGTACGAGTTAGTTGGACGAGTCTAATTACATTAAATAGTTACCGTTTATATCCGAGACGGAAGTGGAACGGTTATTCGTGCTCAGTGCAGTTACGGTACAGTCAACCGCACGCCTCTATGGTAACACTACCAGTGAAAGCTAAAAAAAATCACCCCCATACAAAGTCAACTGTCAGCTGATCAATTAGTATGAAGCGTCCAATTTTTTTGTGAATGTAAAGCTGTTCATAATTACAGGTAGAACCCCTAATAAAAGAATCAGGGACAACAAATTACGACCTTATACGGCAACACTGGCAACACCCAGAACTTTAGTCTTACTAGTGATTTTTTGGCGGTAGTAAACGCATTTGTAGTTTTATTTTATTGTTTTTACATTGTTTTCTGCATGCTGCTTTAAAAAGTGGTGTGTTTTGGAGAAAATCGTCTGGTGCATGTGAGCAATGTGAAGGACAAGAAAATAAAATGAAAGAGGACGCGAAAACCCAATTTGCACTGGGTGCAGTTTCATAGATACCCTACCGCAACCGGGTGTTCCACCTCAGAATGAGGCTGCTGCAAATGCTGTCAAGAACTCAAGAGAATATTTGTAATGCACCGGCACTAGCATTGAAAATCAAAAAATAAATGAAGATCAATTATATGAAGACGGTCTCAAAAGGGCTTTTGTACCCAGAGACGTTAATATATTCTTAAAAAAAGCCGAAAACTTCTTTCTTACAAAGAGAGAACGCTAGAACCACAGACGTGCGTTCAAGTGTAAGTAAAGATCGGGGCATCTAAGTTGAAAAGTGCTCAGTCTCTTATTTTCGCACCAAGCGACTCCAGCTGCCCACCCAGCCCCCGCGTGCCTCCGAGTAACCCGCACAACGCTATACCTGCGCGCTCCCTACCTGCGCGAATGACCGCCATTTGTGTTTTAATTATACGTGCGGTTACCGTGTGGGAAGGGTTCCGTACCTGAAGGTTTGATGGTACAGAACCCTCGGTGCGTGAGTTCTACTGGCACTTGGCCTAACCGTATGTATGTAATATTGATGGAAACCTACAATATTCGTATATGTTAGTCCATGTGTTTTGCATGAATTTATGAATGTACGTTTGTCCACGTATTTTTTAGAAACTTAAAATCAAACTATTTTTTTTTAATTACATTAAGTATTTTTCAACCAAGGGAACTGGGTAAATATATCGGTTTAGTAGTTTTCAAGATAATTATGGACTGTTAAGTATGTACCAATTATCTACTGGGAAACACGTCGTTAGTTTAACACTGCAATTATGTATGTGATTAAAGTCAATTGTTTTAATGTTTTTATTTTAACGTTGTACATTTTAAGCTTCCCTAACCAAGGTAATCCTATTACCTACTAAGCTTTCAAAGGGCTATCTTTTTGACCACAATAGCTAGCCTCTTGAGATTTTCATACACTGCTTGTGTTCCATACACTATACTCTGTATAACGACAAATAGAAAAATGGTAGAGCCTGCTTATGCTACTTCTTCCGATGCTCGGTTTCCAATCCAAAACTTTACTGCCCCAACGGCTGTCTGTTCTACGCTACCCAGTGCCACTTAAATTTAGAGATTCTGTGAGCTATATCGGTTACCTTGGTTCTCTACGAATCTCCTCATTTCTGATTCGATGGCGAAGGGAAACTCCGAGCATAGCTCTTGGGGTGACCTTGAACCTTCATAATATGGGGCTCATACTAAGCGAACATATCTCGGCAACACACACTGGTCATACATACATCATCATATAAGCTCGAAATATACGTCCCCACCGAGGGGCTCGGGCCTACCTTGAATAAGGGCGATAGGACCTTAGTCAACCACGTGGGCCCAATGCGGGTTGGTCGACTTCACACTCAACCTTCGAGTTTCTTTGCAGGCGTGTGCAGGTTTCCTCACGATGTTTTGTTTACAGACATATATACATACATAAATACATACAATTCACCCAAAAACATGACCCTCATTTGGGCAGTCGGGTAAAAATACAAGAAAAAGAGCAATTTTAGTTTTTTAATAGTAACAAAGACAAATATTTGATCTATTGTTGATAAGTAAGTATATGTCAACGGGATATTATCAAAACCGCTATATTACATTCTCACTACTTACACTAAATTCAGTTAGATTATAATATGACGGTAAATTGTTAATCGGCTTACAATTTCACGGCCCATCCTAATAAAACCGATGATTTTTTCTTCTGCGAAGCATTCTGCTACCGGGGGTATAATTCTGCCTAGTTTCGTGAGGCTCTTTGACTGTTTAATCAATCAAACCTGACCGAACCTAACATCGCTCGCTTCGCTCGCTCATTAATTTAATGTTATTCACTTCGCTTAGTGTTATTGTAATGTCACTAGTGAGATTACAGTGACACTAGTAAAGTTGTAAGCAGTATGTTACGGTTCACAATCTTTCGACAGTTTAGATTATATCTAACGCGGTTTTTACAATTTTACGGTGACATATATAAGGTCTAACAAAATTAGCTGAAACTATTTTAACTGGTGCTTCTACCCATGAATCTTAACAACTTTCCCCATGAAACCCATAGACAAATCTCAAAAAAAAAATTGAACTTCCCATACTAAGTTGGTTGATCAGCTGATCGAGTTAGTATGGGAGAGCCAATTATTTTTTTTTGTGATTTGACTATGGGTTCCACGGGGAAAGTTGTTCAGTTTCATGGTTAGAAGCACCAGTTAAAATAGTTTCAGCTAATTTTGTTACACCTTATATACTCATATCCACAAACAAAAGGAGACCTGTTTTGCTCTCTCTCTCTCTCTCTCTTATCGTGTGGCACAATTAACCGTGCTATCCAAGGGATAAACGACGGCGGTAGCCTGGTGTTGCACTTAGCATCACCCGCGGTCACGTGTAGGGTATTTAGATTTACACCTACGGACGTGTGCAACGCTGTGTGCGTTGTGTGTTTTGCTGGCACCACAGGAAGTAACTAGTATCTCATCTGTGCCACAGCACAGATGATGCCACAGGTACGACAACGTGCGGTAACCGCCCCTAGGGTAGTTAGAACAGCGGTTAGTGCTCGCAGTTGGTTCTGATCTGACGGTGAGGCGCAGGCGGCGGCACGGTGCAAGTTAAAATGTCAAAACTTCCATACGATATCTAATCTCGCTCCCATCTTGTGGCGGTGGAATTGAGTAAGCTTATGAGAGAAACTATCATAGAACTTTCAGAACATTGTATTTTGTGGTCCTTCTTTTAATTGCATCGTAGAGGAATAAATCTGTTCCAAATGTTTAAAAACCAAATTAGACTTCGATTAACAAAGGAACAACCCTTAAATTTACTAATGATTTAATAAATCCTCGACTACATCGTCACTTATCAGGTGAGATGTAGTCAAACGCACTCCAATTTTTAATAGAAAAAAAACAAAAATAAAACTAGTATCCTTCTGGATTCTGAGTACGTTTATTTCAAATCATCATCATCATCATATCAGCCAAAAATCGTCCACTGCTGGACAAAGGCCCCCCCCAAGGATTTTCACGACGACCGGTCCTGCGCTGCCCGGGAAGTAAAGTGCCCGAATTGTTCCGTTTGTTTCTTTTTGGGGCAGTAAAGTTCTCGAATGGCGACCGCGCACCGGAAAACGTAGCATAGGCAGGCCTCCCACTCGGTGGACCGACGACCTGGTGAAGATCGCGTGAAGCCGCTGGATTATTTCAAATACCTATACTTAAATTATTTTCAATTTGAGTACTATATTTTACCTACAGCCCACAATACGGGTTTTTAACAGTTAATTAATAATCTCGAAAAAATTAAAGACCGAGTCTTTCTCAATGATCTGTATGTTACTTTAATAAAATAAAATAAAATAAAAATAAATTTAAACCTAAACCTGTCTTTAGAGTAAAGTTTGTGCCACGGTTTTGCATTTTATTATTAGATACCTAGTAACTTTAAGAACATAAAATTATTATTTGTTTATAATTTATTTAAACTCAGGTAACTAGAATTAATAGTTTTTGGTAGTACGCTGGCTAAAATTAATTTAAAAAAAAGCGTGTGGCATTCGGGGACTGCCGCGGTAAAGCTATTGCATATCATTTTTTATCAACTTATGCAATGATAGTTAATTGTTTATTTTTTATTTATGTAGTATTTATTCACTATATTTTTATGTTTTACTGTTTTCGTGTGCTCCTTTTGATTAAAGGACCATAATATAGTCCTTGGGGCGCGGGATGTTTATGTAATAAATTAACACTAAGAAAGTTACACCAGTACAATTGGCTAAGTCATTTTAGTACCGCAAATCGCTAATAAATGGCACTGTAAGTTTTTATTAGAACGCGGGGAGTGTTAGGTTTTATTTTCGTTACGGAATTTCTTGATTCGGTCGCCGCGCTCAAAGCCCGCGATAAAAGCCATGCAATAGCTTAAAACTATAATCACATGAACAAGTCCAAAACTGTCCAACACTGGCTCCCATCTTGGATTTCCCAGTCCACATGCCACGTAGAAAATTGAAACTAGATAAAATTTTCGCAATATCCTCTCGGCCCACCTGGATGCAATCTTGAACTCGGCAGCCCCTGCAATAGTTGAACACGGCGGGGTTGCAAAATATATTATGTTTATTTTATTTATCCATTGCAACGAGAAGCTAAGCCCAATTTGAGTTTGGTTTGAGACTAGCTACTGTTTATGACTTTGTCTGTCTTTGATTAAATTCCTGAACTACTAAGGTTCCAATGAGCTGAGCTAAACTCACCCATGTACACTTTGCGATAAAGGAAATGTTCACATCTGACATAAACCAACAGATTGCTTACCTTCCTCTTGAGAATCGTAGTTTTTTTATCAACAATTGGTAAACCCTTGGCTTCATCTAACCTGAACACTATCAGGTTATATCTATATCTAACACTATATCTAACAGCATTGATGTGTTCTGGCTTGAAGATAAGATAGCCAGTTTTCCATTGCGCTGGGGAATCTTGGTAAGCCTGCTTGCATTTTCGGCATCATTGTCGACTTCACACACAACCTTTGAATTTTTTTTCGCAGGCATGTGCAGGTTTCCTCGCGATGTTTTCCTTCACCGTAAGAGCGTCGGATAAACGTACATATTGTAACGAAAATGGTTGAAAATTGGGTTAAATACCCTTTAAATTTTCGTTACATTATACGTAGAATTTAGGGGTTGTATGGCCAATGTTGAAAAATGGAAAAGGAAATTTCGTGGAAATGAATAAAAATATAATTTAAAATTTGTAAAGTTTGTACAGCTGGTTTTTAAAAAATATGTTGGTCACCTCTTTATGCGTACACGTAATAATATTAAATTTAGTAGTTCTAAAACTATGACTAAAATTGAATAGAAAATTAACACGTGTGATTACACCTTTAGTCCATTTAGAAATTTTATCAAAAGTAGCAATGACGATCTATAGTATATTGTTTACAGTTATTTTAGTGAAAATACCTCGAATTACTTATAAACTATCACACTGTTAAATTTATAAAGTTCAATATAAGCAGAAGGAATCTTGTCCGGGAAATAGGAAAATTAGATAACAAAGGCGTGTACTTCCCTTATCAGCTGACGAGAAGATGGTATATCGCTTTCGCTGACTGATGGTATATCTGTTTCGCAGCTGACACAATGGTGGTGGATTTTAACGGCTTTGGACGACCTTGTTGGAAATAAATCCCTCCCCACTGGGCACGTTAAGGGGTATGCTAAAAACCTTAGAAATATGAGAGAAATCGAATTTAGTATAGCGCCATTCGCCAAGGAAAAATCAGAAAGAAAGTAGGAAACTCATACCTTGAAACAGCGGCAAGGGTTCCGTTGTATAAATTTAATTCAAGTTGTATACGTTGATTCACATTAAAATTTCCAGACAAAAACACACAATATCAAAAAAAATTCTCCTCCGGTGACCAACATTCATTTCTTTTTTCTCTTCAATCAATCCAACTCTGTCAGAAGACGCCTTTTTAGAATTTCGCATGAAAAATATTCTGAACCCACAAAAAGGTTTTATTTTGTAACTAAACCAAAAATATTACGTTACAATATGAAATGGAAATTTAAAACCAGATTGGTACGTGGCAGGATTCGAACCACGAACTCCCGAACAGGAGGTAGCGACCCTTGCCAATGCGCCACCGACGCTCTATGCGCCACCGACGCTCTGGCGTGAATGTTAAAGGATCTTTCATCATTAGCTCACCTGAATAACCTGAAAGAATACAACTATCGGTCTATATGTACTTATATTATTTAAAAGAATTATCTTCCAACTCCTAACCATTAAGGAGTTGTACCTTCCATCACCAGCTCATCAACATGAGAGGATGACTACCAGACGCAAAACTTAAATAGCTTTAGAGTATATTATAATAATGAAACACGTAACACGTGCTTACTAAATCCAAAAAAGGAGAAGGTTTCTCAATTCGACCGTATATAAATATATTTTTTATGTGTGTTCGCGGATAACTTCGTCGTTTATGAATCGATTTTGTTGATTCTTTTTTTGTTGGAAAGGAGATATCCCAAGGGTATTAGTATGATAAGGACACCAGGATCTGAATATGGCATACCAAAGAAATTGGGGGGAACCTTAGTTTCCTGTTTAAAGTCGTTTTTTTTTGTTTATTTGCCTCACATTTCATATGAGAAAGAAATATAAGATACTTTCCGAGCAGGATATTTATAAAATAAAATATAATAAATAAGTAAAATAAACGAGCAGACAGACAAAACGATTTACTTAAAATTTAGATAGAAAAATTTGCTGAAAAGTGTCCGTTCCCGCCACATTTTATTCCCAATACTCCTATCAATACATTGGATATCGGTTTCGGATATAACGGCAATAGGAATCGCTACAGATTTTCGTGTTTCATTCCTCTGGCATTTGAGAGATTTAGATATTTTATTGTTGGGTCATAACTTTAAATGTATTGGATTTAAAAGGCAAATGGGTTTGAGAGTCACGTAGAAACTGTAGCATTCGTTTGAATAGGTTTCATTTCATTGGTTTAGGCCCACAATCCAGTGCCAGAAGCGAATAATTTTATATCCGAAAAATAAACAAGCTACAACGGCTATCTGAAGATAATAGCTAGTCGCATGGACGCTGATAGTCGCATCGTAGCATGCTGGACAAGGGCACACGTGACCTCCTTGAGTGCTACTAATAATTTAATGTTTTGTTTTTAATTTTAAATATTTATGTTACTAACATAATTTGTAAGGACATTGTTACTAACAAAATAAAAGTTTAAAAATTTCCACGACGACCGGTTCTGCGCTGTCCTCAACCAGCGGCTTCCCGCGACCTTCACCAGGTCATCGGTCCACCGAGTGGGAGGCCTGCCGAGTGGGAACTCTCAGAATTGCTAAACTTAAGTGGCAGTGTAGATATTTTCATTATTTTTATGCAAAACATGGTTTCTCGAAAAGCTATTAAAAGTACTTAGGACAAGCAAAGTACAGGGTGTAACAACTTTCAACATAGGCAAGTGCTGTATTAACGAGTACCTTCTCGCTTCTTATAAACATAGGTTCTACTAATTTTGTAAAATCTGTGCTATCCTTCTATTACAATCATCATCATATCAGCCGGAAGACGTCCACTGCCGGACATAGGCCTCGCCCAAGGTTTTCCACGACGACCGTTTCTGCGCTACCCGCATCCAGCGGCTTTCCGCGAACTTCACCAGGTCATTGGGCCACCGAGTGGGTGGCCTGCCTGCGCTACGTTTTCCGGCGCGCGGTCGCCACTCGAGAACTTTACTGACCCAATGGTCATCCGTTCTACGAGCTATGTGTCCCGCCCACTGCCACTTAAGTTAAGCAATTCTGTGAGCTATGTCGGTTACTTTGGTTCTCCTTTATTACAATATAAAAACACAATTTTCATTTGCCCCGCGTTTTTACAAAAACCACTAAAAACAAAATTAATTTATACGAGCTTAGCACTTGGTCATCTCGAAAGTTTCTACCCTACACATGTCCTAAGTGTTTTTTAATAGTTCTTCATCATCAGCTCATATATACGTCCCCACCGAGGGGCTCGAGCCTACCCTGAATTAGAGCGATCGGGCCTTAGTCGACCACACGGGCCCAGTGCGGGTTACGTAGTAACTAATTAGTAATCTGTGGTGCGGGTTAGTCAACTTCACACACAACCTTCGAGTTTCGTCGCAGATGTGTGCAGGTTTCCTCACGATGTTTTCCTTCACCGTAAGAAATATTATTCCGATGTCTGTGCGTAAGAGCGTCGGATAAACGTACATAATTATGAGATCAAAATTCGAAAACACATTGGTACGTAGCAGGACTCAAACCACGAACTCCCGGATAGGAGGTAGCGGCCCTTGCTTAAAGATATCCCTAGGCAAAATTGATGTGTTTATATCCCTGTTAGTTAGTGGGAACACACAGATAAAGCAAAGTTGTTCACTATAATTGCTAGATTATACAGATGTCACATAATGACCTTTTTAGATGTCTATCACCTACAAATTTTATGTTCTTAAGCATAACTTCAGAAAAAAAGCGTCGGTGGCTCAACCGGTAACGACTCATCTAACCAGAGGTACCGGGTTCAAATCTGGACGGCCAATGTACCAATGAGTTTTTCAAAAACTTACATACATACTTACCGATTGCTTTAACGGTGAAGGAAAAACATCGTGAGGAAACCTGCATCCCACCAAAAACATCCTGTAAAAACTAGCCAAGTCTCGATTGTGCTGCTTGTTTTTCTATAAAAAGTAATGAAATCTCTAAGCAAAGCCAAGCCTAGTCTAGGGTTCTTTACTGCGATTTCTTTATTATTATGGTTAGATTTTATGTGAGTAAATATGCATAAAGAATGTTCAACGGCAGGTCACATAAAATCTAACCATAATAATAAAGAAATCGCAGTAAAGAACCCTAGACTAGGCTTGGCTTGGCTAGACTAGGCTTGGCTGCGACTGCATAAATAACTTTGTAATCCTATATATTTTATATGGGATTACAAAGTTATTTATGTAGTTTGTGTAACTAGAAAACTGGACCGAAATTGCAAAATGTTTGAGTTTTTCCTTGCTTTATACACTAAAGACTAATTGTATTCTAAATTTGAATCTTCTATGTCGGCTAGAAGTGCCTTGGAATTTTGGACCCCTCATACTAAAATGCAAAAAATGCGTTCGATCAGCTGATCGATTTGTATGAACAGTAAAAATATTTTTTACGTTTCCAGCCAAGTCGTAGAACAAAAGTTGTTCAGTATGTTGAGTAGAACCCCCAGTTAACGGGACCTACACCAATTTTGTAAGCCCCTGTATATATAAAAGAAAAAGGTGACTGACTGGTATATCAACGCACAGCCGAAACCACTGAACGGATTTCGCTGAAATTTGGAATACACAGATAGCGAATACGACGTACGCATCCGCTAAGAAAAGATTTTGGTAAATTCCCACGGGAAAGGAAAAAACCGAGATCTGCGCGGGCGAAGCTGCGGGCAACAGCTAGTAATTATTATGAACGCTATGGTATATTTGTTTTTTTTATTTTCACGCCTAATCGCATGAATGAATTTGGATGAAATTTTGTAGATAGATAGATCAAGCATTGGATTGACACATAGGCAAATTTTAAGGGGTTTCGTACACAAAGGATGACCAACGGGATCCTATTACTAAGCCTCCGCACTTTGTCAGTTTGTCCGTCTGTCCGTCAGCAGCCTATATTTCACGAACCTTAATAAGGTATATAGTTTGAAATTTTCAGTGTGTATTTCTATTGCCGCTATAACAACAAAAACCGGCCAAGAGAGACTCGGGGTCACACAAACAGGGTTCCGCACCAAAACTAACTACCAACAAAATAAGACCTCTTACTACTTACTTTGCTCTAGGTTATAGAGGTCTACTCATTCTGGACTTTAAAATTTCATTTTATCCTGTGGGAACGGAAGGACTTCAGATTTTCGCATAGGTTTCCCTGTAATCTATGCATTCAACCGCATATACTGTAATTTTTTTAAGATTTTTTTGTTTTGGTTATAAAAGGGGAGGGATGGTCAACTCTCTACTATTTTTAGAGTTCCGTACAACAACAAAAAAACGAACCCTAATACGATCATTCGTGCGTCTGTCTGTCTGTCCGTCCGTCGGTAACAGCCAATTTACTCCGAATCTACTGGACCAAATCAGGTGAAACTTGGTAGGATGGTGTAAATAAATATTTTTTTTTAAATTAGGAAATTTAAAAAAAGTTTTGAAAACCTTACTGTGTTTTATATCAAATGAAAGAGCTCGTTATGAGGATCTCAAATATATTTTTGTTATTATTTTAAAATAAATAGTTTTGATTTTATTCATGAAGACTATTTCCCCCCCCCTGATCTCCGAAACTACAGAGCCTAAAATTTTGAAAAAAAATCAAATTATATTTCATTGCTTGTAGATTACAGGAAAACTTATAAGAATTCTATCAATTGAAAATAAAGTAGTAAGTAAACTCAATATAATACGTTCACTTATGGAAAATAGTTCTCTAAAACACTACTAGATAGCGCATGTAGTATTTTTCTGTTAAAATTTTTCTGTAAAAAATTCAAATGTCTAACTATTACGATTAATGAAATATAGCCCGCTGACAGACAGACGGACGAACATCGGAGGCTGAGTGATAAGGTTTGGTTACTCTTTGATTACCCTCTGGGTGTACAAAACCCTAAAAATGGAGTTTCGTTATTATAAAACTAGATAAACATCAGGTGAGATGATGTCAAGGGCTTGTGAATAAAAAAATAAAGACTAATTGAGTTTCTTATCATAACTAACCGAACACTAACCTAAGAAATAGAAATAGATTGATACTTTTTTGTATGAGATAAAAAAAAACTCAATTTTTATGTGTTTTGTTTCTTATTCAAATGAAACTGCTAAGATAATTCATTCCCAGTAGTTCAATCAATCTGTTCAATAGAACTGCTGGGACAAAAACTTCTCACAAGCTTAATTGATTGAAATGTAATTGATATACTGGGAACAGGCGGAATTTAATTGGGTAACAGGGTAACTACCTTAAATGATAAAGTACATTTATCAATAAAATTAAAAAATAATAATACAGTTTTATGATTTTACAGGAGCATAAGCTTCGGTGGCTCAACCGGTAACGACTCGGTCCATCTAACCAGAGGTACCGGGTTCAAATCCGGACGGCCAATGTACCAATGAGTTTTTCAAAAACTTACGTACATACTTACCGATTGCTTTAACGGTGAAGGAAAACATCGTGAGGAAACCTGCACACGCCTGCGAAGAAACTCGAAGGTTGTGTGTGAAGTCGACCAACCCGCACTGGGCCCGCGTGGTCGACTAAGGCCTAATCGCCCTGATTCAGGGTAGGCTCGAGCCCCTCGGTGGGGACGTAAATGAGCTGAAAGAGAAGCTTAGCCTGGGGACCCCAGGAGGCTTGAGTTTCCATACATACGTAGTTCCGATACAGTACCTTAACAAGAGATTACGATTGGAACAGTTATTTTTGTCTTTTTCTTTACTTGTAAAGAGTAAAGAAAATAACCACACTTTTTTACTTTTCAGTGGTTTTTCGTTTCAATCAATAACTACAATGAAAGTATAAAAAATAATAACATTACTTACTTTGTATTACATATCATAAAAAATATTGATGTATATTTTTAAAAATTTTTACTTCAAAATATTAGTCATAACTAGAGTTGAAAGTAACGGTGTAGACCTATCTTTTGGATTTTTTTCTATCGATCCAAAAATGATCAATCGTGTTTCTAATAGCTTTTGACTTTAAGGAATATCATCAACAATAAAGGTATTTTTTATAGTTTAGGAGTAATTGTTGTCAAATATAACGAAAATCTGTAATATTACCGCCTTAATAAAAAACTAAATGCCGGGTTGAATCCAAACTTTGCGAATATATTGAGTAGACACATATCGATGTTTGTAATTAATTTTCATCGTAGTAAATTGAAACATAACTATTCGTAAACAAAGGCAAAAAAAAAATAATTTAAGTTTTGTATAGAAAGTTTGAATGTTCTTATTTTTTTCCGTTTTATATTAGTATATCAAAAATTTATTACAAACATCGATATGTGTCTACTTAATATGTTCTCAAAGTTTGGATTCAATCCGGCATGTAGTTTTTGTATTAAAGCGAAACTACGTTTGTATGGAAACTCGAGCCTCCTGGGGTCCCCAGGCTAAGCTTATGCTCCTGTAAAATCATAAAACTGTATTATTATTTTAATTAATAAAAAACACTATTATAGATTTTTTATTCCACTTAGTGTTGGATTCAGTAAAAGACGGTTGAGCTAACAGTGACTGTAGGCGGTAGCGGATATCTACTCGCAATCACAACGGTAATATCGCCGTAATCCCAAGGTATTAGAGCCATTGTGTAGACCTGTAGAGATGTTATGAAAAAGGTGAAGGTAGTGTATCCGAAACTTATTAAGGTTATTAATTTATCAGTGGACACTCGAAAGACATAACCCTCCTTCGGGCGCCGTCGGGTAAAAATAACCTTTCGTTTTGTTGTTGTTATATTTTGTTGTAATACTTTTTATTACAACCGCCTCCGTGGCGTAATGGTTTTGACCGCGTCTGTGGCGTAATGGTTATAGTCCATTCGCTTCACATCAGGTGGTCGCGAGATCGATTCCCGGTGGGGTCAACTTGTAGGACTCGGTTTGGTTGGTGGTAGGGCATTTTCCAAGCCCGCCTGGCTAGCTACCACCATCTTATCGAATTCTTGCCGCCAAACATCAGTGTTAACAACATTGGTATGTTCCGGCTTGAAGATAAGATTGCTCCATTGCATTGGGGAAACTTGGTAAGCCCGCTTCTATCTTCGGTATCATCTTCTCTTACCATTAGGTGAGATGATGTCAAGGGCTTACCAATTGTGAGTAAAAAAAAAATTTGGAATTCCTTATTTTATTATTGTAATATTTGGAATGAGTTATGGATTAGTTTAGAAAGTTGAAATGTAGAAGTATGTATGTAGGTATGAAGGTACGCATGTATGTATGTATAAAACAACAATTTTAGTTTCTATTAAGATGTAAGTATAAGTGATAGTTTTTAAAAAAAGTGACTAAAAAAATTGTAAGTAAAATTTTTGCCAACAAACTTTTTAAAGTTGTTAACTATTTATCGTTACAGATCCTTAATAGTCATACGAAATGAAAAATGATCAGACAAACCTAAAAACAATTTTCAAATACCTATTCTATAATACCCCACTTAACATACTCGTAGTTTGTCGACTTTTTTTTTCTTTTTCACAATATGGCGTCTGGTTAAGCCATACTAAGTTTTGGTTCTCATGTCTTGCAAGATTAAGGGTGGGTTACATGCACCATGTAACAATAACGATAACCAAACTGTAACCAGCCGTCAAATCGCCGTTATTTGACTATAACAAAAACAATAACCGGTTAAAATCGAGCGGATCCGTAACGAATGAGCACATCCCTACCAAACTTAGCCAGCTCCCATTATACGGAAGTAGCTACCTACTGGGTATTGTCATTGGCAAGACCAATCTAGATTTGATGTGACACTCTCGTCTAGTCTAGACTTAGGCTTAACTCACTGTTATTAGTTTCAGTAAGCTCTCGATACGTTTCTAAGAGATACTTGTACCGTATACCTGAAACCTAGGGTAACACCAGGATAGTTGCCCCAGGGGTATAGTTGCCCCAATTGTAATTACTGTGTTTCGCGGATGAATCGCATGCTGTTTTATTAACCTATCAAAAGACTCTCCAACTACCGCTAAGTTGATCAAGTCTTATGTCTGTGTGCGATTGCATGGGAAGGCAAAATCCGATAATTTTTTTGCGGGATAGATGTCCTGTTTCTCGGCGGTACATCTATCCTGAACGTTATTTGCCTGGACTAGGCAACTATCCCCTATGTTGGATAGATGTCCCAAAATATAGACGATTGCAAAAATCGCTAATACTCTAGAAAAATTAAAGATAATGTTTTCCACTCTTCATAAATTTGAAGGTAAAAAATCAGATTACCGGTCAGCTTTACAAATAAAGTATTTTGCTTTTTGTACTGAGAAATGTAAAGTAATTTCAAAAAGTGTGGCAACTATCCGGCTTTTACTCTAATCACACCCAAAATTACTGTAAATGCGACGTTATGGATATTTCTTTATTTGCTCTACTTTCACGCCTTAACTGCTAAATGGATTTGGATGAAATTGGTTAGGTAGTCAGATAAAGTACTAGTATAAAATAGACTATTTTTTATCCGACGCTCGTGAGCTTTTTGCGGCTTACGCACCGTGCACCCTTGATTACAGTCATAAAAACGATGTCCACGCGGGCGAAGACAAGGGTAAGAGCTAGTCTTCCCTATTTCTTTTAAATTATTACCTACTCGTGGAGTAGTAGTTACCCGACTCCATAGTTGAAATTTCACGAAAGTTACTAAAAACTAGTAGTTTGCCCCGAACTGGGTCTTGTGCACAGAAACCAATCATACTCAGATTCCGTCATACAAAAAGCATCTCTGAAAATTTCATCACAATCGGATAAAGCGTTCAAAAATTTTTCCCGGAACAAACATAGATATATACAAACAAATGCAAAAATGCCTAACTTAAGAGGAGTGTATCCCGAACGCGCTCCAAGCAAACGTAGTTTGGTTCAAATTTGAAATTTTGAATGCAATGTTAATCATTTTATTTTTTTTATTTTTTTGTCACGATGTCCTGTGTCTAAACTAACATCTGTGTCTGTGGTTTGTCAGATTTACGAAAAAAATACATTTAAATCTTACGGATTTAACAAAATATATGACATTTTTTACGAAAGTTCATCAAACCTCAGACACATATTATAAGTATCCAGAACTTGTTCACAAAATTCAATAAAAGTGAATTAAGGCCAAACTTAATTTGTATGGAGCGCATTAGGAACACACTTCTCTTATCTTTGAAACATTCGCTTGTTTTCCTCGCTCAGTGACATAATTGTGTTTGTACATGTTGATTTGTCACTGCAATCACACACATATATTATAACACTCATACATAATATAAAATAAAACATAACAAATTAAAAAATGCAAAAAAAAAATACAAAATCATATGTGTGTTGCAGTAGTACAAAAGAGCCGTGACTCAGTGTGTCTGATGAAACTGAACAACTTTCCCCAAAGAACCTATACAACTTATCCCAAGGAAATTGTACAACGTATTCCAAGGAAACTATACAAGGCCTGTCGCACTCCGCGCTATAAGCGTGAAAATGTACTCACGCCACGCTCTACGCCGAGCGGCCTCCTGCAGGAGGAAAATCACTATTCCAAAGAGATAGGAGTTACGCGATAAAAAGAGAGGCAACTTGTAGGTGAGTAGGTAATTGGCGCTGTGTGAACCTGAATTGCACTGTATTGTGTCGTAGCAAGAGTCGCGATTTATTTGAATGATTTTGCGGAGTGAAAAAAAGATGTCAAACTTTTTGTTTTAACATCTCATTTTTATTTTTTATTGACGTCTATTATTTTTTGTCATTTTGTTATTTTTTTATTGTAACATTGACTCTTTCTTATTTTTTGACGATCATGTTACACTTTGACCTTTTTAATATATCCTACTAATATTGTAAATATGAAAGTTTGTATGTATGGACGTTTGTTACTCTTTCACGCAAAACTACTGAACGTATCTGACTGAAGTTTGGTAGGTAGACAGATTAGGACATGGATTAATATATAGGCTACTTTTTCCAAGCTTGCGAGCCGCAAGTGGCTCGCGCACTGCGCATCCTCGAAGACAGTCATGGAATCTATGTTTACGCGAGCGAAGCCGCTAGCAAAAGCTAGTTTTGCATAAATATGTAACTGGTGACATGAAATAAATAATCTAATCTAATCATGCTTCGCAAGATGCGTTCCCTTGGTGCTGGTCGGTATCCTATACAGAGGGCTTGAAAACTTCTTCCAATGGGGTTCGCCGCTGTCGGACTTGGCCTTTGTGTGTGGAGTCTGGCCTTATACCTTCCTGAGATATGGGAGGACATTCATGCCCCAGCAGTGGGGACACATGAAATAAATATTCTAATCTAATCATGCTTCGCAAGATGCGTTCCCTTGGTGTTGGTCGGTATCCTATACAGAAGGCTTGAAAACTTCTTCCAATGGGGATCGCCGCTGTCGGACTTGGCCTTTGTGTGTGGAGTATGGCCTTACCTTTCTGAGATATAGGAGGACATCCTTTCCCTAACAGTGGGAACACATGAAATAAATATTCTAATCTAATCTAATCTAATCATGCTTCGCAAGATGCGTTCCCTTGGTGTTGGTCGGTATCCTATACAGAAGGCTTGAAAACTTCTTCCAATGGGGATCGCCGCTGTCGGACTTGGCCTTTGTGTGTGGAGTATGGCCTTACCTTTCTGAGATATGGGAGGACATCCTTTCCCTAACAGTGGGAACACATGAAATAAATATTCTAATCTAATCTAATCATGCTTCGCAAGATGCGTTCCTTTGGTGTTGGACGGTATCACTATACAGGAGGCTTGAAAACTTCTTCCAATGGGGTTCGCCGCTGTCGAACTTGGCCTTCGTGTGTGGAGTATGGCCTTGACTTCCTGAGATATGGGAGGACATCCATGCTCGGACGCTTGGGGTTAATAACGATCGATATCACATATCAAATGTCTAAATGGTCAAATTTGTCTGTGAGCCTACGAGTACTTTTATAGATTAAACTCAACTGTTACTAAGTGCACTTTTACTAACATCCATCATATTAAACATAATATATCTATAGACTAGACCTAGAAAACTAAACTAGCGACGAAACAATAGTTACATTTCATATCAGTCCAATAAATTCATATCATATTCCATAAGCGTCGGTGGCTCAACCGGTAACAACTCGGTCTTCCTAACCAGAACTCCCCAGTAGGCACATCAAATTAGCTTAACCTGGACACAATTCGATAACTAGTTGTTTTTATTATTTTATTGGATATTGATATTAAGTATCAAATATTAATAAGATTTTATGATGTAAAAAATTGGCGGTGGTAACGGTTTCTTATAAAAACCATGAGATTTCGAACACTACCTAACTTTTTATAAAAGCAAAATAGATAACCAAATACCTTGTTAGTATAATTTTGAGGTGAATTCAAATGATATTACCAAATAGCAAAATTAAACTGATATCACTTTCGCATGTATGTATTTTTGATGTGTAACATCTTTGCTCTCGCTTTCCTGCAATTTGTGGAAGTGATTTCGTGAAATGGGACGGAAATGTGTCCCATTGTAACAGGAAGTCGCGTTTTTTCAGGCTTTAAAAACGCGGAAAAGGCAAACCATACAGCCTAGTCTGCCGTATCTTTGCCGTCCTTTTTCAGGCTTTAAAAGCGCGGAAAAGCAAAGGTACCTATGACCATACAGCCTAGTCTGCCGTATCTTTGCCGTCCTTTTATAAAGTATTTTGTCACATGTTACACATCACATGCGAGTACTGTAGGTCTCGCTCGAATTTTTTTTTTATTTTTTCACGGTATTCATCTGATTGCAATACCTTGATCAGCAAAAATGGTAACTATAATGGTTGTATATTATTCAGCAATAAGAAAATTACAGTTATCGAATTATGTCCAGGTCTAGCTAATTTGATGCGCCTAGAGTTCAAATGCGGACGGCCAATGTACCAATGAGTTTTTCGAAACTTACGTACATATTATACTTACCGATTGCTTTAACGCTGAAGGAAAACATCGGGAGGAAACCTGCACATCTGATTGCAGATGTCTATGAAGGTCGCGTTGCACACGTCCGTAGGTGTCAATCTAAATGCCCTACACGTGACCGCGGGTGATGCTTAGTGTAACACCAGGCCATCGCCGGCGCCGTCTGTCCCTTGGATAGCACGGTTAATTAAATTGTGCCACACGATAAGATAAAGAAGATATTAGCCACGACTAGACCCAAAATACACATTTCCATAATCTTCCAAAAAATAAAAAAACAAAAGAAGGTCATTAAGCGCTCTAGCTTGAAAAATTCGTTAAGAAAAAGTCGTGTAACTGCAGAACAGCGCAAAAAGAATACCATTCGGATTAACAATTAAGATTAAAGTGGTAAATGAAAACTAAACAAAAGGTAGCTCGGCCTGGAGATAAAAACAGGGTAAATGGGAACGTCGGCGCTGTGGAAGAGGTTCCGTAGCCTTCTTTGTTAGCTGAAATGCCCTCAAACGTTATAAATTTTCTTCCGAATCCATTTTTAAGGTTATTTTCCGTGTTACAATTGGAATTTTCTTAAATTACACTATATTCCCACATTCAAGCGGCAGGGACGACGCTTTAAGTTAGAAGTAGACGCGTAGTGTTGTAAGAACATTTTTGTTCCCCTGTACCTCGGGCGTCGTTGGCCCAACGCGTTGGCCAAATGTGTGAATAAGATCACCCAATCCGAGCAGGTTGATACGTGTTTCAATAATATCGAACGTAAGTCTATTCAATTTAAGTTCAAATCAATGCGGGCTTCAACGCGGCTGTTACGTTGGAACTGAACGCCCAATTCTCGATTTTTACATGTTTTATTACTTTTCATCACTTTCAAATAAGTTTTAAAAAATGTGTTCAATTAAAATGAAAGGTCTTAGAGTCACCGATTTCTGTGTGTTGGTTTCATTCAAAATTAACTATTTGTTTTCGATAAATTTTGTAATTAATGCCAAAAACAGGTTCTACGGTATATTTGTTTACATCAAAAGTGATTATAATTTTAAAATTGTTTTCAATCAAATCGATTTTTTATTACATAAAGTATATTATATATATTTTCCATAGTGATAGCTTTACACAGTCTTTCAATAATTTAAATTGAATATTGTCATTTGACCCATCTTAAGGCTTTAAGAGGAAACGCGGTCTAAACAATAGGTATTTGAATAAAAAGTTTCTGTCCTCCTCTCCCAAACTACTTCGTGATACAGTGTGGCGACATCTGCAGTACCTACCCGCCACTAACAACTACGTTACACAGCTCAAGACTGAACCATCGATCAAACTATGTATATGGAGAGTTGCATCTTCACCTCGATAGATGACACCATCATCGCAAGAAGACTATTAACAAAGCACCTACAACGCACTATCAACATTTCCGTGCTCATAAGCATATATAAAAGCACCAACCATACACGGTTGGTCCACGGCCGGACCCCAGGCACACCACCTCGCCTGGCGGAGATATCTCCCTTTGTTCTCGAGAGTAGGAACACACCGTTCCTACAACAGCAAGAAAGGGAGAACTGCAGCGCCGACCGATAATAGGCACTAAAATTGACCAAAACAGCATTTCGTAGTCCCCTATTTCCTCCTCCAAAACTTGAGTAATAATGATATTTATTTCAAAAATAATTTAAAAAAACGCTTTACCTATGCCTCTATGTTTGATTTATCTTGTATAATATATTCAATCGGGCAATTTTTTAAGTTTTGAAGGCTCCTACTTTCTATTATAATGAGAATACGGGAAGAAACAAAACATAGGGGCATGGCCATGGTAGATATAGGTTTGATGGAAAAAAACATTTTTGCTCTATTGTCATTATCCAGGGAGAAAACAGGGGAATACGTTTATATGGAAAAAATGGCGCCCGGTGCTTCCTCTTAATTATACTCTCATTATTGCATACGTCAACTTTAGGTACAGTCAATGTATTTAATTCCCTACCCATTTTAGAAATTCGCAATGCAAGGTCGGAAATTATATTTCAGTAATAATAGTATTGACTAATAATTCTATGTGTCAGTGTCAATCGAAAATAGTTCTTAAGGTGACAGTTTGCTATATGATGTTGAACGTTAGGTGGGTTAGAAATTAAAATCCTTGACTGTACAGCTGACCGATGTGTATGAGAAAACCTAAACAGTATTTTGAGTTCATTTATTTGTTCAGTACGATCTTACTACAGCACATCTATTGTAAAATTTGAGTTGTCGATTTGGTGTGGCACGATTTTATTTATTTGATAGGACTGAAATAATTTACGCATTCAATTTTTTCTTTCTGTATCGAAAATACTTTGGTCTTTGACCAGTGTGTGTTGTCAGTGATGACTTACGGAACTGAGACATGGTTTAATGGGCCTCATATAAGGAGGCTCAAGGTCACCCAAAGGGCAACGGAGCGAGCTATGCTCGGAGTTTCTCTGCGTGATCGAATCAGAAACGAGGAGATACGCAGGAGAACCGAAGTAATTGACATAGCTCACAGAATCGCTAAACTGAAGTGGCGGTGAGCAGGGCATATAGCTCGTAGAACAGGTGGCCGGTGGGGCATGCCCTCTCGCACATCTACCAGTTACGCTAGACTTCCAGCTTTATGATATAGCGTCCCCACTTACCTACCCTAGGGCATAACAGTGGGGGCCGCTATTCCTGCCAACACCATAAGGTGAAGACAAGGACCAGTTACGGTAGGTCTTGCCGCCAAGACGCTTGTCCTGGTACTTTGCAAGGCGAGTGCCTCGTGGAAGAGAACCACTACCTACTGTCCAGGTAGGTCCCGGAGCTGTAGGCGCGCTCACCTCCCGCGGCTTTCGCTGCTGGCGGTTCGATCCCCGCTCGGCCGGTGGGGCAGTAAAGTTCTCGAGTGTCGACCGTGCACCGGAAAACGTAGCGTAGGCAGGCCTCCCACGCGGTGGACCGACGACCTGGTCAAGATCGCGGGAGGCCGATGGATGCGGGCAGCGCAGGGCCGGTCGTGGTGGAAATCCTTGGGGGAGGCCTTTGTCCAACAGTAGACGTTTTTCGGCTGATGTGATGACGATGACGATGATGATCGCAAATACAAGGACAGAATGCTCAAATATATTCCTATCAAATGAGTTAAATCATGTTACACCAAGTCAACACTACTGTATAAGCTAAACTAGGAAAGTTTTATAACCTTAGGATACAAGATGACCTTGTGTACCCCCGCAGTGATCCCCAAAAACGGGCTGAATAATTTCTGCGGTAAACATTCCCGCAGGCCGGGATCGAGTAAAAAACTTGACCCCGGCGGCTTTCACTGAAGCGTTACGTAACCTTTGTTAGATGAACTTGATAAATTAGTTTACGTGAATAAAAAACAAAGTGAAGCTGGCCAGGGTTTGCTTATTAGGTCCAAAATCCATTGAAATTGTTTTTGTTTTTTTTATTCACAATTGGTAAGCTCTTGGCGTCATGAGCGGAGTACCAAAGTAACCGACATAGCTCTCAGAATTGCTTAACTTAAGTGGGGTAGTGCAGAACCGGTCGTCGTAGAAATCCTTGAGAGAGGCCTATGTCCAGCAGTCCTTCGGCTGATAAGATGATGATGATGATGATGATGATGAAGTGTGTCAATAATGTTGGGATTTACAATTTGGATGAGGAGTAATTGAAAAAGAAAAACCAAAAACGAGTTTAAGATAAAGTACCTCGCTAAAGTATTGTTAGCTACCTAAGTCCATACAGCCATGTTTCATAGTTGGCGATCGACATCTTGATCTTTTATGGTATATACCTAAATTACAAGTTACCGGAAACTTAAACTACACTCGCAATTAAATGGGGCAGTAGGATTCAAAACAAATTTATTCTATCAGATTGTAAGTTTTTTAAAAGCATTTTATTTTGTCACACTCATTGAACTTTTGATATTTTTTTCCTCATTCAACTAAGTTTTCGGATTTACCGGGTCGTACTTAAAAATAATAAGCTATGTGGTGTGAATGAGTGAGTACACGTCACATTGAAAACCCAGTGCGTCTTATTGGCGTCGTCTTCTGCTAGGGCAATCTTCTTCTCAGCTCGAGGAAACTTGGGCACACTCCACAAATGGGGGCCAAGTTCTGATTGGTGGAGCTGAAAACCACTTTCAAAAGTTTTTAGGTGGCTTAAAAAGTCTTTGGCATGGCTTCGACTGCCATCTAGTAAAGAAACCGATGCCACCAACGACAAAACGTACCTTGTGAACGACGGTCGGTCGAGACACTGGTTACTAACTTACTTTTTGTTATCAGCTCATATACGTCTCCACCGAGGGGCCCGAGCCTACCCTGATTTAGGGCGATCGGGCCTCAGTCGACCACGCGGGCCCAGTGCGGGTGGGTCTGCTTCACACATACCCTTCGAGTTTCTTCGCAGGCGTATGCAGGTTTCCTCACGATGTTTTCCTTCACCGTAAGAGCGTCGGATAAACGTACATTATGAAATCGAAATTCGAAAACACATTGGTACGTGGCAAGATTCGAACCACTCCCTCCCGGACAGGAGGTAGCAGCCGTAACCGTTACGCCACTGACGCTCTGATTACTAACAATTAAACAAAATATAACATAAAGAGTAAGTACTTTAAGAGGGTCTTGTACTCATCAAAATGAACAACTTTTGTTCTACAACTTTCTGACAGTTTATTGGCCATTCTTGTATAGGAAGTCAAAATCTTTTTTTTTAATTGATCTTACGTTTTATTGGTGAAAATGAACAATTTGATGAGTGGAAGTCCACCTTTAAGTATCACCACACATTTATATGCTACTTCCTGTATAACACAAAATACACTCATAAAAATCTCTATTATTGGCCAGTCTTGTATAGGAAGGCAAAACATTTTTTTGCAAATTGATCATACGTTTTTTTTGGAGAAAATTTACAATTTCATTAGTGGAAGCCCACCTTTAAGTATCACCACACATTTATATGCTACTTTCTGTATAACACAAAATACACTCATAAAAATCTCTAAGATTGGCCAGTCTTGTATAGGAAGGCAAAACATTTTTTTGCAAATTGATCATAGGTTTTTTTGGAGAAAATTTACAATTTGATTAGTGGAAGCCCACCTTTAAGTATCACCACACATTTATATGCTACTTTCTGTATAGCACAAAATACACTCATAAAAATCTCTAAGATTGGCCAGTTTTATATAGGAAGGCAAAACATTTTTTTGCAAATTGATCATACGTTTTTTTGGAGAAAATTTACAATTTGATTAGTGGAAGCCCACCTTTAAGTATCACCACACATTTATATGCTACTTCCTGTATAACACAAAATACACTCATAAAAATCTCTAAGAGAAACTGACTAAAACTTAATTAAAAGTATTTAATGTTCCGAAGTTTTTAGCACCCGAGCAAATCCGGGTTTTTATTTATTTATTTTAATGTAACAATCACTATCATTACAGGCACACTAAATGCTGGGTAGTTATCCGGGTTTTTCCAAGATTCATTTCCAAATTTCCCGCCCAAAGGGCCAAAATTAGTTTTATCCGGCATATTTATCCTGGGTATACACCCGATTTTTTGGGTTAAAACCAATTTTTACACGTGTGGTTGTTATTAATTTTTTACAGATAAGCAACCGGGTTTTTACCCAAAAGCTGGGTTTGTTCCAAGATTCATTCCCAAATTACCGCCCAACGGTCAAAACTGGTTTCACCTGGATATATTTATGGGTTAACAACCACTCGGCGCTCGGCCCGGTTTCGAGTCGGCCAGAAGAATAATACCAGATTAACGAATCAGTACCATTTGTACAGTCAGGCTGAAAATACATATAACGCTAAACTTAACACACTTAACTTAACTTAACAGATGGTCGTTGGTTCAGTAAAGTTCTCGAGTGGCAACCGCGCACCAGAAGACGTAGCGTAGCCAGGACTCCCACTCGGTGGACTGACGACCTGGTGAAGTTGCGGGAAGACGCCGGATGCGGGCAGCGTAAGTAGTACTCGTCGTCGTGGAAATCCTTGGGGAGGCCTTTGTCCTGCAATGGACGTCTTTCGGCTGATAGAATTATGATGAATATTTTTAAACTGTTGATTATTTTTAGTGACTTGTGTAAGCTTAAATGATTACCAAAGATGATTGTTAGACTAATAATTATACCTACTTAAAACTGAGTATTTAAGTTTTATTTTATTTATTTGTTTAGTAGTTTATTGTACACAGGATCCATAAAATACAGATTTTAAACAGTAAGGTGCCACAAAGTTCATATTATACATTCTGCGTGGTACAAGCGTTAGTTCTACAGTTTTCTATCTGACTATATATCGACTTTTTTATGCCTATGAAAACAGAAATATCTGGTACTAGTATTCCCGGCGAACTTCGTACCACCTTACACTACACTACACTACCCTACCCTACACTACACTACACTAGCCTACCCTACCCCACCCTACATAAGAACCTTCTCCTGACAATAACGAACTCGACAAAAAAAGAATTAGCGAAATCGGTCCAGCCGTTCACGCGTGATGCCGTGCCCAAGGGAAATAGGGATTCATTTTTATATATATAGATTATTCTTCGAGCCGATTCGAAACCGGGCCCAGTGGGTGCGGACCCATATTTTTTTGGCTGATATGATGATGATGATTTATACTCAATTTTTTCCGCGTGGGTTGTTTGAATGTTACCTACCATAATCATAGGGTAGTGTAGGGTAGGGTAGGGTAGTGTAGGGTAGGGTAGGGTAGTGTAGAGTAGGGTAGGGTAGTGTAGGGCAGGGTAGGGTAGTGTAGGGTAGGGTAGGGTAGTGTAGGGTAGTGTAGTGTAGGGTAGTGTAGTGTAGGGTAGTGTAGGGTAGGGTAGTGTAGTGTATGTAGGGTAGGGTAGTGTAGGGTAGTGTAGAGTAGTGTAGGGTAGGGTAGTGTAGTGTAGGGTAGAGTAGTGTAGGGTAGGGTAGTGTAGGGTAGGGTAGTGTAGTGTAGGGTAGTGTAGTGTAGGGTAGGGTAGGGTAGTGTAAGGCGGTACGTAGTTCGCCGGGACAGCTAGTTTATTTATGAAATTATTCTTTGGATATATATTTATGCACTTGACTGTACAAAATTTGTTAAGTAGAGAACCTAGTGAGTAGCGAATCTGATGAGTAGAGGATCCGATGACTAGAGAATCTGGTGGATGGAGAATCTGGTGAATTGGAATCTGTGGTGAATTGAGAATCTGGTAAATAAAGAATCTGGTAAATTGAGAATCTGGTGAATTGATAATCTGGTGAATAGAGAATCTGGTAAATTGAGAATCTGGTGAATAGAGAATCTGGTAAATTGAGAATCTGGTGAATAGAGAATCTGGTAAATTGAGAATCTGTGGTAAATTGAGAATCTGGTAAATAGAGAATCTGGTGAATGGATAATATGGTAAATTGAGAATCTGGTGAATAGAGAATCTGGTAAATTGAGAATCTGATGAATAGATAATCTGGTAAATTGAGAATCTGTGGTGAATAGAGAATCTGGTGAATTGAGAATCTGGTGAATTGGAATCTGTGGTGAATTGAGAATCTGTTGAATTGATAATCTGGTGAATAGAGAATCTGGTAAATTGAGAATCTGGTGAATGGATAATATGGTAAATTGAGAATCTGGTGAATAGAGAATCTGGTAAATTGAGAATCTGATGAATAGAGAATCTGGTAAATTGAGAATCTGGTAAATAGAGAATCTGGTAAATTGAAAATCTGGTAAACACATGTATTTTTTTTGCAAACATAGTAAAAAAACCGGCCTAGTGCGAGTCAAAACCGCACACAAAGGGTTCCGTACCATCATACTAGACGTCGCTAGTTTCTTAACGTAAAAAAAACACGTTTTTTGTACGGAGACCCCCTTATTTTGTCCCTTTTTCTAAATTTTAGTTTTTGTTGTTATAGTGGCAACAGAAATACATCATCTGTAAAAATTTCAGCCGTCTAGCTATTTCAGTTCATGAAATACAGCCTGGTGACAGACAGACGGACGGACAGCGGAGTCCTAGTAATAGGGTCCCGATTTTACCCTTTGGGTACGGAACCCTAAAAACTGAGTACCCAGGATGTTAGTTATCATTTTTCAAAAATATCTCTTTAACGGTTTAATTTTAACTTATCTAACACAGTAGGCCTTATTCAATAATTAAATACATATCTCAGCCAAGTAAAAAAATCTATAAGGATTTCTATACGATACAGTTATATTCCATATTCCATGAAAAATCTACTCAAGGAAACCCAATTTTTTTTAATTGCTGTAACGATTGTAATTAAACTTTATGGGTTTGTAAAATTAAATAAGGCGTACCACACTAAGTACTTCATTATTCCAGAGGAAATCGCAATAAATAAAGTACTCGTACCTCCCATACAAAATAAAGTACTCGTACCTCCCATACAAAACCCAGGTTATTAGTAAATCCATCAATTCTGATACACCTCTTTTCCTTGCAACTGGTAGGGAATTTTTCAATATTGACTTGTAAGTATATGATAATGTTCTCTTCCAGCGGGAATCTATCCATAACGGATAGAAGCGATATTCGGGCTGAACTGGGAATCTATCCGTTACGGATAGAACTCTGGCGGCCGCCTTTGATCTCCCCGCTATTGTTTTGATCTCTGTTTAACTATACCGTAGTACTGCGGAGGGAATGATACATCAACATTTATCGTTTATTTGAGTACCTAATTCCATAGATTTTTTTTCCAAAATAAAGGGTTTCTAAACTTTTTGGTGTCAGATTTCATACAAACGTCAAGTTGTTTGCAAAAAAAAATGCAAAAAATACAAAAAAAAAGGAAACTTGCTCAAATTTATATTGATAGAAAGAAGATTTAATTAGCTAACTAGAACAGTAATTAGTTTTTATAGGTTTTATACAAAAATTCTTAGCCCTTCTTTTAACCCCTCGACCATCTCTGTGCAAAAAATAACACAATCCATTGTTCCGTTGCGATGTTAAATACACGAACCAAAAAAAGAGTATATTTTCAGTTCCCTCAGGAACTGCATCGGGCTACGCTATTTTCACGGTATAAAAAGTAGCCTATTTCCTTCCTCGTATCACAGGCAGGCTACCTGCATGCCAAATTTCATTAAGATTGGTCAACGCGTTGAAGCGTGAGAAAGGAACAAACAAACCAACACATTTTCACATTTATAATATTAGTAAAGATTTGCGTTTTTTGTGGCATCATGTGTTTACCTTTTAATGAAATAAACAGTTAAAATTTTATTTTTTTATTTTTTATCTCGTTTATTCTAATACTTATTTATTTTTCATCAGACGGACCATCATCTCGTTTTCCATAAAAAAAATACCGAAACGAATATGTTTTCACATTTCTATGAAACAATCATCATATTATTACAAAACGACAAATACCGACACGAAAACAAATGGAAATTGAAAACTCCAAAACAATGGCCGCTGTCGATTTTTTCCGGACATGAACGAGTCCCAACTTTTAAAGAGTGGGGACTCAATTACTTGGCGCTGTAAAATGGGAAACGTACCCTGTTGTAAGTGCTGTAATTGGTGTTGCCAGGATGTTGACGTTAAAATACTCAAATTCGAAAATGTTTCGCGAGATTATTAGGTAAGTTTTGTTTCGCCTTTTTTTTATTCACAATGGTACGTCCTTGGCATCATCTCACCTGATGGTAAGTTACGATGATGCCGAAGATGGAAGCGGGCTTACTAAGATTCACCAACGCAATGGAGAACTGGCTATCTTATCTTTAAGCCGGAATACATCAATGTTGTTAACACTTTGTTTGGCGGCAAGACTTATTGTTGGATAAGATGGTAGTAGCTAGCCCGGCTGGCTTAGAAAATGCCCTACCACCAACCAAACCGAGTCTTACAATTGACTCCACCGGGAATCGAACCCGTGACCTCCTGGTGCGAAGTGAATGGACTAACCATTACGCCACGGGGCGGTTAAAGTCTGACATCGCTAGTTTATTGTATTTCAATTTACGTTAGGTAGGTACCATTATTTTGTGTATCTACCGATAGCACAAACTTTCTGTTCTAGTATAGATAAAAACTTGTTAAAAAAATTGTAATTCCTTTTTTGGTCTATGATCTGAGTGAATAATACAAACATGACTTAAACTAAAATACTTCATCATCATCATCTTTTGTCCGTTTTGTGGTTGTGTATGTGAATGTTAGTGTGCGAGAAGTAGGGGGGGGGGGAGGGTCGGACGTAGTTTAAACTGTTCATTTCACAAAAAGTAAAAGGTCAAAGCAGAAACGAACCTCGAAATAAAAAAAAGTGTGTGGTTTTATGACACCACGGTAAAAGTGAAACTTTACAGAGGACGAAACGATCATGGCAGCTCTCGCTACGGTACAGAGGACGAAACGATCATCATACCGTCAGACGAAAGCGACCGTCACGCGACATGCAACACACAGACCAAAAAGTTCGAGACGATGTAATAAAAGTTTCACTTTAAAATGACAATACAAAAATTACCCCACAATGTAGGGTTTCATCTCTTAACAGCAACCCCATCATCGCATTCGATTTGCGAATCACGATTCAACATGACGGCCCAACGGACTAATGTTTCATTAGCGAACATGATGATTTGATGGAACTCGGTGCAATCCGACGGCGTTTGGTGAGATTGACAGAATCAGGTCAAATAATTAGCCGGGTGCAGTAATATTAAACAATACAGAAAATTATTTTAATTAATACATTGTGTGGAATAATCTAGCCTAACCAATTTAACTATCCTTACTTAATATTATAAATGTGAAAATGTGTTTGTTTGTTACCTTTTAACGCTCGAACGTCTTGACCAATCCTGATGAAATTTGGCATGCAGGTAGCCTGTGCCACGGGGCAGGACATAGGCTACTTTTTATCCCGTGAAAATAGCATAGTCCTTGGGGGAACTGAAAAAATACTCTTTTTTGGTTAATTCCTTTAACATCACAACGGAACAATGGATTGTTGTGATTTTTGCACAGAGATGGTTGAGGGGTTAGGAAATTACATAATTTACTAATTAGCATATCATGACATAGTTCCCGAGGGATCTAGAGAAAACTCATATCCACGCTCGCGCACCACTCATAAAAAAGGCACAAGGCAGTCATAAAAACTATGTGCACGCGGGCGAAGCCGCGGACAAAAGCTAGTAATAAAATAAATCATAGGTTGTAATGAAAAATTTTATTACTCGGAGCCAAAATATTTTGTTATCGGGCGGCATATAATAAAAGCTCAGGTTTAAACTTAATCGATCAGCTGACTACGCAAGTTGTAGTTCACAAGTCAGCTGACTAGGAAAGGTGTAGTTCACAAGTCACAAGCAGAAGATGTGTGTAAATGCCAGGCAAAGAGCTTGATTACCACCTTTATCGATAAACATCAGTGTTGCCAGTGACGGCATACGGAACTCAAACTTGGTAGCTTACTATGGGTATCTTAAGACGGCTCAAGGTCACCAAAAGCAAACTATATATATTAGTACTAACATACAGTATGGACACTCCCTGCCGCTCTCTAGATTGCGACCTCACCCCCTCGTCACCCAGGTTGATAAAGATTATTTACAGTTTGGTTTCTCGAACGTATAGGACTTTTTGAAATATCATTTCTGGTCCGTTGTATGAAGTGTCCAGGGTGTGCCTAAAGATAAGAAATGAGGAGATCCGTAGGAGAATCAAAGTAAACTAACCATCAGGTGAGATGATGCCATTTTGTTTAACATTGCATTTATGGTTGCCAAATAAACCTTAAGGCGAGGCATTTGTAAAACAGTTGTCTCTGTTTTTTCCTATACATGTAAAGAGTCAAGACAATAACCACACTTTTACACTTTTTCAATGTTTTACGTTGTTATTTCTCTTAAGACTTCAACTGAAAAACTAAAATTTAGCAGGTTCTCTGTACCACTTAAAAAGAAATATCTCCATATAAAAACTATGTGCAAATTTAGAAATTTTATTAATAAACAATTCGTTTTAGTCTTTTTTTTAAACGTTTTAGACCTGTTTTTGGGTTTTTTTATGATCGAGTAAAGTACACGCTATCGTGTAACATATTAGCACATTCCTCAGACAATATCCTTAAGTATGTCCAATATTTTTTGCAAGACCGATATTTAGTAGTAATTACCCAAAAAATTTGATCTAGCAAAAGGGTTTCTCCGCTTCTCCACCGGTGCCTAGCCTTAATATATTTCTTCTTTACCGCATAAAGCATTTACCTCCGGCTCTTTGCCTACCAACGAAAAGTTTGTGATTTTGTTGACAGTTAAGGTTAATTTGGAGAATGGAAATGTTGAAAAAACTGCTTTGCTACGGAAAAACTGCAAACTCTCTCTAAATGAAAATGTGTGGTATTCAGAAATAGAGAATTTTCGCTCGCAGTCGCTCTCACATTAACATTTCGCTGGATTCCTAATTTACATTTCAATTTTCACATTTTGCAAATACAATATGCTTCGAGGCAGGCGCCGCCACAGTTTGATGCTTGACAGTTGCTCTACGAGTGAAATCCAGGTGTTTCGGGAAATTGAGTTTCGCTTCATTTATAGACAAATGGAAACTTTATGTCACTCTCCAGTTTGCCGTGTGAGATTATTCCAATACGTGTGGCTAGAAACTAGTAAGTTATAATAAAAAAAAACGGCCAAGTGCGAGTTGAACTTGCGTGGAGAGGGTTCCGTACAATGCCAAAGTCAAATACAAAATATCACATTTGAAATCCTCACAGTAAGACGAGAGTTAACTTTTACTAGCGCTATCTAGTGGTGTTTTAGTGCACTATTTTCCGTAAGTAAACGTATTATATTGAGTTTAACCCTTCATTTTTAATTTTTAGAATATTTATAGGTTTTCCTGTAATCTACAAGCAATGAACTATATTTTGTATTTTTTTCAAAATTTTATGCTCAGTAGTTTCGGAGATTAGGGGGGATGGTAAATTTTCATCTTCTTTCATAAATAAAATCAAAAATATTTATTTTAAAATAACAAGAATATATTTGAGATCCTCATAACGAGGCATTTCATTTGATATATGACACAGTAAGGTTAGCAAAACTTTTTTTTTTAATTTCTTAATTAATAATAAATAGAACATTTTGTATGGATAATCTATGAATTTTTTTTCAAATTCACTTTTCTCTCTGAGCTAAGCCGCGGACAGACGGCCAGACAGACAGACATGGCGAAACAAGAAGTTATACTATTAATGACTGCGGAACCCTAAAAACGAGCGAGCCTTACCACAGATGAAATACTAGTTACTTAGGCCTTACAGTAGTCGCAAATGATGTGTAACATGTGTCAATTTTTTTTTGTCATTAATTAATTATCGGGTCGTACATTAACGAGCCGGGCCTCCGGTCATCTTTTTCTTCGGTCTCACATTAGGCGGCATGGCCATGTTACCTTAGTCTTCGTGACTTACAAATCTTTCGCATTTTCTGTTACTCTCTTCAGTCCCATTTCACGAAATCACTCCCACAAATTGTAGAAAGCGAGAGAAAAGATGATACACATCATAAACTTTTTAGATTTTGCACTCTTATACTTACAACGCCTTTTGACGATCAAAAATCCTTCATCATATCAGCCGAAGGACGTCCAGTGTTGGACATAGGCCTTCCCCAAGGATTTCTACGACTGCCGGTTCTGCGCTGCCGGCATCCAGCGGCTTTCCGCGACCTTCACCAGGTCATCGGTCCACGGAGTGGGAGGCCCGCCTACGCTACGTTTTCCTGTGCGCGGTCGCCACTCATGAAATTTCCTGTCCCAACGGCCATCAAAAATCCCTATTACAATCAATTGCACAGCCACGCTACTTACTGTCTAGCCTTCACCGTCTGGCATATAGATCATCATATCAGCTCATATACATCCCCACCGAGGGATTCGAGCCTACCCTGAATTAGGGCGATCGGGCCTTAGTCGACCACGTGGGCCCAGTGCAACCTGCGAGTTTCTCCGCAGGCGTGTGCAGGTTTCCTCACGACGTTTTCCTTCACCGTAAGAGCATCGGATAAACGTACATATGAAATCTAAATTAGAAATCACATTATAGTACGTGGCAGGGTTCGAACCACGACCTTCCGGACCAGAGGCGGCGGTCCTAGCCGTTACGCCACCCACGTTCCTTATACTCGTAGATATCGCCACAAAAATACGTTACGAAATAACAACAAGGAAAAGAGGTGTATGAGACTTGATGAAAAAATTACTAATTAATCTTAGTGTATAAATGAGGGGACCCTATTCTGACTTTTGTTTGGAATAACGAACAACTCTGTGTCGAAGACATTATAAGGTCTAGTTAGTTAGTTCCCTTGTAAAAGGAGTGGAATTCCCTGCGGGCGTCTGTGCTCCCCTATTCGTTAGTAGATTATTATGGATACTTCAAGGCGAGATTAAATAAGCACTATTTGAGTTTGCGTGTTACATTCTTGGCTGTATCATCACTTACTATCATGTTAGGTGCAGCCAAAAATACTCAAATTTTAGTTAAAATTGGATGCATATTAAAAAAACATAATAAGTAAAAACTTTTTTTAAATAGTATTAGCTATTTTGAATAAAATAACAAAGAACTTGGGTATATTATGGGAAGTATTATCCCCCGGTAAGCTCCAGTTACCCCTGTTTGTTTTTTTTTTATAATTGCATGTGCTTTGGTATTATCACTTTCTTGACTTGAATTTTTTTTTATTAAAAATAAAAATTTTAGGCGTTATATAACGGCCAGCAGGGGGGAATCTGACTTAATCCGATTATTTTCTGGAATTATGAACATCATAGTATAATCACACCCTGGACACTTTATACAACGGGCCAGAAATAACATTTCAAAAAAGGCATGATGGAACAAACAAAATGGTGGCGAATTTCTATACGTTCGACAACCAAACTGTAACCAATCTGTATCAATCTGGGTGACGAGGGGATGAGGTCACAATCTAGACAGCGGCGGAAAGTGTCCATACGTTATGTTAGTACTAACTACTAATATATATATTTTGGAATAATAAACCGTATAAAGTTAAAGTAACTTAAAAATGTTCATAAAAAGCGTTAGTTCATTGAACTTTTGACAGAAATGTGCATTCTTAACTGATTCCGGCAGTCCTGTACACAGATTAATGGACCCAGCAGGAAAAAGGTACTTTCATATTTGGCTCATCTATGCGACACAGATTGTGGCCTGCTCCTAGACCTCAGCTTGTTGTGCGGCTGTTCACATCGGCGTTCGGTAAATACATCTAGGGTGTCTTGCGCGTAGGTCTGATAGATGCAGAGCAAGGTCAATATATTGATCTTTAAAATATACTAGCTTTTGAACGCGGCTTCGCCCGCGTGGATATCGTTTTTATGACTGGCAAGCGGCTGACTCCCAGATCGGGCTACTCTGATTAGCAGTCTATGTCACTTCCCACCCCCTCAACCAATACAATACAAAAAAATCACTTCAATCCGTTGCTCCGTTGCGACGCCGACGTACGCGAGAGTGGGAATGAGTTTTCCCCTAGATCCCTTGGGAACTTTGTCAGGATGTGCTAATTATTAAATTATTTAATTTCCCAGCCCCTCAACCATCTCTGTGCAAAAAATCACAACAATCCATTGTTCCGTTGCGATGCAAAAGAAATTAACCAAAAAAAGAGTATTTATTAGTTCACTCAGAAACTGCATCGGACTATGCTATTATAAAAAGTAGCCTATGTCCTTCTCCGTGATACAGGCTACCTGGTATGACAAATTTCATTAAGATTGTGAAGGTGATAAAGCGTGAAGAGGTAACAAGCAAACAAACAAACACGTTTTCACATTTATTATATTAGAAATAAGGACTAGCTTTTGCCCGCGGCTTCACTAGCGTTGGCATCATTTTATGAGTGTCTTTGAGGTTGAGTGGTGCGCGAGCGGCAAGCGGCTTGCTAGCGTAGACAGGGGTTTACTCCAGATCCCTCCCTCAAACAAGTTACGTTAGTACTAATATATATACGATTATACTTTGACCACAGTGACTTATATATTTACTGGCGTAAGGACCCGGCCAACGCGCGCGACTAATGCTCCCAGCGAATTGGTGCGAAAATCGAAAGTTTCGCACACTCACGACTCAGTCGTCTGCGGGAAATTCTACAGTGCGGTGGAAAGATATTTCATATAAAAATGCCTTATTGTGTTGTTAGAGGCTGTAATAATCATGAAAGAAAGGCTAAAAATACACATGGGATGTCGTATCATCGTTAAGTAACCTTACATTGTATTTTTTCTTGTAAACAAATTAAATAAACGAATTTTTAAAGCGACAAGTCTACCAAGGTTCTTTTAACGCGGCACTGACGTCAACTCTCGCCCACGCCAGTTCGTACGAGTAATGTTAGATGGCGCTACTTTTTGCTTGTATCAAGAAAATCTGAGTAAAATATGGAGACGCGCGGATCCTTCTGTTCAAATCTGTGTTTGACCAAGTGTTTCTATGCAATAAAAATCACGTAAATCCGTTGCTCCGTTGCGAAGTCGACGTGCGCCAGCCTAGAAAGGAGTTTTCCCTAGATCCGTCGAGAACTATCTCGGGCTTTGCTATTTAGTAGTATAATATGTTATTTCCCACAATATCAACTATCTCTGTGTAAAAAGCCTTATCAGTCCGTTGCTCCGTTGCGTATTTTATCAGTTCCCTCAGGAACTGTACCCTTTGCCATGACACAAGTTGATGATCTGGCAATGGGTCTGACGATGAACACTAAATTGAACTAACATACACCTTGTCACCTTTATTAACTAATATTTTTGAGCTAAACGATTAATAGTTAATGCCGGTTTTGAACTGAATATACAAAATTACGCGATGACGAAATAAAATAATAACTTTGATAGCGCGTTCTAATTTTAAAAAGCGCCATCTACAAAATTCTAATGGAACTAAAAATAAAAAATGTCTAATTCACTTCAACACAAGTGTTGAAGCGTGAAAGGTAACAAACAAAATCATAGTATCAGTAAGGATTTACGGGCTGGTGTGTCGAATGGTAAGTGCCTACTCTAGCTGTTGCGCTCAGATGTCCCAGTCCTACAGGGTTGACACTTATTTTGCTACACCTGTAAATAGATGCAGTAAGTAAGCCACACGCACGTTAATCAGTGGTAATGGCAAAACTACAAGTATAGGCTGAAGTGTAGCTACGCAACGAAAACTAGAAACCAGGAGACCCACTCAAGGTCAAGTGACGTGCGACTGACTGTACTGTTAATCATCTCTGTCAACCGGTAATGACTCAGTCCTCCTAACCAGAGGTCATCATCATATCAGCCGAAAATTGTCCACTGTTGGACAAAGGCCTCCCCCAAGGATTTCCAAGACGACCGGTTCTGCGCTGCCCGCATCCATTACTTCCCGCGATCTTCACCAGGTCATCGGTCCACCGCGTGGGAGTCCTGCCTACGCTACGTTTTCCGGTGCGCGGTCGCCACTCGAGAACTTAACGACCCCAAAGGCCGTCTGTTCCAAGAGCTAGTGCCCTGCCCACTGCCACTTCAGTTCCCACCCCCTAACAAACAAACCCGGACGGCCAATGTACCAATAACTTTTTTGAAACTTACGTACATATACTAACTGATTGCTTTAACGGTAAAGGAAAACATCGTGAGGAGACCTGCACATCTGATTCCAGATGTGTATGAAGGTCGCACCCTTTCGTAGGTGTAAACCTAAATACCCTACGCGTGACCGCGGGTGATGCTAAGTGCAACACCAGGCAACCGGCGTCTTTCTCTTGGATATCACGGTTAATTGTGCCACACGATAAGAAGAAGACCAATCTGTTCAAGAAATAAATTACCTTTGATTGTATTAACTTAGTACTCGGGTTGTGTTATAGTGACAGTTGTAGCAAGGAGATTATAGGTACAATCAAGTGCCACTGTCATCTTTTTATAGCAAAGATATAAAAATGAATCTCTATTTCCCTTGGTCATCGCATCACGCGTGAACGGCTGGACCTATTTTACTAATTATTTTTTGTTGAGTTCGTTATTGTCAGGAGAAGGTTTTTATGTAGGGTAGTGTAGGGTAGTGTAGTGTAGTGTAGTGTAGGCTAGCGTAGGGTAGGGTAGGGTAGGTAGTGTAGTGTAGGGTAGGGTAGGGTGTGTTGTGTATTGTTAGGTGGTACGAAGTTCGCCGGGACAGCTAGTCATCGATATTTTTAGTGCCCGCTGCGTGAATAGAGGGTATATTTACCACAATAATAACAAACAATAATAGGTGTTATCATCCCGATAAATGTTGTTATTCATTCGAATCCTCACTAATATTGTAATTGCAAAAATGTGTTTGTTTGTTACCTTTTCACACTTCAAAACCTCAACCAATCCTGTCATAATTTGACATGGAGGTAGCCTGTGTCACGGGGAAGGACATAGGCTACTTTTTGTTAAAGATAAAACGGATAGTTGTTTAGCTGGATACCGGAAAACGGATATCCGGCGAGCTGTAAGGTCGGGTGCCCGGACATCTGGACGCCGGATATCTCCTCATCTACATACCAATGTCTCTATAACGATACCTTCTGGGATTGTTTCAATGAAGTGGCAGATGAAAACAATAGCCAGTGTCGTGATCCAATCGACTACTATTTGAAGCACTCGTACGAACTAGCGTGGGCGAGAGTTGACGTCAGCGCCGCTCTAAAAGGACCTTGGTAGAATGGTCGCTTTAAAAATGCGTTTATTTAATTGGTTTACAAAAAAAATACAATATAATGTAACCTTCAGGGATTTACTCCAATAAAAGTCGTGGAATCCTCTTCACATTGTTTTATTCCATCGATCTTAAATATTATAATATCCACAGCGAAAGGCACGCAGTGCCATATCAACAACTAAACTCTGACGAAGACTCAGACAGCGCTCCGGACTGGATGGACAACGTAGTAGTTTTATATCCTCTTTGCAACTTACAGCACTAGTGGCTAATATATATAACTGTTATGTAAAATACAATAACTAATATTTGTACCTGTTACAGTCGGCCATCCTTCCTAGAACGAGTCCTCTCGTTTGTTCTATTATTATGTATATTAAATAAAAAATATTGTATTTAATTAATAACAACAGTACATATTTTAAACATACAGTGAATATTATCTAATCTTTTTAAAATATAATACAATGTTAAACATTTCATTATTTGAACTTAGACTTAATAATACTTGAATCATTGCTTTGCACTAATTAACTGTAACATTCTATATTTAAACCATAATTGTGATTTTCATTTTTTTCATTTACTGTGTTGTTGTTATCAAATATATTTTCTATTATTTGTTATTTTCTTGTTACTTAACATTGACAGATAATTAGTGCAGCAATTACATCTAACATCTTTCATCTTAAATCCTTTTTTGACCAGTAATTCTAAACGCTTTAGTCTATCATCGTGTTAAAACTTTATCATCTCTTTTTTTTTATTCACAATTGGTAAACCCTTGAAAACATCTTATGATAAACATATCTGTATAATATGTAATTATGAACTTTGCCATCGAAAATGACACTATTTTAACCATGATTTCTTTATTCAATGCAAAACCTAAATCCACAAGTTATCTATCTCTAACGACACTTGGTACTTTAATTTATAGCTCATCATTAGATTGTAATATTAGATATGTTCAAATTTATGTAACACTATTTATTTACTTCAAATAAAAATCAAATAATCCATACGTAATATTTTGTCATCTCAAATGACTAAAACTTACTGTGTCATCTCGAATGACAAGTTTTACTTATAAAATTGTCATCTGTAATGTTGATTTTTCAAATTTTTAAATCTGTTCATGTCTAATTCAATTTAATCCAAACATTTTATTTCAGGAAATTAATTTTCATAGTAGTAAAATATAAAATTCAATCATGTTTCAACCCGTCAAAAAAAATTAATTAGTTAAATGCCAACAGTATCATAATTAAAAAAAATCTTAAGCAAAATAAACGTCAAGCTAAATAAAAAATGCACTTAAGATAAAAATTTAAAGAAATAACCTACAAAGATTGCCCTCCAGTGACTGGCAATGAAACAATTGTGCTTACCGTTGATCACCTTTGGTTATGACACCGGTTCAAATTGATTACTGTAGGTTTCAACTCCATGTCATCTCAAATGACCATATTACTTTACTGTGTCATCTCAAATGACAACATTTCAAACCTATGTCATCTCAAATGACTATATTACTCTACTGTGCCATCTCAAATGACAAAATTCGAAATCCATGTCATCTCAAATGACCATATTACTTTGCTGTGCCATCTCAAATGACAATATTTTAAATCCATGTCATCTCAAATGACCATAGTAACTTACCTGTGCCATCTCAAATGACAACATTTCAAATCCATGTCATCTCATCATCATCATCATTTAAGAGCCGTGCTCTTGTTGGTGTAGCTCTTTCCAGGTCTCTCTCTCCCACACAATCTCCTTCTTTCCACCTTAACTTTCTTCTTAACTTGGTCTATATAAGCAGTTCCAGGTCTTCCTCTTCCGGTCATCTCAAATGACCATATTACTTTACTGTGCCATCTCAAGACAACATTTCAAATCCATGTCATCTCAAATGACCATATTACTTTACTGTGCCATCTCAAATGACAACATTTCAAATCCATGTCATCTCAAATGACGATATTACTTTACTGTGCCATCTCAAATGACAAAAAAATGCACCTACTTTACAGTGTCATCTCTAATGACTGCAATGACTGAGTACCAGTAACAATCATCTATGCAAAGTATATTATAGCAAAAGAAGTAGCCAGTGAACGTGCAATCAACGAAAGTTAGGGCTATTGTCAGTTTAAGCATAAAACTATGCTGGCTATGCGTCATTCTGCTAAGATTTGCTGTGACCAACTTTACAAGGCTAATATAAATTCAATTCATCGTTCGTTCGTGTTTGTGCTATTTCCAGCATTTGCGGAATTTACGTAATTAAACTGTAATACTGGGAAATATTTTCCCATGTGAAGCAAATTTTATATCTCAGTTTTATCTATATCTTGCTGTTTTGCTCTTATATATCTACTGCAGTAATTTTAATTTTTTTTAACAAATTCATATTTAATTATTTTGGTGCCTGTCCACTCTAGTTATCATAATCATTGCCATCTAATTATCATCATCATCGTGGCAGGGAATGTGTTAATAGAAAATTAATTTTAATCATAATAGATCTAATGTGAAGAGAGTTACTTCTAGCAAGAAAGTAGTTTTAATTCCTAAGCCATGAACTATAGCAATATAGCAAATAACATTCTCCGAGTACTTAAATTTCTTTTATGTCAAATACATGATTAAGACATTAATCAGGTAGTAAATAATTCTCACTACCAAATTCATCCCTCACTGGCCTAGCCACATAAATATTTCCATCATTGAAAGTGGCGGACTTTACACAAATGATTCACTGAGATTGTAGTATTGCCCAGGGAAACTTAATTAAGAGGTTTGTCGTAGTTTTAATAATTCGCAAATGGGGATATGCTCTGTATAGCTGACTTGATAATAAAATGATTTGAATTTGAATATCTACAACATAAACTTCTACTTCTTTTTCATGAGAACCATGTACCTACCTCTAAAACAAGTTTTGCGAGACCAACTGGCATGGTACCTACGTTACCTAATCATTGAAAGAATAGACCATCAACGCTCTTCCATTGCAGCTTTCTATTCTACTCTATTCTTTCACTTTCCAGCATCTCACTTATCAAAGCAGCTTTACTACCTAAACACAATTAGGATCATGTTATCAATAATTTACTAGTAACATTATATTATGTACATTGTTTGTATCTGTTACGTTGGGTTGTGAGTACTGAGGTGCCTTGGCAAGAGAACCTTCTATTAATTATTTTTGTATTGACTCACACAAAAGTGTCTGCGAAATTGCTGTGCTTGTCGAGGCTAGGACGAAAAGAGAGAGAACAATTTCCCACCGTTTCTTTCGTTTTACATCATTGGGAAACAAGTGTACTTCCTTGTTTTTACAATTTAAAGCACTGCATTGAGGCATTTTTGAAAACACAACAATTTTTCGCAAATAAACACAAAAAAAATCCATGCGATTTGACAGTTATGTCAAATGAAGGTATAGTACCACTATAGTACAGTCGATCGTGCGCCACCTGGTGTGAGAAAAAGTCAGTTTGGCACGCAATTACTAAGGTGTTATCAAAGATGACCTATTATTAATCAGTTGTCATAAACAAAGATGACCTACAATAGGTCCTTTCCTCTTTTTGGAAAACAGTGTTTTCAAAATATTGACATTTAAATCTAGTACTCTTCTCTCCTTCGCAAAACAATTTTACATAAGTACAATTTGAAACACAGCAATCTTGACTATTGGCAAAGTAGGTATGCGTATAAAGGAACTCACTACGTATTAAAGAAATGCTGTCATCTGACGCATACAAAGAGTACTCATTTTATCTCGTAGTACCTATGTATGTAAATTGTAAACAACTAAAGACCTTCTAAATGCAACCTACCAATATTAATTATAGTTTAAAAAAAAAACCAAAATTAATCACTAAAAACCATAGTAGCGTTTTGGCGAACGGACTTCTCGACCATATTTAGTGATTGTCTGTTGTTTTTATTTACAGAGTTTGACATGAACTGCTGATGTGAATGTGAAACGCTTTCAGATAATGTTTTGGGAACGTATTTAGTGTGTATGTCTGGTTTACGAACAATTAAGTGTTTACGATTTCTGCGGTTTGATCCTTCGGATCCTTGAACTACATAACTACGTGGTTCTGGCTCGTTACGGCAACCGGAAACCAGTTACATAAGGGAGATTTTTTTTGTATAGTATCTTATCAGCAACATGTAGTGTAAGTTTTTACTATTTTTATCATAATAAATTTTAATTTTGTTATTCCTTATAATCTTGTATTTTATTTCCCAAATCCTTGTAATTTACTAGTTTTGGTTTCGATGTTTAACTGTCACAGAAATTCTTGTTCTAAGATGTCTAGAAAAACAAAGTAGTCCTGGGGACAAAAGTATATTTTTGGGGTATTTCTTAACTGTAAAAGTTCTAGGTAAGGGTCTGAACCATCCTTGTGACATTTGTATAACATATTTTTAGTTGTTTCAATTGATCTTTTTACCAATCCATTGGACTGGCTATGCTATGGGCTAGACATTGTATGTTTTATATATACCAGCCTTTACAGAATACTTTGAAATCTTGGCAATTAAATAGGGGATCATTTTCGGAAACTATTGTATAAGGAACGCCATGTCGGGCAAAGATGACTATGACTTTTTTTCAATGTAATGTTAATGTTACACAGTTACTCTTAACAACTTCTTTAAATTGTGTTTTTTTTTTCTTTAGCCTCTGTAGCGGGTATAATAATCGTGTAGTTAACCGCATCAAAAATTAATTATGAACTTTTGTTTAGTTTAAAGAAAAACCACCTATTTGATTTTATTTTATACAGTATGTAAGCGCATCAATTCAATGATGACAAAAACTATCACCTCGTGCCTTGTTATTACAAAATATTTATAGAACAAAACTCCTTTTTTTTGACAGACGATAAAAAGTAACTCAAGTGATTAGCAGTCAACTACCATAATTATACAGTTTTTTTTTCACAACACTCAAAATTAGTAGATATGACCTAGAATTGATAGTTTTTACATTGAAGTCTCCAGTTTCACTTTTTGTCAGTGTTTAGATTTTAGGCTTTTTGCTCATTGGACACGGATAAAATGTGTAGTATCAAAGTCAAATAATAACAAATATCACATTTGAATATGGAAGGAGCTTAGCACGACCAATTTACAGCATCTCAAATTAGTCAACTTCAATAATTAGTTCATTTTTTTAGCATAGGTACTTTGAGACGATTAAAATACCAACACAATTACAGATTTTTTGGTTGATTAAAAGGAATATTTTATAAAAGCTGCTTCCAATTCCACCCATGTATGTTTATTTCTACGGCAAGTCCTTATACTGTATTTTATATTTTACCACCAGTCTGCGCAAAGCGTAGTGGGTAGTCTGCTTATCGTTTTAATATCTGTTTTGTCTTGTCAAACGTCAATTGTTTGTTCTTTTATCAGGGGACGGAATTCGGGATTGCACAGTACCAAAAAGTTTTAGCGTTCACTGGGTCCACCTTTTATACAACATATCAAATACTTACTAAATAAGACTGATACTGAGTCATAGCTGTTTTTCCATTGCTCTAGCCTCCATTTCTACTCCATTTCATCTTCTATAAAATAGAAGATAGCAAGCTTTGAAACAGACTTTAAGTGATTCGAGAATAAGCCGGCTACCATCTCGAATATGACGTCAATTTGGCTACGGCGTTGTGTGTTGTGATCTGGTTAAGTATCTTTCCTGACGAATCGTAGGAATTTGGTTTCTATTGCGGCTGCAACTGTGCCATTACGTCCATTTCATCACTGGAGCCCATTGAAACTCGAAACAAAAAAAAACAATAATAAGTGTTAATAACATCGACTTAGAAATGTAAGTAACCAAAATATAAAATGTAATGAATAACACGATGTGACCGTTTCTTTATTTCTTTTCATAAAATCACAGTAAATATTTGCAGTAAAAATGTACCTTTTGTAAAATATTACACTCAACAAATAAAGCAAGTACCTACTATCTAATGTAATATAATTCTGGCCCCAAAAATAATAATTTGTGATTTAAGTCGAGGGTAGTTTATAACTATGTAAGATATTTTATCATAAAATAGGTAAGTAACCACACATTTTCTAATTCGGGCAGCAATTCATACTGTGGCCTAACAATCCAATTGAGACAAAATATCTCCCAACCCGAAGTAACTATTTAGTAATCTATGCCTAAGCTAACATTTCAATCTACAAACATAAAATCACGCAAATATACGGTAAAGGTACAGTTTTTTTTAATCAGAATTTACCTACGATAGATTTTCTTACGGAAAAACTCAGAATGCAGAACAAACCGGGCAAAAAAAAACTCAAGACAAAAAAAGTCTTACGTGACGGCCAAGATAATATGAATTAAATTCAGTGGCAATAAGTTATTCAATTCTTTTATCATTTTTTTTCTAATACATCTGTACGGACACCATCGCGTCGTATGTACAACAAGAGGTTATTTTAATTTCTAAACTGTTTGTTTATACTAAAAGAATAATAATTAGGAATAGAACTCCAGCAATACATATAAAATTTATAATTCGTACCTTTAAATTCCAGTGTGGGTGTGTTATCCCCGCTTCTGAAAGTTGTAACCTTCAGGGATTTACTCCAATAAAAGTCGTGGAATCCTCTTCACATTGTTTTATTCCATCGATCTTAAATATTATAATATCCACAGCGAAAGGCACGCAGTGCCATATCAACAACTAAACTCTGACGAAGACTCAGACAGCGCTCCGGACTGGATGGACAACGTAGTAGTTTTATATCCTCTTTGCAACTTACAGCACTAGTGGCTAATATATATAACTGTTATGTAAAATACAATAACTAATATTTGTACCTGTTACAATAAGGTTACTTAACGATGATAGGATATCCCATGTTTCTTTTTAGACTTTCTTTCATGATTTTGACAGCCCCTAACAACACAAAAAAGCATTTTTATATGTAATATCTTTCCACCGCACTCTGCAATTTCCCGCAGACGACTGAGTCGCGAATGTGCGAAACTTTTGATTTTCGCACCATTTCGCTGGGAGCATTAGTCGCGCGCGTTGGCCGGGTCCTTACGCCAGTAATATAGAAGTCATTAATTTGAAAACAGTTCGGATTGATCGAACCCGTGAGTGGCCCTTACACTTGGTGTTCGGTTAACTCGACGCAGTATCCACACCTCACGAAGTTTGCTAAAGTTTACCTTTCAGCTTCTTGCAGCAGTGTTTATAACAAAAGGCTGTTTCTGAGGCAGGTCTGGTATATGAAAACAAACGAATTCGCCTATTGCCTATAAACGCCAAAAACTTTGTATTTATCCACCATAATTAGTCACTTGTTGATAATGATAATAATTTTTTAACTTAATAAAAACATGTTTTGGTGCGATAGATTGCTTTGCTTCGTTTTCAGAGATTTTTTAAAGTTTTATTTTAGTTGAATCACAGACGTTTAATTAGTTTGTTCAAGTTTCTTAATTTGTTTAAGTTTTTTAAAAGGTTGTATTGTAATTATAACTCGTGTTTTTTTTACTCATTACCGCTTTTAATAATAATCATCACAATTGCGAGTCTTATACGTTTTAATGATTTTTTTTAGGAAATTTATGCATATCCGGTATCCGCCGGATATCGAGTAAATTTGGGCCAGATATGCCGGATACCGGATAGTTTCCGGATATCCGTTTCATCTCTACTTTTTATCCCGTGAAAACAGCATAGTCGGATGTAGTTCCTGAGGAAACTAAAAAAAATATTTATTTTGGGTGATTTTTTTTCACATGACCATTCACTACTCACCCTCACCCACAAAGAAAAACGATGCCCACGAGAGCGAAGTCGCGGGCAAAAGCTGGTTTATTTATATTTACAATATCACCTTAAATTCGTGTTCACAAAATCGTTTCCCATACAAACCTAAAATTACTTCTTCATGACAAGAAATGGGCCCATTCTAATGAAATTTTATACACATAAGCAAGTCCCGAAATTCTAGTTTGTGGGTAGATTATATTTTACCCACGGCGGAACGGAGAATGCGTTTAGGGTGAGAGATTGTGTGTTTGTATGTGTGTGCAAACGAATGTTGCCACTTATCTCGAAAACTGCTCTGGTCCAATTTCGTTGTGGTTTTTTACATTTAAAATTTTAGAGCATGGACGATCATTCTGCATAATTACGTTTACATGATTGATCATGCTACGTGATGGACTCTTCATGCAGCCTAATTAATCATTTTATTGCACTTCAATCCAAGCAGTACAGTGAAAAAGTCGTCTGTCATGCGCTGTCCATGACGCCATTCCGAACAAACTGACGCGTTGCATGACATGCCGATCTCGAAGACGTTAATGCGTGCATTTTAATCTTAGTTTGCAGAATGAAAAGAATGTAGGAATTGTCAATCATTGCAAGCATGTAATCTGCATGTCATTCGCCAATCAGTACAGTTAAACCATCATTTATGCATGACAGCATGTGAAGAATGTCATGCAGCATGATGCCATGCCCGCATAGACATGTTTTATGACGGTAGACTACTAGACTAGGGAGAGCTGCAGGAGACGGGATGGTTGGCAAACAAATGTTGCCACTTATCTCGAAAAGTACCAGGCTGATTTTATTGATAATGTAATTTAATAGACTGCGTCGGTGGCGCAACGGCAAAGGTCGCTACCTCCTTTCCGGGAAGTCGTGGTTCAAGTCCTGCCAAGTACCCATGTGTTTTCGAATTTCGATCTCATACTGTACGTTTAACCGACGCTCTTACGGTGAAGGAAAACATCGTGAGAAAACCTGGACACATCTGCGAAGAAACTCGAAGGTTGTGTGTGAAGTTGACCAAACCGCACTGGGCACTGTCGACTAAGGCCCGATCGCCCTAATTCAGGGTAGGCTCGAGCCCCTCGGTGGGGACGTATAATATGAGCTGATGTGATGAATCTATTCACAAACTAGAATTTCGAGATTTGATTATGTGTAAAAAGTTTCATTAAAATCGGCCCATCCATTTTCAAGATGTAGTAGTTTAAGTTTTGTATGGGAAACGATTTTGTGAACACGCCCCTGTGTTACCATTTGAAAATAACTCAAACCATTCCCGCCCAAAAAATACAGAAGATCTAGGTTGGTACTTCAAAATTTAATATTCCTAGCAAAATATAATAGCAGAATTCTTTGTTCGCCACTAAAATTACGTTACTTCCGTCCGTTCCGTTAATGTTCTGTACAAAAAAACTTGAAAAAACGTCGGTTCGTTAGTGCAAGCTGCGACGTTAACGTTATAACGTTATTGCACGGGGACGCGACCGAGACCAAATGTGTTTAATGCATTAGCTCGCGTTGATGGAATAAGAGCAGGCTGCACCGCAATTAAGCAATGTTCTGCTGGAGGAAATGAAAATATTATGTTACTGCTGCTGTTTTTAGCGGAACTACTCACCCCAGTGTAGCACAACTTAGGCAAAGTATATAAGGTGAAACAAAATTAGCTGAAACTCTTTTAACTGGTGCTTCTACCCATAAAACTGAACGACCGAGTTTGTGGCCCGCCTACGCTACGCTTTCCAGTGCGCGGTCGCCACTCGAGAAGTGTAATGTTAATTGCTGATTTTTGTATTTCAAACCACACCAGAACACGTTGAATGCTTCACGAGAAAGTATGCACATCGTGGCTGTATTACTTGTTTTGTTTTCGACATTACAGCGTCAGCATTTTATTTATAACTAGCTTTTATTTAGTTTCTTTTTGTCCAGCAGTGGACGATTTGTGGCTGATATGATGATGATTTAGTTTCATTCGTCCCGGTGTCTGTAATCAATCATACATCCAGGCATCAAATCTTTAAAGTTAATTTTGACCCACTTTCCAGTTTCCCATTGAGCTGAAATTTTGCAGGCATATGTAAATCGGATGACAATGCAATATTATTATGAGATGGAGCTGATCTGATGATGGAGCTGGAGATTGGCCATGGAAAAGAGTTGAAAAAATTACGGAACCCCTCAATTTTGGACTCCAACTCGTCTTGATAAGGACTGTGGTCTTAGATGATATCTGATTATGGAGCCAGAAAGTACCCTGGAAGCGGCTAAAAGATTTTTCCTATGTTTTTATTGGTTTTTATGTTAAACCTACTAATTCTATGGACTCACATTTAAAACTAACATAAAAAAATTGGAAAATTTACAAATTCGATTTTTAAAGCTCCTTGTTAAAAAAAACTAAAAAAAGTTGTAAAGGTGACTATGGAAAACTTTTCAATATTTTTGTAAGATTCTACCTTTTGGTTTAAAACACAAATATCTCTTGGCCGTGAATCACCATGGCAGACAGGAGCATAAGTCAATAGTTAAGCATAACCATAATGCGAGGACAATAGCCGCGAGTAAATTCGTTGTACATTAAGTTTCCAACTACTAAGGCGACAGAACACTGAGAAAACGTTTACTATATCTCACGAGCATAAAAAAGTAAATTTAAAAATCTGTTACATTTTTTTTTATAAACAGCCTGTAAGGGAGTTTGGCTCTTGCCTATGTACCTATTTACTTCGACTATAGTTACCACAGTTACGTCACACCCTGGACACTTCATACAACGGGTCAGAAATGACATTTCAAAAAAGGAATGAGGGAACAAACAAAATGGCGGCGAAATCGTATACGTTCGACGACCAAACTGTAACCAATCTGTATCAATCTGGGTGACGAGGGGGTGAGGTCGCAATTTAGAGAGCGGCAGGGAGCGTCCATACTGTATGTTAGTACTAATATAATAATATACTTTGGTCACAGATGAGATCATAGTTACTTCTTTGGTTATGTCTTATCTGTGATTGTTATGTATAATTGTGAGACTGTCGATCTCACGGACTATAGAATAGAATAGAATAGAAATCGTTTATTTGCCCTTGAGTTGGGTACATAATAGTAGGTGGTACAAAATCTTTGTTGAAACGCCAAACTCAGCCATAAAAATGATAGCATGCAAACAAAGAGGAAAAAAAAAACAAAACTAGTTACATTACAATTAATAAATAAATAACATTCAATTTAGTCATTATTAATAAATTTAAAATCCAGAAATTCCTTGACCGAGTAAAATGTATGCAGTAGCAGCCATCTTTTTAGTTCCACCTTAAACCTGTTTATTGGAAGTTCTTTTACAAATTGTGGTATCTTATTATAAATTATTCTGCACATCCAGAAACAGTTTTTTTGGTACCTAGTGCTTTTTGGTACCTCATCGTAAACTAGCCTATCTGGGTATCTTCTACTTCTAGTGTTAGCTGTTGCGTCTTTAGCCTCAATGTAGAATTTAGTTTGATACATCTTTACAAATGTGGCTGCTTCAAGAATGTACAAACACGGAAGGGGCAGAATTTGCAGATTTTTAAAAAATGGTTTGCACGACACGTCGGGAGCGACACCACAAATCGCACGTATGCACTTTTTTTGAGCCACAAAAACTTTTCCTACATCTGTGCTATTTCCCCAAATTATAAGTCCATACCTAAGTACCGATTCGATGTACGCGAAGTATGCAGTCATAGCTGTTGTTCTTGAAGCAACTTGAGTTATTTTATACAAAGGAAAAATGAATCTGTTTAGTTTGGTGCAAACTATGTCAATGTGGTCTTTCCAGTTTAACTTTTGATCCATCATTATTCCTAGAAATTTAATTTTATCAACACTCTCGAGGGTTCCAATGTCGCAATATATATTAATCATGTCATTGTAGCTATTAAAATTAATGAATTTAGATTTATTTATATTAAGTGTCAATTTATTTTTAAGTAACCATAAAATTATGTTTTTTAAAGTATCATTTATGTCGTCCACATGCTGATTTATTGTCATGTTTTTGCTTGACGTTACTACTACCGAAATATCATCTGCGAAGAGAATACTTCTTTGATTTGTCACCTCTGGTAGGTCATTAATATAAATTAAGAACAGCAAAGGACCCAGTATGCTTCCTTGAGGGACGCCAACACTGTTATTTCTAGACCTTGAATAACATGAGACAGTTTCATGTTTTTCATTCAATTTCAAGACCTCTACACATTGTGTTCTGTTACTCAAATATGATCTGAGCCAATTTAAGGCAGGGCCTCTTATGCCATTGTGTTCCAGTTTAGACAAAAGTAAATTATGTGACACGTTGTCAAAAGCCCTAGACATATCAAAGTACAGGCCTGTGGTGTACATCTTATTATTTAATCCCTGCATGATTTCCTTAACTAAGTTGAACGCCGCAAGAGAGGTAGATTTCCCCTTTTGAAAGCCATACTGGTTTTCCTTGATTACGTCATGTTTATTGAAAAAGCATACCAGTTGGTCATGAAGAATTCTCTCAAAAATTTTTGAAAAAATGGGTATGAGAGCTATCGGACGATAATTTTTCATCGAATCTTTGTCGCCTCTTTTAAAGAGCGGTTTTACGATCGATAATTTTAATTTTTCAGGAAAGGTCCCAGATTCTATTGAAAGGTTAATTAGATATGCAAGTACCTTACTAATTTGAGTTCTACATGCCTTCAATACTTTAGTGCAAATGTTGTCATAACCCACTGAATTTGTACTATTTAGTAACATTATTGCTTTCTCAATAATTATTTCATTTACAGGTGATAGGTAAATTGAGTTTTGTAATTTTCACTTAGAGTTAGTCAAAACATTATTGAATTCAGGATTGTCTATTGTGTTTGTCATGTCTATAAAATAATCATTAAAAGCATTTGCTATGTCATAAGGATCATTAATTATTGTATTATTATTTTGAATTATGTCAATATATTTATTCATGTCATTTTGTGCTGTTTCACATTTTATTATATCCCATGTAGCTTTTACAATATTTTTACTCCTAGCAATATATTTTGTATTATTGATTTTTTTAGCTTTATGGATACATTTCTTGTACAGATGTGCATAATTTAGATACGAATTTCTATTCTGATTCGATTTATTTGAGTAATACTTATACCGAAGAGCCTTTTTTGTATTACAGCTCTTTTTTATGCCTTTTGAAATCCAACCCAGGAAAGGTTTTCTCGATGTTTTTACTTTCTGAATTGGAAAGCAAGGATCGTAAAACAAGCAAAACATTTCGTGAAATTCATTAAATGCTTTATTTAGGTTGATTTCTGAATACACATCTGAAAAAGAAAGTTTTTCTAAGCATTCTAAGAATTTTAAGATGTTCTCATAGGAGTAGCACTTTTTAAAAATGTAATAAGTCTGGGATAGTATTTTTTTAGAGTCGACCGTGAACTGGAGTACTTGGGCCGTATCGTGGTCAGAGAGCCAAAGTGAAAGCGTCCTACCCTTCGCCTCATTTATATTACTTATCATTTGATCGATACAAGACTTTCCCCTGGTCGGTTCCCTAATATGTAGATTAAAATTATATGAGTTAACAGTATCTGTTAAGCGATCAACAGCGGACAAACTGATCATTCAGTTTTGTGGGTCCAATATTTACTTATACGTACTCTTTTTTTTTCGATTAATATATAAATAAAATAATAATAATAACGAAGTAATCAATCGCGGGGAAAAAACAATTTAATGTTATCATTGTTTTTAACTCATAACCAAGGCCCCAAGATAAGCCAAAAATATTTAAAAACACAAGTACACGTATGTACTGATGATTAAATAGAACAAACAAGTGTGTAATAATTATTTTGGGCATAACAAAAATCCCACTCTACTCGTCTATTAGATCCAAATAAATAAAATGGTGTGCGTGCATATTTACTTATGATGCAAAATAACTTTAAATTAAAAATTTAATAAAAACACGACTGCATAAAATATTAGCCCGCTTTTTTGTGAAGTCGGGTAAAATGTATCTTATGTCACTCACAGAATCACGACGAATGTAACGACACCTCGCACTCTAGACATAGTTTTCAGAATCCGTCAAGCCGTTTCGAAGATATCGTGGAATAAAGAAACATACATACATGAAACCTCAAAACAACACACTCCTTGTTTTTCTTTTTTTTGCTAGTATGGGCTAACCTACGCCGGTGGAGCATCGTGCGACATCAAAGGCGTTGCGCTACTATAAGCCATATCTTAATACTGTGTGGTAAGTGTATATACCTCGTGCTTGAATCATTATATTGATGTTGAATGATGTAGGTACTGCTTTGTTTCAGCATATTCAAGATTCAAGATATATTCAAGATTTTATTCAAAATTACACTCTTTCTTTTAGTGATTACATAACTTCATTTGTAAAAAATCAAGAAATAAACAATCATTAGTTAAATACAATCAGTGATATAAAAAAAACAAATAATGTCATTAGAACATGAAAACAATATGACACGAGAAGATATAGGTACATTAAAATCATTGAATGTCATGAACGCCTTTGACAAGTGTAGGCCAGTTCACACGGACAGCACCTGGTCACGAGTATAACGCGAGAGTCAGCCATCGCTCCTCTCAACCATATTACAGGGAAAAGAACTACCCGTTTGTCATTTTGTCAGTTGTTCCATTCTCAAGCAAGATATAAGCTCGCCGAGGTGGGTCTTGGTAGGAACTATCAAAGGAAAACCTATTTAAGGCTCCTCAGTCCCTACAATTAGGAACTCGATTCGCGAGGTTTAATACATCGAAAGAAATAGCTTGGAAATATAGTTCTTGTCAGCTCGTACTGCAACGTGGTGGCTGTTACGTCAATCGCGCGACAATTGTGGTTTTTAATTCATTATAAATGGAATAAGAAAAATTTCCAAAAAATAAGAAAACTAAATCATTTTACATTGTTTTGTTACGAAGTTCATAACACTATTAATATACACCGCGCCATACTACCGATATACACCGCGCCACACTATTGATATACACCGCGCCATACTACCGATATACACCGCGCCACACTATTAATATACACCGCGCCATACTACCAATATATAACGCGCCACACTATTAATATACACCGCGCCATACTACCAAAAAGTTAAAAATTCAGGGAGGTCTACCGAAAAACGGTATGACATATATGCGTCATAATTGGTGTGATTATATTATCTACAATCCTAAAGTAAAGCAACTAATAATTAAAACCGGCTAAGTGTGAGTCGTACTTACGCTAATGATGACCTATATTAAAAAAAAATTGTCGCTCTCATTGATGTCCTTTGATTGAAATGAATAGGTATCATTGTTGTGCTCTCGTGTGGTGAAGTGTGGTGAAGAAGTGTCCTTGTACATGTCCCCACCAACAAAAGGAATTAAGCGAATGATTTCAATTTCATCATGAATATAGGTTCCTATACTGTATTTTTCCTAAAATATAGTCGAAAATCATTTTACATCCAATATTCGCGTCGGTTCAATCTATTATGGACATCGTTTTTATTACCGTCTTTGAGGGCGAGTGGTGCGCGAGCCGCAAACGGCTCGCGAGCGTGGACGTGAGTTTTCTCCAGATCTCTCAGGAACTACATCGGACTATTCTGATTAGCAGTCTAAGTCAGTTCCTCCCCTCAACCAATTCTGTAACAGAAAAATAATTTCAATCCGTTTTTCCGTTGCGATGGCGACTTGCGCGACCGTGGAAACGAGTTTTCCCCAGACTTCAATAACTAATAGCTTAATATAAACTGCCAAAGTGTGCCTCATAATATTATCTGTCTTTTGTCACCATGTTTGTCACCTCGGCGCACTAAAGCGCCGCCTAGTGACTAATTATGAAACATCATCATACATTTTGTAACTAATAAACACAAATATTAGGTGCTAGCTGATTCCCGCGGCTTCTCCCGTGTGGACAACTTGACTTTTCGAGGGTACGCAGTTCGCGAGCCACTATTCAATCACAATAATTACAGTAGCATGTACTATTAATTAAATACTTAATTTTACATCAGCTGTATAATTATAACGGAATAATTTAACTATACGAGATAAGTGACGAATACACAGTAGTTAAAATAGGTACTTTATCCTAACTAATATTATAAATGTGAAAATGTGTTTGTTTGTTACCTTTTCACGCTTCAACGCCTTGACCAATCTTGATGATATTTGGTATGCAAGTAGCCAATGTCACTGGGAAGGTCATAGGCTACTTTTCATTCCGTGAAAATAGTATAGTTCGATGCAGCTCCTGAGGGAACTGAACATATACCTACTCCTTTTTTTGGTTGTTTCTTTAACATAGCAACGGAGCAATGGATTGCTGTGAGTTTTTGCACAGAAACGGTTGAGGGGGTGAGATTTGACATAATTTACTAATTAGCATATCCTGACATGGTTCCCGAGGGATCTGGGAAAAACTTATTTCCACGCTCGCGCACGTCGGCTTCACAACGGAGCAACGGACTCAAGTGGTTTTTTTCTTCTTCATAGAATTGGTTGAGAGGGTGGGAAGTGACATACATTTCTAATTAGAATAGCCCGATATCGTTCCTGAGGGATCTGAGGAAAACTTATATCCACGCTCGCAAGCCGTCGCGCACCACTCACCCTCAAAGACAGTCATAAAAACGATGTCCACGCGGGCGAAGCCGCGGGCAAAAGCTAGTTAAAAGATAATTACAGAATCCAACAGTTGCTAAATGTTTCATTGGTTCATGCGAAAAACATGATACCAACAACTAACTATACATATTGTCACCCTACGATCCGCTTAACCGGCCTGTAGTGGCTTTAGAACCGACTCCCAGATTTACATAAATTTGAATAACCTCCTTAACATTATACAGAAAGGCCCGGTGTCCACCAAAGCGTAGATGGGCGGACAGGAGTAGGCAAGAGTGACGTAGCGGCTGGGGTTTATCTACCGAAGCTAAACGGAGATATGTCCTGGTTAGAACAGAGCGGAGTCACACCCTGGACACTTCATACAACGGGTCGGAAATGAAGGACTATTTTTTTTGTTTTCGACAATACAGCGTCATCATTTTATTGATAACCAGCTTTTATTTTGTTTCATTCGTCCCGGTGTCTGTAATCAATCATGCATCTATGCATCAAATCTTTCAAGTTAAATTTGACCCACTTTCCAGTTTTCCATTGAGCTGAAATTTTGCAGGCATATGTAAATCGGATGACAATGTAATATTATTATGAGATGGAGCTGATCTGATGATGGAGCCGGAGGTTGGCCATGGAAAAGAGTTGAAAAAATGACGGAACCCCTCAATTTTGGACTCCGACTCGTCTTGACAAGGACTGTGGTCTTAGATGATATCTGATTATGGAGCCAGAAAGTACCCTGGAAGCGGCTTAAAGCTTTTCCTAGGTTTTTATTGGTTTTTTTCGTTAAACCTACTAATTCTATGGACTCACATTTAAAACTAACACAGAAAAATTGGAAAATTTACAAATTCGATTTTTAAAGCTCCTTGTTAACAAAAAAAACTAAAAAAGTTGTAAAGGTGACTATAGAAAACTTTTCAATATTTGTAAGATTATATACCTTTTGGTTTAAAACACAAATATCTCTTGGCCGTGAATCACCATGGCAGACAGGAGCATAAGTCAATAGTTAAGCATAACCATAATGCGAGGACAATAGCCGCGAGTAAATTCGTTGTACATAAAGTTTCTAACTACTAAGGCGACAGAACACTGAGAAAACGTTTACTATATCTCACGAGCATAAAAAAGTAAATTTAAAAATCTTTTACATTTTTTTTTATAAACAGCCTGTAAGGGAGTTTGGCTCTTGCCTATGTACCTATTTACTTAGACTATAGTTACCACAGTTACGTCACACCCTGGACACTTCATACAACGGGTCAGAAATGACATTTCAAAAAAGGAATGAGGGAACAAACAAAATGGCGGCGAAATCGTATACGTTCGACGATCAAACTGTAACCAATCTGTATCAATCTGGGTGACGAGGGGGTGAGGTCGCAATTTAGAGAGCGGCAGGGAGCGTCCATACTGTATGTTAGTACTAATATAATAATATACTTTGGTCACAGATGAGATCATAGTTACTTCTTTGGTTACGTCTTATCTGTGATTGTTATGTATAATTGTGAGACTGTCGATCTCACGGACAAACTGATCATTCAGTTTTGTGGGTCCAATATTTACTTATACGAGTACGTACTCTTTTTATTTCGATTAATATATAAATAAAATAATAATAATAACGAAGTAATCAATCGCGGGGAAAAAACAATTTCATGTTATCATTGTTTTTAACTCATAACCAAGGCCCCAAGATAAGCCAAAAATATTTAAAAACACAAGTACACGTATGTACTGATGATTAAATAGAACAAACAAGTGTGTAATAATTATTTTGGGCATAACAAAAATCCCACTCTACTCGTCTATTAGATAAAAATAAATAAAATGGTGTTCGTGCATATTTACTTATGATGTAAAATAACTTTAAATTAAAAATTTAATAAATACACGACTGCATAAAATATTAGCCCGCTTTTTTGTGAAGTCGGGTAAAATGTATCTTATGTCACTAACAGAATCACGACGAATCTAACAACACCTCGCACTCTAGACATAGTGTTCAGAATCCGTCAAGCCGTTAGGAAGATATCGTTGAATAAAGAAACATACATACGTAAAACCTCAAAACAACACACTTTTCTTTTTCTTTTTTTTTGCTAGTATGGGCTAACCTACGCCGGTGGAGCATTGTGCGACATCAAAGGCGTTGCGCTACTATAAGCCATATCTTAATACTGTGTGGTAAGTGTATATACCTCGTGCTTGAATCATTATATTGATGTTGAATGATGTAAGTACTGCTTTGTTTCAGCATATTCAAGATTCAAGATATATTCAAGATTTTATTCAAAATTACACTCTTTCTTTTAGTGATTACATAACTTCATTTGTAAAAAATCAAGAAATAAACAAACATTAGTTAAATACAATCAGTGATATAAAAAAAAACAAATAATGTCATTAGAACATGAAAACAATATGACACGAGAAGATATAGGTACATTAAAATCATTGAATGTCATGAACGCCTTTGACAAGTGTAGGCCAGTTCACACGGACAGCACCTGGTCACGAGTATAACGCGAGAGTCAGCCATCGCTCCTCTCAACCATATTACAGGGAAAAGAACTACCCGTTTGTCATTTTGTCAGTTGTTCCATTCTCAAGCAAGATATAAGCTCGTCGAGGTGGGTCTTGGTAGGAACTATCAAAGGAAAACCTATTTAAGGCTCCTCAGTCCCTACAATTAGGAACTCGATTCACGAGGTTAAATACATCGAAAGAAATAGCTTGGAAATATAGTTCTTGTCAGCTCGTACTGCAACGTGGTGGCTGTTACGTCAATCGCGCGACAATTGTGGTTTTTAATTCATTATAAATGGAATAAGAAAAATTTCCAAAAAATAAGAAAACTAAATCATTTTACATTGTTTTGTTACGAAGTTCATAATGTTTCGATTAAAATTGCAGCAGTTCTATGGTTGCAACTAGAAAAAAACTTAAACTAAAAGTTTAAAAAACCTTCGACAAAAAACCGCTAAAAGTTTAATATAAGTGGTTATATTTTGATCTAAGAGTCGTCGCTTAAGGGGACCGAAAACTAAAAACAGAATACAACTGTTTTACTTTACTACAACTCATCATCATCATCATAATCAGTCGAAAAACGTCATTATTTTTCAAATGTCTTTAAAGTTTAGCTGTTAGGATGGGGGACACTATTAGCAATTTAAAGCTTAATATTTTACAAACCGATTACTGAATCGAAAAATGATTTTAGCAAACCGTCAGTAGTTTTGAAAGATCTATTCAACGGTACCCTACAAGATAGAGTACGTCAACAAAAAAATCACCCCCTCTTTACAAGTACCCTAAAAAAATTGTTTTCAAGATTTTAGTGTACTGCTTTTTCGGCGTGATTAATTTGTATACCTATTTCAAATTACAGCTTTCTGATACTAATAGCACAGTTTCACCACCTCCGTAGCTCAGAGGCAAAGTTCACTGGCTTTACACAGGAGGTCGCGGGTTCGATTCCCGGCGGGGTCAATTGTAAGACTCGGTTTGGTTGGTGGTAGGGCATTTTCTAAGCCCGCCTGGCTAGCTACCACCATCTTATCTAAGTCTTGCCGCCAAATATCAATGTTGATATCATTGGTGTGTTCCGGTATGAAGATAAGATAGCCAGTTCCCCATTGCGTTGGTGAATCTTGGTAAGCCCGCTTCCATCTTCGGCAACATCGTCACTTACCATCAGGTGAGATGATGCCAAGGGCTTACCAATTGTGAATAAAAAAAAAAACAATCCATCCATAAGACAGACAGACATAGCGAAACTATAAGGTTTCTTTGTTGACTTGGGAACCTTAAAAAACGATGATCACGCGAGCAAGCTGCGGGATAAAGCTTTTCTCATATATTTGTGTTAAGACGGAAGATAATACTGAACGCATCGACACCAGATGACACTATGTATATCCAAGATGACTTGAACAGAAAGTTCTGAAACCTCATTTTACCGACCCACTTCTTGTAAAATTGGGAGAAAAAAGTTTGAATTATCCATCTCGATATCCTGAACTAAAAATTAAAAAATAAATTTAGTTAAAAAAAACTAATAAACACGCTTTAAAAGCACATCAAACTAAATGGTGAAAAAAAATTCTAAATATGAGCTAAAAACAATAATAAACGAAAAATACTAGTATTATTGTGCAAAAAAACCGTGAGGCGCTTTGTGCCATATTTTTCGTATATCAAGCAACCCACGCTTTTTTCACAATAATACTAGTTTTTTTTGTTTATTATTGTTTTCAGCTTATATTTAAAATTATTTTTCACTTTTTAGTTTGATGTGCTTTTAAAGCGTGTTTATTAGTTTTTTCAAACTATTTTAAGATTAGTCAATTTATTTTATTTAATCCCGTGCCAAGATCGTAACATTCACGTCAAAACCAAAATTGCCTATAAAAATTAAAGTAAAAAAGTTATAGCAAACGAACTTCCTTATCAAGTTTTTCAATGACATAAACTCAATAAATGCAACATGTTTTTTGAAGGAAAATCAAATTACATCGTAAAAAAGGTTGAGTAATCCAAATTAGAAAATGTATTAGGATACGGTCCGATTTGAATTGATTAAAATGTTGTAAAATGTTATACCGGGTTTTTCTTACGCTTTTTCGGTGTTTCCATTTGCGCAGTTTTTAGGGTACATCTCTACTTTTTGGTGTTCCGTAACGAAAGGGTCCAAAGGATACGGCACCTTCGGACTGCATTTGAATTATTTTTTTATTATTTACATGTGGGCCCGTGCGAATATACACCGCGGCACACTATACCGCGCCATACTACCAATATACACCGCGCCACACTATTAATATACAACGCGCCATACTACCAATATACACCGCGCCACACTATTAATATACACCGCGCCATACTACCAATATACACCGCGCCACACTATTAATATACAACGCGCCATACTACCGATATACACCACACCACACTATAAATATACACCGCGCCATACTACCAATATACACCGCGCCACACTATTAATATACAACGCGCCATACTACCGATATACACCACACCACACTATAAATATACACCGCGCCATACTACCGATATACACCGCGCCACACTATTAATATACACCGCGCCATACTACCGATATACACCGCGCCACACTATTAATATACACCGCGCCATACTACCAATATATAACGCGCCACACTATTAATATACACCGCGCCATACTACCAATATATAACGCGCCACACTATTAATATACACCGCGCCATACTACCAATATATAACGCGCCACACTATTAATATACACCGCGCCATACTACCAATATATAACGCGCCACACTATTAATATACACCGCGCCATACTACCTATATATAACGCGCCACACTATTAATATATACCGCGCCATACTACCAAAAAGTTAAAAATTCAGGGAGGTCTACCGAAAAACGGTATTACATGTATGCATCATAATTGGTGTGATTATATTATCTACAATCCTAAAGTAAAGCAACTAATAATTAAAACCGGCTAAGTGTGAGTCGTACTTACGCTAATGATGACCTATATTAAAAAAAAATTGGTCGCTCTCGTTGATGTCCTTTGATTGGAATTAATAGGTATCATTGTTGTGCTCTCATGTGAAGAAGTGTGGTGAAGAAGTGTCCGTGTACATGTCCCCACCAACAAAAGGAATTAAGCGAATGATTTCAATTTTTTCATGAATATAGGTTCCTATACTGTATTTTTCCTAAAATATAGTCGAAAATCATTTTACATCCAATATTCGCGTCGGTTCAATCTATTATGGACATCGTTTTTACTACCGTCTTTGAGGGCGAGTGGTGCGCGAGCCGCAAACGGCTTGCGAGCGTGGACGTGAGTTTTCTCCAGATCTCTCAGGAACTACATCGGACTATTCTGATAAGCAGTCTATGTCACTTCCTCCCCTCAACCAATTCTGTAACAGAAAAATAATTTCAATCCGTTTTTCCGTTGCGATGCCGACGTGCGCGACCGTGGAAACGAGTTTTCCCCAGACTTCAATAACTAATAGCTTAATATAAACTGCCAAAGTGTGCCTCATAATATTATCTGTCTTTTGTCACCATGTTTGTCACCTAGGCGCACAAAAGCGCCGCCTAGTGAGTAATTATGAAATATCATCATACATTTTGTAACTAATAAACACAAATATTAGGTGCTAGCTGATTCCCGCGGCTTCTCCCGTGTGGACAACTTGACTTTTCGAGGGTACGCAGTTCGCGAGCCACTATTCAATCACAATAATTACAGTAGCATGTACTATTAATTAAATACTTAATTTTACATCAGCTATATAATAAAAACGTAATGATTTAACTATACGAGTTATGTGACGAATACACCCGTAGTCAAAATAGGTACTTTATCCTTACTAATATTATAAAAATGTGAAAATGTGTTTGTTTTGTTTGTTTGTTTGTTACCTTTTCACGCTTCAACACCTTGACCAATCTTGATGATATTTGGTATGCAAGTAGCCAATGTCACTGGGAAGGTCATAGGCTACTTTTTATTCCGTGAAAATAGTATAGTTCGATGCAGCTCCTGAGGGAACTGAAAATATACCTACTCCTTTTTTTGGTTGTTTCTTTAACATAGCAACGGAGCAATGGATTGCTGTGAGTTTTTGCACAGAGATGGTTGAGGGAGTGAGATATGACATAATTTACTAATTAGCATATCCTGACATGGTTCCCGAGGGATCTGGGAAAAACTTATTTCCACGCTCGCGCACGTCGGCGTCACAACGGAGCAACGGACTGAAGTGGTTTTTTTTCTTCATAGAATTGGTTGAGAGGGTGGGAAGTGACATACACTTCTAATTAGAATAGCCCGATATCGTTCCCGAGGGATCTGAGTAAAACTCATATCCACGCTCGCGAGCCGTCGCGCACCACTCACCCTCAAAGACAGTCATAAAAACGATGTCCACGCGGGCGAAGCCGCGGGCAAAAGCTAGTTAAAAGATAATTACAGAATCCAACAGTTGCTAAATGTTTCATTGGTTCATGCGAAAAACATGATACCAACAACTAACTATACATATTGTCACCCTAGGATCTGCTTAACCGGCCTGTAGTGGCTTTAGAACCGACTCCCAGATTTACATAAATTTGAATAACCTCTTTAACATTATACAGAAAGGCCCGGTGTCCACCAAAGCGTAGATGGGCGGACAGGAGTAGGCAAGAGTGACGTAGCGGCTGGGGTTTATCTACCGAAGCTAAACGGAGATATGTCCTGGTTAGAACAGAGCGGAGTCACACCCTGGACACTTCATACAACGGGTCGGAAATTACATTTAAAAAAAAAAAAACGAATGACGGAACAAACAAAATGGCGGCGAAATCCTATACGTTCGACATCCAGACTGTAACCAATCTGTATCAATCTTTGTGACGAGGGGGTGAGGTTGCAATCTAGAGAGCGGCAGGGAGTGTCCATATTGCATGTTAGTATGTTGGCGGAGTTGTGTGCAAGCTAGACTGAGCCGCTAGTACGAACTGGTGGCGTCGCTTACGTCTTCTCCAGTCGTCTATGTTGCGCGCTGCAGCCTACTTGCAAGACACAGCTTACATCTCCGCTTTGACCACGCCCGCCATATAATTATGAGACATCACCTTTCTGCTCGAAACGTCACTGAAGCTGAGCGGTAAGGAGATGTGTAAATAACGAAATCCTACTAGTTTTTAACACGCTTTTATTAGCTTCACTTGTAACTATAGAAAATCTTGGAATCTTAATTTGACCCACATGCCGGTCTTTGATTAGGATGAAATTTTGCACACGCTCTGAGTTCTGATGTCAATACATGACTACAAATCCAATATGGCGGCCTCCCCAAGATGGCGGACTGGCTGTTTGAAATCCACCCCCATGATATGGGTATCAAATGAAAAGGTTTGCTGTCAGGAATACGAAAAAAAATAGTCACGTGACTTAATTCCAATATGGCGGACGTCCAAGATGGCGGACAGGCTATTTGAAATGCACCCCCATGATATGGGTATCAAATGAAAGGGTTTGCTGTCAGGAATACGAAAAAAATAGTCACGTGACTTAAATCCAACATGGCGGACATCCAAGATACTTAACGTGTTTACTAAAAGCGTGTTTTTTAGTTTTTTAAACTAAAAATTTAAGACACGTCTACTCTATGCTCTTATCCGCTTTGGTGGATAACGGGCATAAGACTCGTTTAATTAAAAAAAACTTTTATTGTACGGAGTGAAATTGAGCTGTATGGAAGGTCCAACTGACTCTCAAAACACTGCTTCACAGCCATTGTTTATGGCTATTTTTGGACCCTCGCCAAAACCTCACAGCACTGGCTTCTCTTCATGGAACTGGACGAATTTCTTCCACATAGAACCTAAGTCTATCCGCAGAAACTTTTTGATTTTTCCTTACAAAGTCAGCCAATCGGTTTGATCAAGTAAATAAGTATAATATGGTAAGTTTATTTTTTTTACGAACTGAAGATAGGTTTCTGGTAGAAGTTTTGTTAGTTTCATAAGTAGAAGCCATTGTAAGATTAGGGGGGTTCAAAAGTTGCCTACGCAAGTACAGGAGCTTGATCTTAATCAACATGACTGCAATTTAGGTATGATCTACATTTGATCGATCAACGAAGGCTTCCAAGTTCCACAAGCGCCAAAAACGGTCCAACTTCTTAACGTTTAGGAGTTGGACGATGATTCTTTAAATATTTTAGATATATATATAGTACCAACAGTTGTATTTTTTCAGGATAATCAGGTGAACTGATGATGAAAGGTTTGACTCCTCAACTTTCATGCTGCTGAGATGATGATGGAAGCTACAGGACTCTGTATCGGTTAATGAAGCACATGCATTATGATTTGATAATATCCTATTGGCGAGTAGGTAAGTGGATTTAACGTTGTTAGATAGATAGCATTATCATTAAAAAAAACGACTTCAAAAATAAATTTACTCAAAAGCCACCAGCGCACAGCTACTTATATATCAAATGTTTTAGATTCAATGGCTTTGCTAGAACCGACCTCACAAAAATTGTAGGTGCTTAATTTGATTCGTACCTACCTTTGATTTCGTTATTGTTGGTTAATTTCATGTATTTAAGTGTAAAAATATTATTACATACTTTGAGTGAATTTATTTTTCAATTCGGTTTTTAATGTTTTTTTATTATTATTATTTTAGTAATAATGCTATCTATCGAACGATGTTAAATCCAATCACCTACTTCTCAAAGGATATCTTCAAATCATAATTTATGTGCTTCATTAAACGATACAGAGTTTTCATCATCAGCTCACCTGGATTATCCTGAAAGAATACAAATATCGGTCTACACGTATCTAAAATATTTAAACAATTATCGTCAAACTCTTAAACGTTAAGGAGTAGGACCTTTCATCATCAGCTCATCAACATAAGATGATGCCTATCAGACGCGAATTCTTGAATAGCTTTAGAACATATATGAAACACTTAATACGAACCTATAAAATTTTAGGATTGCCATCGTTTTCCCTAGGGTCCCATCATCAGCTCCTGACTTGGTGACAATGGTATCTCTTTCGAATAAAAAAATAATTTTCAAAATCGGTCCACAATAAGCGAAGATTTCGCATAACACACAAAGAAACAAAAAAACATACAGTCGAATTGAGATCCTCCTCCTTTTTAGAAGTCGGTTCAAAATGGATGAATTGAGAATTGGACCATACAAAATTCGAAAGAAAATATCAAATTCAATCTATGAAGTTGACACTGGACAAAAGAAAGCTGAATCAAACCTCTACCACATTAGAAGTTTGTCTCCATTATGTGTTGGTACATACATTACGTTATGACTTGTAATAAAATTGTTTCTCTTAAAGGGGGGAGATGTAAAGGAAATATTTACCTGCGTACGATCGCATTTCTTATATTTTTTTTGTTATAGACAAAGCTAGAAAGTGGTTATCCTTTGGATAGCACGGTTAATTCCACCACACGATAAGAAGATAAAAATAAAAGTAAAAATCAACTAAAAATCAACTTCAAAATGAAATTCACGTAAAGGTATAAAATAATATTAATACTTAGATACACGAAAGTAACCAACAATAAAGAAATCAAAGGTGGGTACTAATTAAATTATGGGTCTAAATTTACTTTTGAGGTCGGTACCAGCACACAGCTAGTCACATTTTACTTAAGGCATTGCTGACACCGACCTCCTAAATAAACTTTAGGGCCCTAATTTAATTCGTACCACCTTTGATTTCGTTATTGTTGGTTAATGTCGTGTATAATAATATTATTTCATACTTTGGAGTATGAAATAATTTCATTTTGAAGTCGGTTTTTAGTTTTTTAAACTTTTATTTTTATTTTATTTATTTTTAGTGATATTGCTATCTATCTAACAACGTTAAACCCAATCACCCACTCGGCAACAGGAACCATCAAATCATAATGCATGTGTTTCATTAACAGATACAAATTCCCGTGGCTTCCATCATCATCTCAACAGCATAAAAGTAAAGGAGTTAAATTTTCCATCGTCAGCTCATCTGAATAATCTGAAAGAATACAACTATCGGTCTATTATATATGTAAAATAACTTTATGCATGTACATGAAAGCAACTGAATAAATGAATTGAATTGAAAATATTTGAAGAATTACCCTCCAACTCCTAACCGTTAACGAGTTGTACCTTCCTTCATCAGCTCATCAATATGAGATGATGACTACCAGACGCAAATACTTTAATAATTTTATAAAATATATGAAACACGTAAAACGTACCTATACAATTTGAGGATTGCCCTCGTTTTCCCTGGAATCCCATCATCAGATCCTGACTAGGTGATAATGGGACCCCATAGTCGAATTAAGAACCTCATCCTTTTTAAAGCGGGTTGAAAAAGAAGCTGTCACACAACGAGAACTGTTTTTTTTTTCGTTTTACTCACAAATGGTTGGAGCTATTGAAATATCATGTATCACGAATATGTATATATTGGTCATGCAACATGATTTCATCAAAATATTTTAAAATAATTAATTAAATTTTTGTATGAAAGTTTGCTATGGGCTGGGCTACAATACAGCTAATTATTGTTTCTCGTCACAACGGAGCAACAGATTAACATGATTTCTTGGACAGAGGTATGAGTTAATTAGGGAATGGAAATTGAAATAAAGTAGGAATTTCCCGACGCAGTTCCCGAGGATCTGTAAAAATAACCACGCTCGCCAGCCACTTGCGGTTCGCGCGCTACACACCCTCAAAGACACTCTTATAAACTATGCCCACGCAGGCGAAGTCGCGGTCGAAAAACGTTATCCCAGTGAAACATAAATGTGAAATGGAGCCAAGTTCGATATAAAAAATTACAGCGATCTAAATGGGTAGGTACTAAGTTCTATAGTGGTTCCTAAATCATAGCTACGGAACTTCAAATAGAAATATTTATTTTAGACTTCTCCAAATAATAGAGAATTTACATTCTCTATTATTAGAGAATGTAAATTCTCTATTATTTGGAGAAGTCTAAAATAAATATTCTTAAATAAATTGTTATGTTCTGTGCTACTACATGGTGTAACTTGACAAGTTTTCACTATTCAATTTTATTCTATATTGATATTTACTTTTAATAAAAATAAAAGATTAAAAAACTTAAAAACCGATTTCAAAATAAATTTCACTCAAAAGTATGAAATAATATTATTATACTTAGACACACGTCATTATCCAACAATTACGATATCAATGGTGGGTATACGAATTAAATTAGTGACTTAAATTTATTTTTGAGGTCGGTACGTATTGCTGACACCGACCTCAAAAAAAATTTTTAGGTCCCTAATTTAATTCGTACCTACCTTTGATTTCGTTATTGTTGGATAATGTCGTGTATCTAAGTATAATAATATTATTTCATACTTTTGAGTGAATTTCATTTTGAAGTCGGTTTTAAGTTTTTTTAAACTTTTTTCAGTTATCTCAAGCGGCTCACAAGCGTCCGACACAACCGACTGTTTTTAAGTTTTTTAAACTTTTATTTTTATTTTATTTATTTTAGTGATAATGCTATCTATCTAACAACGTTATACACAATCACCCACTCGCCAATAGGAACCATCAAATCATAAAGCATGTGTTTCATTAACAGAAACAGATTCCTGTAGCTTCCATCATCATCTTAACAGAATAAAAGTTGAGGAGTTAAATTTTCCATAATCAGCTCATCTAAATAACCTGAAAGAATATAACTATCGGTCTATACTTACCTTTGTATCTACGCAAAATATTTGAAGAATTATCCTCCAACTCCTGACCGTTAAGGAGTTGTACCTTCCTTCATCAGCTCATCAACATGAAATGATGACTAATAGACGCCAGAAGTTGAATAGTTTTAGGAAATACATGAAACACGTAATATGTGCCTATAAAATTTGATGGTTGTTCTCGATTGCCCTGGGATCCAATCATCAGATCCTGACCTGGTGACAATGGGACCCCCTCGGGAGTATACTCTTTTGAATAAAAAAGAATTTTGAAAAATGGTTCTCAATCGGCGGAGATATCGCGTAACAAACATACAAAAAAAACATACAGTCGAATTGAGAACCTCCTCCTTTTTGAAGTCGGTTGAAAAGTAAGCTTTGCTTGCCTGGCGCCTTGACTATTTAAAACACTGCCGTGTTTCTAGATCCTCCTTTAATATAGTCAGATAATAAAATTGGATCTTACGCCAAAACAACACAAAGACGAAAGTTTTCAGTTAGTTCGTCTCCAATCCATTATGATTGATTACTTAAGTATAGCGCGCGCCGAAACTAGAACACTGACAATACTATTAGTCAACAAACTTATAGTGCGCCATGGAGAAAGCCCCAGAGGAGGTAAAAAGATTCGCTCCTAAATCAAAAGCTTTTAGAGAGAGTAGTTAGTAGTAGGTTCAAGAGTAGAATTCCGGGTTTAATGAGGGATTCCAAAGTAGAATCCTGAGCGCAGCGAGTGACTTACAGTGACACGAGTTTATAATAGTGTCTGTCGCTCCCAAGGTGGACACTATACTTTTTATCGCCTTCTGTAAGTGAGTGCAACTTGTAAATAAGAATAGTACGGTTATTTCATACGGCTGCTTATTATGTAATTTATTTCTTCAATGTCGTTTTTTTTTCTTTTTTATGTTGTAATGCAATAAAGAATGTATTATTATAATGTATTTATTTACATATACAATTAGGAATAAGCCTTACTGATGTTGTAAATGTGAAAATGTGTTTTTTTTGTTTGTTATCTTGATGAAATTTGGCATGCATGGTAGCCTGTGTCACTGGGAAGGACATAGGCTACTTTTTATCCCGTGGAAATAGCATAATCGGATGCAGTTGCTTAGGGGACTGAAAAAAAATATATATTTTTGGATAATTTCTTTAACATCGCAACGGAACAATGAATTGTTGTGATTTTTTGCACAGAGATGGTTTAATGGGTAGAAAATGACATAAAATTTACTAATTAGCATTTCCTGACTTAGTTCCTGAGTAATCTGGGAAAAACTCATTTCCACGTCGTCGTTGGCGTCGCAACGGAGCTTACGGACTAAAGTGGTTTTTTGTTTGAATTGGTTGAGGGGGTGGGAAGTGACATAGACTGCTAATTAGAATAGCCTGATATATAGTTCCTGAGGGATCTGGAGAAACCTGATTTCCAAGCTCGCGAGCCGCCAGCGGCTAGCGCACCACTCACTCTCAAAACAGTCAAAAAACAATGCCCACGCGGGTGAAGCCGCGAGCAAAAGCTAGTAAGACATAAAATAGAAATAATTAGAAGCTAATGTTTATAAATTCGAATTTTATTATACAATTACGAAAGCTGAATGCATTTCGCGCGTTTTTTACTTTGCGCGTGGTTTCTTTTACCTTACAGCCAGTTAACCTGCAATGTTGGTGATTGGAACATTTACTATTAATATCCACCTTCCGAATTGAAATCACTTTAAGTCCCAAGGGATTAAAGAGCTATTTTGGTCCCTGTTTACGAAGAACCAACCAGCTCTCTTTGAATACATGTGATAAAAATGAATTTTCAATTGGGCTCTGATTTTGCCTATTTTCACCTTGTATGCGGAGAGATTACATTATTGCGGTGCGAGAAATCATTATCCTCTAAAGCAATATTACTTTTACTAGTATTTATACAATTTCAATTAAGTGTAAAATGGAACAGAGTAAATTTTCTAAATTGAAAAGAAATGTTCGCAGTGGTAAGTTAACATGGAAGTAAGGTGGGTCCTAATTAAGGGTCCCCAGGAGGCTCGAGTTTCCATACAAACGTAGTTCCGCTTTAATATAAAAACTACATGACGGATGGAATGCAAACTCTAGAAATATATTAATATAATATATCGATGTTTCTAATTAGTTTTAATCGTAGTAAATTAAAACTTAACTAAACAAAGGCTTAAATTAATTTTGTACTGAAATTTTGAAACTGCTCTTATTTTTTTGCGTTTTATCTAAACTTTGGAAATATCGATGTTTCTAATTAGTTTTCATCGTAGTAAATTGAAACGTAACTAAACAAAGGTTTCAATTAATTTTGTACTGAAAGTTTGAAACTGCTTTCATTTTGTGATAAGTGGGTGAATTCAGTATATAAAAGTGCAAGGATGAAGATTTTTTTTGTAATAATGATGAAAACCACAAAATGTCTTCATTACGTGAGTTATTACTATTAATACATCGAAAACTAATTACAAACATTGGATATGAGTCTACTCAATATATTTTCAAAGTTTGGAATTGTTCCGGCATTTATTTTTGTATGGAATGGCGGATCTACGTTTGTATGGAAACTCGAGTCTCCTGGGGACCCTTAATAAATAAGACTCAGTTACGCGTGCGCGTTGGAATATTATTAACATAAAATTAATGCAAATACCTACGAACTAAGAACTCGCTCAGAAAGAAAATGTTTTTGTTAAAATTGCTCTTGTATGTACATCGGTACGCCATGAACTAAACTCATCTATAATGAAATTCGAATTCTGAGAAAAAGCTACCTTTTCAAATTTAAATTAATGTTTCTTTATAAGAAAATTCAATTTGGATTGATTTCAAAGCAAACCACTTAAAGTAAGTTCCTACCGGTATTTGTAACAACCTTGAATTACCAGGTATCAACAACCTTGGATTATATACAGGGTGTAAAAAAAATTGGTGTAAGACCCGTTATCTGAGGCTTCTACTCATCATACTGAACAACTTTCCCCAAGGAACCCATAGTCAATTGGCAAAAAAAATATTTGACGTTCCATACAAAAATGCACAAAATTGGTCAATCAGCTGATCGTTTTGTATGAAGAGTTCAATTTTTTTTTACGATTTCAGCAAACTTGTACAGCAAAAGTATTGGAAATCATTATTGGTCTCGAGTGAATCCTGTTCGTGTTCATGAAACTAACAGTCAAGTAAGATTCTCTTTTAACGTCTGGTGCGGAATTATGAGAAATACAGTTGTGTTAGTCCACGTGTACGAAGGTCATCTAAACATTGTCAAGTATCTTGAAATACTGGATCTCCTCAAGAAATGAGTTAAATGTTTTACCTGAGGAAGAGCGAAACCAAGTAATTCTACAGCAAGATGGCGCTCCGGCCCTTAACAGAAGAATCACCGCTGCCTATGTTAATAACCATTTTAATACCTGGATCGGTACAAACGGCACAATCAGATGGCCTGCGAGATCACCAGATCTCACCCCTCTAGATTTTTTCTATGGGGATATGTAAAAAATCTAATTTACCAAAATTCCTATGCAACTGTAAACGAGTTAAGAGCTGAGGTGCACAATACGATTATGAATATTTATCACAACTCGATATTAAAAGTTACTGGAAATGAATTACTTAAAAGAATAAATTTCTGTATCCAACAAAAAAGTTTAGATTTCATGGTTTTCCTTTCATTTCTGTTTCTTTTTAAAAATAAAGGAATGTTTCCTTTGAGTAAAATTGTCTATCTCCAGTATGTAGAGTACTTTCCCTCCAGGTGGCGTTAAAAAATTCCACCCTGTATATACAGGATGTAACAAAATTGGTGTAGGTCCCGTTAACTAGGGGTTCTACTCCTCATACCGAACATTTTTTGTTCTACGACTCTGTTGAAAACGTAAAAAAAATTTTTACTCTTCATACAAATCGATCAGCTGATCGACCGATTTTGAGCATTTTAGTATAGAGTGTCCAATTTTTTTTTTGAGAATTGACTATGGGTTCCTTGGAGAAAGTTGTTCAGTATGAGGAGTAGAACCCCTAGTTAACGGGACCTACACCAATTTTGTTACACTCTGTATATTGAATTCTCAGTATACAGTTTCGAGAATGGGCAGTTTTAAGAGCGGTAAGTTTTGATAACAGGCCGTTTTGAGAGCGGGAAGTTTTGATAACAGCTTAGGCCGTTTTGAGAGCGGGAAGTTTTGATAACAGGCTGTTTTGAGAGCGGGAAGCTTTGATAACAGGCCGTTTTGAGAGCAGCACGTTTTGTAACAGGCCGTTTTGAGAACGACAAGTTTTGGTAACAGGCCATTTTGAGAACAAGCCATTTGGCGAACAGGACGTTTTGTTAACGGGACATCTTAAGCATGCGGGATATTTCACGAAAGGGACATAGCTGTCCGAATCCACTTAAGTTTGACGCTTCGTAAATGAAAGATGAAGAACAGAGCTCTCCGTGTTTATTAAAAGTATACCAATCTCATCATCATTATATCAGCTCATATACGTCCCCACCGAGGGGCTCGAGCCTACCCTGAATAATGGCGTTTCTTCGCAGGTGTGTGCAGGTTTCCGTTAAAGCAATCGGTGAGTATAATATGTACGTAAGTTTCGAAAAACTCATTGGTACATTGGTCGTCCGGATTTGAACCCGGCACCTCTGGTTAGGAGGACCGAGTTGTTACCGGTTGAGCCACCGACGCTTTTTTACCAATCTACATACATAAAATATTTAAATTGGCTAAACCTGCCTCAGTAGCACTCTGGCTAAAAGTGTACAAGTGCACAGAGTATACAAAACTAGTTAAAACCTCCATGTGTTGTCTCTGAAAATGATAAAGCAAGAAACTATAGAGCATAGCCGTCCCCAGCTTGGGAATAGACCCGTGCTAGCTGTGGGGACGTTATATGTTGTTAGCTAAACCAAGAACACTCGGCTCACATTGTGTAAAACACTCTAGTCATCACGTGTGGGGAGATTACTTACAATAAGATAGTTTGTAGCGCGGTGCCCAGTTATTCGTTCTCCTTTCATCCGATCTTCTTTTCATTCCGTCTATTTCTTCTTTTGCACGCATGCGCTGACATTTGTTTTTAAAAATCCATTATATTCATTTATCCAGGATATCCTCACAATCATATTTTAAAATAAAAACACTAATTCACTCTTATAAAGACCCCATTTTGGGTAAGTTTTATTTGTGTTTTTCTATGTTTGGTGATATAAATTTAACGTGTGTAATCCTTATATAATCCTTACTTAATATTATAAATGTGAAAATGTGTTTGTTTGTTTGTTACCTTTTCACGCTTCATCACCTTGACCAATCTTAATGAAATTCAGCACGCAGGTTGCCTGTGTCACGGGAAAGGACACAGGCTACTTTTTATCCCGTGAAAATAGCATAGTCCGATGCAGTTCGTGAGGAAACTGAAAAAAATACTCTTTTTTGGCTAATTTCTTTGAAATCGCAACGGATCAATAGTTTTGTGATTTTTTGCACGGATAGTTGAGGAGTGTCATACATTGCTAATCACAATAGCCCGATCTGGGATAGGAATCTGGAGAAAATTCATTTCTACGCTCGAAAGCCGCTTGAGGGTGACCTCATAGGCAGTCATAAAAACGATGTCCACGCGGACGAAGCCGCGGGAAAAGGCTAGTTTTTATATATTTCTTTCTAGGTCTTATTTTCCTTCAATAAAATGTATTATGTGCGCATCTATTTTTAAACCCACGCCTTATCTACTTGTCCCCACCGTACCTACAAGTCGTGTGACAAGTTGACTGCATCTAAACTAACTAATTTCGAGCTGAAAAAAAAAGAGCTAGCCTTGACAGTAGTCGCATATGATGTGTAAAGTGACAAAATATTTATGAAATTAATGAATTATTGGGTCATACATTCATGACCCAGGCCATCGGAAAGTAGGTCATCTTTGCATTCGGCCTCACATTAGGTGGAGTGTCCATGTTACCTTAGCCTTAGAGACTTAAAAAACCTTCTCATTTCCTGTAACATGCTTCCGTTTCATTTTACGAAATCACTACCACAAATTTCAGGAAAGCGGAAGGAATGATGTTGTAAAGTTTTGTATTTCTCCGTAGAGAGATGCTATGTCAAGTCAGTGGTCCCAAGTTAAGTATGTCTTATGCAAAGTATATATATTAGTACTAACATACAGTATGGACACTCCCTGCCGCTCTGTAGATTCCGACCTCACCCCCTCGTCACCCACATTGATACAGATTGGTTACAGTTTGGTTGTCGAACGTATAGGATTTCGCCGCCATTTAGTTTTTTCCGTCATTCGTTTTTTGAAATGTCATTTCTGGCCCGTTGTATGAAGGTTTTCGAAAGATTTCCACTGCTAGACAAAGGTCCGGTGCGCGATCACTACTCGAGAACTTTACGTCTCCCCATAGGTTGCTGTAATGAGAGTGAGACAAACATTATACTTACTGTTGCTTTTAAACAGTTTATTTTTTCAGCATTATTTGTCTCTACAATTGATAAGCCCACTTGAATCCACTTTTCCGTCGAGTCGTAAAAAATATTGAAAAATTTCTGTATTTAAATGTAAATTTAACAATCTCATTGACAAAACCTTACTGGTTTTGTTTGACATATTAATAGGTCTATATCTGTAAAATTGCCGAATCAGTTTTTCAAGTTCAATGCCAATTTTTTTTGAAAATAAAAAGGTTATTGTTTTTTATTATTGACCATATGGTGACACTACTTATGGTCTTTTATTAGTAACAAGTGGCATCTCTTTCATGTTCCAATCCACTGAGCTATGTACCATTGAATGGAACAAAGGCGTTTTCTTAGTGGTCAGATGGGGCAATTTTTAGACTAATTAGTTTTCTTGAATTTTCCTGAAAGTGACGAAATCTTATGCGGGGTATTCCCAAATATGACATTAGTAACGAAGAAACAGCTGGGATAACTCTAGAGCTTTAAAATTAAAAATGTGTAATTTTTTGCCTCAATAAAGGCGATTTTTTCAGGTGAAAAAATAAGACTTCATGGGGTTAAAGCCACCCTGCTCTCAAAATGTCTAAACAACAGGCATATGTTTACCACCATTTAATTTCTAATAGTCTAATGCTATTTTGAGAAGAAAAAAACGTTTTAATAACTATTGTTCTTATATTAGTTTCCATCTTTAAACTTTTTTTACAACCGGCAATTTTATAGGTAAAGACCTAATATCAAATCTTCAACTTAAATAAATAAAAATCTAGAAATAATTACACCTAAGTACGCCTTACCATCCTAACTAATATTATAAAAGTGAAAATGTTTGTTTGTTTGTTACCTTTTTACGCCTCAACACCTTGACCCATCTTGATGAAATTTGGCATGCGGGTAGCTTGTGTCACGGAGAAGGACATAGGCTACTTTTTATCCCGCGAAAATAGCATAATCCGATGCAGTTCCTGAAGGAACTAAAATAATACTCCTTTTTTGTTTTTTTTTTTACATCGCAACGGAAAAATGGATTGTTGTGATTTTTTGCACAGAAATGATTGAGGGGGTGAGAAACGACATAATTTACTAATCACCCTCAAAGACAGTCATAAAGCTGTTGTTTACGCGGTCGAAGCCGCAGGCAAAATCTAGTTTCAAATATTTTTAGAACTTTTTAGTTAAAGTGACGTTATTAAAGCATAGCAGCGTCGTCGCCAGCGCGTGTACTAATATTATACGTTGCCAGCATCATACAGCAATCTGTAAAACTATACCTTTTAGGTACAGTCGAGTTTATTAATAAATTGGCAGGGTCAATGGTTCAAAACATTGTAAGCGTCGAAATGAATATAAAGTTGTATGCAAACAATTAATGAACCGTTTACATGATAACATTTTATTGATATCTACATATATTTAACTTTATATTCATTTCGACGCTTACAGTGTTTTGAACCATTGGCCTGCCAATATATTAATGAACTCGACTGTACCTACTTACATGTATTTGGTTGATTTAAATAAATTTTATATTTTTTTCCAAACCGATAGGAATCACATTAAAATCATCAAATCAACAGAGCAACTAGAATGCAATTTGTTGTAAATCACGAAATAATGATTATTCCAAATTCCAAATGTGTGTAACTCCAACCATAGAGGGGTTATTGACAGATTATAAAGTATAAAGTTAAGATATAGTTCTCGAGTGGCGACCGCGCACCGGAAAACGTAGCGTAGGCCTCCCACTCGGTGGACCGATGACCTGGTGAAGGTCGCGGGAAGCCGCTGGATGCGGGTAGCGCAGAACCGGTCTTCGTGGAAATCCTTGGGTGAGGCCTATGTCAGCAGTGGACGTCCTTCGGCTGACACGATGATAAAGTATACAGGCGCTACTAACAAATAAGGTAGGAGATGAAAATACTGAATAGGGTGCTTACTTAGATGAAGGTAAGTCGAAGTTAATACATTATCATCTACTATATATAGTAGATAATGATATGATATGATATGATATATAGATGATAATGTATTAACTTCGACTTACCTTCATCTAAGTAAGCACCCTATTCAGTATTTTCATCTCCTACCTTATTTGTTAGTAGCGCCTGTCGTTTCTATTCCATTTCTAAACAGTACTCAGATATACAGGTTATATAACAATATTGGTGTAGGTCCCGTTAACTTGGGCTTCTACTCATCGTAACTGAACAAATTTTTTTCTATGAATTTGCTGAAATCCCAAAAAAAACAACTCTTAATACAAATCGATCAGCTGATCTACAATTTAGTGCATTTTTATGGAGGGTTTAATTATTTTTTTTAGATTTGATTTGATCGCCTTTTTTCCTTACCATTTTAAACACTCTGTATAAGGACAATTTTCTCGTAAAACCTACCATATTTATAGTATGTTAAACAAATTATCATCATTTCAGCTCATATACGTCCCCACCGAGGGGCTCGAGCCTACCCTGAATTAGGGCGATCGGGCCTTAGTCGACCACGCGGGCCCAGTGCGGGTTGGTCGACTTCACACACGACCTTCGAGTTTCTTCGCAGGTGTGTGCAGGTTTCCTCACGATGTTTCCTTCACCGTTAAAGCAATCGGTGAGTATATGTACGTAAGTTTTGTAAAACTCATTGGTACATTGGCCGTCCGGATTTGAACCCGGCACCTCTGGTTAAGTGGACCGAGTCGTTACCGGTTGAGCCACCGACGCTTCAACAAATATATTTCAACGGTATTCGTAACGATTGTAAACCCAGTTACGATTGGAATGGAAAAACATGGACAGAATCAAGTTTTCCCAAACACAAATGGGTTAACTGTGCTAGCTGTTGGTTACAAAGATTGGGGTCAGAATTTATAGTGGCTGGCTTGCATTTTTGCTTTGCAGTGTTCAACGGGATTTCGAGCTACACCTGGTATGTAAAATCCTTACTTAATATTATAAATGTGAAAATGTGTTTGTTTTTGTTTGTTTGTTACCTTTTCACGCTTCAAAGCCTTGACCAATCTTAATGAAGTTTGCTATGCAGGTAGCTTGTGTCACGAGGAAGGACATAGACTACTTTTTATCCCGTGAAAACAGCATAGCCCGATGCAGTTCCTGAGGGAACTTAAAATATACTCTTTTTTGGTTAATTTCTTTAACATCGCATCGGAACAATGGATTGTGTTATTTTTTGCACAGAGATGGTTGAGGAGGTGGGAAATGACACGATTTACTAATAAGCATATCCTGACATAGTTCCCGAGGGATCTGGAGATAATTTATGTCCACGCTCGCGAGCTGCTTACACGATTGCAGGTCATATTGCTCGTAGAATGGGGAAATAAGATTCTCTTATGGCTACCGCGGGCCGAAAGACCCCACCAGGTAGACTTATGATTCGGTAAGGCTAGCGGCAGTGGTGTAGCTACCGGAGGGCTAGACGGGGCAGTGCCCCGGGGCCCCCAAGCTCAGGGAGCCCCTCGGACTCTGACCTACAAACTGTGAATTGAAGTAGTGAAAGTTTCTTCCCATTACTCGCAAATTCTCAAAAATATCCCAATGTTTTGAATTTTTGCATACCAGTGCCTATATTAATATTTTTTTATCCATTTTAATTATTCCTAAAAATTACTCTGGTGTGCGTCGAATTTGGAACACGACGAATACGGAACAAACGATTTTAAATAGTTTAGTCGGGGCCCTTGTTTATTTTTTGCCCCAGAGCCTTTGGTTACCTAGCTACGCCACTGGCTCGCGGGTTGCCGCTGGGTGCATGTTGCTCGAAATCGTGCTGAGTGCTGAGTAGGTTTTTGGGTGAGGCCTGTGTTCAGCACCAGACGCCTTCTGACTGTGATGATGATGATCATTTTACTTAAACAGATAATTTAAATGGATTACATTCTGTAAACGAAACGACGACCTGGTGAATGTCACAGGAAGGCGCTAGTGGACTGGTTGAAATGCCTATTCACTCTCGTCTTGAAGGTCCCTTATGAAAATGAGAAACACGCAAATAAAAAGGTTACCTGCGTTTAATTCTTTTACATTTTATCAGGCCGACGGAATAGCTGTGAAATCTTTAATATAATAAAACTGTAACGGGGCCGCGTCTGTACATGAAATATTTTTGGAAAATAATAACTGTGGTGGACATTACTAACGATATAGAGGCCAAAACAACAACTTTTGGAATTTTTGTCTGTCTGTCTGTCTGTATGTTCTAGCATCACGCAAAAACTACCAGGCCGATTTTGATTAAATTTTGTATGGTAAATTTTGTACCTTATAGCCCGGGGTAACATATAGGATACTTTTTATCCCGGAAAATTGAAGAGTTCCCGTGGGAAAATCAAAAGTATTCATTTATAGAATGGCTCACCACGCAAATGTGGCTTGACCTATTACAATCTAATTATACACTTTGATACCCTATATTGCGAACTAAAACTGGGACATTGAGAATCCCAAAAAAATTAAACAGGGATGCAAAAAATTGTATCTTTAGAATGGCTCAACGTAACAATATGAAACCTTTACATTGGGATGGGGTGTTTTGACCATCATTGTATAGTCGGGTATTCTTTATCCTTGAAAACTAAAGAGGTCCCGTGGGAAGTTAGATCTATCGATTCTTACAATAATAACAATAGAGTACTTTTTTCCCGATATTAGCTACACATACCACACATTATAATCATAGCAGCAGAATGTCAATAGATGGCACTGCAGGGATAATAAAACGCGCTCAAGTTGTATTAAAACATTAAAATATTATTTCATACTTTTGATTAGATTTCTTTTATGTATTTTTCAGTATACGCTATTTTACACAACTCTAACTCTGGAACTATGGCACGTAGCGATGTGTTTCATAGACAAACCGATAGGTATTTTTTTACAGATTCCAATCGTGTAAAAAAATTAAAAACACATAAATCGATTTTAGCATCTTTTAACAAGAGGCACAGATATGGGAACTCTTCTCACGGCGACTATTTGCGTGTGGCAGTCGCTCTCCGCCTGCAATATCAATATCTGTGATAGGTTCACTCAATCAATGTATTTGCGGGTCCATGGTGGAGGCAATTGGCCATCACGCACTGAGTTGCGGTCGTTGTTTGTGAAGATTCCCACGTCACCAATTCTTGAATGACCTCTTTCGGAGGGTACTGGTCTTGGCCAGATGGAATATTCCATCTTTGATGCAGCCGCCGGGCTTTAGTCGATCTGATGGCAAAAGGCCGGAGGGTTTAAACAGGTGCCATGGCAGAGACGCCTGCTTTGGGACGCCACTTTTTCTGCCTCACACCTCACCCGTACGGTACTGCTGCATTGAGCAGCGAGAAAGAAGCATAATAAGTACTCGGTCTTGGAGGAAAATTACTGCTTTGTGCCACTGGTCTGTGAGAAAACCGGCTTCTGAACCCCTAGAAGCTTTTGCCTTCATTAAGGGGATTGGCCGCCGCCTTCGAGAGAGGAGACGTGACGCCCGCTATGGGTCCTACCTGCTGCTAAGGTTGTCTATTGCCATCCAGCGCGGCAACGAGAAATGCGTCATGGGCTCCTTTGGAGCTGATACGACTCGAGGAATTGACCCATATTAATATTTTTAGGAAATTTTATTACAAGATTGATATAATGATTTGAATTAGTTTTTTGATAATAGTGTAATATGTGTTATTTCATCATATCAGTTTATATACGTCCCCACCAAGGGGCTCGGCCTGCCCTGAGTTAGGGCGATCAGGCCTTAGACGATCACGCGGGCCCATTGCGGGTTGATTGACTTCACACATAAGCTTCGAGTTTCTTCGCAGGCGTGTACAGGTTTCCTCACGATGTTTTTCTTTCCGTTAGAGCGTCGGATAAACGTACATACGAGTATGAAATGGATATTCGTATAGATATTGGTAAGTGACAGGATTCGAACCACGGCCTTCCGGACAGGAGATAGTGGCCCTAACCGTTACGCCACTGACGCTCTAATATGTTATTTAAGATTTAGAAATCCTTACTTAATATTATAAATGTGAAAATGTGTTTGTTTGTTTGTTACCTATTCACACTTCAACACCTCTACCAATCTTGATGATTGGCATGCAGGTAGCCTGTATCACTGGGAATGAAATAGTCTACTTTTTATCTCTGGAAATTTTCATAGCCCGATGCAGTTCCTGAGGAAACTAAAACAATACTCTTTGTTCGTTAAGTTATTTAAAACCGCAACGAAAAAATGGATTGGTGTGATTTTTAGCACAGAGATGAGGTGGAAAATGATATAATTTACTAATAAGTATTTCCTGACATAGTTCCCGAGGGATCTAGGGACATCTGTTTTCTACGCTCGCGTACGTCGGTGGCGTCGCAACGGAGCAACGGAATAAAATGATTTTTTGTATAGAATTTGTTGAGGGGGTGGAAAGTGACAAAGACTGCTAATCCGAATAGCCCGATATAGTTCCTGAGGTACCTGGAGAAAACTCATGTCCACGCTTGCGAGCTGATTGCGGCTCGCGCACCACTCACCCTCAAAAAGAGTAATAAAAGCTATGTCCACGCGGGCGAAGCCGCGGGCAAAAGCTAGTAACAAATATGTTACAGGTCCTTCGCTCTTCTATGACAAAAGCTGACAGTAATTAGGTGTCGTCGGGAGCCGGGTCGTTCCTATCCCTCTAATATGGTTGATGGGAGCGATTGCTGACTCTCGCGTTATACTTGTGACCGGGTGCTGTCCGTGTGAACTGGCCTACTCTTGTTAAATGCATTCAATGATTTTTATGTATAACTTTTCGTGTCACATTGTTTTCATGTTCTAATGACAATCTGGTTTATATAAAGGATTTAAATTTTACGTTATTATCTAATTATTGTTTATTTTTTGATTCTTCACAAATGATATTGTTATTAATTATTATTTTATGACTATCATAAAGAGTGTAATTTGCACCTTTTTGAATAAATATATTGAATTGAATTGAATTGTCTATAATCCGAATCACTCGTCATTTAACTTTTTCTCAGTAAACGTGATAAGTACTCGCAGTAGCGGTAGTTTTTCTCAGTAAACGTGTTAAGTACTCGCAGTAGCGGTAGTTTTTCTCAGTAAACGTGTTAAGTACTCGCAGTAGCGGTAGTTTTTATCAGTAAACGTGTTAAGTACTCGCAGTAGCGGTAGTTGGTAGTTAAACGACCCCCTTCACCGCAATGTGGGGCACAAAGTCCACAGCTTCCAAGTTGCGAAGTTATAAAACGAGCTGGAATTTTAATTGACTCCTACGTTGGTTTAATAGTTCAGAACAAACAAGAAACAAAGGGTAAAACATAGACCTTACATCCATGGACGCGGCCTTCCGAAAATTTCAAATGGCACCGTTTATTGGAACCCATTTCATGTCCACATCGATCAATGAAGTCAACTACTCACACGTACACGTGTGTCACACGTGAAGCTTTGGACTTGGACTTGGTTGGTGAACGAACTCGTGACGAACAACTTTTGAAGTAAAATAATGATGTAATTTTAACTGTGGGAGACGAATCAACTCGTTGTTTTTGCGATTGAAGGTTCATTAAGGTTCAGCGATAATTCTATTTGTGTAAAGGGCTTTACTTTGATTTAAATGTTTTGTTTACGCAGTTGGTAATTTTGTTTTGATTAAGTAGCATTTTGCGTTCTACACATTGTGCTCCGAGCGGTAACTTTTACTGTCCCTGGCTTCTCATCATATCAGCTCATAAACGTCCCCACCGAGGGGCTCGAGCCTACCCTGAATTAGGGCGATCGGGCCTTAGTCGACCACGCCGGCCCAGTGCGGGTTGGTCGACTTCACACATAACCTTCGAGTTTCTTCGCAGGCGTGCGCAGGTTTCCTCACGATGTTTTCCTTCACCGTGGCTTCTCATCTATGTATAATAATGGAAGATATTTAATTTAATTATTTTTTTTACATATTTTATTAATCTCACATCTAACTACAAACTAATTAACCCAAAATTCTCCATCGTAACTTGTTTATGCTATTTTCAACCGAGTTGAATAAAAATAAAAGTTTAAGAAAACTAATAACCGACTTCAAATTGAAATCAAAAGTATGAAATAATATCACTATACTTAAGTACACGACATTAACCAACAATAGCGAAATCAAAGGTGGGTACAAATTAAATCAGGGGCCTAAAGCAATTTTTTTTTCTACGTTTTGGTTCCAAAGATCCTTCAAATCGCTTTTCCTGGAAAATGTAGGGAAGCAGCAATTTAATTTGAATTACGATAATTTAAATCGTAGTCAAATTATAAACTTTAGTAAGCGTCTTCTCATTAATCATTATACAATGTACGCCACACAGATTGACAATAATCTGAAATGGAGCTTACACATCATGTTTGTACAAAAGTAACCCAGTTTTCTTACCCTACATACGAGTATGTTGGGAAAAACGATCCATAGTAAAGCAGTGCGGAATAATATTTTGGGGAAATGCTACTGTTAAGGAGGCGGTACCGAGATCTCAATAATTTTGAACAAAAAAACCGACTTCAAACAGGAAACTAAGGTTCCCCTCGATTTCTCTGGGACACCATCATCAGATTCTGGATTCCTTATCATGGTACCACCCTTGGGATATCTCCATTCCAACAAAAAAAGAATCATCAAAATCGGTTCATGGTTCATAAACGACGAAGTTATCTGCGAACATACATAAAAAAAATATACGGTCGAATTGAGAAACCTCCTCCTTTTTTTGAAGTCGGTTAAAAAAGGTGCATTAGGGCCATCTGTAGGCTACAAAAAACAGACACTGTGTGCCGTACTTCAAGCAACTAAAGCCAATTGCAGGGGGGTTGGCAGTCGCCTCCTAGTGTGGGAGTAGGGTAGGGATGCTTGTGGACCTAAAAACCCTATTGCAATGCTACCTCTCTCCCCGGCGCCCCCCGGGCAACATGGTTAGTGACCAGAGTAAGGCCTTGTATGACGGCAGCTCTGTTCTCTAGCGATGGCTAAGACTGCCACGGTGGGCTCATGGTAGAGAATGGACGGGTTCCTCACCATTGGCTACTATGGGCGGACAATTGGGGTGCTCTGTCCTCTCGTGGCACCAGGGTTTCGGAACCAGGCGGGGGAACGCGTCAGGGAGGGGAGCTAGGGCGGGAATCGGACCGCATGGCAGTGTCGGAACTGGCGGTGGGAACGCTGTGGCAGGCGAAGGTCCCTCTGGGGCTGTCAATGCTGCGGTACCCGCTGCTGGTACCGTAATTGCAGGTGCGGGAAGTGCACTGACTGACGCTACCGTCAGAAAGAGGAAACGGCTGAGTGGCAGTCAGAAGCGGAAACGCACGTTAAACAGGCAGGCAGCCGTTGCTTCTGCAGGGATGCCCACCGAAGGGCCATCAAAAAGGGCTAGGGAGGTCAGTAATGAGGCCACTGACCCGTCCGGAGACTCCAAGCGGTCCAAAATTCAGGACAGCTCGTTTAAGGAGGCACTGACGAACGTCAGAATGGCGGTTATTACTAAGGACCACCCTTCGAGGACGATCACGGCGGAAATGGTATCCTCCATAAGGAATGCCATATGGGAAATGCTGGAGGAAACTCCAGACCCACTGCCGGTCGTCAACGCGGGAACATTGATTGCGGGGGCCATGTACTTCTCGTGTGAAGGGCAGGCGTCTGCGAAATGGCTTTGCGGACTTAATGGCACTCCCATTAAGGACGTAAAGCTAAAGGTGATCAGCGCCAAGGATCTTCCAAAACCGGTGAAAATGGCATGGAAGACAAAGAACAACTGGTGCCTGGACATCACCCGGGTTCTGAGCGTAATCCAACGCTATAGCCCTACCCTCAAGACCAGTGAGTGGAAGGTGGTGGACACACTGGTCGAGGAGGGCCATGTGAGATGCATAGTTCTGATGGACAGGACCTCTGCGGATCACATCAAGGCGAAGGGTTATTACTTCCAGTCGGGCATGGACAAGAGCACCTTCAAACTCCTGGAGGACACCGAAGGGAGGGTGGAGGAGCCTGTCGGTGCTGTCGTGGGGGCGATAGTCCCGCGATCGAGTACAGTGGAGACGGTAGCGAAATCCGAACCGCAGCCGAACCCAATGGAGGTAGTGGAGCAGGGACAGCCTCCATCACCGGCGACGTCACAGAAGACGGAAGATCTGCTGGAGGAGATTGGCAACCTAGGGTTGGCATCATCTCCTCTGGCTGTCGACGATGTGACGGAGAGTGAGGCACCCAGTGGTGGCCAATAACTGGCCGCCACACCCCGGCGAACACTCAAATTCGCGGGTCCAAGGTGTGTACAAGTAAACCTACAGCACTGTAAGGCAGCAACGGCCCTTTTAGCCAGACAGCTGCAAAGTAATAAATTTGATATTGCCCTTATACAGGAACCTTACATTAGAAAGGGACTAGTATCGGGTTTGGGTAGGGCGGGTGGATCCATAGTCTACAACTGTCTTACTAATGATATGAGGACTTGCATCTATGTCAGAAATGGCGTAGATGCAATGCCCTTATACGAATTCTGTTCCACGGATCTTACAACAGTTAGGATCCTTAAAGGGGGCAGGAGCGAGGTCATCATGTCCTCTGCCTACATGCCCTATGAGGAGACGGAGCCACCTTCACCTGCTGTGAGGGAGCTAGTCGAGCACTGCGGTAAGAATCAATTTGATCTTATTATAGGATGTGATGCTAATTCACATCACACGGTCTGGGGAAGCACAGACATCAATGAAAGGGGAGCGGACCTATTAAATAGTAAGTTCTCCGCTACAAATTCTAAATAGAGGCAATGAACCAACGTTCGTCATTTCTAGAAGGGCCGAGGTCATTGACATCACGGTTGCCTCAAACAGGGCAAGTAAGGACATAATTAATTGGCATGTATCTAACGAAATTAGTGGTGCTGATCATAGGTACATATGCTTCAGGTACAGAACTGATAACCAGATACAGACTGTACGAAGGAAAAACCCACGGAACACTGAATGGGAATCTTACGTGACGGATCTAAAGGATGAATTAGGTGAAGTGCGAGGTAAACTAAACTCTGTACTTGACATAGAGATCAAGGCGGATAGGATTGTTAACGCGATACGAACTGCCTGGATTAAAAACTGTCCTGAAAAAGCTGTCATGGCCAAAAAGGATTTGTGGTGGAGCTCTGATCTTGAAAAAATGAGGAGAGACACAAGACGGGCATTAAATGAAGCCAAGAAGAAAAATGACTTCACTGAGTACTCAAGACCTCTTACTAAATTTAACCTAGAAGTTAGTAAGAGATAAAGTAGAAAGTGGAGAGAACACTGTCAAAGTATTGACAATATTCCTGAAGGAATGAGACTCTCAAAGGCGCTCTCTGTTACAAAATCAGATCAGCTAAAATCTATTAGAACCGAAGAGGGAAAACTGACTGAATCTGGGAAGGAAACATTGGAAGTGATGTTTAAAACCCACTTCCCGGGCTGTGAAATAACAGATAGCGAAAAGGATGACCAAGTAACTCGGAATGAGCTGAATACTCAAACGAGGAAAAAAGACTGGGACGTAGCTAAGAAGGTAGTAAATGAGCAAAAGCTACTATGGTCTATAGGTAGCTTTAAACCATTGAAATCGCCAAGACTAGATGGGATCTACCCCATCCTACTACAAAAAGGATCAAAGGCGCTACATAAGCCATTATGCAGGCTATACAAAGCGTGTATCGCCTTCGGATATATTCCTAAAATCTGGAGACGTGTGAAGGTTGTCTACTTGCCAAAGCCAAGAAGAGACAGATATGATGAACCAAGGTCTTATAGAACCATAAGCCTTTCGTCATTCCTGCTAAAAGCTTTGGAAAAGCTGGTCGACAAACATATAAAGGAGGGTTCTTTGCGGAAAAAACCACTTCATGGACTACAATGTGCATATCAGTCTGGCAAGTCGACTGAAACAGCACTTCACCTTGTAGTATCACGTGCTGAAAGAGCGTTGGAGAACCAGGAAGTATGTGCTGCTGCCTTCCTTGACATAGAAGGAGCCTTTGATCGCACTACTTTCAAGGCAATCAAGAATGCAGCTATCTCCCATGGCATAGACCAAACGTTATGCAAATGGATAGATATCATGCTTAGGAAGATAATTATAACATCTTCACTAATGGGGGACGAGGTTACTGCCACCACTACAAAAGGATGCCCACAAGGTGGCGTTCTGTCACCAACAATTTGGAGCCTAGTGGTCAATTCGCTCATACAGGAGCTGAACACCGGACCTCTTTACACGATTGGTTATGCTGACGATCTAGCTATACTAATCAGCGGCAAATTTTCGAACATAGTATCGTAAATAATGCAAAAGGCCTTGCGAAAAGTTGAAAGGTGGTCGATTAACCCTAGCAAGACAACTGTTGTACCATTCACAAGGAAAAGAAACCTACAAGGTTTATAAACTCTCAAACTGTATGGAACAGAACTAAACTGGTCCACGAGCGTCAAATATCTAGGCACGACCTTGGATAAAGAACTAACGTGGAGTCTGCACACAGAAAGGATCATGGTCAAGGCCACAAAAATCTTTGGTATGCTAAGATCTGCGTACGGAAAGACCTGGGGCCTGAAACCCAGAGTCCTTTATTGGCTATACACAAAGATAGTAAGACCCATTATTACTTATGGCAGCATTGTGTGGTGGCCTAGAACGGAGTTAGGCACGTGCGGGCAAACACTGACAAAACTTCAGCGGTTGGCCTGCCTGGCAATTACCGGAGCATTTCGTACAACACCTGCTGCATCTATGGAAATGCTGCTAAATCTAAAGCCGCTTCAAATACACATTCAAACAGAGGCGGCCAAGGCCCTACACAGGTTATCTTTAAATGGCATGTGGAATTTTGACATGCCCAAAACCAGACATACCAATCTACAACTAGACACAGGTATGGAAAGGCTTATGCGCATGGGATGTGATAAAATACAGACTGTGCACATATTCAAAAAATAATATAAAATCTATGTTCCTACGAGGGAAGAATGGAGTAAAGGAACTAATGGAGTTAAAAAACAAGGACCAAACACTCTTACATGGTATACAGACGGATCGAAAATGGATTCTGGTGCTGGTGCAGGCGTTTATGCTTAGGAATACTCAGCGAGTATTAGTCTAAGGCAATATGCAACAGTCTTCCAGGCGGAGACTTATGCTATCATTGCATGTGCACATGAGATTATAGACAAGGAAGTCAAAGACAAAACCATCTACATTCTCAGTGATAGCCAAGCTGTTCTTAAAGCTCTTGACTCCTTCAAGGTTGACTCCGGGCTAGTGCTAAATTGTGTAAAGGTCCTCAATAAGGTGGGCCGACACAACAAACTGCAACTGGTCTGGGTCCCTGGACACGTAGGAGTGGAAGGCAATGAAGAAGCAGACAAACTGGCTAGAATGGGATCACAGACAACAATGTGTGGTCCAGACCCGAGGATAGGGATACCAAGGAGCACTATTATAAGGGCATTAAAGGAACAGGCCGAGGGAAGACACAGATTGACATGGCTATCCAGAGATGGACATAAACACTATAAGCTCTTCATCGGTGAGGTCACCACAGGGGCAACCAAGTACATTTGTAATAACAGCAGGACGCGAGTCAGGGCGATAACAGGAGCGTTGACGGGCCACTTTGCCACAAACGCACACCTGCAAAAAAATCGGCCTGACGCACGACCCGACCTGCAGGGCCTGCGGTGAAGATATAGAATCAATGGAACACTTACTGTGTCACTGCGATGTCCTGGCTAGCAAGCGTATGTACCTCCTAGGTGATGGCTACCCAAAACCGGAGGACTACAAGCACCTTCCAATCAGCATTAATGCAGCACATCTTCGAGTAGGTTGGGGTGCAAAGGTTATAGGGGTAGACACAAAAGATCCAATTGGGTCGAAGTGTCGCTGCAACTGCAGCCCCCACTTACAAAGATAAGAAGATAAGAAGAAAGCCAATTACAGTACCAGCTTTGTATATATTTGAAACTGCAGTTTTTGCTCGATCACATCCGAAGTATTTTCATTAGGAACACGAGCGAGACTTCGTGATCGTCGGTACCTCGTAAAATGCAAAACTTCACTTTTTCACAGCAGTATATTTGAAATAGCTCCTAAGATATACAATAAAATTCCTAAAGTTATACCTGACTCTAATACCATGACAGATTTCACAAGACAACTTAAAACTTTTTTGAGAAGTAAAGCGTACTACACAATTCATGATTTTTTAAATGATAAATCTACTTGACTAATCTACTTAACCGTCTCTTCTCCCCATGATCTTCTTAGCATTAGCATACATAAGACACATTACAAGCGTCAAAATTGTAACTGTGACTGTATCGAGAGAACGAATGCTTTAAAATATCTGGGCATAATACTGGACGAAAAACTGACATTTATGAATCAGGCCATTGCTCTTGCGAATAGAGTCAAGAAAGTCATGTATTTCATGAAACTCCTAAGTGAAGCGATTGACGGCAAATGGTTATTTAACGCTGTGCCAATCTCTTATTAATTACTGTATTCTTGCATGGGGAGGAATGTGTAAAACCACTCTCATTTTTGTTGAGAGAGCTCAAAGAGCCGTTCTTAAGGTTGCTCTAAGAAAATCTCGCAGATACCCCACTATGTCTTTCTACGAAGAAGCAGAAGTTCTCACTGTGCGGAAGCTGTTTTTTTTTAGTCATTTACATTCACACATAATACTAACATGAAAGTCTCCTTGCTACCAGACCTTATTGTGTAAAAGAATATTTAAAATCAACACTGTCTCAGTGCAGACTTCCTTCGCATAACGATTTAGACCATTTCTTTTTCCCTATATTTATAACAAAATTGTTAAGCTTTGCAATGTAAAAGATTTGACACCAACCAAAATAAAAATAGATATTTGGGGTTTGCTTCAAGACATAAATTATGATGATGTGGAGAGCCTTCTAAGGATTGTTCAGTTAAATACATATCAGCCTCCTGTCACACATACACACACACTCAAACACACACACACACTCATACACACTAAGAAATTCGATATCATTAATTATTAATTCATCAGTAGGTATTGGACATGTTTTTCTTATTATAAAAAAATAAATACATCTTATCTTTTACTTTGACATTATGTTGAACTAGCTTTTGCCCGCGGCTTCGCCCACGTGGACATAGCTTTTATGACTCTTTTTGAGGGGAGTAGTGAGCGAGCCGCAATCAGCTCGAAAGCGTGGACATGAGTTTTCTCCAGTTACCTCAGGAACTGTATCGGGCTATTCGGATTAGCAGTCTTTATCACTTCCCACCACCTCAACAAATTCTATACAAAAAATCACTTTAATCCGTTGCTCCGTTGCGACGCCACCGACGTGCGCGAGCGTAGAAAACAGTTGTCCCCAGATCCCTCTGGAACTATGTCAGGATATACTTATTAGTAAATTATATCATTTTCCACCTCATCTCTGTGCTAAAAATCACACCAATCCATTTTTTCGTTACGGTGAGACGATGCCAAGGGCTTACCAATTGTGAATAAAAAAATAAAAAAAAAAAAAAAAAAAGATTTTAAATAAAACGAACAAAGAGTATTGTTTTAGTTTCCTCAGGAACTGCATCGGGCTATGATAATTTCCACAGGTAAAAGGTTGACTATTTCATTTCCAGTGATACAGGCTACCTGCATGCCAAATTTCATCAAGATTGGTAGAGGTGTTGAAGTGTGAGTAGGTAACAAACAAACACATTTTCACATTTATAATATTAAGTAAGGATTTCTAAATCTTAAATAAAATATAGAGCGTCGGTGGCAAAACGGTTAGGGCCAATACTTCCTGTCCGGAAGGCCGTGGTTCGAATCCTGCCACTTACCAATATCTATACGAATATCGATTTCATACTGGTATGTACGTTTATCCGACGCTCTTACGGTGAGAAAAACGTCGTGAGGAAACCTGCACACGCCTGCGAAGAAATTCGAAGCTTATGTGTGAAGTCAATCAACCCGCAATGGGCCCGCGTGATTGTCTAAGGCCAGATCGCCCTAACTCAAGACAGGTCGAGCCCCTTGATGGGGACGTATATAAACTGATATGATGAAATAAAACATATACCTATATTATCAAAAAACTAATTCAAATCATTATAGGTATCAATCTAGTAATAAAATTTCCTAACAATATTAATATGGGTCAAATCCTCTAGTCGTATCAGCTCCAAAGGAGCCTAAGACGCACTTCTCGTTTCCGCGCTGGATGGCAATAGACAACAGGACCTCACGTCACATCTCCTCTCTCGAAGGCGAAGGCCAATCTCCTTTGTGAAGACAAAGGCCTTTGAGGGTTCAGCAGCCGGTTGTCTCACAGATCAGCGGCACAAAGCAGTAATTTTCCTCCAAGACCGAGTACTTATTATGCTTCTTTCTCACCGCAAATTGAGCAGCAGTACCGTACGGGTGAGGAGTGAGGCAGAAAAAGTGGCTTCCCAAAGCAGACACGTTCCTCTCTGCCATAGCAACTGTTTAAACCCTCCGGCCTTTTGCCATTAGATCGACTAAAGCCCGGCCGGCGGCTGCATCAAAGATGGAATATTCCATCTGGCCGAGACCAGTGCCCTCCGAGTGAGGTCATTAAGGAATTGGTAACGTGGGAATCTTCACAAACACGACTGCAACTCAGTGAGTGATGGCCAATTTCCTCCACCGTGGACCCGCAAATACATTGATGAGGTTCACAGATATTGATATTGCAGGCGGAGAGCAACTGCCACACGCAAATATTCGCCGTCAGAAGAGTTCCCATATCTGTGCCTCCTGTTAAAAGATGCTAAGCTCGATTTATGTGTTTTTATTTTTTTCACGATTGGAATCTGTAAAATAATACCTCTCTGTTCGTCTATGAAACGCATCGCTACGTACCATAGTTCCAGAGTTTAAAGTAGCGTATGCTGAAAAATACATAAAAGAAATCCACTCAAAAGTATGAAATAATATTTTAATGTTTTTATACAACTTAAGCGCGTTTTATTATCCCTGCAGTGCCATCTATTGACATTCTGCTACTATGATTATAATGTTTGGTATGTGTAGGTAATATATAGAAAAAAGTACTCTATTGTTATTATTGTAAGTATCGATAGATAATTTCCCACAGGACCTCTTTAGTATTCCGGGATAAAGACTACCCGACTATACAATGATGGTCAAAACACCCCATCCCAATGTAAAGGTTTCATATTGTTACGTTGAATCATTCTAAAGATACATTTTTTTGCATTCCTGTAGGAACCCTAATTTTTTTGGGATTCACAATGTCCTAGTTTTAGTTCGCGATAAGGGTATCAACGTGTAAAATTTGATTTTAATAGGTCAAGCCACATTTGCGTGGTGAGCCATTCTATAAATGAATACTTTTGATTTTTTCACGGGAACTCTTGAAATTTCTGGGATAAAAAAGTATTCTATATGTTAACCCGGGCTATAAGGAACCACCATACAAAATTTCATCAAAATCGGCCTGGTAGTTTTTGCGCGATGCGCGAACATACAGACAGACAGACAGACAGACAAAAATTCCAAAAGTTGTTGTTTTGGCCTCTGTACCGTTAGTAATGTCCACCATAGTTATTATTTTCCAAAAATATTCCATGTACAGACACGGCCCCGTTACAGTTTTATTATATTATAGATATTATAGATAGATGACACGTTGCTTTTAGTTGCATAATATTGTGACAATTTAGTTATGTAATTTTAATGTTTATCTCGAGGACTTTATTGTTATGTTTTTATTACTATATTATTATTATATTTAATTTGTACGTCAAATGACAGATTATATAGGACATTTTAACTTATAAATGAAATTTGATTTGATGTGTTCCGGCATAAGATAAGACCGTCTAACTACGAGAATCTGCGAGGAACTTCGAGACCGGCCGACCTATCTCTCCATATTTCCTGCTCGTCGGTGGACTCCTATCAAAAGCTAAGTTCCCAATCTTCCCTTTTCCCACAATCTTTCGTTCGTTGTAGCCAATAAACCTGAGCAATTTTGCCCTGCTTCAACACGACAACTAACATACCCTCACAAAAAAAAACAGCCAAATTCCACGTAATTTTTCTCCTACTCTGTTTCCAGCAGTGGAATATAAGGTGTTTTTGTGCAGCATTGATATTCGTCAACATCTTACAGCATTTCCTTGTAATTTCATATACATTCAGTTATATAAATTATTTGCAAGTGTACATTTCTAACCTATAAAGTAGTTTTTGTGATTTTTCACCCTTCCCCAAGTGTAAGAAAGTGCACTACCTTGCTTGCAAGCTATAGATATTTGTTTTGGGCTAAACCTTTCAGTCTATCCTCGCCCCGAGTGACTTCCAACTGCTTCGAGGTTGTGTGTGTACTCCGCCCTGCAGCCCTGCCCTGAATGCCTTGCAAGTGTGCACATCTTCGCTGACACCGATATAGTGCTGGTTACCACCAATAGTCAGAAATTTGAGGAATTTAACGTAAGAATTTTCCATTTTATTTGCTTATACTCACGTGGTTCAGTGCTGTATTACCTGGTTCAGTGCTTATGTGAAAATGTCAGACGCAGATGTCCCAGACCTTAAAACCATCAAAGGAAAGCGAACCAGCATAAGAGGTCGCTTAACCAAATTCAAAAATTACCTTGATTTAATAACAGCAGCATCAAAACTTAGTGAATTACAAATTAACGAACTAAAATTAAAAACACAGACAATTAAAAATCTATTTCATGAATATCATTCCCTGCAAGATCAGATCGATGAGCTCTGCTTAGATAGCATATCTGATGAGATCGATGAGCGGGACAACACAGACTCACAATTCGTGTCAGTCTTAGCAACAAGTGAAACTATTTTAAAACAGTATGGTAATGATAACTGCGATGCTCAAAGTGTCACAAGTGACTCTCACCGATCTCATCATGAGGCAAGCTTTAAGCTGCCAGTGATTCAGGTAGCCAAATTTGATGGTAACTTTGCCAAATGGTTAGAGTTCCGAGACACATTTAAAACTCTAATTCATAACAATCCCCGTATACTGGCCATCCACAAATTTCACTATTTAAATTCTTACCTTCAAGGGGAAGCGGCAAGAGTGCTTGCTAACCTGGAGGTCTCTTCTGAGAGTTACGAAGCAGCTTGGGACTTGCTGTGTCAAAGATATGACAATAAAAGATATTTAGTAAATAATCATTTAAATTCACTGTTCAACATAGAACCTATTAGCCGGGAATCTGAAGAATCCTTGAGATTATTGGTAGATCATGTAAATAAAGATCTCAGAGCGCTGTCCAGTCTAGGCCAACCAACAGATCAATGGGACACACTTGTCATTCATATGATTTGCATGAAAATTGACAATGCGACCAAGCGTGCCTGGGAAGAGCACAGAAATACCTTAGATAGTATGCCCACACTTAGTCAGTTAAATAAGTTTTTACAAAACCGTGCTGATGTCCTGGAAACATGTTTCAAAAAACAGAACAATACAAACAACAATGCTTCAAGCATGAATAATACAAACAAATCCTATAAATCATTTGCTTGCACAACTTCATCACCAGATAATCAGACACGTTGAGGCGACATAATGTAGACGGTCGCCATTATGTCGCCTCACGGACGACGTGGTATTGAAAAGCGAAGATGTCGTTCTGCTTCTATTTATTGTTGCAATGGTTTTTCACATAGGTTTTCACTTCACAATACATATGGTTTAGGAATTGTGGTAATTGATTAAATAATGAAATGTATAAAAGTAGCCGGCAGTCGGCACGGCACGTAGGTTAGATCGGCATCAAAGAGGATGTAACAAGTCGCAGAGTTCAGTACAGCACAGAGTTGAGTAGTAGTGTTGCCAGGCGTCAACACCAGTTCCTCGTTGCGTTGGGCTATCTCGGTAAGCCCGCTTACGTCTTCGACATCATCTTCACTTACAATAGGGTGAGATGATGGCAAGGGCCTTAAAAATTTATAGGGAACTACCCTTGAGGCATTACCTATCGATCAATAAAAGAGTCGTCAACATCGCTCTGCAATAGACAAAGTAATCACGTAACATAAAAAAAACGAGTGTGCTTTGGACCACACGACTGAAGTAAAACTTTATCACCCTTCTCGTAACGCATTTACCAGCTTACTCCCCAAGTCAAGCGTGCGTAAAGAAGTTTTACTTGAAAAAAACTGTCAAATCAAAATCGACAGAGCAATCTCGTAACATACAGACCAAAAACTGCCAAATTTAGAATCTCTCCTTTTTTGAAGTCGGTTGAATACTGAAAAAGTTTCCTTATGAATATGAAACTTATAAATCTTATAAAACTGATTAACTTCCCTTGTGGAACTTATAAAACTGAACAACTTTCATTGGACTTATAGGACTGAACAACTTTGATTTTGGAACTTATACAAATGAATAACTTTCATTTAACTTATTAAACAGTTATGTCCAGTTAGGTAGGTCCAACTTCGAGAAAGAGATCAATCGTCGAATCCAACTCGGCTGGGCAGCGTTCGGGAAGCTTCGCAATATCTTTACGTCCCAGATACCGCAGTGTCTTAAGACCAAGGTCTTCGACCAATGTGTGTTGCCAGTGATGACGTACGGAACTGAGACATGGTCGCTTACTATGGGCCTCATAAGAAGGCTCAAGGTCACCCAAAGGGCAATGGAGCGTGCTATGCTCGGAGTTTCTCTGCGGGATCGAATCAGAAACGAGGAGATCCGTAAGAGAACCAAAGTAACCGACATAGCTCTCAGAATTGCTAAACTTAAGTGGCAGTGGGCGGGGCACATTGCTCGTAGAACAGATGGCCGTTGGGGCAGTAAAGTTCTCGAGTGGCGACCACGCACCGGAAAGCGTAGTGTAGGCAGGCCTCCCACTCGGTGGACCGATGACCTGGTGAAGGTCGCGGGAAGCCGCTGGATGCGGGCAGCGCAGAACCGGTCGTCGTGGAGATCCTTGGGGGAGGCCTATGTCCAGCAGTGGACTTCCTTCGGCTGATATGATGAACTTATTAAACTGAACAATTTTAGTTGCGGTACTCTAAAAACTGAACCACTTTCGTTGTGAGACCTACAGAACTGAACAACTTTCCTTATGAAACCTATAAAGTTAAACATTTTCTTCGACGGGACATCAGCCAATTTGTTACCTAAAATGTATGAATAGTTTAAAAAAAATCTCCGTTGCCAACTTACTTCGAAATCTATATTGCTGTGCTAGTTAAATAGATGCGAGCAGCGGCCGGCAAAAGTTGTTTGAAAATCCATATCAGCTGTCGTGTTTTAGCGGCCAATTAAATTACTATATAAACTCATACATATCTGTCGTGTAATTTAAAAATGGAACGATCTTTTACTCCGAAACATGGCAACCGAGGAGGTAACTTACCAAAGGTTTTATTTAAATTTCGAACTGGCTTGCAAATAGAAGCTATTTATTAAAAAAAAAGCGTCGGTGGCTCAACCGGTAACGACTCGGTCCATCTAACCAGAGGTACCGGGTTCAAATCTGGACGGCCAATGTACCAATGAGTTTTTCAAAAACTTACGTACAAACTTACCGATTGCTTTAACGGTGAAGGAAAACATCGTGAGGAAACCTGCACACGCCTGCGAAGAAACTCGAAGGTTGTGTGTGTAGTCGACCAACCCGCACTGGGCCCGCGTGATCGACTAAGGCCTAATCGCCCTGATTCAGGGTAGGCTCGAGCCCCTCGGTGGGGACGTATGTCGCGAACACGATGGATTTAACATCTTGTCGCGAATGAACTTCATAAAGATGACCTAACTTAAATTGATTAGTCTATGACGAATCGGTAAACAGCAAAGAGTTTTTTATCCTCTTAGTTATTTCACTCGTTTTATATAGGAGCGCCGGGCTCATAATTCATTTCATTTCGATTTCGCGTGTGCTTCGATCAACATCTCTTCGAGCCAACCACGAGGATGGAAGAAGACCTGGACCAGCTGCCGCTGCTGCCGAGCCAAAGGACCCAAGTTGAGTATTATAGTTGATTTCATATCTTGTCAAAATCTCTCTTTGCTTCTAACTTGCTCATGTAACTATATCCGATGTAATCTTGATATTTACACAATGCCTGGTGCCGGTATCAGCCTGAAGGCTCCACAATCGTCAAACCCCATCGACCTTGCACCATATTTCCACGACACATCATACACGCTGCCACAGCTCGCACATAACCTATAATCCTCGTGTCCTTTGACACATTGTTTTCCTAACACAGCTAGGTGGAGAGATGACAATTGAACGACGTGGCGCTGACGTGGCGAGCGCGCTGCAGATCCTGTCGAGTACACGGAACGGACAGGAACCCAATCACCTTGGATGAACCTGAGACTGCTTATGGATATACGGAAGACGACATACTCGAGTATGATCTGTAAGTTACGGGAAGCCGCAGATCTTTCCGGAGTGCCGACTACCTAGATGTGGATCAATCGACGTATGAGAATAGCGTGGTACCCGCTGATACTTCTGTGATCGTGGATAGCCAGGTGTCGCCTGGCAATGGGGAAATTAAACCTCTCCCCCGACGAGGGACATGGGGATGTGTTTCTCCTCCAACGTGGGACATGGGGAACGCTACCTACTCCCCCAACAGTTCCCAACGACTCGCCAGCCCGGACGCGGGTGGGACGAGGGGACAGATGTCGCCTGGCAATGGGGAAATTAAACCTCTCCCCCGACGAGGGACATGGGGATGTGTTTCTCCTCCAACGTGGGACATGGGGAACGCTACCTACTCCCCCAACAGTCCCCAACGACTCGCCAGCCCGGACGCGGGTGGGACGAGGGGACGAGGAGATGTGGCTCCTCCAACGTGGGACATGGCAACGGTCCCTGACGACTCGCGGCCCAGGCATGGGGAAGACGAGGGGACGAGGAGAATGGCTCCTCCAACGTGGGACATGGCAACAGTCCCCAATGACTCGCCAGCCCGGACGCGGGTGGGACGAGGGGGCGAGGAGAGTGGCTCCTCCAACGTGGGACGTGGCAGCGTGATCCCCTTCCCTTACCTTCCTTACCCCCGACCTATTAATGATTTATTTCTTTCAGCACTGTTGTTTGACGTGTGACTAACCATTGCCTTACTCATGCTACTGTGCTCATGTATTATGTGATATTCATTTGTATACACACCTGACATCAAACACACACTCATAGAAAGGCGCCTCATGCAACACTGATTGCTTATTTCATGTGCATCCTCATCCCGTAATTTAGCCATGGACGGCATGTCCATCCCAAGGTAGAACCACACTCCTCACGACAGATTATGGGATCCGCTATCATACTCATGCCAGTTTAATTACAGGAGTTGGACGAACACCTGGCAGCACGGGTGGTCGGGTGTACTCTGCGATGGTGAAGGACATAAATTGTGTTGCAGTACAGCGAGTCACATGTGAGTTTAATCATAATTGCGTACATGACATTCGCGGTGCAGATACGGACGTATACATCGCTCCGCGACATGATGGAGGCACAGCTGAGGATCCGAGGATCCAATAGAACCCACTAAAGCGAAGCAGTTTTAACTAAATTAATCGCCGAACAAACACAGGAAGGATAAGAATATTAGTCTGGTTCGAAACCAGCTATACAAATTTGGACTCACATGAACTAGTCTGGTTCAAACCCAGCTATAACACTTTTCTATGGTGCTGCAAGGAGCTGCAAGGCCTACACATACTTCCCTCTTATGATTAAGAAATTTATTTTATATCCAATTTATATCTAGAATAAGAAAACATTAATTTAATGAAATTAATGGTGTTTTATTACATTTATTTATAAAACTTTAAATTTATAAGTGAAGCCTTGTCTTCATATTCAAACTGCAAAGCGTTTATCGTTTAGTTACACAAGAGTGTATAGAACCTGTGTACATACCTTACTTATTTATAAACCTAATTTAATTCTACTCAGTTGAACTCTTTCAGTTTCCTATTTATATCTTCCCTTTGGATTGAATTCCTTGAACTGGAATCAAGTAAACCTAACATTACATATTAATACCCATTACTAGACAATTTATTTATTGTTGATTTGAAAGAATTTCAAAAATTACTTAAAATTAATAAGTTCAATTTGATAATGTATGGATGGTGGCGCCATCCAGTAGTGAGTAGTAGAACTAAATTTCTAGTAATCACTTTTAATCAATTTGATTCTAATTAGAACTCATTATTTACAAGGCTTTATAACCCTCATTGATTCCTGGTGTTTGAACAATAATATTGTAGTCCAATAGGTAAAATCAAAGCTATTTTTGGTGCCTTACAAGCGATAAAATAAACTTGAATGAAATAATGATCTCATCTCCAATTAAAATTTTTACTGAGTTCTAAATCAAACATAGAAGTTTGACTTGTTTATTTGTCCTCCACAGAATTAAAATTTTATCCATGTTTGAGTGAAGTAATGAATGGAATACCAAATGAATAGAATTTAATCCAGTTCACTTTGCTGGTGAGTTGAAATTAAGATTGGATAGTTTTTAAACATAACTTCTGTACAACTTTACAAATAGTAAGCTTCAGGGAGATCCCTTATGTGTTATTAATTATGAACAATTCCTAATCTCTACCATATTTGACAATTTGAATTCATTGTCAGACTCAATTCAATTTGAATAAGTGAGAAATAAAAGAAATTTTCCAATTCAGCCTTGTTATGACTTCAAGTAGCTTGGAGTATTAAATGTGTCGACCATGGGCGGCTTGACCTGAAACAAAAAACGATTGATATAAAATTACAGTAAAATTCAATAAAATTACCTACTGTTTATTAAAGATGACCTACTCCAAAGTAATAAATGATTTAAATTTCAATTATTTAAACAAATTACAATTGCATTGAAGAATAATTAGTCAGCAATGGCCGTGAGGTCCCTTATTGCATCTAAACAATCAATTTAGTCAGTAAATATTGGCGGGTAGGGGTAAAGGCCTGATCAACCACTTGCCTCTGCCAGTTAATATAACCTAAACTTGAATGGAATTTAATTTTACACTTTAAACAATTAATGAGATATTTTAACGTTAAGGAAAATTATTCCTAGTGGAGCACGGCAGTGCCCCGACCAAGTTCAGTATTTTGAATGAGACTTAAAAAACTTTCTTTCTTATTATAATTTGAGGCAGCAAAGGACTTTATTCCCCTTCATTGAAGATTCGTTTGTCTTTGTCCTTCGTTGTTGAGTTTATGGGTTTTGGATGTCATCGTCCCTCGTTGTCAAAACAATCTTATTGTTGAGTTATACTATGTTTATGGAATGACCAAGTACTACTTGAGACTTAATATGATTCCAGAACAACATAACGAAGGATATTCTTGTATTAAGGCTAGAAAGACTGTTGAAACACATAGTCTCTCTGCGATACGGCTTATGAGTTGTTGAGTGTGTCAGAACTTAGAGGGATTGATTCATGAAAGGCAGAAATATCTGTAAAAACTGGAGATAATATTCCTCGAACGGTTCAACACCTAATTAACTATTTCTGAAGTGAAACCTTTACATCGTCTCAAGTTTTTTAGTCTGTGTGTTGCGTGGCGACCGGTGTGATCCTTTCGTCCTCTGTACCGTGGCTCCTAAACGACAGCAGCCATGATCGTTTCGTCCTCTGTACCGTAGCTCCTAAACGAGAGCATCCATGATCGTTCCGCGCTCTGTAAATGTCTGTAATGTGAAAGGTGATTTCACTTTTCCGTGGTTTCATAAAATCACACACCCTTTCTTAAATTAAGTACAAATCCATCTGCGGATAATATCTCTCGATTTACTGGAATACAAATTCAAGCTGAGGAATTGAGGATTGAACTATTTCTTACAAACCAGCGCGCATCAAGCCCTTATCTTTCTAGTAAGCTACCTAAGCTTCAATTACCCGATTTCCATGGAGATATCCTCAAATAGTAAGAATTTGGAAACAGTACTCGTCTTACATACAGAATAGAAACCTACCCGAAGTGAAAAATTGCTGTATCTGAAGTCTTCCCTAAAGGAAACAATCAGTAAGACAGTTAAAGGATTAGAAAGCGCCAACAAAACTATGACATTGCAATGACCATATTAAAGGAAGGATATGGTAACCCCACTCAGGTGACATACGCTCTTTATTCGGCCCTAACCAAAGTAATTCCTGCACATAACAACGTCGAACTACCGTAGAGTATTCAGCGAGATAGAACGACACCTTCGCGTCCTCAGTTCTTTGGAGAAGATACACCTCACAACCACTTTCGGTTTCTTATTATGGAAAGTACCCTGAATACTTGATTATGAAGTATTGAACAAATTAAAGGGTGACTCCATTAACGAAATACGAAAGGAAGTGAATAAAATTATCACTGCCCGAGAAGGAGCACATAGTTTGAGTCAAAGGAGAGCGCCACAATATCCCAAGACATTTTCCACTAAAACACTTCACATGAAATCCGGTGATGCATCGTCATCACATGAAGAAAATGGAAACGCTGTGAATCGTATAAGGATTAGGGGAATTCGGCCTATCCTTAAAACAACCTTTAGTAAAGATCGCAGTCATCAACCTTTCTATCAACCAGATTTTCGATTACAAAACGGAAGAAAAGACTGCAAGGTACTTACAACAACATGAGCCACCTGGCTCGTCTCACAACGCTACAGGTTCGGTGAACAACTATCTTTTAACATCCAGTTACAGCGGAAGAGAATTAATAGGAGTTATATTCTCGTACATTGAACTAGGAGACAAGATCTAAAATCTTTATGTGCCTTCTGCAGGGGAGATCACTACCCTGAACGATATCATACCTACAGAACTGTTTGTGAAAGAAAGGCTCATATTGGCATGCGTCGTTGTGGATGTTTAGAGACAGGACATTATGCAAGTAATTGTAGATCATTTACGCCCCACTGTCCTTGCACATCCACACCACCACTTAATAGGGTCTTATGCCCCAAACGGAACTTCTAAACGTCTAAATCTACCATGAACAAACACAGCCTTAGCATGTTACTACTCTACGTTACTGAGAAAGTAACCGAAGAATTGAATTTAGACACAGTTAAGGAGAACTGTTTGTCCCTTTATACCTTCGATACCGATACCCACTATTGAATGTAACGGTCCACTAATCAAGATGCACTTGACTTCAAGAACCAATAAATATAGGGTTCCGCATACTCGTGCAGTATCCACTACTTCCAGTGGACAAACTCAATGGAGATGCCATTCTAGTCTATGATGGATCTCTAAACGACCAAACAGACATTCTTAAATTCTTTAAACAATTACTATTTCTCCTTACTATTAACCCGGAATTTGGAATTGAGAGAAAACTTCTTCCTTGTCGACTCCGATTTAGGATAGATACTCACAGGAAGACAGAATTCGAGTAATGTCGAAACAAGTGTGACTGCACTTACGTAGTTCTATAGAAATCCCATACATTATTTGCCATATCATGGAGTCAACAGCCCCGGTAAACCAATCTGAAACGTTTGCGATGCCTCTGCAAAGACGAAGGAGAGCTGGTCCTGAATCAATGCTTATATTGTAGACCTTCCATGGCGGAAGATCCATCAGCATTCTTATTAGGTTCAGAACTAGAAGGATTGGAATATCTGCAGACGTTGAGGAAGCATTTTACACATTGCTCTACAGTCAACCGAGACAGACGTTACTCGTTTCTTGTGGCTCAAAGACATACGAAAACCCGCGACAGAAGATAATCTTCTACACATGAGGTTTACCAGAGTACCATTTGGAATAATCTTTAGCCCCTTTCTGCTGAACGCAAGGATTAAGCATCACTTATCTAAATCAAAACACCCTCGTGTCAGAGACGTGATAGACGACATCTATGTGGATAATTTAGTCACAGGCACTGATATACTCGAAGAAGCGGTAGACTTATATCATAACTCTAAGAAACCGTTCCAAGAAACGTCAATGAATTTAATAAGTTGGTACTCCAACTCAAAGGAATTCATGAAGTCCATTGAGGAGACGTCAGAGGAAATACACAAAGACCTTGATGACACTCCGAAGATATCTGTACCAGGACAGTGTATAGACCGCCCACACTGTGACTCAGTCCAATTACACTGTTTTACAGATGCTTCAACTAAGTCTTATGTCGAAGCCGAGTTTGCCGTGGCTTCCGGGGGTAGAGGATTTATCATGAGAAAGTCCAGAGTAGTTACCATCAAAGACAGTGATCACCTTTAAGATACCACGTCTAGAACCTCTGGCAGTACTCATAGGAATAAATATGCAAAGTAATCACTTTGCCTTCGGAGATCTTTCTTTTCTCAAATAGATTGCGAGAGAACATGAATGTTCTATCATATGTAATTTATTAATTAGTACGTTGGTTAATGTGTATATTTAAGTTTGTAAAATTGACCTGCCTCTAAGCAATGTGCATTGTTGCCTGGTGAATAAAAAGACTATAAATGATCACGCCAAATATCATGAACAGATAGTCGGATCGTGATTGATTAGTTCAATTCTGACAAGTTACTAACCTCTAATAGTCGACCTCTAATATGGTTGATTGGAGCGATGACTGGCTCTCGCATCGTACTCGTGACCGAGCGTTGTCTTCGTGAACTGGCCTGCTCTTGTCAAGGGCATTGGTGATATTCGATGTTTTGTGTGTAACTCTCGTGTCATATTGTTTTCGTGTTGTAGTGACATAGTTGCTAGGAGAATAGCTGAAATCAAGCAAAATTATTAACTTGTGATACGATACGTTACAATGGAGGTAGACCCAGCGGACGTAGCAACATGGCCTGATAAAAATAAAATTAACCACATTCTTTGGTTTGAAGGGCTACAGTTTTGCTACTAGATCCCAAGAGCTAACCTACAAAAGGAACTTTCTTTCCTTCTTTCTTTGCCGGGAGTGTCTGTTACCCACAGAAAGAAAAGGGTACAGGACACAAGTTATTTACAGACGTAGATAGATTAATACGTTGTAGTAGAAAGTGCGATAACGTAGATTGGCTTTATGAGAGGAGTTATCCTATACTCCTACAAAAACAATGTGATTTCACCAACTCTATTGGATCCCACAAGACAAAAACAATGTTTAAAACATCTTGAACGGATGCCCAAGTTGCGTGAAACACGACGGAGGACCATATGTCTACTACTAACTCCTGCATTACCTATGGAAAGATCAAACTACAGCACACCATTCACCTTTACGGGTTTGGATTATCTGGGACCACTACTAGTGAAGTCAGAAAACGGTCAAAGCAAGAGATGGATTGCTCTTTTCACATGTTTGGCAGTCAGAGCCATACACTTAGAAATAGTTAAAGACATGTCAGCGGAAGAGGGTCTCCTCGCCTTGAGGAAGATGATAGCTGAACGAGGAACTCCCACTTTAATAACGTCAGATAACGCTCAACAATTGAAACTCATACACGAAATACTGTTCAAACCGTTATGTATTAAGAACCACATAAACTGGAAGTTCATCCCGCAATTAGCTCCATGGCATGGAGGCTTCTACGAACGTATGGTCGCATTGGTCAAACATTGCATGAAGAGGACACTACATAAACACCGGTTGAACGAAAGTCAATTACTTACCATAGTAAAAGAAATACAGGCGATATTGAACACCAGACCTCTTACCTGTGTAGATACCGAACTTGAACATATATTGAGGCCTTCAGATTTTCTTACACTGGGTAAATGCATAACGACGGAACTCGATCCTAAGGACTTAGCTTCTTCATGAACAACAACCAAGGCCAACTTGATACAGAGTTGGAGGAAAGGTTTAAAAATTATTAGAAGGGTTAAAGAAATGTTCCAGAATCGTTACTTGACCAGTCTACGAGAAAGAAAACATCATGCTCCAAAAACACCAAGAGTTGTTTCAAAACTAACACCAAGAATAGGTCAAATAATTCAGACAAAGGGAAACTCAACCAATCGAGAGAACTGGAAGGTAGGAAGACTAATAGCTATATCAGAAGGGAGAGACGGAGCTTAACGAGTAGCACAAGTCAAAGTAGGAGGAAGAATACTTACGAGATCTATAGCTCACCTGTATCCGTTGGAAATACCAGACGACTGTGAAGAAACCCTAAGTCCGTCAAGGGGGTCGGAACCCCACCATCTGGAATCTCCTGCTCCACTCGAAGCTGCTGCTGTTTCCGCACCACCTGAAACAGAAGAAGAAAGAGAAGGATTCAACTAAACGAATTTGACAAGAATTTGATAACATACAATGAAGAAACTAACGCTTCACTTACTCACCCTGACCTCCTTCCTGAGAGACCGGAGGAACCTTCACGCCTTCACACAAGACACTTGAAGCGTTGGATAGTATCACAGACAGGGAAGAAGGAGACGTACTGGATCCAGCTGACGAACCACCCCGAACGAAGAGGGCAGCCGCGACGAGGGCCATGGAGAAAATTCAAGAATGGACACACGACTTAAACACATTACTCTAAAGTTTATAACCTTAACCTTTCTTTACCATCTTTCTTTCTTTCCTTCTTTGCCGGGAGTGTCGCGAACACGATGGATTTAACATCTTGTCGCGAATGAACTTCATAAAGATGACCTAACTTAAATTGATTAGTCTATGACGAATCGGTAAACAGCAAAGAGTTTTTTATCCTCTTAGTTATTTCACTCGTTTTATATAGGAGCGCCGGGCTCATAATTCATTTCATTTCGATTTCGCGTGTGCTTCGATCAACATCTCTTCGAGCCAACCACGAGGATGGAAGAAGACCTGGACCAGCTGCCGCTGCTGCCGAGCCAAAGGACCCAAGTTGAGTATTATAGTTGATTTCATATCTTGTCGAAATCTCTCTTTGCTTCTAACTTGCTCATGTAACTATATCCGATGTAATCTTGATATTTACACAATGCCTGGTGCCGGTATCAGCCTGAAGGCTCCACAATCGTCAAACCCCATCGACCTTGCACCATATTTCCACGACACATCATACACGCTGCCACAGCTCGCACATAACCTATAATCCTCGTGTCCTTTGACACATTGTTTTCCTAACACAGCTAGGTGGAGAGATGACAATTGAACGACGTGGCGCTGACGTGGCGAGCGCGCTGCAGATCCTGTCGATTACACGGAACGGACAGGAACCCAATCACCTTGGATGAACCTGAGACTGCTTATGGATATACGGAAGACGACATACTCGAGTATGATCTGTAAGTTACGGGAAGCCGCAGATCTTTCCGGAGTGCCGACTACCTAGATGTGGATCAATCGACGTGTGAGAATAGCGTGGTACCCGCTGATACTTCTGTGAACGTGGATAGCCAGATGTCGCCTGGCAATGGGGAAATTAAACCTCTCCCCCGACGAGGGACATGGGGATGTGTTTCTCCTCCAACGTGGGACATGGGGAACGCTACCTACTCCCCCAACAGTTCCCAACGACTCGCCAGCCCGGACGCGGGTGGGACGAGGGGACGGATAGCCAGATGTCGCCTGGCAATGGGGAAATTAAACCTCTCCCCCGACGAGGGACATGGGGATGTGTTTCTCCTCCAACGTGGGACATGGGGAACGCTACCTACTCCCCCAACAGTCCCCAACGACTCGCCAGCCCGGACGCGGGTGGGACGAGGGGACGAGGAGATGTGGCTCCTCCAACGTGGGACATGGCAACGGTCCCTGACGACTCGCGGCCCAGGCATGGGAAAGACGAGGGGACGAGGAGAATGGCTCCTCCAACGTGGGACATGGCAACAGTCCCCAATGACTCGCCAGCCCGGTCGCGGGTGGGACGAGGGGGCGAGGAGAGTGGCTCCTCCGACGTGGGACGTGGCAGCGTGATCCCCTTCCCTCACCTTCCTTACCCCCGACCTATTAATGATTTATTTCTTTCAGCACTGTTGTTTGACGTGTGACTAACCATTGCCTTACTCATGCTACTGTGCTCATGTATTATGTGATATTCATTTGTATACACACCTGACATCAAACACACACTCATAGAAAGGCGCCTCATGCAACACTGATTGCTTATTTCATGTGCATCCTCATCCCGTAATTTAGCCATGGACGGCATGTCCATCCCAAGGTAGAACCACACTCCTCACGACAGATTATGGGATCCGCTATCATACTCATGCCAGTTTAATTACAGGAGTTGGACGAACACCTGGCAGCACGGGTGGTCGGGTGTACTCTGCGATGGTGAAGGACATGAATTGTGTTGCAGTACAGCGAGTCACATGTGAGTTTAATCATAATTGCGTACATGACATTCGCGGTGCAGATACGGACGTATACATCGCTCCGCGACAACGTATATGAGCTGATATAATAATAATTTTAAAAAAAAGTAATGAACACTTTGGCGCGTGAAAAAATTTTTTTATTCGTTGTTCGTCATTGATTTTGAAAAGTAATTGTATTTTCAAATAAAAAGTTCTGCCTACGTACTACTTAGTTTTAATTTCCGCGCGTTATTTGAGAAAAGTACTATACAAGCCTTGGCCACATCTGGGCATTGATGTACTTAGCCCATATTTACACGTTTGTCAACCAATGCCTCTTTTGCTGGCCGCTGCAGTACTGTAGGACTGTAGGTACTATATTTGTGACTCAGGCCTGACAAGAAAGTGACCTCTCAATCAATTGTACTTTGAGCAACAAAGGAGTGAAAACAGTATAGTAAAAGCAAAAAAAATCGAAGTTGCGATATTGTGTGTGTGTGTGTCTGTCCAGACCCTAGCTCTTAAACTACTGATCGTATTTATTACATCGTCTTAACTTTTTACATCGTCTCAACTTTTTTCGTGTTGCATGTCGCGTGACGGTATGATGATCGTTTCGTCCTCTGTACCGTAGCGAGAGCAGCCATGATCGTTTCTTCCTATGTAAAGTTTTACTTTTGCCGTGGTTTCATAAAACCACACACTTACTTTTTTTTTTATTTTGGCGGTTTTTTTAGGGTTGGGTTTTACCATAGCACACCCCAGACACTGCATGCATACAACGGTCGTGAAATGACATTTCTAAAAACAAATGACGAAGCAAACAAAATCACGTCGCAATCCTATACGTTCGAGAACCAAACTATAACCAATCTGTATCAATCTGGGTGACAGGTGCTGAGGTCGGAATCTAGAGAGCGGCAGAGAGTATGCATAGTGTACGTATGTTAGTACTAATATAATATATTCTTTGACCTTAGTCTCAAACACTTATTATTTTTTTTGTATCTTACTATAACTTTAATATGACCTAGTACTGTTTTATTATTCCAAAAAAAAAACGAAATAAGGCACTACCCACATAAATCCATTGTGTTTATTATTTTAACTACTCTCATATCGTAAAGTTCGCATTATCAACTTCAAAACGAGTTTATATTGGCATACTTTATAAACACAATATCGTAATTTAAAAAAAATAAACTATAACATTATTTTGTTTGAGAAAAATATTATAATGTATTTTTTTTCCATTACGATACCTACAAGTTAAACCAAAGAGATAATATCACCAACGAAGTTCCATATATTTTTTTTTATTTGGAACGCACATGCGGTTCGGCCCATTTTTACAGCAATACAAAAAGTTTTCATTCCAATTTTTACTTGTCTGTGACAGCGCCCGCTTTAACGCATGCGCGGTGATGTGTTGGTTTTTCATTGAATTTTGTTGTAGATACTGAATTTAGTGGATAATTTCATTCTTGTTTAAAAATGTCTGAGATCAGTGAAAGCATTGTTTTTACCTGTCTGTGACACCGTCCGCTTCAGTGCAAGCGCGGTGATGCGCTGGGATTCAGCGCTATGACACGTTTTGTTGTAGGTACTTACTGAATTTCGTGGGATTTTTTTCTTACTCTTTAAGTAGTGTATGAAACTGCACATAATTTGGTCTTAAAACACTCGTGTAATGCTATAAAAAAACTCGCCTACGACTCGTATTTTAAGATCCCTTATTATGCAACTGTTTCATAAACCACTATTAATATGGCTCTTACTATTTTTATGAAACTGCGATTTTGTAAGTGGTCATTTTGGAACAGTAGAACACCTGCTACTGAAGGTCTGGAACTACTACACTGTGTAAGTAGTTCATCATTCCATAAAAATCGTAATAAGATTCCTCCCACACAAAATCTGATAATTTGTAATTTTTTTATCAAATCTGAAACAGTGTCGTTAAATTTATAGTTAATTTCGTTACTTCTACCTTTCACTTAATTGCAGCATACGCTTCCCCCTCCCCTCACACACACGCACCATATACAAACAACACACAGACACACACAGAAATCATACACACAATCATTATAAAGTAAGCAATGTATTTTGTACTTCATCATATCAGCTCATATACGTCCCCATCGAGGGGCTTAAGCCTACCCTGAAATAGGGCGATCGGGCCTTAGTCGAACACGCGGGCCCAGTGCAGGTTGGTCAACTTCACACAAAACCTTCGAGTTTCTTCGCATGTGTGTGCAGGTTTCCTCACGATGTTTTCCTTCACCGACTTACTATAAAATAAGCAATGCATTTTGTACTTACCTTTAAGTAGCCAGTATCTCATATGTGCGAATTATGACAAAATAATTTGTCTAAATCTCATAGGCGGTTGTCATCGCACAATTAAAACACTATATTTTTGCAAGCTGACTGCTAAGATACAGACTTTTTCTAGCCTAGTTTGGAAGCCAGAACTCTCGATTATGACGTACATCACATCAGCTCATAAACGTCCCCACCGATGGGCTCGAGCCTACCATGAGTTAGGGCGATCGGGCCTTAATCGACCACGCGGGCCTAGTGCGGGTTGATCGACTTCACACACAACCTTCGAGTTTCTCACGATGTTTTCCTTCACCGTATAAGAGCGTCGGATAAACGTACATCATCATTACAGCTCATATACGTCCCCACCGAGGGGCTCGAGCCTACCCTGAATCAGGGCGATTAGGCCTTAGTCGACCACGCGGGCCCAGCGCGGGTTGGTCGACTTCACACACAACCTTCGAGTTTCTTCGCAGGCGTGTGCAGGTTTCCTCACGATGTTTTCCTTCACCGTTAAAGCAATCGGTAAATATGTACGTAAGTTTTAGAAAAACTCATTGGTACATTGGCCGTCCAGATTTGAACCCGGTACCTCTGGTTAGATGGACCGAGTCGTTACCGGTTGAGCCACCGATACGTAACATATGAAATCGAAATTCGAAAACACATTGGTACGTGGCAGGATCGAACCACGACATCCCGGACAGGAGGTAGCGGCCGTTGCCATTACGCCACCGACGCTATTGCCTTTATGATGTACAACTAGACTTAATTTGACTTTGTTTTTCTATGTATTGTAAACTTTCCGTGAATAAATATAAAGTCAGTCAGGTTTTTATTATAGTTGGATAAGTTATGAAGATTTATTCATAACTAGCTTTTGCCCGCGGCTTCGCCCGCGAAGACATAGCTTTTATGACTCTTTTTGAAGGTGATTGGTGCGCGAGCGGCAAAAAGTGTGGCTCGAAAGTGTGGACATGAGTTTTCTCCAGGTACCTCAGGAACTGTATCGGGCTATTCGGATTAGCAGTCTTTGTTACTTCCTACCCCCTCAACAAATTCTATACAAAAAATAACTTTAATCCGTTGCTCCGTTGCGACGCCACCGACGTCACAGTATAATAAAGAGTGGCCGACGTGCTCGAGCGTAGAAAACAGTTGTCTCCAGATTCCTTTGGGAACTATGTCAGGATATACTTATTAGTAAATTATATCATTTTCCACCTCATCTCTGTGCTAAAAATCACACCAATCCATTTTTTTGTTGCGGTTTTAAATAACTTAACGAACTAAGAGTATTGTTTTAGTTTCCTCAGATCGAGCCCCTTGGTGGGGACGTATATAAACTGATATGATGAAATAACACATATACCTATATTATCAAAAAACTAATTCATATCATTATATCAATCTAGTAAGAAAATTTCCTTAAAAATATTAATATGGGTCAAATCCTCGAGTCGTATCAGCTCCAAAGGAGCCCATAACGCACTTCTCGTTGCCGCGCTGGATGGCAATAGACAACCTTAGCAGCAGGTAGGACCCGGAGCGGGCGTCACGTCTCCTCTCTCGAAGGCGGCGGCCAATCTCCTTAATGAAGTCAAAGGCCTCTAAGGGTTCAGCAGCCGGTTGTCTCACAGACCAGCGGCACAAAGCAGTAATTTGCCTCCAAGACCGAGTGCTTATTATGCTTCTTTCTCGTTGCTCAATGCAGCAGTACCGTACGGGTGAGGTGTGAGGCAGTAAAAGTGGCGTCCCAAAGCAGGCACGTTCCTCTCTGCCATGGCACCTGTTTAAACCCTCCGGCCTTTTGCCATCAGATCGACTAAAGCCCGGCGGCTGCATCAAAGATGGAATATTCCAGGACCAGTACCCTCCGAGTGAGGTTATTTAGGAATTGGTGACGTGGGAATCTTCACAAACAACGACCGCAACTCAGTGTGTGATGGCCAATTGCCTCCACCGTGGACTCGCAAAAACATTGATTGAGTGAACTTATCACAGATATTGATATTGCAGACGGAGAGCAACTGCCACACGCAAATAGTCGCCGTCAGAAGAGTTCCCATATCTGTGCCTCCTGTTAAAAGATGCTAAACTCGATTTATGTGTTTTTAATTTTTTTACACGATTGGAATCTGTAAAAAAATACCTATCGGTTCGTCTATGAAACACATCGCTACGTGCCATAGTTCTAGAGTTAGAGTTGTGTAAAGTAGCGTATGCTGAAAAATACATAAAAGAAATCCAATTAAAAGTATGAAATAATATTTCAATGTTTTAATACAACTTGAGCGCGTTTTATTATACCTGCAGTGCCATCTATTGACATTCTGCAGCTATGATTATAATATGTGGTATGTGTAGCTAATATGGGGAAAAAAGTACTCTATTGTTATTATTGTAAGAATCGATAGATCTAACTTCCCACGGGACCTCTTTAGTTTTCTGGGATAAAGAATACCCGACTATACAATGATGGTCAAAACATCCCATCTCAATGTAAAGGTTTCATATTGTTACGTTGAGCCATTCTAAAGATACAATTTTTTGCATTCCTGCGGGAACCCTTAATTTTTTTTGGATTCAAAATGTCCCAGTTTTAGTTCGCGATATAGGGTATCAAAGTGTATAATTAGATTGTAATATGTCAAGCCACATTTGCGTGGTGAGCCATTCTATAAATGAATACTTTTGATTTTCCCACGGGAACTCTTCAATTTTCCGGGATAAAAAGTATCCTATATGTTACCCCGGGCTATAAAGAACCACCATACAAAATTTCATCAAAATCTGCCTGGTAGTTTTTGCGTGATGCGCGAACATACAGACAGACAGACATATTTCATGTACAGACGCGGCCCCGTTACAGTTTTATTATATTATAGATAGATTTTAGCCACCATTTCCTCATCATTTGAGTACACCCTTAAAGGCATTCATCAGTTGACCTTTACCCTCCATTCTGTCTTCAAGTTGTCTTGGGCTGTAACTTCTTCCGTCTAGTTGCTGCAATGCTGGTCCAAGAATTCAAATTGGAGATACTTAGAGCAGGAACAATGAAAAGTTACCGGCTCCGACTCCAGTTCTCAGGATCGTAATGAGTTTTTATGTCCGAAGTTCTTCCATCGTGACTAAGAGGGCAGCCAGGGCGGTAATAAGGGTCACTGTGATGATATTAGTATATAAAAAAATCCTGACTCACTCGTTGATAGATTTATCTAAGTCCTAGAAAGCTGAAATTTTGCACATTTAAGACAAGGAATCCTACTAATATTATAAACGCGAAAGTTTGTAAGGATGCATGCATGTATGTTTGTTACTCTTTCACGCAAAAACTACTAAACAGATCTGGCTGAAATTTGGTAAGTAGACAGATTAGGATTAACAAATGGGCTACTTTTTTCCATGCTCACGAGCCGCTTGCTGCTCGCGCACTGTGCACCCTCGAAAGGTCATAGAAACGTTGTCCACGCGGGTGAAGCAGCGGGAAACAGCTAGTAAGGCCATAATTATCGAAATTCCCACTGGATAGGATTTTGATCGAAGTCCCGGGCAACAGCTTAGTAGTAAATGTACATACAGTGTGATAGACATTGGAGTCGATTCGGTTATGCATAAATTGACTATAATGTATAAAATTACGTTTGCTAATCGGAAAAACTCAACACATCTGACAGTTACGAACCCAAATCGAACTGAATTAAGTTAAGAACGCCATTATAATATTCGAAACTACCATTATGAAACTACTAATAAGCACTTCCTATTGTAATGAAATAAATAAATGTAACCTAATCTACCTTTTTTTAGGATTCCGTTATCAACAAGGAACCCGCTGAGTTTCACGGTGTCCGTTTGTCTGGCCGCGGCTTAACTTAGGCTTAATCTATTATTATTATCAGATTTTCCTTAGTACAGATATAGAGGCTCAATATGCATTTATCAGATCTTCCTAAGTTCAGATATAGGGGCTCCATGTGCATTTATCAGATCTTCCTTAGTTCAGATATAGGGGCTCAATGTGCATTTATCAGATCTTCCTTAGTTCAGATATAGGGGCTCAATGTGCATTTATCAGATCTTCCTTAGTTCAGATATAGGGGCTCAATGTGCATTTATCAGATCTTCCTTAGTTCAGATATAGGGGCTCAATGTGCATTTATCAGATCTTCCTTAGTTCAGATATAGGGGCTCAATGTGCATTTATCAGATCTTCCTTAGTTCAGATATAGGGGCTCAATGTGCATTTATCAGATCTTCCTTAGTTCAGATATAGGGGCTCAATGTGCATTTATCAGATCTTCCTTAGTTCAGATATAGGGGCTCAATGTGCATTTATCAGATCTTCCTTAGTTCAGATATAGGGGCTCAATGTGCATTTATCAGATCTTCCTTAGTTCAGATATAGGGGCTCAATGTGCATTTATCAGATCTTCCTTAGTTCAGATATAGGGGCTCAATGTGCATTTATCAGATCTTCCTTAGTACAGATATAGGGGCTCAATGTGCATTTATCAGATCTTCCTTAGTACAGATATAGGGGCTCAATGTGCATTTATCAGATCTTCCTTAGTTCAGATATAGGGGCTCAATGTGCATTTATCAGATCTTCCTTAGTTCAGATATAGGGGCTCAATGTGCATTTATCAGATCTTCCTTAGTACAGATATAGGGGCTCAATGTGCATTTATCAGATCTTCCTTAGTTCAGATATAGGGGCTCAATGTGCATTTATCAGATCTTCCTTAGTTCAGATATAGGGGCTCAATGTGCATTTATCAGATCTTCCTTAGTTCAGATATAGGGGCTCAATGTGCATTTATCAGATCTTCCTTAGTTCAGATATAGGGGCTCAATGTGCATTTATCAGATCTTCCTTAGTTCAGATATAGAGGCTCAATGTGCATTTATCAGATCTTCCTTAGTTCAGATATAGGGGCTCAATGTGCATTTATCAGATCTTCCTTAGTACAGATATAAGGGCTCAATGTGTATTTATCAGATCTTCCTTAGTACAGATATAGGGGCTCAATGCGCACATATTTATCCTTAGGTTGTACATCGGAAGTGTAACTAGGTGAACGTCCGTATTGACCTGTCACCGACGCACATATTTATCCTTCGGTTTAAATCGTAAGTGTAACTAGGTGAACTTACATATTGACCCGTCACTGACGCACATATTTATCCTTAGGTTATACATCGGAAGTGTAACTAGGTGAACGTCCGTATTGACCTGTCACTGACGCACATATTTATCCTTCGGTTTACATCGTAAGTGTAACTAGGTAAACGTCCGTATTGTCCCGTCACTGACGCACATATTTATCCTTCGGTTTACATCGGAATTGTAACTAGGTGAACGTCCGTATTGACCCGTCACTGACGCACATATTTATCCTTAGGTTATACATCGGAAGTGTAACTAGGTGAACGTCCGTATTGTCCCGTCACTGACGCACATATTTATCCTTCGGTTTACATCGGAAGTGTAACTAGGTGAACGTCCGTATTGTCCCGTCACTGATGCATATATTTATCCTTCGGTTGTACATCGGAAGTGTAACTAGGTGAACGTTCGTATTGAGCCGTCACTGACGCACATATTTATCCTTCGGTTTACATCGGAATTGTAACTAGGTGAACGTCCGTATTGACCCGTCACTGACGCACATATTTATCCTTAGGTTATACATCGGAAGTGTAACTAGGTGAACGTCCGTATTGTCCCGTCACTGACGCACATATTTATCCTTCGGTTTACATCGGAAGTGTAACTAGGTGAACGTTACACTTCCTAAAACAACGACCTGCTCGCCTGTCCCAGTCATATTTCAGTTTTGAATGGAAACCCCACCCCAAACATGTAATGGATAGCTAGCTGTGCCTGATGATGAAGATTTGATGTGATTTTTTTTTCAGTAGGAATAGTATGATTAATAGAAGAGACCGTATTGTATTATGGTATGGTCAAAGTATAAACATTAGTACTAACATACAGCATGGACACTCCCTGCCGCTCTCTAGATTCCGACCTCATCCCCTCGTCTCCCAGTTTGATACGGATTGGTTTAAGTTTGATTCTCGAATGTATAGAATTTCGCCGTGGTTTCATTTGTATCGTCATTTGTTTGTAGAAATGTCATTTCTCGCCCGTTGTATGAAGTGTCCGGGGTTTGTAATGGTAGAATTATTTTTATCGAGTGCTTCATTTAATTCATTACACCTTTTCTTTTGCTGCCTAGCTCAGTTCGGCCCTGTTCTGGGCGACGTTGACTTTTAAAGCAAAAGCTATTTACGCCAACAATAGTGCCCGATAAAGTAGAGTATTGGGTACTCAGACTGTACTTAGCAGGAACTTAGTTTGATAGATACCTCGTACAGTCTCCGCCTCACACCCAACTTAACTATTCCTCTTATAATTGCAAAAGTTTTCTTGTTTATAACTTTTTCATGCCTATTCGGTTAAAATATATTATGTTTAACATACTGGTAAGTGAAATATTTATGTATTGTACCTAAATACTCTGTAAAGTATAGGCGTTAATACTAATATTCAAACTTTGGTCACAGTATTACAATATAGCAGCTTACAGTAGCGCAACGAATGTACTTACGCAGAGCAACGGAAGGGTACTTGCGGGGCAGCGGGCGGCGGGGCACAGCCTGGCAAACTAGTACATGCTAGTACCTACGCCGGTGGCGCATCGTGGACATCAAAGGAGTTGCGCTACTCTAAGCCATATCGTAATACTGTGCTTTGCTATAGGAGTGCGTTTGACTGCAATTTGCCTGAATAGAAATTATTAAGTACGTATTTGTTACCCAAGTTATTCCGGCTTGAAGATAAGATAGCCAGTTCCACATTGCGTTGGGGAATCTTGAATGAATTCCATCTTCGGCATCATCGTCACTTACCATCAGGTGAGACAAAGCCAAGGGCTTACCAATTGTGAATAAAAAAAAATAAAAAAATAAAAACCACCCTTGTGAAGGTACTTTGAAAATATCTTGTACTAACATTTGCCCGCAGCTTCACTTGCATAGACATAGTTTAAAGGTGACTGGTGCGCGAGCTGCGAGCGGTTTGCGAGCGAGGAAATGAGTTTTCTTCATATCTTTCAGGAACTAATTTCGGTTTTTACAATTTCCAATGTGTTTATTGTTTCATGCTGTTAACAGATATTAAATATTGTATTAAACTTAGTAGAGCTTTAGTACTACATTTTTTTTTATTCTCAATTGGTAAGCCCACTGGCATTATCTCACCTGATGCTTAGTGACGATGACATACGATGATGCCAAAGAAGGAAGTGGGCTTACCAAGATTCGCCAATGCTATGAAGAACTGGTTATCCTATATTCAAGCCGGAACACATCAATGTTGTAAACACTGATGTTTGGCGGCAAGACTTAGATAAGATGGTAGTAGCTACCACCATCTTATCTAAGTCTTGCCGCTAGCTAGCCAGGCGGGCTTAGAAAATGCCCTACCACCAACCAAACCGAGTCTTACAAGTTAACCCCACCGGGAATCGAACCCACAACCTACTGGTGTGAAGCGAATGGACTAACCATTACGCCAAGTAGCCGGTTAAAAACAATATTACTTAACTTACAATAACTTTATCAAATTCATTATTCCTGAGTGACATAGGATATATCTACGCTCGCCAGCTGCTGGCGGTTCGCGCACCACACATTCTCAAAGCCATTCATAAATACGATGCTCACGCGAGTACAGCCGCGGGCAAAAGCTAGTAATTAAGATAAATAATGATAATTAATGCTTTTTAGTGCGTTTGGCTGCACCTCACCTGATGGTTTATATGCCGATGCAGCCGAGGATAAAATATATGTCTATATGTAAACAATATTAAATTCTTATTTCTTCTTTTTAATTGAAACATTCATATTTTGTACAAAACTATGTCCATAACAACTAAAGAGCCCATAACGAGGACCTAACTGTTTAATATATTGAAGTCATAATAGGATTGTGAAGCTGCGACTTTTCATACAAACGGCGTTAACGATTTTCACCTCTTACATGTTAACGGATGTGGACCAATTTTTGATAGGTTGCCAGTCAGAACAAAACCTAGACTTATACATTTTTGTTTTTTTGATAAAGTTAATAAGTTTAATTTTATTGTCGTTCACCTTTTTCGTACAAACTAATTTCGGCCATCATTTTTTGTTTAATTATAATCAGTTATTTAAAAAACGAAACTTTCCATTCTATTCTATCGTATCATTTTTGGCTTCTCTTTTAGAATTCTGCCAATATCCTATCAGCCATGGGAAAACGAAACTTTCAAGCCTATCTTTTGTTTTGACTGTTCTGACTGACAACCCAGCAAATAAGTATGTCATCCAAGTATCTAAGACGAACCGAAACGAAAAAAAAACCCAAGAAAGGCAGCCTTTTGCTTTAAAAAAGCGTCGGTGGCTCAACCGGTTGACTCGGTCCTCCTAATCAGAGGTCCCAAGTTCAAAACCGGACGGCCAATGTACCAATGAGTTTTTCGAAACTTACGTATACCTACATATACTTACCGATTGCTTTAACGGTGAACAAAAACATCGTGAGGAAACCTGCACATCTGATTACATATGTGTATGAAAGTCGTGTTGCACACGTCCGTAGGTGTAAATCTAAACGCCCTACGTGTGACCGCGGGTGATACTAAGTGCAACACCAGGCAACCGCCGTCTGTCCTTTTAATAGCACGATGAATTGTGCCACACGATAAAAAGAAGCTTTAGAAATGGCAGACGAGCTGATGAAGCCTTGGCTGCAAGAGAGATATCGACTGTTACTTTGCAACATAACCTGAAGCTCATCGTGGCACAAATCGTGTAACTTGATGGCCCTCAAGAGGGTTCTGTAAGAACGTTCTCAAAACTTGTTAATTTTTAAGTGTCTGCCCTGAATAAAAAACCGGCCAAGTGCGAGTTGGACTCGCGGTATGAGGGTTCCGTACCACCACACCTCTTCACACAACTATGATACCTATTCACATGACAAACAAAAGACACTAACGCGAGCAACAGAAAAATACTACTAGCGCTATCTAGAACTATTTTCCGTAAGTGAACGTATAATCAGTGCTCCGTCACTCGCCTATACCTACCGCAAAATGTACCCACGCTTAGCGGCCCACTCGGACGGGCTCTCGCGAGTCGGGCCGCCACGCACCGTATGTCTTGTGTAGGTATAGATACCTCGAGATAGGAATATAGGTAATTGTGGCGGGTACTGCAGATGTCGCCACATTATTATTGTGTCAGAATCGTGCTGAGTGGAAGTGTTACTTAAGTCTATTGTGGTGTGGTGGAAGTCTATGTATGTGCTAGGTATGTAGGTAATAAAAAATATTAAAAAACAGATCTAATAAAACTGGCTTAGTGCGTGTGGGATCATGAACAAAGTAGGGTTCCGTAGTGATAAAAAAATTTAAATTAGAAAAAAAACTAAGTTAATTTTGCATTTTAGATTTAGACATTTTGTAACAAATATACCTGCACGTCTTAAGTTAGTCCACTATCACTCTTAAACTAAGAAAGCCTAATTAGCCTTGTTATTTTTTTTGTTAATCCATTATGTGTCCTAACTATTCCAAATCATGTTCAGATTTCCTGAAATATTGGTTTCGAAACTGTAACAAAAACTTAATATTTCGTAAACTAATCATTTATTGACTGACGGACATGGCGAATTTATAAAGGTTCTTAGTTTAACTACAAAACCTTAAAAACACCGACGCGACGTACCGACAAAAACAGCTAATTTAAGCAAATTTTAACCGCTTCCGTGCCGTAATGATAAGTCCATTCTCTGCACACCAGGAGGTCGCGGGTTCGATTCCCTGTCAAATTTTGTAAGAGTCAGTTTGGTTGGTGGTAGGGCATTTTTTTAGCCCGTCTGGCTAGCCACCACCATCCTGTCTAAGTCTTGCCGCCAAACATCAGTGTTAACAGCATTTATGTGTTCCGGCTTGAAGATAAGATAGCCAGATCCCCATTGCGTTGGGGAAATAAATAAAAACCATCACTTGTTGAACTTTTCATTTTCATGAATCAACCCTAGCGCTAAAACGACGTACAATCGGGTTTTTCCCCGCTGCCGCGATTCGCGCGCCGCCCGTGTACGCAGTTATGACCGCTAAGTCGAGCGCATTAATAACCATGTTTCCGTGTATTGTCGGACATTGGGAACGAGTAGGTGAATAAATGCGTAGGTATTGTCGTTTTATAAGGAAGTGCAGTATCTGTTACGAAGTAACTAGTATCTCATCTGTGGTATAATATTAAGTTTACCACTTTATTTCCAATTGATAGAATTCTTATAGGTTTTCCTGTAATCTACAAGCAATGAACTACATTTTGTATTTTTTCAAAATTTTAGGCTCAGTCGTTTCGGAGATCAAAAGGCCCGGAATGGTCAATTTTCGTTTTCTTTCATTAATAAAATCAAAACTATTGATTTTACAATATAAAACAAAAATATATTTGGGATCCTTATAATGAGCCCTTTCATTTGATTGATACATGATGCTTCTTCTTAGGTATGTACAAGTCACATAATATCATACACAGCATGTTGGTTTACAAATGAACCAGCAGTATTTAGATATTTCTCATGAAATGCCAATTTGCTAAAACATGTCTTTGTTTACTTTTCTATCTCTTAAACAGCCTTCCCGAGAACCTTTCGTTTTCCGGTAAATGGAGATATCCCTGACAGCGAGAAGCGAGGGATCCCGACAAATGTTAGATGTCAGAAACACCCAGTTAACTGATAAGGGGGGTTGAAAACAAAGTCGGGCGAGCATGCAACAAAATGAAACTGCTTCTGAACGTATTTTTACTTTCTATCGACAGAGGCGCAAGCGTTAGCGATAGCGAGCGACGAAGAGTGAAGAAGGTATTGTCACAGATGAGATACTAGTTACTTCGTGTATTGTGATCGAAGTTGAGTTTTTGATGGGGGATTATCTGATATAAAAAAAAGTTTAAAAAAACTACAAAATAAAAATGTGTATATATGTCTGTGTGTGTGTGTGTGGCGATATCAAGCGTCGAAGAGTGAAAAAGATATTAAGTATAATAGCGAAAACATCACATCAGCAAATAAACGTCCCCACCGAGGGGCTCAAACCTACCCTGAATTAGGGCGATCGGGCCTTAGTCGACCACTCGGGCCCAGTGTGGGCTGGTCGATTTCACACACAACCTTCGAGTTTCTTCGCAGGCATATGCAGGTTTCCTCACGATGTTTTCCTTCACCGTATAAGAGCGTCGGATAAACGTACATATGAAATCGAAATTCGAAAACATATGGTACGTGGCAGGATCGAACCATGACCTCCCTGACAGGAGGTAGCGGCCCTTGCCATTACGCCACCGACACTACTGGACGTATTTGGGTAAAATTCTAATTTTTCCTATATCTCGATTCTTTAGGGTTGCCACCATATATCACTTTATATTTTTTTTCTCATAATTAGATTTTGATGAACTCTACGTTACTTTAGCATTACATGGTATAGGTACTCCATAGATTTTCATTCCAGGAAAAATCAGAATCAGGTAGGTACCTCCCATACAACCCAAATTATGAAGTTTAAAATTATGTATTCTGTATCCTTATGTGACACAATTAACCGTGCTGTCTAAGGGATAGACGACAGCACACCCTGGACACTTCATACAACTATGTTATGGAAACGTGTAATATTTATGCCGTTGGTGTGCCTTATTCAAATTAAAAAAAAAACTTTTTTTCTTTCACTCTATTCTGATCTGATTTCCGACTACGCGAGACGGTGAAGGCTTCGCGAAAGAGTATGCACAGCGTGGCTATACAATTAATTAAGGGGGTTGTAATTTCTGTGTCTGCTGTATAAGGGATAGACGACAGCACACCCTGGACACTTCATACAACTATGTTATGGAAACGTGTAATATTTATGTCGTTGGTGTGCCTTATTCAGATTTAAAAAAAAAAAATCTTTCTTCCACTCTGATAAAACTTTTTTTACGCGTAATGTTTATTGTTGATTTGTGTATTTCCGATTATACGGGAGAGTATGCACAGCGTGGCTATACAATTTATTAAGGGGTTGTTATTTCTGTCCTAGTGTGGCACAATTAACCGTGTTGTTTATGGGATAGATTACAGCACAACCTGGACATTTCATACAACGGTGCAGAAATGACATTTCAAAAAAGGAATGTCCGTCATTGCTCTCTGAGTACAAACCTTCATCGAATATTTTCAACGATGAATTTGAAGAATAAGTACTGATATTTATTTAGAAACTATTAACTCTGTCAAATATTGTTCGCTCTAGATGGCTGTAGCAAAATACCACACCCTGGACACTTCCTACAACGGGCCAGAAAAGACATTTTAAAAAAGTAATGACGGAACAAACAAATTGCCGGCAAAATCCTATACGTTCGACAACCAAACTGTAACCAATCTGTATCAATCTGGGTGACGAGGGGGTGAGGTCGCAATCTAGAGAGCGGCAGGGAGTGTCCATACTGTATGTTAGTACTAATATATATACTTTGACGACAGTTACACGGTTTTAAAGTACCTATTACTGACAGTTATACGAATATACAGTATACGCCAAAAGAATCCATAAGGCTTTCAGTCCAGCTTCTCAAATTTCACCAGATAAGTAGTTAGTAACAAAAGCAAAAACATTTCCTTTTAGTGGTGTAATACAATACAAGCAGGGATCCGGTGGGATCCCGCGTCCGGAATGGGCTAAAGTAGCGAGTCTCGGGTTTTTTGATCCCGCAACTTTGTCCGGAAAACAGCAATGTTGTGCAAACGACACGTCTCGTTTACAGGTTGTTGTAAAATTTGTGTATGACCCGTTAATTTAATCTTCTACGTGTCATACTGATCAGCGGTTGTTCGAAGGCTTTGCTTATATCATCATATCAGCCTAAGGATATCCACTGCTGGACATAGGCCTCCCCTAAGGATTTCTACGACGGCCGGTTCTGCGCTGCCCACGTCCAGCGGCTTCCCGCGACCCTCACCTGGTAATCGGTCCACCGAGTAGTAGGCCTGCCTACGCCATGTTTCCCAGTACAGGTTCGCCACTCGAGCACTTAATACTGCCCCAACTTTTTTGCTTATATCGCATTTTTTTTATTACTTATAAAAATCAATCAGCTTATTTGCTAACTTTGTATAGGAAGTCTTTTTTGCAATTTCAGCAATAGTCGTTAAATAAAAATTGTTTCAGAATGATGAGTAGAAGCCCCAGTTAATGGGTCCTACACCAATTTTATTACACCCTGTATAGCTAAAGCCAGTGTTCCTGCGGGCCGCCTAGCGCCATCTAGCGCGATGCATTCATACTACGCCGTAGTTTCTGTAATTATTTAAGCAAGTTAATGAAATTATGTAAACACTAGTCACATAGTCTGTGTATGTGGTTTGTCAGACTTTCGTGAAAAGGTAATTTTTTTAAAAAACTTTATTGACAGGATTGTGTCATTTTTTTAAAGAAATTCTAACAAACCACAGACACAGACATTAGCTTCTAGAACGTGTTTACAAAATTTTGAACAAATTTGATTAATAGGTACCTACCTATTCAAATAAGAACAAAAACTACGACGTTAGTTAGTATGCATCGCGCTAGATGGCGCTAGGGTGGCCCGCAGCAACACTGGCTTTAGCTATACAGGGTGTAATAAAATTGGTATAGGTACCGTTAACTGGGGGTTCAAGCAAGGCCAATCTAATTTGTATAAAGAGCGCGATATAGAAGTGAATATTTTTTGGCTTTTTGTACGTTGGTTAGGATAAGTTGTTCAGTTCTTTAATGAGCAGAACCTTTTCAAATTACAACGTTTACTTAAAACTAGCTTTTGCCAGCGGCTTTGCTCGCATAAACATAGTTTCTATGACTGTCTCCGAGGGTGAGCCTATTGTAGTAGTAATCCAAGTCCTAATCTACTAAATTTCATACAGATACGTTCAGTGGTTTTTTGCGTGAAAGAGTAGCAAACACCATTACGTCCGTACATACAAACTTTCGTGTTTATAATATTAGTAGGATATGTGCATATTACACTCTTACTGAGTGTCATAAAATAATAATTAAATTACATAATATCAGTTTGTGAAAAAAATTACCTACATAATCCTCCTTTTACGTAGTCGAGTAAAATAAACATCATCATCAGTTAAAAAAGACAAATTAAAATTACTGCTGTAAACCAAATATCATCTTATCTAAGTCTTGCCGCCAAATATCAATGTTGATATCATTGGTGTGTTCCGGCATGAAGATAAGATAGCCAGTTCCCCATTGCGTGGGGAATCTTGGTGAGCCCGCAACATCGTCACTTACCACCAGGTGAGATGTTGTCAAGGGTTTCATCATCATCATATCAGCCACAAATCGTCCACTGCTGGACAAAGGCCTCCCCCAAGGATTTCCACGACGACCGGTCCTGCGCTGCCCGCATCCATCGGCTTCCCGCAATCTTCACCAGGTCATCGGTCCACCGCGTGGGAGGCCTGCCTACGCTACGTTTTCCGGTGCGCGGTCGCCACTCGAGAACCCTACTGCCCCATCGGCCATCTGTTCTACGAGCTATGTGCCCTGCCCACAGCCACTTCAGTTTAGCGATTCTGTGAGCTATGTCGGTTACCTTAGTTCTCCTGCGGATCTCCTCGTTTCTGATTCGATCACGCAGAGAAACTCCGAGCATAGCACGCTCCATTGCCCTCTGGGTGACCTTGAGCCTTCTTATGAGGCCCATAGTAAGCGACCTTGTCTCAGTTCCGTAAGTCATCACTGGCAATACACACTGGTCAAAGACCTTAGTCTTGAGACACTGCGGTATTTGGGACGTGAAGATATTGCGAAGCTTCCCGAACGCTGCCCAGCCGAATTGGAATCGTCGATTGATCTCTTTCTTGAAGTCAGAACTACCTAGCTGGACTGTTGGTCCCAGGTATACATATTCGTCAACAACTTCCAGTGTAGAGTCTCAACCTTTAGAGGAGTGGGTGCGACACGGACATTTAACTTTATTTTCGTCTTGTCCATGTTCATTTTAAGACCCACTTGTTGAGAGACTTTACTGAGGCCATCGAGCATTGTGCTTAGGTTTTCCATAGTCTCAGCCATGACCACGATATCGTCAGCAAATCGGAGGTGGGATATGTACTCGCCGTTGATATTGATGCCGAGTCCACCCCAGTCCGAAGCTTAAAAACAACTTCCAGGGCGGCGGTGAACAGTTTCGGAGATATAACGTCTCCCTGTCCCACCCCTCACTGCAACTGGATAGGTTTCGAGTTCTGGTCCTGGAGGCGAATCGACATGGTGGCGTTTTCATACAGACACTTCAACACCTCGATGTATCGATGGTCAATTTGGCACCGCTGGAGAGACTGTAGCAGAGCCCAGGTTTCGACTGAATCAAAGGCCTTCTCATAGTCCACAAACGCCAAGCATAGTGGCTGATTGTACTCTTCGGTCTTCTGTATAATCTGACGCAGCGTATGTATGTGGTCTATGGTACTAAAGCCTTTTCGGAAACCGGCTTGTTCGGGCGGCTGGAAGTCTTCAAGTCGTGTGCGAGACGATTCGTAATGACTCTCGAAAACAGCTTGTAGACATGGCTCAGAAGTGAGATGGGTCTGTAGTTCTTCAGCAGGGTGTTGTCACCCTTTTTGAAGAAAAGCACGACCACACTTCTATGCCATGCCTTAGGCGTTTGTCCCTCGAGTATATGTCAAGGGTTTACCAATTGTTAATAAAAAAAAAATTCATTAGGACATGAAAACAACATGACACGAGAAGTACATTAAACCAGTTCACACGGACAGCACCCGGTCACGAGTATAACGCGAGAGTCAGGCCTCGCACCCCTTGGTAATACATATTAGAGGGAAACCTAACATTTTTATTTTTTAACCGCCTACGTGGCGTAGTGTTTAGTGAACTCGCTTCACACCAGGTGGTCGCGGGTTTAAATCCCGGAGGGGTCAAAATTTGTAAGACTCTGTTTGGTTCGTAGTATCTTAATTTAGTCTATTTAGCCAAACATCAATGTCACCTACCAGCATTGATATATTTCAGCATAAAAATTAGATGGCCAGCTCCCCATTACATTAGGTTATCTTGATAAGCCCACTTCCATCTTCGGCATCATCGTCACTATCATCAGGTGAGATTATGCCATGGGCACACCCAGGACACTTCCTACAACGGGCCAGAAACGACATTTTAAAAAAGTAATGACGGAACAAACAAAATGGCGGCGAAATCCTATACGTTCGACAACCAAAATGTAACCAATCTGTATCAATATGGGTGACGAGGGGGTGAGGTCGCAATCTAGAGTGCGGCAGGGAGTGTCCATACTGTATGTTAGTACTAATATATATACTTTGACCAAACTGTAACCAATCTGTATCAATCTGGGAGACGAGGGGGTGAGGTCGCAATCTAGAGAGCGGCAGGGAATGTCCATACTGTATGTTAGTATGTACTAATATAATACTTTGCCAAGGCCTTAACAATTATTGTGGAAAAAACCTAACCACTCCGGGAGTGTCGATAGAAGTGAAAACTTTTTACAGTTTTATAAGTATTGACCCTCTGGGTGTTCCTTACGGTAACGGTAAGAGTGTCGTGAGTTCAATGGTTTTTTCCCATCTCAAATACAGTTTTATAAGTTTTGACCCTCCTGGTGCCCAATGCGCCAAAAAAGTTTTCACTTCAAAAATTACCACTTTTCAGTAAATAAAAATTAACCCTAAAGACTATCGCCTCAGATACCGAGAAAATAAACCTGTTCGTCCGTCACACAAATCGTCGTCCACAACACGTAAGGGCTTAACTCCAAAAATTTTTGCCAAAACAAGTTATAAATAAATTAATATTCTGGGAAAAATCACTAATGGCAAAGTATATGTATATATTAGTACCTAATGGTCATCTGGCACCAAAGTAGGATTCCCTGTGTTATGGGAACCAGAGACTGTTAAATAAATACTTATATACGTTTAAATACATACATATATAGATATTTAACACCCAGACACAAAGCAAACAAATCTGCTCATCACACAAATGTTTGCCCTGGGTGGAGATCGAACCCACAACTCTCGGATCAGCAGTCAAGAGCACTAAACACTGTGAGCCACCGAGTCAGTCCACAGTAAATAAACACTGTCTTATAATTTTGAGATGTTAATTTTTCAGGAACCGCCATAACTGCATTGTGCTTAGTAACGGTTACGAAGTAAATAGTATCTAATCTGTGGTAACTTAACATTTTTGCCAAAACAGGTTATAAATAAATAAATAAACAAATATTCTGGGAGAAATCACACATGGTCATCTGGCACCAAAGTAGGATCCCCTGTGTTATGGCACAATACAATTACTTAATTGTATATGTCACCGTAAAATTGTAAAAAATATTAGATTATAATCTAGCGGGATCTATCTCACAAGATTGTGAACTATCGAAAGATTGTGACCCGTAACATACTGCTTACAATTTCACTAGTGTCATTGTTATCTCACAAGTGACATTACAATAACACTAAGCGAAGTGAATTACATTAAATAAATAAGCGAGCGAAACGAGCTATGTTAGGTTTGCTCACGAGGCGTATTTAATTATTTTTAATATTTTTAGGGTTCCGTAAACAAATAAAATACATTAAAAAATATATATTATATACAGTCGAACATAGAACCTCCTCCTTTTATGAAGTCGGTTAAAAACGGAACCTTAATAGTATCACTCGTACGTCTGTCTATCTGTCCGTCCATCTGTCACAGCCAATTTGTTCCGAATCTACTGGACCAAATCAGGTGAAATTTGGTAGGATGTAAGTGTCAAATTAGGAAATTTTAAAAAAAATATTTGCAAACCTTAGTGTGTCATTTATACCAAATGAAAGGTCTCGTTATGGGGATCTCAAATATATATATTTTTTATTATTTCTATAATAAAAAGTTTTGATTTTATTCATGAAAGTAGATCTCAGAAACTACTGAGCCTAAAATTTTGAAAAAAATACAAAATATAGTTCATTGCTTGTAGATTACAGGAAAAGCTAAAAGAATTCCATCAATTTAAAATAAAAGTGGTAAACTAAATATAATACGTTCACTTACAGAAAATAGTTCACTGAAACACCACTAGATAGCGCTAGTAGTATTTTTCTGTTGCTAGCGTTTGTGTCTTTTGTTTGTCATGTAAATATCATCATCATAGACATGTGAATAGGTATCATTGTCATAGTTGTGTGGAGAGGTGTGGTGGTACGGAGCCCTCATAACGCGAGTACATCTCCCACATGGCCGGTTTTATTTTGTTTAAGCGGCAATAGAAATGCACAGTGTTTGCAAATTTCAACTGTCTACCTAGCAAAGTTGATGAAATACAGCCCGCTGACAGACAGACATTGAAGGCTTATTAAATTTCAACTGTCTACCTAGCAAAGTTGATGAAATACAGCCCGCTGACAGACAGACATTGAAGGCTTATTAAATTTCAACTGTCTACCTAGCAAAGTTGATGAAATACAGCCCGCTGACAGACAGACATTGAAGGCTTATTAAATTTCAACTGTCTACCTAGCAAAGTTGATGAAATACAGCCCGCTGACAGACAGACATTGAAGGCTTATTAAATTTCAACTGTCTACCTAGCAAAGTTGATGAAATATAGCCCGCTGACAGACAGACATTGAAGGCTTATTAAAAGGGTCCCGATGGTGACCCTAAAAAATGGTTCTCACTTACTTTAATTTTTAAGCTCTTTCAATATTATCTAACATTGATTACTAGCTTTTGTCCTTGGCTTCTTTTTAACTATACATACGAGTATAATAAAACTGTAACGGGGCCGTGTCTGTGCATGAAATATTTTTGGAAAATAATAACTGTGGTGGACATCATTATCATCATCATCATCCCATGATGCTGGTCTCGTACTTAATGCTGAAAAAACAAAATTAATGTATATTAGCTCTAGCCAGAACAGAAAAGTCCTTAATCGAAAATGCTGCTGCACACCAGTTGAACTAGTAAAAAAACATAAATATCTTGGTCTCATTATTGACGACCGACTTAAATGGGCCGAACACATTAATTACGTAAGTGACAAATTGAGGGCAATCCTTGCGAAGTTTAAAATAGTGAAAAGTAAAATTCCCTATACGACGCTTCTCTGTCTCTACAAAGCCTTAGGTGAAACAATAATTTACTATGGCCTTAGCAGCTACGGTAGAACCTTTAGATCCCATCTCGATCAAATACATAATTTACAATTAAGAATCCTTAAAGCTGTAGTACCTAAGAATATTAAAAGTAAATACAAGGACAAAGACTACTCAGAACTCTTCTATCATTGTAAAATATTACCTGTCCACGACCAGGTCAAATACATATTGCTCACTGAACATTTTTTCAATCAGAATATACAAAAAGTCAAATATTCTAAAAACAATCCACGAAACGCTTACGCAGGTTTACCAAATTATAATAATTTATATGGAAAACAATTACTTGAGTATCAAGTACCTAAATTAATGAATGACCTACCTCTAAAAATAAAATCTGACCTAACAAGCGAAAATATCAAAAATAAATTAAAAGAGTATTTCTTACCCGCATCCAGCAGCTTCCCGCGACCTTCACCAGGTCATCGATCCAACGAGTGGTAGGCCTGCCTACGCTACGCTTTCCGGTGCGCGGTCGCCACTCGAGGACTTTACTGCCCCAACGGCCAACCTTTTTACGAGCTATGTGCCCCATCCACTGCCATTTAAGTTTAGCAATTCTGAGAGCTGTGTCGGTTATTTTGGGTCTCCTACGGATCTCCTCGTCGTTTCTGATTCGATCACGCAGAAAAACTCGTTTTATAAGGAAGTGCAGTATCTGTTACGAAGTAACTAGTATCTCATCTGTGCCTTTACTAACGATGCATATAGAGGCCAAAACATCAACTTTTGGAATTTTTGTCTGTCTGTCTGTATATTCGCGCTACACGCAAAAACTACCAGGCTGATTTTGATGAAATTTTGTATGGTGGTTCCTTAAAGCCCGGGTTAACATATAGGATACTTTTTTTTCTTGACCTCAATTTTTTCTATTATCTTTAAGTATTATTTGTTTACTACTATTTTCTTTTCTCTATTTAACTATCGAGTAAATATCGTTAATCAAAACCTCCACGCGGATGAAGTCGCGTGCACAGATTGTATGTAATAAAAAAAATTGTATCTACTTAATAAGTAGTAGAAATGAGTAGAAAGTAATATTTTTATTTTGTATCCCGCGGCTTCACCCGCGTGGATAACGTTTCTATGACTCTTCGAGGGTGCGCAGTGCGCGAACACATATGTTTTAATCCAGGTCCTAATCTGTCTACCTACCAAATTTCAGCTAGATCCGTTTTGTAGTTTTTGCGTGAAGAAGTAACAAACATACACACTCACAAACTTTCGCCTTTATAATATTAGTGTGATGAGTTTGAAAAGAAACCCTTTGGCTGTCCCATTTTAAAACATAGTAACTGAAAAATTTTTATACCTGATTTTTTGGTATTATTGCATTTTTCATTACTTTTAGGACTTAATCTCAAATATTTTTTCTTCCAAATATTTTTATTGCAGTATTTTCTGTTCATGAATCAAATTTTTTATCAATTTGGCGGGCAATTTTTTTTTTAATAGGGCAAATTTTTAAGAATTTTAGAATTGTCAGTTACTTTGTTTTCAAATTGGGTATAGCCGTCTTGTGCCCTTAACTGCTGCCGTTATCCTCCTACTGAGTAGAAAATGGGAGCGAACAGATAAGTCAGTTGCTAAGAACCGGTTGATGTTGTGTGTCAATAATTTGTTTACGATATATTGTTATAATGATTCACGAAAAAGTGCAGTTGGTTTACCTTGTATGACTCCTTTATACCTATAAGTATAAGGGTGACTTTTTATTCGTTAAATCTGAACAGCCGTTGCCAAGAAATACAATCTGAGGAAAAAAGTTTTCCATATTGCACATCTTAATTACTCATTTACTCATAATATTTACACGTTTTCCGACGGATCTCCTCTTTTCGATTTGATCACGCAGAGAAACTCCGAGCATGGCACGCTCCATTGCCCCTTGGGTGACCTTGAGCCTTCTGATGATGCCCATAGTAAGCGACCATGTCTCAGTTCCGTAAGTTATCACTGGTGACATGAAATAGAACGTGCCCCGGTGCATGAAACGGAACGCACCTCGGCATCATCCACTCTAGTGTGTCTGTGGTCCATCACATCACCATTTGCAATTCGTTATGTGTTACCTTTATTATAATTCATATACAATAAAGTAAACTACAGTGTCACCTGAGTTATTTATTTGTTAATGTTACAACGTAACATTACATGGTGCCGAAATGCCGAAGGAGGAAAATACGGAACCAGCGACCAGTCATGTAAAACCGCCGAAGTACTTCGCGACTAACAATGGCGCATCTGAAAATATTTCTGTCGCATGGAAACTCTGGCTACAACAGTGGGAATGGTACGCGACCGCCACAAACATTGTCAAAAAGAGTCCTGAAGTGCAAGTAGCGATCTTCATGTCGTGCATAGGCCCGGACGCGGCGATAGTGTACAATACATTTAACCTCTCAGAAACTGAAAGCGTGTCGTTGTCACTCATCAAACAAAGGTTTTCGGACTACTACACGCCGAAAATTAATGAAACCTATGAAAGGTACACGTTCAACACAATTCTCCAAAAAATGACCAACATTTTGATGAATTCATCACTAATTTGAAAACTAAAGTAAAAAACTGTGGTTATGGTACTTTGGAGGAAAGTATTATACGAGACCGTGTTGTTGTTGGAATCAAGAGTGATGACACAAGAGAAAAATGGCTTGCAGCAGATAACCTAACACTTCAGAAAACTATAGACATCTGCCACTCAGCGGAGCAAGTTAAGAAGCAGGTTAATTCAATGAAACAAGCGCCTACAGTAGAAATGGTGACATGTAAAAGTAAAAACACAAAATCAAAGAGAAAATAAAAATGAATTGGAAGAAAAGTTTCATTGTGGAAGATGTGGCACTACACATGGACGTCGAGCCTGTCCTGCATTTAGGAAAACCTGTAAAATCTGCAAAAAGAAAGGCCACTTCACAAAATGCTGTAAATCAAAAGTAGTTGATGCAGTCCTAGAAAATGAATCTGATGAAGACGAAAGCAACTTCTATGTATCAGCAATTGACGCAGGAAAAGACGTTGATACCGAAGACTGGTTTGCAGATGCCTTGTTACCTGAAAATCAAAAAATAAAATTAAAACTTGATTCAGGAGTCAGTGTAATGTGATAACTAAAAATATAGCTGAACGAGCAAAAGCAGAAATAAGACAGTCCACAACAAAATACTTAACCTCATTCTCCAACCATAAAATACCTGTTTTGGGTGAAACAGATAGAGAGACGATAATAACAGGAAAAAGGAGAAAAGTGAGATACATAGTAGTAAATGAAAATGTTACACCAGTGCTAGGAAAAGCAACCTGTGTTAATATGAATCTTGTGAAAAGAGTAGACAGTACAATCAAAAATTAAGATAATATATTTACAGGAATTGGCTGTCTAAAAAACTTCACATATGATATTGATCTGGTGGATAACCCGGAATTGCCTATTTGCCCAGCAAGAAAAATAACACACAGCATCCGAGAACAAGTCAAACAGGAACTGGACAGCATGGTCGAGCAAAAAATTATAAAGCCTGTCACAAAGCCAACCCCAGCCATGTCACCCATGGTTGTAGTGAGGAATAAAAATTCGACTGTGCATAGATCCATCAGAAATCAATAAAAATTTAAAGAGAAGATATTATCCTTTAAATACTGTTGAAGAGATTACTGCACGCATCAATGGTTCAAAATGGTTCACACTGCTAGATTGTAGAAAAGGCTTTTTGCAACTGCAGGTAACACCACGTACTTCTGATTATCTCACATTTAGCACACCCTTCGGTAGATATTCATGTCTGAGAATGCCATTTGGATTAGCATACGCACCGGAAGTTTTTCAGCAAGTTATGAGCTCCCTAATAGCTGATGTAAAAAATACCGAAGTGTCAATGGATGATATATTGATACATGCTCCTACCAAAGAAGAGCTACAACAAATCACAGAAAAAGTACTGATAAAGTTAAACAAAGCAGGATTAAAACTAAATAAAGAAAAATGTGTGTTTAACACACAGGAAGTTAAATTCCTAGGACATGTTGTAACAAGTGAAGAATTGAAACCACACCCTGAAAAATTAGAGGCAATTAGCAAAATAAAAAGACCGGAAGATGTTAAGGAACTGCAAAGATTCTTGGGACTGGTTACATATCTTTCAAAAGTTATTGAAAACATGGCTGATATAACTAGCCCATTGCGACAATTACTGCAAAAAGATACTGAATGGATTTGGGACTATAAAAAAGAAGAAGCATTTTCAAAGTTAAAAGAATGTCTCCCAAAAACCACCCATTCTTGGTTTTTATGATGTAAAAGCTCCAGTCCTACTCTCAGTAGATGCAAGCAGTTATGCCTGTGGAGGAGTGCTCATTCAAAATGGAAAACCAATAGCATATTGCGCAAAATCTTTTACAAAGACTGAACAAGGATATAGCCAGCTTGAAAAGGAAACCAGCGCAATACTGGTAGCATGCAAGAAATTCCACACATACATTTGGGGCATTAAGGACCTGACAATTGAGTCCGACCATAAACCCTTACAGACAATTTTTAAGAAACCCCTCACTGAAGCACCCCCAAGGTTACAAAGAATGATGTATCAAATTCTTCCCTACAATCCTAGAGTTGTATACAAAAAAGGCACAGAAATGTATGTCGCTGACACACTAAGTAGAGACTGTGAATACCTAACAACTGAAGACACTAACACTGAAAATCTACTGATTTGTGTCATAATGCCATTCTCTAAGCAACGAAGAGAAGAACTGACAAAAGAAACTGAAAGTTGTCCTGAATTACGAGAACTGAAAAAACTCATACTAGAGGGATGGCCTGAAAAAATAATGAATGTGCCTGAAAACTTAAGGAAATACTTGTACTACAGGGAAGAACTTAGTGTCTACAATGATATTATTTTTAAGAATAACAGAGTGTTAATACCTACCTCAATGGTACCACTAGTAATGAAGCATTGCCATTTATCTCACAAAGGTATCCAAGGTACTTTACAATTTTCTAGAGACAATGTGTTTTGGCCAACAATGACCAAAGATTTGACAGAATATGTCAAAACATGTAAGGCATGTGCTAAAATACAAAAAGATAACACTATGGAGCCAATTGTCCAGCAAACTGTTCCTGAGCGCCCATGGAGCATCGTAGCTACTGACTTATTTCATCTAAAAGGAAAAGAGTACTTATTAATAGCCGATGCCTATTCTGGTTATTTTGACATACAGGAACTGCCTTTTATAACAAGTTCATCTGTCATACACACCCTAAAAAAGTGGTTTGCAACCTTTGGAATACCAGACCTACTTCAGTCAGACGGAGGCAGACAGTATGACTGTGAAGAGTTCAGGAAATTCACCAAGGAATGGAAGTTTGAACACCGCATATCCAGTCCATACTTCCCAAGATCCAATGGACTAGCCGAACGCTATGTGCAAGAGGCAAAAACACTGCTAAAAAAATGCAAAGAAGATGACACAGACGTCTACCTGGCTCTTTTACACCATAGGAACACACCACGTCTAGACCTAGGATCACCTTGCCAAAGATTAATGAACAGAAGAACCAAAACATTGCTACCTACAAACAAAAAACTACTGACTCCAAAAATATTAAAAAACATCACAAAAAGACTAAGAGAAATTAAAGAACAAGAAAAAGAAAGCTCTGACAAGGGAAAGAAAGAAATAAAGAAATTCATACAAGGAGAAGAGATAAGATATAGGAAAGAACATCAGAACTGGATTCCTGCCAAAATAATAGAACCGAGCACAGACAGACCTCGTTCCTACTTGGTCAAAACAGCTGATGGAGGGATCTATTCTAACACACAACCACACCTTCACCAAGTTTGCCAGATAATCTGATGCTCACAGCTTCAACTCCACCAGACATCCCGGTAGCAGAGCAAGTCGGACAATCAAAGCCCCTGACTGCAAACACTGACAAAACAGAGCCAGTGGGGAACTCTGAACCTTCACCAAGATCGCCCATGGTTACAGCACCAGCCTTGAAGACAACACGCAGCGGACGTGTGATTCACACTCCAGTTAGATATTGCTGAATGGAGGGATGACATGAAATAGAACGTGCCCCGGTGCATGAAACGGAACGCACCTCGGCATCATCCACTCTAGTGTGTCTGTGGTCCATCACATCACCATTTGCAATTCGTTATGTGTTACCTTTATTATAATTCATATACAATAAAGTAAACTACAGTGTCACCTGAGTTATTTATTTGTTAATGTTACAACGTAACATTACAACTGGCAACACACACTGGTCAAAGACCTTAGTCTTGAGACACTGCGGTATTTGGGACGTGAAGATATTGCGAAACTTACCGAACGGTTCCCAGCAGAGTTGGATTCGACGATTGATCTATTTCTTGGATGCCCCCAGCCTACCTATTAGTTGGACTGTTTGTCCCAGGTATACAATATACATATTCCTCAACAAGTTCCAGTGTAGAGTCTCCAACCTTTAGAGGAGTGGGTGCGACATTATTACACATTTAACATTATTTTCGTCTTGTCCATGATCATTTTAAGACCCACTTGTTAAGAGACTTTACTGAGGCCATTGAGCATTGTGCTTAGGTCTTCCATAGTCTCAGTCATGGCCACGATATCGTCAGCGAATCGAAGCTGGGTGATGTACTCGCCGTTGATATTGATGCCGAGTCCACCCCAGTCCAAAATCTTGAAAACATCTTCCAGGACTAGGATAGTTCTTTAAGTAGAAATTTCGACAATACTTGGCGTTTAATTTGCATAAAAATTTCCTTGCAACAAATCTAGCGCCGAACTTTGCTTATCGGAAGTAAGTTTGATGTCGCACTGAGTGTCTAGATGAGTATCTAAATACCCACTTGCAAATTCACTATTATGAGACTTGTGTTACGAGGCAACAAATGTGATGAACGAAAAGCTTGCTGATATATGAATAATTTATCTCTTAGTAACTAGTTTCATGCTCGGTAAAAACAATTCGGAGATAACAAATTTCTACGAAACAACTCCAGATAAGATGATTTATTTAAAATTATGTACATCAACAATTTTGCGAACAAATAAACAGGACTGGAGATATATACAGCGAATACCCAAATTAACTTATTATATTTTTCGCTGGTGACCTATTTGCTGTTAGGTTCAAGCAAAGCAACAGTAGATAAATTTCGTCTCTATTCTAAGCTGAAATTGAGTCCTTAATACATAGCAATTACCGCTATACAACTAAAGACTATTACCAGTGAAATAATTCACATTAGCACAATATTTTATCTGTTAGTTCTACGCATACTTCATACAAAGTAATTGATTTACTTTCGCAGGCCATAACACTGTAACGTTTGACGAACTCAGAGAGCGCAAACAACTGACTAATGGCCAATATTCATAGTTGCACGTTGTTTCCTAACAGCAGTTATTCCTAGATTTTTGTTTAATCAAATGTTTATGTGTTCCGTTTGCTAGAAATTCTTGTCGTACAATGTAGCCTATGACTCATGACACATAAAAATACCATTCAAGAATATATGGGATTCCGCAGTTGGCCGCAGTGGCGATAAACAAAAATTTCGCTCGTAAATTGTTCTTTGTTCTACTCCCGACTACACATAATTCATAAGAAACTCATGTGAAAACTACGTCATACTAATAACTCAGGGATCACGGGTTATCAAAATATTGATTAAGAATGGAATGCCTTATGCCTATCGAAGTTGGAGGAAACAAAAGGATCGAGTATTAATAATATATGTTGCTTAAACTGGACATTATTTAACGTGTAACTTGCCTGCTTCCTGTTTAGACGTGCTGGATAGTATTTTTTGAAATTAGTTCTTAATTTAAAGCAAGGAGATTGGAGAGCAAAGCCATTTGGTATTAGATGGAACAATTTCTCCATTATCCAGCTTTTGCGTCTTGCAACAGAACAATTTTGAATTGATGCACTGAAAACAAACAAAGACACGTCTTAGAATACCTCGAATAAGATTGAATTCTTCGATAACGTTTATTTGCATTCCCATTAACGACGGAATTTGATTTAATATGTTTGGGTCACATAAAACGTTTATTAGTGGAATTAGTCACCATTAAACCTACATGGTTACTAGAATTATGTGCGGTTTTGGAAGCTTCTTTAAAAAGAATTAATTAAAATTCGATAGGAATGCAATAAATTGGATCCTGCAGTAAGCAGTTTTTAATACCAGGAACCCCAATGAGCTTTGATTATTAATAAAATTATGGTATATAAACGACTTCTAATTCTTTGTCGTTTTATAATCGCCTGAGAAGCGGAATCAAGATGTTCTTCAGGGCAATTACTTTGGTCGTTTCCATCGCAATTATGGCGGGTAAGAACTATTTTTATGTGAAACTTAGTACCATAGAATCCGTGTATGTGTTTCCAATCCTTCGTAAGTCATATAATGAGTGCGGCGTTTGGTAGGATGTAATGTTTTGTTGCTAGGCAACGGTTACTAAAGAGTGGAGCGTTGCTAAGAAACGGTAGCTAGGGGGCGGGGCGATGCTAGTTTGTTTCGAAAAGGTGGGTACGTTCTATTTTCTACCGTTAATGTAAGGTAAAGGACCCAGTTTCTGACACTTTAAGAGTGACCGTTGACATTGAACTGATAAAGTTATTATATAACTCAATTTAAAGAATGTTTAATGATTTTTTCAACTAGTTTAGAATGTTCTGGTAGCGATGATATGAGTTTTTTAATTAATAAAATTTAGTTAATAATTTAAATAAATATTTTAAAAACCGATGTCCGAGGACCCAGTTTCTGACACTGGGGATTTTTCGTGTTGTAGTTTCTGACACTCGATATGGCCCAGTTTCTGACACTCAACTTTAACGAATTTCACTAGTTTAATATTATTTTTGTTTACTTTTCAGGATAATTAACTTAATAAAAATTTAAAATAATATAGAAACAAAAATTTTCTTCACAAACAAAACAATTCAAAAAAATTCGATAAATGTTAATTTTATTGATAATAGGTTAAAGTTATAGTGTCAGAAACTGTAACATCCGTAAAAAATTGGGCCCAGTTATTGACACCCATATTTTAACAATAAAATAAATAAATAAGTGTTTTTTCTAATTTTCAACTAAATTTTAATTAAGTATTAACTTATCAATGTGTTTATTACTTGGTTTTTACATCTATATAATGGAAAAACAATCAAATCAATTTTGGTTCACTCTTACCCGAGTTGCTTACACTCTCGGTAAAAATGGTCGTCACCGTAAATTTTAATTTTCAATATTTATTTAAAAGTAGTCATTATTTCAATAAATTTGATATTGATATCAATTAAACATACACGGAAAAAAAATTAAAAGAAAAATTACTACAATTGTATGAAAAATTACTATTTTACATCGTAATCGAGGACCAGAGATATTACACTTTAAAATTTACTGTAGTTTTACCACTTATTACTTTCCAACATCGTAAAGTTAGGTAGATGTATAGTAAATTTTAAAATGTACTCTATTGAAAAGTGAGATGGTGAATCTCTGGTTCTGGATTACGATATCAGATAGTAATTTTTCATATAATTTTCTTTCCGTGTAGGATAAATTACTTTACATTTCAATATAATACATTTTATCATAAATAATGACGATTTTTGTTAAATTTAAAATAAAGCTGAAAGTGTCAGAAACTAGGACAGTGTCAATAACAGGGTCCTTTACCTTATTCATTGTCTGTTTTTTCTAGGAATTGGTGCAGCGCTGACTGAACATGACGAGAATTATCAGCAGCCAGATCTTGGATTGATCAACGATTGTCACCCTCTGCACACTGTAAAAAATTTTTTGGACTCGGTGTGGTGTAAATGGTTCGGTGTAAAAATTTTTAACACAGACGGTGTAAAAATCTCACGAAGTGTAGTGTGAAATTCAAACATTTTTATGCAACAATCGAGATAAAAATTACTTAAACCCTAATATGAGCTCAAAAAATTATTTCTAAACTATTTCTGTAGAGTGTAATTTCTATTAATTTTCAAACGTCGAAGAAAATTATTATAACCATAGGATTTAATTCTTATTAATTTTCGACTATCGAAAATAATTATAATAACAATAGGGTTTAATTTGTATTAATTTTCAAATTTCAACGTGTAATTATATAATTACATTAGCAACAATATTATAGTAACATTAGTAAATTATATTAATAACAATTATCGATACAAAATTTTTATATGCGATAATTCTATTAATTGATAATATTAACAGTTCAATGTTAATGATAATTATTGAAAATTTGAATTATTTTTGTTGCATTAAAAATTTTAAATTTTTAAAATTTGCACGCAGATGCTGCTACTGCTGCAGTAAAAAAAATCCCATATTCGACTCATTCGAACTAGAAGATAGATTTCAACATTATAAATTGTTAAAAAATTATACAATACAATAATTACTTAAATCTTTTGCGAAAAAGTGAAAATAATAATCAATATTTGATCACTTTGTGTTAATACTACCTGTTCACTGAAAACTGATTAAAATATAATTTTTAATCTCAATCAAATCTCTAATAATCGTCTTTCAGTCAATGTTTTATATGTCGAATTGAAAAAAATTTCAGCAGCTTCAAGATGAATCTTTCAGAAATAAGCTATCTATTCTCAATCAAAAGTTATTTAGGAATAAAATAATTGAAAATGCAATTTTCGCTATTTTCAAAAAATTCAAATGGCTCTCATTTCTAAACTAATCTACCAATTTTGCTCATAATAATAAATTTCTACTTAAAACGACTGCTACAACTGCAGCTGCAGCTACAGCTACTGTATAGCGCATTTTAGAATGCACCCTAATTATCAAAATCTTGAAATTAATTGATTATGAGTAGATTTTTATAGATTAGAAGCCAATATTAGTTATTTTATTTGTAAAATTATAAATAATAACACGGAAAGGTGTAAAACAGTAAATTACACAGTGTAGTTAAATTTACACGAATGAAAATTTCACACGAAGGAAATTTTACACCGAAATTTCACACTTACACGGTGGTGTAAAAGTCGCCGGGTCCAACTTTACACCAAAATTTTTTACAGTGTATTATGAGCCACTGGATCTGAATCCGAGGTCAGTTTGACCCATACACCCTCAAAATTTCGAGAAAACTTTAGAAAACCGTAAAAAATGACGAAAATCGGCAGTTTTGGTGACATAAGAATTTATTGGTACTAAACCAAGCATGATTTCCATGTATTTCAATCCGCTGAAAATCTATAATTTATTTAGACTCTAATCGATTTAGAATTTGAGTAAAATTCCAAAAAACCCCTGAAAATAGGTGAAAATTGCGGTTGTGGAAATGAAAAAAATTCTAAGAAAGTCATTCATATTCAAAATCGCAATTTTCATCTATTTTCAGGAGTTTTTTGGAATTTACTTAAATTTTAAATCGCTTAGGGTCTAAATAAACTCTAGATTCATACTCAGCGGATCGAAATACATGAAAATCATGCTTGGTTTAGTTCCAAAAAAGTTTTGTCACCGAAACTGCCGATTTTTATCAGTCTTTACGGTTTTTTAAAGTTTTCTCGAAAAAGTTTTTTTTATGAATTTATCGAGTAAAAACAACAAAAGTCATCAAAAATAAGATATTTTATGTTTTTGAGCCATTATTTTTATCATAGAACATGAAAAATGTAAAAATTATAGTTTACGATTTAAGGTTGGACTTTAACCTCGAATAACTTTTAAAGGAATTGACTTAGCAAAAAATCATTTCAAACCTTTTTTGTAGATCGTTAAATTCCCTACAAAAATAAGTATTTGTTTTCACTGGAGGATTATTCGTTTAAATGCATTAAAAATCCAAACAAAATAAGAAAAAAATTCCTGTGTTATTTAAATGGGAAATCAAAAATTATGAATCGTCACTTGTTAATATTAATATTAAGAGCTCATACGTTACCAGAATTTTTTTTTCGTCATTTCGGATGATATTTACATGGTATCTAAGGAAAAAAAAATTAAAATATTTTTTTGGCACACCCTAGTGCGTACGTTCTATTTTCTACCATTTATGTATTCATTGTCTGTTTTTTCTAGGAATTGGTGCAGCGCTGACTGAAGATGACGGGAATTATCAGCAGCCAGATCTTGGATTGAACAACGATTGCCACCCTCTGCAAGTCTACTTGTCTGTACCAGGTATCAGAGGGCCAATGGATGACCAGCGTAAGACCTTGTCTAAGCTTTTTGTCTCTCAGAACGTTGACACCAGCCAATTGTTCCTGGACCCAAACGATCCAACAGTAAAACGTATGGGGGATTCCATAGAGAAATTGAATGCTTTCTACGAAAGATTTAACCGTTTAATCAGATTGGGAAATCCGTTTCAAATGGAAAATGAACCAGGCTCTTTAATACGTAACGGAGTAGACAACCTTCTTATTCGCCAAACAAAAGAGACAAGATGGCTAGCGAAAGTTGTTTCGCACAAAATGAAATTGATTGGGATTCAAAAGAAACTGTGGTTTGTTTACACCAAACTAGAAAAAAATGAAGAAATTGATCTTGAAGAGTTGGAATCTATGAAGGAGACAGTGAATGATTTGGAACGATCCGAAGAGCGTCTGAGGCAAAAGACGCAGGAGTTTATTTTGTACGTTTTTAAAAATTAGCTTCCATTTAAATTGATTGTAATTAAGGCATTATTTTTTGTAATCTTTAGATTTCAAAGCATTAAAATAAATGCAATGTTCTAAAAAATGTTGTTTTACTTAGATGTCTTATTAAATATTTAAGTTGAATTTTCTAAAATATGTCAATGTAAGACACATACCTTTTTTTTTCAAGCTGAGGCACCGTCGCCTTTGGGCTTGGCTGTAGTGAATTATTCTGAAGATAGGCTCCTTTGCTATCGGAGCCTTGATAGTAGTACCAAAAAAAGCGTAAAATTCCTTACATCTCATAGTCCACTTTTCTACGGATTTTATTTTAGTAACAACAATTTATAAATTTATAAAACGTTATTCCAAACCTTATTACAATTATCGTTTAGCATAATTGAGATTATTGAAATTAGATTTTTTTATGCATCAGAGCGGTCATTCCTTAAAAAATATACTTATTACTTATTACAATTAGAGATCAAAATAGTGCAGTTTACGTGCAATTCGCAATGACAAACATAATCTTCAACTAATGCCATATCTTTCCTGCTTAAACGACTGAGAAGATGTCTATCTTCATCCAAATCTCAAGAAACGACGGACCACTTCTCTTGGGGTAGTCGGTTTCCGGGTAGTCGGTAGCGGGGCGGTCGGTAGCTGAGTAGTCGGCGGCTGTATAATTGCTTCCGCCAAAGCAGTTAGCGCAATCAGGAATGCAATTATCTTCATTTTCAGTTACCGTTAACTTCTATATCCAGTGGTAGAATGAATTCTAGAACAAATAAACAGGCTTTTTAAATACTTGTAGCAATACCTAAATTCGTAAACTTTTTACGACCTAACAACATGCGAAAATTTTTTTCGACAGTTTAATAGACAAAGAATAGGAATTCACGTATCACTTACGCCTCTTTAATTTCAGCTTTACTCATGCATGATAATTAATTAATTTAATTTCACGACTTTTCCACCTAAGTCTATTTTTCTGTCATGAGTTTTAAGAACATAGGTAATTTATTTGTTATTTATTTGTTAGTATACATAAATTGGCTTTGGTAAAGCAGTAACCTACCCTGTCAACTACGCTCATCTTTACCGGCAAGATGTCTATGCGTAGATTATAGAAGGTAAATTTATTCTGTTTCTAATGCTCAGCTAGGCTAGTTGATAGTGCATGACCTCAGAATATTTAATCACGTAACAAGTAACGTCAACATATCATACAAATTAATAACTAGATTACTTCATCTATTTTAGGGGCGGAACCTTTTAGGTTCTATTAGTCAGCTTTGATGAAATAGTTTTCACCGGGTCAGTCTGCATTCTACCGTTCAATAGTAAAACCAAAAGTTTCCTGGTCGTTGAAGCGATGTCTCTTGGTACTAATCGACTTTGTTTTCATTCATAGGAGGTTTGAATCATTATCAATGCACGTTGTTGGTAAATTCGATATTAAAAAGATCTGCAGATAGGAAAAAAATATTTATTAAGACGGTAGAGTTCGGTACAGCCTGTCAGACAGTGTGGCGCCAAATGAATTACAACGGCTCAAGGTAGATTGTGTGTGTAAATTCATAACTTTTGTACAAGTACTGTGAAACATGGAAACATTTAATCATATTAGTTTGTTTGAATATAAAATGTAATTATCGATAAGAAATGATAGTGTGGTTACAACCAGTTGGAAGAAGACAAAGCTTATAATCATTGTGATAAGTGACAATATATCACGTAGCAAGAGATTAAGCAGGACAATTTCATACTCAAGAATTTTGGCTTCAATAATTAAATAAATTAAAAGACATTACACAAACTGTATTACGGGTGCGTAAGTCAAGAGGGGGGGGGGGGGGGGAGGAGAGGTGTTACATGTTCCTTTAAGTGAATGTAAGAAAAGATTTCATCGTGGCTAGATAATGACTTAAGAAAACTTGATTCCTTAAATTATGTAGAATTCTAATAGCTTTTCTAATTTTTAATAGAATTTGGAAATTGCGAAAATTATTAAATACCATTAAAGGAAATTATTTGTCTTTGTATAGATGCATAAAACATTCATCTATTTTTCTTATTAGTAAATTATATTAATATTATATATACCCCCTCTTCACAACTAATAAACGTACAACTTGAAAAAAAATTAATCGATTCATGATTCAATATCTTATCGACAAGTTCACTGATTACTTTCATATATCAATGACATTTTCAATCGTAGAAAGTCCATTCTATTGTTTTATAAAGAAGTTTACATAGCTTTTTAACTAATATCGGTTTGTTTACGATTGTAGTCCAATAAAAACTTTATTCATTTTAGGATGGATTTAGATAAAGTATGATATGATATGATATGATGGTCTTTTACTTGTATCACTTTAGAGTGTTTTACAAGGGAGGGTAGGGGAGTTTTTACACACCTTTTGTTTCTACTTTCAAATTTTTACCTCTCATTTTATATACACCATTTATCACACCATTATGCATTCAACTACTTTCCTCCCCACCCCCCTGCATGGCAATGCTTTCAAATTTGACACACATGGTGCTACGTCTGTGGACGACTTACGCATTATAATCAGTACCTGCATTCGCATTACGATCTTAAACAGTATGGAGATATTTTTATAATTAAATTTTACCTCCATACCATATGGGAAAACCACAGAAAACCCGATCGGTACAGAGGCTGGCAACGTAACGCACATGAATATTAATATGAAAATAATAATTATTGTTGCGTGCCGGGATCGAACCACGGCCCTACTCTTTCGAATGCAGGCACCGTGCCGATTAGGCTATTGCCAACCTTTTGATTTAGATAAAGTAATTACCATGCTAATTATCGTTTCGACAAAACTACATTGTTCATTATTAATTTCTAAATGCATTTCTAATACCAACTAAAGAAGCATAAAAGTAACGAATAGATATTTATGTCATAAGTCCGTGAAGTGGCGGTTTTCGACAGCGACGAGTTTCGATATGAGCTTAATGTTTGTGGTGGGAATGCTCGAAAAACGGGCATATTTTTAACGTCCGAGGCGTAGCCGAGGACGGAAATTTACCCCCATTTTCGAATATTCGTGTCACAAGCGTTAAAGCGAATATCGAAAAATAGTCGCTGTCAAAATCGCCACTGAACGGCCACATGACATACAATATTTTTTGTCATTATCGCTCCGAAAGTCAACTTTTGATGGATAAGTGGCAAACAGTGAAATATTTAGGTCCGCTTCGTAACAAACTGCCAGCTGAAAAATCATGAGCGCCACTCAATAGTAACTAAGTTTAAAAATTACTCAAAATCATCGGTCGGTACACTAGAGTGTGACTTTTTTTTGTACAATCTTTCTTATTTCGGTACGGGTGTACTCGTAAACAGTCCGTAAAAAAAGGGAGGGGGTAAACTTCACGGCCTAGGCCGTGAAAAAAAGACGATATGGTAGAGTCTCTAGAAAAAAGTCGCTTTACGGCCGCCACCCAGCGCTAAAAAGTTGAACTTTTGGAGCGAGTATGACAAAAAATTACATACTTAACTTTACATATCAATAGATCATCACAAATCATAACTTTATCCAAAGAACTTACCACGCTTCAATTTTGCTTATTGGTACTGTAAAATCGTAAAAGCCATATAATCGACCAATCGGCCTGGTCAAACGCAATATGCCATGGAGTCTTCATTTCAAAGTTGCGTTCGTCTATTTTTGCGGTAGGTTGCTGGCAGATCCAGTCGACTAGCACGGAGTTCCTTGTGCGAGCCGCTATGTGAAGCGGAGTGTCACCACGAATCTTGTCCTGGATGTTGATGTCAGCACCCCAGCGAATTAGAAATTTGAAGATTAATCGACCCTCAGCTGTGCTTTGGCTGGCTGCAATATGAACACATTGTTGTCCAGAAGAGTCAAACTCTTGCAACAAGTAACTGTTTACGTCGCTGATGAGCATCTTGAATGACCGCAAGCTCTCGGCGGTTCCGTCACGACAGAGACAGTGAAAGATGTTTCCATCCTCGGGATCGTCAGTTGACAAGTCATGAAACAGAGCCATGGTCTAGAAATGCGACGTAGGTCCGATGTAAGTGAAACTGTATGACTGATTACTTTACTAAATGTGAACTATTTAAATACATTATTAACAATCCAATTAGTCACAGTCTGTCACTGAGAAGATCGAAGGTCGAAGCGATAACGTTTTATAACGAAGTTTACATAGCTTTTTCAACTAATATCGGTTTGTTTACGATTGTAGTCCAATAAAAACTTTATTCATTTCAGGACGGATTTAGATAAATTAATTACTATGCTAATTATCGTTTCGACAAAACTACATTGTTCATTATTAATTTCTAAATGCATTTCTAATACCAACTAAAGAAGCATAAAAGTAACAAAATAGCATTTAAAGTCGCAGTGTTTACTTTTGTAATAAATTAATGATGAAAAAAGTTATTAACAAGATTTATTTAAAAAATAAAGCTTAAATCCTAAGTTTTCTAATTAAAACTAATCTTACAGCTACAAAGAATAGAAAAATAACTTTTGAACAGTCCAGGTGGCTCTCATTTTAACTTAAAAAGTAAACTTAACTTTTTATAGTACTAGGTCTAATCACGATAAAACATAAACTAGAAAATTACATACTTAACTTTACATATCAATAGATCATCACAAATCATAACTTCATTCAAAGAACTTACCACGCTTCAATTTTGCTTATTGATACTGTGAAATTGTAAAAACCATATAATCGACCAATCGGCCTGGTCAAACGCAATATGCCATGGAGTCTTCATTTCTGAACAAGTGCTTCTCGGTAACCCGTGACCCGTTATCAATTATTTAGTACGGAATTCCCGGAGATGGGTCAGTCGTATGATGATGAAACCACGTAAATATTATTGTTCTGCTTCAAGCTGATGGAGATAATGTATAAATTCGAACGGGAGAATTCTGTCTCTGTACAACCTGTTTATCAAGTGCGTTAAAGATTCTGGAAAGTATCCGACCTTGCCTGAGTACATCGAGTACATTGTAAAGACGAAAAAGTTCAATGGTGATTTGGTGACTATTTTGCCGCCGAATGTGTATTTTGATATCGAGGATGTGTACTCGCGTTATCGGGGAATCACGAGTAAAATTGAGGTTAAAGAATTTATAAAGGTGACTGATAGTTATGTTAATAGGTCGGAAAGGATTAAGGTGGAAGAGATAGTTAAGTTTAATGATGATGAAATCAGTGAATTTATTTCAAAGGAAGAACTAAGGGCTAATCTTAAAAAGAATGTTATTTAATATAATAATTTATTATGACTGATAGTTGCTAGTAAAATTAAGATGACTTTTTGTTACAAAAATGTCCAACTTAGTCTAAAACAATGAGATAATGTAAATAGATAAGTGTAATAAAAATTATTCGATATACTCTCGTATTGTTTATTTCCCTCATTTCATATGTTGTCATAGTTAAAATTTAGAATTGTTGTAATATTAGACACTAAATATTAATGTGAAAAAAATTTTATTTCTAATAGTTTTATATATTAGTACTCGATAGGAGGAGTTTATATATATATATATATATATTAAAATATATATATACTTCCTCGATGTTATTACTAATAATAGATAATATTTCAGAAACAATTATTTTGATGAGCAAGTAAATTTTTGTCATTATATAATAGCGTCTATGATAAGCTTGATTACAAATGGCGGTCACTTAATCTCTTACTAAGTAAGCGGACTATATATCGCCGCCATTTAGTGATCAAGCTGATCGTAGACGCCATTTCGTGATGATGATCGTTGATTTTTTTAAAAAATCGGATAATTTGTCTGTTCTAAGATGAAAAATATGGGGATCTAGGTTTAATTTAATCTAAAATAATTAAGCTGTATTTACAAAAACCATAAATAATTTATTGACACTTATATACAATATTTACTCTTAATAATAAAGAAATTATAATTCTGATGTTCATTTTCGGGCCAACGAAGGATGATCAAAAGTAGGGTGATTTTTCAAGAGTTTCTTATTCGTTTCCATCATTTTCCTCAATACTGGAACCTCATCGATTGCTCGGCACCTATCACTGTCTAAAATGTCACAGATTCCCTCAACAGTAGTCTTTCTTCCATCCACTAGTTTTTCAACGGGGCAACAATCGTTGAGGTTTCTACACTGAAAAAAAAAAAAAATCTACAATTAATTACTTTAATAAAAGAACATAACTGAACTTTTGAGAACAGCACGCAAATTCAACTTACGTAGTGATTAACAGGAAGACACTCCTTAGACTCTGTTTCAGCTATCACCATTGCAACCATCGAAATGAACAAAAGGATTAAACAGGCCATTTTAAAATTTTGCAGCGAACTTTTACAGTGTAGACCAGTTCATCACAGATGCTAATAGAACACTGATGTCCCCTATGAAGACCAGTCATATATACCCTCGTATGACGTACGACTTGTTTGTTCCCTTGTTGTTGTGAAAAACCCAGTAGCATTTTTTTTCAAAACAGGATGCTGATATCTTATCGGTAATGCGATGATGTTTCCGTTGCTGATGTAACAATTGTCAGTACTGTTCACTTAGGTTATCATGTAAAATAATGACAACAGATGGCCTCAGAGTCAGCTATATTCATTTTAGAGGGTGACACATGACCATGATAGTGACCGAACCAACAGAAAAGCCAGTGGAATGTCTTCCCGAGTGGAGCAAAGTGAGTATTTTTTTTACACTGTTTCGCAGCTCACTGAGCTTATAAGGGTTCGGTTCCAACCTCTTAGCTATGGAACCGGCTAAAGCGAGTATTTAAGTAATAACTATCGTCTTATTTTAATCACTTGTACTTAATGAGCATGTTTATATTTTCAGTGTGGACTGTCGTCAGAACCATGTTGTCACAAAAAATTTGGAAACAGAAGTTCTCTAGTGATGAAACGATACTGTGATTACCTGGTAAGCAGTTCTTGTGTTACTCCGGACAAGATGTTTCGCTTTGAAGATTCACGGCATATAGAGGAATTAAAAGATGATGAAGATTTTCAAAGAGACTACAATAATTATGTGAAGGATTTAGAAAAAATTGAACGACATCTAGATCTGAAGCATTTTATGGACAGGATGTTCAGTACAGGACCTTTGGAAAAAATATCTAAATCTATTAAATAATAATAATTGCTGACTAGAATTGTACTTTATAATTTGTTAAATTATAACGTAGCTAGTAATTATGGTAAAAACTAGATAAAATTTTGTATTGCGTACAATGGCTCGTGACTGGGCTTCATGCAGGAATTAGCTCATTCCAAAAACATTTACCAGACTCTTTTACTATTAATGTCTACATGGTGAGGCTAGAACCAATGTCAACATTGTTGTAGAACTTAATGCGATCCGTTGATAACGTCGTAACTAATTTAAAGTGTTCTCTACTGACTTGGGTCATTTTTGCATTAGTAATACGCATCATTAGGGCACTATACTATTAGTAATAAAACAAAGTGTATTGAGGACAATCTCATTGATAAAGTTGTTAATTAATTATCTTATTTAATTATTTTACGTATATTGCATGCATTGCGCATGTGGAACATATACGGCACATGTGGAACATATCCCGCGCAGATGGGACATTCGAATTAAAGAAAACTGACTATTATTCTATTTTTAACAATTACATGAGTATTATAGCCTAGTAATTTGTTAAGTATATTTTTTATTTTTAAATTAACCGACATATTATAAACAACGATACATTTATTCAAATATAGTAAAAATAAGTATCCAGGGAATTTACTATTAATTTAGATAATATGTTCTCACTACAGAGTGCTTAAATTTAAAACTAATGGAATTCATTGCAATACTTAATTTAAATGCTACTTATCGACACTAGTTGTTATTAAATATGAAAAATTTCATCACACTGATAAAAAATTTTCCTTGATTCAAGGAAGAAAATCGGCTGCCCAATTTCAAAGCACAGTAAGGAACAAATTTTTCAAAGACGATTTTTTAGCATTTTTCGTTCTAATGAAGTCGAATTCGTTCTAATGAACATGATTAAATTGAAATTTAATTTTTGTCCCTTACTTTGTTTTAAAATTGGGCAGCCGAAATCTTGAACCAAGAATACCATTTTGAAGAAAATGATGTTCTTATTTATTTATTTATTTATTTATTTTTACATAGGCCCAACAGCAATTGCCATTCACAAGGCCACAGTATAGTACATATTTATACATTGGCGATAGACTTATATAACCATATGCTATACTTAAATAATAATAAAATATGAAGTTAATATAAAAATTATAAAAGTTAGTTCTTGAGTCAAGAGAATAAATTCTTGACGCAAGAAAAATTTTCTCACATCAAGAATAATTTCTTGGCCTTCAAAATGAAATTCTTGAATCAAGTAAAAATTTTTAAACAATTTAAAAAAAAGGGTCTTTCTTATTTTCGTCATAATTTTCCGATGAATTACTCCCCGGCGACGAGGTTTTACTGAGACCATTATTTAAACCTGTCTTTCTCCACTGTGTCTCAAAACCGTACTAGAAAAAAAAAATTTTGAGTTATAAAATCGACATTACAGGATTTACGTCGAAGATGAGTGAGAAATTATAAAATTTTCTTTGAGTATTTTTTCGATTTAAAATTTGAAGCTTATTATAAACTTCAATGGATTGAACTAGATTTATTTGGACTTAAAAAAGAATAAATTTTAATGAAAAATTTGTTTTTCTAAGTCTAATCATCAGATCTTGGGGTTCACATTGTAACTCATGTAAGTGAAATCCTGTGACAATATTACTGCAAATGAGATTCATATTTCAACCTACCAAACCCGATTGTCTTCCTTGGACTAATATCAAAATTAGTGCACAGACTAGAAGGCACAATAACAGTCTTGCGCTGCCCATTTTATAGTTGTTATCTGTCAATCAAAAATCACGAATGTATTGTCTTAAAGGCGCAAAACTAAAATATTGAAACTTTAAAGGCACAAAATTACGGTAAAAACAAAAAAATACTTACGTAGATAAATGAGATCGAAGTGAGCACTATAAAACTAACTTTTATCAAAAGTAAGCTCATGAACACTAAAAGTCTAGACCAAATGTGGGTCTTTATATATTGGCGGAGCGCTAAAGTTTTTTCGACGACAAAAAATTGACTGTAATGTGCCCAAAACATTGCAGATTATCGGACATTTTAAAGCACAAAAACTATTTGTGTTCAAAAGTTTTGTGAAATATAATGCATCTTTTACACTTGATTTTGTATTTTTTTGAAAGTTCTGCCACTTTCGATGCCGAGGGCTGGAGAAAGAGGATAAAAAATAAAAAAAATTGATCCTACTGATTTTAAAAATTTATATCATTGTCTCAGTAACCCTGTAGTTAAAACTTCTGTAACATTTTAATTTTTTAATTACCAATGTGTGTTCTGAAAAAAAAAGCTATAATTTGTGGTCACCTTACGCTATTGCAGACGAGACCTATATTTATAGAGCTCGGTCCTCTGCACAACTAAAAATAAAAAACGCATCGCTAAAGCAATAAACGTTGATATATGCTCATTTGAAATGATAATGGCTTCTTATTACCATGTGGCTATATTCTTGCACAAATTGTGCGGCATATATTAAATATAATAAACGTCTTAGTCAAGGCTAGTTTTTGCTTTTTTTGATTTTCTCTATGTAAGCCACTATTACTACAGTAAGAAGTAGTTGAGATGCAGTACTCTTTTTTGAAGCATTCACGTGCGCAGAAGACAAAAAATGGATGTCCTATAGGACAATATATTGTCAGTGATTGTCAGCTTTTGAATCATTAAAACGAGTACTAGTGATAATGAGTCACTGTCATTGCCAAGGGTCCCAATGGATAATATCAAGTGCCAACTTCTTCAACGCCTTGACAGTATTAGGACTGGCAGATCCAAAGAAACAATTATTCTTAAATGCCTTTTTTTAGTTCTCTATAATTCCTATGATGCAAGGACAGGTTAGCTTTAGGAATTTACCTTAGCTTAATCAGAGAATATTTTGATGCGCACGCTATGGAAACGATCAAAAAACCTTTATGTATCACTAATAATGCGAAAATGCATAATAATGATGCTAATTTTTACAAAATCATTTATGTGATTACACCATAATATTCCATAGCTAAAGCAAACATAGATTCAAAATTTATAATAATCTTACTAGTGTTGAGCACAATACAGGAAGCTTACATTTATTGCTATAATTGACACACTTCAGACTAACTATCAACGTGTACAACCAAAAAATACAGACAATAGACAACGTGTGTTTTGGATGAATGTACGTCTTTTAAGTTCGGCTTTGTTGTACAGAGACCCGAAATAGAAGCCCAGTATGTTCTCTTCAGTTCTTCAAAATTTGTGCTGTTCAGATTCCTAGCTAACCTTATATACTCGTCAAAGTTTGGAATGCTTTCATTGGTCTGACACCTCCCCTTTCCAAATTTAAAGCACGTCACTGATCCCATAGTGTGTCCACCGTAGCTATTTGAGCAACAAGGAAGTTTTGACCTGAAACACTGAAAAGTAACGATACTCGTTACTCCAATTTGTTAAGGGTAAATTGCACGCCTCAAAAGGGTCTACAAATTTACTTACACTTAGTCCTAACGACAGGCAGGTTTTTCGAGTTACTGGACCTCCGACGAAGAACCGTGATGTCACAGGCCCGACAATCACAGTCACGAGTATCACAACAGCAATCGTGGAATTCATTTTCAAGGCTTATTCTAAAACCGAGTCAACTCGCTACAAACTGAAAAGTTATTTTCCACAAGTCGTCACGGCAGGAAAACTCGAAGACATATGATTTTCTATTATCAATTCCGATTAATTTATAGGTGGCTTACGCATAAATTAATGTCTGTTCCTACCGATGTAGGCGAAATTTCAATCGAGGTGTTAAGTGACAAGCAAACGGCGATTACTCTAGTTTTTCTCCAACTGAATGAATATCAGGGGATACTTGAGTCAAACACAGTAACGTTTGAAATAGTTATTTATTCTTACATGATTCCATTTGTTGTCGTTATTACTAATAGAATCTTAGTCTAGCTTAGTTAATGTCATAACTCATAACGCTTAAAGTATTTTAAACACTCAATCGCTATCTTTGTATCATTAAGCCAAGCTTCCTTCAACTTGATATCTTATAGATGTAGGAAAATATTAGGTTTACTTATAAAGTTGATGACGCATTTGGAACCTATTGATGAAAATAGATTATTTCACAATTACTTTCGGCTTGGATGACTTACGTAACTTGAGACCCTTCTACAGTATTATTTCATAAATGTGCTAGTTAAAGCGAATTCGCGAAGGACAGACGTGGTCCATGTGACGTCACGTATGCTTTCGCAAAAAAAAAAATACCTCACTTGATTTGTTGCAAGTAAATTTTTACACGAGTTAAATACCAAGTATTTTCGAAATTTTGATTTTTGAGGTATTCTCCTTGTCGATGTTTATTCTGATGATGGAAAATCTAGACTGATTGTATAGGAAACCCGTGTAGTCCAACAGGTAGAGTTCCGAATTCGAATGTTGGGACAGAAAAATTACGAAAGAGCTACGTTGACTATAGAGCTGGTTTATTATTACGAAACTATATGGCTTTAAGGTGTGAACTTTAGTACTGTTACCAAGTAAGGGACTAAGGTGTGAATTTTAGTACTGTATCAATTGCTGATTAGGGATGAATTTTGGAAGATCCATACATTAATTGATGTCGATTGCATAAGCTCTTTCGATAATGAATTAAATTACTGATTAAAGTCCTGAGCTACGATTCCATCAGCAACGGAGCTCTCTGATGATTTTTCAAAGTCCTACCTTTCGTCTTCAGTACTCTACCTGTGGACGGCGGTGAACAGTTTCGGAAATATAACGTCTCCCTGTCTCGCCCCAAAGTAACCGACATACCTAACTCACAGAATCGCTAAACTGAAGTGGCAGTAGGCAGGGCACATAGCTCGTAGAATAGATGGCAGTTAGGGCAGTAAAGTTCTCGAGTGGTTCTTTTTATTGTTTTCGTTGACACATGTTTTTATACTAAACCCATGGTACATTTTATACATTTATTAACTAGTGGAATTTCACGTAACTTTGTTTTCATGGATTTTGATTACAGATAGCTCCAACAAAATTTTGATTATAAATACTTTGAGACCCCATTTCACCCCTATAGGGATCGATTTTGAAAAATCCTTTTATTTATCCTCTACATTTACTGTATCCTGTAATTTTTGGAAAGTAATTATACGAAACATTTGTCTTACTGTTTTTTTTTTCAGGAGCGAGTGGTTATAAGAAGAGTGGAACTTCGTTCAAGTAATTGGCCCTTTACAAGACAAAAAGCCGTGTAGATGTGAGGATTTGTGCACTATTATTGTACCAGCATATTTAATTTCAATAAATTCCTTAAACATGTTTTTGTTTTTTTTTACAGGTCTTGTCATTGCTTCTTCACAAAGTTTGTCGTGGCGGCCGACAGCGTGAGTAAGCCTCAACCCTTGGATACGCAGATGCTTAGCACTACGCTCCCCTTTGAAACCTTCGTTACACGTGGACTTCATGACATGACCCAACCCAACAAATAATAAAAAATATAAAAAGTGAAAAAAAAAAGTGTTTTTATAGGTTTTTGTTTTTTTCTCTATCGTGAAAAAGGTAATACATACATACCAGCATGAAACTTGGTATAATTAAAGTACTACTCCCAAAGTAAAACAACGAATAATAAAAACAGACCAAATGCGAGTCTTACTTGCGCTAAGAAGTCTGAACTGAATGTAAAAAAAAAGATTTTTCAGTAACTCGCGTTGATATTATTATACTATTTTCTATTGGTAAATTCCAGGAGTTTCCCTACGTGATCGAATCAAAAATGAGGAGATCCGTAGGATAACAAAAGTAAACTAAACCAAAGAATCGATAAACATAAATGGCATTGGGCGGGACACATATCTCGTAGAACAGATGGCCGTTGGGACACTAAAGTTATCGAGTGGCGACTACGCATTGTAAAACTGAGCTATGGCAGACCTCCTACTCAGTGGACCAACGACCTGGTGAGGGTCGCGGAAAGCCGCTGAATTCGAGCAGCGCAGGACCGGTCGTTATGGATATCCTTGGTGGAGGAATCAGAAACGAGGAGATCCGTTGGAGATCTAAAGTAACCGACAAAGCTCTCAGAAGTGCTAAATTTAAGTAGCTGTGTGTGGGGCACATAGCTCGTAGAACAGATGGCCTTTGGGGTTGTAATGTTTTCAAGTGGCGACCGCGCACCTGAAAACGTAGCGTAGGCAGGCCTCCCACTCGGTGGACCGATGACCTGGTGAAGGTCGCGGGAAGCCGCTGGATGCGGGCAGCGCAGAACCGGTCGTAGAAGTCTTTGCGGGAGGCCTTTCTCCAGCAGTGGACTTCCTTCGGCTGATATGATGATGATATAAAGGTGAGGTATTTTTTTCCTCCTTATACTTGAGTCTCCTATCCGGGAGGTCGTGGTTCGAACCTTGCCAGTTTTCGGATTTCGATTTCATATGTGCGTTTATCCGACGCTCTTCATCATCATATCAGCTCATATAAATACGTCCCCACCGAGGGGCTCGAGTATTCCTTGAATTAGGGCGATCGGGCTCTTATGGTGAAAGAAAACATCGTGAGGAAACCTGCACGCGGCCTGCGAAAAAATTCGAAGGTTGTGTTTGAAGTCGACCATCCCACACTGGACCCGCGTGGTCAACAAAGCCCAATCGCCATAATTCAGGGTAGGCTCGAGCCCCTCAGTGGAGACGTATATGAGCTGATATGACTTACATGAGTCAGAATAATGGAATATAATATAAAACAGAAACTTATTCAGTAGACAGAGGTGCCAATCTAAAATGATCTAAGCCTTTCTGAATAACTTACTTACGTGGGTTTAATTAAGAAAGTCTTTTCGAAAAAAATCAGATTTTTCCTCGTAACATAAGCGTAGTAGATAACTTAAATCTCCAGTTCCCAATCATAAGGTGTTAATTACTCCGATTAACATCTCTTTTCTCTTCACATTTAGTAAAACTTTTTACAGTTCACCAAAACGAATCCTCCCAAAAAGTCCCACGAAATCCCTTAAAATCCCGTCACCCACTTTAGTTCGATTCCGCTAGTATTTTAACCTTTTTTAGGATTTTTTTTTCTTGTACGCCCGCTCTGTAAACCGCCAATCCGTGCGAATGGTGGCGGCAAAAAAGCGAGCCAAAATGGCGGACCATTCAAACGACACTTTGTCAATGTCGCATTGAACGCGACGAAATGCCAGATTTCCGAACGTTTGGTCAGATTGCGTTTTTCGGCTCAGTGTGAAATGTTGGAACAAAAAGGTTGTGATGTTCGACAAAAAGGTGAGTGTTCATTAGGAACACGGGCGTTACATAATTAAAAACGCTAAAAACGTTGAAAAACCGACATCCTTAGCAACAACTTAGTACATTTTTGCATTTTTATTTTTGGTTTTTGTTAATTTTCTAATAAAGTACTACACCGATTTTATTAAAATTTATATAGGACCACACAGGAAGCACTAGCTTTCAAATAAAAAATGAATCATTAAAATCAGTTCACCCAGTCAAAAGTTTTGAGGAAACACACATAAAAAAAACATACAGTCGAATTGAGAACCTTCTCCTTTTTGGAAGTCACTGAAAATTGGTGTTGGACTCGATAACTGGGCAACTCATAACTCATAATATTTGAAATAAATTGTTTTGAATTTTGAAAGTTTATTAAATCATTATCATATCAGCCGAAAATCGTCGACTTAGAACTAGAAGTATTTCCACGACGACCGGTCCTGTGCTGCCCGAATCCATTGGCTTTCCGCGATCTTCACCAGGTCGTCGGTACACCGCGTGGGTCGCTACTCGAAGAACTTAACTGCCCCATCGGCCATCTGTTCTACGAGCTATGTACCCTGCCCACTGCCACTTCAGTTTAGCGATTCTGTGAGCTTATGTCGGTTACTTTGGTTTTCCTGCGGATCTCCTTGCTTCTTAATCAATCACGCAGAGAAACTCAAAACATGGCACGTTCCATTGCCCTTTGGGTGACCTTGAGCCTTCTTATGAGGTCCATAGTAAGCGACCATGGCTCAGTTCCGTAAGTTTATTAAATATAATTATATAAACCAGTCTTGAGTTTATTAAATACATACTGATGCAATCGATTTTAGAGCGACTCTTCCAGGGGTCTGATTGAGCTGAACTTTGGTATTCCTGGTGACTATATAGACATATAAAGATCTTTTCCCGTAAGTGTACGTGGTCAGCGAACCCATTTATCGACCCAATCACGTATACCACACTGAGCTACTACCGCTCCTAAGGCGATCATTACTTGATGGGTTTGACTGTTAGTCGCATTTTTCTCAACCGTTTTCGTGCTTCGCAAGGCACGTTAAGCCGATGGTGCCGGTAACAGCTGCCAAATGGTGATAGTAACTAAATGGCAGCTGTAACGAGCCCGCTGGAGTTCATAATTCCCATACAAACGTAGTGTTTGATTTATTTGTTAACCAAACAACCGATGTTAAAATATTTTTTTATTAATAATCGAATGACGTTTATATTTATGACGTTATAGTTTATATTATAGACGTCTGTACAGCATTACTTTATTGAAAAACGAAACAGGAATCCATTATTAATCGATAAACTTGTTTTTAAGGTAAAAGACGGAAAGCAAAGTTTATGGGTATTAAATGGATTCCTGTTTCATTTTTCAAAAAAGTAATGCAATACCGACACAGATATAAGTCATCCGATTATTGACATAAAATTATTTCAAAATCGATTCTTTGGTTAACAAATGAATCAATAACTACGTTTGTATGGGCTTTATGAACTCCAGCGGGCCCTTCATCCGTATCAGAGGCAGAGGCCTTATGACGAATTGAAAACTTTAAACAGTGGGGCGAGTCATTACCCCTATAACCTCTACCATCCGGACTTTCCCACGTAACTTTCACATTTTGCTTCAAAGCGTCGTATAATGCGTGCCACTAAAGATGAAACCTGAAACACCAGTAAAACATTAATTTAGGGTAGTGTAGTATAGTGTAGGGTAGGGTAGGGTAGGGTAGGGGAGTTTTGGGTAGGGTAGGGTAGGGTAGTGTAGTGCAGTGTAGTGTAGGGTAGTTTAGTGTAGTGTAAGGTAGTGTAGTGTAGGGTAGAGTAGGGTAGAGTAGGGTAGTGTAGTGTAAGGTGGTACGATGTTCGCCGGGAATACTAGTTATTAATATTATGGTAACCAGTTTTGCTTCTTTTGACATATAGGTGTACCTACCTACACGTCGTAAACCATCTTCCTACTTTGTATTTTTTTTTAAGTTTACGTGGTGTTTCAAGTCTCATCTTTAGTGGCACGCACTATACCTACCACACGTGATATAGTTCGTACTCGTATACGACCAAGTTCAAGCAGCTAGTGACAGCAGTGAAATATAGCTGCGTTGTAGCTAGGCGAGGCAAAAAGCTGGGCGCGATTGATGCTGTCTACATGTGGCATAATATCATGAGCAAGCACGGGTATCGTGAGTTTGCGGCAGGGGTTCCCAAACTGGGCGGTCGCTTTTCAATAAATGAGCTTAGAATGTAGAAAAATATTCAAGGTGTTTTTAGTGTACAAGTCATTTTAAGGGTCCCCAGAAGGTTCGAGTTTCCATACAAACGTAGTTCCGCTTTGATACAAAAACTACATGCCGGATTGAATCCAAACTTGTTAATACATATATTGAGTAGACACATATCAATGTTTGTATTTAGTTTTCGATGTACTAATATAAAACGGAAAAAATAAGAGCAATTTGAAACTATGAGTACAAAACTAATTTAAGCCTTTGTTTAGTTATGTTCAACCGCCTCCGTAGTCCAGAGGCAAAGTTCACTGGCTTTACACAGGAGGTCGTGGGTTCGATTCCCGACGGGGTCAATTGTAAGACTTGGTTTGGTTGGGGGCAGGGCATTTTCTAAGCCCGCCTGGCTACCTACCACCATCTTATCTAAGTCTTGCCGCCAAATATGAATGTTCATATCATTGGTGTGTTCCGGCATAAAGATAAGATAGCCAGTTCCCCATTGCGTTGGGGAATCTCGGTAAGCCCGCTTCCATCTTCGGCAACATCGTCACTTACCACCAGGTGAGATGTTGTCAAGGGCTTACCAATTGTGAATACAAAAAAAAATGTTAGGACGTAACAGAGTGATACCCGAGACAATACAAAAGAAGGAAAGGGACACAGGGTCGTAGATGGGAAGACGAGATAAAAAAAATATCGGGACATACTTGGAAAAGACAAGCGCAGAATCGCATTCGATGGCGAACTCTAGGGGAGGCCTATGCTGGAGACAGCGAGACTAACTTGACGTAACTGTGTCAAAAAATTAAATAAGACTATTGAACTAAATAAGAATATTGGAAGAAAGATTGTGAAATAAAGGCTATTATTATTATTATTAGATATGTATCAATTTAGTATTATGAAAACTAATTACAAACATTGATATATGTCTACTCAATATATCTGCAAAGTTTGGATTCAATGCGGCTTGTAGTTTTTATATTAAAGCGGAACTACGTTTGTATGGAAACTCGAGCCTCCTAGGGTTAAGGTAGGCCCTACTGTAACTAAACTGTAAATAATGATAATGATAATTATAAATCTTTATTAGGAACAAAGTTACGCTACAAATGTTTACAGTGACCCCACACTAGGCAATGACTGTATCGTGGTGGCTATACTATAGTGTACAAGTCATTTAAGGTAGGCCCTACTGTAACTGAACTGTAATGATAGGTAATGATAATTATAAATCATTATTCAGAACAAAGTTACGCTACAAATGTTTACAGTGACCCCACACTAGACAATGACTGTATCGTGGTGGCTATACTATAGTGTACATGTATGTACAAGTCATTTAAGGTAGGCCCTACTGAAACTGAACTGTAATGATAGGTAATGATAATTATAAATCATTATTCAGAACAAATTTACGCTACAAATGTTTACAGTGACCCCACACTAGACAATGTATCGTGGTGGCTATACTATAGTGTACAAGTCATTTAAGGTAGGCCCTACTGTAACTGAACTGTAATGATAGGTAATGATAATTATAAATCTTTATTCAGAACAAAGTTACGCTACAAATGTTTACAGTGACCCCACACTAGGCAATGCCTGTACCGTAGTGGCTATACTATAGTTTAGTACTAATATATATAATAATAAATAAATTCTTTATTTGCAGCCAAAAAGCCATAGTCCAAAATTAAATATAAAATTATACAAAATAAAGTAAAAAGTAAAATGAAAACAGTGCAGTACTGTATAAAGGTACTTTGTTATTTATATTACGTATAACCTATTTTCGATTCTCGTCCTGATGAACGGATAGCCAGTAACTAAATATTGGGCTGTCTAGACTAGCAGCTATCGCTTGCAGGATGATGTTGTCCGAGGCGCGCAATCTTTCCCAGCAGGAAGCTACGCGCGACCTCATCACCGCGAAAAAGTCGGGCACCCCAGCCTCGGCGAACATGCCTGATGCACTGCATTATCGTGGCAGGCGCATGAGGATGCGATATGCGTCATTATACTGCACCCTCATGGTACTGTAGGCTTTACGAGTAAAATTAACCCAGAGTTGACAAGTGTAGAAACACTGGCAGTAGGCATTGAACAATTTCAACTTAACCTCGTCGCTACACTTGCCAAATCTGCGCGCAAGCACGCTACACCTAACCGAGAGCGCCCGCCTCTCACACTCGAAATCCTCATCGTCTCTTAAGTCAGGAGTTAATATATGGCCGAGATATCTAAACCTCTGCACAACCCGAACCACTGAACCATTTAACCATACTTCAAGCACATTCTCCGGACCTCTCCCTGCTTTAAAAATCATCATTTCAGTTTTCAGCTAGTTGTATTTAAGGCCATGAGCATCAGCATAATGCTCACAGATCTTAACCAACTCCCTGAGTCCCTTAATCGAGGGGCTTAGGAGCACCATGTCATCGGCATAGCTAAGATTATTTACACAAACCTCACCCAGATAACATCCAGTGCCGGTGCTCCCCAGCTACTCGATAAGCCCGTTTATGTATACATTGAAGAGATCCGGAGAGGTGAGCCCTCCTTGGCGCACTCCGCATTCCAACCTATAACTGTTGGAGGTCGCGTCGCCCCATTTCACATAGTTGGTTTGGTTTCGGTACCAGTATCTCAGCAGACTCACTACATTTTTGGAAACCCCTGAGCAGAGCAATCTGTTCCAGAGAATTTCATAATTCACTAGATCAATGCCCTGCTCAGGTCCAAAAAGCATCTGTATATTGTGGTATTTCGTCTCCTATAATACTCGATGGTATATTTTAGACTGAGTATAGCAGAGTCCGTCGAGAGACTAGCACGGAAACCAAACTGAGCGTCATCTAACTTAATAGACTTCAGCAGTTCGGGCTGCAACAGTTGCTCAAGCACCTTACCCACAATAGTGCCAAGCGATATCGGGCGGTAATTATTAAAAATACCCAAGTCACCGGTTTTATATTTTGGTATCGGAACTACAAGAGTTTTCATCATATCCGGCGGTAAATATGAATATTTCATACACAAGTTGTACAGACTGCTCAACTTCACACAAAGCTCCCCACCAGCGTGCAGTACATGCTCAATGCTAAGGTTGTCGTGTCCAGGGAATTTGCCCTTCTCCATTTTTCTTATAGTATATCACTTCCTCGGGTGTAAACTGAATGGGCGGATATATACTTTGCTATAGTGTAGTCCCTACTGTAACTGAACTGTATTGATAGGTAATGATAATTATAAATCTTTATTCAGACCAAAGTTACGCAACAAATGTTTATAGTGACCCCACACTAGGCAATGCCTGTGTCGTGATGGCTATACTATGAGATCGAATATATTGGTGTGTTCTAAATTCAAACACCAAAACAGTGATTAAAAAAGCTTTATATTCATTGTTTTCAGTGAATAAAATAAGCTTTTCAGTAGGGCAATGGTATAAAAAACATTTTAGGCTTCTCATTCAAAGTTAAAATAGCTAATAAGTACCTTTTGTCAGTTTAAATTTTTTAGATACATTTCTATCTTAAACCGACAGTGGGGCAACCTCAGGCAAAGTTTGACTGATGCCAGTCGATTTCGGCTGGGTTGAGAACGGAGCAATCAATTACGAGACTATGATGGATGACGGGTAGATGTAAGGATGTGGATGTGGATGTAAAGATGTGTGGGGCACTAGCGTTATTCATTGACGTAAACTTTCGCCCTAAATCGGTAATGTTGGTTTAATACACACTAACTTTTACATTACTACAATACATTAAACAAAATTGTTTCTTCATCAGGCGCCCCGCATTTTGTCCCACGTTCATAGACAAAGTACTGTAATCTCATTGGTCATTATGAGATCTATCCATCGCAACTCCTTGTGTAGAAGTTCTGGCCGCGCGTTTCTTAAAAAGCTAAGTTTAAATTTTAAAGACTTGCGTTTGGAATTCTGACATGTTTTTTTTATAGATTTGTGGCGGCAGCTGTCATCTAGAACGCGCTAGTAAAGTTTATTCGCCACTGAGTATTTAAGTTACTGTTAAAGCCCGTATGTTGGTATATCTTAGGTTTTACTAGTATATCTTAGGATTTACCAACTCGTGTTGGTAGATGTAACTATTTTAGAAATAAAGATACAATATTTCGGGCTTTTACTATTACAGTTTGGTACATGCTAGGTTTTACCAATGACGGTTGGTAACAGTTGGACTTTTAGGTAAATGAATGATTCATCTGTGGCCATCTCATACATCTCCCTCTCATATTCAACTAGTGGCTTTATACTGACACTAAGCGAAGTGAATAACACTAAATATGTTAGGTTCGGTCAGGTTTGATTGACCCCTGGGTAGGAGAATGCTTCGCAGAAGAAGAAATCATCGGTTTTATATGGAGATAGAAGAATAGGCCGTGAAATTGTAAGCCGATTCACAATATACCGTTTACAATCATTTTTCAACATTTAACTTGTCTCTGAGGTAAAACCTAAGATTTACCTTGTCTCTGAGGTAAAACCTAAGATTTACCTTGTCTCTGAGGTAAAACCTAAGATTTACCTTGTCTCTGAGGTAAAACCTAAGATTTACCGAGTGAATGGTAGTAAAAGTTTGAAATGAATGATGATCACCAAGTAAATCTGACTTTTACCATTAGGAGTTGGTAAATCTTAGGTTTTACTGTAAAATCTTGGGATTTACCGAAGTTCGGGGTGTTACACTTGTGTTCATTTTTGTTACATTCAGTATGAGAACGAAGCTCAAGTATTAACAAGGTTAACTTTTTTTAGTTTGATGTGCTTTAAAAGCGTGTTTTTTTATTATTTTTTAACTATATTTATTGCATTTAGATTTACAGGTATATAATGTAAACATAACATGTATGTTATACATTTGCTACTCTAAATACCTACTTACTTACTGTAGGTAGGTACTCTGTTGTAACCTTTTTCTTTCGTCTAATTTTTTGTTTTTTTCTTTTGTTCCATAAATGTAGGTAGTATTTTTTTGGCAGATAGCCAAAAAAATTGCTTCTTGTCTCTTAATTCTAACACAGATATTATATACCAACCTACCACTAGCTACAGAATAAAAATCTATACATATAATAAAACTGTACCGGGACCGTGTCTGTACATGAAATATTTTTGGAAAATAATAACTGTGGTGGACATTACTACAATATAGATGCCAAAATAACAACTTTTGGAATTTGTCTGTCTGTCTGTATGTTCGCGCAGCACACAAAAACTACCAGGCCGATTTTGATGAAATTTTGTATGGTGGTTCCTTACGGCCCGGGTTAACATATTGAATACTTTTTATCTCAGAAAATTGAAGAGTTCCCGTGGAAAAGATTCAAAACCTTAACGCGGACGAAGTCGCGGGCACAGCTATACCATAATAAAAGCAGAATGAAGTAAATTCCTAAACAACATTGTTCTTTTTAAGAGTTTCTTCAGTCCACAAAAATATTGTAGTTTCGCGAAACACATAAAACTTTACGATGTTTTTATGACAATCCGCGTGAGGTTCCAGTGATTGATCGACGGTATACCCAATAGGGTACAATAGTACTTTTATTTCATGTACATTGACGTTTTTACCAAAAATGTGTGTATTTAACGTGACTCTAAATGATAACTAAATAATTTCATTTAATACTTTGTCACGAGTCACGAGCGTCTGTGACGTAACGGTTAGAGCCGCTCGCTACCTCCTGTCGAGTGATGTGGGAGCCAACTTCTCTGGCGTCCCGAGCGGGGATCAAACCGCCAGCAGCGAAAGCCGCGGGAGGTGAGCGTGCCTACAGCTCCGGGACCTACCTTGACAGTAGGTAGTGGTTCTCTTCCACGAGGCACTCGCCTTGCAGAGTACCAGGACAAGCGTCTTGGCGGGAAGGCCTACCGCAACTGGTCCTTGCCTTCGCCTAATGGTGCTGGCAGGAATAGCGGCCCTCACTATACGACCTAGCTGTCGGTGAGTGGGTACGCTATATCATAAACCTGGTAGTTTAGCGTATCAGGTAGATATACGAGAGGGCATGTCCGGGAGGTTGTGGTTTGAATCCTGCCACGTACCAATGTGTTTTCTAATTTCGATTTCATATGTACGGTTATTCGATTCTCTTACGGTGAAGGAAAACATCGTGAGGAAACCTACACACCCGTGCGATGAAACTCGAAGGTTGTGTTTGAAGTCTACCAACTGGCCCCGCGTGGTCGACTAAGGCCCGATCGCCCTAATTCAGGGTAGGCTCGAGCCCCTCGGTGGGGACGCATATTTTTTTTATTTTTTTTTATTCACAATTGGTAAACCCTTGACAACATCTCACCTGGTGGTAAGTGACGATGTTACCGAAGATGGAAGCGGGCTTACCAATATTTCCCAACGCAATGGGGGAACTGGCTATCCCAGAAAATTGAAGAGTTCCCGTGGAAAAAATTCAAAACCTTAACGCGGAGGAAGTCGCGGGCACAGCTATACCACAATAAAAGCAGAATGAAGGAAATTCCTAAACAACATTGTTCTTTTTAAGTTTCTTCAGTCCACAAAAATATTGATATGCGCTGATATGATGACGTTGTCACATAATTACATGAAATCAAACGTTTAGAAGGCTTGTTCTCATTGGCTCTACATTGCTCTCTTAAATTAAATCGCCCATAGATTATTCCCGCGCGCCCCACAAGATTTTGGGTACCTACCTACTTTTTTTTCCTCCGCGGTACCTACCTTCTTCTTTACGTGTAAAAGCGTCTTTATATATATATATATATATATATATATATATATATATATTATCCAATGCCGTGCCCCCGTGGGCCGTGACATGAGATCCGCGATGGTACACTGTGGTCCACTCAAGCAGGTACTCAGGTGCGCTGTGGTTTGGGGTGCCTACCTGATAAATAAATAATTTTCGAAAAACCTAAAAACTTTTAGGTACAAGCTTTTAATATTGCATTGTCACGCGATATACATATGCATGCAAAATTTCAGCTCAATCGGAAACCGGGAAGTGGGTCAAAATAAACTTGCAAGATTTCACCTGAACAAACATATATACAAACATACATCATCATCATCATCATCATGTCAGCCACAAATCGTCCACTGCTGGACAAAGGCCTCCCCCAAGGATTTCCACGACGACCGGTCCTGCGCTGCCTGCATCAATCGGCTTCCCGCGATCTTCACCAGGTCATCGGTCCACCGCGTGGGAGGCCTGCCTACGCTACGTTTTCCGTTGCGCGGTCGCCACTCGAGAACTTTACTGCCCCATCGACCATCTGTTCTACGAGCTATGTGCCCTGCCCACTGCCACTTCAGTTTAGCGATTCTGTGAGCTATGTTGGTTACTTTAGTTCTCCTGCGGATCTCCTCGTTTCTGATTCGATCACGCAGAGAAACCCCGAGCATAGCACGCTCCATTGCCCTTTGGGTGACTTTGAGCCTTCTTATGAGGCCCATAGTAAGCGACCATGTCTCAGTTCATACATACATTGCAAGTTAATTAAAAGCTTTTAAAATACTTTTTGCCGCGGTTTTTTGTTCTTAAAGCTTTATTTTTGATCCCTGAATAGAAAAATGATTTACATTTAACGTCGTATCCAAAAGATTTCATTTTACCACTTTTTCGGCGTGATTAATATCTATGCCCATGCCAAATTACAGCTTTTGTAGTAATAAGAGTATCTGAACTAGGCCGCGGACAGACAGACAGACGGACGAAACTATAAGGGTTCCTTTCCTTATTGACTACGCAACCCTAATACTAAATGAATTACTTAAAACATAATGACCAATATCGACTTCGAAAAATCCTCCTCCTTTTTCGAAGTCGGTTGAAAAATATTGGTCCTCTGCATGTTTTCTTATATATTTTTTTTATTCACAATTGGTAAGCCCTTGGCATCATCTCATCTGATGGTAAGTGACGATGATGCCGAAGATGAAAACGGGCTTACCAATATTTCCCAACGCAATGGAGAACTAGCCATCTTATCTTTAAACCGGAAGTCCGGAACACATCAATGTTGTTAACACTGATGTTTGGCGGCAAGACTGAATGCCCCACCATCAACCAAACCGAGTCTTACAAGTTTACCCCACCGGGAATCGAACCCGCGACCTCCTGGTGTGAAGCGAATGAAATAACCATTACGCTACGGAGGCAGTAATTCTTCGCCTCCTACAGTGATCGAAATAGCTAGAGTATAATTGCCTAAAGGTCGCGAGAGGATATAACATAGTTTTTTTAAAACTACCAAATTATTATAAATAAATAATAAATAATTCTTTATTGCAGCCAAATACAGCCATAGTACCAAATAAAACAAATTGAAATAAAAAATAAATTAATATTAGGTATATATGGCCTAAAAGTCACGTCACTTCTTATTCTCATTTTAATGCACAGATAGCCAAGTCAGGATCTGATGATGAGATCCCAGGAAAGCCTTAAAATTTTATAGGCACGTATTACTTATTTCGTATATTTTATAAAGCTATTCGAAGCGTAGCGTCGGTGGCTCAACCGGTAACGACTCGATCCTCCTAACCAGAGGTTCCAGGTTCAAATCCGGACGGCCAATGTACCAATGAGTTTTTCGAAACTTGCGTACATATACTCACCGATTGCTTTAACGATGAAGGAAAACACCGTGAGGAAACCTGCACACACCTGCGAAGAAACTCGAAGGTTGTGTGTGAAGTCGACCAACCTGCACTGGGCCCGCGTGGTTGACTAAGGCCCGATCGCCCTTATTCAGGGTCGAGCCCCTCGTTGGGGACGTATATGAGCTGATATGATGATGATGATAAGTTACTGCTATTCCTTTTAATTTCATTTTTGCGCAGTGACTGAGTAACTAATTCGCCCTAATTTAGGGTAGGCTCGAGCCCCTCGGTGGGGACGTATATGAGCTGAAATGATGATGAATGAAGACTGAGTAACTAAAACCAGCTTTGCGATGACTCAAAGTTTTCTAGACATCTCTAAAAACCCACGACCCGGAATACATATTTAATCAATATATTTAGAGGTTTTAACAAACTCCATGTTAAACTACATTAAATTAATAGTACCTATTAATTTAATGTAGTTTAACATGGAGTTTGTTAAAACCACGTTAAGTAATTATTTTATAACCAGTGATCGGAATAGGTAGAGTTTAACTGTTAAACTCTACCTATTCCGATCACTGGTTATAAAATAATTACTAACTGAGTACACATACTGTATCACTTTTATCAGTAACTACAGCCACAGTAAAAATATATTTTATTTCTACTATGTCTACAGCGAACTATACTTGACAGAGTTGATAGTTTCTAAAAAAACCTCAGTTTTCAAAAAAAAACCGTATTCTTTAAACTCATCCTTGAAAATTTTCGATGAAGTATGTACTCAGCCAAAGTAACTAGTATGTACTCAGCCAAAATAACTAGTATCTCATCTGTAACTCAGCGAGCAATTGTTTTTTTTAACCCATGGCGGCGCTACTTAGCACGCGAAAGGCTCTTGACCGAATTGAATATAACAGTTTTTTTATTGTTAGATAGGTTGTCTCGAAGTTGGTTCCATCTAAATTTTAGCAAATTATTCTTAGAGGAGGCCTACGAGGGCTGTTTGATAAGTACCCGTTTATGGCAAAAAAACATATTTTTTTTATATATGCATTTATTTTTCTACGTAGTCACCTTTTAACTCTATACACTTGTTCCACCTATACTCAAGCTTCAATAAACCATACAAAAAGTATGATTTTGGAAAGTCATTAAAATAGGCCTCTGTGGCGGCAATGACTTCGTCATTTGATCCAAATCGCTTACCACCGAGCCATTTTTTTAGGTTGGGAAACAAAAAGAAATCGCATGGGGCCAAATCTGGAGAATACGGGGGGTGAGGCAATAGTTCGTAACGTAACTGTGCTAATTTAGCCGTCACAACTCTGGACGAATGAGCCGGGGCGTTGTCGTGATGAAACAGTACTTTTTTCTTTTTTAAATGGGGTCGTTTGTCCTTTAAGACGGCGTCAAATTCATCCAATAAATTAGCATAGCACTGCCCTGTTATCGTTTTCCCCTTTTCTAAGTAGTCAATATGTATAATACCCTGCGAATCCCAAAAAACAGTCGCCATGACCTTTCCAGCCGATGGGACGGGTTTGGCTTTCTTTGGAGCAGGTTCACCCGGTAAAATCCACTGCTTTGACTGCTCTTTTATTTCCGGGGTGTAGTGGTGAACCTACGTTTCGTCCACGGTTACGAAACGACGCAGAAACTCCTTCGGGTTACGTTTGAACACGTCCAAACACTGCTCCGAAGTAGTCAGTCGGTTCCGTTTTTGCTCCTCCGTGAGTAAATGCGGCACCCACCTCGCCGATACTTTCTTCATACCCAATTTTTCTTCTAATATGTGTTGTACCCTCTCGATTGAAACGTTTACATTATCAACGATTTCTCGGAAGTTTTATTCGGCGGTCGGCTAAAACGATATTTTCAATTTTCTTAACCATATCGTCTGTAGTCACCTCAATTGGCCGGCCTGGGCGATCCTTATCAAAGACGGTTGTTCTCCCCCGCTTAAACTCGTTATACCAATATCTGACGGTTGTCAAAGAAGGAGCACATTCATGGTAAACCGCTTGCATTCTTACTTTTATTTCATCACATGTTTTTCCTTCCAAAAACAAGAATCTAATTACAGACCGATACTGTTTTTTACAGACCGATACCGATATTTTTTTTCTTTTTCCCGCCTCTGAAAAATGGCTTAAAAAGGTGGTATACTTATTTTCGGCCAGTGATATTAATATATTTAGTAAACAGGTACTTATCAAACAGCCTAGGTATGTCCAACAGTGGTCGTCCTTCGGCTGTTATGATGATTTGGTTCAGTATTTTGATAGGAAATTAATTAACAACCAATAACGTCCCCCTAATGGGGCACGGGTCGCATCCTAAGGCTATAACTCCGCACACGGGGGTCAAGTCAGTGTTTCCCGATTCCTATAATAGTTTAGGGATCTTCAAGGCAAGAGTGAATAGGCATTATTTGAGTTCATCATCACCTACCATCAGGTGAGTTGCAGTCAAACGCACTCAAATTTTTAATAAAAAAAGTCCGGTTAGGCGGAGATTGCGGGCCTAGTGCCGAACCACACTGTCACAAGTCGTTCAAGCCTCCTCTAAGGCATCAGACACGGCTTAGTGATAGCAACCGACACCAACGGCTTAGTGATAGCAACCGACACCAACGGCTTAACGTGCCTAGGGAAGCACGGTAACGGTCAAAAAAAATGCCACTACTGGTCAAACTCATCTTGGTAATGACCGTGCTTCAGATCTATTAACCTCGGCGATTAACTCAACTACCTAAATCACACTGAGTTACATCCCCTTCGGCCGTCTACAGAACCGGAGTTTCGGAACTGGTTCCGTACGAGGCTTTTAAATTACTTGTATGGAACTGGTTCCCTACGAGGCTTTTTTTTTACCTGTATGGAACTGGTTCCGATCAAGTAATTATTATATTTCATCAGCCGTGTACGGAACTCACGTGGCCAGATGCTGGCCGACTTTATGGAGAAGGAGAGCCTCTTTATGATGAACTCCTTCTTTAAAAAGTCAAAACAGCGGAAGTGGACATGGTTGCATCCCAATGGCGTAACAAAAAACGAGATAGACTTCATCTTGTCGACAAGGAGGCAAATATTCAATGATGTCTCCGTGATCAATTCAGTCAAAACAGGAAGCGATCACCGGATGGTCAGAGGCACATTGAATCTAAAGACCAAGCTAGAAACCCTTCGGCCGTAAAGATGTCGACTGATGAAGTCTACGCTCCGACCAGCGCCAATCCAGCTCCAAAACCCCGAGAGCTTTCAGCTCGAGTTGCACAATCGTTTCGAATGCCTAGGAGACTGCTAGAATGTGGACGATTATAATGACAGGTTCGTGGAAATTGTCCAAACGGTCGGATCTAAGATTTTAAAACTCGCCGTTCAAACAGAACCAAAAAAATCTCAGACTTCACCAGCAACTTCATGGAAGAAAGACGTAGATTGGTTTTGCAGTCCTCTGAAGACGCTACTCAGTATCGGCAACTAAACAGGCAGATCTCTAAGTCCCTAACTCGCGATTTACGCCAATATAATACAAATTGTATTAAAGAGGCGATTGAGCACAACAAAGGCTCAAAAGTGTTCGCGAGAGATCTGTCTGTTGGACAAAGCCAACTGACCAAGCTGAAGACTGAGGATGGCAGGACCATGTCGTCTAAGACTGAGTTGCTGGAAGAAGTTGAGAAGTTCTATGGACAATTGTACAAGACCACACGTTTGCCTGTCAGCGATCTGGCTGAAGACCCAAGAGCCAGACTAACCCGACACTATACCGAAGATATCCCGGACGTCAGCCTGTACGAGATTAGAATGGCTCTCAAACAGCTCAAGAACAACAACGCACCGGGTGATGATGGAATTACGGCTGAACTTCTGAAAGCAGGTGGATCACCGGTACTAAAAGCTCTTCAGAAGTTATTTAATTCCGTTATACTCTAGGGACAAACGCCTAAGGCATGGCACAGAAGTGTGGTCGTGCTTTTCTTCAAAAAGGGTGACAACACCCTGCTGAAGAACTACAGACCCATCTCACTTCTGAGCCATGTCTACAAGCTGTTTTCGAGATTCATTACGAATCGTCTCGCACGCAGGTTTGAAGACTTCCAGCCTCCCGAACAAGCCGGTTTCCGAAAAGGCTTTAGTACCATAGACCACATACATACGCTGCGGCAGATTATACAGAAGACCGAAGAGTACAATCAGCCACTATGCTTGGCGTTTGTGGACTATGAGAAGGCCTTTGATTCAGTCGAAACCTGGGCTGTTCTACAGTCTCTCCAGCGGTGCCAAATTGACCATCGATACATCGAGGTATTGAAGTGCCTGTATGAAAACGTCACCATGTCGGTTCGCCTCCAGGACCAGAACTGGAAACCTATCCAGTTGCAGCGAGGGGTGAGACAGGGAGACGTTATATCTTCGAAACTGTTCACCGCCGCCCTGGAAGATGTTTTTAAGCTTCTGGACTGGGGTGGACTCGGCATCAATATCAACGGCGAGTACATATCCCACCTCCGATTCGCTGACGATATCGTGGTCATGGCTGAGACTATGGAAGACCTAAGCACAATGCTCGATGGCCTCAGTAAGGTCTCTCAACAAGTGGGTCTTAAAATGAACATGGACAAGACGAAAATAATGTTAAATGTCCGTGTCGCACCCACTCCTCTAAAGGTTGGAGACTCTACACTGGAAGTTGTTGACGAATATGTATACCTGGGACAAACAGTCCAGCTAGGTAGGTCCAACTTCAAGAAAGAGATCAATCGACGAATCCAACTCGGCTGGGCAGCGTTCGGGAAGCTTCGCAATATCTTCACGTCCCAAATACCGCAGTGTCTCAAGACTAAGGTCTTTGACCAGTGTGTGTTGCCAGTGATGACTTACGGAACTGAGACATGGTCGCTTACTATGGGCCTCGTAAGAAGGCTCAAGGTCACCCAAAAGGCAATGGAGCGTGCTATGCTCGGAGTTTCTCTGCGTGATCGAATCAGAAACGAGGAGATCCGCAGGAGAACTAAAGTAACCGACATAGCTCACAGAATCGCTAACTCCGGTTCTGTAGACGGCCGAAGGGAACTGAAGTGGCAGTGGGCAGGGCACATAGCTCGTAGAACAGATGGCCAATGGGGCAGTAAAGTTCTCGAGTGGCGTCCGCGCACCGGAAAACGTAGGGAACCAGTTCCATACAAGTAATTTAAAAGCCTCGTACGGAACCAGTTCCGAAACTCCGGTTCTGTAGACGGCCGAATGGGTTACATCCGCTTCACACTGATAGGAGATTAACAAAAACAAAAAATGATGCAACATTGTGCTTTGTTGTTGTAAATGAATACGGTTTAGGGTAAAACCAGGATAGTTGCCCCAGGGTTATAGTTGCCCCGATTGTAATTAATCTAGTTTCGCGTATGAATCGCATGCTATTTTACTAATCTATCGAAAGATTCTCCAATTACCACTAAGTTGACCATGTCTCATGTCTCTGTGCAATTGCATGGGAAGGGAAAATGCGATCAAAGTTTTTGCGGGGTAGATGTCCTGTTTTTCAGAGTATACATTTATCCTAAAAGTAATTTACATGGATTAGGCAACTATCCCCTATGTGGGATAGATGGCCCAAAATATAGAGGTCCGCAAAAATCGCTAATACTTTAAAAATATTAAAGATAATGTTTTTTACTTTCATAAATTTGTAGATAAAAGACCAAAGTACCGGCCAGTCTTACAAATAAAGTATGTATTTTGTTTTTTGTACTGGGAGATATAGCGTGATTTCAAAAAGTGTGGCAACTTGTGACACGACGGGTAGGAAGGTATACTAGGGCGTAGGTTCTTAAAAAATGCCGTGTGTGTTTAGAAAATTAAATGAAAGGAAAAAGACCCGTAATAGGTCTTAATTGTAAAGTATTAAGGTATGAATTTATTAAATTTATTATGATTTGTTATGACGATCGAGTTTTGGTTTTTTTGATTGAAAAGTCAGATGGATGAAAAAGAAAAAGAAATAGATGGAATGAAAAGAAGATCGGATAAAAGGAGAACGAATAACTGCGCACCGCGCTACAAACTATCCGGCTTTTACCCTATAACATAATTATTACAACGTGTTTATCTTTTCCAAATAGTAATCATTCATTTCGATGATGACCTCCAAAAAATCCCGCTCTGAAAGAGTTGATTATTGTAAAGCTGGAATTGCCAGTAAAAACAAAATGATAAGACAAAGTGGCCTCGATGCTCAATCAGCAAACACTCGCGTGACAATATGTTTTTTTTGCTATGTATCTATGTACTTATTCTATGAGTATATATTTTCAAACCATCATCATATCAGCTCATATACGTCCCCACCGAGGGGCTCGAGCCTACCCTGAATTAGGGCGATCAGGCCTTAGTCGACCACGCGGGCCCGGGCGGGTTCCTCACGATGTTTCCCTTCGCCGCAAGAGCTTTGGATAAACGTACATATGAAATCTAAATTAGAAATCACATTGGTACCTGGCAGGGTTCGAACCACGACCTCCCGGACAGGAGGCGGCGGCCCTAGCCGTTACGCCACCGACGCTCTTTACGCCACTGTTTCAAACCATATAAGTACCTAATTGCCATACTTTCATACTTTGTTACGAACATAGGGACAATAATAAGTATTCAGGGAAAAATCACACACGGTCTCCTGGCCCCGAACTAGGATTCCCTGTATTATTGGGACCAAAGACTGATATACATACTTAAGTAGGTTTAAATACATTCGTTCATGTTCCACCTTTACGCACGAAGCGTTTATCTTCTTCCTTCATCATGCGAACGGCCAAGGAGTGGAATTCCCTGCCGGCGTCTGTATTCCCCGATTCGTATAATTTAGGAATCTTTAACATGAGAGTGAATAGTCACTATTTGAGCTGGCGTGTTACTTCCTCGGCTGCATCGGCTCTTACCATCAGGTGAAGTGCATCTAAACGCACTCAAATTAATTAAAAAAATATTAAAAATATTTACCACTTAAAGATATTTAACAACCAGACATAGATCAAAAATTTTTCGTCACACGAATGTTTGCCCTGGAGTGGGACTCGAAGTTAAGACCCACGACACAGCAGACAGGGGCCCTTACAACTGGACCACCGGGTCAGTCAATACTCCGGGTACTCGTAGGTACATACAACGGACCACAAAAGGCATTTCAAAAAAGGAATGACGGAACAAAAAAAAATGGCGGCGAAATCCTATACGTTCGACAACCAAACAGTAACCAAAAAAATATTTTTTTTTACTGTTATGGCTTCTTATGAGATCATGCCAAGGGCTTATCAATATGTGGATTTAAAAAAACAACAATAACCTTCCATAAGAAGCCGATTGTCAGTTCGCAAATAGTTATTTGTGCCACTGCCAATAATGAGAGCCATTGTACTCATAACATGAGTGCTAGTTTGTGCCACAAAGCGAAGCTGAGTGGCGCAATAGACAGCACGAGTGTTACAATGGATAATTGCATGCAGTGGCATACAATACTTTTTCTACGACCATGAAGTAAATAAAAAAAAATTGTCATAAACAATAAATCATATATTGAATTTTTGAAGCCAAAGCCAAAAAATAAAAATATTTAAAAAGTTTCATTGTAGTACAGTTGTCTCGTTTTGAAGTGAGAATTGTAAAACGACTTGTAGGATTAATTACTTTTGTGGTTTTTGAGGTTATGTATTAAGCAAATTATCAAATGGGAGTAGAAAACTAGTTAAATGCAAGTATTTTTTCAATACAAAGTTGACTTATTATTTGTTACACGATTTGTACGGAATTTAAAATTATTTTGTTGAACTGTCTAATGAGTTTCTTGAAGAAAATCGTTGAATTTAGTAGCGGCCACAGTAAATTTTTTTTTTATTAATTTTTAACGTGCGTAAGGGGCCGTCCATAAATTACGTCATCGATTTTTGGTGATTTTCGACCCCTCCGCCCTACAATCATCCTATAGTCATTATCTAAAGACCCACCCACCCCTCTCGCAAAACTGAATACATTTCCAGTAATTGTTGACAGAATTCAATCAATTGCAAATTCTAGAAAAATAGCTTTAACATTATAACGGAAATAGGTACATTAAATTTGTTATGATCTTTACTTCTGCGTAATATAGAAATATTTTCATTTACGCTGTTAGTGTTAGGTTTGGAATATAATGAATAAGCTCAATAATTATTAATATTAAATGTAGCCAATCTGTAGTAATCCGGGTGGCGAGGGGGTGAGGTCGGAATCTAGAGAGCGGCAGGGAGTGTCCATATTATATGTTAGTACTAATATTTTTACTTTACTTTACTAATGTATAAAATTTGTGGTTATTCAATTTTGTGCGTTATTTGTTATTTATTTAACAACGTCATCAAAGAAAAATTTACTAGGGTCTCATGAATAGTTGCACCGCGAACTGAAGAGGTTTGAGCCCCTAACATACTTAGTAGCACTAAAAGCATTAAATAAACCTTATTACACAGTAAAAAAACAATGCATTCGTTGACTTATATTTTTAGGGTTTCGTACCTCAAAAGATAAAAACGGAACCATTATCTAGTGTCTATCTATCTGTCCGTCCGTCCGTCTGTCACAGCCAATTTGCTCAGAAACTACCAGACCGATTAAGAAATTTGGTGAACTTAAGCACAGTATTACGATGTGGCTTACAGTAGCGCAACGCCTATTATGTCGCACGGTGCCACCACGGCGTAGGTACTAGCCTGTGGCCACCCTGGCAAACTCGCGGAGTTTGCCAGACTGTGCCCCGCCGCCCGCTGCCCGGCACCCTTCCGTTGCTCTGCGTAAGTACTTTCGTTGCACTACTTTAAGCCGCTATACTGTGACTTAAGAATAAATTCGTTTTAAACATGGGGGCCACTTTTAGGGGTGTAAAACGGAAAATTTTAAACAAAATTTTGCAAACTGTACTATGTGCCATCTGTAATATGTACTATCGCCCTGATTCAGGGTAGGCTCGAGCCCCTCGGTGGGGACGTATATGAGCTGTAATGATGACTATGTGCCATATCAAATGGGTTTGTTGTGAAACGCTAATGTATTCTTTTATAATGTGAAGATAAATTATTTTAAATTTTAAATATGCTTTAGATTCTCTCAACAAACCCTTTTCATTTTTTATATAGTTTGCAAAACTTTTTTACAAATTATGTACTGAGAGGTCTAGTACTGTTGGTAGTTAAAGTTTTGTTGCTGAACCCTGTTCGTGTGACCCGAATCGCACTTGGCCGGTTTTTAAATTATTCCGATTACTTATGAATATTCCAGCTCAGATAAAGAGTATAAATATCGGAGCGGGTATTATCTGCGAGTTAAATCAAATCCTATATTCATCCGATTTCTGTGAGCCAAAACAATTTAGATTCCATCATCCAAAGAAAATGGAATAATATCATCCAACGAGTAGGTGAAGAGAGGGTTCCCCATACCTTTGTCGTTCATATTCCTCTTTTTTTATTTTTTTTTACCGATTTTAAAACAGAATATAAAACAATTACATACATGTGTACATGTGCACCATTAAACCTGAATTGTTTATCTACGTGCTCACAGTCGTCTACTTAAACGCACGAAGCTTTTTGCTCATCCTTAATTGTGCAAATGATCAAGGAGTGGAATTCTATGCTGACAGCGCCTGTGTTCCCTGATTCGTGTAATTTAGCAATCTTTTAGGCGAGAGTGAATGGGCACTGTTTAAGTTTGCGTGATTCATCCTCGGCAGTGTTTACACTACCATCAGGTGAAATGCTGCCAAACGCTCTATTTTTTTGTAAAAATAAAAGTCATATAATTTAGGAATCTTCAAGGCGAGAGTGATTAGGCACTACTTAAGCTTGCGCGATCCTTGGCAGCATCTTCACCACCATCAGATAAAATGATGCCAAACGAAGTCAAATTTATAATAAACGTAAACATACAAAACTCAATAACTGAATTTGTTCCTGAAATAAAGAATTCTGTGCGGGAAATAACCTTGCAATTAACCAACTAACGTTTTTTTTCGAATTTTTGACAGATATTTTGTACAAGTAAGTGATTTAGTTCAGTTGTTAGGCTTTTGTGTTGATCATCTACATACTATAAGGGCGCAGTCAAAAAAAATCCGCAATTACCCATTATCAATCCGCTCAAAAAGCGATTTCGGTGGCGAGTTTCCCACCTGAAACGGGAAGCGGGAACTCCTGTTTTCATACTTTTCCGTAGTCGGGTTTTATTTTATTTTATTTCCATATTTTTTGTGCTCAGAGTAGAACGCCACCCTACCTTGCTACCCGCTTTCTTTTGATACCAAACACGATATGAATATCTAATAGAAAAAAAATTGGGTTTTGTAATTCACCCATAAAATCCGCCATGTTGGTTTTTTTAAATGCTATATATACGAGTATCCTATGACACGCGGAGTGATGGCACGAATCCAAAAATACTACATTTCTCAAGATCAGTTAAGTAGTTTAGAAAATACGAGGGAACAGATGAACATCCATACATACACACATATAGACTGTCAAAAACATAACACTCCTTTTTTTGTAGTCGGGTAAAAAAGATCACTTAGAATGGTTGGTTGGGTCATATTTACCCGTGGAAAGGGCGGGGTATTAACTGCACGTCAACTTCACACTATTAATAAAAAAAAAACCCGTAGCAAAATGTCGCGGGTCATAAGACCCAACCAAACAGACGACTGGTTAATGAATGAAATAAGAGACCCAAATACATATAACAGAACTAGCTGTTTCCCGCGGCTTCACCCGAGTGGACACCGTTTCTATTACTTTTCGTGAGTGCGCAGTGCGCGAGCAGCAAGCGGTTCGCGAGCGTGGGAAATAGTAGCCTGCGTGTTAATCCAGGTCCTAATCTGTCTACCTACCAAATTTCAGACAGATTTGTTCAGATTTTTTTTGCGTGAAAGACTAACAAACATGCATCCATACATTCTTACAAACTTTCGCGTTTATAATATTAGTAGGATGAATCATTAATTAACGTTTTGGGTTTTCCCATATGATTCTGTTCTAACTCACAGATAACACCCACACACCCTATTAAGGTCATTGAACAATTACGCTAGTTATATAGTTCAATGATTAAGGTTTATGAAAACGGAGTTTCTCGAAGGTCATTGTTTTTTTTTATTTATTTATTTTAGGAAGACTAACAGCAAAATATTAAATAGTACATAAAACTTATAAATAAATACAGTGCTATATATAAGTCTCAGTTATAATAATTTTGAAAAAGTTAAAAATGTATATATATATATATATATATATATATATATATATATATATATATATATATATATATATATATATATATATACGGATACGGAAGGAGCAGGTGTACGGTAGGACGTGGGTTTTTAAAAATGCCGTATACGTGCTCACTTTTTTTTTTGACTTAAAAGACCTCAAAAAGTACAAAGAAATTAAAAAGGGTATTTACACATAAAATAATTTACACAAAACATAATTTAACTTACCCAAGATGGGTCTTTAATGAAAGCAGGAAGATATTTCAATTTAATTTATTTTTAATAAAAATATTGAAGGATGGAAATGTTGAAGAATTAGGGTTTTAAGACACATGTGAGCGCATGCGTAATGGAACAAATAGATGGAATGAAAAGAGGTCGAATGAAAAAAGAACGAAAAACAGCGTTACCGCGCTACAAAAAAACTAGAAACTGACTACGGAAAAGTATTAAAATAAGAGTTTCCCGCATGAAATCATAGCCTCTATTTTTTCCTTCATGTGGGGTAATAGTTGTGGTCGCAAGAAATAATTTTTGATTACTATAGTGCTTGCGACTACGGCTATTATCCAGTTGAAGGAAAAAATAAAGTGATTTCAGGCCGAAAACTATTGTTTTCATAATTTTCTGTAGTCGGGTTTTAGTTTTTTTAACTTTTTTTTAACAACACCACCCTACCTTGCTACCCGCGGCCGCGTGTCGTGTCGCTTGATTGTAGCGCGCGTACATTGAGCCGTCGCATAATTTCGCTCGTAAGACCATTTGCTAAGAAATTAAAAATATTTGCTTATGTAATGTATATATATTTAGAATGCGCTAGTCAAGACGTATGAATATCTAAAAAAAATTAAAGTCACTATAAAATCAGCCATGTTGATTTTTTCAATGCTATATATCCTATAACACGCGGAGTAATGGCACAAATCCAGCGACACCACATTTGTCAAGCTTAACCGTCTCTGCTCAGAGGCAAAGTTCACTGGCTTTACACAGGAGGTCGCGGGTTCGATTCCCGGCGGGGTCAATTGTAAGACTCGGTTTGGTTGGTGGTAGGGCATTTTCTAAGCCCACCAGGCTAGCTACCACCATCTTATCTAAGTCTTGCCGCCAAATATCAATGTTTATATCATTGGTGTGTTCCGGCATGAAGATAAGATAGCCAGTTCCCCATTGCGTTGGGGAATCTAGGTAAGCCCGCTTCCATCTTCGGCAACATCGTCACTTACCACCAGGTGAGATGTTGTCAAGGGTTTACCAAAAGTAAATAAAAAAAAATTGATCGGTTAAGTGGTTTAGGAAATACGAGGGAACAGATGAACATACATACATACATAGACAGTCAATAGCGTAACCCTGCTTTTTTCGTAGTCGGATAAATATATATTGATCTCCTCTAATTACTTACAGGCACTAAATGTGAGGCCACCGAAATCGCTTTTTGAGCCGATTGATAATGGGTATTTGCGGTTTTTTTTTTGACGGCGCTCTTATGTATGTAGTTGATTAATGGAAAAGCCTAACAACTGAACTAAATCACTTACTTGTACAAAATATCTGTCCAAAATTCGAAAAAAACGTTAGTTGGTTAATTTGAAAGGTTGTTTCCCGCACAGAGTTCTTCATTTCATGAGCAAATTCAGTTTTTGAATTTAGTATTTTTACGTTTATTTTAAGTTTGATTGCGTTTGACAGCATTTTATTTGATGGTGGTGGAGATACTGCCAACGATCGCGCAAGCTTAAGTAGTGCCTATTCACTCTCGCCTAGAAGATTCCTAAATTATGTATATGACTTTTATTTTTATAAAATCGAGCGTTTGGCAGCATTTCATCTGATGGTGGTGGAGATACTGCCAAGGATCGCGCAAGTTTAAATAGTGCCTATTCACTCTCGCCTTGAAGGTTCCTAAATTATATATAAGACTTTTATTTTATATAGAATAGAGCGTTTGGCAGCATTTTATCTGATGGTGGTGGAGATACTACCAAGGATCGCGCAAGCTTAAGTAGTTCCTATACACTCTCGCCTTGAAGATTCCTTAATTATGAATATGACTTTTATTTTTATAAAAAATTAAACGTTTGGCAGCATTTTACCTGATGGTAGTGAAAACACTGCCGAAAATATATCACGCAAACTTGAACAGTGCCCATTCACTCTCGCCTTAAAGATTGCTAAACTATACGAATCAAGGAACAAAGACGCCGTCAGCATAGAATTCCACTCCTTGATCATTTGATCGTGACAAAGGTATGGGAACCCTCTCTTCACCAACTCGTTCGATGATATTATTCCATTGTCTTTGGATGATGGAATCTAAATATGTTTGGCTCACAGAAATCGGACGAATATAGGATTTGTTTTAACCCGCAGATAATACCGACTCCGATATTTGTACTATTTATTTGAACTGGAATATTCATAAGTAATCGGAATAATTTAAAAACCGGCCAAGTACGATTCGGGTCACACGAACAGGGTTCAGCAACAAAACTTTAACTACCAACAGTACTAGACCTCTCAGTACATACTTTGTAAAAAAGTTTTGCAAACTATATCGTGTTATGTATCAAATGAAAAGGGCTTGTTGTGAGAATCTCAAATATATTTTAAATTTAAAATTATTTATCTTAAAATTATAATAAAATACATTAGCGTCTCACAACAAACCCATTTGATATGGCACATAGTACAGTTTGCAAAATTTTGTTAAAAACTCATTTATTCCTTTGGGTCACCGACTGTTTTAAAGTCACAGTATTACAATATAGCGGCTTACAGTAGTGCAACGAATTTACTTACGCAGAGCCACGGAAGGGAACTTGCAGGGCAGCGGGCGGCGGGGCACAGCCTGGCAAACTCCGCGAGTTTGCCAGGCTGCGGCTGGCTACAGGCTAGTACTACGCCGTGGCGGCACCGTGCAAAATCAAAGGTGTTGCGCTACTGTAAGCCATATCGTAATACTTTGCTTAAGTGCACCAAATTTCTTAATCGTTCTAGTAGTTTCTGAGCAAATTAGCTGAGTATGACAGACGAACGGACGGACAGACATTAGACACTAGACAGTGGTTCCATTTTTATCTTTTGAGGTATGAAACCCTAAAACTGTAAGTCATTCAATTCGTACATTCATTCAAATTGTGTTTTTTATCTAAAGAAAGTTCTCGACGAGCACATTCTAAAAATATACATTTATCACATGCAAATGTTTTTATTTTCTTAGCAAATTGTCTCACAAGCGACATTATGGAACGGCTCAATGTACGCGCACTACTATCAAGCGACACGACACGCGGCCGCGGGTAGCAAGGTGGGGTGGCGTTCTACTCTGAGCACAAAAAATATGGAAATAAAATATTTTTTTTTTTTTTTAATGCACAATTGGTAAACCCTTGACAACATCTCACCTGGTGGTGACGATGTTGCCGAAGATGGAAGCGGGCTTACCAAGATTCCCCAACGCAATGGGGAACACTAAAACTAAAACCTGACTACTGAAAAGTATGAAAACAGAATTTCCCGCCTACCGTTTAAGGCGGGAAACTCTTGTTTTCATACTTTTCCGTAGTCGCGGGTTTTAGTTTTTTTTTAACTTTTATTGTTTATTAGTTAGATTAGAGAAGTTCAATTTTTTTTTATATTTCATAGACCTGTCTAAAATACATAACAAGTCTCTAATATCGATTGAATATTTAATGTTTTTGATCAAAATATAGTAATATGAACATCACTTCAGTCACATCAGCTCATATACGTCCCCACCGAGTGGTACGTATACTGAATACGTACCCTGAATTAGGGCGATCAGGCCATAGTCGAACATCACTTAAAATGATTTAATATATCATTCCGAAAAATTTATTGAAATAACACTGTTTAAAATCCGGGTCATATTGACCCACCATAAAGTCCTTGTATTGATTTTCTACCATACAAAGACCGCGTTAATCGTATTGATGTAGGTACCTAACTATACACGGTATTTTAAGCCTTTTCGATATAAATCCATATTGTTGTCCTGGCCAAACACATGCGAGCAGCGCTAAACTCATACTAACATATCAGCTCATATACGTCCCCACCGAGGGGCTCGAGCCTACCCTGAATTAGGGCGTCAGGCCTTAGTCGATCACGCGGGCCCAGTGCGGGTTGGTCGACTTCACACACAACCTGCGAGTTTCTTCGCAAGCGTGTGTAGGTTTCCTCACGATGTTTTCCTTCACCGTTAAATCAATCGGTAAGTATATGTACGTAAGTTTTTGAAAAACTCATTGGTACATTGGCCGTCCAGATTTGAACCCGGTACCTCTGGTTAGAAGGACCGAGTCGTTACCGGTTGAGCCACCGACGCTTAAATTACTATGTAAACTCATACATATCTGTCGTGTAATTTAAAAAAGGAACGATCTTTTACTCCGAAACATGGCAACCAAGGAGTTAACTTATCACAAAGGTTTTATTTAAATTTCGAACTGACTTACAAATAGATAACTGTTTATTGAAAAAAAAACAAAAAACAACCAAAAAAACCTTTGGCGCGTGAAAAATTTTTGTTGTTCGTTGTTGGTCATTGATATTGAAAAGTAATTGTATTTTAGTTTTAATTTCCCCGCATTATTTGAGAAAAGCACTATACAGTCCTTGGCCACAACTAGCCATTGATGGACTTACGTATGTGTGCCTCGGCTTCGCCTCAGCTCACGTTTACACGTTTGTCCATCAGTGCCTCTTTGCTGGCCGCTGCAGTAATTTACTATTATGTTTATTAATCAACAGTTTTACAGATTTTTAAAAGAATTTACAATCAGTAAGAAAAATGGTAAATTTACTCTAAAAAAATTTATGGCGCCAAACCATACTGTTTCTTATTAAGATCAAAAGTCTCTGTTAGACCAACTTAGGTAAAAGTACAAGAAATGTATGCGGACAATTAATATGTCGAAGGGGGTGGTTAGGTTATGGATGGCCTCGTGGTTCACGTCCTTAACTATTTCGGTCGTGGACGTCGAAATAACAATGCAGCTATATCACAGGGGTCCTCCTATAATAGTCTTGATCATTCGGCAATAGAAATTGTACAGGATGCCTTGGATTACAATGGATGCTCCGTCAAAAAGGTGTCCGTCCCGAGAATGTCGTTTTTTTTTTTGTTATTCACAATTGGTAAACCCTTGACAACATCTCACCTGGTGGTAAGTGACGATGTTGCCGAAGATGAAAGCGGGCTTACCAAGATTCCCCAACGCAATGGGGAACTGGCTATCTTATCTTCATGCCGGAACACACCAATGATATCAACATTGATATTTGGCGGCAAGACTTAGATAAGATGGTGGTAGCTAGCCAGGCGGGCTAATCTTCAAGCCGAAACACATCATTGTTGTTAACACTGACTATGGGTTTCTCAGGAAAAGTTGTTAAATTTTATGGGTAGAAGCCAGTCAAAATTTTGTTAATAATTTTGTCACACCCTGTACTGTACATCGAATCTATTTCAGCACCGGAATACACCTACTGATCTGTGAATACTCCTTCCCTTCCCCAATTTTTTTTTCTCCCTCGGACTGCGGTGGAGGGTAGGAGGAGGAGTATCAGCCGGCTGAACTGGTTATGTAGGACTCACAGCCCTGCGCCTTTATGCATACATACCCATTACATACATAAGGTATATATAAAAAAATATGCACAGGCCCAAGACCGCACTACCCACTAAACTCCCCCTAAGCTTTAGCAGCAGGGCCACCTTAAAAGCTCATCGGAGCGACGCCCCCCCCCTAGGGAGGGGGGGATTCCCCATTTCACAATGTCGTAGTACCTCGTATCGCCGCACATCGAATCTACTCCAGCACCGGAATACACCTACTGATATGTGAATACTCCTTTCCTTCCCCATTTCACAATGTCGTAGTTACCTCGTATCGCCGGTCGCCATTTTTTGCGACACGTCATCTGCAGCCGAAGCCCGACGGCGCTCAATCGACCGTTATGATCCGCAACTTATTTTATAGCGGTGGTATCATATATCAATGGTTTATAGTGTCCTGTCAAGGGATCCGGGAGCACAAGATTATTTATTCGATACTGACAGGTTGCTGCAAACTGTATTGTATTGTATTGTACTGTACTGCACTGCACTGCACTGCATTGTATTGTATTGCATTGCATTGCATTGTATTATATTGCATTGTATTGTATTGTATTGTAATGTATTGAGTCAGCATTTTTTTCTCGACATAGCCAAGTAGCAACAAAAAGTAAGAAAATGCATTCATCGTTGTCATCATATCAGGCCGTCGGTTCACCGGTCTCAAGACTAAGGTCTTCAACCAGTGTGTGTTGCCAGGGATGCCTTAGCATGTTCGCTTACTACGGGCCTCCTACGAAGGCTCAAGGTCACCCAAAGGGCGATAAACGAGCTATGCTCACAGTTTCCCTACGCAATCGAATCAGAAATACGTAGGAAAACCAAAGTAACCGAAATAGCTCACAGAATCGCTAAACTTAGTGGCTGTGGACAGGGCACGTAGCTAGTAGAACAGATGGCCGTTGGGATAGTAAAGATCTCGAGCGGGACCGCACATCAGAAGACTTAGTGCAGGCAGGCCTCCTAAATGGTGGACCAACGACCTGGTGAACTGCATTACTTAAACATATTTAGCTTAAGGCCTTAAGATAGGTCAAATGACAATATTCAATACAAATTATTGAAAGACTGTGTAAAGCTGTCACTATGGAAGAAATATATAACATACTTTAATAAGTTAAATAAATCGATTTAATTGAATACAATTTTCAAAATATTACCATGTTTGATGTAAAAAAAATATGTAACGTAGACCCTGTTTTTGGCATTAATTGCAAAATTTCTCGAAAACAAATAGGTAATTAAGAATGAAACTAATACAAAAAATCGGTGACTTTAAGACCTTTCATTTTAATTGAACACTTTTTTTTAAAACTTATTTGAAAGTATAGAAAATTAATAAAAACATGTAAAAATCGAGATTTGGGCGTTCGGTTTCAACGTAACAGCGGCGTTAAAGCCCCCGTTGATTTGAACTTACAATGAATTGACATACGTTCCATATTATTTTAACACATGTATTAACAATGTAAATAATCCTGGAAAAGACAAGTTTAACAACAAGATTAATAAGCTTATTTAAGTAGTTTGATCTAGATTATTTGTTTCACGAACCTACTCGAGTGACAGCAACATCAGCTACATGTTTAGATAATGTTTTCTGTAATTGCGAACACACAAAAAAGTATCATAAACTGTATAAAATCTGATCACAGTGGTCAGCTTGTACTATTTTCATGTGAAAGAAGTAGAGAAATAATTACAATCCAAACGAGACCTGTCACTACTCAAAGATTAGAGATGTACAAAGATAATACTTGTCCAAAAGCTACCAATCTCAATGATAGATCAACAAGACTCTAATAAATTCTTCAACTTGTTTTTTGGAGTGCTCAGTACAGAGTTCGAAAATATTATATTCAAATTGAAAACAATTAACGTAAGTCAAGTTTAGTGACTGGGCGACAGCAGGTATATACAAGATTAGAGAAAAATTGTTTTCGCTTTACGAACAAAAGACATACAACTTTGATCATAAGTTTGTTGGGTATGTTCAAAATTATTCCAAATTATTTAAAAGAGTTTGTTTGGCAGCTAAAGCCAACTTCTGAAAATAAAAAAAAAGCTGTTTGGAACATAATTAATAAGGAGACGGGGAAAACGAAGCCGCGAAAGAAACAATATTATGTCTTGCAAACTGATTGTGGTCTCATTTCTGAAACCTCAGAGGTAACAGAAGAATATGATTTTTTTTTTACAAATGCTCGCAAATCAACTACTTTCTGAAAATGTACCAAAGTGCAAAGAAGACTTTACATTTCGAAAAATTAATCCACACACAATTGTAAAAGCTTTTAATGTGTTGAAACTAAAAAATGCTGAAGATATTTGGGGCATGTCTGCTAATTTAATAAAGACCGTAATGAAATTTTAGCCCCTTTCTTGGCCGATCTATTCAACACTTGTATTGATACTGGAGTATTTCCGGATCTCATGGAATTTAGTAAAGTTGTTCCTCTCTTCAAGTCCAGAGAAAAGAAAGACCTAAATAATTGTAGGCATGTTTCTGTGCTACCAGTTTTAAGTAAGGTTTTTGAAAAAAATATACTAAACCAAATGTTGACTCTCTTTAATATGAATAAATTGCTCCATAACCTGCAGTTTGGCTTTACAAAAGGGCGTTCAACAACGGACGCGGGAGTTGAACTAATTAAAAACGTATATGATGCTTTTGAAAAATCCCAAAACGCGATAGGGATCTTCTGCGACTTGTGAAAGGCATTCGATTGTGTGGAACATAAAAGTTTGCTTGTTTAATTAGACCATTACGGTGTTAAAAATTAGGCTCTAGATCTTTTACAATCGTATTTAATTAATAGGATACAAAAAGTACAAATAAATACTACGAAATCAATGGGTTCTTGGGTTAAGATGGGTGTGCCTCAAGGTTCTATTTTAGGACCGTTCCTTTTTTTAGTTAATATTAATGATCTACCATTCATGTTTGAATCACTGTCATAAGTTGTGTTGTTTGCTGATGATACATCACTAGTTTTTAAGGTTGACAGAAAAACTGATATGTCTGATGAAGTAAACGACACTCTTTCAAAAGTATACAATTAGTTTACTATAAATTACTTAGCCTTAAACGCAAAAAAGACCAAATGTATTTAATTCACATTACAAAATGTTATTGAAGTAAACAACAATGTATCCTTAGCTGGTAATGTATTAGAATTTGTAAATCAAAGCGTGTTTCTAGGTTCATCTGTGGATTCAAAGCTTCAATGGGGCCCGCATATAGAAATGCTAGCAGGCAGGCTTAGCTCAGCCGCATACGTAGTTAAAAAATCAGGCTCCTTACAGATATAGACACCGCACGACTGATATATTTCAGCTACTTCCATAGTATTATGTCTTATGGGATACTTTTGTGGGCACATGCAGCCGATATAAATACCATATTTGTTCTGCAAAACAGAGCGGTTCGCGCGATTTATGGAATGCGTTCTCGTGAGTCGCTCCGAGATAAAATCAAAGATATTAATATAATGACTTTTCCTTGTCAGTACATTTATGAACGTAATTTATGTTCGTTTGTCAAAATCTGCATCTCTTTTCACTGAATAGTGACAGGCACAGTCGTCATCTTCGGAATAGGTATAAACTTCAACTAACTTATACCAGACTTAGCAAAATCAATAAGTCCTTTGTGGGTATCACTCATGTATAAAAAATTATCCGATGATGTCTTAAATTAGTCAGAAAAACAGTTTAAAAATTGTGTCAAAAGAACTCTTTGTAAAAAAGGTTATTATAAGACATCTGAATATTTAAATGACAAAAATGTATGGGTGGACAGTGTTTTTTCTATCAACGCTACTAATCATGTTTAATAGTAATAAAATGAAGATCACTAAGAATTGACGTATAAGCGACAAGACATGACAAGTATAAGTAGTACTTCTTTTAATTAATATTTTTGTCTTAGCATTGACATGAGTGGTGCGTGCTCGCTTAAATGTTCGTGCGGATGGTGGCGCATCGGGAGCCGGGTCGTTCCTTTCCCTCTAATATGGTTGAGAGGAGCGATGGGTGCTGTCCGTGTGAACTGGCCTACACTTGTCAAAGGCGTTCATGACATTCAATAATTTTGATGTATAACTTCGCGTGTCATATTTTTTTCATGTTCTAATGACATTATTTGTTTTTTTTTATATCACGGATTGGATTTTGACGTTATTAATTAATGATTGTTTAATTCTTGATTTTTTACAAATGAAATTATGTAATCACTATATTATGACTATCAGAAAGAGTGTAATTTGCACCAATTTAGAATAAATATCTTAAAACTTGTATCTTGACAAGTATCAACCTGCTCGGATTGAGGCATCTTAAAGCCCTAAAACTGCCGAAATTGTGTAACTCTCATCGTCTGCCGGCTACGGCCGTCTAGTCTTGGTAGCAGTGCGGAGCGTAATTCGCATTTTCCGTTAGCTTGTAGACAGCCATCTTGTGCAGACAAAACAAAATCTGAATAGTAAATTACTATCTGGGATGGAAATAAAGCATATTTACGACCGAGTTGTTCCGAAGTGATTTTATATTATTATTCTCAAATTTGCAAGGAAAGATAACTATTTTGACTGACTATTTTGTTTATTTATTTATTTATAACCTGTTTTTACAAAAATGTTAAGTTACCACAGATTAGATACTATTTACTTCGTAACCGTTACTAAGCACAATGCAGTTATGGCGGTTCCTGAAAAATGAACATCTCAAAATTATAAGACATCCCCACTTGTTACCTTTTCACGCTTCAACGCCTTGACCAATCATTATGAAATTTTGCATGCAGGTAGCCTGTGTCACGGGAAAGGACATAGGCTACTTTTTATCCTGGGAAAATAGCATAATCTGATGCAGTTCCTGAGGGAACTGAAAAAAATACTCGATTGTTGTGATTTTTTGCACAGAGATCAGGCGCGATTTTCAAATCGAAACATGAGAACTTGTGAAGTTTCTGTTATACAGAACATACTTTGTTGCTTCTATGGAACTGACTCTTATCGTTAAGTATCATTTGTTAACAATAAAGCTATTTATTAAATAATTAATATGCATATGTTTTTTCATTGTTTGTAGTTTTCAAGTCATAAAGTTCATACTTGAAAAACCCAAAAGTCTGAAGTTCACTGAAGGACTATCAACACTTTTCTGTGCTAATCTTCAGCGGAAATGAATAATCCCATGGAATTACTTGACAAAAGCTGATTCATATCTAACGCATGAACTTTCCAAATAAAGGCATTTTCTTGCTTGCATCAAGCATGAAATTAGTTGATACAATTAATGGCAAAACAATTAGTCATCTATGGCATAGGTATAATAATTTCTATATAAAAGCCAGCAGATTTGCAGGAACTACATTACTATTTATTCAGCGAGTTGAAAGTGTTCAATAAACTGTTCGTTCTGTGCATCGCCGTCCTCAGTGCATGTAAGTTATTTACATTTTATATTCATTGTTCCAACTCTTCAGAACCATGGCACCATGTTACAATTTATTATTTTCCAGGGACTCACGCGATGCCATTCAATTCAACAACAACGGAGACTCTGAAGAACAATTTAACTGTAGAAGAATCTGCACCCATACCATCTACAAGCAATGAAACAATCGAAAATACAGAGGAATCTGTAAATTTTTCCACGGAACCTGCTGAATTTACAAGAACTGTCGAGATGAAGAACTTTTGGAACTCTACTGCCATTGTTCATTGCTTGTGACGATAATGCTTAGCTGGATATGTATCGCGTTATATCTATGCTATACAAAGAAAGAAATTAGATGTGTATGATCTAAAGTGTCTTTTTATCAGTAGAAGTAGTATTTTAATGAAATCTAATCCAAGATGCGACCTACGTCGGAAAAGAGTCAAATTCTGTGATTTTATGTTAATAAATTTTTGATATCGTAAAAAGAGATTCAATTTAATATGCTTTCCAGTTAAGTTATAGAGTACTAAAGTCATTTTCCTGTTTTGCGTTCTTGGAACATGGGTAAAAATTTGAATGCTTCTTATCAGATCAACGAATAGAATTAATTGCTATTGACCATTAATCATGCGTAAACAACGCGGTGAATGCCTTTATAAAAGGCGATAAAATTATCAAATAAGCATTCGTGTCAAAGCTACGTGAAGACAATGTTGTCTTACAAACTAGTAGTCGTGTTGTTGGTGATCTTAAATGTATCATGTAAGTACTAATTCTTGACAATCCATGACCATTTCTACTAGAACATCAGGAGCAATTGTTAGATAAACTCTTTCTTTTCTAGGGATTCAAGCAATGCAAGATGACCTTGAGATATCAGCATCTAATTCAACGTCAATGATTGCTGATGAGTCTTCTGAGGACTATGGAACTCCAGAAGAATGTTATGACGAAGAAGAATCTTCAGAATATAATGATGACGATGAATATACAGACGACTCTGAAGAATGTGCGCCTTATGGTGTGAATATGAAAACCGTTACAAATTTTAGCTTTTTTGCTATTCGCATCAACGGCTACGTCTTCACTCCTGCTCTGTTGGGTGGCGCGGATCTGCGGGCAGCTTTGATAGCAATCAGTTTACGTGGATCTTTGCTGGCATTAGCCTTGCGAGCAGTCTGCTTGGTCCGGGCCATTTTGATTTGCTGAACTTCACTGGACACCTTGTTTACTAGACGACTTAACTGGTTCACCTTCAGAGCACTTATGCAGCTATGGCGTCATGGCCCCTCTTTTATACTATGGAGTAAACACATGGCCCATCCTGGTTCTTATCAATACCCATAACGTACTATGGTAAGTTGATGAAATCATTACACGAGTTTGATCATGGTACCTACAGTTACCATGATATTTGTTACTTCCCACCCCCTCAACAAATTGTATACAAAAAATCACTTTAATCCGTTGCTCCGTTGCGACGCCACCGACGTGCGCGAGCGTAGAAAACAGTTGTCCCCAGATCCCTTTGGGAACTATGTCAGGGTATACTTGATAGTAAATAATATCATTTTCCACCTCATCTCTGTGCTAAAAATCATTTTTTCGGTACGATTTTTAATAACTTAACGAACAAAAAGTATTGTTTTAGTTTCCTCAGAAACTGCATCGGGCTATGATAATTTCCACAGATAAAAAGTAGACTATTTCATTCCCAGAGATACAGGCTACCTGCATGCCAAATTTCATCAAGATTGGTATAGTTGTTGAAGTGTGAATATGTAATAAACAAACAAACACATTTTCACATTTATAATATTAAGTAAGGATTTCTAAATCTTAAATAACATACAGAGCGTCGGTGGCAGAACGGTTAGGGCCACTACCTCTTGTCCGGAAGGCCGTGGTTCGAATCCTGCCACTTACCAATATCTATAATAATTTACAAATTAATTTAAATAAAACATATTACATTACTTACAATAATTCCAAAAACTCATTACATATTAATTACAATGGACAATCATTACAGAGCACTAAAAAGACTACGTTTCTCGGTATTATCATAGATGATAAGTTAGATTGGAAAGGTCAAATTGAAAGGGTATGTGCTAAGGTGAATAGTTTTACTTTCGCCCTTTAAAAATTAACAAAAGTGGCATCAAGACCTACAGTAGTAGCAGCCTACCATGCTTACGTCGAATCTGTCCTTCGATATGGTCTAATAATGTGGGGTAATAGCACAGATGTGAGCAAAGCTTTCATTTCGCAAAAGAAATGCGTACGGGCCATATTGGGTGTAGCGACTGACACTTCATGTAGACCATTATTTAGTAAGCTTAATATATTACCGTTACCTTGCTTGTACATATTCGAAATGGCTAAATTCGTTAAAATAAGTTGTAAGGTATTCTATAAAGAGGCTAGAGATGGAGTGCAAAGAAATAGGAGAAACCCCAACAGATTAATTGTAGAGGACATACCCCAGAGCACTAGTTTTCAAAAAAACTGTTTTTGGATGGGACAAAGAATATTTAACAAAGTACCTGATGATATTACATTATTACCGTTTAATAAATTTAAGAACAATTTGCATGCGTAGCTGCTTCAAAATATGTTTTATTCAGTCAATTAATTTTTGACACATAAATAACCCTAAATTAGACATTATTGTTACAACTATATTTAAACATGACATGATGTGAATTAATTTAAAATTTTGACATGTTTTCGTATTCTATATGTGGAGTGAAAATAATTGTTTGTTTGTTTATTAATCTAATCTTTTCTTCCTTTTTTTTTACGTTTCTAGTCATAAATTTGCATGCTATAACATAATATGGCTAAACAAGAGAGTCTACGGTCTTTAAACTAACAACAATTTTGTACCTTGTTTAATAGCAAATAAAGAATATTTGTATTTGTATACGAATATCGATTTCATACTGGTATGTACGTTTATCCGACGCTCTTACAGTGAGAAAAACATCGTGAGGAAACCTGCACACGCCTGCGAAGAAACTCGAAGCTTATGTGTGAAGTCATTCAACCCGCAATGGGCCCGCGTGATCGTCTAAGGCCTGATCGCCCTAACTCAGGGCAGGTCGAGCCCCTTAGTGGGCACGTATATAAACTGATATGATGAAATAACACATATACCTATATTATTAAAAAACTTATTCAAATCATTATATCAATATAGTAATGAAATTTCCTAAAAATATTATTATGGGTCAAATCCTCGAGTCGTATCACCTCCAAAGGAGCCCATGACGCACTTCTCGTTGCTGCGCTGGATGGCAATAGACAACCTTAGCAGCAGGTAGGACCCGAAGCGGGCGTCATATCTCCTCTCTCGAAGGCGACGGCGATCTCCTTAATGAAGGCACATGCCTCTAAGGGTTCAGCAGCCGGTTGTCTCATAGATCAGCGGCACAAAGCAGTAATTTGCCTCCAAGACCGAGTACTTATTATGCTTCTTTCTCGCCGCAAATTGAGCAGCAGTACCGTACGGGTGAGGTGTGAGGCAGAAAAAGTGGCGTTTCAAAGTAGGCACGTTCCTCTCTGCCATAGCACCTGTTTAAACCCTCCGGCCTTTTGCCATCAGATCGAATAAAGCCCGGCGTCTGCATCAAAGAGGGAATATTCCATCTGGCCGAGACCAGTGCCCTCCGAGTGAGGTCAATAAGGAATTGGTGACGTGGGAATCTTCACAAACAACGACCGCAACTCAGTGAGTAATGGCCAATTGCCTCCACCGTGGACCCGCAAATACATTGATGAGATTCACAGATATTGATATTGCAGGCGGAAAGCAACTGCCACACGCAAATAGTCGCCGTCAGAAGAGTTCCCATATCTGTGCCTCCTGTTAAAAGATACTAAACACGATTTATGTGTTTTTAATTTTTTTGCACTATTGGAATCTGTAAAAAAAAATACTTATCTGTTCGTCTATGAAACACATCGCTACGTGCCATAGTTCCAGAGTTAGATTTGTGTAAAGTAGCGTATGCTGAAAAATACATCAAAGAAATCCACTCAAAAGTATGAAATAATATTTTAGTGTTTTAATACAACTTGTGGCCGCCGCTTCTGTAGATCTTCGATGAGCAGATCTGGAGATCATCCACTAGTTGTGGAGGTAGATGGAGGTCCTCAAGTTGCGAGGTGGTCCTCAAGTTCCGAGGTGGTTGATGCTTCTAGTTGAGAGGTTCTCGCAGGTCCGCTAGGTGAGATGCAGTGGAACGGCGAACCGATGCATAGGGGCGGTGTCAAATGAAACAGCTGCTGGTACGATGAGAGCCGCAACCGAAGAGCGAGGTAATTCTCCAAGCGAGTTTTTTCTGGATTTTCTTCTTTTTCCTTTTTTACTGCTAGGGCGGTCGGGTGCTAACTGTGTCGGGAACCGGCAACAGGCCCTGTATTTATACCAATTTTTGCTGGCCAGCGATCCCTATTTTCGCCCTTTATAAGCAAACTCGCTTGGTGAGCCCCTCACCCCTGGAATGCATTTTTATTGAAATTATATCTTAAACCTAGTTTTATTTACAATTTTCATTTAAATCCTTATTCTAGGTCTTATTTCTAGTGTTCCTAGATCTAGGTCTTATCCCTATCACGTCTAGTCTTTGACTGAATCGCAATTTCCTTATTTTTCGTTTTTATATTACCTCACCCCCCGCCTCAGGTGTATAAATATGTCGCCCTAAGCGGAGAGCCTTTCAATTGGTCTGCGACTTTTGTGAGCTAAACACCTAGATCTCTAAGTTTGTACCTATTTTTTGTGCCTAAATCTTATTCTAGTTTATAATATCTACAAAATAAACAACTTTATTTAGAGATTTCAGTAAACCTACTACGAAAAAACTAGCTTTAAACTTCAAATTTGAAATATTAATAACTCCTAAACTATCTGGGCCTACTTATTCGTTTTAGCTTTAAAAGAAGCCTAACTTAGCTTATTTTGTTCTGGGAAAATTAAAACACCCTAGCTTATTAGCCCTAAAAGTTATTAACATATTTACATAACAAATAATTAACCTACAGTTTTCCTCATGCTATCCTACTCTAAAGGTTTAGTTGTCTTTATTTATCATTAGAGAGACTTAATAAATTTACATTTTGAACTTAAATATTTTAAAAATACTATCGTCGTGTTCATTCTCCCGCCGTCGCGCGAGCGATCATCCTTGTATCACGACGATCTTCTTGGTCGGTCTCCGGAGGACGTGCCCGCCCTTGGTTATGACATCAACGACTCTGGTCTCGCCGTCCTTCCCTGGATACACTTTGCTGATGCGTCCTCTTGGCCATGTATTTCGGGGCAGATTGGAGTCGCAGATGATGACCATGTCCCCCTCCTTTGGTGGCACGCCGATGGTGCGAGGCTCCCGCCGGTGCTGAAGTAGAGGAATTTACTCGCGCACCCATCGCCGCCAGAAGATGTCCGCGAGCATCTGGGCGCGTTTCCATTGTTGTTTCGGCGTGAGCCTTTGTCCTCGTAGCGTGTGAAGGTGGGAAGTCTGTTATTTAGTCCAATGAGGATAAGTTTGGGCATGATTCCTTCTGGATCCTCTGGATCGGAGCCGACGTGTGTCAGAGGGCGTGAGTTGACTGTATTCTCAGCCTCGGTCAGGAGAGTTAGGAGAACTTCGTCGCTCGGATACTTGTCCTGCAGGGTCACTCGGAGAGCTTCTTTTACCGCCCGGACCATGCGTTCCCATGCTCCTCCCATAAATAGTGCTCCAGGAGGTATGTAGCGCCAAGTAATTTGACGATTTGCAGCTTCTTCTTGCAGAGCTTCTATTGCTGCCTCGCTGAGCTCCCTTTCAGCGGCCTTGAAGCAGGTGGCGTTGTCACTCCAGAGCTCTGTGGGACATCCTCGTCGGGCCATGAACCGGCGGAGTGCTGCTATTGCGGAGTCCGCGCTCAGTGAGTAGACCACTTCGATGTGAATTGCACGGCAAGTCATGCAGGTGAAGAGTGCTCCATAGCGTTTCTCTCTGTGACGTCCCACAGTGACTTCGATTGGCTCGAAGTAATCAAGACCCGTGTAGGTGAAGGGGCGTGCGTGGTGTGCTAGACGTTCTGCTGGGAGGTCTCCTGTTGATAGAGAGGTTGGCTTCTTCCTCCGGAGCTGGCACGAGATGCACCTCTTGATTATCTCCTTCACCGTCGGCCGGATTTTCAGGATCCACACCCGCTGTCGAAGCTCGTTGATGACTATTTCTACTCCCCCGTGGTGAAGTTTCTCGTGGACATATTGGATGTAGAGACGGGTGTATGGATGTTTTCCGTCCATAAGAGGTGGGTTTGATGCATTCTCGCCTATCTGGTGTGCGGATGTTACTCGTCCTTTCAACCGCAGCGTTCCTTTTTCGTCGATATATACACTGAGGGTGCTAAGACGATCGCTGCCTTGTGGAGTAGCTTCGTTACGGACTCGCTTCATCTCGGGTCCGAAGCTTTCTTCCTGCGATGCTCGTATCCAATGCTCTTCTGCTGCGTTGATGTAGTCTGCTGGAACGGTACGGAATGAAGACTTCCTTTCTATTATTTTCCCTGGACGCCTCATCTTGACGAATTTTTGGTTCTGGCGCCAATCTGAGTCTTCTTCTTTGTTTTTTATGGTCCTTTTCCTCTTAGCTGCGGCGACTGTTGACTTCCATGGACGACAGAGATCGATGAATTGGAGGACTCTTGCTGTAGTTCTTATGAGTCGTAACCACCGGGAGAACTTGTTGATGTCTGGCAGGTGATTATGCTCCCGCCGGTCTTGCGCGACGTTGCATTTCTCCTTTTCTTCTCCAGTTTCTATGACTTCGGTGCTTTTCTGTTCCTTTGGCCATTCTTCTTCTGGAAGATACAGAAAGTCTGGACCGTTGAACCACCTGTGGCTAAAGTTGAAGCTGTGAGGTGTTGCTCTGGTGGCATCGTCAGCGACGTTCTCTCTGGTTGGTAGCCATCTCCATTCGTTCTTCTTAGTAGTGTCCTCGATTTCCGCTAGCCTATGAGCTACGAAGGTTTTGAAGGATTTTGGCTCTGCTCTTATCCAGGCTAGCGCAGTTCTGGAATCAGACCAGTAGGTTTTGCTGGTCACTTCGAAATCATGTTCCAGGAGTACAGTCCGTGCTAATCTTGCGCCAAGTAGAGCTGCTTGTAGCTCTAGCCGGGGTATTGAGATTGGCTTTAGCGGTGTCACCCGGCTTTTTGCTGCTGCGAGTGATACGTGTACGCTGCCATCGCTTCTAGTCGTTCGCCAGTAGGCTGCTGCTGCATATGCCTCTTCGCTGGCATCCACAAATGTATTTAGCTGGCGTTCAGCGGCAGGTTTGTAGTCGTAACATCGCGGTATTCTGATGTCTTCTACTGCGCGAAGAGATGTGATCCAATCACCGCACTTTGGCTGCAGCTCTTCCGGTAGGTCTTCGTCCCAGTCCGACTTGTAGCGCCATGTGTCTTGCAAGATTCGCTTCGCAGGAGTGGTGACAGGTGAGATCAGTCCTAGTGGGTCAAAGAGAGACATAACCACACTTAGGGCTTCTCGCTTCGTCGGTGGCCTTATGTTTTCCAGAATCTCTGGTGGAGTCTTCCTTCTATTGATGTGGAACCCGAAGCAGTCTTCTGATATATACCATTGGAGGCCCAGCGCTTTTTCTGTCTCGCTCGCTCCAATATTGACCGATGTTGTCCCCTTGTTGACTCCTTCGCAGTCTTCTATGACTTCCTTGTTGCTGGAGGCCCATCCATTCAGTATGAAACCAGCCTTTCTGTGGACAGCGTCTACTTCTTTCGATATTTTCCTGGCTTCTTCTACTGATTCAAAGCTTTGGAGATAGTCATCCATGTAATGATTCTTCTTTATTGCAACTGCCGCTTCTGGATATTCTGACGCGTGGTCGTCGGCGTTGCGATTCTTGATATATAGCGCGGTACACGGTGATGAGGATGCGCCGAAAATGACTGAGGTCATTTGGAATTCTTCTGGTGGTCCTTCCCGCTGTTCTCCTCTCCAGAGGAATCTAAGAGCATCTCTGTCTTCTTTTCTAATCTTGATCTGCATGAACATCTCCTTGATATCTGCAGATACGGCGACTGGATACTGGCGAAACTTCATGACTACACCAGGCAATTACTGAAGTAGATCTGGACCAGGAAGCAACAGGTCATTGAGACTGATGCCACGGTATTTTGCGGCTGCGTCGTGAACCAATCTTGGTGGCTTATGTGGCTTGGCTGGATTCACCACCGGAAAGTGAGGTAGGTACCACGTCCGATCTTCTACTGGTGGTGTAGTTGCCTTCTCTGCATAGCCCGACGTGAAGAGATTGTTCATGCGTTCAGTGTACTGGATCTTCAGTGTTTCGTCTTTGTCCAGCCTCTTCTCAAGACTGATGAGTCGCTTCTCGGCGTCTTTGTAGTTATTGGGTATCTGCATGTTGTCATCTTTCCAGAGGAGGCCCGTTTCGTATCTTCCTCCAGGAAGTCGGTGACTTTTGGACTCGAGTATCCTTAGGGCTCTTTCTTCGGGATCATCTTTTGGTTTGCGAGGCTCGATGCCTAATGATTCGAGCATGAAGAAATTCTTCATCTGTTCTTCCATCGGTTCTTCCTTCTTGGTTGTGAGGTGTCCGCAGAATGCCACGGTGATCGTGAGAGATGAACTGCAGCCGTGAAGCACCCAGCCAAGTTCCGTGAGTGATGCAACAGGTTGGTTGCGTCGACCGGAGCGGATTTCTCTGGACACGATGAGATTCCAGTTGTCTTGACCGATGAGAATTTTTGGTGTAGCTCGTTCATATATAAGCTCGTGCTTGATTCCCTCTAGATGTGAGCAGGTCTCGAGGTCATCTTCATCAATATCTTGGGATGCGAATTTCAACCTCTGTATTGTTCTGACTTCTTCCAGATTGAATTCTTTCTTTGTGTGTTTTCCTCTTATCTTCAAGCTGACTGCCTTGCTTTCTTCATGCTTCACTTCTGTACCGACGCCTTGGATCCACATGGTATTTGCAGGTCCATCCACTCCCAGCACTTCTGCGATTGAAGCGTCTATGATGGTGATGGTGCTGCCTTCATCAAGCAGGGCATAGGTGTCGATGCTAGTGTGTGGCCCTCTTAGAATGACTGGAGCTATCTTGAGGAAGGCCCGACGACCAATGTGCTCATTTGCTGATGCAGCGACTTCAATTGTTGAAGCGATGGATGCTTTCTGGTGTACTGGTGTGGGTGTGTCTTCTGGCTTCTTGGCTTCTGGCTTGTGGTGTAGCAGGCGATGATGTTTCAAATGACAGCCGTCTTGTCCACAGGGCCGTGCTTTGCAGTACATCTTTCTGTGTTTGCTCTTCAAGCAGCGGAAGTAAATGAAGTTCTTCTTCGTTACGTCCCAACGTGTGTTAACGTCAGAACTCAGGAACTGCTTGCAGTCTGGTAGCTTGTGACCTTGCTTGCAGATAGGACATTGATAATCATCTCGTTGCTTCGTTACAGATGCAGTAAACGTGCGCTCTGTCTTCTTTTTTGCTCGCTCTCTGGTATCTTCTCTGGAACTGCCGTATGGTCCACATTTATCTGCTTCTTCATCTAGGAAGCGTGATATCCTCAGCAGTTCCGGCTCTCCTTCATTCTTGAGTGCTGCGTAGTCGTACCATTTACTTTTCATTATTGGAGTGAGCTTCTCAACAATGTACTTTATTGTTTCTGGACTGTGAAGGTACTGCGGTTTTTTGAGGGCTTCTATTGTTCCGACGACGTTAGCTATCTTCCCAGCGAAGATACAGAGATCCCGAGGATTTTCTGTTAGCTTGTTTAGTGTCTTCAGTTTTTCAATCTCTGCTTGGATGAGAGCTTCCGGACGCCCAAATCTCCTTTTGAGTGCATCGATGATCTTCATCGGATCCGGCTGGCCAATGAGGCGTGATGATACTGCTTCTAGTGCTGGACCTCGCAGGCTCCTTCTGAGTCTCACGATATTCTCTGCATTCGCGAAGTAATGTTGTTTTTTTTACGAATGTGTACTTGTAGGTCAACCATTCGCTGCTGTGTCCGCCAAAAACCGGTAGATCTTGAATATATCTTGGTGGCTCCCTGGATGTGTTCTTTGTCGCTTGGGCAAAGGCTTCTGCTAATGTAGACACGTCGAATTGCTGTTGCACAGGTTGAATGACTGGACGGTCTTCCTGTTGTTTCTCTGCCTGTGTAGCGAGGTGCTCTTGCACAGACTGGATGACTTGATGGTCTTCCTGATTCTTCTCTGCCGGTGCAATGGTCCTCTGCTGTACAGACGGAATGACCCTCTGATCTTCCTTTTGTTTTTCTGCCCGTGTTTCAGCTGTCTTCATTGTATTTTCTTCTACTGGCATGTCTTTCTTTCTTCTTTCTTCCAGGAAGGCAGCCACCACTGGCGGTGGTACTGGGTGGCTTGTGTCCTTTTCATTTAGCCAATTGTTGATCCGTACTGATGCGAGATTGTCTTCAATTTCTTCCTCTGAGCTTGATTCGTTCTCTGCTTGTCTGCGGCGCAGACGTGCTTGTTCAAGCTCTATTTCTGCTTGCACTTGTTTAAGTTTCAGAGCTGCAAGTTTTTCTTCTGCTTCTACTTCCATAAGTTTTCTTCTCGCCGATCGCTTTGATGACGTGATGCTGTTGGGCTTCAACGTACTTCTGGTTGGAGCTTGCTTGGTTCCACTTTTGTTTGCAGACCTTGAAGTTCCCTTTTCCAATGTTTCTTCTGATGTGAAGTCGTCTGTTGTGCCCGAATTATCTGCCGTAGTCGACGTAGCATTCTTTGCATCCTTTGTAGTAGGCGTAGTACCCGAAGCAATTGTCGTAGTACCCGTAGCAGTCGGCGTAGTACCCGCAGCAGTCGGCGTAGTACCCGTAGTACCCGACTCGTAGCCCGTAGCAGTCGGCGTAGTACCCGTAGCACCCGACCCGTAGCCCGTAGCAGTCGGCGTAGTACCCGTAGCACCCGTCCCGTAGCCCGTAGCAGTCGGCGTAGTACCCGTAGCACCCGACCCGTAGCCCATAGCAGTCGGCGTAGTACCCGTAGCACCCGACCCGTAGCCCGTAGCAGTCGGCGTAGTACCCGTAGCACTCGTCGTAGTAACCGTAGCCATCGTAGTCAGCTGGGGGTCTTCGATGTGTCCAACTGCTCTTTCATCCAGGTCCAGTGCTGCACTCGATGGTGTTTCCTTGGTGTGGCTCCGTGTCACCACCATGCTGCTGTTCCAATGACGATCCGGCACTCGAAGGACCAAAAAATGTGGCCGCCGCTTCTGTAGATCTTCGATGAGCAGATCTGGAGATCATCCACTAGTTGAGAGGTAGATGGAGGTCCTCAAGTTGCGAGGTGGTCCTCAAGTTCCGAGGTGGTTGATGCTTCTAGTTGAGAGGTTGTCGCAGGTCCGCTAGGTGAGATGCAGTGGAACGGCGAACCGATGCATAGGGGCGGTGTCAAATGAAACAGCTGCTGGTACGATGAGAGCCGCAACCGAAGAGCGAGGTAATTCTCCAAGCGAGTTTTTTCTTCTTTTTCCTTTTTTACTGCTAGGGCGGTCGGGTGCTAACTGTGTCGGGAACCGGCAACAGGCCCTGTATTTATACCAATTTTTGCTGGCCAGCGATCCCTATTTTCGCCCTTTATAAGCAAACTCGCTTGGTGAGCCCCTCACCCCTGGAATGCATTTTTATTGAAATTATATCTTAAACCTAGTTTTATTTACAATTTTCATTTAAATCCTTATTCTAGGTCTTATTTCTAGTGTTCCTAGATCTAGGTCTTATCCCTATCACGTCTAGTCTTTGACTGAATCGCAATTTCCTTATTTTTCGTTTTTATATTACCTCACCCCCCGCCTCAGGTGTATAAATATGTCGCCCTAAGCGGAGAGCCTTTCAATTGGTCTGCGACTTTTGTGAGCTAAACACCTAGATCTCTAAGTTTGTACCTATTTTTTGTGCCTAAATCTTATTCTAGTTTATAATATCTACAAAATAAACAACTTTATTTAGAGATTTCAGTAAACCTACTACGAAAAAACTAGCTTTAAACTTCAAATTTGAAATATTAATAACTCCTAAACTATCTGGGCCTACTTATTCGTTTTAGCTTTAAAAGAAGCCTAACTAAGCTTATTTTGTTCTGGGAAAATTAAAACACCCTAGCTTATTAGCCCTAAAAGTTATCAACATATTTACATAACAAATAATTAACCTACAGTTTTCCTCATGCTATCCTACTCTAAAGGTATAGTTGTCTTTATTTATCATTAGAGAGACTTAATAAATTTACATTTTGAACTTAAATATTTCAAAAATACTATCGTCGTGTTCACAACTTATGCGCGTTTTATTATTCCTGCAGTGCCATCTATTGACATTCTGCTGCTATGATTATAATGTGTGGTATGTGTAGCTAATATGTGGAAAAAAGTACTCTATTGTTATTATTGTAAGTATCGATAGATAATTTCCCACGGGACCTCTTTCCGGACAGTTTTCCGGGATAAAGAATACTCGACTATACAATGATGGTCAAAACAACCAATCCCAATGTAAAGGTTTCATATTGTTACGTTGAGCCATTCTAAAGATACAATTTTTTGCATTCCTGCAGGAACCCTTAATTTTTTTGGGATTCACAATGTCCCAGTTTTAGTTCGCGTTAAGGGTATCAATCAACGTGTAAAATTTGATTGTAATAGGTCAAGCCACATTTGCATGGTGAGCCATGATATAAATGAATACTTTTGATTTTCCCACGGGAACTCTTGAATTTTCCGGGATAAAAAGTATCCTATATGTTAACCCAGGCTATAAGGAACCATCATACAAAATTTCATCAAAATCGGCCTGGTAGTTTTTGCGTGATGCGCGAACATACAGACAGACAGACAAAAATTCCAAAAGTTGTTGTTTTGGCCTCTGTATCGTTAGTAATGTCCACCACAGTTATTATTTTCCAAAAATATTTCATGTACAGACACGCCCCCGTTACAGTTTTATTATATTAATAGATAGATAAATAGATAGATAGATATCAAATAGTTTTACATATTTATATATATACGAGTACTCTCCCTCCAATATAACTAATAAAAGAATGATACGAAAAAAAAATTACGATAATGCTACTCATAGAATACAACTTGAGTCGTTTCCAGATTATGATCAAGATATTTACTATGATTTTCCAGCATGTACCTCGTCTAAAGTTTTCAAGTAGATAAGATTCTACTTAAAATACCTAGTGGTCTTAGATTCACTAATAGACAATCGACACGGTATTGTATTTATCTTCAGCGGAAATATTCGGGAATGCAAGATTTATTGAGAAAAGAGTTTGCGTAAAATTACCGACTGAAGCTGAGTCACTCGATAGAACCACGTTACATGTTCTCACGAAACTCCGCGCTTGAAAGATTCAAATGAGGTCATTATGTTGCGATTATTCCTTATCGCGAAATTGCATGTCAAAGTTCAAATGTTAATGAATCTTATCACTCGGTACAAGTAAACAATATCGATAATGAGTCATATTTTTATGGCGGAATTAGCATATATAAAAGGTGCCAGTTTACGGAAACTTCATTCGTGGTCAAGCAGCAGGCTGTGAGCGTCGTGTAATACAAGTGGTCATCATGGGTCGCGCTTCTTTGTAAGTACAAGTTTATTTTATTGTTCATTAATATACCGTGTAAAAAATATAAAACTAGATTCAGTGTCATAGTAAGTTTGGTGTAAGTCCTCACGTGAATATCACATCAGTAACACTTTAAGTAATCTGTTCATTTTTTTGTGTTTGAAAGAAATGAAGGAATTATTTTTCATTGTAGACTCAAACGATTTGCTCCCGACCCAAATAGTCTTCTTACAATTATAAATGAAGTACTGTATTCGAAGCTGTGAACTTTTAATTCGATCAAAAATGTGATGATAAACTGCTATGGTACTATTCTTTTTTGGATCTGAGTATAATTGGGCAAAATAATCGTAATCTGACAATTAACTGTGTAAACACTAATGGCAAAACAAAATATCGTTTACAGCACACACACTGATTGTTCATGCTAATTGTTATTGAAACTTAATTGGTTAGTGACCTACTTGTCGCGATGATTTTAATGGTTCTGGATGTTTTCAACAAATAAATACCTTCAAGAGGTAATCGCTAGTGACGTTATTACAGAGCAATATCTTGGCAGGACTTCAATTGCTCACCCCAAAGCTCAAAGTAAACTGTAATTGCAATTTCCAAGTCACCAAATCTATATGAACCAAAGTAATGAGTTCTCATTTCAGGTTTAGACTATAATTTTTTTACTTATTAACGTTTCAGATATGGGAATACTATCGATTATCATGTTCACAATGAGATTGCGGTCTGCAGACGCCGCAATTGGATATGATTGTGGCAGTCGCATTCAAAACATAACAACCATATCGCTCCTCGACATAGATGATTGCGATCTCAAGATTCGTAATGTTGAAAAATCTACCGAAGAAATAGCATTGCTAGAACTAAAGGAATTTGAAGACATCATAATCTCTCAATGCAAAGTTGAAATCAGTAGAGCTATTAACTACTGTGGAATGTTTTCACATAGCTCCCTTGTATCAGGTGGTCTTTTATCATACATAGAAAAAATCTCTCGCGAGGACTGTGAGAATGCGCTTAAATCTGGTTAATTGAAGGTGAGAGATATTAATGTAGATGATTTAACGATCGGTGCGACGGCCACGCGCTTGTTCAAATTTGCTGGTAGTATCTCGGATAATGGTAAGTGTAGTGGCGTCCACTATGAAGATCCCTACGGATCTTGGAATGGTGTAACTGTGACCGGAACAGTGCATACACTTATAACTCCGAAAAGTGCTAAAGTTAAGGTGGAAGACGACAAAATATTTTTACCTTCAGGATACTCAGGATTTCTAAAGGAGAATGTATCTACCCTGTCGGAGGATATACATTTTGGGATATAGTGCCTAAAGAGAACTGTAATTCTCATAGCTACTCTCTATTATATAAGGGAGCAGCTACTAAACTTGAATCTAACAATGAAACGGTCTACACAGTAAATGTTGCCGAAACCACTTTCTCGTTCACCACAAGTGGATTTGAGTCCTCGTGTAATGTAACACTTCAGAAAACAGAATCACCTGAGCTGTTCATTGTAGACAGTAATAATTTGGGCCACCTAGAAAAAATAATAACTGGAACAATGAATGTTAATAACATGGATATTTTCCAGTATGTAAACGCGAAATTCGTCTATGTAGAAAAGCACATACGGTCGCAATAACAATCACTCTATTCAGACGTTTTGAGGTATATCTGCAAACTGGAAAAAGAAATTTTGAAAAACACTTTGGCCATCGCTGCGACCCAGCCAGACGAATTCGCATTCAGATATATGGAAGGTCTGGGTTACATGGCAGTTTTGGCTGGGGAGGTGATACACATTGTCCAGTGTATACCAGTTGAAGTGACATTCAGGCATGTTGATAAATGCTACAATCGACTACCGATTGACAGAAATAATCAAAGTTTGTTTCTGATGCCACGAACCCATATTTTTACTAAGAACGCCAACGAAATTTTGTGCAACTCACCGTTGTTGGAGCACTATAAGCTGGAAGGAAGATGGTATAAGCTTGCGCCAAAACGAATGGATACTAATGAGCCGATGACGTTGAAACCAAGCTCTGAAATGACGTGGACATACGAAAATCCAGCGGACCTACTGGCCAGTGGAATTTACACGCAGGCAGATTTAGACGCGATGCAAGAACGAATCATGAACCCAATGGAGACAAAAGTTCAAACAGCGACAGTATCTCAACAAATTACCAGCGGCATGCAGGGAGCAGTCGACGTTAAAAGTTTCTTACTTGGGTACGTACAGGGCCAACTATTCCTGGATATATGGTCATTAATTTGGGACCCGTTTTCATGGTTCGGGTCTGTTGCTGCTGGTTTGGTCGGAGTTTTCATGATTTTCAAAATGATTAAGTTTGTTCTAGACATTATTGCTAATGCTTACATTTTGTATTCAAAATATGGCTGGTCCTTTTGTATATTTGGTGCCATTTGGATATCTCTAACCAATTTGTCCCTCTATCGACCCAAACAGGAAGATCAAACAAAACGTGATACAATCGAACTTGTTAAAAAACAAAAATCTGAAAAATGAGCAACAGATCTGAGGGTAGATATAAGTATAGATTTTGAATAGAGTGTAAACTTATGATTTTAAAATGCAATTAGAATTTGAATTTGTATAGTATTATTTGATAATCTGCTTGTAATGTAATTTTTGATCATTTTATATGCTATTTTTAAGGTTATAAATAAATATGAATAATACTTTAATTTTTTGTTTTTATTTTTGTATGTTCTAATAAAAACACAGACTTACAATCGAGTATATTTACATTTAAATTCTAACAAAGAGATACAACTCGACATATCAGCGAAGTCTAAAGCTATATTGTTTGACTTTGTGAACAAGCTCCCAATATTTCAGCTTCAACTCTTGGAAATTAGTACTGTTCAGCTGACTTGCTAATTTGAAGAATTTACTATACTTTGGAATTTCGTCAATCGATTTGCACTTTGAGTCCGAGAATATGAAGCATGCTGCTGATCTGAACCGTAGACTAATTCCTGTTTTTGATGAACTACAGCAGTTGCTTGATGCGGAGCACTGAAATTATACAAAATATTAACAAATTAACATTATTTCTAATAAAAAATAAGTTTACTTACTGATTTTCCAAGAGGAATGCAGTCACTTTCTATGATAGTTGGAGCAAACTATATTATGGCAAACGTGATTAATCCCACAACAATCAATTTGATGACTATTTTTATAATCCTATCGGCGTTGACATCAGTGTTCCTATAACGAAAAATCCTCAAGGACTGACACACTTGGAAAAATCGTTGGAGCTTATATAACGTCGTGACTGGGCGGGCGGGCTGGTGTGTAACAGCAACTGAGAAGGAACTTGATTCATACTTCGAACTGAAATCCTTAATAGTTACTCCTAAAGGGGGACCAGAAGAAGTCATAAGTTCCATAAATTACAAGTTGAATCTCAATGGTGAAACGAATAAAATAAAATTGTTGTATGTCGTAACAAAAGATGACGACTCCAGTGCTTCGTGTTTTGCGATTAAGAACCAAATAAAGTGTGAGACTTTCGTTTTTCATACTTTTCACAAAGATTCGAGTAAAGTCTCTGATGGTGGAAGAAAAACCTGCAGCAGACAGAGCCTTCTAAAATTGCGGTCATGTAATTGATTGATTCATCGATAATTTGTGAATGTGTGAATAAAAATTTCGTTTAAGAGTAGGTTAAAAATATAAGTTATAATTTACTTGATATTTTATCTGTAATCTAGTACTTATAAGAATATAAAATTATATTGTTTCTAAATAATATTCTTATTTCTTTTATTCATTCCTCCCAAAACTGCACTTTTTGAGTCGAAATGTTGATACTCAAAAAATCTGAAAGTCTGAAGTTCACTGAAGGACAATCAAGACTTTACTGTATTTATCTTAAGCGGAAATATTCTGGAATACAGGAATTTTTTAAGTTTACTTGATGTCACAAAAGATGATTCATACCCAAAATTATAACTTTTAAAATAATATTTCTGATTAAAGCTATAATATTTTATTATTAAAGCTATAATGAGAATGAATCATGTCCGTTCATAAAATTAATTGCCATTGAAATTTTATGATATACACGCCTACAAACTTCCGTATAAAAAACAGTAAAACCACGGAAACTTCATTCGTAGTTGATCAACGAATTGGTAATGTTGTGCAAAAAATTATTGGTTTTGTGCATCGCCGTCCTGAGTGTTACATGTAAGTACAAATTATTCTTCATGACCTTTGTTCTTACTCAAAGCAGAATCTTGAACGCTAATGGTTACTCTTTGTTTCGTTTCTAGGGAGTCAGGCAATTCCAGTATTTTCTGAGATTTCCGGAGATTCTACAGAACAAAAATTAACTACAGATATTTCTTCCAAGAAATCATCAACACCAGTACCAGTTACTGAAGACAAGTCATCGAAAACTATCGAAAACTTCACTTTTGATGAATCTATAGAAATTACAAACAAAAGCAGCAATGGAACAATCGAACTTACAGAAGAAAGCAATTCTACTGTAGATGATATTACGGAACCAAAGATTGGATTCTTTATATATTTTGTCATATTTTTCATCGTTTGGTTTTGTTTAACTTCATATTATATATTTTGGTGTGAAAGTTCATAAATGTGATGGTACTGACCTAAAACTACGCAAGAAGAACTACAAAGTGACTTTTCTTCATAAGTGAAGTGTTTTAGTGAAAATATAAACAATAGCTCATATACGTCCCCTTTAAGGGGCTCGAGCCTACCCTGAATTAGGGCGAGATTTATATATTCCCAGGCTTTGAAGCTTTTACTTGTTATTGACAAGTAAATGGGCTACTATTTCTAATACTTAGTGATCATAAAGGGAAATAGCTCTCACTGTTAATATTTTTTTAAAGAAACACATCACTGCTACTCTCGCCCACTGACAGTGAATGGACAACTAATTAGAGACACGAAATATTTTTAGGGTTCCGTACCCAAAGGGTTAAAACGGGACCCTATTACCACAGTATTACAATATAGCGGCATATCGTAATACTGTGCTATTACTAAGACTTCGCTGTCCGTCTGTCTGTCTGTCTGCCCGTCTGTCACCAAGCTGTATTTTATTTATTAACCGTGAAAGCTAGACGGTAGAAATTTTCACAGATGATGTATTTCTGTTGCCGCTTTAACAAGAAATACTAAAAATAAGAAAAAAAATAAAAAATATGGTGAGGTCCATACCAAAAAACGTGTTTTTTTTTAAACTAGCGCCATCTAGTATGATGGTACGGAACTCTATGTATGCGGTTCTGACTCGGACTTGGCCGGTTTCTTTATATCAGTTTGAAAATGACATGCGATCTATTGCAGTTTCAGTCTCTAAAGTTATTTCTTATTTTTTTGTTTTCTGAATTTGCGTGTCAAATACCATAAAAGAAAATCTTGCGTTTGAGTTCTCGGGTGAGAAATAATAATAAAGTTGCGTGGTTGTAATAGGTCTTAAAACCGGCCAAGTGCGCGTCTGCCTCGCGAATCGAGGGTTCCGTACTACCAAACCATTTACACCTCTCCACACAAGTATATCAATGGTACCTACCTAATAATTTCAAACAAAAAACATCAACGCGAGCGATATAAAAATGCTTTTCTTTTCAATCGATTCGAACTTCTCAGTTTAAGTACGACTCACACTTGGCTGGTTTTTGTTATTTATTTGTTTTACTTTAGGGTTAGTACTGTGATAACACTAAGTTAACGTTTGTATGTTTGAAGATAGAGCAAAAACGAAACATAAAAATAATTACGTTTCTTGTATGAAAAACCCTTATTTTTTTTTCATTTCTTTATTTGTTAGTAAATCTCCTATAATAACTCCTATAATGACATTTCTGGGAAAATTTTCGACGGCTACCTATCACTGTCTCAAAAGATACAGCCTTTTAATTCGTGTCTAATTAGGAAGCGTCCCTAATTAGTTGACTACCATTGTATATAAGTCGGTGACTTAAAAAAAATAAATGAATTTTAAAAACATAGGGAACTTTTGGGGAATAAATTATAAAATTTTAAAGCAAACTATATTGTTTGACATATCAAATGAAAGGGCTTGTTGTGAGAATCTCCAATATATATTTTTTTTATTTAAAATGACATTTTTCATAGTTTTAAAGTAAATTAAGAAAAAAGGCAAAAATTGACCATTCTACATTTCTATTCCCGTATCTCCGAAACTACAGAGCCTAAAATCATAGTTTAAGAGGTTAAATGCATAGATTACAGAAAAACTTGTAAAAAAATCTAGTCCTTCCGTTCCTACAGGAAAAATTAAATTTCCAAACTCCTGGACTCGGAGATAATTTATGGTAAATTTTCGCATCGAAACTATTTATTTTAATATAATAAAAAAAAAATTTGAGATTCTCACAATAAGCCGTTTTATTTGATAAGTCACACTTTTTTCAAATTTTATGATTTACCACCCAAAAGTACCTTCCATGTTTAAAATTAATTTATTTACTTTACACTTCCGTCTTTGAGTCACTAACCTAAATATTTGTACCAAATTTCAACTCAATCGATCCAGTAGTTACGGTGCAAATTAGTTGTTACAGACGGACAGACAGCCAGGCACATAAGTGATACTGTAAAGATGTACCATTAATGGTACTTTCTCATGGTACAAGTGATCTGGCGGCCTTTTTTATCTTTTGAGATACGGACCCTAAAAAAAAGTGGCAGAAAAAGAATTACTTTTCTACGACTAAGGAAGTTTTTAGACCTATTAGGCTTTATAATTATAACAAGATTAAAAAATGTCTACATCACGAATGGCTGCTTCAAAACATGTTTACTCTCTTGATGAGTTATTGAATCACGAGTTATAAATATTTTTTATTGACTGTAAGATTTAAATACCTATACCTACCTTTTATTAGTGTGTTAACAACATTTACATACATACATACATATAATCACGCCTCTTTCCCGTAGGGGTAAGCAGAGACCACTTCTTTCCACTTGCTACGATCCTTACATACTTGTTTCGCTTCGTCCACTTTCATTATTCCCTTCATACATGCTCTTCGGTTTTGGGTACTCTTGACCTGGCCTTTTTTCAAGACGTCCCTGATTTGGTCTCGAAACGTCCGCCTAGGTCTACCCCTTCCAACACTTTCATTCACACTCGCCTTACGTCAATCGTTCTTCATTCATTCTCTCGACATGGCCAAACCATCTCAGCATACCTTTCTCAATTTTTGTCACTACATCTTCTTTCAGACCACAACGTTTCCTTATCTCACTATTTCTTATCCTGTCACTCAGTTTAACTCCTAACATACTTCTTACCGCTCTCATCTCAACTGCATTTATTCTTCTTTCATGTTTCTTCTGCCATACCCAACTTGCACTTCCTTACATGAGTGTCGGAACCAAGCAAGCTGTATTAATGACTAAACAAGTGATTCTGTATTGTTAAGAACATCTCACTGTACCTTGTTTAAAAGCGAATAAAGAATTACTTAATTACTTGTTTGTTTCTTCGTTTCTCTTTCTTTCAAATTTTTCTGGGACACTTACCGCACCGCCATGCAGTTCCTATGAATTCTATCTGCCTATAAATTCACTGCCCCAGCTTCCACTGGCACACTGTAGCAAGTAAGAAAGTACAGTGATGTCCAAAGTTCATGCAGTTACTCCAAAACTCTGGACAGTAAACTTTAAGTTGAGCTCCAGCTGTTTTATTGTGCGATAACTCATCGCTACCTGGCTGCTGGCAGCGTTTCCAGCTAATCTGCGTTATTGTATTGGGTCATAGAAAGTTTGAGAAACTGTGTCGAGCTGAACTTTTGTATACCTACTAAGTGTTTTTGATTTCAGTTTTTACAGGAGTTTTCGCTGGGCGAAGAAATGTATCAGATCTAAAATTAACAGTACGTGCGTTTTAGTTTGTACTATTGTACATCGTTTTTATGACTGTCTTTTAGGGTGAGTGGGGCGCGAGCCGCAAGCGGCTCCTGAGCGCGGACATGCGTTTTCCTCAGATCCCTCAGGAACGATATCAGGCTACTCTATCCATAGTGACCCACCCCCTCAACCAATTCTATACAAAAAAACACTTCAGTCCGTAGCTCCGTTGCGACGCTCACGTGCGCGAGCGCGGAAATAAATTTTCCCCAGATGCCTCAGGAACCTTGTTAGGATATGCTAATTAGTAAATTATGTCATTTCCCACTCCTTAAGCCATCTCTGTGCTCCATTGCAATGTTAAAGAAACTAACCAAAAAAAGAGTATATTTTCAGTTCCCTCAGGAACTGCATCGGACTATGCTATTTTCTCGTGATAAAAAGTAGCCTATGTCCTTCCCAATAAAACAGGCTACCTGCATACCAAATTTTATCTAGATTAGTCAAGGTGTTGAAGCGTGAAAAGGTAACAAACAATCAAACACATTTTCACATCCTACTTATATTATAAACGCGAAACTAAGAATATATGGATGTATATATTTGTTACTCTTTCACTGAACTACTGAACGGATCTGGCTGAAATTTGGTAGGCAGACAGATTAGGACCTGGATTAACACATAGGCTACATTTTTCCACGCTCGCGAGCCGCTTGCGGCTCGAACACTGCGCACCCTCGAAAAGTCATAGAAACGTTGTCCGCGCGGGTGAAGCCGCGGTAAAACAGCTAGTTTATAATATTAAGTTAAGGAAGTAAGGATTTTACACGTGTACATTTTGAGAATCGTACCATCTGTCGTTTAATGCGAGGCATTGACTGAACTGATGTCTCTGTCTTCTTTTATACTTGCAAAGAGTAAAGAAAATAACCACACTTTTGCACTTTTTCAATGTTTTTGCGTTTCAATTATAAACTAGAATTAAATTTTAAAAATCCAACTGGCATATTGAAGTGTGTGTTTAGACTAATCGACTAAGATGAAGGTACTAAATCGGTCTGGTTTGCTTGTAGAATGCAAATCTCTGTTTTAAAAAAGGTTTCTTCGATACTTGCGATTTTTACAATAAATTCCTGTGTGATGTTGACATATTTGGCGATAGTATCAACACTTATAAAAGAAAAGTGTGCGAAATGTTTAACAACAAAGATTAAGCAAGGCAATTTTTATTTATTTATTTATAAGTAATTTAATAAAATATGTTTTTTTTTTCTTTTAAACTCTTACATTATATAAAATAGTTACACGTGATAGACTCGTATAGACGAATATACACTATTTATTGTGCAATCTTATCAACTTGATCACTTATTAGCGAAACCAATATGTTTTTGTTTGTTATAAATTAATGGACCTGTAGGTCTTTTCGTGTTATGTTTTTGTAGAATGTATTTGTTTAAGACTGTTTGTGTCCTAAATAAATAAAAATAAAATAAATAAAAATATGTTTTTCTGTTATAAAAGTAAATGAATCGTTTTTCTGCAACTGACAAAATGAAGTCATTGAAATGAAAAATCAGGATACAAAATATTACTTTCATATGTTTTGTAATTGCTGAGAAAAATCGAGATCCCTGCGACCAAAGTTTCCAATGCGTCGCCTTAACACAATATGTCAAGTGGACGGTTATTTCCCGGGGTCACGCAAGTTATCTATATTAACTATAATAATCAGTATCTGAATAAACAATGACTTTGCGCCCGTGTGTGCGTGCGTCATGTTATTGTCAAAACACGTGAATAATAACAATAACTATGTATACGTAACGTAGGTAATTACCCAAAACGAGTAAGTGTGTGGTTTTATGAAACCACGGGAAAAGTGAAACTTTACAGAGGACGAAACGATCATGGCTGCTCTGGCTACGGTACAGAGGACGAAACGATCATACCGTCAGACGAAAGCGACCGTCATGCGACATGCAACACACAGAAGAAAAAAATTGAGACGATTTAATAAAAGTTTCACTTAAAAAAGCCTGATATCCCTGCAATACGGTTGTTTGATTATTTTCCCAGTTCTGCTTGCACACAAAGCGAATATATTTAAGGGCCTAAACTGTTAATTAATTTTGAAGGCCTTTGACTCACAACGCAGCTTTGACGAATTGTCGTAAAACTCATTATCATCAAACAGGAAGGAACTCATTTCTAATAACGACTTAGCGTTAGCGAAGATTATAATTGCGATTTCATTCCATTAAGAGAATTTAAATACTCTCTTTACGGGCGAAAATTTAGTTGGAAGATATCAAAAGCAGTGTCCGTCACTTTGCTTTTAAAATAAATAGACTACCACCCCACCTAGTCCCCGTTAGCACTACCTTTGCCCTTTGATTGAATTTGAATATTTAACGATCCTCGGATAAATCCACGAGCAATCCATTTATGTACAGTCAGCTGTCGAATGAGATTAGGGCCTCGTACGTCGCCTCTTTAAAGTTGGAGAGAAAAAGTTTGATGAGTCGTTTCTTTCCCGGGTCAGCCCCGAGGCTCCATTTAGCTGAGTGGCCGCATTTATCGGCCGCTCACGTCGGGAGCGGGGCCCAAGTTACAGAGTTAAGCCGTTTATATCAATTCGTCATCAACATTAGCAAAGCACACCCTGGAAAATAGAACGGGCCAGAAATAGAGATGGGCGGTGGGAAAAATCCCTATAGGAAAGTTCCAAGGTTTTTTCCCATATGGGAGAAAACCCGGAATTTATTTGGGTAAAAACCCACACGGTGGGTTCTTTCATGGTTGTTATTATTATAACTATTATTGGTTTTCATCTGTAGGAAATGGGGTCCAACACTTTGAAAAATACTGTGCACTGCATTTCGACACATTATCATTAGATACAACAGCCAAATAAGAATTAAACAAAATTTTAATAATCAAAATTATTTAATATGAAAGAGAATAAACCAGTAAGAAAAAAATATGTAAATTAGATTATACTTTTAACTGCTGTCGCTGTGATTAGAATCTGATAAATGTGCAATAAAAAAAACTATTTCTGCTTGGTTTCTTTGTGATGTAGATGGTTGCTCATCAAGGATCGGACTACTCATTACCAAAGGAGAAGATGAGAGGTCATCATCTTCGTCCTTATCATCTTTGTGTTTGTGTAGAAGATTCCAGTTTGGTTCTATGGACAATTGTACAAGAGCACACGTTTGCCTGTCAGCGATCTGGCTGAAGACCCAAGAGCCAGGCCAACCCGACACTATATCGAAGATATCCCGGACGTCAGCCTGTACGAGATTAGAATGGCTCTCAAACAGCTCAAGAACAACAAGGCACCGGGTGATGATGGAATTACGGCTGAACTACTGAAAGCAGGTGGATCACCGGTACTAAAAGCTCTTCAGAACTTATTTAATTTCGTTATACTCGAGGGACAAACGCCTAAGGCATGGCACAGAAGTGTGGTCGTGCTATTCTTCAAAAAGAGTGACAACACCCTGCTGAAGAACTACAGATCCATCTCACTTCTGAGCCATGTCTACAAGCTGTTTTCGAGAGTCATTACGAATCGTCTCGCACGCAGGTTTGACGACTTCCAGCCTCCCGAACAATCCGGTTTCCGAAAAGGATTTAGTACCAAAGACCACATACATACGCTGCGGCAGATTATACAAAAGACCGAAGAGTACAATCGGCCACTATGTTAATGTCTTGTATCTAAGTTTAATATTATTTCATACTTTTGAGTAAATTTCATTTTGAAGTCGTTTTTCTGTTTTTTAAAACTTTTTTTTATTACCACACCCTGGACACTTCATACAACGGGCCAGAATAGACATTTCAAAAAATGAATGACGGAACATACAAAATGGCGGCGAAATTCTATACGTTCGACAAACAAATTGTAACCAATCTGTATCAATCTGGGTACGAGGGGGTGAGGTCGGAATCTAGAGAGCGACAGGGAGTGTCCATACTGTATGTTAGTACTAATATATATACTTTGCTATTACTGGATGGCAGTCGTTAAACCTCGTCAGAGGCCTTACAGGCAGCTTCAACATTTCCACCAGTCCGGACTTGGCTTGTTGGCCCTAGTGTGTAAAGTATGGCCTAAATCTCCTTAGTTTGAAAAGGACCCCGTGCCCCAGCTGTGGGGCCGTAGGGGCAGTAAACGTAACGTATGATTAACAACGCATGACCTATTTTTTTAGTCTTTTTTTTAAATCTAAGTATCATTTAAAAAAAACGAGCGAGACCTACAGTACTCACAAATCACTGTTACACATTTCCGTCCCATTTCACGAAATCAGTCCCACAAATTGCAGGAAAGCGAGAGCAAAGCTCATTCGTCAGATCGAATAGCGCGCGCTTTCGCGACTTCCTGTTACACATCTCCGTCCCATGTTACACATTTCCGTCCCATTTCACGAAATCACTCCCACAAATTGCAAGAAAGCGAGAGCAAAGATGTTACACATCAATAATTTATCTCTCACAAAATGTCTGTAGGTTTTTAGTTTTTAATTTTTTTTCTATGCTTAAAATATTATTTAGTTTAATTTTTTTAAATATGATGTGTAGGTACTTCGGTTAGGTCCACCAAGGGGTAATAGCTGAAAATCAGCGCTGTGATCTTTGTGATGACAGCATATGCTGACCTTTTCAGTGATAGGTATAAACTATTGCATTTTAAAAACTACGCAGTATTTCACTTGTGTGTACTTATCACTGAATAAACATTTATTCTATTCTATTCTATTGCCCCTGCTCGGAACACAGCAACTCATAGGGCGAAAACAGGAAATTTCCGAGGCCAAGTCTAGTTTATACAGTTACGAAAGACGAAGTGAAATGACATTAAGAAGTGGTGGTTTCCTGATTTTCTTTAAATTTAAAGTATTTCCTGGTGTTTTTTTTTTAATAATTAATAACTGCTTTAATGACAAATAACTTGAACCCAAAGTTTGTATGCTAAATGCCAAAATAAATGGTTAAATATTTTATCATTTATGTTACTATCTTATTGTACCTTATTCTTTGTAAAAATGAATTAGGAAACTTTTGCCCGCGGGTCCTCTAGCGTGAACATCGTTTTTATGACTACCTTTGAAGGTGAGATGTGCGCAAGTCGCTTGCGTAGAAAGGAGTACACTCCATATCCCTCGGGAACTATATCGGACTACTCTGGTTTGGAGTCTATGTCACTTCCTAGCTGGGAACCCCCTTATCTTTTTCTATGCAAAAAATCACGTCACTTCGTTGGTCCGACGTGCGCGAGCCTAGAATTGAGTTTTCCCTAGATCCCTCGGAAACTGTCTCGGGCTATGCTGATTACTGATTAGTAGTCTATGTTATTTTCCACCCCCTCGAACATCTCTGTGCAAAATCACAACAACCCAGCAACGGTTGCGATGTTAAATAAACCACCAATAAATTAGTGTTTATTTAGGGTTCTGTACTCAAAGGGTAAAAACGGGACCCTATTACTAAGATTTCACTGTCCGTCCGTCTGTTTGTCACCAGGCTGTATTTCATGAACCGTAATAGCTAGACAGTTTAATTTTCACAGATGATGTATTTCTGTTGTCGCTATACGAGGGCTGTTTGGTAAGTACCCGTTTATGGCAAAAAAAAAACATTTTTTTTTATATATGCATTTATTTATCTACCTTTTAACTCTATACACTTGTTCCACCTATACTCAAGCTTCAATAAACCATCCAAAAAGTATGATTTTGGAAAGTCATTAAAATAGGCCTCTGTGGCGGCAATGACTTCGTCATTTGATCCAAATCGCTTACCACCGAGCCATTTTTTTAGGTTGGGAAACAAAAAGAAATCGCATGGGGCCAAATCTGGAGAATACGGGGGATGAGGCAATAGTTCGTAGCGTAACTGTGCTAATTTAGCCGTCACAACTCGAAGAACGAGCCGGGGCGTTGTCGTGATGAAACAGTATTTTTTTCTTTTTTAAATGGGGTCGTTTGTCCTTTAAGACGGCGTCAAATTCATCCAATAAATTAGCATAGCACTGCCCTGTTAACGTTTGCCCCTTTTCTAAGTAGTCAATATGTATAATACCCTGCGAATCCCAAAAAACAGTCGCCATCACCTTTCCAGCCGATGGGACGGTTTTTGCTTTCTTTGGAGCAGGTTCACCCGGTAAAATCCACTGCTTCGACTGCTCTTATGCTCATATTTTATATAAAATATAAGTGAACTAATACTCATCATGCATCATTGTACAAGTATAATTATATTTATGAAGATATTTGATTCGGTACAATATAAAATATATTGTTTCGTCCGTGGGTCTACCCACGTAGTTCCGGTGCCGGCTGAAAATCAGCGCTTTGGCTTTGTTAAAGCCAAAGTATTATGCTGAGACGGTACCCTTTTTGGCAGAGTATTAAAATCTATAATACAAGTATATATAAGTATAAATATTGTACATACTTACTTGCTCGTCAAAATAAATTCATTTTCTTTCTTTCTTTCTTTCTTTTCTCTTTCATTTCCGGGGTGTAGTGGTGAACCCACGTTTCGTCCACGGTTACGAAACGACGCAGAAACTCCTTCGGGTTACGTTTGAACACGGCCAAACACTGCTCCGAAGTAGTCAGTCGGTTCCGTTTTTGCTCCTCCGTGAGTAAACGCGGCACCCACCTCGCCGATACTTTCTTCATACCCAATTTTTCTTCTAATATGTGTTGTACCCTCTCGATTGAAACGTTTACACCATCAACGATTTCTCGAAGTTTAATTCGGCGGTCGGCTAAAACGATATTTTCAATTTTCTTAACCATATCGTCTGTAGTCACCTCAATTGGCCGGCCTGGGCGATCCTCATCAAAGACGGTTGTTCTCCCCCGCTTAAACTCGTTATACCAATATCTGACGGTTGTCATAGAAGGAGCACATTTATGGTAAACCGCTTACATTCTTACTTTTATTTCATCACATGTTTTTCCTTCCAAAAACAAGAATCTAATTACAGACCGATACTGTTCTATCTCCATTTTAACAATTTTAAGTTCACGCTTTCACTAAATCGCTGTCAAATGAGAAAAAGAACAAAATAATGCATTTTTTTTTTCTTTTTCCCGCCTCTGAAAAATGGCTTAAAAAGGTGGTATACTTATTTTCGGCCAGTGATATTAATATAGTTTACTAACGGGTACTTATCCTAGCCTAGGTAACAACAAATACTAAAAATTATAAATGAAAAAATTAGGGGGTCTTGTAAATATTGCTTTAGGTGCTGAAGCTTACAATATTAGTAACGATGATTTTGTCAAGAAATCAACAAAATATAGTTTTACAAGCTTTTGCCCGCGGCTTCGCTTGCGTGAACATCGTTTTTATGTCTGTCTTTGAGGGTTAGTGGTGCGCGAGCCGCAATTCTGATTAGCAGTCTATGTTACTTCCCACCCCCTCAACCAATTCTATACAGAAAATCACTTCAATCTGATGCTCCATTGCGACGCCGACGTGCGCGAGCGTGGAAATGAATTTTCCCCAGATCCCTCGGGCGGGAACTATGTCGGAATATGCTAATGTCATTTCCCATACCCTCAACCACCTCTGAGCAAAAAACCACAAAAATCCATTGCGATATTTGGGTCGGTAATTGGGGACGCTATATCATAAACCTGGTAGTTTAGCGTAGCGTTTAGTTTTATACGAGAGGGAATGTTCCGTTGCGATGTTAAGGAACTTAACCAAAAAAAGAGTATTTTTACAAATATCTCAGGAACTGCATCGGTCTATGCTATTTTTACGGAATAAAAAGTAGCATATGTCCTTCCCAGTGATACAGGCTATCTGCATGCCAAATTTTATCGAGATTGGTCGAGGTGTTGAAGCGTGAAAAGGTAACAAACAAGCAAACACATTTTCACATTTATAATATTATATATTAAGTAAGGATAGACAATGCAATTACTAGAGTTGTTAAATGCCGGTGACCCTCTTTTTAACCTCCTCGTAAATGGCGTAAATGGCCATCTTGCGCGTTCAAATCGGCCCCCGTGTCGACTAGTTGAGCCATCATTCTTTCAGCTCCAGATCCTCTTAGGTTGTTAACGGCGCTATGTAGACACGATTCTCCATCGTCATTCTACATTTTCAGTATATGCTCCAGTTCTTTTTGACTGGTCGCATTCGAAATGCGATCCAAAATATCGTCAAGGCCTGCTGCAGCAATTAAATGGAACATAGTAGTATTTCCTTTAGACTTTACTTGGCCAAAAATATTGTTCAGTTTGTCCGAAGACATTTTTTAGAGATCTTGTTTACTTGTTGAAGTCCCGAATTGCAATGATACTACGTGCTACTGGAAGACTCTTATATAGCCAGCTGATATAAAGGAATGTATAAACAAAAATAGCTACTATCGCCGGTTTTCTCATAGGTTAAATGTTATCGCGTTCAGAATTCCCGCGCCCTCCAAATGACTCGTTGCCAATCTAATTACTTCATATTGTTTACAAATCATGTGTGTACTTGTGTACGCACGTAAGAAGTTATACTTCAATAAATTTTAATTGAGTCAAATTATTCAATTAATAAAACTAGTAGATTATAAATACGTGATGTTGTTGGTACAGCCAAAAATAAAGTTACGGTATAATTCATGATGTAATAATTTTTATTATATTGATCCTTTGATTGCTTAAAGTTTACTCCATTATGGTGATTCACTTACTGTAGAGGAAGTATTTCTTAAAAATTAATAGTGTAAAATAATATAAGAAATATTTAATTTCATGTACTGAAACATGATACGTCATATCGACGCTTTAGTTGCCTAAAGTCCATATACAGGTTTAAGATATAATGATATGTGAGGGGCTCACCAAGCGAGTTTGCTTATAAAGGGCGAAAATAGGGATCGCTGGCCAGCAAAAATTAGTATAAATACAGGGCCGGTTGCCGGTTCCCGAGACAGTTAGCACCCGACCGCCCTAGCAGTAAAAAAGGAAAAAGAAGAAAATCCAGAAAAAACTCGCTTGGAGAATTACCTCGCTCTTCGGTTGCGGCTCTCATTGTACCAGCAGCTGTTTCATTTGACACCGCCCCTATGCATCGGTTCGCCGTTCCACTGCATCTCACCTAGCGGACCTGCGAGAACCTCTCAACTAGCAAATCATCAACCACCTCGGAACTTGAGGACCACCTCGCAACTTGAGGACCTCCATCTACCTCTCAACTAGTGGATGATCTCCAGATCTGCTCATCAAAGATCTACAGAAGCGGCGGCCACATTTTTTGGCCCTTCGAGTGCCGGATCGTCATTGGAACAGCAGCATGGTGGTGACACGGAGCCACACCAAGGAAACACCATCGAGTGCAGCACTGGACCTGGATGAAAGAGCAATTGGACACGACGAAGACCCCCAGCCGACTACGATGGCTACGGTTACTACAACAATTGCTACGGGTACTACGCCGACTGCTACGGGCTACGGGTTGGGTGCTACGGGTACTACGACAATTGCTACGGGTTACGGGTCGGGTACTACGGGTGCTACGGGCACTACACCAATTGCTACTGGTACTACGACAATTGTTACGGGCTACGGGTCGGGTACTACGGGTGCTACGGGTACTATGCTGACTGCTACGGGCTACGGGTCGGGTTCTACGGGTACTACGCCGACTGCTATGGGCTACGGGTCGGGTGCTACGGGTACTACGCCGACTGCTACGGGCTACGGGTCGGGTACTACGGGCACTACGCCAATTGCTACAGGTACTACGACAATTGCTACGAGTACTACGCCGACTGCTACGGGTACTACGCCTACTACAAAGGATGCAACGGATGCTACGTCAACTACGGCAGATAATTCGGGCACAACAGACGACTTCACATCAGAAGAAGCATTGGAAAAGGGAACTTCAAGGTCTGCAAACAAAAGTGGAACCAAGCAAGCTCCAACTAGAAGTACGTTGAAGCCCAACAGCATCACGTCATCAAAGCGATCGGCGAGAAGGAAACTTATGGAAGTAGAATCAGAAGAAAATTTATTAATTAATTAGCGCACTAGCCGTCGCCGTGAGTGGTTTCCGTGTAGCACTTCGAACGAGTTAACCGGTTACATTCTTTGACTCGCCGTCGGTTCGGTCAATTTTGATCCTTACGCCTTAGAGTTTACGAAACTTTACTGTGCGTTTTATAACTTTGTCAATGGCCGATAACGTGAATAAGATGAACTGCAAAAAATGTGGTTAAAGTGTTACTGATTTCGTGGAATGCAGCTCATGTCATGGATATTTACACTATGGGTGTGCAGGAATTGCAGAAACCAGCTACAGGAAGATGAGTGCGGAGAAGAAAGCCTCCTGGCGATGCCCTCCGTGCCGCTCTAGCTCTTCCATTACAGCGGAATCCTCGCCAGCGCAACCCGACATGAAAAGTATCTCGGAGGAAATGAAAGCTATGCGAAAAGATTTTAAGGCTATTAAAGGTGAGCTTCATTCAGGGACAGAGGCAATGTTAAGTCTTAGTACCAAGTGGAGTGAGATGGAGAACCGTTTTACTAATATGGAGGATCGACTTATAACAGTTGAAAACAAAATTTTAGCTATTTCAAAATTGCAGTTGGAGCTTAATAAGGCTAATGAAATTATATCCAACCTCCAGTCGGAAAACAATTCTCGGGACCAGTATTCACGAATGAATAATGTGGAGATTTCCGGGGTACCTACTACAAAGGGCGAAGATTTGAAACATATTCTCCAAACAATTAGCACTAAGGTCGGATTGGAGTTGGATTACAAGGACGTAGATAGCGTCCATCGTGTGCGTCATTTAGACCCTGCGCCGGTTACCGAGGGTAAGCATCAGCGCCCAGTTACCCGTATACCCGCAATCGTCGTCAAATTTACTCGGCGCCTCGTCAAGGATCAACTGTTATCGGCAGTCCGCTTGCGTCGGGGACTCACTTCCGCAGACATCGGATTGCCAGGCAACTCGAGCAATATTTACGTAGGTGACCACCTCACGCCATCTAACAAGGTGTTATTAAGGCGCGCACGCGAATTGAAAATCGAACTGAATTATACCTATCTGTGGATAAGGGATTGCAAAATCCTTATGCGTAAAAATGATAACTCGAAGGTTGTTCATATCTCTAAGGAGATGGATCTTACCAAGTTAAAGTGACTTATATTGTGTGATTTTTGCTGGTACCTATTCTATGTATTAATTAAAGCATTTTTAGTATTTAAATTACGATTAGTTAATGACATAGTTAACACTAACTAGGTGTATTATTGTGTATGCGTGTGTAGTGCGTGAGGGTAAGTAGGTAGGTACGTACGTGAATCACTACACCAAGTCTATCTTCACAAATAACAGTTTATTGAAGCAATTTAGAAGCACATACACAGCAAGGCAAGCGTAAGTAATGATAGATAGAGAGTACAGTTCGGAAATAGGAATAATTAGAAGAACAGATAGTAAATTGATAGATCGCGAGCGAGAACAATAGCTGTAGCGGTAGCAAGCGACATGCGTCCTGCGCGGGCGTCGGTTGTAGGCGGACTGGCCGGGCAGCAACGGCGATCGATTGAATGGATCGCTCGACGAAACCGGTCAGTACTGGCCAGGGCCGGCGGCAGAGCGGCAGTGAGACGGGGGTTGGTTGGTACGAGTATGTAGTAGGCACCACATCACCCCCCTCGGAGAATTTTAGGTTCCTGCCGAATAAAAATTGGGAAAATTAACTTTACGACCTGATCTAGTCGTACGAGTTTTTCGAGTGGGCTCGTTTTCTGTGGGTGAAGAAGTTGAATCTTTTTCGGTTTGATCAGTCAACATAAATGCAGGTTTGACGCGATCGATGCTAACTGTAGTAGGCCCTCTTGGCATATCTAAAACAATGGTTTTATCAGAATATTTGAGTACTCGAATTGGGCCGGTGTAAGGTGCTTCTAAGGATCCCCTCAAGGCATCTTTGCGTAGAAACACATATTCCGAGTCCTTCAATTCTTTGTGAATGAATATTGATTTATTGGAATGTCTGGTTGCTGGTGCAGGTTTCAGACGTTTAAAGTGCTCTCGTAATTCAGAGACGAAATCATTTGGTGAAACTCCGTTAATGGAATGTGGTTGTAAAAACTCACCGGGGACACTTAGTGGCTCACCGTACACCATTTCTGCTGATGAACATTGCAGCGCTGGTTTCCACGCTGCTCTCATGCCCAGTAGTACTATAGGAAGGACGTCTGTCCAGCGCCTGTCGTTGTGAGCCATAATAGCCGCCTTGAGGGTGCGGTGAAGGCGTTCAACCATGCCATTTGCAGCTGGATGGTATGCAGTTGTGTGCTGCAGCTTGATTCCACACAGTTTCGCCAGGGCCTTGAAAAGTTGAGATTCAAATTGCCTCCCCTGATCCATAGTCACGATCTGTGGACAACCAAATCTTGAGATCCAGTGCTCGTAAAATGCTCTGGCGACCGTATCAGCTGATATGTCCTTTAGAGGAATGACTTCTGGCCATCTGGAAAACCTGTCAATAGCTGTCAGGCAATATCTGTAGTCCGACGAAGGAGGAAGAGGACCTACCAGGTCGATATGAATATGCGAGAACCTGGCTCCAGGATGCTTGAAGTTACCGATCGGTGCTGAAGTGTGTCTGTGAACCTTTGAAAGTTGACACGCTGAGCAGGCTTGTACCCAGGCACGGCAATCTTTGCGTACGGAGGGCCAAACAAACCTTTCTGTGACCAGCTTGATAGTCGACTTGACTCCTGGATGGCTCATAGTATGCAGACTGTTGAAAACTTGACATCGTCACTACTCAGCTGCGATGTGATGGCTTGACTTGCGAAACGTCACAATACAGTGAAATATCAGTGCCAGGTACAGGAACTCTTTCGAGCTTTAGAGATGTCTCAGAGGATAAAACGTCTTGCAACTCAGCATCTTCCTGCTGTGACTTGGCCAACGCCTGGAAATCCAGTGGCGCTGAAACGGCTTCAATTCTGGATAAAGTATCGGCGGTCAGGTTGTCCTTTCCTGATATATGCCTGATCATCATCATCATCATCATATCAGCCACAAATCGTCCACTGCTGGACAAAGGCCTGATATCTGTCGTGAATTGCCCAATATAGTCCAAGTAGTTAAATTGACGGGGACTGCACTTACGATCTTTCTGCTGGAACGCGAACGTGATAGGTTTGTGGTCGGTGAAAGTGACGAAATGACGACCTTCAAGCATATGTTTGAAATGTTTCACACTCTCGTAGATGCCAAGTAGTTCGCGATCATAGGCGCTGTATTGCATTTGTGTTTTAGACATCTTTTTAGAAAAGAATGTAAGAGGCTGCCACTGGTTGTTTACCTTCTGTTGAAGAACTGCACCTAGAGCAGTATTCGATGCATCCGTGACCAGTGCAAGTGGTGCATTGTGGACCGGATGATTGAGAAGTGTGGCTTGAGACAGTCCTAATTTGCAATTTTCAAAGATCTGGAGAAGTTCTGGGGTCCAGGTGAGGGTTTTGGAACCCTTCACATCAGGTCCAGCCAGCATATCATGCAGCATTGCTTGATCTTCGGCTGCGTTTGGTAGAAACCGTCTATAAAAATTTAACATACCGAGGAAGCGGCGCAATCCCTTAGCTGTTTTAGGATGGGGGAACTCCTTTATGACTTCGACCTTTGATTCCAGTGGTGAGATTCCTTCAGGTGAGATCTTGTATCCTAAGAAAACTACCTCCCTTTGGCCAAAACTACACTTAGCTTCGTTGATAAGCAATCCGTAGTCGCTCAGTCGGCGAAAAAGTTGTTTTAGGTGTTCCAGGTGTTGATCTGGGTTTTGAGAGAACACCAAAATGTCATCAATATACGAGTACGCGAAATCCAAGCCTCGCAATACCTCGTCGAGAAATCGCTGAAAGGACTGAGCTGCATTCCGAAGACCAAATGACATATAGGGGAATTCAAAGAGGCCAAAGGGGGTCGTGATGGCAGTCTTCGGTATGTCTTCGCAGTGTACAGGAATCTGATTGTACGCCTTGACTAAATCTAGCTTGGAGAAGATGTTACAACCTGCCAGCATGTGTGAAAAATCTTCAATATGGCGAATGGGATACCTATCTGGTATTGTCCGTGTATTAAGGGCGCGATAGTCGCCGCAGGGTCTCCAGCCGTCCCCATTTTTAGGTACAAGGTGCAAAGCTGAAGCCCAAGGTGAGTCGGAACGTCGAGTGGTACCATCCCGAAGCATTTCTTCAAACTGATTTTTGGCAATTGACAGTCGATCTGGAGCCAAACGACGTGGTCTGCAAAACACTGGTGGGCCAGGAGTGGTGCGTATGAAATGAACAGTGGAGTGTTTGACCTCTCTTGTGACTCCCGAAGGTTTCGTTATCTCGGGGTACTCGGATAGAAGTTTATGGTACTCACTGTTTCCGGAAATTGCCTTCACACTCGGTAGAATACAGTTTTTGAGGGTTCCAGGTGTCGAAAGTGATGTGACGCTGTCCAGCAGTCTTCGTTGTCTGCAACCAACTAGCAAACCATAAAATGCCATAAAATCTGCGCCAATGATAGGCTTATCCACATCGGCCACCACGAAGTTCCATGCGAAGTCCCTGCGCAAGCCTAGATCTAGATGCATTTTTAGGGTGCCATAAGTGTGTATGACTGAACCATTTGCAGCAATAAGACTATAGGCTGTAGCTCTACTAGGTTGTCTAATATATTTGCGTGGAAGAACACACAGGTCAGAGCCAGTATCTATAAGAAATTGTAGTTTGGACTTCTTATCGGTTATGAAAAGGCGGCTGGAGGATGTTGGACAGTCATTTACCGCCTCTACTGACCGTCCCTGTTGTTTACCGACTTCTTGTAGTTGCAGGGGATTGTACATTTATCCGCTTTTTCGCCAAAGTTATGATGGTACCAACAAATACCTGCAGCCTTCGATTGTGCCCATCGCCCACTCCTGAGTCCGTCCCTGGACGAATTTTTGAATCTGTTTCTTGACCCACTCCTGGATCCGCTCCTGGCTCTGTCGGATGGGCCACGTGTAAACTTGCGACCTCGGCTTTCACCAAATGACATCTGTGCCACCTGGTTCGAGATTTCATGCTTGATCCTGGAGCTTAGCCTGTCTTCAAGAGTCTGTAACATACTGTCGAAATTAGTCATTGATGTACTAGCGGCTTGATGTAGGGTGGGTGCCGGAGCAATTTCAAAAATTTTATCAGCTAAATCAGCAGCAGCGTCGAGATTGGTTGCTTGAGAAGCTATTGTCGTTTGAATGTGTGTGGGTAGGCGGCTAGACCATAGGCTACGTAAAAACTCATCTGTTATTCCATCACCGGCTAACGATCTTAAATGGCGTAAAAATTGTGAGGGCTTACGGTCACCTAGCTCCTCTTGAGTGAGTAACTGCCTTATTCGCTGCTCACGGGAAATAGAAAGGCGTTTTATTAGTTCGTTTTTTAATTTTTCGTACTTGCCCGTATCCGGTGGTTTAGTAATGACATCTTTCACCTCCCGTGCAATCTTATGGTCTAGCTGTTGCAGAACCGTAGCAAACTTTGTGCTATCCTTTTTCACACCTGTAGTTTCAAACTGTGCTTCAACCTGGGCGAACCATATTTCTGGATCTTCGGGCCAAAATGGAGGTAGCCGAACTGCGAGGCGGCCCACCGAAATCTGCTCTCCTGCTCCCAGTCCAGTATCCGCGTCGTCAATGGTTTGGTCTGTTTTAGTTCCATCTTCATTTGCTTTTGGATCCGTCATCTCCAAGGCTGCACCTTTGTTCCTCTTCAAGGGTCACCAATGTAGTGCGTGAGGGTTTTGCTGGTACCTATTCTATGTATTAATTAAAGCATTTTTAGTATTTAAATTACGATTAGTTAATGACATAGTTAACACTAACTAGGTGTATTATTGTGTATGCGTGTGTAGTGCGTGAGGGTAAGTAGGTAGGTACGTACGTGAATCACTACACCAAGTCTATCTTCACAAATAACAGTTTATTGAAGCAATTTAGAAGCACATACACAGCAAGGCAAGCGTAAGTAAGGATAGATAGAAAGTACAGTTCGGAAATAGGAAGAATTAGAAGAACAGATAGTAAATTGATAGATCGCGAGCGAGAACAATAGCTGTAGCGGTAGCAAGCGACATGCGTCCTGCGCGGGCGTCGGTTGTAGGCGGACTGGCCGGGCAGCAACGGCGATCGATTGAATGGATCGCTCGACGAAACCGGTCAGTACTGGCCAGGGCCGGCGGCAGAGCGGCAGTGAGACGGGGGTTGGTTGGTACGAGTATGTAGTAGGCACCACACGTGGGTGTGTCTCGTAATGTTTTTTACTACGGTATGATATGCGAGATTGTGTTATATCTTTTGTTGCGATCGACCGCTGTCCCTACTCACTCAATCTTCATATATTATATAGCTTGGTTTTGCGACGCTGCTTACCTACCACTGCCCCATAAACTTGATTTATTTAATTTATATATTTGTTTATTTAGTACTTTCGTTTAGGATAGCCCTAAGTAAAAAAATTACAGGTTATTACCAAAATGTTCGAGGCCTTCGAACCAAGTCTCATGATTTTTTAGCGCAGGTTTTATCGGCAGATTATGATTTTATATGCATAACCGAAAGCTGGTTGACACCAGATTTTTACGATCGTGAATACTTTGACTCTCGATATACAGTTTTCCGGACGGACCGCTCGCTCGATGCGAGTGGCGCGCGGCGAGGCGGCGGTGTGGCGATAGCAGTGCGCTCTGAGTATCAGCCCCTGCGCCGGGAGTGGGGCGGCGCGCGCGCGGGCACCGAGACACTATGGGTCTCATTGCCGCTTGGCGCTGTAGCCCACCCAGCCCGCACGCATGCCCTCTCTTCTACCAACCCGTGCAGCTATCTACATATATTGCATGTGCGTATATACCACATGGAAGTTGCTACACTGATGCCTTGAATGCATTCTTCGATGAAGCCGGGCAAATAATACTATACCATACGCATGACTCATTCCTATTGACTGGGGATTTTAATATTTCAGACGCAACGTGGGTTCCAGATAGTTTTAATCATATTACTCTTGCAACAAATTCTAATTTACCTACTCAACTGCTGAGCGAATTTTTATCCTTTCACAGTTTAATTCTATTCAAAATAATAACTTACGTATATTAGACTTAATAATGACTAACGGGGATTGTTCCGTTACACGCAGTGAATTTCCATTGACCAGTGAGGACTCTCATCACCCGTCTCTTAATATTTATTTGCCATTGGTATACATATATCCCTTAAAGACATGTATGAAACATATTCGTAACTATCATGCTGCTGATTACGGCGAAATTAACTTTGAACTTAATAAAATTGATTGGTACCCTTTCTTTAATGCCCTTTGTTTAGAAGATTCTGTCTCCAAATTGTATAATTTGCTTAATGATTTAATTTTAAAGTTTGTTCCATTACGGTCTCAAAGATATTCAACTACTAAACCAGTATGGTATACAAAGTCATTAATAAAATTACTAAATGAAAAACAAAAATATCACAGACTTTGGAAACAGTATGGTAATCCACTGGATTACAATAGTTTTTCCATACTGCGTAAAAGAGCGTTTAAATTGGAACGTAAGTGTTACAACAAATATTTAGAATATTCTGAACCGAAAATAAATACTCATCCTACATTTATTTGGTCCTTTGTAAAGTCAATATTTCCTAATAATGGTTTACCACAAACTATGCATTACAATAATCATTCATCTAGTGACGGTGCGGAGATTTGTAATTTATTCAATGTCCATTTTCATTCGGTGTTTGAGCCTTCGTCGGTACGTAGCCCTGCATATTTTAACGATTTGAATTCGCTAGATCAAGCTGTGTTTGATTTACATACTATTGAAATATCGGAATCCACCGTTTTTAAACATTTACAATCATTGAACACCAATAAAGGAGCAGGCCCTGATGGTGTGCATCCTCTGCTCATTCGCAACTGTGCTTCTAGTCTGGCTTTGCCTCTTACAATTATATACAAAAAATCAATTAGCGAAGGTATCGTGCCGAACATATGGAAACAAGCTCTAGTAACCCCTATACCCAAAGGTACCTTTAGTCAGGATATTCGAAATTACCGTCCAATTTCCAAATTGTGTCAGTTTGGCAAAATTTTGGAAAAAATAGTCACTGTACAGATATTTAATACAGTCTATATAATATATAAGTACAAATCAGTATGGGTTCTTTAAAGGTCGTAGCGTTGAAACTAATTTAATAAATTTCACTGATATATTATTAAATGCACTTAACGAGGGTTACCAAGTTGACGCCGTGTATACCGACTTCGCAAAAGCATTTGACAAAATTTGTCACAATACGTTAATTATAAAACTAAGGCTTCTCGGCATACACGGCGATCTCCTTCGCTGGGTGAAATCTTATGTAGAAAATAGGAGTCAAGCTGTAGCACTTGGAGGTTTTAACTCAGATTACAAATACATTAATTCCGGAATTCCACAAGGTTCGCATTTAGCTCCTTTGCTTTTTATTCTTTATATTAACGATATTGACAATATTGCTAAACATTCAAATATGTTGCTTTACGCAGACGACACAAAGATATTCAGATATATCCGTAATGTTGAGGACTGTGAACAACTTCAATCCGATCTTGCTAATTTTTAATCATACTGCCACAACAATAAATTGTGTCTCAATATTGACAAGTGTCAAGTAATAACTTTCTCCAAAAATACTAAACCAATAGTCTATAATTACACTCTGTGTAACAATAATTTGACACGAGTAACACAAGTAAGGCACCTAGGAGTCATCATAGATTCAAAGTTAACTTTTGTACCACATCTTGACAAAGTTTTAAATAAGGCATTCAGGCAGCTAGGCTTTATTTTAAGGATATTAAACATGCTCGTACGTACAAGCTACTATATAAAAGCTACGTTAGAAGCAATCTGGAGTTTGCTTGTAGTGTATGGCGTCCTTTTTACAGTAAACACACAGAAAGAATTGAGAGATTACAGAGGAAGTTCGTGAAGGCTTTGAATTATCGTACTGGTGGTTTTTACAACGATTATGAATCTTCGGCAATGTCTCCTTGGTTTCTTCTATTAAATTCTTATTAATTGTTCTGTTAAATGTTTATCGTGCATCGTCCACAGCGATGGCTTTTTGTAAATTAATACAGTACTTTAATAATTAAGGAAACTATAGGTCAATATTGAAGTAAGACGTTTTATAGATTTATTTAAATGACTGTTTGTTTCTATTGAATAAAAAAAAATATAAAAAAACTTGCAGCTTTGAAACTTAAACAAGTGCAAGCAGAAATAGAGCTTGAACAAGCACGCCTGCGCCGCAGACAAGCAGAGAACGAATCAAGCTCAGAGGTAGAAATTGAAGACAATCTCGCATCAGTACGGATCAACAATTGTCTAAATGAAAAGGACACAAGCCACCCAGTACCGCCGCCAGTGGTGGCTGCCTTCCTGGAAGAAAGAAGAAAGAAAGACATGCCAGTAGGAGAAACTACAATGAAGACAGCTGAAACACGGGCAGAAAAACAAAAGGAAGATCAGAGGGTCATTCCGTCTGTACAGCAGAGGACCATTGCACCGGCAGAGAAGAATCAGGAAGACCATCAAGTCATCCAGTCTGTGCAAGAGCACCTCGCTACACAGGCAGAGAAACAACAGGAGGACAGTCCAGTCATCCAACCTGTGCAACAGCAATTCGATGTTTCTACACTAGCAGAAGCGTTTGCCCAAGCGACATAGAACACATCCAGGGAGCCACCAAGATATATCCAAGATCTACTGGTTTTTGGTGGACACAGCAGCGAATGGTTGACCTACAAGTACGCATTCGTAGAAACGCAACACTACTTTGCGAATGCAAAGAATATCGTAAGACTCAGAAGAAGCCTGCGAGGTCCGGCACTAGAAGCAGTATCATCACGCCTCATTGGCCAGCCGGATCCGATGAAGATCATCGATGCACTCAAAAGGAGATTTGGGCGTCCGGAAGCTCTCATCCAAGCAGAGATTGAAAAACTGAAGACACTAAACAAGCTAACAGAAAATCCTCGGGATCTCTGTATCTTTGCTGGGCAGATAGCTAACGTCGTCGGCACAATTGAAGCCCTCAAAAAACTGCAGTACCTTTACAGTCCAGAAACAATAAAGTAGATTGTTGAGAAGCTCACTCCAATAATGAAAAGTAAATGGTACGACTACGCAGCACTCAAGAATGAAAGAGAGACGGAACTGCTGAGGATATCACGCTTCCTAGATGAAGAAGCAGATAAATGTGGACCATACGCAGTTCCAGAGAATGTCGTAGAAGATACCAGAGAGCGAGCAAAAAAGAAGAGAGAGCGCACGTTTACTGCATCTGTAACGAAGCAACGGGATGATTATCAATGTCCTATCTGCAAGCAAGATCACAAGCTACCAGACTGCAAACAGTTCCTGAGTTCTGACGTCAACACACGTTGGGAAGTAACGAAGAAGAACGTCATTTGCTTCCGCTGCTTAAAGAGCAAACACAGAAGGATGTACTGGAAAGCACGGCCCTATGGACAAGACGGCTGTCATTTGAAACATCATCGCCTGCTACACCACAAGCCAGAAGCCAAGAAGCCAGAAGACACACCCACACCAGTACACCAGAAAGCATCCATCGCTTCAACAATTGAAGTCGCTGCATCAGCAAATGAGCACATTGGTCGTCGGGCCTTCCTCAAGATAGCTCCAGTCATTCTAAGAGGGCCACACACTAGCATCGATACCTATGCCCTGCTTGATGAAGGCAGCACCATCACCATCATAGACGCTTTAATCGCAGAAGTGCTGGGAGTGGATGGACCTGCAAACACCATGTGGATCCAAAGCGTCGGTACAAAAGTGAAGCATGAAGAAAGCAAGGCAGTCAGCTTGAAGATAAGAGGAAAACACGCAAAGAAAGAGTTCAATCTGGGAGAAGTCAGAACAATACAGAAGTTGAAATTCGCATCCCAAGATATTGATGAAGACGACCTCGAGAACTGCTCACATCTAGAGGGAATCAAGCACGAGCTTATATATGAACGAGCTACACCAAAAAATCTTATCGGTCAAGACAACTGGAATCTCATCGTGTCCAGAGAAATCCGCTCCGGTCGACGCAACCAACCTGTCGCATCACTCACGAAACTCGGTTGGGTGCTTCACGGCTGCAGTTCATCACTCACGAACACCGTGGCATTCTGCGGACACCTCACAACCAAGAAGGAAGAACCGATGGAAGAACAGATGAAGAATTTCTTCAAGCTCGAATCATTAGGCATCGAGCCTCGCAAACCAAAGTAGATCCCGAAGAACGAGCCCTAAGGATACTCGAGTCCAAAAGTCACCGACTTCCTGGAGGAAGATATGAAACGGGCCTCCTCTGGAAAGATCACAACATGCAGATACCCAATAACTACAAAGACGCCGAGAAGCGACTCATCAGTCTTGAGAAGAGGCTGGACAAAGACGAAACACTGAAGATCCAGTACACTGAACGCATGAACAATCTCTTCACGTCGGGCTATGCAGAGAAGGCAACTACACCACCAGCAGAAGATCGGACGTGGTACCTACCCCACTTTCCGGTGGTGAATCCAGCCAAGCCACATAAGCCACCAAGATTGGTTCACGACGCAGCCGCAAAATACCGTGGCATCAGTCTCAATGACCTGTTGCTTCCTGGTCCAGATCTACTTCAGTCATTGCCTGGTGTAGTCATGAAGTTTCGCCAGTATCCAGTCGCCGTATCTGCAGATATCAAGGAGATGTTCATGCAGATCAAGATTAGAAAAGAAGACAGAGAAGCTCTTAGATTCCTCTGGAGAGGAGAACAGCGGGAAGGACCACCAGAAGAATTCCAAATGACCTCAGTCATTTTCGGCGCATCCTCATCACCGTGTACCGCGCTATATATCAAGAATCGCAACGCCGACGACCACGCGTCAGAATATCCAGAAGCGGCAGTTGCAATAAAGAAGAATCATTACATGGATGACTATCTCCAAAGCTTTGAATCAGTAGAAGAAGCCAGGAAAATATCGAAAGAAGTAGACACTGTCCACAGAAAGGCTGGCTTCATACTGAATGGATGTGCCTCCAGCAACAAGGAAGTCATAGAAGACTGCGAAGGAGCCAACAAGGGGAAAACATCGGTCTATATTGGAGCGAGCGAGACAGAAAAAGCGCTGGGCCTCCAATGGTATAATTCAGAAGACTGCTTCAGGTTCCGCATCAAAAGAAGGAAGACTCCACCAGAGATTCTGGAAAACATAAGGCCACCGACGAAGCGAGAAGTCCTAAGTGTGGTCATGTCTCTCTTTGACCCACTGGGACTGATCTCACCTATCACCACCCCTGCGAAGCGAATCTTGCAAGACACATGGCGCTACAAGTCGGACTGGGACGAAGACCTACCGGAAGAGCTGCAGCCAAAGTGGGGTGATTAGATCACATCTCTTCGCGCAGTAGAAGACATCAGAATACCGCGATGTTACGACTACAAACCTGCCGCTGAACGCCAGCTACATACATTTGTGGATGCCAGCGAAGAGGCATATGCAGCAGCAGTCTACTGGCGAACAACTAGAAGCGATGGCAGCGTACACGTAGCACTCGCAGCAGCAAAAAGCCGGGTGACACCGCTAAAGCCAATCTCAATACCCCGGCAAGAGCTACAAGCAGCTCTACTTGGCGCGAGATTAGCAAGGACTGTACTCCTGGAACATGATTTCGAAGTGACCAGCAAAACTTACTGGTCTGATTCCAGAACTGCGCTAGCCTGGATAAGAGCGGAGCCAAAATCCTTCAAAACCTTCGTAGCTCATAGGCTAGCGGAAATCGAGGACACTACTAAGAAGAACGAATGGAGATGGCTACCAACCAGAGAGAACGTCGCTGACGATGCCACCAGAGCAACACCTCACAGCTTCAACTTTAGATACAGGTGGTTCAACGGTCCAGACTTTCTGTATCTTCCAGAAGAAGAATGGCCAAAGGAACAGAAAAGCACCGAAGTCATAGAAACTGGAGAAGAAAAGGAGAAATGCAACGTCGCGCAAGACCGGCGGGAGCATAATCACCTGCCAGACATAAACAAGTTCTCCCGGTGGTTACGACTCATAAGAACTACAGCAAGAGTCTTCCAATTCATCGATCTCTGTCGTCCATGGAAGTCAAAAGTCGCCGCAGCTAAGAGGAAAAGGACCATAAAAACAAGGAAGAAGACTCAGGTTGGCGCCAGAACCAAAAATTCGTCAAGACGAGGCGTCTAGGGAAAATAATAGAAAAGAAGTCTTCATTCCGTACCGTTCCAGCAGACTACATCAAAGCAGCAGAAGAGCATTGGATACGAGCATCGCAGGAAGAAAGCTTCGGACCCGAGATGAAGCGAGTCCGTAGCGAAGCTACTCCACATGGCAGCGATCGTCTTAGCACCCTCAGTGTATATATCGACGAAAAAGGAACGCTGCGGTTGAAAGGACGAGTAACATCCGCACACCAAATAGGCGAGAACGCATCAAATCCACCTCTTATGGACGGAAAACATCCAAACACCCGTTTCTACATCCAATATGTCCACGAGAAACTTCACCACGGGGGAGTAGAAGTAGTCATCAACGAGCTTCGACAGCGGATGTGGATCCTGAGAATCCGGCCGACGGTGAAGGAGATAATCAAGAGGTGCATCTCGTGCCAGCTCCTGAGGAAGAAGCCAACCTCTCCATTAACAGGAGACCTCCCAGCAGCCCGTCTAGCACACCACGCACGCCCCTTCACCTACACGGGTCTTGATTACTTCGGGCCAATCGAAGTCACTGTGGGACGTCACAGAGAGAAACGCTATGGAGCACTCTTCACCTGCATGACTTGCCGTGCAATTCACATCGAAGTGGTCTACTCACTGAGCGCGGACTCCGCAATAGCAGCACTCCGCCGGTTCATGGCCCGACGAGGATGTCCCACAGAGCTCTGGAGTGACAACGCCACCTGCTTCAAGGCCGCTGAAAGGGAGCTCAGCGAGGCAGCAATAAAAGCTCTGCAAGAAGAAGCTACAAATCGTCAAATTACTTGGCGCTACATACCTCCTGGAGCACCATTTATGGGAGGAGCATGGGAACGCATGATCCGGGCGGTAAAAGAAGCTCTCCGAGTGACCCTGCAGGACAAGTATCCGAGCGACGAAGTTCTCCTGACTCTCCTAACCGAGGCTGAGAATACAGTCAACTCACGCCCTCTGACACACGTCGGCCCCGATCCAGAGGATCCAGAAGGAATCACGCCCAACCTTATCCTCATTAGACCAAATAACAGTCTTCCTACCTTCACACGCTACGAGGACAAAGACATCACGCCGAAACAACAATGAAAACGCACCCAGATGCTCGCGGACATCTTCTGGCGGCGATGGGTGCGCGAGTACATTCCTCTACTTCAGCACCGGCGGGAGCCTCGCACTATCGGCGTGCCACCAAAGGAGGGGGACCTGGTCATCATCTGCGACTCCAATCTGCCCCAAAATACATGGCCAAGAGGACGCATCAGCAAGGTGTATCCAGGGAAGGACGGCGAGACCAGAGTCGTGGACGTCATCACCAAGGGCGGGCACGTCCTCCGGAGGCCGACCAAGAAGATCGTCGTGATACAAGGATGATCGCTCGCGCGACGGCGGGAGAATGAACACGACGATAGTATTTTTGAAATATTTAAGTTTAAAATGTAAATTTATTAAGTCTCTCTAATGACAAAGAAAGACAACTATACCTTTAGAGTAGGATAGCATGAGGAAAACTATAGGTTAATTATTTGTTATGTAAATATGATAATAACTTTTAGGGCTAATAAGCTAGGGTGTTTTAATTTTCCCAGAACAAAATAGGCTTAGTTAGGCTTCTTTTAAAGCTAAAACGAATAAGTAGGCCTGGATAGTTTAGGAGTTATTAATATTTCAATTTTGAAGTTTAAAGCTAGTTTTTTCGTAGTAGGTTTACTGAAATCTCTAAATAAAGTTGTTTATTTTGTAGATATTATAAACAAGAATAAGATTTAGGCACAAACTTAGGGATCTAGGTGTTTAGCTCACAAAAGTCGCAGACAAATTGAAAGGCTCTCCGCTTAGGGCGACATATTTATACACCTGAGGCGGGGGGTGAGGTAATATAAATACGAAAAATAAGGAAATTGCGATTCAGTCAAAGACTAGACGTGATAGGGATAAGACCTAGATCTAGGAACTCTAGAAATAAGACCTAGAATAAGGATTTGAATGAAAATTGTAAATAAAACTAGGTTTAAGATATAATTTCAATAAAAACGCACTCCAGGGGTGAGGGGCCCACCAAGCGAGTTTGCTTATAAAGGGCGAAAAAAGGGATCGCTGGCCAGCAAAAATTAGTATAAATACTGGGCCAGTTGCCGGTTCCCGAGACAGTTAGCACCCGACCGCCCTAGCAGTAAAAAAGGAAAAAGAAGAAAATCCAGAAAAAACTCGCTTGGAGAATTACCTCGCTCTTCGGTTGCGGCTCTCAATGTACCAGCAGCTGTTTCATTTGACACCGCCCCTATGCATCGGTTCGCCGTTCCACTGCATCTCACCTAGCGGACCTGCGAGAACCTCTCAACTAGCAAATCATCAACCACCTCGGAACTTGAGGACCACCTCGCAACTTGAGGACCTCCATCTACCTCTCAACTAGTGGATGATCTCCAGATCTGCTCATCGAAGATCTACAGAAGCGGCGGCCACAAGTATCATGTTTAGAGTCGAAAACCAATTAAAAAATACACCCTTAAAATCATTTTTTTATGTATTAATATTCTAAATAGTAATACCTACAATAAGCGTGTTGGATGTGCCTAATAGTTGAATGAACGCGTGGATGGTTAGCAGCGGTCGTTGACTGTTGACCCCGCTTGCGGCGCCCACCCTTCCGCACTTAGGAGTGCACCAGGAAGTTCATGACGGGTCACGAGTAACGAGTTCATTCGCCTAATAGGTACGTCCAACACGATTATTGAAATAATATTTAGAATATTACTGATAAAAAAATGTTTAAAAGGATGTACTTTTTTATCGGTTTTCGACTCTAGTTGTTGTTAGGGGCGGGCTGATTTCCGCAACCAGGCGACCACTGCGCCCATTTTGCGTGATTGGCCGGCATCACTGCCAGCCCAGCTAGCGAATAGGTGTTTATTATCATGACCATGTCCAGTAATAGCGGATCTTACCTTGCGGAGCTGAGCTCTCCCAAGTCTCAGAAACCTCCTGGATAGACCAGGGTTAGCTGCCGGAAGGGCCGAACTTGCTTGCCTACAGGTTTCTAAACCGGACCAGTAGAAATTGTGTTCAATTCTTGTGCGTTGCCTTAGGGTGGACCGTAGCTAGCCATATGGGAGGGGTTTTATAGGTTCTGGTCTCACATCCATAAGCTCAGACCCTTTCCTGGCAAGCTCATCTGCCGCATCGTTGCCGCGTGAGTTGATGTGCCCTTGTCAATTTTTGTTGGCACTCCAGTATAAGCCTCGATGTGATCATGCTACTCTGCAGGGCCTGTAGTACGGCTCTACTGTCAGAAAGGATGCGGATGGGGTAATTACGCACCTCCCTTGCAGCAATTGCCTCAGCTGCCTTGATGATGCCCATATACTCAGCCTGAAAGACCGCGTTATGCGCACCCAGGGGATTGGCTATCCTGATGTTCAGATCCTCGGAGAAGACCCCATATCTGGTCCCAGAATCTGTTTTGGAACCATTAGTAAATACTCGAAGATCTTTCAGGTTCTGTCCCTCCCAGGGCTCCTCATGTAGTTTTACCTTGTATTTCTAACAAATACATACCGTTTAGGGATTCTATCATTCGTCGCTGCAAACAATGGCTCCTCTGCAATGTTATCGTGCGGGAGTTCAGTGTGCGGGTCCTTTTTGTGCTCCAAAGGAACATTAGTTTTAGACGGGCTGCAGCACTAGCTGCTTCCTGTTGGATAAACAGCTGTAGAGGCGGCAGCTCCAAGATGGTCTCAAGGGCTGCAGCGGGAGTTGTCCGCATGCAGCCTGTCACCGCCCTGCATGTCATTCTTAGAAAGCATTGCAGTTTACTCACGACCATAGAAAGCTTGGTTCGTGGCCACCAGACTACTGCGTCGTAGCTTATCATTGGACGTATTACCGCTGTGTAGAGCCATAGCATTGTCTTTGGGGTAAGACCCCATTTCCTACCTACCATCTTACGGCACTTCCACAGGGCTTTGTCTATTTTCTTGCTAAGGTGGCTGCTCTAGTTTTGCTGTCAAGTGTGACACCTGAGTACTTGACCTCCGTTGACAGACGGAGTTCTGTTTTGAAAAGTTTAGGTAGTAGGTAGTTACCTAAGTTGCGTTTGTTGGTAAACAGTACTAGTTCAGTTTTCTTTGGGTTCACGGATAGCTCGTACTCGGTACACCAGTGCACCACAATTCGCAGAGCAGCTCGAGTGGCGTCGTAGATGACATTGGTGAAGTTACCTGATACAAGAATAACCAAGTCGTCCGCATATCCGATTGCATAGAAGTGCTTACCGTTTAAGGTGGTGATCAGGTCGTTTACCACCAGGTTCCACAGTAACGTTGATAGGACTCCTCCTTGGGGGCATCCCTTTGCTACCATGGCCGCTTTAGTCTCCTCCCTCACCAGTCTGATGACCCGTTGTCGGAGCATGTTTTCAATCCAGTCGGTCATGGTGGCGTTGACTCCATGCTTCAGAAGTGCCGCCCTCGTGCTGCTGAAGTTGGTCTTGGAGCGCCTCACTTTAAAAGTAAATAATTAAATTAAATTAAAAACAAATATTTAAGGGGGGCGGCTCCCATACAACAAACGTGATATTTTTGCTCGTTTTTTGCTAGATATTGATAATGGCAACAGGGAAGCGCTTGAAATATTTACACAATAATGAGTAGCATTTTTCACTTTAAAAAAAAAAAATATTTAAGGGGGGCTCCCATACAACAAACGTGATTTTTATAAATAATGGTACGGAACCCGTCTTGCGCGAGTCCGACTCGCACTTGGCCGATTTTTTTTGATAGTCCTTACTTGTCGCAATTCTAGACGAATTTTAAGGGTCCCCAGGAGCTTCGAGTTTCCATACGAACTAATTACAAACATCGATATGATTCAATCCGGCATGTAGTTTTTGTATTCAAGCGGAACTACTTTTGCCTTCTGGGACCCTTAACATGTTTAGTGTTGTCAATTTTTTTTATATTAAAATATTGAGTGCGTTTGACTGCAACTCACCTGATGGTAAGTGACGATGCAGTCGAGGATGGTACACGCAAACTCAAATAATGCCTATTCACTCTTGCCTTAAAGATCCCCATATTATAGGAATTATTACATGATGCCCAGTGTACCTTTTATTATTAAATGATGACCAGTGTACCTTTTATTATTACTTGTTGCCCAGTGTACCTTTTGTTATTTATTTATTTAACAGTTTATTGTACACAGGATACATAAAATACAGATTTTAAAAAAGGTTATACAAAGGGTACAGCTTATTTCTAAAGAAATTTCTTCCAGCAGACCCGGGAAAGAAGAAATAAAGTGCTCTTTATTATTACATGATGGCCAGTGTACCTTTTATTATTACATGATGCCCAGTGTACCTTTTTTTATTACACGATGCCCAGTGTACCTTTTATTATTACATGATGCCCAGTGCACCTTTTATTATTACATGATGCCCAGAGTAACTTTTATTATTACATGATGCCCACTGTACCTTTATTATTACATGATGCCCAGTGCACCGTTTATTATTGAACCGTTTATTATTTACCTTTTATTCAAAGTCTCACTAGGCGGAGGGTACCACCAGCTTGCTAATATCTGCCGCCAAGCACTTTGCTGTGTTCCCGCGGGTGGAGCGAGATCACTGGCATACGAGGCGTTCCAGCAGCTTAGTCCACGAGAGTCGGAAAGGACCCAAGGTTTTGTGAATACGAAGCATACCCATAATGCTGTGTCACAGGTGTCACAGGTAATTCGGTACTTGCCTACTAGTCATGTGACTTACTTTTTATGAATTGTCAAAAACGAGACTTTTTATGTATGGTTAGGGAAACGAGATTTTGTATGTATGGTTTGAGAAACTAGATTTTGTATAATATGTGGTTTGGGAAACGAGATTTTGTGTAATATGTGGTTTGAGAAACGAGATTTTGTATAATATGTGGTTTGAGAAACGAGACTTTGTATTTGGGAAACGAGATTTTGTACGTATGGTTTGAGAAACGAGATTTTGTATAATATGTGGTTTGAGAAACGAGACTTTGTATTTGGGAAACGAGATTTTGTATGTATGGTTTGGGAAACGAGATTTTGTATGTATGGTTTGGGAAACGAGATTTTGTATGTATGGTTTGGGAAACGAGATTTTGTATGTATGGTTTGGGAAACGAGATTTTGTATGTATGGGTTGAGAAACGAGATTTTGTATAATATGTGGTTTGGGAAACGAGATTTTGTGTAATATGTGGTTTGAGAAACGAGATTTTGTATAATATGTGGTTTGAGAAACGAGACTTTGTATTTGGGAAACGAGATTTTGTACGTATGGTTTGAGAAACGAGATTTTGTATAATATGTGGTTTGAGAAACGAGACTTTGTATTTGGGAAACGAGATTTTGTATGTATGGTTTGGGAAACGAGATTTTGTATGTATGGTTTGGGAAACGAGATTTTGTATGTATGGGTTGAGAAACGAGATTTTGTATATTCACTTATGTGAATTTAATTTTTCATTGCCGTTGACATACTAATTACGTATTTTTGATGAATTAAAAAATAAAAGTTTAAAAACTAAAACCCGACTACGGAAAAGTATGAAAACAAGAGTTTCCCGTTTATTTTTCCCTTCATGTGGGGTAATAGCCGTGGTCGCAAGCCATTATTTTTGATTACGATAGGGCTTGCGACTACGACTTAATAGTCCATGTCTTAGTAATCCCCAGATGAAAAGAAAGATAAAGGCTATAATTTTAGGCGGGAAACTTTTGTTTTCGTACTTTTCCGTAGTCGTGTTTTAATTTTTTAACTTTAATTTTATTCATTCTATTAACTACAACATTCACAATACATACAAATAGATAAGTGAGTTCGTGACCTCACCAATATATGCTAGTGACCGAAAGTCGCTGACTCTGCGTCGTCTCCGCCTTTCGACCAATATAACAGCTCTGCCAGTAAACACCAGGACTTCCCGGGGCCTGTGCGTCTCCCTGTTGGCCTCCCTGCCTGCACATTGCACATGTAAAGATGTTATAAAGGGAAGATTTTTTTGTCATCTTTACTGTCCATCCAGAGAAGCTGGCTCCCACATATCCGGTGTGGTACCGGAGCTGTAGGCACGCTTACTTCCCGGCGCTTATAGCACCTGTCCAAACTTACTCCTACGGCTGGATCGGCCGGAGCAGTATTAGCTTAGCTTAGCGTCTTGGTGGCAAGACGTACCGTAACTGGTCCTTGTCTTTATGGTGTTGGCAGGAATAGCGGCCCTCACTGTATGCCCAAGGGTAGAAAAGTGGGGACGCTATATCATAAACCTGGTAGTTTAGCGTATCTGGTAGATATACGAGAGAGAATGTTCATCCTTAGATTAAATTCAAGATTCAAGGTATTTATTTAAAATATGTGCAAATTAGACTCTTTCAGATAGTCATAAAATAATAATAACATAATTTCATTTGTGAAAAATCAAGAAATAAACAATCATTAGTTAATAATGTCAAAATTAAATCCTAGAAATAAACCAGATTATGTCATTAGAACATGAATACAATATGACACGAAAAGTTATACATGAAATTATTGAATGACATTGATACCTTTGACAAGAGTAGGGCAGTACACACGGACAGCACCCGGTCACGAGTATAACGCGAGAGTCAGCCATCGCTCCCATCAACCATATTAGAGGGAAAGGAACGACCCGGCTCCCGATGCGCCACCATCCGCACAAACATTTAAGCGAGAATTCATCTGACAAGGGATCCTTACATCAATTGAGGCTAAAACCGCTGTCGCTTGTGATTAAACCACTAAAGAACTCTGGTATAGCATACAAATCCATCCACCGATGTTTGGTCTAACTTTGTTTTCCAGGCAGCGATAAACTGTACTACCGCCACCAACGTAAATACTTCACCGTCATTTTACATGACACTATGTATCCATCATCATTTTACATGACACCATGTATTTTACTCCATCATCATTTTACATGACACTATGTATTTTATTACTTCATCATTTTACATGACACCATGTATTTTACTCCATCATCATTTTATATGACACTATGTATTTTATTACTTCATCATTTTACATGACACTATGTATGTTACTCCATCGTCATTTTACATGACACTATGTATTTTACTCATCATCATTTTACATGACACTATGTATTTTACTCCATCATCATTTTACATGACAATTTGTATTTTACTCCATCATCATTTTACATGACACTATGTATTTTGATTGTCTACCTACAGCATAAAGTAAAAAAAATAATTGATCTCTTCCCAGACTATAGGTGCTATGAAAGTGACATTTCATTTGAGAGCTTTGTTATTGAGCATGATGAAATCTATCTGTGAGCGGAAATGAATATTAAAGTATGAAGTTTCATCATCACTATATGTGCCGAAAGACCAATCCTGCGCTGCCCGCATCCAGCAGCGACTTCCCGCGATCTTCACCAGGTCTTCGGTCCACCGAGCAGGACGCCTGCTTTCTTAAGTCTTCCGGTGCGCATTCGCCACTCGATAATTTTACTGCTCCAACGGCCCTCTGTTTTACGAGCTATGTACCCCGCCCATTGTCACTTCAGTTTAGCGATTCTATGAGGTAACCCTGATTCTTCTACGGATCTCCTCATAACGTTTCAACCCATATAAATTGAGAGCCCTATAGAACTGAAGAAGACAACAGGACATCTATCTACCATCTGCTTAGAATTCCTTATTTATCACCACCGGTATGGAATTAACAATGTAATGGAAGAAAATTGCACAAAGTTTTGGACTGAACCGTTGGTCCAGTGGCAGTGCTGATGTTTTCTAGACCAAGAGGGTCATGGGTTCAATCTACACTTAGAGCAAACATTCGTGTGACAAACAGGTTTCATTGCTCTGTGTCTGGAAGTTAAATATCTATATGAGTAGGTATGTGTATGTATTTAATTAAACGTATATAAGATCTAACAAAATTAGCTGAAACTATTTTAACTGGTGCTTCAGTCCATGAAACTGAACAACTTTCCCCATGAAACCCATAGTCAAATCTCAAAAAAATTGTGAACTTCCCATACTAAGTTGGCTGATCAGCTGATCGAGTTTATGGGAGAGCCAATTTTTTTTCGCGATTTGACTATGGGTTCCATGGGGAAAGTTGTTCAGTTTCATGGGTAGAAGCACCAGTTAAAATAGTTTCAGCTAATTTTGTTACACCTTATATAAGTACTAGCGGTTTCCAGCGCTTTCACCCGCATAGACAACGTTTCTATGACTTTTTAGAGGGTGCGCAGCGCTTTGACTGACGTTTGACTATCTTACCTGATGAAGTGACGATGTATTCGAGGATGATACACGCAAAATCAAATAATGCTTATTCACTCTCGCCTTGAAGATCCCCAAATTGTAGGAGACGGGAAACACAGACGCAGGCAAGGAGTTCATTTTATATTTTCTTAGCAAGAATGGGACATACAAACATTTTCTAGGGTACAGACTTTGCTCGTCTAAAGTCTAGACACTTTAAATCGGATTAGTTTCTATTGCACGTCCGTCCGTAACAAAATGCTGTCTCTCTTTATTGGTACAATTGAGAATACTTTGAGCTGGAATGCGCAGCTGGCTAGCTGTCGAATTAGTAAAACAAAATTGTGTTTTATTTACAAATGGCTACTCTTGTCCACGAACAACAATAGGTATGTAAAAAGTTTAAAAAACCTTAAAACCGATTTCAAAAATAAATTCACTCAAATGTATGAAATAATATTTTTATATAAGGTCTAACAAAATTAGCTGAAACTATTTTAACTGGTGCTTCTACCCATGTAACTGAACAACTTTCCCCATGAAACCCATAGTCAAATCTCCAAAAAAAATTGAACCTCCCATACTAAGTTGGCTGATCAGCTGATCGAGTTAGTATGAGACAGCCAAATTTTCTTTGCGATTTGACTATGGGTTCCATGGGGAAAGTTGTTCAGTTTCATGGATAGAAGGACCAGTTAAAATAGTTTCAGCTAATTTTGTTACACCTTTTAAATGAACACACGAAATTAACCAACAATAACGAAATGATAGGTACGTACGAATCAAATTAGGGGCCAACAATTTTGAGGTTGGTGCCAGCTGAGCCATCGAATAGAATCTAAATCATTTGTTGGGAAAGTAGCTGTTTGCTGGAATGTAGAAAAAAATATTTAGGGATACCTTTCTTATATACAGAGGGGATATTTTTTTTTTGTTGACATAGCCTATTGTGTGGGTTATCGTTGAGTAGGTCTTTGAAAACTAGTCTTTTTCTACCGTAACTCCGACTTGGTTTTATTCGGAGTTTTCTACTCCATAGTGTGCAATATTCCTAGGATTTTGCGAAACAACGGATTTTGCTATTATCCTGCGATATCTATAAAGATATTCAGTACTTATAGGTTCTTTGGGGATTTTATAAGATAAAGAATTAAATTATTTTCGGGTATTTCAAAAAGACCGTATACATCGAATTGTTGTTTGCTGAAAAACACTAACTGATAGACTGTACGAATTTCCCCGGGTAGGTACCCGGTGTTTTTATCGAAGTAAAAAAGTTTAAGGCAATAAGTCAATGACTTCTATATTAAAGACGAGATAGTTATTATTATATAGTTAGATATTTTCTTGATAAATTTTGATGTGTAACATCTTTGCTCTCGCTTTCCTGCAATTTGTGGGAGTGATTTCGTGAAATGGGACGGAAATGTGTAACAGGAAATGCAAACGTTTTTAAGGTTGTCATAGCCATGCCGCCTAGTGTGATGGCAAAGGCAAAGATGACATACTTACTATTCGAAGGGTCGGCCCGTGAATGTACGACCCGATAATTAATTAATTTCATAAGTATTTTGTCACATGTTACACATCATATGCGAGTACTGTAGGTCTCGTTTTTTATTTTTTATTCACAATTGGTAAAACCCTTGACAACAACTCACCTGGTGGTAAGTGACGATGTTGCCGAAGATGGAAGCGGGCTTACCAAGATTCCCCAACGCAATGGGGAACTGGCTATCTTATCTTCATGCCGAAACACACCCATGATATCAACATTGATGTTTGGCGGCAAGATTTAGATAAGATGGTGGTAGCTAGCCAGGCGGGCTTAGAAAATGCCCTACCACCAACCAAACCGAGTCTTACAATTGACCCCGCCGGAAATCGAACCCGCGACCTCCTGTGTATAGTCAGTGAACTTTGCCTCTGAGCTACGGAGGTGGTTGGTTATGAATTATTGACAAACAGTATACAGAGTGTAACAAAATTGGTGTAGGTCCCGTTAGCTGGGGCTTCTACTCATCATACTGAACAACTTTTGTTCTATGGCTGCTGAAATCCCAAAAAAATATTTAACTTCTCATACAAAGATCAGCTGATTGACCAATTTTGTGGATTTTTGTATGGAGGTTACGGACGTTTGTGATGGAGGGTATTTTTTTTTTGAGAATTAACTATGGGTTGCTTTGGAAAAGTTGTTCAGTATGATGAGTAGAACCCCCAGTTATGAGTCCTATACAAATTTGTTTACATCTGTATAGAAAGACTACTGGGTGCACGCAGCTTCGTCGGATCGCCCGCGCAGATCCCGTTTTTTACCGTTCCCGTGGGAATTTCCCAAAATCTTTTTTTAGCGGATGCACACGTCCTAATTTCTATCTGTATTCCAAATTTCAGCGAAATCCGTTCAGTGGTTTTGGATGTGCGTTGATATACCAGTCACTTATCTTTTCCTTATATATATATATATACTGCATTAAGAGGTAGGACATTTTTTGTGGGTACAGGGTTTAACGCTTTATTATTTAGGAACGGTGCGTTCCTACTTGACGAGAGCAAAGGGAGATATCTCCCGCCAGGCGAGGTGGTATGCCTGGGGTCCGGCCGTGCACCAATCGTTAATGATTGGTATTTGTATATATACTAAGCGCTGAAGAAATTCTAATAGCGCGTTCTAGATGTTGTATTTCTTTTGTTCTCTCGTCGCTTGTGTTAAGGTTCAGTGGCGGGTTACTGCAGTTGCCGCCACATCACTCCCCCTCCGAGACCGGAGCTCGATCCAATGAGAGCTGGCAGTCTAAGATCGCGGGTGCTGTCGACCTCGTTGAGTCGGGTCGATGTGCAGTGTGCCAGGTCGATGTCCACGGTGAGTCGGGATGAAGGCTGGCGTCAGGCGTCATGGCAAGGGAAGCAGGTGATGCGCGCAGAGTTAGCGTGTGGCTGCCGACAACTTGCTGGTGCCCGAAGGTGAAGTAGCAGGCCAGGAAACTCGACGTCTCGGGTTGCGATGGTCCTGATTTAACTTCAGTGCGATGTGACTGCTATGTGCTGCTGAGGCTTGCTTTACCGGCTGGAGGCTTGATGATGGAGTATCACGTCGGGGTCACCAATTTAGGAACGGTGCGTTCCTACTTGACGAGAGCAAAGGGAGATATCTCCGCCAGGCGAGGTGGTATGCCTGGGGTCCGGCCGTGGACCGTGGCCGTTAATGATTGGTATCTGTATATATACTAAGCGCTGAAGAAATTCTAATAGCGCGTTCTAGATGTTGTATTTCTTTTGTTCTCTCGTCGCTTGTGTTAAGGTTCAGTGGCGGGTTACTGCAGTTGCCGCCACAATTACACAACGATTACACAGGTACAGAATAGGAATGACATATATAAAGGCGGGCTTATCCCAAACAGAGATCTCTGTCAGCTAACTTTAAATTACTGGATGGACTTAAATGACGAGCAAAGAAACAGGTTACTTAGTATACTATTTTTCAACCGACCTTAAAAAAGGAGGAGGTTCTCAATTCGACTGTATGTTTTTTTTAAGTAGATAAAAAAATATTACAAGAATAGATTAAGACAACTATGATATCTATCTATCTATCGATCATTAAACTTTCATACTTATCAATGTTGTTCGTAAATTTTGTTCTTATAATCAAATTTTGAACTTTATTTTGGAAAAAAAAATCAATGGATTTACTCAAACAAACGATTAGTAACAAAATAATCAGTCCTAAAAATAAATATAAATAAAGAATAAATCGAAAACTATATATTATCGAAAAAATAATTAAAAATCAGTTTAAGCTTGTTCCAATGAAGCCCTTTTATACGATACCCCACATGACACGGTTAACTCAATTCAAAATTTGGACCGCCGTTCCTTGAATAATTGATTGAGAATTATCTACAATCTCCATACAATACTTTCAGTTTTTACTTTTAATCTATACTTTCAGTTTTTACTTTTACAATATACTTTCAGTTTTTAATTTTACACTGTACTTTCAGTTTTTAATTTTACACTATACATTCAGTTTTTACTTTTACACTATACTTTCAGTTTTTTCTTTTACACTATACTTTCAGTTTTTTTTTTCTTTTACACTATACTTTCAGTTTTTTCTTTTACACTATACTTTCAGTTTTTACTTTTACACTATACTTTCAGTTTTATAGAATAGAACAGCAAAGCCGCGTTTCAGAGAATAAAAATATATACAGGACATCCCCCTCCATCTCTCCTTCTACTTTTGTGGACTGTTCCTTTTGAACCCGATCTCTTGTACTAATGTTGGGATTTTTAGTTGGTGATAAAACACCTTCCTAGTAAAAATATAAAGGAAATCCCAACAGAGTCATGCTAACGCAGTCTTACAGCAGGTCAGCTTTCTATCTCTAGATCCCGGACCCCCGGGATTAGGGTTGGATGGTTGGTTTACAATCTAGAGTCCGGATTGCGAAATCTTTTCTCTTCGCAGCGAAAAGCTTTGTTTATTCTAATTAAAAACCAAATATTACAAACCTGTTGATTACTTGTTTGAATTTTTTTTTTTCTCAACTGGGAAATCATTTTTCACATTGCTAGACCTACAGAACGAACAAAACAATTGAAAATTTAATAAAAACACGACTGTGTAAAAATACTACCCCTTTTTTTAGGAGTCGGGTAAAATGTATACTGTGTCACTTACGGAATCAAGACGAATCTAGTGATACCTTGCATTCTAAAATCCATCAAGCCGTTTAGAAGATATTGTGAAATACAGACACATAATTTATCTAAGTCTTGCCGCCAAACATCAGTGTTATCAGCATTCATGTATTCCGGCTTGAAAATAAGATAGCCAGATCCCCATTGCGTTGGGGAATCTTGGTAAGCCCGCTTCCAATTCCGGCATCATCGTTACTTACCATCAGGTGAGATAATGCCAAGGGCTTACCAATTATAAATAATAATAAAAAAACATACATACATTAGACCTGAAAAAAAAATCATCATGTCAGCCAAAAATCGTCTACTGCTGGACAAAAGCCTCCCCCAAGGATTTCCACGACGACCGGTCCTGCGCTGCCTACTTCCATCGGCTTCCCGCGATCTTTTTCAGGTTGTCGGTCCACCGCGTGGGAGTCCTGCCTACGCTAAGTTTTCCGGGGCGCGGTCGCCACTCTAGAACTTTACTGCCCCAATGGCCATCTGTTCTACGAGCTATGTGCCCTGCCCACTGCCACTTCATTTTAGAGATTCTGTGAGCTATGTCAGTTTCTTTGGTTATCCTTAGGGTAGGGTAGTGTAGGGTAGGGTTGTGTAGTGTAGTGTAGGGTAGGGTAGGGTAGGGCAGTGTACTGTAATGTAAGGCGGTACGTAGTTCGCCGGGACAGCTAGTAGACAATAAGTATTTTTTTTTTTTGACTATTTAAAAGTGTGTGTAAGCACCTATTTAAAATAAATTATTTTGATTTTGATTTTGGTCGATCAGCTGATCGATTTGTATGAAGAGTAAAAATATTTTTTTGCGATTTCAGCAAAGTCGTAGAACAAATGTTGTTCAGTATGATGAGTAGAAGACCCAGTTAACGGGACCTACACCAATTTTGTTACACACTGTATAATGTACCGAGACCCCATGAAACATAATCATCATCGTATCAGCTCGTATACGTCCCCACGGAGGGGCTCGAGCCTACCCTGAATTAGGGCGATCGAGCCTTAGTCGACGTAGTGCGGGTTGGTCGACTTCACACACAACCTGCGAGTTTCTCCGCAGGCGTGTGAAGGTTTTCTCACGATGTTTTCCTTCACCGTAAGAGCGTCGGATAAACGTACATAAGAAATCTAAATTCGAAATCACATTTGTACGTGGCAGGATTCGAACCACGACCTCCTGGACAGGAGGCGGCGGCCCTAGCCTTTACACCACCGACGCTCATAACATAATATATAATATATAGTGTATAGATATGTACGTAGACGTCAATAGGATGCTTATAGGTACCTCTTCCTGTGCAGTGTTCATTGCAGCTTTGTAACCGACTTAGAAAAAGCCGGAGGTTCTATTTTCCACTGTTTAAATTGTTTTAATGTATTTTCACAAATTACTCTGTCATTTGTAGACAAGTTTTCAAAATTCTTTTTTTATTTGAAAGGGTATACTCCCGAGGTGGTTCCATTGTCGCCAAGTTAGGATGTAATGATGAGATCCCAGGCAAATCGAAGGTAACCCTCAAATTGTATATGCACGTAGTACGTGTTTCATATATTTTCTAAACCTATTCAAGTATTTACGTCTGGTAGTCAATATCTCATGTTGATTAGCTGATGATGGAAGGTACAACTTCTTAACGGTTAGGAGTTGGAAGATAGATCTTTCAATATTATACTTAGATACGTAGGTACGTATAGACCGATAGTTTTATTTGTCACCATGTCAGAATCTGATGATGGAATCCCAGGGAAATCGAGGGCAACCGTCAAATTTTCTATGCACGTAATTCCCGTGTTTCATGTATTATCTAAAACTAATTAAGTTTTTGCGTCTGGTAGTCATCATCTTATGTTGATGAGCTGATGATGGAAGGTACAACTCCTTAACTGTTGGAGGATCATTCTTTCAATATTATACGAAGATACGTAGGTACGTATAGACCGATAGTTGTATTTGTCACCAAGTCAGGATCTGATGATGGAATCTCGGGGAAATCGAGGGCAACCCTCAAATTTCATAGGCACGTATAACGTGTTTCATATATTTTCTAAACCTATTCAAGTATTCGCGTCTGGTAGTCAACATCTCATGTTGAGTAGCTGATGATGGAAGTTACAACTTCTTAACGGTTAGGAGTTGGAAGATAGATAGGCAACCGTCAAATTTTCTATGCACGTATTACGTGTTTCATGTATTATCTAAAACGAATTAAGTTTTTGCGTCTGGTAGTCATCATCTCATGTTGATGAGCTGATGATAGAAGGTACAACTCCTTAACGGTTAGGACTAAGAGGATAATATTTTAAATATTATACGCTGATACGTAGGTATATATAGACCGATAGTTATTCAGGTCAGCTGTTAATGGAAGGTTGGACTCCTTAACTTTCATGCTGCTGAAATGTTGATGGCAGCCGTGGACTCTGTATCGGTTAATGAAACACATGTATTATGATATGATGATTCCTATTGACGAGTAGGTGATTGGGTTTAACGTTGTTAATTAGAAAGCATTATCCCTTAAAATTAAAAAATAAAATAAAACTTTTAAAACCATAAAACCGACTTCAAAAAGAAATTCACTCAAAAGTGTGAAGTAATATTTTTCAAATATGAATACACGAAATTAACCAACAATAACGAAATCAAAGGTAGGTACGAAACAAATAAGGGGCCTACAATTGTTATTGCTGGTTAATTTCGTGTATTTATACTTAAAAAAAAAATTTTCAAACTTTTGAGTGAATTTCTTTTTAAGGTCAGTTTTTTAAACTTTTTTTAAAAATTATAATTTAAGTGCACGCCCGACCTGATGGTAGATGCCGATGCAGCTGAGGAAGTATCACGCAAGCTCAAATAGTGTATTCACTCTCGCATAGGTCACGCCACGGAGTATTCATGCTTACTTTATTATCCCAAGCCTTTATAAGCTAATATTTAAAAAAAACTTAAACAAGCTAAAATGAGGCGCCATTTTCGTAAAACTAAATAGATTTGTTTTATTTAGTTTGTGAATAAAAGTTTTAAAATGTGCAGTAAATTATGTGTGATAGACTTCGCCCATGTATGGTCGAAGGTAATAGTTAAATAATATATGTGTATCAATGTATATTATGCAAAACAAAGTGAGATATATATTTTCGCCGTACATTATAAATGAGTCACAACACAAATCCCCTTTGGTTGCTAAAACTCGATAGGTAATGGACCCGTGTAAGTATTTTGTTTTCATTTTTCCTGATAACTCACAACTGTATTGAAAAACCTCGTAAGATACATGAACTCGTGACGATGGCAAACCCCCGCCGGACTTACAAATGTCACTCGTTTGCATTTACCTGTTTACTACACATGTGTCATAAATAACTATTGTAAATTACACGCTGTTTACCGTCTTGTTGGTTTGCAGAACAATATTTTTGGTGCGTTGCGTAGGTACGACCAATCTAAAGTGTTTTATTTAATTTTTTTTATTTAATTCAGACCGTATCTACTAATCCATTTAATATAAAGAGTGTAACAAAATTGGTGTACGTCCCGTTAACTGGGGGTTCTAATCATCATACTGAACAACTTTCCCCAAGAAACCCATAGTAAATTCTCAAAAAAAAATTTGGACCCTACATACTAAAATGCACAAAATCGGTCGATCAGCTGATCGATTTGTATAAAAAGTAAACATTTTTTTTACGTTTTCAGAAAAGTCGTAGAACAAAAGTTGTTCAGTATGATGAGTAGAAGCCCCAGTTAACGGGACCTACACCAATTTTGTTACACCCTATATACTTTTTCGCCTATTTGCACTAACCTAGTTGGTTGGTCTGTGTGATAAATATGGTAGGTAAAGGTACCTATTACAACCAATCATTGGGGCTAGAACTTGGAAATGCATCATAACAGCTCATATACGTCCCCACCGAGGGGCTCGAGCCTACCCTGACTAATTATTAGGGCGATCAGGCCTTAGTCGACCACGCGGGCCCAGTGCGGGTTGGTCAACTTCACACACAACCTTCGAGTTTCATCGCAGGCGTGTGCAGGTTTCCTCACGATGTTTTCCTTCACCGTTAAAGCAATCGGTAATTATGTACGTAAGTTTTTGAAAAACTCATTGGTACATTGGCCGTCCAGATTTGAACCCGGTACCTCTGGTTAGAAGAACCGAGTCGTTACCGGCTGAGCCACCGACGCTTTTGCATATCTAGAGTGAATTAATTCTGATCGACTGGTCCAGCCCACGTCGAAAGATCGAAAGACGTCCACTGCTGGACAAAGGCCTCCACCAAGGATTTCCACGACGACCGGTCCTGCGTTGCCCGCATCCAGCGGCTTTCCACGATCTTCACAAATTCGTCGGTCCACCGCGTCGGAGGCCTGCCTACGCTACGTTTTCAAGTGCGCGATCGCCTCTCGAGAACTTTACTGAACACTAGTGCCTCTTCAGTTGAACGATTCTGTGAACTATGTCGGTTACTTTGGTTTTCCTGAAAAACTCCTCATTTCTGTTCTCATTTTTGTAATCTACGTAAGTATAGATATGTTCTGAGCCGCATGAGTGACGAGAGCGCTACGCAGATTGCCTGTCGCAGCCATGAGCCACGAGACAAACCTTTAATTAACTGATTCTGTTAGGAAGTACAGTGCGCATATGTACAGAGGCCAGCACATCAAGCTATACACTCGTTGTGCGATTCTGATCCATACGCATTCGGCATAAGAACGGTACAAAGTCCAAAGTGTGTAGCTTGGTGTGCTGGCCTGTGCACATAGCGTAAATAGAGCGCTGAGTGGAGTAATGGGGGAGGTAGGTGGCTGCATCCATTTTTAGGGCTCCGTACCTCAAAAATAAAAAAGGAACCCTAGAAGGATCACTTCCTTGTCCGTCTGTCTGTCTGTCAAGACCCTTTTTCTCAGGAACGCGTGAAGGTATCAAGTTGAAATTAACATCAAATATTTTAGGTCTACGGTCCCTTGGATTGGAACTGTAAAAAATTCAAACTTCTAAGTCTAAGCAATAAAACGATACGTTCATTTAGGTCACAAATTTTGATACTCGCAAACAAATCAAAACTTAAAGGGTACTTTCTGGTGACCTACAATTATGAAATTTAAAAAAACCTTTAAGTACAAACTTATATTTGCAGTTGAAAAATTGACCGTGACGTAATCGAATATGGGAGAACATTTTTATCAACTAAAAATTAAAGTTTGTCCTTTAATCCAAAGTTATGCTTGGTCATACATTGGCCAGATGACCATGTGTGATTTGTCCCAGAATATTTATTTATTTATTTTATTTATACATTCATTATAATCAGTGAGTGAAAAATCAATCATTCCTTGTTTTCCTACCCTTAGAGTTTGATTTTTTTCCAAATTGATATGGGACCAACAACTACTTTCCAATAAAAAAAAACTAAATAGGGCTACTCTGTAAAAAGTTATGCGTGGTCATACTTAATATATATATATATATATTGAGAACCTCCTCCGTTTTTTCGTCGGTTTTTAAATAATTTCTTTGAAAATACTACGGAATCCTACTTAGCGCGAGTCCGACTCGCACTTGGCCGGTTTTTTTTTTAACATTCGGACTAAAACGGATTGCGCGCAGCCAACGCCCAACGCTCGTTTTACATACGTGATGTGCGCGTTATCTAGACGCACGGCAGCGTGTCAGCTAAGTTCAAATAAAAAAGGCGGCACCGGCCGTGGGTTATATTGCACGAACCATTTCGGTCCACTTTCGACCTACCCGTAACTCAAAATCTGTTTTACTATGATACACTTGCGATTTTGTGTGTCTAGTACGACCTAGAATCCTAATTTTCATAAATATATCTTTTACCATTCCTGAGATATTGTCAATATCCGAAAATCACTATTTTTGCGACTTACTCACTCATCAAAATTATAGACCACTGCCAGGTGACTTAGAAACTTGAAATTTGACATCGAGGGAGGTTATTCGACGTGTACGAAGGGATATTAAAAAAACGGCTAAGTGTGAGTCGTACTCGCGCACCAAGGGTTCCGTATCACCACTACTCATGAAAATATAAAGACCATTTACAGGTAACTTATAAACTTAAAAACTTACAAAACTAGGGTTCCTTACTACTATCATTTATAAAAATTAAAGACCCTTTTCAAGGTGACTTAGAAACTTATTTGGCATTACAGTAGACTTAGCCGTATACAAATTAGAAATAAAAACCAGCCAAGTGCGAGTCGGACTAGAAAATTAGGGCTCTATATACTCCACTGCTTATCAAAATAATTACATAGACCACTTCCAGGTGACTTATAAACTTAAAATTTAGAATTGAAACAGGTTATTAACGTAAAACTCAAAAACCGGCCAAGTGTGAGTCAGAATCGCGCACCGAGGGTTCCGTACCATTACGATCGTGATATAAATAATGTGTTATAAAAATTATATTAATTATATGTCTATTATTTAAATAAAGAAAGAAAATAGATAGTTACTTTACAAAAATTTATGATATCCAATCGAAACATAAATGTGAAAGGAAGCCAAGTTCGATACAAAAAAAATACAAAGATCTAAATGGAATGGTACCAAGTTCTATAGTGATTTCTTAAATCATAACTACGGGACTTTAAAATATTTATATTAAACTTCTCTAAACAATAGAGAACGTACAACGGTTTTCAGTTGCTTAAAAGAAAATCTGCTATGTTTTGTGCTACTATATGGTTTAACTTGGAAAGTTTAAAAAATGAAGCCGCCAAGCAAGTAGAGCTTACTTTTTAAAAATATAAGCCAATATAGAATATAATTGGATAGTTAAAACTTGCCAATTTACACCATAAGTAGCACAGAACATAACACATTTTCTATTAAGCAACTGAAAAGCGTTGTATGTTCTCTATTATTTGGAGAAGTTTAAAATTAATATTTCAATTTGAAGTCCCGTAGCTATGATTTAAAAAATCACTATACAACTTGGTACCATTTATATCTTTGTATTTTTTTAGTATTGAACTTGGCTCTCTTTCTCATTTATGTTTTGTTGGGATACGGTTATACTACAATCTTTCGTAGGTACATAACCGTTAAACGTGTTATCACTCCATGATTTAGGTATCTAGGTAAGTAAAGTCCACTGAGAATAACATAAATAGGTACCCTTGTATCGGACTTTCCAAATAAAATAAATAAATAAGTAGGTGGCTGAACGCACGTCAGTGTATGCTTTCTTTCCTTATTCATTCCAAAATCCCAATGACTTTCGATTTTTACCCTACGGAAATTCCCCACTTGGGGTTAGAAACAAGTTTTCCCGGGTGGAATGTGGAATAGGTGTTTTGATTTTAACCCCCCGCACATTTCCAACGTTGTCCTAAAAACACGATCTCCACTGAACTTGCTTTGTCCAGAGATTTTGATGGTATTCCGATAGATGTATGCCCTGCCCTATCGTATCTTCTATAAGTAGGGTGGATGCCTCTAATACCAGCCTGCTCCTAGTTGCAGCCTTTTCGCCTTTCTGTTTAAATAATAAGGGTCCTACTGGCAATAACTACCAGTAAATACTACCAAAAACCTAATAATATCTACAAAATACTTACCAAAAATGGTTATGAATATGCCAGTGTCAGTAAAGGATTGAACCCGAGTTCAGACGCAAGGCAGCCATTTTGCTATGTTTTTGCTAAGTTTGAGAGCTCCTAAAATAATGCATTTCTCTTCAACTCTACATTTCTCGATTAGTTTGATTATGAATACGGACATATTCGGACGGAATAAATTTTACATTTAACTTCACTTTTAGTAAAAATTTGGGGGGACTAAAACTATAAACATAAAACGTATTGGGCACACAAAGGCAGCACGGAGGATTTCTATTTAGTTCAACAGAGTACCTTGAAACAGCCACGCCTAAAAACTCAAGATTGTCACAAACATGATTTTACGTAAAAAAATTGAATATTCTTAGATTTCATTTTGGATATCATGTCAGGATATGACTTTTTAGGGCCCTGTGCCGGTTAATGGGACTCTATTACTAAGCCTGCGCTGTCCGTCCGTCTGTTGGTCTGCCCGACCTTTTAAGGGTTTATCTTTTGAACCGCGATAGGTAGCTGGCTGAAATGATCACAGAATATATGTCATTATGGGCAATTTTCCAACAAATAATAACAACATAATAAAAGATTTTATTTTCCATTTCAATAAATGGAAACGCTAAATACGTCAAAAACGACTTCCATTGCAACAACTTAGTACAATTTTGCATTATTATTTTTTGTTTTTGCTAATTTTCTAAAATAGTACTATAATGATTTTTATAAAATGTTTATTTTAATTAACACCTTTTTTTAAATAAGTTTGTTTTTATAGTATGATTGGTAAAATCGCTAGAATTTATAACGCTTTTGTTAGTTTTTTTTCTTTCAAACCAACAATTCAACATGAAAACTTCAAAGGCATGATCCTACACTACTTTGTGTACACCAAAGGCTGTCTCTGGGTACAAAAGGGCTGGTATCAGAGCCAAAGAGTATTTTTTCTATTGGTCAACATTTGAAAAATCCATGGAATTTATGATTAATAACGGTTTTAATTATAATTCCAAGATAAATATGCTACCCATTTATAAAAGAAATATTTTTTTTTAACCTATAGTTAAAGCAGTACGAATAGCCGTAATTTGGGACGTCCACATGCACAGAGGCCAGCACATCAAGTTTAACACTTTGGACTTTGTATCGTTCTTATGCCGTATTCGTATGGATCAGAATCGCACTACGAGTGTCTAGCTTAATGTGCTGGCCTCTGTACTTAACCGTTAAATATGACTTAAGTCTTAGGTATTACTTTATGATTTAGGTAAGGTAAGTAAAGTCCACTGAGAATTAATAGGTACCCTTGTATCGGACTTTCCAAATAAAATAAATAAATAAGTAGGTAGCTGAAATGAAAGGTGACTTCATATTTTTACCCTACGGAAATACCCCACTCGGGGTTAAAAACAAGTTTTCCCGTGTAGAATAGATGACCGCACAATTCCAACGTTTTCCTCAAAATACAAACTCCACTGAACTCGCTTTGTTTAGAGATTTTGACGATTTTTTTTTCGATAAAGTTAATAAGTTTAGTTTTATTATCGTTTTCGTGTTTTCATACAAAACTAATTTCGTCCATTTTTTGTTTATCTATTATCAGTAATTTAAAAAACGAAACGTACGAGCCTAGCTTTTGTTCTGACTAACAACCTATCAAAAATTGGTCAAAATCGGTTAACATTTAAGAGGTGAAAATCGTTATCACCGTTTGTATGAAAAGTCGAATTTTCGCCGGGGATTCACAGTCCTTTTAATAAATTATGCACTCTTGATCACTAAATTATGCTCTTACTGAAGTTTTAAAAATCCTTACTCATTTATAGGGTTCCGAGGTCAATAAGGAACCCTTATAGTTTCGCCATGTCTGTCCGTCTGCCCGTCTGTCCGCGGTTTAGCTCAGAAACTATTTAGTACTAGAAAGCTGTTATTGGGCATGGATATACATATTAATCACGCTTACAGAACAGTACAATAAAATTTTGAAAAAATAATAACAGGTTATCTCCCCACATATTAATCTTTAAATTGCTAATTTATGTTAGAGTCAAGTGTGTCTCCCCCCCCCCCCCTACAAGCTAAACCGTTATTTCAGGACATCTGAAAAGAAAAACTGTCAGGGCTAGTTTAGGAGTATTGATAGCCGACAAAGATGTGCAGTTGGATTTGTACAAAGTTCATGAAAATGTTCTGCTAACAACTGCAAATATAATTTTGTTTTTTAAAATAAACTTTTTTTTTATTATTACGGAACTCTACTCTGCGCAAGTCCGAATCGCACTTGATCTGTTTGCAACCGACTTCCAAAAAGGAGGAGGTTCTCAATACTGTATGTTTTTTTAATGTGTGTTACCTCAAATCTTTTGACTGGGTGAACCGATTTTTATGATTGTTTTTTTTATTTGAAAGCAGTGCTTCCCGTGCGATCCCATATACATTTTATCAAAATCAGTTTAATACTATATTAGAAAATTAACAAAAATCAAAAATAATAATACAAAAATGTACTAAGTTGTGCGATGGAAGTCGTCGGTTTTTTAACGTGTTTAGCGTTTTCAATTATTCTCAATCAAGTCTTCAATTTTTGATTCATCGAAATCCCAAAATGAGTATATTAATAATGACGTCACGCCTAGGTATTTCAAACATTTTTAAAACAAAATGTGTTTTTTGACACATGATAAAAAGTTACTCAAATGACTAGTAGTCATCATCCCTAATGCGGTTGATAGTGAAAAAGCATAGACAGATAGGTAGGCTCCACCGTCACATATGCTATGTCATATTATGGTGACTGTATGACGGTGAAGCAACATCGTGAGAAAACGATGTTGTCAAGGGTTTACCAATTGTGAATAAAAAAAATAAAAAAAATTCCTGCACATCTGATTCCAGATGTGTATGAAGGTCGCGTTGCACACGTCCGTAGGTGTAAATCTAAATGCCCTACACGTGACCGCGGGTGATGCTAAGTGTAACACCAGGCAACCGCGGTCTATCCCTTGGATAACACGGTTAATTGTGCCACACGATAAGAGAGAGAGAGAGAGAGATCATCGACACAGAAACGGATTAATATTATTCTCATTTCTGTGGTCATCGACGACGTCAGAAATATATGGTACATCCACGCTGTGCTTACTTTTTGCGAAGACTTCACCGTCTGGCGTAGTCGGGAACACAGAAAACAACAAAAAATATTACGCTTCATCATCATCATCATCATATCAGCCGAAAAACGTTCACTGCTGGACAAAAGCCTCCCCTAAGGCTTTCCACGACGACCGGTCCTGCGCTGCCCGTATCCAGTGGCTTCCCGCGATCTTCACCTGGTCGTCGGTCCACTGCGTGGGAGGCCTGCCTACGTTACGTTTTCCGGTGCGAGATCGCCACTCGAAAACTTTACTGCCCCAACGGCCATCTGTTCTACGAGGTATGTGCCCTGCCCACTGCCACTTCAGTTTAGCGAATCTGTGAGCTATGTCGCTTACTTTGGTTCTCCTGTGGATCTCCTCGTTTCTGATTCGATCACGCAGAGAAACTCCAAGCATAGCACGCTCCATTGCCCTTTGGGTGACCTTACTTATTACCACTAGTAATATTACGCTTACCTAGTAACAATAAAAAGAGATACAAGTATATTAGATTTGATGAAAATTTTATAAATATTTGGGTTTGTGTGGGATGTGGGTTGTGAGTTTTTTCCGAATTAACGAACTACATCGTATAGTAGGCTACATAAAGTTTAAGTAACGTTCTAAAAAATTCGTGGTATCCAAATGGTTACAACTAATTTTTAGAAAAAAAAGTGCTTTTTTACTATGGTGGCAACCATAAAAAATCAATATACGAGAAATGTAAAAAATTGTCTGGACATATAAAAATAATATTGCCCTAACCCAAATCCGTCCACTAGTTTGGAAACTAGAGCACCGGGCGGACGCACAGGGCACAAACACATATACACACACACACACGTAGGATTTTTAAATTTTTAGACTGTTAGGCCTAGTTCGCATAGCGATTTTTCATAGCGCGATTTTTTTCCGCAAAATTCTGTGACATATGGAATTGTATGAAGCTGCACGCATTGCGAAATTCAACACGCGAATTAAAAAACGCGCGTATAAAACCGCGCAGTGAATAATCGCTATGCGAACTAAGCCTTAGTGTAAGACGATCGATACCCATAGATATTTTTGCCCTTTTTTTATCTCTTCACTCCTTCGTCCCTCGTAAGTAAAAAAGGGAAAGGAAATAAAAGTGCCCTATTGTGTTCGGAAACATATGGCAGTGTACAAAAATGTATACAGGGTGTAAAAAATGGTGTAGAACCCGTTAATTGGAGCTTCTACTCATCATACTGAACAACTCACCCAATGGAACTAAAAAGGATACTAAAATGCACAAAATTGGTCGATCAGCTGATCGATTTGTATAAAGAGTAAAATATTTTTTTTGATATTTCAGCAAACTCGTAGAACAAAACTTGTTCAGTATGATGAGTAAAAGCACCAGTTAACGGGACCTACACCAATTTTGTTACACCCTGTATATTAGAAATGTGCTAAGAGGGCGCCATGTGCAATTTAATGTGACGTTACATAGCCTACAACCAGCGGACGATCAAGACGCTTCCAACAAAAACTCATTTTTCAAATTTTGATTAGTAGTTTAGATGTTATGTATGAGGAAACAGATGAAACACGTACATACCCATGTACTCGTAAGTATGGAGCACGTAACAGTTGGAGTACGAGGACTTACAATTCCTCATGCTCCACCCAGGTGGAAAACGCAGGTGGAGCACGAGGAACGACCCGCAAAATTGCGATGTTAAAAAAAATCAAACTTTAAACAAAAAGTTTTTTTTAGTTCTTTTTTTTTCTTTTTATTAGACCTGCATCTGACTTCGCTATTTTCGCGGGACAAAAAGTAGCCTTTGTCCTTCCCCGTGACACGGGCTACCTCCATGCCAAATTTCGTCAAGATTTGTTTAGGTTTTGAAGCGTAAAATAGTAACAAACAAACAAACACATTTAGTTTTAAAATATTAGTAAGGAATATACTATGACTTAAATACTATAAAATAACCTAAACACTTCGGGAGTGCCGACAGAAGTGAAAACTTTTTACAGTTTTATAAGTTTTGACCCTACGAGTGTTCCTGGTAAGGTGTCGGTCGGTGATGGTGTCACGAGTTCAATGGATTTTTCCCATTTCAAATGACCTTTTTATAAGTTTTGACCCTGCGAGTGTTCCTGGTAAGGTGTCGGTGATGGTGTCGAAAGTTCAATGGTTTTTTCCCACTTCAAATTACCTTTTTGTAAGTTTTGACCCTGCGAGTGTTCCTAGTAAAGTGTCAGTGATGGTGTCGCGAGTTCATGGTTTTTCCCATTTCAAATTACCTTTTTATAAGTTTTGATCGTACGAGTGTTCCTGGTAAGTTGTCGGTGACGGTATCGCGAGTTCAACGGTTTTCCCATCTCAAAAATGCCCAACGCTCCTAAAGAAGTTTTCAATTCAAAGAACGGTCCCAGTACTAATTTCAGTCAACGATTATGAAGTGAATTTAGATAATTAGTATTATAAATTACTTTTACTGTATACATTCGTTATATATATCTCTAAACGTTTTTTTTTCTCTTTAAATGTAACAACTCCAATTGGCTGATACACTGTAATAGGGATGACGAATGCTAGTCATCTGATATACTTTTTATCATCTATCAAAAACGACATTTTGTTCTAAAAATGTTTGAAATACCTAGGCGTGACGTCATGGTTTTTCAGCGTCATTTATGTACTCATTTTGTGATTTTGATGAAATAAAAATCGAAGACTTGATGGAAAACAAAACGTGTAAGGTTTTCCGAAGTTTCAGTAGCAGGGCAATTTAGTGATCAAGAGTTCATAATTTATTTCTGATGCTGTCGTCATCCCTATTAACGCGGAGACCAGTAAAACGAAATTAATACTAAACACTATCAGAGTTCTGATTCATTGCTTTTGAGGATGTCCGTTAGTTATTTTGTAATGATTTATTTTTTATGATCGCAGTTACTAAGGACAACCTATATTTGGTATTCAACTTAATGATTATTTTGAAATGATTCTCATTATACTTGTAATTTCCAGGTTAAAGTCAAAAATATAGATATGTTTAAATATGTATCCACGACCTTATATCGTATATATGTGGCAGGAAAATTGTATGTTTAGTCATTTTACATACGGTCAGGCAAATTGTATAACGACGATATAATGACGAATTATACAGTATGCCTGCGACATATACATAAGGTCGTGGATACATGTTTTTGATGCTTTGAACGAGTCGATACTTTTAACCTTGACTGTACCATAAACATTGCCAATAGGGATGACGACATCATCAGAAATAAATTATGAACTCTTGATCACTAAATTTGCCAGAGAAGGCTTAAAATTTGGAAAACCTCACTCGTTTTGTTTTCCATCAAGTCTTCGATTTTTAATTCACCAAATATAAGATAAAAAAGATGTAATCATTTTCAGAGGATAATAAAACTCTTTTCATAAACTGTCTATACCTCCGTATGACAAAAAAGATTTGATTATTCTCTGAAGACTAAGTATTTACTTTCATACATATAGATGGAGCTACAGAAGTTTTACTTCAGTCGTGTGGTCTAAAGCACACTCGTATTTTTTTTCTGTTTAAAATGAACAATAGGGATGACGAATGCTAGTCATCTGATATACTTTTTATCATCTATCAAAACCGATATTTTGTTCTAAAGATGTTTGAAATACCTAGGCGTGACGTCATAGTTTTGCAACGTCATTTATGTACTTATTTTGTGATTTTGATGAATTAAAAATCGAAGACTTGATGGAAAACAAAACGCGTAAGGTTTCCCGAAGTTTAAGTAGGAGGGAAATTTAGTGATCAAGAGTTTATAATTTATTTCTGATGCTGTCGTCATCTCTATTAACGCGGAGACCAGTAAAACGAAGTTACTACCCAACACTATCAGAGTTCTGATTCATTCCTTTTGAGGACGTCCTTTAATTTATTTTTTAATGATTTATTTTTTATGATCGCAGTTACTAAGGACAACCTATATTTGGTATTCTACTTAAATAGTATAATTTGCAATGATTCTCATTCATTAAACTTGTAATTTCCAGGTCAAAGTCAAAAATATGGTGTTTAAAGCATCAAAAATATGTATCCACGACCTTATATCGTATATATGTGGCAGGAAAATTGTATGTTTAGTCATTTTACATACGGTCAGGCAAATTGTATAATACAACCGTATGTAAACGGTCAGGCTGTACGTCAGGCAATTTGTAATAATAGGTTCGGTCAGGTTTGATTGATTTAATAGTTGGGAATTTATTGGGTGATTTGTATGGAGCACCCTGCACTTTTGTCTAGGATGACGCCGCTTGGAACAGTTGATCTTTGGGTTGTTTTGAGATGATTTAGATCGGGTGACACGCGGTGACACGCCGCCGGTAGGCAGGGGAGGGGGAGGGGGGAAAGTGCATCTCCCGCGGTACAGTCTGTGCTCGATATCTGTCCACATATAGCTACTAGGCCAAGATAGGTGTTATTTTCATATAATTCTGGGATAAGGAATTCATTTCTGGAATAAACTTTTTACCCGTCCGTACTAAAAAATGGAATAACTCGCAAAAATCAAAATTTATAAAAATTAAAAATATTGGAATGTTGTCGCTCAGAGCTAAACCATGATAATTTTCACTAAATAAAAAATGTCGTAATATAGCCTCTTTACTGTAGAATATAAAAAGCATTACTTGAACAACATCTTCAAAGTATCAATGTACTTAAAAAATATTTTCAATAGCGCGGTGTAGCTAATTTCTTTAAGCGAAATTCGGTGAGTTCGAAATGTACCTAAATTATAGAGAATAATTTTGTCGAATTTGGTATCCATGTTGTATAAATCAATAATACTCACACATTCTTAATTAATTATGATCTTTAGTCGTTTGAAAACATAAATAAACGCACAATATTTGACTCGAAGAATCTAACAGGGAAAGTTAAATAAAGTCTTAACCATAGGTAGTACTTAAACTAAATTCCCACCACATCCGCAAAGCTCTGTACACTTTAAGCGCTAGTACTCTTTATTATTCTGTGCTATAAGTGTTTTTTTACACAGTCGCATCGATTTACGCAGTTTACTTTGCATTTGCATCTGATTAATTCGAAGCTAGTGGTAAAGAAGACCAAGCTCCCAAATTTCATTTTCTTTAGTCCACCCCCCGTTATAAGGACATGGTAGGTGTTGGTGTGGAAGAAGAAGTTGTCCCCACACATATCCTACTTGGTACATCGCCCGAAGCAAATGTTGTTTCAAAGCGTCCTTAGTCGGCGGCAGGATTTTAATACTCCGGTCGTTTTTTGTATATACCTAACTGTTTTCTACAGTTATTTACGTCAGTGCAAGAGCCTGATCTGGAATAAACAATGATAGTGTGCAAAAGTAAAATCATTAATGGCGATAATTATTAGCCAGATAAATTAACTAGATCCGATATTACCGTAAATAAACTTTTTACTAAAAGTTAATAAACTCCTACTTCACTTAACGATATATTGTTTTATAACAACAATAATAATAATGATATAATTTATTAATTCGACCGACAAGGATCACAATAGTGTTGGTAACTTTTACTAGGACTTACAATAGTGTTAGTAATATACACAGTTAAATTTACATTAGATGATTGAAATGATTGAAAGTCCTTAATATAAAAAGCTTCAGCAAAATTTTTACTAAAAGCAAAGTTTAAATGTAAAAATTTAAATGTAAAATTTATTTTATCGGAAATCCATGCATTAATATGTCCGTATTCATAATCAAACTAATCGCGAAATGTTGAGTTGAAGAATCGTAAGAAATGCATTATTTTAGAAGCTCTTAAACTTAGCAAAAAAATAGCAAAATGTATACAGGTGTCCAGTAAATATAGGTACAAACTGAAACTGGGGATAGACCAAGTCATGACCTATCCGAATTTAAGAAATTATATCTAGTAAAACTTCAACCGTTTCCGAGATATGGCAGGTTTTTTGAAATTTCCGTAAATCACTACTTTTAGTCAGTTTCAGGGATGCTACAGCTGCAAATGAAGGTATTTTGAAATATTTTTTTTTATTTTTTGTAACTGAAGAATAAGACTATCAAAAGCAATGCGATATTTTTTTAAGAAGCTACTAGTTCCCCGTAACAAAATAAAAATATTATATTAATTTTTACCCATTAAAACTGCAATGTCCCAGATTTGGTAGCTTATGCTGTAAAATAAATGCACTACGCTAGTCCGGACCATTACTTTAAAAAGTTGTACATTTTGTGCAGATTCCGAAATGGTATAATTTATCATTTTTCTTTAAACAGGAAAAGATGTAGCGATTTGGTTTCAAAACGAACCCATTTTGTAATAAGTAGTTAGGTTTAAATTTCGATTAGAAACCTTTTTTTAATTGCTAATTTTCTACTTTTCATGTCACATGTTGACCTACCTTACGGCTACATGAATATGATAAGCCTGACAATGATAAGAGAGGACAGATCGCAGTATCAGTTCAAAATAAATTACTAGACTGGAATATTCAATGGCTAATTGGCCCATTTGAGCTGCCTGGCTCTCTAAATACCGAAAATTACCTACAGTTTTTGCAAAATGATTTACCATTATTAATGGAGGATGTTAATCTGGAATCGCGGCAGCAGATGTGGCTTCAAAATGAGGAGTGTCCAGCCCATTATGCTATAAAAGTAAGAGAATATCTGAATAGCAATTTTCCAAACCGCTGGGTAGAGCGCTTGGGACCAATTTTGTGGCCACCACGGTCACCAGACCTCAATCCATTGGACTTTTTTATTGGGACTGCCTGAAGGAAAAGGTGTACAGACAACCAATAACAACTGTCAATCAACTGAGGCGACGAGTTGAGGAAGCCGCTCGCCATATTAGTAACGAGGGATTCGCTCATCGCTTATAGCGATCTTTTATTAAGAGGTGCAGAGCGTGTATCTTGATTGGCACGTGGCGGTCATTTTTAACATTTAATTTAAGCGTGTATTAATAAAAGATGGTCTAAATTTTAACTTTTTTCATTTCCTATCTTTAAATAGCCAACATGACATGAAAAGTAGTAAATTATCAAAAGGTGTCTAATCGAAAGTTAAACCTAACTACTTATTACAAAATGGGTTCGTTTTGAAACCAAATCGCTACATCTTTTTCTGTTTTAGGAAAAATTATAAGTATTATACCATTTTGGAATCTGCACAAAATATACAACTTTTTAAAGCAATGGTCCGGACTAGCGTAGTGCATTTATTTTACAGCATAAGCTACCAAATCTGGGACATTGCAGTTTTAATGGGGAAAAATTTAAATATTTTTATTTTATTACGGGGAACTAGTAGCTTCTTAAAAAAATATCGCATTGCTTTTGATAGTCTAATTCTTCAGTAACAAAAAGCAAAAAAAAATTTCAAAATACCTTAATTTGCAGCTGTAGCATCCCTGAAACTGACTAAAAGTAGTGATTTACGGAAATTTCAAAAAACCCGCCATATCTCAGAAACGGTTGAAGTTTTACAAGACATATTTTTTTAAATTCAGATAGGTCATGACTTGATCTATCCCCAGTTTCAGTTTGTACCTATATTTACTGGACACCCTGTATATGTAAATCGGGTTCAATCCTTGACTGACACTGGCATATTTATCCCAGTATTACCATTTTTGGTACGTATTTTTTAGATAATATTAGGTTTTTTGGTAGTATTTACTGGTAGGTATTGCCAGTAGGAACCTTATTATTTAAGTAGAAAGGCGAAAAGGTTGCAACTAGAAGCAGGCTGCTATTAGGGGCGTCCAACCTACTTATAGAAGGTACGATAGGGCAGGGCATACATCTATCGGAATACCATCAAAATCTCTGAACAAAGCAAGTTCAGTGGAGATCGTGTTTTCAGAACAACGTTGAAATTGTGCGGGGGGTTAAAATCAAAACACCTATTCCACACGGGAAAACTTGTTTTTAACCCCAAGTGGGGTATTTCCGTAGGGTAAAAATCTAAAGTCATTGGGATTTTGGAATGAATAAGGAAAGAAAGCATACACTGACGTGCGTTCAGCCACCTACTTATTTATTAATTTTATTTGGGAAGTCCGATACAAGGGTACCTATTTATGTAATTATCAGTGGACTTTACTTACCTAGATACCTAAATCATGGAGTGATAACACTTAATGTCATATTTAACAGATAAGTAACTACGAAAGATTGTAGTATCACCGTTTCCCAACAAAACATAAATGTGAAAGAGAGCCAAGTTCAATACAAAAAAAATACAGATATAAATGGTACCAACTTCTATATTGATTTCTTAAATAATAGCTACGGGACTTCAAATTGAAATATTTATTTTAAACTTCTCCAAATACAACATACAACGCTTTTCAGTTGCTTAATAGAAAATGTGTTATGTTCTGTGCTACTAATGGTGTAACTTGCCAAGTTATAACTATCCAATTATATTCTATATTGGCTTGTATTTTTAAAAAGTAAGTTATTCTTGCTTGGCGGCTTCATTATTTAAACTTGCCAAGTTACACCATATAGTAGCACAAAACATAACACATTTTATTTTAAGCAACTGAAAACCGTTGTACGTTCTCTATTGTTTAGAGAAGTTTAAGATAAATATTTCAAAGTCCCGGAGTTATGATTTAAGAAATCATTATAGAACTTGGTACCATTCCATTTAGATCTTTGTTTTTTTTTGTATCGAACTTGGCTTCTTTTCACATTTATGTTTCGTTTGGATATCATTTATTTTTGTAAAGTAATAATATCTATTTTCTTTCTTTATTTAAATAATAGACATACATGATATAATTTTTATAAAACATTATTTATATCACGATAATCTGGTACGGAACCCTCGGTGCGCGATTCTGACTCACACTTGACCGGTTTCTGAGTTTCACGTTAATAACCTGTTTCAATTCTAAATTTTAAGTTTATAAGTCACCTGGAACTCCTGGAAGTGGTCTATGTAATTATTTTGATGAGTAGTGGAGTATAGAACCCTAACTTTCTAGTCCGACTCGCACTTGGCTGGTTTTTATTTCAACTTTGTATACGGCTAAGTCTACTGTAATGCCAAATAAGTTTCTAAGTCACCTAGAAAAGGGTCTTTAATTTTCATATATGATAGTAGTAAGGAACCCTAGTTTTGTAAGTTTTTAAGTTTATAAGTTACCTGTAAATGGTCTTTACATTTTGATGAGTAGTGGTGATACGGAACCCTTGGTGCGCGAGTACGACTCACACTTGGCCGTTTTTTGAATATCCCCTTCGAACACATCCAATAACCTACCTCGAAGCCAAATTTCAAGTTTCTTAGTCACCTGACAGTGGTCTATATTATTAGAATTAAAAAAAAATTATAGAATATAATAGAATAGAATTTAAAAAAAAGAGTATAATTTCTAATAGTACCCTAAACCTCAAAAAAGAGAGTATAGTTTCTCATAGTACCCTAAACCTCAAAAAAGAGAGTATATTGATTTAATGTCATAGTAAGTATTTAATGTCATGTAAGATGAGGCGGTCATTACGGGAAACTTACAGCTGAAAGAGATCAATCGACGAATCCAACTCGGCTGGGCAGCGTTCGGGAAGCTTCGCAATATCTTCACGTCCCAAATACCGCAGTGTCTCAAGACTAAGGTCTTTGACCAGTGTGTGTTGCCAGTGGGCAGTAAAGTTCTCGAGAGGCGACCGCGCACCTGAAAAAGTTGTGTAGGCAGGCCTCCGACGCGGTGGACCGACGACTCTGTGAAGATCGTGGAAAGCCGGTGGATGCGGGTGGACCGGTCGTCGTGGAAATCCTTGGGGGAGGCATTTGTCCAGCAGTGGACATCTTTCGATCTTTCGACGTGGGCTGGACCAGTCGATCAGAATTATTTTACTCTAGATACACACTTCTAAGTTCTAGCCCCAATGATTGGTTGTGACAGGTACCTATACCTACCATATTTATCACACAGACGAACTAACTAGGTACCTTTAAATAGCGCAAACAGGCGAAAAAGAATATATTATTACATGGATTAGTAGATACGGTCTGAATTAAATTAAAAAAAAACTATTAAAATACTTTACATTGGTCGTACCTACGACGCAACGCACCAAAAATATTGTTCTGCAAACCTACAAGACGGTAAACAGCGTGTAATTTACAATAGTTATTTATGACACATGTGTAGTAAACAGGTAAATGCAAACGAGTGACATTTGTAAGCCCGAGCCAAAGGCGGGGGTTTACCATCGTCACGAGTTCATGTATCATACGACGTTTTTCAATACAGTTGTGAGTTAACAGGAAAAATGAAAACAAAATACTTACATGGGTATCGAGGTTTTAGCAACCGAAGGAGATTTGTGTTGTGACTCATTTATAATGTACGGCGAAAATATATATCTTACTTTGTTTTGCATATAATATACATTGATACACATATATTATTTATCTATTACCTTCCACCATACATGGTCGAAGTCTATCACACATAATTTACTACACATTTTAAAACTTTTATTCACAAACTAAATAAAACAAATCAATTTAGTTTTACGAAAATGGCACCTCATTTTAGCTTGGATAAGTTTTTTTTTTAATATTAGCTTATAAAGGCTTAGGATAATAAAGTAAGCATGAATACTTCGCGGCGAGACCTATGCGAGAGTGAATACACTATTTGAGCTTGCGTGATACTTCCTCAGCTGCATCGGCATCTATCATCAGGTCAGGTGCACTCAAATTATAATAAAAAAAAAGTTTAAAAACCTAAAAACCGACCTTAAAAAGAAATTCACACGAAAGTTTGAAATAATATTTTTTAGGTATAAATAAACGAAATTAACCAGCAATAACAAAACGAAAGGTCGGTACCAGCACACAATGTTTTGGATTCGATGACTTTGCTGGCACCGAGGCCCAAAAAAATTTTAGGCCCCTAATTTGATTCGTACCAACTTTTGATGTCGTTAGTTGGTTAATTTCGTGTATTCATATTTAAAAATATTATTTCACACTTTTGAGTGAATGTCTTTTTGAAGTCGGTTTTTGTGATTTTAAAACTTTAATTTATTTTTTTAAATTTTAAGGGACAATGCTTTCTATGTAACAACGTTAAACCCAATCACCTACTCGCCAATAGGAATCATCATAGCATAATGCATGTGTTTCATTAACCGATACAGAGTCCATGGCTGTCATCAACATTTCAGCAGCATGAAAGTTAAGGAGTCCAACCTTCCAATAACAGCTGACCAGAATAACTATCGATCTATATATATATATATATATATATATATATATATATATATATATATACCTACGTATCTGCGTATAATATTTAAAGTATTATTCTCTTACTCCTAACCGTTAAGGAGTTGTCTTCCATCATCAGCTCATCAACATGAGATGATGACTACCAGACGCAAAAACTTAATTAGTTTTAGTTAATACATGGAACACGTAATACGTGCATAGAAAATTTGACGGTTGCCCTCGATTTCCCTGGGATTCCATCATCAGATCCTGACTTGGTGACAAATACGACTATCGGTCTATACGTACCTACGTATCTACGTATAATATTGAAAGATCTATCTTCCAACTCCTAACCGTTAAGAAATTGTACATTCCATCATCAGCTAATCAACATGAGATGTTGACTACCAGACGCAAATACTTGAATAGATTTAAAAAATATATGAAACAAGCAATACGTGCCTATAAAATTTGAGGGTTACCCTTGATTTGAAATGGGATCTCATCATTAGAACCTGACTTGGCGACAATGGAACTACCCCGGGAGTAGAAAAAAAATAATTTTGGAAACCTGTCCACAACTGACAGAGTAATTTGTGAAAATACATTTAAAAAAATATAAACAGTGGAACATAGAACCTCCGCCTTTTTTGAAGTCGGTTAAAAAGCTGCAATGAATACTGCACAGGCAGAGGTATAAGCTTCCTATTGACGTCTACGTACATATTATCTGTATATACTATATACAAGGTGACTTTTAATTACTTCTTGATAACAAAGGATATGCATGTACTCCTGATTACAAACAACTTTCCTAAAGAAAGTATATGTCAAATATGAAAAAAAAATTTGGTCCTGTATTCATTTTTAACGATTTGATAACTTTATTTATGTATCGAGGAACGAGGCTACCCTGAATCAGGGCGATTAGGTCTTAGTCGACCACGCGGGCCCAGTGCGGGTTGGATCGCCCTGATTCAGGGTATAGGCTCGAGCCCCTCGGTGGGGACTTATATGAGCTGTAATGATGATCGAGGAACATTTATTTTCGGATTTGACAGCTTGAGCTTATTCCCCCTGACGACTCGTTGGTGCGTCATAAATGGTGGAGGCGCCGGAACCCTTAGTACGCGTGTTTGACTCCCACTTGGCCGATTTTTTTTTATTTATCTTCCCTAGTTTTGGAAGAGATCCGAGCCACAGCACGGGACGTTATGGGTTGATAACGAACCGTTTACTCGGCACCGATCCCAAGGCAGAGTTAGTACTAATATATATACTTTGGCAGAGGCCACGGCCACGTCAAAGTATATATATTAGTCCATGTGCACTCCAGGTCAATAGAGCTCATTTTTAAAGTTTTTTTTTTTACTCTTTGCCGAGAGTAATAACTCTCCACAAAACTTTTGGGATCCCCAATGGATTTTACCAATGCAAGGTAAGCGAACAGGTAGATATGCTTTATCAAAGTATGAAAATGTGTTTTGTTTGGGAACTCCAACGTTATCGTAGAGCTACTATTTATTGAGGCGACACTTTCGCGTCACATAAAATTAAATTATTGGGGAAACTTGGAGCTACGGTTTAGGCAAACGGTGCTCTGGGCTTGAAGTTGAAGGTTGAAGCTGATGGTTTTTGTGACTAGCTCGCAGTAGGTATAGGTAGGTACTTAGGTATACCCAAATACATTTGATTGCGACACACGGCCAGAAGTGGATCGGACAGCTTGGAAAAGCTTATGATCCAACCGCCTCCGTGGCGTAATGGTTAGCCCATTCGCTTCACACTAGAAAATCGCGGGTTCGGTTCCCGGTGAGGTCAAATTTAAAGACTCGGTTTGGTTGGTGGTAGTAGGGCATTTTCTAAGCCCGCCAGGCTAGCTACCACCATCTTATCTAAGTCTTGTCGCCAAACATCAGTGTTAAACAACATTGATGTGTTCCGGCTTGAAGATAGATAGCCAGTTTTTCAATGCGTTGGGGAATCTTGGTAAGCCCACTTCCATCTTCAGCATCATCGTCACTTACCATCAGGTCACAGGTGAGATAATGTCAAAGGCTTACCAATTGTGAATAAAAAAAATAGACCTAATAAATAGATTTATAGATGAATGTAACAAACAACAGATGGACCACCTGGACAGACGTGTATTCACGTCGTATGATGATAATTATCATAGATATAACCCATGAAGGAAAAAAAAATGCGGCGCCGATTTTATTTTTTTTCCTTTATGATAGAAACTGTAACCACACCTGGACACTTCATACAACGTGCCAGAAATGCCATTTCAAAAAAGGAATGTCTGAATTACGAAATGGCGGCGAAATCCTATACGTTCGACAACCAAACTGTTACCAATCTGTATCAATCTGGGTTACGAGAGGGTGAGGTCGCAATCTAGAGAGCAGCAGGGAGTGTCCATACTGTATGTTAGTACTAACATATACACTTTGCTGTAACAACAAATACAGCCTACCCTACGTACAGCAAACGAGACACATTAACTGTACATATGTGAGTTGTTAATTATAAGTTATTATTATCGTATGGCCACATTTAGTTCCTGCAATATAAACTACAAATCTATATCAAGATTCTGGATCCAGTTTTTGGCCTCCGGGGTGAGTTTGTTCAGATCTTCCCAGCCACCCCTAAAACACCGATTCGGACACTCCACTACGATGTGCCATGTCGTCTGCTCGGCAGCCCCGCAGTCGCAGCTAGGGGAGCTCTTAATGCCCCATTTGTGCAGTTGGTAGTTGCACCTGGCTTGGCCAGTTCTTATGCGGTTTAGTGTGGTCCAGATTTTACGGTTTTGGTTATAAGTAATAGGTTCGTAAGAGTCGAACTCGCGCACTGAAGGCCCCGTACTAAAACACCTTTGAGAACGAAGCCCTACAAACATCAACAAGTGCAACAAATGATAGGGTGACGAATGCTAGTCACCTGAGTTACTTTTTATCATCTGTCAAAAACGACAGTAAAAATGTTTGAAATACCTAGGCGTGACGTCATAGTTTTGCAGCGTCATTTATGTACTCATTTTGTGATTTTGGTGAATTAAAAATCGAAGTCTTGATGGCAAACAAAACGAGTAAGGTTTTTCGAAGTTTAAGTTAGTGATTAAGACTTCATAATTTATTACTGATGCTGTCGTCATCCCTATTGGTTTGAACGACAAATTTAATTAAGTAGTTTAAAAAACCGGCCAAGTATAATTAGTTTCCCGCCACACAATTTTTATTTTTTTTTAACTTGTGACGTTTGACTATGGTCAGATCCTTAATGCTAAGTTAGACATATTTGCTTTTTTTGTTTTTCATGTAAATGCACGCCCGTAATATACATGTCATAATTAAATTAAGATACAACCCAAATCTCGTAAAAACATAGGTATCTTATAAATGAAGGTCTATTGTTCGTAGGTCTATTGCACAGATAAGAAAAAAAATCTTCTATTCTGTGGTCTATTGTGTATGTGGCTGTAAGGCCTAATTGTCTGTCTTTAAAAAAAAACGTTATGCACAAAAACATAAAAAACTATTTTATGCAGCCTTCTCTCGACATAAATAACAACTTTACGAGCATTAGAATTGAAAATTATTTTTCATCTCCCTTTTACATGTACAGAGGAGGCTAGAGGAAGCAACTCTAAAAAGTTTACATTCGTGACCTAAAAATTACGCATTTCCCGTTACACACTTCAGTCCCTTTTACAAAATCACTCCCACAGATTGCAGGAAAGCGAGATGAAAGATCTTATACATTTATAGTTATTGACATTGTTGACTTCATTTTCTATTTTAGATCATATAAGTTTACAGATCTGTGTACCTACTTAGGGCCTTAAGACGAGTCAAATGACAATATTCAAATTAAATTATTGAAGGATTGTGTAAAGCTATAAATATATAATATACATAAAGACACTATGTTTCTTTATAAAATCATAAATAATTACATCGACTCTGAATCACTTCTTGAAAAAGTAACTTTTAAAATTCCACGTATATCCTCACGTTCAAAACACACATTGCACATTCATTTACATACATACATAAGATCACGCCTCTTTCCCGGAGGGGTAGGCAGAGACCACATTTTTCCACTTGCTACGATCCTGACATACTTCTCTCGCTTCCTCTACATTCATCAATCTTTTCATACAAGCTCGTCGGTTTAGGGTACTCTTGACCTGACACTTCTTCAATACGTCTTCGACTTGGTCGCAGTACGTACGTCTAGGTCTACCCCTTCCATTATTACCATTCACACTCGCCTTGTATATCTGCCTAGTTAATCTTCTATCATTCATCCTTTCTACATGACCGAACCATCGGAGCATGCCTTTCTCAATAACTGTCACTACATCTTCTTTCACACCACAACGTTCCCTTATAACACTATTCTTGATCTTATCACAAAGTTTCACACCAATCATACTTCTCAATGCTCTCATTTCAACTGCATTTATTCTACTCTTATGCCTCTTCTGCCATACCCAACTTTCACTTCCGTAAACCAGAGTAGGAACAAGAACTCCCTTGTGCACAGCCAGACGAGCCTTATTGGACAATTTCTGGCTACTCATAAAGGAGTGCATCGCTCCATTAACCATATTCCCAGCAGTCACTCTCCTTTCAATATCACTTTCAAACAGTCCATCTCTTGTAAACATTGACCCCAGATACTCAAATTCTTTCACTTGCTCCACTTTTTCACTTCCAATCAAAATATCACACTTTGTCATTTGTTCATCTCTTTCTAAAACCATGACTTTCGTCTTACTTACATTCACTTTCATTCCTTTTCTCTCCAAAGCTTCATACATAATAGTCACCATCTCCTGTAACTGTTCAGCCGACGACGCAAGAATTACCTGGTCGTCAGCATACAGAAGACATTTGACGATTAACCCATCCATTCTCAGACCACTTTCACTATCTTTCAAATCTATCAAGCAACTATCCATGAATAAGTTGAACAGACATGGTGACGCAACACATCCCTGTCTGACACCTTTATTGATGTCAAACCATTCAGTGTACGCCCCATTGATCCTGACACAAGCCCTGGAATCCTTATATAGAGATTTCAGGGCTCGAATCAGTCCACTGCTCACCCCATGCACAGACAGAGCTGACCACAATTCATCCCTCACCACACGGTCATAGGCCTTTTCCAAGTCCACGAATACGCAATAGACTTTTTGGCTTTTAGCCAAGAATTTTTCAGCTATGCATCGCAAGGAAAAGACTTGGTCCGTACATCCCATGCCCTTTCGGAATCCTGCTTGTGCATCCCACATCTTCTCATCAGTTTCTTTCACAACTCTTTCAATCAGAACCTTAGCATACAACTTGCCGACGACGCTGAGAAGGCTTATACCGCGGTAATTTTTGCAGTCTTGCTGTGACCCTTTTCCCTTGTAGAGCGGCACAATCACAGCCTTGCACCAGTCTTCTGGTACTCGGCCGTTTCTCCAGCACAAGTTGAAAAGGCGGTATAGCTGACTGGCTACCACGCCCTTTCCAGCCTTCAACATCTCGACTGATATCCTGTCATACCCTGCAGCTTTACCTGATTTCATGCTTTTCATCGAGTTCACAATCTCATCCATACTTATATCACTTTCATCATTATCACTCACATTAATTTCTACTGACGCTACTGGCACGTTTGTTCCCTTATCCTCTTTTTCAAACAAGTTTTCAAAATATTCCTTCCATCTCTTTAACACATTTATTTCTCCTTTTACAATACATCCATCATGGCTTCTGATTTTGCTGAGCTCCGAAGTGGTCGTTTTTCCTCGGGCTGATCTTATGCATTTCCAGAACACCTTGATATTGGTCCTGAAATTATCAGAAAGCCTTCTATCAAACTCATCTTTTCTCTCATCTTTCTTTCTTGTAACTGTCTTTTTTACCAAATCCTTCAGCCTCACATACTCCTTTTTTGCTTCTGTTACATCTTCATTCGTCGCCTTTTGCACGTTTTGATTAGCTTTAGTTGCTAGCCAATCCAACCAAGCTTTTTTCTTTTTACCTACCACTTCTTGCACCTCTTTATCCATCCATGCACTCTTCTGCTTGCTACCCTTTCTCCTTTTAGAAACTCCACACACTTCTACAGCAACATTCACAATACCTTCTTTAAATGACTTCCAAAGATCATCAAGTTCATTTAGTTCATCCAAATCTTCAAATTTATTTTTTAACTTTTCATAATACTCTTCTTGCTCACTGTCTTCTTGCAAATTTTCCACTTTTATTATTTCCAAAACACTAGCCTGTTCGCGTACTCTGTGCCGCCATCGCTTGAAGAGACCACTTATTCGGGATATCACCAGGAAGTGGTCAGTATATATTCCTGCACCACGGTACGCTCGAGTGTCCAGAACATTTTTTCGCAGTCGTTCATCCACTATCACACAATCAATCATAGTCCTTATACAGCCTACTTCTCTCGTGTACATATGGATCTTTTTATGTTTAAACATTGTGTTAGACACGCAAAGATTCCACTCCAAACATATATCAAGCAGGTTTTTCCCATTCTCATTAATTCTTTCATCACCAAAGGCTCCAATCACTCTCTCATATCCATCCCGTTTCGTTCCTACCCATCCATTAAAATCCCCTAGCATGATTATTCTTTCATTTACCTTGCATTTCTTTAAAGTATCTCTCACACTATTCCAGAAATCTTCATTTTTGTTTTTAGCTTTGGTAGACGCATTTGGACCCACATCATTCGGTGCATAAACACCCAGAATAAATATGCGAGTCAGTCCAACTTTCAGCCTGATCCAGAGAAGTCTAGAATTCATACACTCATACTCAATCACACACTCAGCCATTCGCGCAGACAGAATAACTCCAACTCCTTTGCAGCCTCGGCTGGAATTGGGTACCCCAGACCAATACGCTGTATAGGTACCATGTTTTGTGGAGTCAATTCCTTTCCGCTTTGTTTCAGTCACACATAAAACATCTAAATGTCTTTCATCCATCATCTGACATACTTCATCTATTTTGTCTTCCATTCCTCCCCTGACATTCATCGTAGCAAAGTGGCTCTCTGTGGGCCGCTTTCCGCGCCCGCCGGGAACGAGACGTGATGGGTTGCGAACTCCCACATCGCCGCCATTACGATTATAATAGTTTTTAGACATCATAGCGTTCCCACGAGTTAAATATTAGGCACGCAGCCAGGCTGGATACAACGGGGTGTCGCCGAAATCCCCGAGGGGACCGTTCAAGACCCAGACATTAACGCGCCCTGGGCCAGACGCCGATCGGCACGGTTCCTCACACCTTTAGCTGGCGCAGGATAGGGAAGGATCTGGGATCATGGATTGGGATAGGAAATTTAGGGTAAATGGGGAAGGAATATGTGTAAGGGACACTATCACTATGGATGATGAAAAGTGGTAGTGGCTCGAGGAGGCTGGGGTCGCGTACCCATGTATTCCAAACAACTGCCGGACAAGCATGTCGTTTGAGATACCCCTTGACCGATTGAGATACCGATTGACATTCATTTAGTCATACCAATTACGCTAAAAACACTTTTATAAGGCGTTCTTGCGATTTTGCAATAAATTCCCGTGTGATGTTGACATATTTGGCGATAGTATCAACACAAAGTTTAAGCAAGGTAATTTTTATTTAGTTATTTAGAAGTAATTTAATAAAATATGTTTTTTTTTTAAACTCTTACATCATATAAAATAGTTGCACGTGATAGACTCGTAAAGACGAACATACACTGTACATTGTGCAATCTTATCTACTTGATCACTTGTTATTAGCGAAACCAACATGTTTTTTGTTTGTTATCAATTAATGGACCTGTAGGTCTTTTTGTGCTATGTTTTTGTAAAATGTATTTGTTTAAAACTGTTTGTGTCCTAAATAAATAAATAAAAATAATAATAAAGTAATAAAATATCGATTTAAATTAATACAATTTTAAAAATATTACCACTTTTGATGTTAAAAAAATATACTGTAGACCCTGTTTTTGGCATTAATTGCAAAATTACTCGAAAACAAATAGTAAATGTTGAATGAAACCAACACACAAAAATAAGTGATTTTGAGACCTTTCATTTTAATTGAACACATTTTTTTAAACTTAGGTATTTGAAAGTGTTGAAAAGAAACAAAAACATGTAAAAATCGAGAATTTGGCGTTTGGTTTCAACATAACAGCCGCGATGAAGAGCCCGCATTGACTAGAATTTAAAATGAATAGACTTACGTTCGATATTATTTAACCACGTATCAACCCGCTCAGATTGAGTGATCTTAAAACCTGAAGTTCATTACATTTATTATAATAGTGGCAGAGAAAATTCACCGTAACAACGAAATTATAAGGGCTCCGTCACAGTATTACGATATGGCTTACAGTAGCGCAACGCCTTTGATATCGCACGATGCGCCACCGGCGTAGGTACTAGCCTATACTGACCTGTAGTCAACCTGGCAAACTCCGCGAGTGCCTCGCCGCCCGCTACCCCGCAAGTACCCTTCCGTCATAGTAAAAATAAATCTTCCGTTGCTCTGCGTAAGTACATTCGTTGCGCTACTGTAAGCCGCTTTGTAATACTGTGGCTCCGTTTTATGCCATTTTAATAAGCAATATGCAAATAATTAGTAATAAGGCACTTTACTTAGAAGAAGATAAGTAGGTAATTAATGCCAGCAGCGTAGTATCGAAACACCCCATTGGGAATGAATGAGTTACTGATTAACGAGAAAACCCATTTCGGAAACGTTTATTCGCGTGTATGGAGGAAAATGGAGAGAATAGGTAATGTTCTTATAATGTTCTTAATTAATTGTAATTATAGGAAAACGGCCACTTGGACGCCCGGCGGTAATATTCCAGATTTTCGTTATTTTTGACGTCGATTACTCCTAAACGATAAAAAAGCGTCGGTGGCTCAACCGGTAACGACTCGGTCCATCTAACCAGAGGTACCGGGTTCAAATCTGGACGGCCAATGTACCAATGAGTTTTTCAAAAACTTACGTACATATCATTACCGACTGCTTTAACGGTGAAGGAAAACATCGTGAGGAAACCTGCACACGCCTGCGAAGAAACTCGAAGGTTGTGTGTGAAGTCGACCAACCCGCACTGGGCCCGCGTGGTCGACAAAGGCCTAATCGCCCTGATTCAGGGTGGGCTCGAGCCCCTCGGTGGGGACGTATATGAGCTGATATAATAACTCCTAAACGATAGAAAACCCAAAATAAAAAAAAATACATTTATTGTTGATGATGTTCCTTAAAGTCAAATGCTATTAGAAACACGATTATATTATTATAATTACACTAATTATGACTAATATTTTGAAGAAAGACATTTTTTAAAATATACAACAATATTTCTTATAAGTGAGTAATGTTATTATTTGTTATACTTTCATTGCAGTTTTTGATTGAAACGGAAAACCATTGAAAAAGTAAAAAAGTGTGGTTATTTTCTTTACTCTTTACACGTAAAGAAAAAGACAGAGACAACTGTTCCATCCAATCAAACACCTCGCCTTAGGCTACCTTTGAGTTAAGTTTAAAGTTCGTAATTCAGTCTCTTTATTTAGAGGTATCTACAAAGTTGGTTATAATTGTGCTTAGGTCTTCCAGGGTCTCAGCTATGACCACGATAAGGGGATGTACCTACCCGCCGTTGATATTGATGCATAGTCCCCAGTCCAGAAGCTTGAAGGCATCTTTCAACAATTATTGATACCAGCAAATCAATAGTCCCCATTGGAATAAATGGGTCAACCTTAATGAGAAACCGTTAAGGAAAAAATTTAATCTTTTTTTTTAAATTCACAATTGGTAAGCCCGTGGCATCAACTCACCTGATGGTAAGTGACGGTGATGCCGAAGATAGAAGCGGGTTTACCAAGATTCCCCAACGCAATGGAGAACTGCCTATCTTATCTTCAAGCCGAACACAGCAATGTTGTTAACACTGATGTTTGGCGGCAAGACTTAGCTAAGATGGTAGTAGCTAGCCAGGCGGGCGTAGAAAATGCCCTACCACCAACCAAACCGAGTCTTACAAGTTGACCCCACCGGGAATCGAACCCGCGATTTCCTGGTGTGAAGCGAATGGACTAACCATTACGCCACGGAAGCGGTTAATTGCGTGTAGGTAGGATGATTAAGAGGACAAACTGTGTTGTTAATTAATTAGGTATAATTATTTTGATTGTGTTGAAAAACGCCTGGTTGAAAACCCCAGGAATGATGAAAGTGGAAACAACCTATGAGTAGAAAAAAATAATCTTGAACATCTTCTGGGAATTGATGCTAGCGGAAAACCCCACTGAGAATAGGGATGACGACAGCATCAGAAATAAATTATGAACTCTTGATCACTAAATTGCCCTCCCACTTAAACCTCGGAAAACCTTACTCGTTTTGTTTTCCATTAAGTCTTCGATTTTTAATTCACCAAAATCACAAAATTAGTACATAAATGACGCTGCTAAAGTATGTCGTTACGTCTCGGTATCTCTAACATTTTTAGAACAAAATGTCGTTTTTGACAGATGATAAAAAGTAACTCAGATGACTAGCATTCGTCATCCCCGATTGTAAGTCACTGATTAACATAGCCAACTCCTCACCAACTTACAGCAGTGGTACGTGTTTGGGCTCATTAGAATAGTCGCAATGAATATGAGTTAGATAGAACATGGTAACCTTGACCTGATGCTGCAGCATTATGCTGCAGGATACCCAACTCCTCGCCAACTAACAGCAGAAGTATCGTGTTTGGGCTCATTGGAATAGTGTCAATGAATATGTGATAGATAGAACATGCTAATCTTGAGCTGTTGCTGCAGCATCTCCTGGAAACAGCAGAATACCCAACGACTCACCAACTAACAGCAGACGTAACGTGTTTGGGCTCATTGGATTAGTCTCAATGAATAGGTAATAGATAACATGCTAATCTTGAGCTGTTCCCGCAGCATCTCCTGGAATCTGCAGGATACCCAACTCCTCACCAACTAACAGCAGAAGTATCGTGTTTGGGCTCATTGGAATAGTTTCAATGAATAGGTAATAGATAGAACATGCTAATCTTGAGCTGTTGCTGCAGCATCTCCTGGATTCTGCAGGATACCCTACATCGTCCGCTCCTTTTCTAGTTCATTATGGGGTCTTAGAAACTTCCACAGGTCCAATTGATTTGAAGTTTACAGTTATAAAATACATTTAATTGCAGCTTCAGACAAGGGAGGTGAGCAACTTCCACGGGTTTGTTCAATTCAGATCAGACTAGATTTTTTGTCGCATTTTCGTGTTTCCTCCCCGAAAGTATTTGTGTAAAAGTGGGGGATAGATTTTCGATTACAACGTGCCTACAAGTAATATGTGAAATATAAAAAGCATGAAATAAAACTTAAATTAAACATTTAAAAATCCACCGACAAAATCTCTAAAAAGTAAAAAACAAACATGTATTGGCCATTTCAGTTTAATATAAATAATAGTAGTACTATTTTGATCCAAGAGTCGTCGTCGCGTAGGGGGACCACTAAGTTAATAAAATGAAAACAGAAACTGTTTTACTTTACTACAACTAATTACTAACAATTTCACAACTTAGCGGTCCCCCCCCCCCCCCCTACACAATGGCTTTTGGATCAAAATATTAACTACTTATATTAAACTTAAAAAGCCAATACATATTATTTTATCTATAACTGTCAGGGGTTTTTTAAATTTTTAATTTATTTATTTTTCTTTGGTGGTAACCCTTAAAATGAAGTAAGGATTTTTATTAGAGAACGGCTCATTATTAATTTAAAAAAATATTTCCTAAAACCAAATTGTATCCGTCTAGTATAACTAGCAATTTAGGTGCTAGAGCACTAAACGGACGTACGGACGCACGCACGAGCAGCCACGCTAGCGCACGCACACATAGGCACCCACGCACGCACGCACTCACGTAGGCACGCACGCCACGCAGGCATACGCAGGACGCAGAATGTATGTAGGTACCTACTAAACTTACTATACAGGATGGAAACGATTAGTGTTTACAGACTATTTCTCCGTAACTAAGTACACCAGATAATCTAGAACCAAAAATTGGCGTCTCTCCTAAATTACCTAGCTCATAATTTGTTATGAAATAGGCTTGAAATTTTTAAAATTTGTCCATAAAAGTGCCAACTTTGTTCATGCTACAAAAAATATTTATTTTAAATTAGGAATGAATTAAAAATTAAATACCCGACTGCATAAAAACTTAGCCCCTATTTTTTGGCCAGTAAAAATGTATCCTATGTCACTCACGGGATAGCTAATCAGACGAATCTAACGACACCTCGCACTCCAAAATCCATCAAGCCGTTTAAGCTACAGAGCGTGCCAAAGAAATAAATAGCCTCTTTTTTGGCTAGTCGGGTAAAAATGTATCCTATGTCACTCACGGGTTCAAGACAAATCTAACGACACCTCAAACTCCAAAATCCTTCAAGCCGTTTAGTCCTAAGAAATAAACATACATAAATACATACATACACTCGAAAAACATAACCCTCCTTCTGGCGCAGTCGGGTAAAAAGAGTGTGGTCCTTAGAAGTCTAAACAAATTAAAAAAAAACGAGACCTACAGTACTCGCATATGATGTGTAACATGTGACACAATACTTATGAAATTAATTAATTATCGGGTCGTACATTCACGGGCCAAGCCTTCGAATATTAGTATGTCATCTTTGCCTTTGCCATCACACTAGGCGGAATGGCTATGACAACCTTAGTTTTCGAGAATTAAAAAACGTTCGCATTTCCTGTTACACATTTCCGTCCCATTTCACGAAATCACTCCCACAAATTGCAGGAAAGCGAGAGCAAAGATGTTACACATCAATAAATATTATTTTGTTATCTTTTATTTAATTTGTTTGAGAATAAAATGACACTTAGGAATGAAATATTATTTTTAAGACTAGAGTCGATTCATTAAATCTTTTATTTTAAATAAGAGTAAGTACCTATTGACTTCCTACTGAAGATTTTATAAACAGCATTTTAGTAAAATAATTTTAAAATTACTGATATTTTGACTTTTAAGCACACTTTTCGTGTAGCATAGAAATAAAGCATTTTATGGTAAAAAATGGCACTCGGAAGAAAAAAAAATTAATTCAATAAATAATAAAAGAAAACTTGACTTATTTATTACTATGTGCGCTAGTTGAAGCAGTAAAATATCTGCTTTTTAGATTATCTTGTGTTACGGAGAAATACAGTTTTCATTCCGCCTTATGTTAAAGTAAGGTTATTTATTCAGAACGGTTCGTAACGGCTGTTCATGAGGTATGTTGGTAGACATGGACAACCACAGGGTACTATAAATACTAACAGTACCTAACAATTGAATAATAAAAAAAAATTACTTTTTAGAGGTTGTTTTTATTTTTTTGTCTTGTACGGGGTATTACAAAGATCTTTAAAAGTAAAACTAAAACAGCCTTATAATTAAAGCATTCAAATATTTAAATAATAAAGCTAAGTAGGACCTAATACTAATTGGGTATGCTAAATTTTTTATAAGCCATGAAAATAAAAAAACCATTTCGAGATATTTTTATTTAAAGCCATATTTTTTCATTTTCCACTCGAAAAAGTAAAAGATTGCGTAAAAAAATCGGAAAAGGACAATAACCTTCATTTGACCCCTATGACGTCACGAGTTTACAATAAAACCTTATTTCACCACTGAACGGAACGTGCACTCTTACTTGTCATATCATTTACGGACCTTGCATTTGAGGACGAGCTTTCGTCGAGCACTGAAAAAGGCACTATTTATTTATCATCCACCAAAAACTACGTTTGAAACAATCAAATATTATTAGAACGTCATTCAAATTAAATACTTAAATGGGTAAGATATTCATTAGAGGTCCAATTTTTGTTGTGGTTCTAAAAAACATTTAAACTCTGAAGGCCTTGTCCATACATAGATTATGATGTTTGATGACAAGTAAATTTTGACTTTGACGTTTCGTTGTTGGCTTTGTGATAGTTTAGTTTCGGAAAAGGCAAAGGTTACTAAGACCATACAGCCAGGTCTGACGTATTTAGGCTTCCTTAGCTGTTGGATTTGTAATGCTAGTGCCGGTGCAATGAAAAAACAACAAAATAAAACTACGAATGCGTCTACCACAAATCCCGCCAAAAAACCTTTGGGAATGATTGACTTGAGTGACTTGAGTGAAATAGGGCTGTTCGTTTCATAGTAATGTGAACCGATGACGTCATCAAGGTTTCAAAATTTAAAAAAATATTTAAAAATATCTAGAGGCTTAAAAAATGAAATATTCAAATTAGTTTTTCAAAATGGTCTAAACCATCAGAAAAAAAATTAAAAAAAATACATTTTTTTTTAGCATACCCAATTAAATCAATAACAACAAATTTCCTTTATGGTCAAAAACTCTTCCACGACATGCATAAATAGTATATTTATGATACAAGGGTGGTAAAAAGGTCAATAACAAACGAGTGACATTTGTGAGCCCGAGCCGCAGGCGAGGGTTTCCCATCGTCACGAGTTTGTTATTTCCTTGTAAACCCATGTATCATACGAAGTTTTTCAATGCAGTTCTGAGAAAATAGATAAAATAACAAAACGACCGTGACAGAAAAACAAAATACATGGGTAGGTAGTTAGGTACATACTTATCAAGGCTTCAGCAACCAAAGTACATTTTACGCGACTTGTGGCTTATTTTAAATGTCCGTGGAGTAATCTCACATTGTTTTTTCTTATACATACACATGGGTATATTTTTTATTACTAACTATTCATATTTTTTTTAGTTTTCAAAACTAACTATCTCAATTCAGTTTTACGATTTTAGCTAGCACACGTACTCGTGCGTAAGTTTTTTTTATTATCATAAATCGACTACAATAAGGCTTGGGATACTAACCCTCTTTGAAAAAGATGACCTATTCTTTGGTATAACCGGTTCCACTTCATTCATATTTTTTCTCTTTTCTTCTCAATGATATATATAAGATATTCTTAACAGCGAGCGTTATGTACTAACCTCACGGAGGAACTACCTATCTCTTTTAAAATTCTCCTTTCAATAGTCTTAACGAAGATTCTATATCTTTGGTTATTATATTTTTCATTTGCTAGAAATATCTTGTTCCTCCGAGCTAGAAATTAAAAAAAGTGGTAAAGTAAAAGCAAGTGTGCGGTAAAATCAATTTTGCGCACACTTGACTGGCACATAAAGGACCACTTTTCGAGCAACTATATTGAAAAAGTCTTTTACCAATTGGCAAGCCCTTGGCACCATCTCACCTGATGGTATGTGACGATGATGCCGAAGATGGAAGCGGGCTTACCAAGATTCCCCAACGCAATGGGGATCTGGCTATCGCATCTTCAAGCCGGAACACATCAATACTGTAAACACTGATGTTTAGCGACAACACTTAGATAAGATGGTGGTAGCTAGCCAGGCGGGCTATGAAAATGTCCTACTACCAACCAAATCGAGTCTTACAAAGTTGACTCCGCCGGGAATCGAAACCAAGCGCATTTAAATCTTTAATATAAAAAAGGCGGTTAAAATATACATAATATGTATTGGCCCTTTATGTTAATAATATAGGTACGTAAATTAAGCAGTAGGTGATATTTTGATCCAAGAGTCGTCGGGTTGGGAACCGTTAAGTTGTAAAAGTATTAGTAATTAGTTGTAGCAAAGTAAAGTAATTAGTTTTAGAAAAGTAAATCAGTTGTATTTTTTTTATTGTATTACTCGCATAAAGACATATCGCATGACTCACATTATAAATTTAACGAGACACGCAAATTGACCTGCTTGCAAACTATCATACTCGCATAATGACTAATCACATTTTGTCCTATCGCCTTTTGGCTTACGCAAATGACGCAAATATTACTTCAAAAACAAATGAATATCGGAAAGATTGTTTGCCTAGCGATTATAAACTTAGCGGTCACCCTACGCAACGTCTCTTCAAAATATTATTTATTAGGTACTCATATTAAACTTAAAGGGCCGATACATATTATTTTCATACTTTTTAGAGGTTTTTGTCGGAGGTTTTTTAAACTTTTCAGTTTTATTTCAAACTTTTTAAACTTTACATATTACTAGTAGACGCTACAACCAAAACTCTATCACCACGTTCACACAAATACTTTCCGGGACGGAACACGAAATAGGGATAACGAATGCTAGTCACCTGAGTTACTTTTTATCATTTGTCAAAAATTACATTTTGTTCTAAAAATGTTTGAAATACCTAGGCGTGACGTCATAGTTTAGCAGCGTCATTTGTGTACTCATTTTGTGATTTTGGTGAATTAAAAATCGAAGACTTGATGGAAAACAAAACGCGTCAGGTTTTTCGAAGTTTAAGAGGAGGGCAATTGCGACGTGAAATCTTGCCTGCCTTGTTTGAAGCTGCAATCAAATGTATTTTATAACTGCAAACTTCAAATCAATTGGACCTGTGGAAGTTACTGACACCCCATAATAAGCTAGGAAAGTAGCGGACGATATTTACTTTTTTGTACCTCTGCTGTAAGTTGGTGAGAAGTAGATATCCTGCAGATTCCAGGAGAATTCCAATGAATCCAAACACGATACCTCTGCTGTGAGTTGGTGAGAAGTTGTGTGTCCTGCAAATCCCAGGAGTTGTTGCAGCATCGGGTCAATATTACTATGTTCCATCTAACACCTATTCATTAAGACTATTGCAATGAGCTCAAACACGATACATTTGCTGTAAGTTGGTGAGGAGTTGGGTATCCTGCAGATACCAGGAGATGCTGCAGCATAAGGTCAATGTTTAATCTAACAAATATTTATTGAGATTATTCCAATGAGTCAATGCTGTAAGTTGTTGAAGAGGCTATTCTGCAGATTCCAGGAGATGCTGCAGCATCAAGTCAAGGTTACAATATTGATGTAATATCACTATAGAGTAACAGGACACCAAACTTCGAATCAATCAGACCGATGGAATTTGCCCACATCCCTTCATAACCTAGAAAATAGGTAATGATCTTCATAAATAACTATAGCTAAGAACTACCTTGATTACGTCAGCTTTCGAACCAAAAAAAACGTATCAAAATCGCAACTACGATGGCGCAGACAGACTCATAGATACACACGTTAAACTTATCAAATAAATTCAATCTCCAAAAATCATCTTCATGGTAGGTGGTCTTTGTCTGCCAAAGTATGAGAAAAAAAAGAAACTAGTATAGACATTGGTTTGAGTGTTCTGTGTCCCGATTAGTCCGTGTTCGTATCAGAACGAGGACCAATTAGAAGAGTCAAATAAATCTCCCTACAGAGAGCAAAGTAGAATTTTGTTCGCACTTATTATTGAGAACCAATCGTCGTTTTTCAAAAAGGTATTATGAAAAAAAAGTGCGTTCGTACGAAGAGTACGTACCAGTTTCTATCTCTCATAAGTTGTGATAAAAATTGTGTGTGTCACTCGGGGCCAAAATATTTTATTCTTGGCCGACGTGTATTGAATTCCTCGCTAAGCTCAGTGTGCACCCTGGAAAGTTCATACAATGGGCCAGAAATGACATTTCAAAAAACGAAGGACGAAACAAACAAAATGGCGGCGAAATCCTATACGTTCGACAACTAAACTGTAACCAATCTGTATCAATCTGGGTGACGAGGGGCTGAGGTGACTTCATACAACGGGCCAGAAATGACATTTCAAAAAATAAATGACGAAAAAAACTAAATGGCGGCGAAATCCTGTACGTTCGACAACCAAACTGTAACCAATGTATATCAATCTGGGTGACGAGGGGGTGAGGTCGGAATCTAAAGAGCGGCAGGGAGTATCCATACTGTATGTTAGTAGTAATAAGTTTATAAACTTTGGCTCAGGATTCTACTATAGAATTCTTCGCTTAGCTCAGAATTCAAAGTAACGTCTTCGGAACAGACCATTACTTTGTCCCCTTGTTACACAAATAACTATTTTTACACCCTGTATGTATATGTATAGGTATATAAGATACCCACGAATAGTAGGAAATCCCACTATGTATTTAAGGGAGAGGGGAAAACCGACCTGCTCAGTACGCCCATAACTGTATATACGATTGGTAGTGATTCAGTGATAGCTGCTCAAAAATTAAATTACGCATTTCAGATTATTTATTCGTAGTTGGGTAGGTAAACTGTTATTAAGTTAGAAACCTAACTGTTATTGTGTCAGTAACATATTTAAAAATCATCATGATCGGATAATATTCTACGGTGGAAAAACGAATTTTCTTTTGGTATGGAATTTTCCCTCTGGGAGCTTGCGACTTTTCATACAAACGGCGTTCAGAGATTTTCATCTTAAAAGCTAACAAGTTCAATTTTATTGTAGTTCACGTGTTTAAAAAAATATGTTTTTTTAAACAATAATAAAAAAAATGAAACCTAGCTTTTGTTCTGACTGAAAACCATTCAAAAACTGGTCAAAATAGGTTAACTTTTAAGAGGCGAACATCCCCTCCGCCGTTTGTATGAAAAGTCTCATTTTCGCCGTGGGTTTACAGTCCTAATAATAAATCAATCATCATCATTCTTAACCAGGTTCTTATCACTTCGCCAAATTTTTTTTAAAGTATAAGTGCATTCCAAAAGTGTACTACCTCGTATGTTCATAAGATCAAGCCAAATTTGCTTGTGTTGCTTCCAGTTTTAAATTTGGAACATGAAATTTTAATAACTTTATAATGCCTTTTTCATTCATGCTTTTTTTGCATTATTTTATTTGTCGAAATGGCGGGAACGAAAGACAACGCAAACGTTGTAGGTAGGTACTGTAATTTCCATAGAAATTTTAGTAATGTTAATCTGGAAAAAATCCTAAGGAGATTTTGAAACAAAAATAATCTCATGAGGCTAGCCGTAACTTTGAAGCGATACAGGGAGACGTCCAAGAAGTGGCTTGCTGATAGAACTCCGGCCAATGAGAGAGCGACTTCGCCGAAATCCATGTTGAACTCAAAAGAAGATGGCTCTTCAGACCAATATATCGAGAATATCAGTAAACAGAATATTGAAATACCTATAATCTCAAGGCAAGGGCCTTAGTATCTATAGTCGAAAAAATTTCACTACCTACTTAATCGAACGCGTACGAAAATTTAGCAGTTGATGAGATAGATGCGATGATCAAAAAAAAATCTTGTTACCCGGAGACAAAGTTTTCAGCCTTGAAGAAAATTTCAATCGACAAAATTATAAAGTTTATGCCAAAAGCTTAAAAGAGGTGTGCTAAATGTCCAGTAAGAGTGGTGTGGTGTGGTGGGGAGTTGAGTATGAAGATGCGAAGGAATTGTATTTTTGTCAACAAGGAGTCACAGTGAAGGCACAAAATCGCCAGAAAAACATATTGGAGGGTGTTACTAGTAAAACCATTATCAAATACCCAGTTTTAAAAATAAAGGATGAATTTGCCGCACAAAAAAAAACGCAGTACGTACAATGTACATATATATTTTTTAGGGCTCCCGTACCCAAAGGGTAAAACGGAACCCTATTACTAAGACTCCGCTATCCGTCCGTTCTGTCTGTCCGTCTGTCACCAGGCTGTATTTCATGAACCGTAGTAGGTCGACAGTTGAAATTTTCACAGATGATGTATTTCTGTTGCCGCTATAACAACAAATACTAAAAATTCGAATACTAAAAAGTGAAAAAATAAGGGAATTATTGAAATAGTTTTCCTTCACCGTAAGAGCGTTGGATAAACGTACAAATGAGATCGAAATTCGAAAACACATTGGTACGAGGCAGGATTCGCACCACAACTTCCCGGATAGGAGGTAGCGGCCCTTGCTGTTGCGCCACCTCGATGTATCGATAGTCAACGCGGCACCGCTGGAAAGATTGTAGCACAACCCAGGTTTCAACCAAATCCAAGGCGTTCTCATAGTCCACAAACGCCAAGCATATATAGTGGCTGATTATAAGACTAGGTATACTGCATTTTTTCTACCTAACTGCATAATATACTTTACAGCTCAATTAAACAGATCACATAAGATAAACAATGTTTTTAAACATACTGAGTTTATCATAAGGTTATCATCATCATATCGGCCGACGGACGTCCTCTGCTGGACATAGGTCCTGCCCCCAAGGATTTCCACGACGACCGTTTCTGAGCTACCCGCATCCAGCGGCTATCCGTGACACATCGGTCCACCGAGCAGAAGGTCTGCCTACGCTACGTTTTCCGGTTCGCGGTCGCCGTATCTACTTACAAATCCAACTGCACATCTTAAGTTGGTCATCTATTACTCCTAAACTAAGAAAGCCTACTTAGCCGTGATAGTTTTCCTTTTAAATTGATTATAAGTCCTACTATTTTCAATTTTATTCAGATGTTCTGCAATAGCGGTTTAGCTGGTAGGGAGGACGACTAAAATAATTTACACATTAAAGCTTAACATTTCGGAAACCGATCCCTCTATCGACAAATGTTTTTAGGAAGCCTTCAGTAATTTTGGAAGACCTATTCAAAGGTACCTCACACGATAGGGTATACCAACGAAAAAAATTGCTCGGTGGACCGATGAAACGGTCGTCGTGGAAATCCTTGGGGGGGAGACCTATGTCCAGCAGAGGACGTCCGTCGGCCGATATGATGATGATAACCTCATGATAAACTCAGTATGTATAAAAACATTGTTTATCATAAGTGATCTGTTTAATTGAGCTGTAATTATGCAGTTATGTAGGAAAAATGCAGTAGTATTATAATCAGCCACTATGCTTGGCGTTTGTGGACTATGAAAACGCCTTCAATTCGGTTGTAACCTGGGTTGTGCTACAATCTTTCCAGCGGTGCCGAATTGACTATCGATACATCGAGGTTGCTCAACGGCAAGGGTCGCTACCTCCTATCCAGGAAGTTGTGGTTCAAATCCTGCCACGTACCAATTTGTTTTCGAATTTCGATCTCATATGATCGATACGCTCTTACGGTGAAGGAAAACATCGTGAGGAAACCTGCACACGCCTTCGAAGAAACTCGAAGGTTGTGTGTGAAGTTGAACAACCCGCACTGGGCCCGCGTGGTCGACTAAGGCCCGATCGCCCTAATTCAGGGTAGTCTCGAGCCCCATCGGTGGGGACGTATATATGAGCTGATGTGTTGTGATGACATCGAGGTGTCGAAGTTCTTGTATAAAAACGCCACCATGTCGGTTCGCCTCCAGGACCATAATTCTAAACCTATCCGGCTGCAGCGAGGAGTGAAACAGGGAGATTGAAGTCTTTGAATTCTGTTCTGAATCAACTCGGCATCAATATTAACGGGAGTACATCACCCACCTTCGATTCACTGACGATATCGTGGTCATGACTGAAGCTACGGAAGACCTACACAATGTTTAATGGCCTTAATAGTCTCTCAACAAGTGGGTCTTTAATAAACATGGAGAAGACGAAAATAATATTAAATGTTCGTGCCGCACCCACTCCTTTGAAGATTGGAGACTCTACACTCGAAGTTATTGACGAATATGTATACCACAGTCCAGAATATAGACAAAGAGTCTAGTTAGGGAGATTCAACTTCGAGAAAGAGATCAAACGACGAATCCAACTCTGCTGGGCAGCGTTCGGGAAACTTCGCAATATTCTCAGGTCCCAAATACCGCAAGACTAAGATCTTGACCAGTGTATGTTGCCAGTGATGACATACGAAACTGAGACATGGTCGCTTACTATGAGCCCTATACGAAAGGTGATGGAGCGAACTATGCTCGGAGATTCCCTAAGCATTCGAATCAGAAATGAGGAGGTATGACTAAGGTAACCGACATAGCTCACAGAATTGCTGAACTAAAGTGGCAGTGGGTGGGGCACATAGCTCGCAGAATAGATGGCCGATGGGGCATTAAAGTTCTCGAAGACTACACCGGAATACGTAGCGTGGGCAGGCCTCCCACACAGTGGACCGACGACTTGGTGAACGTCGCGCAGCGCAGGACAGGTCATTGTGGAAATCCTTGGGGGAGGACTTTGTCCAGCAATGGATGCCTTTCAGCTGATATGATGATGGATGATGAATGAAATGTACGATTTTTCATAATATCAGGTCCCTTTCTGGTAATAAGCCTAAACCAACTTCGAATACGAATTGTTCGAATAGTAATGAAAAGCTGCTGTTAAATGCAGTACTTATCCTACCCACTGCATCCTTGCCTTGTTTGACCCTTTTAAAAAGTTACGAGTTACTTAGAATAGACCCATTTTTATTAATTAAACACTAAATACATAAAAAATAGTTAACATCTTTGTCAAATATCAAACTACGCATTTTTCTCTACCTATTAAATGACATCATACAAGCAACAAGTGACCGTGGAAGTCGTGACGACAAAAAATATAACTATAAGCACATTTTTCTCGATACCACAAAAATTTAGTACTGCGTTTTAAATAAGTGCGGCAGGGACGTTCCAGTAAGATTCTGCGCCTACACATAAGACCAAGTCCACACGAAAGTGGTTAAAGGACAATTTACCAGAGTTAATCAGCACGTTAGAATGGCCCCCCATCAAGCCCAGACTGATAATTTACTTGTGACAGAATTGGAGCTGGGGGCCTGCCGAAAGTCTCACCCAAACTTCGCATTTCCAAAGCGAGCCCTATGCCACACCCTGGACACTTCATACAACGGGCCAGTAATGACATTTCAAAAAAGGAATGACACAACAAACAAAATGGCGACGAAATACTATACGTTCGACAACCAAACTGCAATCATTAATACCAATTTAATTGATACCATTTGATTGATAACAATCTGGGTGATGAGGGGGGTGAGGTCGAAATCTAGAGAGCGGCAGGGAGTGTCCATAGTGTATGTTAGTGTAGCCATTTATACCATTTTGATTGATAACAATCTGGGTGACGAGAGGGCGAGGTCGCAATCTAGAGCGGCAGGGAGTGTCCATACTGTATGTTAGTACTAATAGTGAATAATCAAAGTACTTTGCCTATGCAGAGAAGCGAAGCGAATCCCGCTATAAAAGTTGCGTGCGAATGGCCCATATGACTGAGAGTTTGTATTCAGCATTTGAATAATCTTTTCTCATTTTACTATATAAGGTCTAACAAAATTAGCTGAAACTATTTTAAGGGCAAGTTCAGTAAACGAAACTGACCAACTTTTTCTTCAGCGACCATACTGAAATCTTAGAAAAAAAATCTACAATAAAAAAAAGAAATCTTAATGAATGCGGCACTGGCCATCGTACCGTAGCAGCCGCAGCCCACGCGCCTCCGCCACAGATGATAATAGTAGCACAAGCCTCCGCTCCGATCATTCCGATTCTTTACCCGTAGCCTTCCTTCTTACATCCCAAACTTGTGGTTACAAACTTCATAGCACACCACCATATCCAAATACTTTTGTACGGCATTTTCACTACGAAACACTTAACTTAGGCACATTACAAAAATTGTATTGTGACTTAGGCACTTAGGTCACAAAATGTCATAGGTTAGGCTTTGAGCAACGTAACTCAATGAGTGCGCGAGAGTAACTGAGATATTTATTTACATCACAGTTGCTTGTAGGAGCTTGCTCGTAGGTACATTTCGCGTGGTTCGTTCAACGACCTCAAATGCCTTCAAAGAAGTAGCCGCCGCCTTCAATTTCAATTTCTTCTTTTTCGTAAAGTGTAAATACCTGTTAGGTTGTATTTTACTACCTACAGCAAAAAGGAACTGTAAGGTTTTAAGTATTTTAAATAAGAATTGATTGAGTGAACTAGCAAAGGTCAACGGCCGGGCACAGTGCACAGTTTTGTTGCGACACGTCACGAGTCCAGCGATGTATACAAAAACCAGGACCGTACTACGAGAATATTATTTATTTAAGTAGGCAGTAATGGAATGTGGCGATTTTTTTTTAGAATTCGGTATGGTCGCTGAAGAAAAAGTTGTTCAGTTTCGTTTGCTGAACTTGCCCTTAAAATAGTTTCAGCTAATTTTGTTAGACCTTATATGTATAATCACAACTATTCACATAATTTGTAAGTTTCAATCATTTCATAGTAACTGAGAAAATTTTATTTGAGTCAGTACTTATTATGAGACACACGAGGTAAATTACTTTTTATTGGGAGAAAATTTTAGTGTCATTCCTTTTTTAGAATTGTGCTACTGGTAAAACCAAAAAAATCTCACCTCTTAATAACATAATAAGTAAAAGAATTATAAGTTTTTTTTAATGGCATGAATTTTACCAAAGATTTTTTTTAACATTTCAGAAAAACGCGGACAAAATGAAACGGTAAGTAAATAAATGATAATTTGATTACTGAAAAATCACAATAAGAGTACTTTATGATTTCATAAACACTTGCATTTCCTCCTTTTTACCACCAGTCAGCCAGGCAAGGGCAATACCTGATTTTCGTGACACACGTGTCAAGCCATGATTTAAAAAAAAAACATTACAAAAAAATTTAATTAGGTATGTAATTTCGTAAGCCAGAGCTGACGCTGCCGCTGATGAATTACACTACAAACCCTTATGATAATACATTCTAGTTTTGTGCCAAATTACTTACGATTCAATTAAAAAAGTGTGATCCTGTGGGCAGAACAATCTCATAAGGGTTTTTAGTTATGGAAACCTTAAAATGAACAGCTAGTTAATTTTTACTTAACATACATAACCTAGAAGTATTTTACCCTCTAAATTAAGTTAATAGATGTTACTATCAACAATAAAAATTCGAAGTACAATAATTTAAAACCCCTTCAACTTAAAGTTGTTTAATATTTAATTAAACCACTGTCGGTGTGATTAATATGTATTGCCAAATTAGAGCTTTCTAGTACTGATAGTCTCTAAGCAAAGCTGCGGACAGACGGAGAGACAGACAGACATGGCAAAACTATAAGGGTTCCTTCCTTGTTGAATTCCGAACCCTAAAAAACCAACTTCAATCGCAACTAAGTACAATTTTGCTATATTTGTTTGTTTTTATGTTACTTAAAAGTACTGAACCGATTTTGATACAATTTATATTACCACACTGGAGACATCAACCCTGGCCATTAAAAAAAGAATCAACAAAATTGGTTCACAATCAGATAGATAACTTAATGTTAAGTAAAAAATAACCGCCTCCGTAGCTCAGAGGCAAAGTTCACTGACTTTACACAGGAGGTCGCGGGTTCGATCCCCGGCGGGGTCAATTGTAAGACTCGGTTTGGTTGGTGGTAGGGCATTTTCTAAGCCCGCCTGGCTAGCTACCACCATCTTATCTAAGTCTTGCCGCCAAATATCAATGCTGATATCATTGGTGTGTTCCGGCATGAAGATAAGATAGCCAGTTCCCCATTGCGTTGGGGAATCTTGGTCAGCCCGCTTCCATCTTCGGCAACATCGTTACTTACCACCAGGTGAGATGTTGTCAAGGGTTTACCAATAGTAAATAAAAAAAAAAAAAAAAAAAAAAAAAAAAGATAGATAACACGTTTATTTGTCACACAGTCAGTGAAAAAACCGCATAACCTACATAGTAAAGAAAAAGTACAGTCGAATTGAGCACCTCCCCCTTTTTTTATGTCGGTCAAAATATCTGTGAAATGAAAAATAACTTCAAGGATTGTAGTTAGAAGATAACTTATAATAATTTATACTACTATTACTTGTAATAGTTATAAATTAGTGCCTACCACCAATTTATGAAATACTGGTTTCTTAATCTATTTGCTTCAAAATGCCTTGTCGAATTAATGTTTGGCATTCTGAGGTAGGCAAAAAATGTCTACTATTCTTCTTTAACATAATGACATCACCGTCTTCCAACTCTAGCTTTCCATAGTCCACCAAACACAACACTTCCACATACAAAGACTTAGGAGGCTTCAAATTTTCAGTCAGGTCTATACCGGAATAACCAATATCAGCACCTAAAGATCTCATATAGGACGCTAAATTTGTGGAATATTTTGAAAACCATTCATACTCCTCATCGGAGAGTAGCTCTCGGACATCTGGAGGTAAAACCGATCCAAATTCCCAGCGGAGGGTTTTGATTTTGTTCATTCGAGCATACAGGTAGGCTAAAAGGCATCTCTTGTTGCGTTCTAATGCTGAGTGCCGAACCTGTACTGTTGTCCAAAGGGATTTATTCTCATTTGTTGCAACACTGAAATTTACAACAAATAATTATTCAAATTGTTTCAATAACAGTGTAATAACTAAAACTACAAAGAAATAAGTACCAATTATTTTAATTTAATAATTATACTCACACATCCTTCATATTCATTTTATATAACACATGCATTTCTTCCAGTATTTGCCGTATTTTCTCATCCTGAAAGAAAATGTAAAATTTGATAGGATACACCACAATTTTGGGTTAAATTATTGGATTAAGTTTATAGCCATAGCTATCTATAGCACAGTACAGGTTAATCAGCCTGAGATGGTTTTTGCATATGTGTAAGAAAAAGTAAGAAAGCTTATGGCTTACAAAGGTTGCTGCGTTACACTATATCAGTGTGCACTCAACATAACAGATGCAATTATCATAGCAGGGTGATGTGAATATCTAAGGAGACGTAACAAACCCTTCAAACCCTTAAAAAAATAATGACGTTCACTGTCACGCGGTTCAGTGTAAGGTGTACTTTTGTAGTTCTCCCTCTCTGTCTAACATAGCTACATATTTTAATGATTCTATCTTTCTCCCATGACGAACAACTGACCAGACGTTTTTTGAAGTTGGTTTAGTATGAAAATGGGGATCTAGCCTAGATATTTTATGTTAAAACCCCTTCATTTGTGGACTTAATTTATACTAACTGGATTGTTTAAATATGAGATTCTTTTTGCAGTAAACATTAGTAGGTACCATAATTGCTGCAAATAAATAATTTAACTTTCACTCTTCTGTGGCCATTTCAAAGCAGAAAAAGGTTGGGGTGCGATCAAAGTTTTAACAGGAGTAAAAAGTACTTACATTAAACTGGTCAATGGTATCACGATTACGTTCGGCTTCTTTTATCAAATCTATCACCTTTTCTCCGAACATTGGTTTTAAATGTAAAAGTCTAGAATTTTATAACACTTACAAACAACCAAGTACTATCTTAAAAAGTCAAAACAAAAACGTTTGTTTGTTATATATAATTACTTGGATCAAAACCGCAAATCGATTTGTTGTGCTTATTTGCGGAGACAAAGTTAATATTACTGTGCTGAGTGCTCTGAACTGAGAAGCACGGAGCAGTCTCACCGTGAAACTGCTAAAGGAAACTGATTTTCACCTTGGAGGACCTAAATTCTTTCGTCCAAGATTTTTATTTATAACTCAATTTTCTTTCGCAAAATATAATGTATTTAAATACCGTCAAAATATCACATCAAAGTAACAAAATAAGCACACCATGATGAAACTGACATTATCGTTTGGATACACTACTACACCATGTACCTACTATCACTGTGGCTTCTGTCACTGTTAAGAAAATATTAAACCTTTTGAGACCTTGTACTTATAATGGTAATAGGTAGAGGTAGAGGTGATGCTAGATGTGCTTGATGCTAGATCATGGAAGGATGAGGTCAGAAATATAATAAATTATGAGTATATTATAAATAAATGGTTTCTCAGAAACTGCTCCAACGGTTTGGTTGAAAATTAATGTTTGGGGGCGAAAAATCAATCTAGACAAGTCTCATCTATGGAAAACGCGTTTTTTCGAGTTTTAATGCAAGACATGTTTTTTTTTGTTTATTTTTACTTGTTTTTCATGTTATGGGTTTATTTCAACTAACTGATTCCGAAAATCCGATCTCACACATTTTTTATTATTACTGGCCATAACGATCGACAGGCACTATTGTTAAGAGGGAAAAATAAAGGCTATGATTTCAGGCGGGAAAGTCTTGTTTTCATACTTTTCCGTGGTCGGGTTTTATTTTTTTTAACTTTCATATTATTTCCATAATTTTTGTGCTCTGACGCCACTCTGTTGTGTCGCATGATTGTCTCATAATTTTGAATTTGAGACCGTTTTCTAAGAAAATAAAAATATTTTCATATATATTTAGAATTTGCTGGTCAAGACCTTTCTTTTGATACCAAACATGATATGATTATCTAAAAAAAATTAATGTTTAATCATCAATAAATCCGCCATATTGTTTTTTTTAATGTTACCTATAAATTAGTGTAGGTAGGTCCCGTTAACTGAGGCTTCTACTCGTCATACTGAACATTGTTCTACGACTTTGCTCAAATCGCAAAAAAAATATACTCTTCACACAAATCAATCAGCCGATCGACCAATTTTGTGCATTTTAGTCATATTTTAATATACTAAAAAGAGGGTCAACATTTTTTTTAGAGAATTTACTATGGGTTCCTTGGGGAAAGTTGTTCAGTATAATGATTAATTAAATTAATTTAAAAAAATGAGTAGAACCCCCAGAGAACGGGTCCTACACCAATTTTTTTGTTTGTTTGTTTGTCAAAAACAAAACCCTTCTTTTTTTCGCAGTCAGTTAAAAAAAGACATCAAGCTTATAAGGCTGATTTATATGTTACTAGCTGTTTCCCGCGGTTTCACCCGCGTGGACAACGTTTCTATGACTCTTCGAGGGTGCGCAGTGCGCGAGCCGCAAGCGGCTCGCGAGCGTGGTAAAAAGTAGCCTATGTCTGAATCCAGGTCCTAATCTGTCTACCTACCAAATTTCAGCCAGATCCGTTCAGTAGTTTTTGCGGGAAAGCGTAACAGACAGACAGAGTTACTTTCACATTTATAATATTAGTAGGGATATGTAGTCAATTAACTAAAATTGTAACTTAATTTTGATCTACATAATGCATGTAAACAAATAATATGTTAATAAAAACTAAGAATATTTTGATTTTATTTTCAGTTGCAAGTTAAATATTTTTAGGATCTGCGGGTCAAAATTATTGTTTTGAACTCAAGTACACGGGTGCCAAACAACGGTTACCCTGTATATCGATGGATTTGCCGGGGTTCGTACGCGCCGGCAAGTAGAACCTTCAGACCTTAGACAAGCTTCAGACAGTCAAAGCAATTCTTCTAATATATAAAAATGAATCGCAAAATGTGTTGGTAAGCGCATAACTCGAGAACGGCTGGACCGATTTCGCTAATTCTAATTTTTTGTCGAGTTCAATAATGTCAGGAGAAGGTTTTTATGTAGGGTAGGGTAGGGTAGGGTAGGGTAGTGTAGGGTAGGATAGTGTAGAGTAGTGTAGGGTAGGGTAGTGTAGTGTAGGGTAGATTAGTGTAGGGTAGGGTAGTGTAGGGTAGGGTAGTGTAATGTAAGGCGGTATGTAGTTCGCCGGGACAGCTAGTATTATAATAATTTTCACATTTTATCATATGTAGTGAGTGAGTAGTGTATCCAAACAAAATTTTGCTTTAGTATATGTATTATCTATAGGTCGTTGTGGGTGAAGGAAGCTTATTTATTTTAATCTTGCTTGGAATTTCCCACCACAAAGTACTTTGAATTTCCCACTGGGCTGGACGGAATTATTCGATTCGTTTGCACATTCTCATCTGATCATCTCAGACTCCGTCTCCGCCAGCCAAGTCAGTCACTGAGGCGACTTTGCAGTGAGTAGGTGTGGCGGTGCAATAATAATTTATACTTTCACGAAACATGCGTTCGGGTTCGGGCAATTAATAAAGATTATCGCTAAAAGTAAACTACATACTTCAATCAATCAGTCTAAATATATTTAGTGCAGTTTAAAACAATCCAAGCACAGAAAATGAGTTACGAAAAAGTAATGGATACCAAAATAGAAGATGATGTAGATTTGGACTCTGGTATTGTGTCGGGACCTATCAGTGAACTGTTGTCCGAGGAGTTAGATCCACGGGAAGCCGAGTTGGAAAGCGGTGACAAAGTGAGTGATGTCCGGAGTAGTGATGGTAAAAGTGCGAGGGGTAGTGATGTAAAGGATGATAGTAAAAATGCAAGTGAAGATGTTAATTTGGACAGTGGCGTGGTGTTGCTGTCGGGACAGCTTGACTCGCTGCAACTCGATGAGGGTTCCACGATGCCACCAACGGTGACGGTCACAGACACTGGCACAGATGTCTCACTGCACACTGTGCTCTTCAAACAAGATAAAGATGGTGACACGTAAGTTAGACATCATTTTATAATTTAAGAGAGGGTTGGGCAGTTGAGTGCACAATTGCACATAACTGAGCTACCATAGTCACTAAGCTTGAAATAAACCTATTTTTTAACTTAATGGCAGTGTGGTTATGTGCACTTCAACTGGTTGGGCTGCCTTATAATATTTTTTTTTATGTTTCCGAAGTCAACAAGGAACCCTTTATAGCTGTGGTGCCCAACTGGTATTGCTTCAAGGGCTATTTTGAAAATCCCGATGCGCCTCTCGGGCACCGCCGAGTTAATTGCGTACCTACTAAAGACTCAGACCATACATACAGCGTAATTTAGTTATTGTTTATTTAATTTATTTTACCCAATTTAATTTTATTTAATTTATTTTACCCAATTTAATTTTTGAAAATTTGCGTATTCTTTATATGATTTTGTTCGCGGGCACCTAGAAAACAGGCCGCGGGCTACCAGGTGCCCGCGAGCTACTGGTTGGGCACCACTGCTTTATAGTTTCGCCATGTCTGTCTACTTAGCTCAGAGACTATTAGTACTAGAAATCTGTAATTTGGCATGGGTAAACATAACAATCTCGCCAGCAAAGTGGTACAATAAAATCTTGATGAATATTTTTTTAGGGTGCCTCCCTTACATGTAAATATGGGGTGATTTTTTTGTAGGGTATTGTTAAATCAGTCTTTCAGAACTACTGAGGGTTTACTTCAACCACTTTTCAATTCAGGGATTGGTCTGTAAAATATTAAGTTTTAAAGTGCTTATTTTTGTTAGAGTCATGTCCCAACCACTTTTTGACATCTGAAAAAAAATGTAAATATGTCATTAGAATAAAATAATGGTAAAACAAGACCTAAATAACAATAATAAAAATCCATCTTAAACATTAAATGACCAATTCAAAAAAGTATAATGTTTCAGGTGTAAATGGGCCATGTTATAATAAAACCGGCCAAGTGCGAGTTGGACTCGTTCAATAGTCTTCAAAAATAAATATATATTTTGAACAATAAAATTATATTTGCAGTACATTTTGTATGGAAAATCTATTAACAAAGAAAGGAGAGTCTACTTAGTGTGATAGTTTTCCTTTTAAGTTGATTAAATGTCCTACTATTCACAAATTTTTTTCAGATGTCCTAAAATAGCAGTTGAGCTGGTAGGGGGCGGGGGGACACTCGACTCTAACAAAAATTACACCTTATTTTAGCAAGACACACATACAAAGATTTTGTATTTTTCGTTATTACATTTTTTTTTTTGCTAGAAATGTCCTCTTTCTCTGAACTAAAAATTGAAAAAAAGTGGCATAGTAAAAAGCTCGTGTTCAGTAAAATCAATTTTGCGCACAATGAACTGGCATATAAAGTACCACTTTTCAAGCAACTGTATTGAAATTTTTTGAACAGGTTTATAATTACTAGAGTTAGATAAAAATAATAATATTTTCTATACTAAAGAAGCTATACTATTGAACTATGTAACATATACAAAACCAAAACAATTGAATTTAACAATTTTCGGATGATTATACTACTAAAGTGTGATTTGTTGTGTACTGAGCAGGTAGGTATAAGCAGTGTTTCATTGTTATTTGTATGAGGATATAACTGATTCATTTTAACCGCCTCCATGGCGTAATGGTTAGTCCATTCACTTCACACCAGGTGGTCGCAGGTTCGATTCCCGGTGGGGTCAACTTGTAAGCCTCAGTTTGGTTGGTAGTAGGGCATTTTCTAAGCCCACCTGGTTGGCTACCACCATCGTATCTAAGCCACCAAACATCAGTGTTAACAACATTGATGTGTTCTGGCTTGAAGATAAGTTAGGCCAGATCCCCATTGCATTTAGGAATCTTTTTAAGCCTGCTTCCATCTTCGGCATCATCGTCACTTACCATCATGTGAGACGATGCCAAGGGCTTACCAATTGTGAATAAAATGAAGAAGAAGCAGTTGTAACAAGAAAATTAACTTTACATTGATGTCAATTCAACGTATAACAGGATTTACTTATTTGACAGGACTAAACTAAATTTATGCATTCTGTCTTTTCTTTCTGTATTGGAAAGACAAGGACAAAATGCTTAAATTTAGTTTAGTTCTGTCAAATAAGTTAAATCATTACACTGAATTGACACCGATGTTATTACTTAAATATACAATTCCCTTTAAGGTGAGAATTTTGGTGTCATCATCATTCAGCCAAAAGATGTCCACTGCTAGATAAAGGCCTCCTTCAAGGATTTCCACAATTAATGGTTCTACGCTGTTCGCTTCAAGCGGCTTCTCGTGTCCTTCACCAGGTCACGGTCTACATCAAATTTTGGTCAAATTTCACACATTTTCGTTTGTACATCATATCAGCTGAAGGACGTCCACTGCTGGACATAGGCCTCCCCCAAGGATTTCCACAACAACCGGTTCTGCACTGCCCATGACCTTCCAATGGCTTCCCGTGACCTTCACCAGGTCATTCATTAGTACACTCATCATCATTTCCCTGCCCTGTTTCCAATAATTATTTAGGGTCTGTGCAACTGTGTCTCTCTTCCACTTCGTTTGTACGTTCTATGTACTCTGTATTTGTGTTTTTATAATTATTTGTTTACCTTAGTTTAAACTATATTTACCTCTTCTTTTTCAGACCATTACACATCGCAGCTGTACACGGCTGCCAGAAGACAGTGGGCTTCCTCATCAGGCTAGCCCCAAACTACTACCTCCTCAATGTTCCCAACAACTTTGGGCACACCCCGCTCCACTTAGCCGTTCTCTGCAACCAACCCATTGTGACCAGAATGCTTGTCATAGCCGGTGCGACGTTAGCCATGAGGGATATACACGGAGATACACCGATACACTTGGCAACGACTGCCAAATATGTAGAGTGTCTTCATGCATTGCTGTCTCCGGTAGGCAGTATACCACCTAATGGGATCCTGACAGCATTAAATGTGAAGAATTATGAGGGTGAGTTTGTTTGATATTATTAAAATTGTAGATTACTGCAATGTATAATTAATGTAATAATTAATTTAATGGCTGGTTTGGAAGTCTTTAAACAGACTCCGGACCCAGACCGGTTGGAGCAAAGAAAACATGGTCAGGTGGGGATTTTTGGGTGAAAGTGAATTAAACTGTTTGTGCAGTGTAGTTCAAACGATGACACATTTGACATGGTGCCCTGCGTGCCCCTACATCTGCACGCAGGAAGACCTCATGACAGCGGCTGATAATGCTGTTAACGTGGCCAAATTTTGGTCTGCTACAGTGTAGTGTCTGCCATCGACAGGCTAAGAAGAAGACTACAACATTTTGTTTCAATGCAATATAAATAATTGCTTTATTTGGAGCCTAGTAAAAACAAGAGAAACATTGAAAGTAGAGGTTGTGCGGAACCCTGTTTTTGTGACTCGCACTTGGCCGGTTTTTTTCCTTTTTAGAGCTTTGTGGAACCCCTTGCCTGCGTCAGTTTTTCCCGATTCCTGTAATTTGGGGATCTTCAAGGCAAGAGTGAATAGGCATTATTTGAGTTTGCTTGTACCATCCTCGACTGCATCATCACTTACCATCAGGTCTAACACACTCAAATTTTTAATTAAAAAAAATGAAAAAATGACAAGAAACACTAAAAATATGTTCAATGAAAAAAATGAAAGAAATTGTAATAACAGTTTTAGGTATATGCTTCTTAAACAGCTTATTGTTTTGTTTAAAAGTGTCGTCAATGCGGGGGCCCACATGAGATACTAGTGGCTGGGGTCACTGGCCATACCTGATAGGACAAATAATTAGAACATTAAAATGTTGTCTTTATAAGCCGTCATTTTATAGTTAAAGCTTTTGCCCGCATGGATATCGTTTTTATGCCTGAAATCCAGGGTGCACGGTGTAGTCGAGAGTGGATCATATAAGCTCGTACACGTCCCCACCGAGGAGCTCGAGCCTACCCTGAATTAGGGCAATTGGACCTTCGACCACGCGGGCCCAGTACGGGTTGGTAGACTTAACCTTCGCGTTTCTTCGCAGGCGTGTGCGGGTTTCCTCACGATGTTTCCCTTCACTTTAAGAGCGTCGGATAAACGTACATATGAAATCGAAATTCGAAAACACATTGATACGTGGCAGGATTCGAACCACGATCTCCTGGATAAGAGGTAGCGATCCTAGCCGTTACGCCACCGATGCTCTGCATACAAAAGAGCTTAGAGACTAAGAGCATCAGTCGTGAGTGGAATCAGTCAAAATTCAAAAATATTTTTTTTAAAAGGTGTTTACAGTCTCAGGTTATGGGTTCAGAAGTTTTTGCCTGAAAAAATAATAGACAGACATATTTTTTTTCCCAAATCTCTTGGGAACATTTTCCGAGATAGAAGTATCGTATGTTTTCTCCACCCTTTAGGTACTTTAGCTCTATGCCAAATTAGCAAAATCGGTTTGTAAGTAGTTTTAACGTAAAAGAGCAACAATTAGATAGACAGGCACACTTTCGAATTTATAATATTAGTAAGGATTTACTGCGTAACAGTTTGACTTCAGTAGAGGTCGAAGATAGACTTGTTTTTTTCATTACTGCCTCTTTTTTTATTTATTAATATATGCTTAGTCTAGAGTGATTTCGTGTTTTGGTAAATTGTGCATAAAATATGTAATTAAAATTTCGTGCCTGTGGATAGTTTAGTGAAAAAAAAGAAATGTTTTTTATGTAGCTATAATATTTCGAAAAGATCAAGATAATTACGCTTTTTGATAACTATCCGATAATTATCTGATACTTATCACCAGTGTAAGAAATTAATTTGTTATATTGTTTCATAACAAATGCATTATAATTTTGGCTATTCTGACAAAAAAATTAAATTAATAGTTTATATTTTTTATTGAATATCCAACACAAATTGACATTAATTAAGGGTAGATAGATTGAGTAAAAATCAGTGTCCGTCAGATTCGACATTATAAATAAATTAAATTGAATTGAGCAAAGAAGCCAAAGGAATATCTTCATGCGATGATGATTCTATTTCCATTGGCTTTGTTGCTGCTGTAGTTGTTGTCACTCAACTTTGTATAATCCCGTAATTCGAACTGAATTTTTCTTGTAGTTTATACTTAGTGCGTTCGGATAGACGCAAGTTCGGAAATACACGTTCGAATACTGTTCACTTTCAGGAACACAATCCTTTGTTATTATCAATCGATAATTATCCATTTGTTATTATCGCTATAATTATGATTGATAATTATCCTTTCGAACCCCGCTATAAATTGTTCCGGATTACCCCCTTAACCGTCTGTGCAAAAAATCAGAACAATCCGTTGCTCCATTGCGATGTTAAAGAAATCAACAAAAAATAGTTTTTTTTTCAATTCCCTCAGGAATTCTATCAGATATATTTGCATTTTTGCACGGGAGAAAAATAAGCCTATGTCCTTCCTCATGACATAGGCTACATGCATGCCAAATTTCGTCAAGATTGGTTAAGGTGTTAAAGCATTAAGAGATAACAAACAAACACATTTGCCTATATCCTTCCCCATGAAACAGGCTACCTAATTTCGTCAAGATTGGTTAAGGTGTTAAAGCATAAAGAGATAACAAACAAACACATTTGTCTATGTCCTTCCCCATGACACATGCTACCTGTATGTCAAATTTCGTAAAGATTGGTTAAGGTGTTAAAGCATAAAGAGATAACGAACAAATACATTTGCCTATGTCTTTCCCCATGACACAGGCTTCCTGTATGTCAAGATTGGTTAAGGTGTTAAAGCATTAAGAGATAACAAACAATCACATTTTTACATTTTTAATATTAGTAAGGATGTTACTTTAAGTTCTACGATTTAATAAATAACTTTAATTTGTGCAATAAAGTATACATATTTGACTGGTTGTTAAGTATGGGCAGTTGAATAAATAAACTGGCAAGAGGGAGTCGAACCCGTGCACCGCCGGGTCCGTACCACTAGTGGAGCAGCTCGCGTATCACGCACCGCGCACGTCATCCATAATAAAGACCATAGTACCTAACCTATACCGTACATATTCTATAATAAAAAGCTATCGCTAGCGTGGCACCGATAACGATTATGAAGATATGGCCCTGAGGCAGACAGATGAATTAATGGACGCGGACGGCATAGGTTTAGGAATAGGCAGGGTCCCGTTATGCACCCTTTGGGTACTTCACCCTAAAAGGAGAGAAGTCATTGTTTTTATTTACGGCCATCCGTTCTACAAGCTAAGTACATTCCCCCCACCCACTGCCACTTAAATTTAATGATTCTGATGAAGGCTATATCAGTTACTTACTTCAGTTGAATTTAATGATTCTGAAGGCTATATCAGTTACTTACTTCAGTTGAATTTAATGATTCTGAAGGCTATATCAGTTACTTACTTCAGTTGAATTTAATGATTCTGACTGAAGGCTATATCAGTTACTTACTTCAGTTGAATTTAATGATTCTGACTGAAGGCTATATCAGTTACTTACTTCAGTTGAATTTAATGATTCTGAAGGCTATATCAGTTACTTACTTCAGTTGAATTTAATGATTCTGAAAGCTATATCAGTTACTTACTTCAGTTCTCCAATGGATTCGATCGCGTAAGAAAACTCCGAGGAGTCTTTACCATCAAACAACTTGGCAACGCAACAGTTAGAGGTTCATTTAACTAGATAGCGGATGTAACAGTGGTTTGCCTTCGATCAAACAATTATTATATTCAACGACAATGCCCTGAGAAAATCCATGCGGATACAGCCGTCATTGCCACTTATTTATCATCCATCATACACATCCACTTATGGACACGTCCTTCTATATAGAGTGATTTCGCCTTACAGATTTTCGTTATTTTTCACGTCACACATCACATCAGCTCATATATACGTCCCCACCGAGGGGCTCGAGCCTATCCTGAATGAAATCGACGACGTCAATTACTCCTAAACTTCGAAAAAAAGACCCTTATTGTTGATGATGTTCCTTAAAGTCAAAAGCTATTAGAAACATGATTGAGCAGTTTTGGCTCGATAGTAAAAAATCACAGATGTTACTTTCAACTCTAGTTATGACTAATATTTTGGAGTAGAAATAAATAAAAAAAATACAACAATATTTGTTATGATAATACAAAGTGATTAATGTTATTATTCTTTATACTTTCATTGTAGTTTTTGATTGAAACGAAAAACCATTGAAAAAGTGAAATAGTGTGGTTATTTTCTTTACTCATTACACGTAAATAAAAAGACTGAGACAACTGTTCCAATCAATACCTCGCCTTAATGCGACAAATTAATTTGTTTAAACTAATGAGAGAACAATCTCAATAGGGAAACGGCGATGTCAAGCGAAGGTCACGGCTATGCGTGATGAGCACATACAGTTTGTGCTGCTGGAACGAGGAACGGGCCGCCTATTTTGCCATCACGCATAACGTGAAAAACTCTTCTAAGGTAGAAATTCGTAAAATTTACTCAATAGACGTTCTCCCAGCACGAGCAAACTGTATAGATTAGTACTAACATACAGTATGGACACTCCCTGCCGCTCTCTAGATTGCAACCTCACCCCCTTGTCACCAAGATTGATACAGATTGGTAACCGTTTGGTCGTCGAATGTATAGGATTTCGCCGCCATTTTGTTTGTTCCGTCATTCGATTTTTGAAATGTCATTTCTAACCCGTTGTATGAAGTGTCCAGGGTGTGGTACTTCTGTGGATGTGACTCGAAGATGCTAGAGTAGAAACTGCGCGACAATGCACGGACAAACAAACAAACTATTTTACTAGGTGCCTCAATTGATTGAATGTACTCGCGCGGCCTCGGGAATGCAGTGTTGAGTCGATTTTGCACTGTCTTGCAGCTAGTTATAAAGTTAACTTTTCAGTGTTCTCAGAAGGTCCTTTCCTCTGCGTTGCTTCTATCTGCGCTGACCCTTGGACTCCACCAGAGTCGCCCCATTTTCAACGCCAATACGGCTTCCGAAGTAACATACCTACATATTAGGTCTTTGTTTATCAGTAGTCTCATAAAAAAAATGCGGAGACTCTTCAGGATGTTGGATGAATTGAATTACGTCTGTCCAGTATCAATTGGAACCTGTTTTCTACCTTGACATTGTTACGTGTTAACTCTAACCGCATCTACTTTAGAATAAGGTTGGATGCAGATCATGGTGGACTGTAGAATAAGGTCGGATGCAGATCATGGCTCATTTATTTTAAATTTTCTTTATGATTACGTACAGAATTGAAGAAAAGACTAATAGGCTACTTTTAAAATATCTGTTTTATTAACTGTCGCTTCTTTCTACTTATGTATGATAGACTTTTTTAGAAATTGACCAAAGTTCGCTTGGGTAGTTTCTGCAGAAGCTCCATAACAATTTGTCTGTGTCAGCAACTCAACCTCAACACTGGTCGATGCTACCCAGAGGCCCCGCGGAATTCCCTGCTTGTGTAAATTACATTAAAAAGATATTAACACAAAACGCTGCCCGCCGTCAAAGAGTATTATTAAGTTCATTTCGGTTTTCCCAAATCGTTATTCGATGTAGGTAGTTTTGTTTTTTAAATAATTCTCGGCATGTATAATGTTAATGTATATTCGATGTTTCTGGATGGATGATAGATAATTATAATTTACTAGCTTTTGCCCGCAGCTTCGCCCGCGTGGACATATTTTTTATGACTGTAGTTGAGGGAGAGTATTGCGCGAGCCGCAAGCGGTTCGCGATCGGAGACATGAGTTTTCTCCAGCTCCCTCAGGAACTATATCGAGTTATTCTGATAATATTCTGATTAGCAGTCTACGTCATTTCCCACCCGCTCAACCAATTCTATACAAAAAATCACTTCAAACCGTTGCTCCGTTACGACGCCGATGTGCGCGAGCGTGAAAATTAGTTTTCCCCAGATCCCTCGGGATAGTTCCCGTGACAGTGTCCCGGGATAGTGTCAGGATATGCTTATTAGTAAATTATGTCATTTCCCACCCCCTCAACCATCTCTGTGCAAAAAATCACAAAAATCCATTGTTCCGTTGCGATGGACAGGTGCGATAAGCGCCGGGAAGTGAGCGTGCCTACAGCTCCGGTACCACACCGGATATGTGGGAGCCAGCTACTCTGGCGTCCCGAGCGGGGATCGAACCGCCAGCAGCGAAAGCCGCGGGAGGTGAGCGCGCCTACAGCTCCGGGACCTACCTGGACAGTAGGTAGTGGTTCTCTTCCACGAGGCACTCGCCTTGCAGAGTACCAGGACAAGCGTCTTGGCGGCAAGACCTACCGTAACTGGTCCTTGTCTTCACCCTATGGTGTTGGCAGGAATAGCGGCCCTCACTATATGACCTTGCTGTCGGTGAGTGTGGACGCTATATCATAAACCTGGTAGTTTAGTGTATCTGGTAGATATACGAGAGGGAATGTTCCGTTGCGATGTTATAGAAATTAACCAAAAAAAAGAGTATTTTTTCAGTTCCCTCGGAAACTGCATCGGGCTATGCTATTTTCACGGGATAAAAAGTACCCTATGTCCTTCCCAGTGATACAGGCTACCTACATGCCAAATTTCATCAGGCGTTGAAGCGTGAAAAGGGAACAAACAAACCAACACATTTTCACATTTATAACATTAGTATATAAGGATACTTTAGTGTTGCAGACTTTTTGGATACCTATTCGAAAAGACCGAATGGTCGGCCGTCTACCAGTAACTGGTATGGGGAAATCCCAGATTATAATAATGAGGTCTTCGCTCGGAGTGAAAGCGTGATCGTTCGCACGTTTTGTACATTCACATCTTACATAAAACGTTCGATTTGGTATAACCCGTCGATTGTGCGGAGTAAGTGCCGCTTACGAAGTAACTAGTATATCTCATCTGTGGTACCGCCCGCCAGTGCTTGTTTGTGTGTTGCTTAATTGTATGTAAATCGGACGGTTTTCCCGACCGATGGAATCCAATGTCCTGCGCATGTCTCTGTTCCACTGCGCGAGCACTTTTGGGGGCGTTCAAGTATTATGTAACGCAGTTTTTGAACCTTCCTCCTCCCATGTAACGCGCCGTAACGTTTATCTGTAAACCCCCCCCCCCCCCCCCCCCCACCTTAAAACACCCAAGTGACCATATTTACCTAAAAGTTACATTAAATAAAATAAAAATGACGTACAATACAATCGAGGGATTCCCCTTAAAAAACATAAATAGAATTTTGATTTTAATTCGTACATTTTTATTTAAATAAAAAAAAAACGTGTTACGTAAACGCGTTGTTCGAACCCTCCTCCCGCCCCTGTAACGCATCGTAACGTTTTACAAGATCTTCCCTCCCCCAAATTGCGTTACGTAATACTTGAACGCCCCCTTTGTCATTCTTTTGTTTTCTATCTAACACCATTTTAGATTGAAAGCAATAGGCGAACCTCATTTGATTTAAAACCATTCGTCATATTTAAGGGTTCCTTGTTGACTTGGGATCCCTAAAAAAGGAGAGATTATTAAATTAAATCCTTTAATTCTTCAATTTAAATTCTATCCTACTTAATATTATAAACGCGAAAGTTTGAAGAATGTATGGATGTATGTTTGTTACTCTTTCACGCAAAAACTACTCAACAGATATGGCTGAAATTTGGTAGGTAGACAGATCAGGACCTGAATAAACACATAGGCAACTTTTTTCCACGCTCGCGAACCGCAGTCCACTGCGCACCCTCGAAAAGTCGTAGAAACGTCCACGCGGGTGAAGCCGCGGGAAACAGCTAGTACTGCATAATTTATACTAAGTGGACGTCCTTCGGTTGATACGATGGTGATGTGATGATTATAAACATTCATAAAAAACTAAATTACTTAAAATGTGGACGTATGATACGGAAAGTCTTCATATACAATAGAGGATCGGACTGCTAGTCATTTGAGTAACTTTTTATGATCTGTCAAAAACAAAGTTTTGTTCTAAAAATGTTTGAAATATCCACAAGTGAGGTCAAAGATTTTAAGCGTCCGTCATTAACGAACTTATTTTGTGAATTTGATCAATTAAAAATTAAAGACGTGATAGAAAAATAGAGCAAGTAAGGTTTTTGAAACTTCAAAATTAAAGCAATTTAGGAAATTATATTTCAGATTTTATTTTTGATGCAGTCCGATCCCCTAATCATACGGAAAGACTTGTAGTATACCTAATTAATTACACAAACTCACACAGAGCTATGATTAAAATTTTCCGTGAAGTGAAGCCTTCTCAAAAACACCGTGAACCGAGTACTAATAAAAAGAAGGAAAATAGTTACTAAAACAAATAAACAAGCTGCAGGAAACCGCAGCGTTACGAGGTTTGCCTTCCAAGAAAATCCATAGACAATCGCATTGGTTGGAAGTTGCGATTACGAACGATGATGATTGTAAAGGCTGTGGGTTATCCCCCAATAGAAAGTTTTTACTACCTACATACACACCTGGAGCCGCGTGCTGTGCCAATGTATACATAAGGTCCAACAAAATTAGCTGAAACTATTTTAACTGGTGCTTCTACCCATGAAACCCAGTCAAATCATAAAAAAATTTTTGAACTTCCCAAATTTTTTTTGAGGTTTGAATATGTGTTTCATGGGGAAAGTTGTTCAGTTTCAAGGGTAGAAGCACCAGTTAAAATAGTTTCAGCTAATTTTGTTACACTTTATATATTAGTACTAACATACAATATGAATACTCCCTGTCGCTCTCTATCTAGATTGCGACCTCACCCCCTCGTCACCCAGATTGATACAGATTGGTTACCGTTTGGTTGTCGAACGTATAGGATTTCGCCGCCATTTTGTTTGTTCCGTCATTCCTTTTGAAATGTCATTTCTGGCCCGTTGTATAAAGTGTCCAGGGTGTGCTTTGAGCAGCGCCGCAAAATTGCCTGTCTTTCGGTATTCTATCGAATTCATTTCGGAAAGTGTGCGGAAGAACGACCTCCTTCCCCAGCTCCATTTCACCTTCGGTTAACGAGACGCAGGGAGAGGTTCCACCCCTTTGTTATTGATATTCTAACTCCCCGCACGAAGCGTTACGCGTCCTTATTTATTATATGGACAGCGATGGAGTAAAACAAGTAAAGCAAGGCGCCTGTGTTTCCAAACTCTTAGAATTTGGGGATCATCGAGTCGAGAGTGAATAAGCATTAGTTGAGTTTGCGTGTACTACCACCTTGGACTACATCGTCACTGTCCATCAGGTGAGATGTATTCCTACACCAACTCAAATTTTTAATTTAAAAAAAGCACCTATTTAAAATACTGCTTTAGGCTACACCTACGAGAAAAATAAAAGACTTCCTATTACTATTTGACGAAATTTTGAGTATAATAGTTTAGTAATTTTGGTGAACGCTGTGAAGGAAGGAAAACATAGTGAGGAAACCTGCACACGCCTGCGAAGAAACTCGCAGGTTGTGTGTGAAGTCGACCAACCCGCACTGGGCCCGCGTGGTCGACTAAGGCCCGATCGCCCAATTCAGGGTAGGCTCTAGCCCCTCGGTGGGGACGTATATGAGCTGATATGATGAATTTTATACAAATTGAAAATGCAGCGACTCGCGGCCGGGCGATTTTTAATTTTTATAATGTACAGAAAAACAAGTGGCCAGTATCATTTTGCAAACTCGGACATAAAAACTTTTTTTTTTGGAATTATTTGATGTTAACAAAACAATAAACAAATTACTCGATAACTTTATTACCCCAACAGCCATCTGTATAAACACACACACATTTGTTAATTACAGAAAACACTGTATTATTTTGAGCTGGTCTTGAAAATTTTGAGTACAAAACTACAAAGAGAATATAAATAGATTTTATTTGGTACTAATTTAATTACACTTTGTGTTTCGCCATCTGACATTTTGGTACCTAAACCTAATATACAGGGTGTAACAAAATTGGTGTAGGTCCCGTTAACTGGGGCTTCTACTCATCAAACTGAACAACTTGTTCTACAAGTTTGCTGTAATCGCAAAAAAGAATTTGAACTCTTCATACAAAACGATCAGATGATTGACCAATTTTGTGCATTTTTGTATGGAGCGTCGAATTTTTATTTTGCAAATTGACAATGGGTTGCTTGGGGAAAGTTGTTCAGTATGATGAGTAGAAGCCCCAGTTAACGGGTCCTACACCAATTTTTTTACATCCTGTACAAGCAAAAAGCGAATGCGTAGCGCTGGCGGAGGCGTGGCACCTACTTCCTTCCTTATTGCCGGTTCGGAGGCGATTCGAAGCGGAGGCGTGGTGCTAAACCACAAAGACTATTCGCCTGATGATGACTTGATGAGGGAGCGACCGCAGTGTTGCGCCATGGCTCCACTGCAAGCGTCCCGCCGCTGCTCCGCCCTCTGGTACCTCGGATGCATGTGGCTGATATAAGCCAATCTATCACGTCATTTAGAGTACGCCAGGACAGCGCCGCTGTACCACAATTAATTAATTAATACCCGAGGTTAGTGTGAACATTGAAATTGAAGGGGAACATTTATAAAACTTCGAAAGACTCCGCGGCGTGCCAGCCGCAAGCGGCTCACGGGGAATTTATACACCTAACCTTCCTCATTAATTTATAAAACTTCGAAAGACTCCGCGGCGTGCCAGCCGTAAGCGGCTCACGGGGAATTTATACACCTAACCTTCCTCATTAATTTATAAAACTTCGAAAGACTCCGCGGCGTGCCAGCCGCAAGCGGCTCACGGGGAATTTATACACCTAACCTTCCTCATTAATTACTCCGACCATTGGTGAAAACCGTATATGACAATCCGTTCGGTACTTTTTGAGTTTATCGCGTTCAGACAAACAGACAGACGCGACTTGTACGACTTTGTATAGAGTATTATGAACTATCTTTTGTTTTGACATAGCTGGCACTTAAGTATCTAAACATTTTATTTTCCCTTAAAAAAATATATGGGAAAATTACCTATGAGATCGAAAAAGCCACCCTGCTTAGGTGAGTTTTTTGTCAAAATTTTGCAAACATCCATTTAAAACTGTAGACACAATACTACTGCAAACTTGCGCATTATCATTGCAAAATTAGTACCTATGGAGGAGAAAACCTTCATGCGCCGGCAACCCTATCTTTCGGCAAAATTTTGAATGGGAACCTAATATTATCGTGTCCAAAATAACTTAAGGCGGTAATTTTAGACATTTTCTTTATTTTTGACGTCAATTACTCCTAAACGAAAGAAAACCCAAGTTGAAAAAAAAAATCTGGCTGATGATGTTCATGTTCCTGAACCCACTTTTTACTAAAAAAAGGGGGCAAAATATTGTATTTGAAACGTATATGCTAATAAAAATATAATGGCAATAAAAAAAATCTAATGAAAAATGTCTTTTGTTTGAAAAAATGTTGTTTTAAAACAACAGTAGTAACAAGAGGGTTAAAGTTAAAAGCTATTAAAAACACGATTGAGGAACAAGATAGGTCTACACCGTTACTTTCAACTCTAGTTATGACTAATATTTTGAAGTATAAATTTGAAAAAAATAAACATTTGATAGGATAATACAAAGTGAGTAACGTTATTATTTTTTGCTAATTAGTTGCCCTAATGAGAGTTTTGTTGCTCGAGACAGTCTGACAGACTCGAGTCGAGACAAAGAGACAGAGTCGAACAATACTATGGCACGCCTGTGCCTTGTGCGGGAAACGCGGTCAAGACGTGGAAACCCATGGCACAGTGAAAATTACAATAAATTGAACGAATAAAAGTTTCATGTCAGTGCCTTTTAATTGAAATGAACAGTCTTACAAACTGTCTCGAGCATGAAAATTCTCATTAGGGCAAATAGCAATAAATTTATGTAGCATTAAATAATTTTTGTGGCTAGAATAACAGTAATTTCCGAGCAACAAATTACAATGCTAGAAGGTGTCAACGCTAGCTTTACATCGCTCATGTCTACTTTGGTTTTCCCAGTGTCCGACCCGAATGACACATGCATGTCATTACATTACACTTTCCAATTTACATTTTTTTTATCAACCTTACATGTATTATGTGACAGTGTGGGATTTACCGTCACATGGCATTGGTACTTGTTACGTTTTTTGAAGTAAAACTTCTTTACGCACGCTTGACTTTGGGCACAGTATAATAAAGAGTACTAGCTTTGGGAGTAAGCTTGTGAATGCGTTACGCGAACTGTGATATCTAGCGTTACGAAAAGTGTGATCGAGCGAGGCGAACGGCACGCTTGACTTAGTGAGTTATCTAGTAAATGCGTTACGCGAACGGTGATTAAGTTTTACTTCAGTCGTGTGGTCTAAAGCACACTCGTTTTTTTTTTATTACAATGGTTGACTCTATCTCAAGATTTCTGTGAAATTGAGTGAAATTTCAGGAATAATTGTAATGTGATATGTTAGGTGATCATTCTGTTTATTTATTAAAATAAACTACTTCTGTTGTACAACTTTGCTGAAAAACAAAAAAAAATATTTTTGGACTCTATAACTTTGTATGTATAATAAAAATATATTTTTTGCGATTTCAGAAAAGTTTAAAGCAGAAATTGTCCAATTTTGTCATTAGAATTACCACCTAAGTGGTTCACGTTTAATTACAAGTTAGAATAACCATATTCAAGACTGACAAAATTTATAGTACAAAACTACAAAGAGAGTTCATAAAAAACATTAGTTTTTAATTTTTTTCCGGTTTATTACCATTGGTGTGTTATGTAGTCAGACAATTTTGGTAACCTAATTCCAATTTAAAAGGCACGGTCATGAAACTATTATTTGTTCATTTTATGTTAACTTACACTGTGCCATGGGTTTCCACGTCTTGACCCCGTTTCCAGCTGGATGGCCACCGCCGCCGCCGCACAAGGCACAGTCGTACCATAGTATTGTTTCGCGCATTCGTGTTTCATCACATGCTGCGTGATAGATATCACAACTTGTGATATTTATGCTCGGGAAATACGTACTTAAGCTACCATAGTACAAGTACAGTTAAGGACAAAAATATAGATACGTTCAAAGCATCAAAAATATGTATCCACGACTAGAATACCGCTAGTTCGATCTCGGACACACTGTATATATATTTGTAAAGATTTGATTCGATCATATAACGGAACTACGTTTGTATGGAAACTCGAGCCTCGTAAACTTCGCCTAAGGAAGGCACTGAGTGCGTTTGACTGCAACTCGCCTGATTGTAAGTGACGATGCAGTCGAGGATGGTACACGCAAACTCAAATAATGTATATTCACTCTTGCCTTGAAGATCCCCAAATTATAGGAATCGGGAAACCTGACGCAGGCAAGGAGTTCCACTCCAAGGAACTCCACTCCTGCGTGCAATCTTTTCTGTGGGGCAGACGCAGCACTTGACTAGCGTTTCACAAACCTGTACAAAATCGAGTCTCATTAAAAAAGTAGACCTTCTAAGCATACGCGATTCAAAATGTAATAAATATTAACATACAACGTAAGCTTTTAAAGTGAAACTTTTATTACATCGTCTCAAGCTTTTTCGTCTGTTTGTTGCGTGACGGCAAAGAGATTATTACATCGTCTCAAACTTTTTCGTCAGAGCAGCCATGATCGTTTCGTCCTCTGTACCGTAGCTCCAAGACGAGAGCAGCCATGATCGTTTCTTGCTCTGTAAATGTCTATAATGTGAAAAAAAGTTTCACTTTTACCATGGTTTCATAAAAGCACACACTCTTCTTTTATAAAACTTTCAAATTCTAAATGCAAGATAATCCACGCATGTCGCACATTGGCACGTAAATCAACGAGGTCAGAGCTCGAATGAACATTGTGTGCAGACTAACGGTGCCAACAGAATTACTCTGCTGGGGGTTGTCATGTGGCTATAATCATCGGAATATCCACATTTTGATTACATCACTCATTAGTTTAGTCATTCATTTCATTGGTCATTAATCATTTTAAGAAAATTCGAATTACTTGATTGTCTGTGTTTCCCGAGTCTCATTTATTGCTACCTAGCTTTTGCTCGCAGCTTCGCCCGCGTGGACATCGCTTTTACCCGTGACTTCGTTTCTGCTTTATTTTCATTGGAATTTAAAAAAATAACTAAGTATATATATTTTGACCACCTTAATCTGTCTCTAAAAATCATAGTATCACATTTATTTATCCTATATTTTAAACCAAAATAACTAATCTATATCTGTAGCAGTAAAAACATAGGACTTTCATATAAATTTACAATAGCTTTTAGACGCCCTTCATTCGGCCCTGTCGCGAACTCCGTTTCAGCTTCATAGTTCAAGTAGTATTCGAGATTTTGTGTTTAATATGTATAAATGAACGAGTGAGCTTTTGATTTTATGCAACATTTATCCCAACAAAAAACTTTCTGTAACCACGTTTCAAGTCTCGATTTAGTACTTGGCCATAAAACTTTGTGAGACCAAACAAAGAACCAAGTCTAATTGAATAAAACCAAGATCGTCACCTTTGTTGTTGCAGGTGCAGTTAAACGCACTCAAATTTTTGTTTTCTTTTTTAAATATGTATGACCAGATATTATAATTTGATGTCTGACTTTTATACGGAAGCGGTAAACATATCGGCGCGCGCGCAGCGCAAGGCGCGCTGCGGCGTGGCGGCCATTTATTCGAGGTCATCAACAGAACATTGTTGGGAAAACCCCATCTGCGTCGCGTCATGTCGCTACGCGACTTATCGAACTTATCGTATACTGTGTAACAAACAACAGTATAAGGCTCTCCGCACACGTCCTACAATCGGTAACCGACTTTTTGTAGGTGGAAAATGGAACATGTGGATTGCAATGTTGAAACGCACACGTCCTACAAAAAGTAGGCAATGCAAAAAGTCGGTGGGTTTCGGCCGATCCGATTATCGGCGAAAAAATGGAACGTATGGAATTGTATGCGCTAACGCACACGACTCACCGACAATCGGTCGTGAGCACTTGCTAGGGAAGGACGTCGTGTCGATGCTCGGCGATGGATATCGATATTGACAATATCGAAGAACTAGGTAAGTGATCTGAACAAAACAGGCCAAGTTCGTGTCAGACCTCGCGCAATTTAGGGTTCTGTAGTCTTTAAAAATATATTTAAAAAACTAAGTAATTTTTGCAGTTTGTATAGGTATGAAAGAATCTATGAACTTTTTACAAATCCAACTGCACACTTTAAGGTGGTTGACTTTTGCTCCTAAACCACAGATGAGATATTAGTCGTAAACTAAAAATTTTGGCGATTATAATTTCCCTTCAAAACTTTTATACCTACATATTTTCATTATTTTTCATATTTCCTGGAATAGTGGTTTTAGCTAGTAGAGGGTAGGTACTACGAGTATGTAATCATAAAGTAGTCAGGTATAGCCCATTCACTCAGATAGTGCCAGTATATCCGAACGGATTACTGGATGTAGTTAATGTATAAAAATACGAATTAAATTAGAAAATGCCACCACTTACCAAAACAAGCCTTACAAAGTTAGACCCCGTCGGGAATCGTACCCGTGACCTCTAGGTGTGAAGCGAGTGTACTAACTACTACGCCACGGCGACGATTAATTTTTTTTGCGTAATAATAATTAAGTGGTCATTACTGTTTTATTTGAAGTAAGTAGGTATTTATTATTTTTCGTGAAATTCACTTTGATAACATCAAAATCTCCCTGTTTACTTAGCTGAAATTTCGGTCATGTGCGTTTTTGGTATATTGCGTAATATATTTGGCTATCTGCGTTTTTAGCAAACTGCATATTATGGTGTTTAGTTAAATGCGTGTTTGGTATAATGCGTTCATTGGCCTTTTGTGTTGTTGTTACTATGCGTCGAAATCGTAGGATACACCGTTTTTGAGAAAATCGACCCTGAATGTTTCTAGGACTTAAAAAATCGATGATTTTTTGATGTCAGTATGGTTGGGGTGCACTTAAAGGGGCTGATACTAAAAAAAACACTCAGCAAAAATATTTTTTTGGGAAGTTTTTTTTGTATGGCATCCTTTTTAAGTGAACTTCCACCGTCAGTATAACCTCCCATTTATAACTGCATCATGAAGACCTTGTCAAAATGATCATTTTAAGCCATGTACATATTTTGCGTAGTATGCACCGTTTTTGACAAAATCGGCTCCGAAGGTAAAAAAAAAACATGATTTTTCGATGTCAGTATATTTCCCCATTATTATTCACGTATCGTAAAGATTTTGTCAATGGCATCATTTTAGGTCCTATATAAGGTGTAACAAAATTAGCTGAAACTATTTTAACGGGTGCTTCTACCCATGAAACTGAACAACTTTCCCCATGGAACCCATAGTCAAATCGCAAAAAAAAATTTGGCTCTCCCATACTAACTCGGTCAGCTGATCAGCCAACTTAGTATGGGAAGTTCAAATTTTTTTTTGAGATTTGACTATGGCTTCCATGGGGAAAGTTGTTCAGTTCCATGGATAGAAGCACCAGTTAAAATAGTTTCAGCTAATTTTGTTAGACCTTATATACATTTTGCGTAGAATGCATCGTTTTTGAGAAAATCGGCCCAGAATATTTTTTAGAACTTGAAAATTTCGATAATTTCTTGCCGGCATCCTTTGAGTAGAGGCGGCGCGCGGATCGCGGCAAGAAACACAAAGGCGCCGGTACTTAAGCAAAAAAAACGTTACCTATCTATCTATCTATATAGTAGGTACCTAGTTGCCTTACCCTAATCTATCACATGTCAATTACAAAAAGACAAATTACATAATCTAAGACAATCGATCCCTATCAAAATCTCAACTTGGATTTTTTATGCCATCATAATACCTTCTTCACTCCGTCGTTGCTCGAAAGTAAAAATCGTTAAAATGCTAGTCGTAATATATAGTTAGATAGAGAATAATATATTTTATGGTAGTCCGACTCGCACTTGGCCGGTTTTTTAAAATTCTTGTATTAATCCCTTGGATACCTAATCGAAATGTCGATACCTATAACGTGCACTTCCCACACTAGTCGTCCTACAAAAAGTAGCACGTCTGCTTTGAGTCGGTCAGAAAATCGGTGGTAAAAGTCGGCGAAACAGTAGGACCGATTGTCGGGCCTACAAAAAGTCGGTCGTCTGCGGAGAGACTTAGGGTTAATAGGCAGGTACCTAAATTTATTTATGTGAGTTATTATTAGCGTAGGGAATTTTTTAAGCAATTGTTTATAGATAGCATACTAGCTGTTTCCCGCGGCTTCACCCGCGTGGACAACGTTTCTATGACTTTTCGAGGGTGCGCAGTGCGCGAGCCGCAAGCGGCTCGCTAGCGTGGAAGAGAGTAACCTATGTGTTAATCCAGGTCCTAATCTGTCTACCTACCAAATTTCAGCCTAGTGTGATAAAGATAAACCTACTCGCATTCCGCGGCAATGACAATTAAGTTGACCCATAAGGAACGTCTATTATGTATGAGTTTGTCAACAATTTTAATTTTTTCTTTTTACTTGTATTTTTAAGAAAAACTAGACCCTCCTCCTCCTTTATGGGTTTTGGTAAGAGTGCATACGTACCTATGACCTTTGCAGAAGCGGCATCTAATGACATATTGAACAACTTTCCCCAAAGACTCTTAAAGAAAGTCAATTCTTAAAAAAAATTTTGGACCCTCCATACTAAAATGCATAAAATTGGTCGATCAGCTGGTTAATTTGTAATAATTTGTATGAAGAGTAAAATATTTTTTTTGCAATTTCAGCAAAGTCGTAGAAACAAAAGTTGTTCAGTATGATGCGTAGAAGCCCCACTTAACGGGACCTACACCAACTTTGTTACACCTGTATTATTATTATTATTATATCAGCTCATATACGTCCCCACCGAGGGGCTCGAGCCTACCCTGAATCAGGGCGATTAGGCCTTAGTATACCTGTATATACTTTGACTCAACTATTCCAGATCATTCCAAAATTCTCACCAAAAGTGTTGAAACGGACGGGATTCAACCTGGTGAATACCCGATTATTTATATAAAACCTGGTTTTCCCCCGGGAGGGGGCGGTTCTGGTTTTTACCGGCCATCTCTACTAATAGCAGCACAAAATGTGCTTTGGCCTAGTTCCAATGCTCGCTGCCGAAATAGGCGGCTCGTATCGTACCGCGTACCATACCCTCTACCACAGTATTACGATATGGCTTACAGTAGCGCAACGCCTTTGATGTCGCGCTATGCCGCCACGGCGTAGGTACTAGCATACTAGCCTGTGCCACGCCGCCCGCTGCCCCGCAAGTACCATTCCGTTGCTCTGCGTAGTACATTCGTTGCACTACTGTAAGCCGCTATATTGCAATACTGTGCCACTAGCTACCTACGTAGGTACAACATACACATGTAGCGCAATTCCGAACAACCTACCTACAATTTGTAGATTTGAATTTTCCGGCCATAATATTATTGTTAACACACCGACCGACGCCGACAAAGCGACGTCGCGTCGTCTTTGTGGAAACTTTTAAGTGTTTGGGTTTAACCTACGAAAATTCTGAACAGTTGTCAAATCCCTGTTTGTGGAAAAGTCCATTTTAGGGTTACTTAGTCAAATTAGAAACCCTTACAGTTTCGCCATGGCCGTTTGTCTGTCCATAGATAAACAGCCGTTTTACTCAGACTAGACTAATACAGATAAAGCTGTATGGTATGGTTATACGAATCTATTAACATAATATAGAACCCCCCCTTTAAGGTACCCCCTTACATGTAAGTGGGTTATACTTTTATTCACGTAGAAACCCCATCGAGTGGTGTAGAAGTAATTGTATAGGTCTTTCAAAACTGTTGAGGGTTTACAAAGATGTTTTTTTTTCGATGATGATTGGTGATTTTTGTTGGTTACATGTACCAGCTAAACCGCTATTTGTGGAAATCTGAAAAGTATTGAAAATAGTAGGGCATTATAAAATTATCACGGCTTAATAGGCTTTCTTATTATGTTTATTTTCTTTATTTAACAGTTTATTGTGTACAAAAAAGATGACATAACAGGCAGAAAATAAAATTATACAAAAGGTATTACTTATTTCTAATCATAAATTTCTTAGTTCAGGAGTATAATAAATAAATCGTATAAATTAATAATCGACCAACTTAATATGTGCAGTTGGTTTTTTAAAATGCTACTTAATAGATTTTCCATACAATGGTTCGACACGCACTTGGCTACTTAAGGTAGTAATATTACAGATTTTCGTTAATTTTGACGTCAATTACTCCTAAACGATAGAAAACCCAAGGTTGAAATAAAAACCTTATGGTTGATGATGTTCCATAAAGTCAAAAGCTATTAGATTCACGATTGAGCAGTTTTGGCTCGATAGAAAAAAAAACACAAAGATGTCTACACCGTTACTTTCAACTCTATAGTTATGAATGAGTTATGTATGAATTATGATATGACTAATATTTTGAAGTGTAAATTTTTAAAAATATTCAACAATATTTTTTATGATAATACAAAGTGAGTAATGTTATTATTTTTTATACTTTCATTGTAGTCTTTGATTGAAACGAAAAACCATGTGAAAAAGTGTGGTTATTTTCTTTACTCTTTACACGTAGAGAAAAAGTCAGAGACAACTGTTCCAATCTATACCTCGCCTTAAGTTGGACAGACATACACTCCCATTTTTTTGCCAGTTTGTTTTCTTAGATTTCACAAAATAACTGACCAAATTTTTTATTGCTAATATTACGATCTTTCTAAAAATGTACAGTTTCCATACTCTTAAGACTATTTTTTGTTTTATAAAGGACTCTAAATCTAAACATAGTGAACCTGGCGATAACCTGGCTATCTTATCTTTATGCCGGATAACATCAACTAAATCTGTAATTTAACCGCCTTAAAAAATAAAAATAAAATACATCATATTCTCAACAAACAGTGACTCACAGACGTTGGATGAGCATAGTTCTGTTTTTTCTCACTCAAACGTCTGTTTTGTATAACAGTGTACTTAAGGACTTACTAGATTTAATTAAACAAGTAATAATAGTGGCAAAAAGTGAGCAGTTATTAAGTACTTACTTAAGTCATTTGTAGCACAATGACCCTTCGATTAATATGTTAATTTGTAATTACAATCTGACCAAAGTGTAATCAAAATATATACTTTAAAAGTCATAGAAGTATTCGATAGTTTAGATTTTTTGGATGCCTTATACGCCTTACAGTATGTAGATGATTTTATTCGCGACTCGATCACTACCTAAATATTTTCAAACCGAAAATTATGCTTTTGCGATCCAGGCACTGTGACTTTGGTTTATTCAGTTAATTCGATTAGGAACTCCAAAGAGCATTCGAATGTCAACCTGCCGATTGCTTTAAACTGCAGCGGGGTTAGCCCAAAGCAATTTAGAAGCACTTGTTACTGAATGAAGATCGTCATGTCCTGGAAGTACGTTGTTAAATCTGCAGCTACACACAGGCCCGTGTGGACATATCAGCTCATATAATTCCCCACCGAGGGGCTTGAGCCTTCCCTGAATTACGGCGATCGGGCCTCGCGGGCCCAGTGCGGGTTGGTCGATTTCACACACAACCTGCTACTTTCTTCGCAAAATTATCTACTTGCATAAGCGAAAATCCTGACTGACACCTTTTTGGTTATTAGACAATAATACGTATAACAATAAAAGGCAAACCCTACACCAGAACACCTAACAGTCTCCATGCTTCTTGGCGGCACTGCTCCACCAACCATCCTAAGTCCTACAGCCTAGTTACACCATTGAAAAGATTGCTTGTAGAGCGTGTGATAGTTTCACCCCTACGCTCCCCAAGGTTTTTGTATAAAAGTTTTTTTTTTAAGGAGAGGCATTGATTGGAACCGTTATCTCTGTATTTTTAACCGATTTCAAAAAGGAGGAGGTTCTATGTTCCATTTTAGTATTATTTTAACATAGTTCACCGATTACTCTGTCAATTGTGGACCGATTTTTATCATTCTTTTTTTGTTCGAAAGAGTATACTTTCGAGGTGGTCCCATTGTCTCACGATGGTGGGATCTGATGATGGGATCCTAGCGAAATCGAGGGCAACCCTCAAATTTTAAAGACACGTTTTACGTGTTTCATGTATTTTCTAAAGCTATTGGGGTATTTGCGTCTGATAGTCATTATCTTATGTTGTTGAGCTGATGACGGAAGGTACAATTTCTTAACGGTTAGGAGTTTGAGGATGTCTTTAAATATTATACGTAGATATACATAGGTACGTATAGATAGACCGATAGTTATATATGTCACCAAGTAAGCATCTGATGTGATGATGGAATCCCAGGGAAATCGAGGAGAACCCTAAAATTGTATAGCTACATTAATACGTATAAATAAAGAATCAGTTAACAAAATAACACTTTCATATGTTTTGTAATTGCTGAGAAAAATCGAGATCCCTCCGACCAAAGTTTCCAATGCGTCGCCGTAAATATTTTTTATTGAAGTTTAAAAACAAGCTTATATAATACCAGTAGCACAGATGAGATACTAGTTACATCGTAACCAGTAGCTGTAGTTGATAAAACTGTGTCGCAGTTGTTAACGCCCTACTCCGGATATTTTGGAAGTTAACAATTTAAACAAGAAGGCACTGTTTGAAAACATTTATTCCTCAACATTTAGACCAAAAGCTGAATCATTTACATATCTTCTACACTATTTCCACGCTTCGCTAGAAAGTACGCACAGCGTCACTGTACAATTTATTGTTGTTTAGCAAGACTATCATAAAGTCTTGCAGTTTTGTCGATTGTATAGAGCGGGCGCAGCGCCCCGTCGCAGGATCTCTGAATGATCAGTATCGGTGACTGCAAGCCTCAAACCAAAAACATACTGGTGCTTCTACCCGTGACACTGAACAACTTTACCCGTGGAACCCATAGTCAAATCGCAAAAAAAAATATTGGCTCATCTCCCATACTAACTCGATCAGCTGATCAGTCAATTTAGTATGGGAAGTTCAAATTTTTTTTTGAGATTTGACTATGGCTTTTATGGAGAAAGTTGTTCAGTTTCATGGGTAAAAGCACCAGTTAAAGTAGTTTCAGCTAATTTTTTTACACCTTTTATACAGGTGACTTTTATTTAGTTCTTGATAGCGAAAGGATATGCATGTACTCGTGATTAGTGATTATAAACAACTTTCCCAAAGAAACTAAAAATGTCAAATCAGAAAAAAAAAATTGGTCCTCGATACATAATAAGTATAATAAGTTATCAAATCGGCAAAAATGTATAAATGTTTTTTTTTTTATATTTGACATATTATAGTTTATTTGGGAAAGTTGTTTGTAATCACGAGTACATTCATATCCTTTGCTATCAAGAACTAACTAAAAGTCATCTTATATATCGATGTTTGTGAGCATAAGCTGTGATGTGATGATGACGTAATAAACAAAAACGTCGCAGTGACATAATTTCGAAAGGTTGTTCAATAACTCATATACGAGATGTCTTAAGTCGCAGGCGCAGCAATAGGAAAACCCCACGATAAATATGAAGCTAACCGCCGAGGGCCTCAAGGGAGGTACAGGTAATTTTTTGGTAAGCCCTCCTTGGCGTCATCTCACCAAAGTGATGATGACGCTGAATGTCGAAAATGGAAGCGGCTGATATCGCTTTCTGACCTACGGATCGTTCACTCTAAGTTGTCTTTTAAAGTGAAACTTTTATTACATCGTCTCAATTTTTTTCGTCTGTGTGTTGCATGTCGCGTGACGGTCGCTTTCGTCTGACGGTATGATCGTTTCGTCTTCTGTACCGTCGTAGCGAGAGCAGTCATGATCGTTTAGTCCTTTGTAAAGTTTCACTTTTGCCGTGGTTCATAAAACCACACGCTTACTTTTTTTTGGTTTGAAGCACAATTTGAACGTGACGTTTGCTTGTTTCAGGCCAAACGTGCGTGCACATAGCGGCGAGGTCACGAGACCTGGGGATCATGCAAACTCTCGTCCGTTATGGGGCCGATGTCAATGCCAAAGTGAGTATTTTATTTATTGCATAATAATTGGAAAGGTCCGACATAGCTCTCAGAATTGCTAAACTTAAGCGGCAGTTGGCGGGGCACATAGCTCGTAGAACAGATGGTCGCGACCGCGCACCGGAAAACGCAGCGTAGGCAGGCCTCCCACTCGGTGGACCGATGACCTGGTGAAGGTCGCGGGAAGCCAATGGGTGCGGGCAGCGCAGAACTGGAGCGGGCTGGGCAGAATGAAAATCCTTGGGGGAGGCCTATGTCCAGCAGTGGACGTCCGTCGGCTGATATGATGATGATGAATTGGAAAGGTCGCGGGAAGCCGCTGGATGCGGGGAGGCCTTTGTCCAGCAGTGGACGTCTTTCGGCTGATATGGTGATGATGAATTGTAAACGCTAAACACGTTTAAAAAACCAACTTCCACCGCAACAACTTAGTAAAATTTTGCATAATTATTGTTGTGGATTTTCGTTAAAAGCACTACACCGATTTTTGATAAAATTTATATGGGACCAAATACATAATACTTCGATGGGGACCAACCTGACATCCCCTTTAAAAGCATCAAAAAAGACTCATTAAAATCGGTTCACAATCTGCGAAGATATCGCGGAACAAACGTACAAAAAAACATATAGTCGAATTGCATTTGTGGACGTGTTTGTTCAAATTTTGTAGTCAATAACCAAACCCAAAATCGGTTCGGTAATTTTAAATTTAACTTACGTATTATTTCCAAATGCAAAACAATAAATTTATAGTATTACGGGATTAAAATCCAGTTAAAACAAACCGCAAAAATGACCATTGTCTCAATCAATGAATGAGTTTATGCTATAAACGTCTGATATCATATAATTGTGACGTCAGATCTAGCATCGAATCGAAGCGATCGTAAACATCGTGAGATGGCACGGTGAATCACGTCACCGTAATGATTCCTTTATTTACTATTAACGGAAATGATCGTACTGTTCCTAGAACGGCGGAGTTCCGATATAATTAGTGACTGAGATTTTGATCGAGCTTGTGTTTTTTTTTTTATTCACATGTAGTAAACCCTTGACAACATCTCACCTGGTGGTAAGTGACGATGTTGCCGAAGATGGAAGCGGGCTTACCGAGATTCCCAAAAGCAATGGGTAACTGGCTATCTTATCTTTATGCCGGAACACACCAATGATATCAACATTGATATTTGGCGGCAAGACTTAGATAAGATGGTGGTAGCTAGCCAGGCGGGCTTAGATAATGCCCTACCACCAACCAAACCGAGTCTTACAATTGACCCCACCGGGAAACGAACCCGTGACCTCCTGTGTAAAGCCAGTGAACTTTGCCTCTGAGCTACGGAGGCGGTTAAAAATTGTAAAATATTATATTATCGTGATTAGCGTGATCGAATTAGAAACGAGGAGATCCGTAGAAGAACCAAAGTAACCGACATAGCTCTCAGAATTGCTAAACTTAAGTGGCAGTGGGCGGGACACATAGCTCGCACAACAGATGGCCGTTGGGATAGTAAAGTGCTCGAGTGGCGACCGCGCACCGGAAAATGTAGCGTAGGCAGGCCTCCCACGCGGTGGACCGACGTCCTGGTGAAGGTCGCGGGAAGCCGCTGGATGCGAGCAGCGCAGAACCGGTCGTCTTGGAAATACTTGGGGAGGCCTATGTCCAGCAGTGGACGTCGTTCGGCTGATATGATGATGATAATATTTTGATTCATTGTTAAATGACTCAAATATAGTTTAGTTCCAAGTTTGGGGTGAGGATATATTATTTCAGTTCAAGGCGTGATCGTTCGTATATATATTTAGTAGATGAATGAAGGATCAACATTCTCTGTTATCTTGTCAAGTTTATACCTACCAAGTTTTTAATAATATTTTTTTCATAAAAGAATATCTTCTATCAGTTTTTTTCAAAAAGACCTCGTGTCTTGGGCCACTGTGTTTAAATTATCAAGAGTTAATGTAAAAGTTCAGAAAAAGTGCTAGAACACCGCGAGCACTCCAAACGCCAATCTATAAAAATGAATCCCTATTTCCCTTGGTCGCGGCATCACGCGTGAACGGCTGGACCGATTTCGCTAATTTTGTCGAGTTCTTTATGGTCAGGAGAAGGTATGGTATGGTAGGGTAGGGTAGGGTAGTGTAGTTTAGTGTAGGGTAGGGTAGTGTAGTGTAGTGTAGGGTAGTATAGTGTAGTGTAAGGTGGAACGTAGTTCGCCAGGACAGCTAGTATATCTTATATTATACTTATCTAGCGCTCAAGGCTTGTAATCTGCATTGTAGACAATAAAGCGAAGGTTGTCTGTTTCCCCGTCGGAAAACCCCTGCCGTAATCAACTGATAGCGATAAGTCGGCAGTCGGCACCGGGTTTTTTCAATACTTCACTCGCATAGCGCAAATGAACTGCGCAATTACTTTATCCCTTAAACTACAGAATGTAAACAATATTATGGTTTTTCCGAATTGTACAGCATAATTTTACTGACGTAACACATACTTGATATGCATATTCTTAAATACACTATGTAAAAATAACACGTGGCCCCCTGGTGAAGCAGATAGTATCTACAAAAGTATCTGGTATTAACCTTACATTCTATGTCTAAGGATTAGAGACTATGTTTTATCCATAAATCAGTCACAATGAAATTCAATATTACCTCATGTTCCCTGTGCACTCCCTTCCGTTCCGTTCCGGTGGCGCACTGACCAGAAGTTCTTCTGCCAGGGCATTGGTATCAGCGTATTAAGGAGGACAGTCGAGGCTAAGGCACCCATTGTTGTAAGGATGTCCCCCGTAGCTGCACCTGGCATGAGACGGTACTCCTGAGTCACACCTTGGACACTTCATACAACGGGCCAGAAATGACATTTCAAAAAACGAATGACGGAACAAACAAAATGGCGGCGAAATTCTATATGTTCGACAACCAAACTTTAACCAATCTGTATCAATCTGGATGACGAGGGGGTGAGGTCGCAATCTAGCGAGCGGCAGGGAGTGTCCATACTGTATGTTAGTACTAATGTATATACTTTGCCTGAGTAGTGCTTTCTGCAACCACAGATTCCCGCTGTCGCCTACCAGGCACATCCGACTGTGGCTACGTTAACAACGTCTGTGGTGTATCAGCAATCGCTGTCTGCCATTATGCGACAGTAATGTACCCGAGACACCAGGTTCACAAATGCGAAAGCTATGTCTCGGTGATTTCACTTCACTTTCTTTTTAACCGACTTTAAAAAAAGGAGGAGGTTTCTCAATTCGACCGTATAATTTTTTAAAAAAATTTTATGTGTGTTCGCGGATAACTTCGTCGTTTATGAACCGATTTTAACAATTCATTTTTTGTTGGAAAGGAGATATCCCAAGGGTGGTATCATGATAAAGAAACTAGAATCTGATGATGGCATCCAACCTTAGTTTCCTGTTTGAAGTCGGTTTTTTTAAAAATTATGTATGAGACTAATCATATTTTTATTGGGTAAATTAGACTGGTCATTTGTCAGTTGTTAAGGGTGCTCCGTTTCGTTTGCTCCACATAGGTACCTGACTCAGCTGCGCTACTATTCGATTTATCGCCAATTTTTCAGTTCCCCAGAATAGCTAATATGCTTATTTCACATTAGACCCTTGATTCTAACAAAAAAATCTCTTTTCCCAGGAAGGACACGCAGGCTGGACGCCGCTGCACATCGCGGCCCGCCAAGGTGACGCACCCCTCGCTCAGTTCCTCCTCAAGTGCCCCGGAATAGCTGCCAACGCCAGGGACTACGGCAACAGAACTCCAAGGAGATTGGCGATACGATTGCGCACATTCAGCCCGAAAGATGCTCAGAAATTGTTATCGCAGATGCCGGTGGAAAGCGATGATGATGACGAAAGCGATGATGAGGTAAATTACGAACTACTTTACTTCTAATATATAGCTTTGTGTACACCACTGAGAACCATAGATTCCAAATTCCAATGCTTGGACGTCAAGAATGTTTGTCATGCGATGAGGATTGTCAGGTTACAGGCCACAAACAGGCACACGGGCTTCGTCGGTGACCGAGACCAACGAAGCTATAGATAAGACAATGATGTACAGGCGATGTTGTAACTACGTCCTTCCTTTTCTGACGTATAATTTTGTCCCTCTCGGTTCCTCGCCGACCAACTCCGTGTCTCTTTGACATTTAACCTCAAGGATACGTCTTTACGATGATGCGCCTTTTAAAAAAATAGTTCCCATTGCAATTTTCGATTAAGGCTTGAACATCGACCAGAATATGCAGGGTGACTTTTTATTAGTTTTTGATGACAAAAGATATGCATGTACTCGTGATTATAAACAACTGTTCCAAAGAAACTATAATTATGTCAAATCAGAAAAAAATTGATGGCCCTCGATACAAAATAAGTTATCCAATCGGCAAAAGTGTATCGAGGAACAATTTTTTTTTAATATTTGATATATAGTTTCTTAAGTAAAGTTGTTTTAATCACGAGTACATTCATATCCTTTGCTATCAAGAACTAATTAGAATTCTCCCCATATATGCTCGGAATTTCCCTACGCGATCGAATCAGAAATAAGGAGATCCGCAGGAGAACCAAAGTAACCGACAGCTCACAGAATTGCTAAACTGAAGTGGCAAAGGACAGGGCACATAGCTCGTAGAATAGATGGCCATTGAGGGCAGTAAAGTTATCAAGTTGTGACCATGCACCGGAAAACGTAGCGTAGGCAGGCCTCCCACGCGGAGGACCGACGACCTGGTAAAGATCGTGGAAATCCTTCGGGGAGGCCTTTGTCCAGCAGTGGACGTCTTTCGGCTGATATGATGAAGTTATTTTTATGGCCGTCATATCCTGAAAGGTTATTGGTACGCCCCATTCGAGAGATGATAACATAATTAAATTGGCGTAGGACGACGAGACCGAGCAACCAACCAAGCGCACACGAATAGGACAGAAGGATGACTGGAGACGCGCAGGGGAAAAAGACACCAAGACCGCGGGGGAGCGGAGGAAGAAAGCGGGGCGCTCCGGCACGTGAACCAATGTATGTTGGAGTGCTTTTACTGGCCCTTGTGTAACGCTATAGATGTCGCGAGGCGCGCGCTTCTGTGCAGAGTTTGCCAGCTGTTGAGAGCGAATTGAGCGACATCTTATAGCGATGAGCACATGCGGCAGTATAGTTAGTAAATGCATGACCCGCTCTTCTCTCGCTTCACTCCGCACCCCTGGCCTTGCACCTGAGGTTGTTTTCAGATTTAGATTTTGAGGGGTTGACTAGATCAAGAGACAGAGAGAGAGAGAGCTCCTGAAAGGAGTTTTATTCACGTTTCATCGAGGCCTATGTTTTTAACGGAAATCCAATAGGAACTGTTTAAGTTTTTACTATTGTTCATTTGCATGAGTAAAATCTACAGTTACAATGGTGGGTAGTTACCATTTTCTCGGGCTGACCCATCACCAAGGACTGCACGATTCTTTCGAATAAGTCTGATTGATGGATCGGCCGCAGTCAAGGGTGTTTTGGCAATGCATGAATAAAGCAATCCTGGTCAAGAATGCCCGTATAGTTTGACGCTTTCTCTCCTCCAGTCTGCTTCTGCTGGAGTTGCTCCTCCCACGTCGCCTCGTGCTAAGCGATAAAAATACTGTAAACCCATTATTTAGGTACTTTCCATCCTCAACAAATAAAAATACATAATACCCATCTTGTAGGTACTTTCTAGCCTCAACAAATAGCTGCACTTTTTCCTCATATTCAGAACCTCGGACCGGTAACCCGTCATCGAAATAACTAAGCAGTTGGCCATTAAGCAAATTTTTTGCTCTGACGATTCATACGGTAGAAGTTCCTAACAGTGAAATACTAGGAGGACAATTCATCATTTTTGATCAAACTTTCCTTAAGTTATACCTATACAATATATTTGTTCCGGGTATTGTCCGACGATGTTTTTATTTACTTCCTCGGAGGGATCAATGAGGAGTATTACATTTTGCCCGCGGCTTCGCGCGTTGATATACTTAAGTTTTTATGACTGTCTTTGAGGCAACTCGCGAGCGGTTTTTGTTTTTTCGATTTTCAAAAATCCTTTAGAAGAAATTCCTGTGAATAAATCGATGCTTCTTAACCCATTTCAGACTGTACGTTCTCGGGCAGTCAAACGAGATTTTTCGGTAGTATATACGCGCATTCGTTTGCACGACTGATGCTTACGGATGGCCAGCTCTAGCGAGTGACCTGTCGAGGCCCCAACACGTTCTAGAACGTCGGTGGCGGCGGAATCAGCAAAACAAATATATAGGAATGTTTAAAGGATGCATCATCCCTAGAACATTCCTATCCGCGCCGTTCGAGGTCGTAGACAGAGCGACGGAAAAGTGTGATGTGCGCGGTGAGCTGGGAGCTTGACCCTGATGCTGCACAACCCCGAGTCACAAAAGTCCAAACGCGTGGCAAACTGAGGCAGGTCAACCGTCGATATCCACGATATTCTGCCTGATAGATGACATTATAAAAATAATAAAATGGTATTGTTCAACCAGTCACTCATTTTTACTGCATTCATCATATCAGCTCATATATTATGTCACCGCCTACTCTGAATTACCCTGACCACGCGGGCCCAATGCGGGTTGGTCGAATTCACACACAACCTTCGAGTTGCTTCGCAGGCGTGTGCACTGCAGGTTCCCTTACGATGTTTTCCTTCACCCTAAGACTTTTACTTTACCGCATTAAGGAGTTCAGCCAGTTCACCAGCTCAGCTATGTTGACAACACTCGTGCGTGCGAAAGCCTTGATCTGATCGGCGGCAAGAGCCCGCAAGGCTTCGCTGGCTAAGCCAAATGCCTAGATCCACACGCTCCTGCTTTTGGGCGCTCGTTGTTGCTCGGCTGGCATGGCGAGCCACTCTAACTTTACTATCATCATTGATCATTGATCTAACCATCCCTTTCATATTGTTGCAGTACGACAGCGATGGCGAAACCGAGGCACTGTTTGAGAAACTCCTAGGAAACATGAAGGGTCAAAAGTTGGTGACCCACTAGCGTCATCTAGCGACAAGATGCGGCACTCGCTCGTCAGTGATGTGAGATTTTTGTGCAGCGTGATAATTGTAGATAGATTTAGAAGTTGGTACATTTGTAGAGAGTGGTCCATGTTGTATGATGGCATTTAAAAATGTTCCTACGAATTTGTCCCGCCTCTGGTGTAACTTTCAAGATGAATTGAAAAAATAAGCGTTTGGAATTTGAAGCGTGATGCACCAGGGCAGAGTGCGCCTCTGACCGGAAGGTCTGATGATGACCAAGCCTGCGACCGACGGCTCCAAAACGATCGATGCTAGGATTTTGAAGCAAGATGCATCTGGTCTGTGTCTCTGACCTGATAAAGCCTTAATTTACCTTTGGTTATTCACACTAGCACTTGGTTATGCAAAAAAGCGTCTGTGGCTTAACCGGTAACGACTCGGTCCATCTAACCAGAGGTACCGGGTTCAAATCTAGAAGGCCAATGTACCAATGAGTTTTTCAAAAACCTACGTACATAATATACTTACCGATTGCTTTAACGGTGAAGGAAAACAGCGTGAGGAAACCTGCACACGCCTGCAAAGAAACTCGAAGGTTGTGTGTGAAGTCGACCAACCCGCACTGGGCCCGCGTGGTCGACTAAGGCCTAATCGCCCTGATTCAGGGTAGGCTCGAGCCCCTCGGTGGGGACGTATATGAGCTGATATAATAATAATAATAATGTCTGAGTCCACTGTGGTTTTGCCTGTCCCTGAATCCACTCAGCTTTCTGCTCGAGAAATCAGGGACAGGATTTCAGTTTCGGAGAGGTGATTCACGCATTACCCACCTTTTCTACATGGACGATCTCAAACTGTTCGCTCCAAATGCAACACGGTAGCAGTTCCATCAACATGGAGCTAGGAGTGGATAAGTGCGCGATCCTTCATGTGGACAGGGGTAGGGTGGTACATTCAGGCGGAATCGATATCGACTCCATGAACATCCGCACCCTCTCCGAAACTGATACATACCGGTATCTGGGTATGTCACAGAGTATTGGTGTTCACGAGGCAGGGGTGAAACAGGCGGTGTATGACGTTTTTTGGGAGCTATTTGTCAGGCGTTAACAAGATACGAGCGTTCAATGCCTGGGTCATGCCTGTTCTTTTGTACACCTTCGGCATACTCAGATGGTCACAGACAGAACTGGACGTCCTGGATCGAAAAGTCCGCACTACTGTGACACTGTATAGGATGCATCACCCGAGGTCGTCAGTGATGAGGCTGTATATCCCGCGGAAGAGTGGCGGTCGTGGCCTTTTAAGTGCCAAACAAATGCACAACCGCGAGATATGCAGCCTACGAAGTTATTTCCTGACGAAAGTCGATAGTGAATTGCATAGAGTTGTCATAGCCTGTGATAAAGGACTAACCCCATAGGATGCATCACCCGAGGTCGTCAGTGATGAGGCTGTATATCCCGCGGAAGAGTGGCGGTCGTGGCCTTTTAAGTGCCAAACAAATGCACAACCGCGAGATATGCAGCCTACGAAGTTATTTCCTGACGAAAGTCGATAGTGAATTGCATAGAGTTGTCATAGCCTGTGATAAAGGACTAACCCCTCTATCCATGGCCCAAGAGAACTGGCAGGCGCCGGCTGTACTTAGCACTGCTGAGCGAGAGGCCATCTGGAAAGACAAAGAGCTGCACGGTAGGTTCTTCAAGGCCCTTTGTGGATCCTTCGTAGATCAGAAGGCCTCCGTGCACTGGCTGCGCTTCGGGGACCTTTTTGCGGAGACCGAGGGTTTTGTCTGTGCAATACAGGATCAGGTGGTCAAGACGAACAACTATAGGAAGTTCATAATAAAAGACGGCACCTTGGACGTTTGTCGGTTGTGCCGTCAACCAGGGGAGACCCTGCGTCATATAACCTCCGGTTGTTCCATGCTTGCCAACACTGAGTATTTGCACAGGCACAACCAAGCAGCCAGGATCCTACACCAAGAGATCGCTCTAAAGTATGGCCTCATATCTCGGCGGTTGCCGTATTACAAGTACACGCCGGAGCCGGTTCTCGAAAACGACCGCGCCAAGCTCTACTGGGACCGACCTATCATCACGGACAGGACTATTCCTTCGAATAAGCCTGATATCGTGTTGATGGATCGGGCGCAGTCAAAGGTGTTTTTGGTTGATATCACTATCCCATATGACGAAAACCTCGTGCAGGCTGATGCCGATAAAAGGACCAAATACCTGGACCTGGCGCACGAGGTTACTGATATGTGGCGAGTGGAATCCACTGAAATCATCCCCGTAGTCCTGTCCGTGAACGGACTAATTTCAGCCGACCTTGAACGTTACCTAAGGCGGCTGGATCTCCGAGGCAGACCAATAATTGCAGCAATGCAGAAAGCAGTCCTCCTCGATAATGCCCTTCGATGCTTTCTCTCCCCGTCGCACTGAACTCCAGCCGACTGTGCTTCTGCTGGAGGTGCTCCTGCTACTTCGCCCCGTGCGAAGTGAGCAGAGTAGCTTAAGTTTTATGTATTCAAATAATAATAATAATTCACACTAGACGGTCCAGAAGCAGTAAGAACGTCCCAAAAGCAAGTCTTTATTTCCTATGCAATCTGACTGAGATGGAACTTTCACTGTTGTCGATCATTGAGACGCTTTTACCGTCAATTGTCACAAAAATTACTATAGCTGTTTGTCCGGCGATCTTACTGGTTATCGGACCGACCATTGTGCGGTTATATTTAGCGTCAGTTTCTTGTCTGCATTCTGCTTGTCTGTTTTCAGTCTCCGAAATACTATCTCTGTCAGATGTCATAAGAAACAAAGATACATGCTGTTTCACCGGCATTCTTAACTGTTGAACTGAGCTGTTGTTTATTTATTTTAGTAGACGTTTTTTTTGGCATCCACCCTCCAGGGCATAATCTTGGATTTCTAAATGCTCTTTACTCAATATGGACCGTTCTCACAATATGTACAAATTAAGGGTTAACCTTTTTAGACTCTGTGCGGAAAGAGAACCGTCGTGGCGTGAAATAGAACTAACGTTAAATACATTTTATTTCGTTTAGGTACTTAGTCTATTTTACCAAAATGACCACTTTTTTATAATGACTGGATATTCCGAATATACTCCGAATAAAAAACCGATGATTTATTCTTCTGCGAAGTATAATCAGTCAAACCTGACCGAACCTAATATCGCTCGCTTTGCTCGCTCATTTACAGTTATTTTAGAAAAACTATAGTGAGTGGTAATTTTGGGAAAGTAGACATTTTAGACAGTAGTTATTTAAGTAAAGTAGACTTTAAGTACCTAAACCTTTTATTTAGACAATTATTAGTACAGAATCTGAAAAAAGATAATATAATTCTACAGTCACACTATAATGACGTAACAGTGTTATCAATATGAAAAATACGGTAATTAAGCACAGCACTGCCTTCAAATCTTACGTCGACGGTTCTCTTTCCGCACAGACTGCACTAAAACGCGTAATGACATGTGCGCAGGATTGACCGGCCGGCGTGCATGAGTGAGGGAGATGGATGCCTTTTTTCTTTTAATAGGATCTCTAAAGTGTGACGGAGATAGCAACATCTCGCAAGCTGCTGCAAGTAATAAAAGTAATTGTCCTCGGTTTATTGTCTTTGTATAATTGGAATCGAACAACATAAGGTGTTCGTTTAATTCCTAATTATTGTAAATAATATAAAAAATAATATATTCATTCAACGTTTTATGGTTTGTAATATAGTGGTTTGTACGTCCTCCTTTCGAACTGAATGGTGACCCTAACAAAATAAAAGTTTATTTAATTTAGAGATTTGGTTTATTGGATGCGTTTTATAAGCTGCTGCCGAGTATTTTGCTTTATATATACAGCATGTTCTAACTAAATAGTTAAGGATAATTTTTGACAAATATTTTTTTTATTTTAGTTTTTTAAGGGGGGACTAGTTGTAATTTAGAGATTTGGTTTATTGGATGCGTTTTATAAGCTGCTGCCGAGTATTTTGCTTTATATATACAGCATGTTCCAACTAAATAGTTAAGGATAATTTTGACAATATTTTTTTTTTATTTTAGTTTTTTAAGGGGGGACTAGTTGTATGTAAGACATAAGACATTTATTGATTCCTAATTTTTGACAAATATTTTTTTTTATTTTAGTTTTTTAAGGGGGGACTATTTGTATGTAAGACATAAGACATTTATTGATTCCTTGTCACCAAACACACATACATAATATTGGGAATAAATTAAATAAACAACTTAAAAAAAAATGAGAGGATAACAATAACAAAATAACAGTACCTAATATTACAAGTAGAGAAAAAAACTATCAAAGTACGATATGTGTGTATGTGTTTGTGTGCGTGTGCGTGTGGGTGTGTGTGTGTGTGGTGCAAGAATCACGGACCGCGCTCAGCATATACTGCGTGCGGCTTATGCTGCAACACAGCGCTGATTAATGATGTATGCGTATGTGTACATACTGTAGCTATACAGAGTGTACACGCAGGTCACTCGTCAGGCCAGTTGCACTGGGTCCGGCATCATGAGAACACGCATCCAATAAACCAAATCTCTAAATTAAATAAACTTATATTTTGTTAGGGTCACCATTCAGTTCGATAGGAGGACGTACAAACCCCTAACAGAGTAGCTAATGCAATAACTAAGCTACCCTCGAGTTGACATTGTCTGGAAAAATATCCAGGTGGTTGCGCTAACATAGAATAAACATGTAATAGTTTCTTGAATTAATTAGGTTTCCTCGCAAATGAAAAAAAGTACTATACAAGTCAGCCTAAATCAGGGTTGGCATAAACACATGAACAGTTTAAAACATAGCAAATTAAACATATCAAAAAGAGATACAATTTGAGTAGGTTACTTGTGTTTTAAACTGTTTTATACAGTTTTAAACCTGTTCAAATAGACGAAAAAAACAATCAGCTCAAAATGATTTAAAAAATGTGTAAAAATATGGAACTGTTAGTTCACAAATTGGGCGAAATAGCAACCAATGGCCTGAAGTACTTGGCTTTGCCTCGTCCTTCTGATATAACTCGACCGTTAATCGCTTTATTTCAAGCCTAGCAGTAATGTACTCTTAATATTAATGTATGTTATATATATAAAATATAATTTTAAGAAGATTGTTGTTTGTACGTGTATTTAGATCTAAATGTAGTCTTCCCTTTCATAGACAAAGTGTTCATCTATAAGTTCATGTTTAATTAAACTCAGGACCAATCTAAACATAACATGAGCTATGCCCGGATTATATATGATTAGTAGGTAAGTAGGTAATTTATAATATTAATATTTGCCAATGAATGCTAAAAAGTCATATTTTTACATTACATTAGCTGTTTTTAAAATAATGTAGCTTTAATTCATTTATGTTCAAATCGTAATGTATTTATTATTGTTATAGAAACGTTTGTAAATGATCATTATAATAATCTATATTTTATAGCTGTGTCATTGTTTCACTTCCCACCGCGTACTTTATACGATGCCAAAATACACCAAAACTGTAGAAAGTCGATTCGCTTCGATAGTGTCATTCGTTTAATTAAAATGCAAGAAATAAATCTACTTTGATAGACAATTTACAGATGACATATACAAATCAAGTAATACACATGTGTCAGCATTTTTTGACGTCAAGGCGGCGTTGTTTGACACGCGTCGGCACGCGCTGTGTCGGTGTTTACAAAGGGCGAGCGACACTATCTAAGCGAACGGGCTTTACATTATTTTCCACTTAGTCAAATCAGTGTTTTTTTTACCATCTGTCGTAAAAGCTATTTTGTTCTCAAATTATTCATGTTACACAAATAACATGATATCATATATATCACAAACTGAATAACAAGATCTGCTGAATAATATTTTATAATTTATTTTTGATACTGGAAAATACTCCGCTGTCTGGTACACACTGCCCCATACATCCTCATCTTATTAAAACACCAGCTTTTTCTGTCGTATGAAAGGTCAGGGTCTTGTCTTGCTTTCAATGGAAAACAGGAGTTAAGACTTAAGAGCAAAATTAGACCTTTCATACAAACGGCAAAGACGATATTCACCTCTTAAAAGTTTACTGATTTTGACAAATTTTTGATAGGTTGTCTTCTTCTTCCTCGCCATATCCCGCTACACGGGGTCGGCTTTTCTAATCAGACGGCGCCACTTCTGCCGGTTTTGGAAAATAATAACTGTGATGGACATTACTAACGGCCAAAACAATAACTTTTGGATTTTTTGTCTGTATGTTCGCGCATTACGCAAAAACTACCAGGCTTGTTGATGAAATTTTGTAGTGGTTCCTTATAGCCCGGGTTATCATATAGGATACTTTTTATCCCGGAAAATTCAAGAGTTGTCGTGGGAAAATTAAAAACCTCCACGCGGACAAAGTCACGGGCACAACTATTAATTATCATAAAAGTTTATTATAATTTAGGTATTGTATCATGGCTCACTATTAAAATCAAGAGTTCATTAGTGTAAGCTGCAGTGGCAGGTTAAGTATCTGGTCAACAGGGTTGCCAGGTGGTCCAGATAAAAAACCGAGTATTTTGGACCAACTTTACGCCGCGGACTACAACAGTGCGTTCAGGGTAGGTACTGTTCAGTTCTCCAACAGCTAATGCTGAGAAAAGTCCATTTTGACATCGCACTACACCGATTCCGTTGGTCGTATTTGTTTTTTTGTGTTTACTTTTTGTTGTTTTTTTTTCTGTTTCTATATGTTTTAGTATTTTTTTGTGTAATCGGTATGTGTTTGTGCCAAATAAAAATCTGTCTATTGTTGGGAAAACCGCGATTCAATAGCGCCACCATGATGTTCGCCGCGGCGCAGACTGATGACTTTTACGCCATCATCAGAAAGCGCACAGCTTGAACGGTACCGTGAACGCACTGGTCGATCGGTGGGAATTCCCCGTACTGCAAAGGTGGATGCAGCTGCATGCTTGCGCATCACCGTAGTTCTTATAGGTAGGTAGGTAGATATGTATCTCATGTAATATTTTATTTTTATGACAATTATGATTTACATCATTTTCTTAACATTGTTATTTTTTGCGAAATTGTTTAGTTTTTACTCTGATTTGTATTTATTTTGGGTCTACATAAAAAAAATTATCATGTATTTTACTTTTTATATTTTAACTTTGCCATTTAAAACAAAATTTATTGTAATTTATGGTTTTTAAACTGTTTATAATTTTATGTAGCTACTTATGGAATAAATAAATGATTTTATTTGAACCACGTATTATTAATTATACCGAATTAAATGATTTAATATTTTATACGTACCTAACCTTCAAATGTTTCTCATGTGTCTTAAATATTTGCCGACACTATGTTCATTGCGGCAACATTTGATGAAATATTTTCCAAACCCTTTGCTGGACCCACTTTCCCGCAGAAATGTTTGCCCAAAGGTACTTGAGATTAGGTTATAATATGTCACCGTAAAATTGTAAAAACCGTTAGATTATAATCTAACTGGATCTATGAGATAGTGAACCGTAACATACTGCTTACAATTTCACTAGTGTCATAACACTAAGCGAAGTGAATAACATTAAAATAAAGCGAATTGCAATCCGGCTGAACGCCGTTGAATAATCCGACGTTATTCAGCGCTCTCTTATGCAAAACGGCGAAATAAACAATACGGCTTGCTTCCACATTACAATTCATATCAGCCGACGGACGTCCACTGGTGGACATAGGCCTCCCCCAAGGATTTCCATGACGACCGGTTCTGCGCTGCCTGCATCCAGCGGCTTCCCGCGACTTTCACCAGGTCTTCGGTCCACCGATTGGGAGGCCTACCTACGCTACGTTTTCCGGTTCGCGGTCGCCACTCGAGAACTTTACTGCCCCAACGGCCATCTGTTCTACGAGCTATGTGCCCCGCCCACTGCCACTTAAGTTTAGCAATTCTGAGAGCTATGCCGGTTACTTTGGTTCTCCTACGGATCTCCTCGTTTCTGCTTCGATTACGCAGAGAAACTCCGAGCATAGCACGCTCTATTGCCCTTTGGGTGACCTTGAGCCTTCTCATGGGGCCCATAGTAAGCGACCATGTCTTAGTTCCGTATGTCATCACTGGCAACACACACTGGTCGAAGACCTTGGTGTTAAGACACTGCGGTATCTGGGACGTAAAGATAATGCGAAGCTTTCCGAACGCTGCCCATTCGAGTTGGATTCGACTTTTGATCTCTTTCTTGAAGATGGACCTACCTAACTGGACTGTTTGTCCCAGGTACAGATATTCAGCAACAACTTCGAGCGTAGAGCCTCCAACCTTTAGAGGAGTAGGTATGACACGGACGTTTTACATAATTTCCGTATTGTCCATGTTCATTCTAAGATCTACTTGTTGAGAGGCTCTACTGACATTATACAATTACAAAAAAAAAGTATTGTTCGTCAAATTATTTTAAAAACTTTTTGCTTATTTTGTTATGAATGACAAAGTGTTTCCTGTTAAATTTACATTGTTTTCAATGAATACTTATGTAGCTTTAAGTAATAAGAATTTAAAGAGGAAATCCTTAGCATTATATAAATAAAAATCAAAATAATGTGCAAATAACATTTTATTTTCATGGCAGTAGGTATGTATGTATCACAAAATTGAAATTTATCAAATACTTAGTTAACTGCAACGGCCGCTAACAGAAATTTTACATTTTTATAATGAATTCTATTTATATTTAATAGGTAAGTATTAGATAATGTTCGACGTGGAGATTTGTGAAAGACGTAACATTACTTGTAAGCAGCCTACGAAAGGCTCATCGAGGACAACCAAGCGACTTGCGATCAAGAATAGAATAGAATTCGTTTATTTGCCCTTGAGTTGGGTACATAATATTAGGTGGTACAAAATCTTTGTTGAAACGCCAAACTCAGCCATAAAAATGATAGCATGCAAAGAAAGAAAAAAAACTAGTTACATTATACAATTAATAAATAAATAACATTCAATTTAGTCATTATTAATAAATTTAAAATCCAGAAATTCCTTGACCGAGTAAAATGTATGCAGTAGCAGCCATCTTTTTAGTTCCACCTTAAACCTGTTTATTGGAAGTTCTTTTACAAATTGTGGTATCTTATTATAAATTATTCTGCACATCCAGAAACAGTTTTTTTGGTACCTAGTGCTTTTTGGTACCTCATCTTAAACTAGCCTATCTGGGTATCTTCTACTTCTAGTGTTAGCTGTTGCGTCTTTAGCCTCAATGTAGAATTTAGTTTGATACATCTTTACGAATGTGGCTGCTTCAAGAATGTACAAACACGGAAGGGGCAGAATTTGCAGATTTTTAAAAAATGGTTTACACGACACGTCGGGAGCGACACCACAAATCGCACGTATGCACTTTTTTTGAGCCACAAAAACTATGCATAATAAATAAAAAAGCATGCATATTTGCGATTTGAGCATTGTGTATGACATGTGATTATTATCTCAAGGCGTAAACCGTTTGGGATACGTGATAATAATGAAACCTAATATTGCATCTAGCTAGTTTAGTATCTCTAATAAAATAGTTTTCCATGCAAATAATAATTCTAATTTTCGAAAATATATTGTCCGATAGTTATGAACATGTACACGAAGTTGTAGTGTAAGTGTACTATTTAGATTTTCAAAACACTTAATTTAAAGGAGTAAAGCGTGTTTTTCTCGAATGGTGCCTTAATTAGCTCTTGTAATAACATAAATACATGTTTTTTTCTCTTTTAATTCCCGCTCGTACATCCTGTTGCAAGCAGTGTGTAATCGCAACTTATTTCCACATCGTACACCCACCACCGAGTTCAGGTTTACTTCGACACGGGAGTACAATCGAGAAATTAATAATAGGAAACGCTAAACACGTTAAAAAACCGACTTCCATCGCAACAACTTAGTAACAATTTTTCATTACTATTTTTGGTTGTTGTTAATTTTTTTTAAAGTACTAAGTACACCGATTTTAATAAAATCTCGAGAGCATACCCTATCGAATAAATAAAATAATCATGAATATCGGTTTACAATCTGCGAAAATATCGTGTAACAAACGCACAAAAAAACATACAGTCGAATTGAGAACTGAGGTCCGGATGTAAGTTCAAAAATGTTATTCGCCATCGTACACCGGGGTCGGGTGTACGATCGAAACCAAAAATGTTATTCTCGATCGTTCATATAGTTTTGGGTGTATGGTCAAAAATTAGACCAGGGTCAGAGTGTATGATCGAAAAAGTTATTCTCGATCATAAACCGGGGTCCGGGTGACTGATCGAAAATGTTATTATCGATCACATACCGGGGTCCGGTTAAATGATCAAAAATGTTATTCTCGATCACATACCGAGGTCCGGTTGAATCATCAAAAATTTTATTCTCAATCACATACCGGGGTCCGGTTAAATGATCAAAAATTTTACTCTCGATCATATACCGGGGTCCGGTTAAACGATGAAAAATGTTATTCTCGATCATATACCGGGGTCCGGTTGAATGATCAAAAATGTTATTCTCGATCATATACCGGGGTCCGGTTGAATGATCAAAAATGTTATTCTCGATTATATACCGGGGTCCGGTTGAATGATTAAAAATGTTATTCTCGATCTTATACCGGGGTCCGATTAAACGATGAAAAATGTTAGTCTCGATCATATACCAGGGTACGGTTGAATGATCAAAAATGTTATTCTCGATCGTACACCGGGTGCAACGCCGGCGGTACGTACGCACACAGCGGGAATAGACGATGTTTTTTACATATTTTGTTACAAAAAGCACTGGAATGACATTGAAGATTTGTTCATAAAGGTGATAAACAAATAGGCGGACTAATAAACTAATAGAAATAAAAGAAATAATCACAAGAATCAAAAAAATAACTAAACGTTAAAATACTAACCCCCTTATAAATTAAATAACTCAGGTAATGTTTCATATAAAAATAATTTATTTAGCTCACTAAGTTTTACTCTCTTGTTGTTGGTGTGAATTAGGACGATCGGGCCTTAGTCGACCACGCGGGCCCAGTGCGTGTTGGTCGACTTCACACACAACCTGCGAGTATCTTCGCAGGCGTATGCAGGTTTCCTCGCGATGTTTTCCTTCACCGTAAGAGCGTCGGATAAACGTACATATGAAATCTAAATTCGAAATCACATTGGTACGTGACAGGTTCGAACCACGACCTTCCGGACAGGAGGTGGCCCTCGCCAATACGCGATCGACGCTCCTTTTCATTGACTACTTTTTAAAAAAAACAGTGTTATCACCTCGGATGGTTTTGGCAGAATAACAGCGTCGTAGGTTGCCTAGGTAACACTAGGTCTCGCCCGCGGCAGTATGCTGAGCTGGAACCCATTCCAGCAGTTTTTTTCTCTTCGTTTACGTTGTGTTTTTTTTAGGTAGTTTAATTCAATATTGGTGTATAACAATTTAATATTCTGAATGTGTCTGGAATAAAGCTTTATCTTATCTAGATGTTATCACAATATTATAGTGAAAAGTAATCAAATGTATAAATTTTCATTAAAATCAGCTCATCCATTAACGAGTTCAGTCAGTAGCCAGAGCTCTAATAACTAGATTATGATGTGCAATTAGATTTAAGGCCTTTTTCTCTTGTAAACTTTTTTTTTATTTTTTTTTAAGGTCGGTGTGAAAAGTTTCTTCGTGTTTTGTAAGTATAAGTATAAATTTTGTAATCTAATCTCTTTGCTTGTATTATCGTACCTGACTTGGTTATATTGTTATTGTTGTTCTATGGTTATAGTAAAATTAAAAATGTAAACATTCGAAATTTTAATTAAACTTTTAAAGAAAACCGCCATTTTTCAATTATTCTTATTTCTTTCTAGCTATTAATATTAAATTTTGAAATTTTATTCAAAAAAGGCGAAAATGCAACACAAGCCGCGAATTAAATTTGTGCTGTTTATGGACTTAGTGCAGTATCAGTCAGTAGCACAAACTTGGTTCAAGCGTTTCCAGCCTGGAAATTTTAACGTTCATGATGCAGCTCGCTCTGGTCGCCCTGTTTAAATTTGCATACAAAATAGGAAGAACCTTTTTCCCCGACCTAATATTATGATAAATAAACGAGTTTCGGCAAAGTAAACTCGTATTTCACAATTTTCTTATACATGTAGTTGCTATTAATAGATATAAAGCCCCTTTGGCGTGCATGCGTAACGAAAATCACAACAAATTTTTCTTCGTTCATAAACTAATTACTAACTTTTCCCGCGGTTTCGCCCGCGTGAACATCGTTTTATGACTGTATTTGAGGGTGAGTGGTGCGCGAGGCGCAGCGGCTCACGAGCGTGGACATTACTTTTCTCCAGACCCCAATCCAGATCGGACTATTCTGATTAGCAGTCTATGTCACTTGCCACCCCCTCAATAATTCTATAAAAAAACCTGTCCAGTCATTGCTCCGTTGCGACGCCGATGTGCGCGAGCGTGGAAATAAATTTTCCTCAGATCCCTCGGTAACTATGTCAGGATATGCTAAATTATGTCATCCTCGACCATCTCTGTTCAAAAAATAACAACAATCTGTTCTGTTTAGATGTTAAAGAAATGATTAACCAAAAAAAAGAGTATATTTTCAGTTCCCTCAGGAACTGCATAGGACTATGCTATTTCCACGGGATAAAAAGTGGCCTATGTCCTTCCTCGTGACACAGGCTACCTTCATGCTAAATTTCATCAAAATTGATCAAGGTGTTGAAGCGTGTAAAGGTAACAAACAAACACATTTTCACGTCCTTACTAATATTATAAACGCGAAAGTTTGTATATATGGATGTTTGTTACTCTTTCACGCCACAAAACATAAACGGATCTGGATGAAATTTGGTAGGTAGACAGATTAGGACCTGGATTAACATATAGGCTCGCGACCGACAGTCATAGAAACTATGTTCACGCAAGCGAAGCAGCTGGCAAAAGCTAGTTTACAATATTAGTAAGGATATAAATCTCCTATGCATTTGTAATGAACCGATTAAGAAGTAGTTTTAATGTACCAACTCTGAAGTACATACACCATTGATAACTCGTTAAATTAAACTTTTTACCTGTTACTGAATTACTAAATGACGTTGTTAATAATATCTTTTAATAAACAAATTGGCGACTAGCATCAAATTTCCGTATAATACGTCGGCCTATTAATACTCAACAATCTGAACACATTTGGAAACACGTAAGTGGTGTTGAACCCTATCATGCCGTACGTAAAGTACTTATAACACAACTCGACAATAATCTTATTTTTATTATCGAGGCTGTTGACCGAGTCCCTGAGCTCGTTCTTGTCCTTCCCCAGTAAAGCGCAAACAAAGGCGTAAGAAACTGATTTGGCGATGGCCCTGGTGGCTAGGACACCGCAGAAGCCAAAGATGGTCCTCAGGATGGTGCAGCCGAGCATCTCCGTAGATGGCCAGATGATCTGATAAGGGGGGCTGGTGGAGCTGGCCACCATGTTTCCGAGCTGATAGTTGGTCCAGGAGCCGGCGAGGATACCGGCGCACACGCTGACTATCATTGTGGTGTCGCCTCTATATAAAAAAGGAGTTAATTAAATAAACACACAATTAACCATGCTATCTCTAAGGGATACGTAGAAGAACCAACGTGACCGATATAGCTTACAGAATCGCTAAAATTAAGTGGAAGTGGAAGGGCACACGGCCGATTGGGTAATAAAGTTCTTAAGTGGCCACCGCGCACCGGCAGACGTAGCGTAGGAAGGCTTCCCACTTAATGGGTCGACGACCTGGTTAAGGCCGCGGGAAGCCGCTGGATGCCAGCAGCGCAGGGCCGGTAGTTGGGGAAATCCTGGGGGGGGCGGCTTTTGTCTAGCAGTTGCTGTCTTTCGGCTGATATGATGATGATTCAAGGGATAAACGGCGGTTGTCTGGCGTTGCACTTAGCATCACCCGCGGTCACGTTTAGGACATGTAGATTTACACCTAGGACGTGTGCAACGCGAACTTCATAACCACCTAGTAGCAGATGTCCAGGTTTTCTCAGGATGTTTTCCTTCATCGTCAAAGCAACGCGTAAGTTTCGAAACACACAGTGGAACACTACCCGTCCCCGGCATTGAACCTTAGACCCCAAGTAAGGAGTATGTAGTCGTTACCGTTGAGTCACTGACGCTTTTTACCCGGCAGCTCAAAAAGGGGGAGTACTTCATAACCACATACTAGCAGATGTGCAGGTTTTCTCAGGATGTTTTCCTTTATCGTCAAAGTAACGCGTAAGTTTCGAAACACACAGTGGAACACTACCCGTCCCCGGCATTAAACCTTAGACCCCATGTAAGGAGGATGTAGTAGTTACCGTTGAACCACGGACGCTTTTTTACGCGGCTGCACAAAAAGGAGGTTAATGTTCTTTGGTAAAAATGTATATGCAAAGATAATTAGAAATTAACACTTCCACACGAAAAGAAGCTGTTGTTTTTCTAATTACTAAAAGAACAGGCCAAGTGCGAGTCGTACTCACACACCGAGGGCTCTATACCACCACACTTCTGAATAAGGAACTTTAAAAACAGCAATGAGTACAACAATTAAATCTATTAATTTCAATCAAAAGACAAGAGCGACACAAAAATATTTTCAATTTAGTTCGGAATCCTTAGCGCGACTATGACTCAGGACATTTTTCTCTAGGACATTTTTTAAAACACAATTGATAAGCCCTTGGCATCATCTGACCTGATGGTAAGTGACGATGATGGCGAAGATGGATGCGGGCTTATCAAGATTTCTCAATGCAATGGGGATCGGCCTATCTATCTTCAAGCCAGAACACAACAATGCTGTTAACACTGATGCTTGGCGACAATACTTGGAAAAGATGGTGGTAGCTAGCCAGGAAAACTGCGCTACCACCAACTAAACCGAGTCTTACAAAGTTGACCCCGCCGGGAATCGAACCCGCGACCTCCTGGTGCAAAGCGAATGGACTAACCATTATGCCACGGAGGCGGTTAAAACTTGTATGAAGGAGGGAGCTTATTTTTAACTATCCTCCATACACATACGTTCTGTGAAAATTTCAACTGGATAACTATTACGGTTGCCGTTTAAAGGCGCTTTTTCCCAGTCATCACCACTGGTTTTGTCTCCACTGGTGACGACTGGGAAAATAATCGGACAGACGGACAGTGTAGGCAAAGTATATATATATATATATATATATATATATATATATATATATATATATATATTAGTTCTAGCATACAGTATGGACACTCCCTGCCACCAGATTGATACAGATTGGTTACAGTTTGGTTGTCGAACGTATAGAATTTCGCTGCCATTTTGTTTTTCAGTCATTCCTTGAAATGTCATTTCTGGCCCGTTGTTTATACACCTTATGGTGTCCAGGGTGTGGTGTAGGGTTAATAATAGGGCTTCGTCGAAGTAACTATTTAGTAATCTGTGCCCTAAGGGTAAAGTAACAGTACAAAAGTTAAATGTAGGTAAAGTACATAATAACTATATTTACCTAACTTTTGTTACCTACTTCGCCGCTCGACAGTCAACACTGAGTGGGTGTGGTCTGTGTTATCAGAAGAACATACGAGTTACGCAGTGTTTGTGTTATTTTTAAATGTTCGAGATAATCCACCCTAGGTTTTTTGAGGTCATAAGTGTCGGACTCTTCGAGAACGAATTAATAAGTATTTTAAGGAGCCATTGACTTTAGCATGAAATCGCGTAGCAATTCGCACTGCTGTGATGGCTGTGGCCAGGCCCCTAGCCCTTTTTGCGGGACGCGCTGTATTTGTTGCAGTAGTGGTAACGAACTTCATGCCGTTTGTTGCCCGTGGTCCTAATGGTATGACCATGGGCAATTTTTTTTGTCCATCGTTCTATCAGTAGGACTGTAACAAAAACATCATTTTTTGTATGGGCATTGGGCAATGGTCCTACTAACAGTGAAGACGAAATCGCCGACAGTTCATTTAATGGCAGCCCCCGACGGATTTTCTTGGGTTTTTTATTAAGTTCATAGGAAGTTGAATATTTTATTGCCATATCTACATCTTCGGGAACCAAATAGGTACGTAGGGAAGTGCTATGAAAACTGATACTCTGTTGTTCATATGTCCGACACTGCGAGAGATCAAATCTTCTTATAAAAGCTTTTTACGTTTATTATCACTAGTTACAGAAATTATTTAAGTCGGGGTTTTAAATTATTTTATCCTTTTCCAATTTAATTTTAAACGTCGCGGGTTTTTTCAAAATTTCTAATTTTGCTTTTTATTTCAAACTTTTTAAAGAGCATAGGTACATACATACATTATAAAAAAATATATATTTTATTTTAATAGATATATTAATATAAAATTGGAACAAGTATTTACATTTAAACTTTGCCTTTTAACTGTCGAGGGTTTGTTCAAAATTTTAAGTTTGCTTTTTATTTCAAACTTTTTAAAGAGCATAGGTACATACATTATACAAAATCGATATAGTCTATTTTAATATATCAAAATATAATTTTAATACGCATTTACAACTAAACTTTGCCGGGGGTTTTGTTGTAACTCAACTCGATATCATTAAGCAGAATAATAAATGACGGCTAAAAAGACATTTTCAACTAAAGTAAGAAAAAAATGACTTAACTCTGTTTGTTTCGCTTTACACCTAAACGATTTCAAACAAATTGTCGGTAAGATTTCACATAGTCAAGTGTATTTATCATACACGTTAGTAAATATCGACAACCACTGTGCATACTCCACATTGGGCAATGTAGGAAAATACTTTCCCCACTACACAATGCTAACTTGATTACAAATCAAAAAAAAAGTTTTTAAGAACCTTAAATTCACTAATCAACCACAAGCCCTTTACTGAATACCGCATCAAAATCTGAATAGATATTATTGCAGCGCCACCTACTACCGCAACACCTATTTAACAATCCTCACTAATCAACCACAAACCAATTATTGAAAACCGCATCCAAATCGGACTACTAGTTTTGGTTTTGCACAAAGAATATTAACTGCAGCGCCTCCTGGTGGATTTTTTATCGTAACACATATATAAGAACATGCATCAATCAAATCCAAACCCATCACTGAAAACCGCATCCAAATTGTACTAGTAGTTTTGGAGATAAATAGCAACATTGGATTGTACAGCCAAATGTTTACTGCAGAGACCCCTGGTGAGTTGTCACTGTAACACCTATCTAAGAATATGCACCAATAAATCCAGAACCCATCACTGAAAACCGCATCAAAATCGGAATAGTAGTTTTGGAGATAAATGGTGTTTGGAGATAAATGGTGACATTGGTTTTTATAAAAATACTAGCTTTTGCCCGCGGATTCGCCCGCGTGGACATCGTTTTTATGACTGTCTTAGAGGGAGCGCGGTGAAACATACATTTTATCCAGATCCCTCGGGAACTATGTCAGGATATGCTTAATAGTAAATCATGTCATTTCCCACCCCCTCAACCATCTCTGTGCAAATAATCACACAATCCATTGATCCGTTGTAATTTAAAAAAATTAACCAAAAAATAGTATATTTATTAGTAGACATAGTTTTAATGACTGTCTATAAGGGTGATTAGTAAATTATGTCGTTTCCCACCTACTCAACCATCTCAGTGCAAAAAATCACATTAATCGAGTATTTTTTTAGTTCCCTCAGGAACTGCAACAGATTATGCTATTTTCTCGGGATAAAAAGTAGCCTATGTCCTTCCCCGTGACACAGGCTACCTACATGCCAAATTTCATAAATATTGGTCAAGGCGTTGAAGCGTGAAAAGGTTACAAACAAACAAACACATTTTCACATTTATTATATTAGTAAGGATTTACTGCAGCGCCGCCTGGTGAGTTTTCATCGTAACTCATATATAAAAACATGCACCAATCAAATCCAAACCCATCACTGAAAACCGCATCCAAATTGTACAAGTAGTTTTGGAGATAAATAGCAACATTGGATTGTTCAAACAAACTGTTTACTGCAGCGCCCCCTGGTGAGTTGTCACTGTAACACCTATCTAAGAACATGCACCATTTAAACCAGAACCCATCACTGAAAACTTCATCAAAATCGGATTAGTAGTTTTAGAGATAAATGCGGACATTGGTTTTTATAAAAAATGTTTACTGCAGCGCCCCCTGGTGAGCTGTCACCGTAACACCTATCTAAGAACATGCACCCATCAAATCCGAACACATAACTGAAAACCACATCAAAATCGGACTAGTAGTTTAGGAGAAATTGGCAACATTCTTTTGCACAAACAGCCTCTCACCCCAAACGCATATACCGTCTCCGTTCCGTCGCGGGTAAAAAACAATATTACGAAACTTTACTACGTGTTACTACAACTCTACAAGGTTTTCCCCATATCCTGTCAACAGGAATAAGTTTCCTCAAGACAATCGATCTCCATAAAACTTCAACTTCGATTACGCATACCAAAATGCCCATTTGTTATCACCAGAACAAATAACCTACCACAACATTACGAAACTTTACTACATGTTACTACAACTCTGCCCTGTCAACAGGAAAATAACAAACACACGCCCACTTTATTTATTTTTTGGGTATTTACCCAACATGTTTATCTTGATTCACTACGTAAAATATGATGTAAGCAATAGGAAATCTTTCTGACCCGCCGTCGGTTTAGTGGTCGGTGCTCCTGGCTGCTGGGCCGAATTTTAGGGGAAACATTCGTGAGGAACAGGTTTGTTTGCTCTGTGTCATTATTTCTCTGCCCTGTTTTTTTTGTATTTGGGATCGGCGCAACCTTTTTCTTCTACTATCTGTAGTCATCTCACATTCTTACTTGGATCCGTTGGTGCAGTGGCAGCTGCCTGCTGGACCAAAAGTCGTGGTTTCGGTCCCCACCCAGGGGAAACATTCGTGTGACGAAAAGGTTTGTTTGCTCTGTGACATTATTGCTCTGCCCTGTTTTTTTTTTGTATTTGGGGTCGGCGCAACCTTTAGTAGTCATCTCACATTCTTATTTGGATCCGTTGGTGCAGTGGCAGCTGCCTGCTGGACTGAAAGTCGTGGCTTCGGTCCCCATCCAGGGGAAACATTCGTGTGGGGAACAGGTTTGTTTGCTCTGTGTCATTATTTCTCCGCCCTGTTTTTTCAACCGACTTCAAAAAGGAGGAGGTTATCAATTCGACTGTTTGTTTTTTTCGCTTCGGCCGCCACCGCAACCATGTTTCGTAACCAGCTTTCGTAACAAAGGAAGAATTTTCCTTCTTTGTTGGCAACTAGTTGCGTTAGAAGAATATTTGCTTAATTGTTATGAGTACTCTCATTTTCCACCTTACTCAGCTATTTCCCTTATCGTTTTTTTTGGTCAAGTACTCTCATTTTCCACCTTACTCAGCTATTTCCCTTATCGTTTTTTTTTTGGTCACGTAAATAGTTTTTCAGGCGCTTTAAGTACATAACGCAACCACTTTGCGCAGGCAGACGGACATATTTAACATCAGAGGGTTGCCGTTTATCCTCTCAACCTAAGTTTATCCATTTCCATTATCGTTACCAAAATCATTACCTCCTAGTATATTTTATTTAACATTGTATGTGTATTATCTGGTATTATCTGTAACATTCTATGTCTATGTAGGTACATCGTCCTACAGTTTAAAGAGGTATAAACTACAAAAAGACTAAGCGGACATGGTGTGAGTTCATATTGCTAATGCAATAATTTTCCTATAAAATTAAAATTATTCATTGGCAATTTCGTAGTATGAATTTTTCAATCTGGTTGCGTATACTAAGAATGAAAAACATCTTGTCGCAACTATACTGTTAAAAATATTCTTGGTTGGCAACTGGTTGTGTATTAATGTAAAATATTCTTCATTCACAACCAGTTGCCAACAAAGGAGGAAAATTCTTCCTTCGCAACTGGTTGCGAAACATGGTTTAGTACTAATATATATACTGTGACATGGTTGCGGTGACGGCCGAAGGGGTTTTTTTTGTATGTTTGTTACGCGATATCTCCACCGATTGTGAACCGATTTTCAAAATTCTTTTTTTATTGGAAAGAGTATACTCCCGAGAGGGTCCCATTGCCACCAAGTCAGGATCTGATGATGGGATCCCAGGGAAATCGAGGGAAACCTAAAATTTTATAGGCACATTTTACGTGTTACTTGTGTTTTTTAAAATAATGAAAGTATTTTAAGATAAGATAAGATAACATTTATTCGACAAAAATACACACAGAAAACAAAAAAATAACACAAAGAAAAAGTAGAAAAATATGAGTAGGCTACAGTTGTGAACATGCTATGTGCACTTTGCCGAACCGGCCCCGACTCAGCATAATGCTGCAAGCAGGGAGACTTACCTACTGCGCTGTTATTCTGCCGGTGCCGAGAGGAATCGTCGCGTGCGCCATCGCAGAGCAAATCATAAAACAAAACGTAAAAACAAAAAAAACATAATAATCAGAAGATAACAACAATTGCCAGAAAAATTATCAACTTATAAAGAAATAAATATTAAGCACTACTTACTTATTTTAATGAAAAAAATTATGTTTCCGCTAATCAGTTAGGGGGAGTTAGATACAGAATAGGTACGGAACTTAGTCCAAGGGATTTTTGCTTGGTTAGAAGAAACTCTCGATATTTAAGTTTAAAAGCAAGTTTAGATGTGAGGTTACGTATCGGTGGAGGAAGATCATTCCAAAATTTGGACGCTGCATACCTAAAACTACCCCTAAATGCAGTGGTTTTGTGATGGGGTCCGACAATTTGCCAAGAAATCGTTCTAGTAGAATAGTGACAGTTGGAATAACGCCAAGTAAGTTTACTAAACAAGTAAGCTGGTTTTTTTAGTTTTAATAATGTCAAACAGTAAAGAAGAATTATAAAGTTTTAACCGTTCCTCCATTTTTAGAATATTGGATCCATCCAAATATGGTGTCACGTGAGTCCTAAAAGGGATAGCAAAACAAAAACGTGCACAGGCATTTGTACTTGACGGAGTGACCGTTTAAGTAAACAAGGACCGTAAACCGTTAATTTGAACCACGTATTATTAAACCGAATTAAATGATTGATAATATTATATACGTACCTGTAACCTTCAAATGTTCCTCATGTGTGGGAGCAACTCTTCCCTAAAAAATATTTGCCGACACTACATTCATTGCGGCAACATTTCATGAAATATTTTCCAAAGCCTTTGCTGGAACCACTTTCCCCCAGAAATGTTTGCCCAAAGGTACTTGAGATTAGGTTATAATAGGTATGTCACCGTAAAATTGTAAAAACCGTTAGATTATAATCTAACTGGATCTATCTGATTGTGAACCGTAACATACTGCTTACAATTTCACTAGTGTCATAAAACTAAGCGAAGTGAATAACATTTAAATAAATAAGCGAGCGATGTTAGGTTTGGTCAGGTTTGATTGATTTAACAGTCAAAGAGCTTCGCAGGCTCCCCTCTCCGGGTAGCAGAATGCTTCGCAGAAGAAGAAATAGCCAAGAATGGACCGTGAAATAGACGATTGACAATTTACCGTCATATTATAATCTAACTGAATTTAGTCACAGTACTAATATTTAAACTTTGATTTAGTGTAAGTAAGATTGTACTCGTAATATAAATATCCCGGCGACATATATAACGTAATATGCCTGCCACACGTAGGACCGATGACCTGGTGAAGGTCGCGGGAAACCGCTGGATGCGGGCAGCGCAGAACCGGTCATCGTGGAAATCCTCGGGGAGGCTTTTGTCCAGCAGTGGACGCGCTTCGGCTGATGTGAAGAACGTAATAAGCATGTAAATGTGACTACGTTTGTTTAATGCATATTTTTTTTAATATATCGCCATATTTTCTGAATTCGTATGGCACAATATAAACAACTTTTCAATTTTAAATAAAAAAAAACAAGTGCCTTCAATGAAAATACAGCTGAACTCTGATTATGTTTGGTGGAATCTCCTTAGAATAGTCGTCGGGGTCATCGAAGATATAAAAACTGAAATCATGTAGTTACTACTTAAAAATATTTATGCTATTTCATGCATTAAACGATGCAGATTTTATATCTATCTTCAGCCGAATTGCAATCCGGCTGAACGCCGTTGAATAATCCGGCGTTATTCAGCGCTCTTTTATGCAAAACGGCGAATTCAACAATACGGCTTGCTTCCACATTATAATTCATATCAGCCGACGGACGTCCGAATTGCAATCCGGCTGAACGCCGTTGAATAATCCGGCGTTATTCAGCGCTCTTTTATGCAAAACGGCGAATTCAACAATACTGCTTGCTTCCACATTATAATTCATATCAGCCGACGGACGTCCACTGGTGGACATAGGCCTCCCCCAAGGATTTCCATGACGACCGGTTCTGCGCTGCCCGCATCCAGCGGCTTCTCGCGATCTTCACCAGGTCTTCGGTCCACCGATTGGGAGCTCTACATACGCTACGTTTTCCTGTGCGCGGTCGTCACTCGAGAACTTTACTGCCCCAACGGCCATCTGTTCTACGAGTAATGTGCCCCGCCCACTGCCACTTAAGTTTAGCAATTCTGAGAGCTATGCCGGTTACTTTGGTTCTCCTACGGATCTCCTCGTTTCTGCTTCGATCACGCAGAGAAACTCCGAGCATAGCACGCTCTATTGCACTTTGGGTGACCTTGAGCCTTCTCATGGGGCCCATAGTAAGCGACAATGTCTTAGTTCCATATGTCATCACGGGCAACACACACTGGTCGAAGACCTTGGTCTTAAGATACTGCGGTATCTGGGACGTAAAGATAATGCGAAGCTTCCCGAACGCTGCCCAACTGCGGTATCTGGGACGAAAAGATAATGCGAAGCTTCCCGAACGCTGCCCAGCCGAGTTGGATTCGACTTTTGATCTCTTTCTCGAAGTTGGACCTACCTAACTGGACTGTTTGTCCCAGGTACAGATATTCAGCAACAACTTCGAGCGTAGAGCCTCCAACCTTCAGAGGAGTAGGTATGACACGGACGTTTGACATAATTTTCGTCTTGTCCATGTTCATTCTAAGACCTACTTGTTGAGAGGCTCTACTGACATTATACAATTATTTATAAAAAAAAGTATTGTTCGTCAAATTATTTTAAAAACTTTTTGCTTATTTTGTTATGAATGACAAAATTTTTCCTGTTAAATTTACATTGTTTTCAATGAATACTTATGTAGCTTTAAGTAATAAGTATTTAAAGAGGAAATCTTTAGCATAATATAAATAAAAAACAAAATAATGTGCAAATAACATTTTATATTCATGGCAGTTGGTATGTATGTATCACAAAATTAAAATTTATCAAATACTTAGTTATCTGCAACAACCGCTTACAGAAATTTTACATTTTTATAATTAAATCTATTTAAATTTAATAGGTAAGTATTAGATAATGTTCGACATGGAGATTTGTGAAAGACGTAACATTACTTGTAAATAGCCTACGAAAGGCTCATCGAGGACAACCAAGCGACTTGCGATCAAGCATGCATATTTGCGATTTGAGCATTGTGTATGACATGTGATTAATATCTCAAGGCGTAAACCGTTTGGGATACGCGATAATAATGAAACCTAATATTGCATCTAGCTAGTTTAGTATCTCTAATAAAATAGTTTTCCATGCAAATAATAATTCTAATTTTCGAAAATATATTGTCCGATAGTTACGAACATGTACACGAAGTTGTAGTGTAAGTGTACTATTTAGATTTTCAAAACACTTCATTTAAAGGAGTAAAGCGTGTTTTTCTCGAATGGTGCCCTACTTAGCTCTTGTAATAACAAAAATACATTTTTTTTCTCTTTTAATTCCCGCTCGTACATCCTGTTGCAAGCAGTGTGTAATCGCAACTTATTTCCACATCGTACACCCACCACCGAGTTCAGGTTTACTTCGACACGGGAGTACAATCGAGAAATTAATAATAGGAAACGCTAAATACGGTAAAAAAAACCGACTTCCAGCGCAACAACTTAGTAACATTTTTTCATTACTATTTTTGGTTGTTGTTAATTTTTAAAAAAAGTACTAAGTACACCGATTTTAATAAAATCTTGAGAGCATACCCTATTGAATAAATAAAAAAATCATGAATATCGGTTTACAATCTGCGAAGATATCGTGTAACAAACACACAAAAAAAACATACAGTCGAATTGAGAACTGAGGTCCGGATGTAAGTTCAAAAATGTTATTCGTCATCGTAAACCGGGGTCGGGTGTATGATCGAAACGAAAATGTTGTTCTCAAACGTTCATATAGTTTAGGGTGTATGGTCAAAAATTGTATATTAGGTAGACCTGGGTCAGAGTGTATGATCGAAAAAGTTATTCTCGATCATAAACCGGGGTCCAGGTGACTGATCGAAAATGTTATTATCTTTCACATACCGGGGTCCGGTTAAATTATCAAAAATGTTATTCTCGATCACATACCGAGGTCCGGTTGAATCATCAAAAATTTTACTCTCAATCACATACCGGGGTCCGGTTAAATGATTCTCGATCACATACCGAGGTCCGGTTGAATCATCAAAAATTTTATTCTCAATCACATACCGGGGTCCGGTTAAATGATCAAAAATGTTATTCTCGATCACATACCGAGGTCCGGTTGAATCATCAAAAATTTTATTCTCAATTACATACCGGGGTCCGGTTAAATGATCAAAAATGTTATTCTCGATCACATACCCAGGTCCGGTTGAATCATCAAAAATTTTATTCTCAATCACATACCGGGGTCCGGTTGAATGATTAAAAATGTTATTCTCGATTATATACCGGGGTCCGGTTGAATGATTAAAAATGTTATTCTCGATCGTACACCGGGTGCAACGCCGGCGGTAGGTACGCACACAGCGGGAATAGACGATGTTTTTTACATATTTTGTTACAAAAAGCACTGGAATGACATTGAAGATTTGTTCATAAAGGTAATAAACAAATAGGCGGACTAATAAACTAATAGAACAATAAAAGAAATAATCACAAGAATCAAAAAATAACTAAACGTTAAAATACTAACCCCCTTATAAATTAAATAACTCAGGTAATGTTTCATATAAAAATAATTTATTTAGCCCACTAAGTTTTACTCTCTTGTTGTTGGTGTGAATTAGGACGATCGGGCCTTAGTCGACTACGCGGGCCCAGTGCGTGTTGGTCGACTTCACACACAACCTGCGAGTTTCTTCGCAGGCGTATGCAGGTTTCCTCACGATGTTTTCCTTCACCGTAAGAGCGTCGGATAAACGTACATATGAAATCTAAATTCGAAATCACATTGGTACGTGACAGGTTCGAACCACGACCTTCCGGACAGGAGGTGGCCCTCGCCATTACGCCATCGACGCTCCTTTTCATTGACTACTTTAAAAAAAAAAAAAACAGTGTTATCACCTCGGATGGTTTTGGCAGAATAACAGCGTCGTAGGTTGCCTAGGTAACACTAGGTCTCGCCCGCGGCAGTATGCTGAGCTGGAACCCATTCCAGCAGTTTTTTTCTCTTCGTTTACGTTGTGTTTTTTTTAGGTAGTTTAATTCAATATTGGTGTATAACAATTTAATATTCTGAATGTATCTGGAATAAAGCTTTATCTTATCTAGATGTTATCACAATATTATAGTGAAAAGTAATCAAATGTATAAATTTTCATTAAAATCAGCTCATCCATTAACGAGTTCAGTCAGTAGCCAGAGCTCTAATAAATAGATTATGATGTGCAATTAGATTTAAGGTCTTTTTCTCTTGTAAACCTTTTTTTTTATTTTTTTTAAGGTCGGTGTGAAAAGTTTCTTCGTGTTTTGTAAGTATAAGTATAAATTTGTAATATAATCTCTTTGCTTGTATTATCTGTACCTGACTTGGTTATATTGTTATTGTTGTTCTATGGTTATAGTAAAATTAAAAATGTAAACATTCGAAATTTTAATTAATTTTTTAAAGAAAACCGCCATTTTTCAATTATTCTTATTTCTTTCAAGCTATTAATATTAAATTTTGAAATTTTATTCAAAAAAGGCGAAAATGCAACACAAGCCGCGAATTAAATTTGTGCTGTTTATGGACTTAGTGCAGTATCAGTCAGTAGCACAAACTTGGTTCAAGCGTTTCCAGCCTGGAAATTTTAACGTTCATGATGCAGCTCGCTCTGGTCGCCCTGTTTGAATTTGCATACAAAATAGGAAGAACCTTTTTCCCCGACCTAATATTATGGTAAACGAGTTTCGGCAAAACCATAAACTCTTATTTCACATTTCCTTACAAATGTAGTTACTATTAATAGATATAAAGCCCCTTTGGCGTGCATGCGTAACGAAAATCACAAAAAAATTTTCTTCGTTCATAAACTAATTACTAGCTTTTTCCCGCGGTTTCGCCCGCGTGAACATCGTTTTATGACTGTCTGAGGGTGAGTGGTGCCCGAGCCGCAGCGGCCCCCGAGCGTGGACATGAGTTTTCTCCAGACCGCAATTCCAGATCGGGCTATTCTAATTAGCCCCTCAATAATTCTATACAAAAAAAACATGTCCATCCATTGCTCCGTTGCGACGCTGACGTGCGCGAGCGTGGAAATAAATTTTCCTCAGATCCCTCGTGAACTATGTCAGGATATGCTAAATTATGTCATCCTCGACCATCTTTGTTCAAAAAATAACAACAATCTGTTCTGTTTAGATGTTAAAGAAATGATTAACCAAAAAAAGAGTATTTTTTCAGTTTCCTCAGGAACTGCATAGGACTATTCTATTTCCACGGGATAAAAAGTAGCCTATGTCCTTCCTCGTGACACAGGCTACCTTCATGCTAAATTTCATCAAAATTGATCAAGGTGTTGAAGAGTGTAAAGGTAACAAACAAACACATTTTCACATCCTTACTAATATTATATACGCGAAAGTTTGTATATATGGATGTTTGTTACTCTTTCACGCCACAAAATATAAACAGATCTGGATGAAATTTGGTAGGTAGACAGATTAGGACCTGGATTAACATACAGGCTCGCGACCGACGGTCATAAAAACTATGTTCACGCAAGCGAAGCAGCTGGCAAAAGCTAGTTTACAATAATAGTAAGTATATAAATCTCCTATGCATTTGTAATGAACCGATTAAGTTGTGGTTTTGATGTACCAACTCGGAAGTACATACACCATTGATAACTCGTTAACACGTCGATATTTTCATATCAAACTTTTTACCTGTTAATGACTTACTAAATGAAGTTGTTAATAATGTGTTTTAATAAACAAATTGGCGACTAGCATCAAATTTCCGTATAATACGTCGGCCTATTAATACTCAACAATCTGAACACATTTGGAAAAACGTAAGTGGTGTTGAACCCTATCATGCCGTACGTAAAGTACTTATAACACAATTCGACAATAATCTTGTTTTTATTATCGAGGCTGTTGACCGAGTCCCTGAGCTCGTTCTTGTCCTTCCCCAGTAAAGCGCAAACAAAGGCGTAAGAAACTGATTTGGCGATGGCCCTGGTGGCTAGGACTCCGCAGAAGCCAAGGATGGTCCTCAGGATGGTGCAGCCGAGCATCTCCGTAGATGGCCAGATGATCTGGTAAGGGGGGCTGGTGGAGCTGGCCACCATGTTCCCGAGCTGATAGTTGGTCCAGGAGCCGGCGAGGATACCGGCGCACACGCTGACTATCATTGTGGTGTCGCCTCTATATAAAAAAGGAGTTAATTAAATAAACACACAATTAACCATGCTATCTCTAAGGGATACGTAGAAGAACCAACGTGACCGACATAGCTTACAGAATCGCTAAAATTAAGTGGAAGTGGAAGGGCACACGGCCGATTGGGTAACAAAGTTCTTAAGTGGCCACCGCGCACCGGCAGACGTAGCGTAGGAAGGCTTCCCATTTAATGGGTCGACGACCTGGTTAAGGCCGCGGGAAGCCGCTGGATGCCAGCAGCGCAGGGCCAGTAGTTGGGGAAATCCTGGGGGGGCGGCTTTTGTCTAGCAGTTGCTGTATTTCGGCTGATATGATGATGATTCAAGGGATAAACGGTGGTTGTCGGCGTTGCACTTAGCATCACCCGCGGTCACGTTTAGGACATTTAGATTTACACCTAGGACGTGTGCAACGCGAACTTCATAACCTCCTAGTAGCAGATGTCCAGGTTTTCTCAGGATGTTTTCCTTCATCGTCAAAGCAACGCGTAAGTTTCGAAACACACAGTGGAACACTACCCGTCCCCGGCATAGAACCTTAGACCCCAAGTAAGGAGTATGTAGTCGTTACCGTTGAGTCACTGACGCTTTTTTACCCGGCAGCTCAAAAAGGGGGAGTACTTCATAACCACCTAGTAGCAGATGTGCAGGTTTTCTCAGGATGTTTTCCTTCATCGTCAAAGCAACGCGTAAGTTTCGAAACACACAGTGGAACACTACCCGTCCCCAGCATTGAACCTTAGACCCCATGTAAGGAGGATGTAGTCGTTACCGTTAAGCCACGGACGCTTTTTTACGCGGCTTCACAAAAAGGAGGTTAATGTTCTTTGGTAAAAATGTATATGCAAAGATAATTAGAAATTAACACTTCCACACGAAAAGAAGCTGTTGTTTTTCTAATTACTAAAAGAACAGGCCAAGTGCGAGTCGTACTCGCACACCGAGGGCTCTATACCACCACACTTCTGAATAAGGAACTTTAAAAACAGCAATGAGTACAACAATTAAATCTATTAATTTCAATCAAAAGACAAGAGCGACACAAAAATATTTTCAATTTAGTTCGGAATCCTTAGCGCGACTATGACTCAGGACATTTTTCTCTAGGACATTTTTTAAAACACAATTGATAAGCCCTTGGCATCATCTGACCTGATGGTAAGTGACGATGATGGCGAAGATGGATGCGGGCTTATCAAGATTTCTCAATGCAATGGGGATCGGCCTATCTATCTTCAAGCCAGAACACAACAATGCTGTTAACACTGATGCTTGGCGACAATACTTGGAAAAGATGGTGGTAGCTAGCCAGGAAAACTGCGCTACCACCAACTAAACCGAGTCTTACAAAGTTGACCCCGCCGGGAATCGAACCCGCGACCTCCTGGTGCAAAGCGAATGGACTAACCATTATGCCACGGAGGCGGTTAAAACTTGTATGAAGGAGGGAGCTTATTTTTAACTATCCTCCATACACATACGTTCTGTGAAAATTTCAACTGGATAACTATTACGGTTGCCGTTTAAAGGCGCTTTTTCCCAGTCATCACCACTGGTTTTGTCTCCACTGGTGACGAATGGGAAAATAATCGGACAGACGGACAGTGTAGGCAAAGTATATATATATATATATTAGTTCTAGCATACAGTATGGACACTCCCTGCCACCAGATTGATACAGATTGGTTACAGTTTGGTTGTCGAACGTATAGAATTTCGCTGCCATTTTGTTTTTCAGTCATTCCTTGAAATGTCATTTCTGGCCCGTTGTTTATACACCTTATGGTGTCCAGGGTGTGGTGTAGGGTTAATAATAGGGCTTCGTCGAAGTAACTATTTAGTAATCTGTGCCCTAAGGGTAAAGTAACAGTACAAAAGTTAAATGTAGGTAAAGTACATAATAACTATATTTACCTAACTTTTGTTACCTACTTCGCCGCTCGACAGTCAACACTGAGTGGGTGTGGTCTGTGTTATCAGAAGAACATACGAGTTACGCAGTGTTTGTGTTATTTTTAAATGTTCGAGATAATCCACCCTAGGTTTTTTGAGGTCATAAGTGTCGGACTCTTCGAGAACGAATTAATAAGTATTTTAAGGAGCCATTGACTTAAGCATGAAATCGCGTAGCAATTCGCACTGCTGTGCTGTGATGGCTGTGGCCAGGCACTAGCCCTTTTTGCGGGACGCGCTTTATTTGTTGCAGTAGCAAGTAACTATTTAGTAATCTGTGGCAGTAGTGGTAACGAACTTCATGCCGTTTGTTGCCCGTGGTCCTAATGGTATGACCATGGGCAATTTTTTTTGTCCATCGTTCTATCAGTAGGACTGTAACAAAAACATAATTTTTTGTATGGGCAATGGTCCTACTAACAGTTTTTTTTTTTATTCACAATTGGTAAGCCCTTGGCATCATCTCACCTGATGGTAAGTGACGATGATGCCGAAGATGGAAGCGGGCTTACCAAGATTCTCCAACGCAATGGAGAACTGGCTATCTTATCTTCAAGCCGGAACACATCAATGTTGTCAACACTGATGTTTGGCGGCAAGACTTAGATAAGATGGTAGCTAGCCAGGCTGCTTTGAAAATGCCCTACCACCAACCAAACCTAGTCTTACAAATTGACCCCACCGGGAATCGAACCCGCGACCTCCTGGTGTAAAGCGAATGGGCGTCGACCGTTAAAGAAAACTAAATAAGCTAAACAACTAAATATTTATTAACATTTGGACCACTAAGGTCTGTGACAAAAACATGATTATTTTCTATGGAGAGTGGTCCTACTAACAGTGAAGATGATTGAACATATATCCGTAGCAGCCTGAAGCACCTAAAGTTCAGAAGTCATTGTTTGCATAATCCTACAGAGAAGCCAATATGAACATGAGTTACCTTTATCTTGACTGTACCTGTATATTTTTCTATTTTATAATTGGAGCACCTCCAAACTGAGCCTTTCAGACAATCAATCCCCACCAAAACCTCAACTTCGATTAGGCCTACCAAAATGCCCATTGGTCATCACCAGAACAAATAACCTACCACAATATTACGAAACTTTACTACATGTTACTACAACTCTACAAGGTTTTCCCCATATCCTGCCAACAGGAATAAGTTTCCTCAAGACAATCGATCTCCACAAAACTTCAACTTCGATTACGCATACCAAAATGCCCATTTGTCATCACTAGAACAAAAAACCTACCACAATATTACGAAACTTTACCACAAATTACTAAATAGTTACTTCGTACTTTACTACATGTTACAACAACTCTGCCCTGTCAACAGGAAAATAACAAACACACGCCCACTTTATTTATGTTTTGGGTATTTACCCAACATGTTTATCTTGATTCAATACTACGTAAAATATGATGTAAGCAATAGGAAATCTTTCTGAATCACCCGTCGTCGTCGGTTCAGTGGTCGGTGCTCTTGGCTGCTGGGCCGAATGTTAGGAGAAACATTCGTGTGACGAAAAGGTTTGTTTGCTCTGTGTCATTATTTCTCTGCCCTGTTTTTTTTTTTTGTATTTGGGGTCGGCGCAACCTTTTTCTTCTACTATCTGTAGTCATCTCACATTCTTACTTGGATCCGTTGGTGCAGTGGCAGCTGCCTGCTGGACCGAAAGTCGTGGCTTCGGTCCCCACCCAGGGGACACATTCGTGTGACGAAAAGGTTTGTTTGCTCTGTGACATTATTTATCTGCCCTGATTTTTTTTTGTATTTGGGGTCGGCCCAACCTTTTTCTTCTACTATCTGTAGTCATCTCACATTCTTATTTGGATCCGTTGATGCAGTGGCAGCTGCCTGCTGGACCGAAAGTCGTGGCGTCGGAAAAACATTCGTGTGGGGAACAGGTTTGTTTGCTCTTCTCTGCCCTGTTTTTTCAACCGACTTAAAAAAGGAGGAGGTTATCAATTCGACTGTATGGTTTTTTTGTATGTTTGTTACGCGATATCTCCACCAAAGGTGAACCGATTATCAAAATATTTTTTTTTATTGGAAAGAGTATACTCCTGAGGGGGTCCCATTGCCACCAAGTCAGGATCTGATGATGGGATCCCAGGGAAATCGAGGGAAACCTAAAATTTTATAGGCATATTTTACGTGTTTCTTGTATTTTCTAAAATAATGAAAGTATTTTCGTCTAGTAGTCATCATCTCATGTTGATGAGCTGATGAAGGAAGGTACAACTCCTTAACTTTTAGGAGTCGGAGGATAATTCTTCAAATATTTTACGTAGATACGTAAGTACGTATAGACCGATAGTTGTATTCTTTCAGATTATTCAGTATCTGATGAAACACATGTATTATGTTTTGATGGTTCCTATTGACGAGTGGGTGATCGGGTTTAACGTTATTAGATAAATAGCAATATCACTAAAAATAAATAAAATAAAAGATGACAAAAACCGACCTCAAAATGAAAATCACTCAAAAGCATGAAACATTATGAATACACTCAAATACACGACATTAATCAACAATAACGAAATCACAGGTGTCTACGAATCAAATTAGGGGCCCAAAATTTTTTTGAGGTCGGTGTCAGCAATGCCATCGAATCCAAAACATTTGATACGTTTAAGTAGCTGTGTGCTGGTACCGACCTCAAAAATAAATTTAGGCCCCTAATTCAATTCGTACCCACCTTTGACTTCGTTATTGCTGGTTAATGTCGCGCATTTAAGTACATTAATACTTCTTCATACTTTTGAGCGAATTTCATTCAGAAGTCGGCTTCTAGTTCTTTAAACTATTATTTTTTATTATTAGGGGCCGGCGCAACCTGTTTTTTCTTCTATTCCTACCTATCTGTCACCACGAAAAAGTTTCCTCAAGAAAATCGATCTCCACAAAACTTCAACTTCGATTACGCATACCAAAATGACCATTTGTCATCACTAGAACAAATAACCTACCACAATATTACGAAACTTTACTACATGTTACTACAACTCTGCCCTGTCAACAGGAAAATAAACACACGCCTACTTTATTTATGTTTTGGGTATTTACCCAACATGTTTATCTTGATTCAATACTACGTAAAATATGATGTAAGCAATAGGAAATCTTTCTGAATGACCCGTCGTCGGTTCAGTGGTCGGTGCTCCTGGCTACTGGGCCGAATGTTAGGGGAAACATTCGTGTGACGAAAAGGTTTGTTTGCTCTGTGTCAACAACAAACACACGCCTACTTTTTTTATGTTTTGGGTATTTACCCAACATGTTTATCTCGATTTACGTCAGTAGTACCAAAATCATCCTGCTTTCCTGGAGACATTCCCTCTCAACCACCGGTACTGACAGAATATCAGCGTTGTGGACACAATCCACAACATTATGCTGAGTCAGTGCCGTTTCATTGGCAGTACTTATCGTTCGTCCTGTTTGTGTTTAACTTAGTTTTTTAATTTTGCTTTATTACGTCTTTTATTTTAATCTTGTTCTTTGTGTCAAATGTTTAAACTGTCAATGAATAAATGATTTATCTATCTATCTATCTATCTCTCGTATATCTACCAGATACGCTAAAAACTACCAAGTTTATGATATAACGTCCACACTGACCGACCCTTAGGGTACACAGGGAGGGCCCCTATTCCTGCCAACACCTTTAACAGAGGCGTATTTACCCTATGTCCGGGGAGGCACTTGGCCCGGGGCGGCATGAGGTGAGGGGCGGCTTTTTCAGTTGTTCTTTCGCCAGTAGTAGTGGAAAAAGTTGTAGTTTTTTTAGGGATCCGTTTGGTTCACCGAAAAATAATAAAGCTACCCAAGTGCGACTCGGACTAGCGGTAATAAGGGTAACGAACCACTACAAACATGCAAACAAAAGGTTACAGTAAGGCGACGTTTATCGTGTGGCAGTACGGAACCCTTAGCGCGCAACTCCGACTCGCACTTGGCCGGTTTTTTATTTATTTATTTACACTTATAGTACAAGTTATGGTTTAGGCCGCAGGTGGAGGGTTTTTAAAAATACTTTAATATAAGAAAGTAAGTTTAACAGTAGATAATGTGATTAACAGCTAATTATAAATACTAATTATATGTATAAATTATGTCCAAGCGCTACCGCGATGGTGCGACAGAAAGGCAGCGGGTCTCGGTGCCCGTCCCTTAAATTAACTTTGTTTCGCAATCATCATTGCATTGAGTCATTGTGTGATCCAGAAGCTTCCATGATGATGGTGTACGAGGTGACAGACTCGTAACTCCTCCGCCCCTAGATGAAAGACTATTGGCCAAGCTTGAGAGAAAATGTTGCAGCTTTTCTTTCTTCTAGAGTCGTCGCGTTGCGTGAAGATTGGTCAGAATGTCTTTCTTCGTTGAATTTTATCAGGTTTCTTAGCGTGTGGCGGCGTCCGTACAATATAGCAAGTGCAACTGTACCAAATATAATGATTATGTAAACTGGTATTGTCGTATGGCATATGCTCGCTGTTGGGTCCGGTGAGTCAACTGTAGTCGGAATCTCCATTAGTACTTGGTGTTGAATATTGTGTAATTTATTCAGGTCGATGGATGTCAGGTATAACGAATTGAATTATTTGTCGATTTTGCTGACAACTTGGGAATTGTTATGATTTCGACAGCATGTCCGTGAATTTTGTCATCAATGTTGATGATTGTGAATGATGGCGTTTTAAGGTGGCATTTCTGAGGGATGGTTGCTAGAAAACTGCCCTGTAGTATATGGTGTTCTTCTTGTCCGCAGGATATTTGCATTTTTGTAGGCTTCGGGAACGATAAGATGTAATACTGGTTATCTAATTCCAGCAGGGCTTCTTTGAGTAGGGTAACGGGGGTAGAGTGACATGAACTGTCTATTTCTTGCTCGTAGATGAGTCGGTGGATACAGTCTTGCTGCATGCGGGTCTGATAGTTTATTTGCTGTTTGCAAATATGCCAGATTGCGATCTTCGGGCATTCAGCCTCCATGTACACAAACTCCTGGGAGTTGGTTGCCATAAAGGGGAAAGGGGGAAGGATTATTTCCAGGTTTTTATACGGAACTGGACAAAGTTGGAACAGGTCGTAGGTAGGTAAGGACAATATAGGAAATTTAAGGACAATAACTAGTGTTTTATCTTGTAGATTTAATTCTATTCTGGAGGGTCCGGTTTCGTAATTTTGGAAAAATTTTCTTCACTTGGTTGGGAAGAAATCTCATGGTTTATGTCGGCTTGGGGAAGGGGTTGATATTCTATTTCAGGGTTGGAGTTTTGTAAGTATAATTCACTGTAGTCATAGTTTGTATTATTGTCTTAATAATAGTGAGGTTCGCACTCATAGTAGGGGTTCGGTTCGTAGTAAGTCTCGTTCACGTTAAGTTGATTCTGGGGAGTAGGTGGTAATTTCCTCGCAACTGGGTAGCTGATACCACTCGGCTTAGGGTAATTTGTATTTTGGTGATTTTGGAACGGACGGGGTGCGATTCTGAATCCAGTAGTCATGTCGGAGCGAAGCAATGCTCTCATGACCTGTTGGGTTTTTGAAGGACCTTGATAGGGTCTAAAATTTTGTTGGTATTGCGTATATTGTGAGGGTTGGGGGGGGGGGGGGGGGGGGGGTTAGTGGCATAGTGCTTGAAGGTTGATTTGCATGGGGTTGTTTATAGGGCGGTGAAATGGTCTGGGTTGATTGAACTGATTATTTAATGGCATATTGAACGGAATTGAGAACTTTGGGTGATTATTTTGGGTTTTTGGGTACTGGGACGCTTTACCTTGTAGGTAGAGAATATTACTTTCCTCCAATGCATACTCTAGGGCAGACTCTATAGTAACAGGTCGCATACATCTGATTCTAGAGCCTAAAGGCTCGGATAGGCCTTTCAGGAAGGTTTGAAGCGATAGTTTCCTATACAACTCGCGTTTTGCTGCGACTGTGGTAGGTATGGTTTCGTGCAGCTCTATATAAGTGACAATAGTAGAAAAAAGATTTTGCACGCGTTCGTAAAAAATACTAGGAGAATCTTTTCCTTGTGTAAGCATGGATAAATCTGTGTATAGGGATGTTTCATCCCTATGATCAGAGAAACTGTTAACTAAGGTGTTTCTAATGGATTGCCAATTGTTAGGGATGCCATTTGCAGACAGAGTTCTAGCTGCTGGGCCTACGATTTTATTCAGGATTCCGTTTAACAATGATGTATTATTCAACTCGTTTCCTGGGAGGGGATTTACATATTTTAAAATTAATTTGTCGCAGATATCTAAAAATCTGACCAATATATGAGGGTTCCCGTCGAATTCAGGGACAACCCTTAAAGATCTCCAATTTTTTTCTGTTAGGTCTTCAGCTATTTGCTGTGGTGTAGCGTCATGAGCACCCTGGGTTTCGTTATTGCTAGCCATTTCTAAGTCGTCGTCAGATAATTCTTCTAAGACAGCTAGAAGATCGCTATGAAATCTATCAGCCCTAAGACTTTCACGAAGAGAAGTCGGACTGTTGGGCTTAAGGCCCCTTTCTCTACGAGGGTAGAAAATTTTGAATATTAATAATTAAAACTAAAAGATAGAACTAGTTATACTTAGGATAAGGTTTCCAGGATCGGATATGACAACCAATAGGATTGTGTTACTTATATCTATTACTCACAAAAACAGCGTGATTTTGCAAACGAGACCCATCGATGTTTGGATTGATCACGTAGACTCCTTCCAGCGGTCAACCGTAGTAGGTTCTTGATAGCCAACGATTCGACGAAGCGGCGATTCGATTTTTGGAAACGCGTCGCGTCTAGTTAGACTACCTCAACAACGACTGCGCCAGTTATGGTTTAGGCCGCAGGTGGAGGGTTTTTAAAAATACTTTAATATAAGAAAGTAAGTTTAATAGTAGATAATGTGATTAACAGCTAATTATAAAATACTAATTATATAAATTATGTCCAAGCGCTACCGCGATGGTGCGACAGAAAGGCAGCGGGTCTCGGTGCCCGTCCCTTAAATTAACTTTGTTTCGCAATCATCATTGCATTGAGTCATTGTGTGATCCAGAAGCTTCCATGATGATGGTGTACGAGGTGACAGACTCGTAACTTACACCAAAACAATTTTTTTTGTCACTTAGAGGGGCGGATTGTTTTTGTGCCCGGGGCACCGGATTCTTAAATACGTCTCTGACCATAAGGCGAAGGCAAGGACCAGTGGAGACAATCGTCATCATCACATCAGCCTAAAGATGTCCACTAAAGATCGAATCAGAAACGAGATCCGTAGGAGAACCAAAGTAACCGACATAGCTCTCAGAATTGCTAAACTTAAGCAGCAGTGCAGTGGGCGGGGCACATAGCTAGTAGAACAGATGGCCGGTGGGGCAGTAAAGTTCTCGAATGGCAACCGCACACCGGAGACGTAGCGTAGGCATCATACTCGATAGAATAAAGCCAGGCGGTGTTGTTGTAAATAAGATTTGATCCACTGTGCTAATATCCGTTTCCGATCGTGACGTGTTCAATTTCATTTCCTCATTTGCAAGAGTTGTGAAGTCGCAACTTTATCGTGGCACACAATGGCGGTGTTTGAGCGTACGCTGATAGGTTGCGTCGAAATATAGCCTAAAAAAAAGCAAACAGTGCAGGTCCAATCACGTTAAAGTAGGTGTGACCATGCAGGCCACCCCAAGATGGCGGTTATGGTTCGTGCGTAGTGTATGTAACAATATAAGTGTAGTGTCTCACTCACACTCAGCACCACGGCCACGCTGAGATATCTGCGTCAAAGCTTAGCGATGTTTCATAGTCTCCTTCTTTTCATTTTTAATTGTAATTAAATTTTGTTGTTTATCAGTTTTTACCTGACAACGGTCCCGGGTGATGACGTGTATCACCAGCATTGGTGGCTGATGATTAGTTCTTACACGTTTCTAAGAAGACTACATAGTTTCAATAGGCATATAGACTCGGTTCAATACTACCAGCGCCATCTACCGACGCTTATGTAAACTTTAACGTAAATAAACCAGTCAAAATTACGTCCATCGCTAGTGTAAGTAAATATGGACGAGGAAAGTCTGTATATATACAGACTCATGAATGCACGCCCATTCTACGCACCCGTAAGATAACAACGCCGCGCCGGGCAAATAGCAAATCTCTCATTCCTTTACAGTTTGACCATGGTCTAAAAAAATTGGTTTTCTCTTCCCAGAGTGACACAAGCCTACGTCACAATAACATTGCCACTTTATTTCAACATAACATGTTACATGGGTAAATTATATCTATGGTTACATAGTTAAAATATTTCTTCTTTGTAATTTTATAATTTTCATTTATATGTATTTTATCTTTAATTTTACAACAACACGTCATTTCAATTAGTCATTTCAATGACTCACGAAAGACATTTCAGACGTTCGGGTAATTCGGTTTACACTAATGGTAACACAGGATAGCGCTGGTTCGCGAGTCTCGGAAGAGAATACCAGGCGGAATTATATTATTGTACCATGAGTGTCAAACTCATTCACTCAGGTGGCATTTTAGAGATTTACAACAGTGAGATCTCATCAGATTAGCTGGGCCTAGGAATGAAAGAAGTTTGCCGACTACCCATAATAGGGGATCAAAAATAAATTCTGAAATATGATGTCCTAATATGCTCTCTTCTTAAGGTTTCAAAAAACCTTACTTGTTTTGTTTTTCCATCACGTCGTCAATTTTTCATTCATCAAATTCACAAAATAAGTTCATCAATGACGCTAAAAATCTATGACGTCACTTGTGGGTATTTCAAACATTATTAGAACAAAATTTCGTTTTTGACAGATCATAAAAAGTAACTCAAATGACTAGCAGTCCGATCTTCTATTGCTACCGATTAAGATAAGATAGTATTGGATTTTCTCACCTGGTGGGGGTCCACTTATCAGCATTGGGGTAGAAGACTATGACCAGGATCGACACTGCCAGCACAATGAATGGGGAGGAGTAGTGTGACAGCAGAAACCAGTCCAGCCGGTCTACTAGTGGTATGAGGATCACCAGTAACCCCGAAGATAGGAGCAACCCAGCTGCAATGTCCTAGAAGAAGCAGTTTTATTTTGTGAAAATCAATGATAGTTGTAGACATCTTGACGACCTCAACACCACCTTGTCATAATAATGTTCTTAGTTCTGTATTTAATAGTATTTTAAACTATTCACTACCTACTAATAAATATTAAGGTAAATATTCTACCTATTAAGTTTGTAAGTTGCCGTGTAAGCACTTAATTCCTAAAGGACAGGTTCAACTTGGCTCAGGAACATATCATTCTGTTCTTAGTCAACAAGCAACCCTTATAGTATCGCCACGTCTTTCGGTACGAGTATGTCTGGCAGTACATCTGTCTGTAGCTTAGCTCAGAGACAAATAGTACTAGAAAACTGTCACTGGCATGGGTATACATATTAAACACGCCGACAAAGTGGTACAATAAAGTCTTGAAAATTTTTTTTTTGGGAACGTCCCCTACACGTAGAGAGGGGATGAACATTGTATGTGGTATCGTTGAATAGGTCTTTTAAAACTACTGAGGGTTTCCTAAAACCATTTGTTGATTCAAGGATCCATTTGCGAAATTCATTCATACATTTCAGCTCATATACGTCCCCACCGAGGGGCTCGATCCTACCCTGAATTAGGGCGATCGGGCCTTAGTCGACCACGCGGGCCCAGTGCCGGTTTGTCGACTTCACACACAACCTACGAGTATCTCCGCAGGCGTGTGCAGGTTTCCTCACGATGTTTTCCTTCACCGTTAAAGCAATCGGTAAGTATGTACGTAAGTTTTGAAAAACTCATTGGTACATTGGCCGTCCAGATTTGAACCCGGTACCTCTGGTTAGAAGAACCGAGTCGTTACCGGTTGAGCCACCGACGCATTTGCGAAATATTAAGCTTTAAAGTCCTAAATTTTAGTTCGAGTCAAGTGTCCCTCCCCCCTACCAGCTAAACCGTTATGGATATCTCAAAAAAATACCGTATAGTAGGACATAATCAATTTAAAGGGATACTACCACGGCTAAGTAGGCTTTCTTCGTTTAGGAGTAATATAAGCTTAAGATGTGCAGTTGGATTTGTAAAAAGTTCATAGTTTTTCCATAAAAAATGATCTTTTAGCAACTAACTGTAAATATAATAATATGTTTTTTTAAAATATTAATTTATTTTTGATAAGATTTTGTAAACCGTGCGAGTCCAACTCGCACTTGGCCGGTTTTTAAGATACTAGTTTGTAACCTTTGTAAATTTTATATGTTTCCAAAATAAATAAACAATTATTATTATTATTTAAAAATATAAAACTTAGGCTACTCTGCTCACTTGGCACGAGGCGAAGTGGCAGGAGCACCTCCAGCGGAAGCACAGTCGGCTGGAGTTCAGTGCGACGGGGAGAGAAAGCGTCGAACTATCCGGGCATTATCGAAGAGGACTGGCATCAGCCTGCGCGAGGTTTTCATCGTATGGGATAGTGACATCCACCAAAAACACCCTTGACTGCGCCCGATCCATCAACACAATATCAGGCTTATTCAAAGGAATAGTCCTATCCGTGATGATGGGTCGGTCTCAGTAGAGCTTGGCACGGTATACCTATAATACGGCAACCGCCGAGATATGAGGTGATATTTTAGGGCGATCTCCTGGTGTAGGATCCTGGCTGCTTGGTTGTGCCTGTGCAAATACTCAGTGTTGGCAAGCATGAAACAACTGGAGGTTATATAACGCAGGGTCTCTTCTGGTTGACGGCACAACCGACAAACGTCCAAGGTCTTTTATCATAAACCTTCTATAGTTGGTGGTCTTGACCACCTGATCATGTATTGCACAGACAACACCCTCGGTCTCCGCAAAAAGGTCTCCGAAGCGCAGCCAGTGCACGGAGGCCTTTTGATCTAAGAAGGATCCACAAAGGGCCTTGAAGAACTATATTAGTAAAATAAAATAAAAAATGACATGTATAATTATTATATGGTAATTAATAAAAAAAATATATATAAAAAAAATATAAAAATGTTTATTTCTGTACCAAAATATTTGTGTCACATAGAACAATGTTGGGAACACCAAGTAGATATAAAATACCTGTATTAGGTGAACCCGCTCTTCCATATCAAGTTAATTTAGTATATTGGAACAAATAACTATCTACAAACTATAGCGATGACAAAGAGAGGTTGCTAAAGAAAACTTATAGGTACTAATTGTATTGAAATTGAAATTTGAAATACTAATAGTTATGTGATTTTTATAAAAAACAACGGTAAAAGTAATAAGACTGTTCATACATTAAAACTGCCATGCTCTCTCTCGCTCTCTTTTGTGTATGTGTGTGTGTGTGTGTGTGTGCATGGGTGTGCGTGTGTGTGTATTTGTGTGTGTGTGTGTATGTGGGTGTGCCTGAGTGTGTGTGTATTTGGGTGAGTTTGCGTGTGTGTTAGTGCGTGGATATGTAAGAAAGTGAATGTATACTTATATATTTTTGTCGTTAAGTAAGGTAAATTAGTAAGGACTCAACAGTATCATACGTTAGGGGTTTTATCCATTCTGTTATTGATTTCTTACAGTTATATGATGTCATCGGATAAATATCTAAGAGCTTGTTTAGCTGATTATACAGGTGAGACGATAGTTTAATAAATTGTCTACCAGCAAATGATGTCCTCACTGCAGCTGATCGGATTGCAATATCATGTCGCCTTTTACTTAGGGTGCTTGGATCAAAGACCAGGTTCTTATGCAGTCTTAGTACAGAGTATACAACATACAACTTCCTTACTGTAAGTAATAAGGTAATATAAATAGCATATATTTAATATACTGTATAATAATGATTGATACAATTGACGACTTGTAACAAAATTATTATCAATAAAGATTATGATTATGAACCTACTGTGCAGCTCTTTGTCTTTCCATATGACCTCTCGCTCAGTAGTGCTAAGTACAGCCGGCGCCTGCCTGTTCTCTTGGGCCATGGATAGAGGGTTTAGTCCTTTATTACAGGCTATGACAATTCCATGCAAGTCACTACCGACTTTCGTCAGGAAGTAACTTCGAAGGCTGCATATCTCGCGGTTGTGCATTTGTTTGGCACTTAGAAGGCCACGGCCGCCACTCTTCCATGGGATATACATCCTCATCACTGACGACCTCGGGTGATGCATCCTATGGAGTGTAATAGTAGTGCGGACTTTTCGATCCAGGGGGCGTCCAGTTCGATCTGTGACCATCTAAGTATGTCGAAGGTATACAAAAGAACAGGCATGACCAAGGCGTTTAATGCTCGTATCTTGTTAACGCCCGACAAATAGCTCTCAAGAACTTTTGTCAGGCGCTCCCAAAACACTTCACAAACTGCCCGTTTCACCCCTACCTCGTGAACACCAATACTCTGCGATATACCCAGATACCGGTACGTATCAGTTTCAGAGAGGGTGCGGAGGTTTATGGAGTAGATTTCGACTCCATCTGAATGTACCATCGCACAGTTATCCACTCTTAGCTCCATGTTGATGGAACTGCTAAAAAACATGTGATTTTCAACAGTTCCTCCAACCGCTTTGCATTTGGAGCGAACAGTTTGAGATCGTCCATGTAGAAAAGGTGGGTCATGCGTGAATCACCTCTCTGAAACTGAAATCCCGTCCCCGATTTCTCAAGATGAAAGCTGAGTGGATTCTGGGACAGGCAAAACCAAAGTGGACTCAGACAGTCGCCCTGGAATATTCCCCTCTTAATCCAAATCCGGTCCTCCGCATTTGACAACCGCTGACAATGGAGACTAAGGATCGTACACCATTGCCCCATACACGATCCGAGGAAATCTCGAACTGTTTCATCTATCTTGAACAGTTCGAGGACCGAGTCGAAAGCCATCTTGTAATCAATCCAGGCAGCGGAGAAATTGCGTCATTGCGGGTCACCAATTTACCCACGACCGCATCAATCAGGAGTAGCTCCTTCGTACCGCGACTACCGCACCGACAGCCATTCTGAGTTACTGCCATGATATCATTCGCCTCAATGAAGGCGTCAATTTTGGCCTTCAGAATGGATGTCAGTGTCTTGTAGGTGGTGGAAAGACAAGTGATGTGGTGGTATTGGCTAGGGTCAGCGGTATTACTCGACTTAGGAGCTAAATGAGTGATCACAGTAGTCAAGAAGTTCGGGACTTGACGCTGTTCGAGTGCATGCTGGAACTGGCTGGCTAAGGTCACGTGACTCGCATGGAACCCCTTGAGCCAAAATCTCGCTCCCTGGAGTTTACGGACCTTATGGAGCACATCATCAGCACTAATAGTCACGGGGTTCATAGGTACGATGCGAGCATACGCCTCCTCCAGTTCAGCCTTCCATTGCCCCTCGTTGTGTTGCACAGGCCGGGACCACAGGTTACGACAAAAGGCTACAATAACCGCATGATCCGGTCTCTCGCCTATGGTCAACACACAGGTCGGTCTAGTGATCTGCAGAAATTCTTTCGCGGGATCAAAGTCCGATCCCTCAAATGCGAGCCTGACCAAACGCATCGCCCGACCTGAAAGCAATCAGTTTGCCAATGAGGATTCTAGCCTCAGCAATACGAGGCTCAATCCTTTTCTGCCATGCCGGGTTTTCCCACGGACGGGATGTGCGAGCTGGTTCTGAAAATTTGGCATCGTTAAAACGGCAGACTGCCAAAGAGGATTGAGTTCGTATCACTGAGGTCGCTGCTGTTCGCCAGATATTCTGGCAGAATGCGGTTTACGGCCTCAATAACATCCCGATTTCGGACGCTAAGGGGCAACCGTGGAAGCCGCGGCCTCTCCTTTGGAGGCAAAATACGGAATTCCTGAATTGCCTTCTCTAGTGTACTCCTGATTCGCTCCAATTCCTGGGAAACCGTTTTCGTCTCTTGATACTCGCCAAGTGATGGTGGTGGCGGTTGGGCTGAAATTGGTTTAGCCACTTGCGGCACGTGTGCCTCCGAGTTCGGTCACGCTAAAGACGTTCGAGCGCAAAATGTACCGAACTGTACGCTAGGTTTTGCTCCGAGACAGATAATGCAGGCTCTAACCGCAAGAACTCTTGGTGCAGCCTCGCTCGGTAGCCCGTTCGACGAGTTGCTCCCCCCGTCGCACTGTAGTACGTACGCATGATTATTATTATATCCTCAATGCTATTTACTCGTAATCTAAATCCTTAGTAATATATTATCTTGGATATTAATATTTTCATTTCCCTTGTTCAACAGTGAGTTGAAGTAGGCCTATGAAAGATGGCAAACGGACAATGAGATGGATAATTATTTGTAAAATAAAATAATTATTATGTTGACTGAATAAAGGCTTAAAGTTAACATAAAATAAACAGTGATTATTAGTAGTTATGACCTTTTTTAGAAAGTATTTTGCCATACGCACGCACGTACGGATTTAGAGGCAACCTCGGGGCGGAGGTGCCTGGCTCTGTAGGCATATTTGCTCAAATGCGCGCGAGTCACGTTTCCATTTCCTACCGAAGCAGACTCGCTGCGAGCCGTGCGTGCAACCTATGCAATGCCACCTACTGTGTCTAGTTAAGACAGACCATTTAGCATTTCAGAATCTGCCTTTTATAATTTTACTTTCATGAAAATCTTAATTCCCGCGATCTTCACCAGGTCGTCGGTCCACCGCGTGGGAGGCCTGCCTACACTACGTTTTCCGGTGCGCGGTCGCCACTCGAGAACTTTACATTTTTCAGCTGATATGATAATGGTAATGACACTTACCAAAATGCTGTGCATTCCTAAATACACTCTGCTGATACAAATTAATGCACACCACGACACAGCTATCGCCCATCCCCAGTGCACGGGATATTGGTACCTATCCATGGTGTACAATAAAACTGAGAATGGTATGGAAACTCCGACCATGGCGTGTGTGGATGGCATCCCATATTCTATGGCCCATTTCTCCTGTAGCTTCTTGACCGGGTAACCGGGACGAGGCCAACGGATAATGTCTTTGAAACCTTGACCTGGAACCGTAAAGAAATAACTTGCATTAGTTGTTTTAAAATAAATAGATATTATTATAAATTATAGCACCGGTTATTGTGGAAGGCATTGGGGTAGGCCTTTGTCCAGCACATTGTTCGTCTGATATGATGATACTCGTAAATTATAATAGAGCATAAACAGAATAGAGAAAATAGAAATTTTGCCACCTTTTCATCAGGCCTTTAGCTTTCTTTTACAATAAATCGGCTAAGTGCGTGTCGGAACACGCATAGTGTAGGATTCCAGAATCATTAACGCAGATATGCCTACCAGCTGTTAAAGCACCGGTTTTTTTAAAATATTTTTTTTTGTAAGCTAGTAGTACATGCAATTGTAAAAAAAATAGTAATTTCCATAGAAAGTGGGTTAATTGGAAACTGTTTGTCCTATTATATTTATTCAATCCAGAAACAATGTCAATTGTGTAGGAAATATTAAAGTAGGTACATACAATAAATTATAATAAGTGCTTAAAATTAAACATAATAATCAAAAGTAATAAAGAAAGCAATAATATTGATATCTAATCATATCTCATTCCAAATTTTACTAATATTATATAAATGCAATATGTATGGATGTATGTGGTTTTCATGCAAAAACTACTAAACGTATCTGGATGAAAGGTGGGTAGACAGATTAGGAACTGGAAAAACATCATCATATCAGCCGAAGGACGTCCACTGCTGGACAAAGGCCTCCCCCAAGGATCTCCACGACAACCGGTCTTATGAGGCCCATAGTAAGCGAGCATGTCTCAGTTCCGCATGTCATCACTGGCCACACACACTAGTCGAAGACCTTGGTCTTAAGACACTGCGGTATCTGGGACGTAACGATATTGCGAAGCTTCCCGAACGCTGCCCAGCCGAGTTGGATTCGACGATTAATCTCTTTCTCGAAGTTGGACCTACCTAACTGGACTGTTTGTCCCTGGTATACATATTCGGTAACAACTTAGAGTGTAGAGCCTCCAACCTTCAGAGGAGTAAGTATGACACGGACGTTTGACATAATCTTCGTCTTGTCCATGTTCATTCTAAGACCCACTTGTTGAGAGGCTATTGTGCCTAAGTCGTCCATAGTCTCAGCCATGACCACGATATCGATCGATATCGTCAGCGAATCGAAGGTGGGTGATGTAGTCGCCGTTGATATTGATGCAGAGTCCACCCCAGTCCAAAAGCTTGAAAACATCTTCCAGGGCGGCGGTGAACAGTTTCGGAGATATAACGTCTCCCTGTCTCACCCCTCGCTGCATCTGGATAGGTTCCGAGTTTTGATCCTGGAGGCGAACCGACATGGTGGCGTTTTCATACAAACACTTCAGCACTTCGATATATCATATACGGATTAACATATACGCTACTATTCTCCACGCTCGCGCGCTTGAGGGTTGCGCACAGCGCACCCTCGGAGACAGTCATAGCGATCGAAGCCACTGGCAAAAGCTAGTATTCCAATAATTAAATGTCAATGCTTAAAATTTATTTGTCATAAAATCATATTAACTATAGAAACATCCTTCTACCAAGAAACGCTTTACTTTGGTTTCACTGCTTGAAACCTACTCGTAACACTATGCTGTACAACTCTCAGTGTAGGCACTAGTTTGTGCTGAAGATCCTTTCTACATGTCTCAAGACTCTTCGTCCTATCTTCTTGTCTAGATCTTTGATACAATAATAGTATGTATTACCTTGATAGGTAATTGCCGATTTAAAGATGATAGTGTAAATATAATGATGATAATGAAAGTTTAAAGATGAGAATTAATATTGAGAACAATAAACAATAAAATAGCATAAGATTATTAGAAATTAAATGGTGGTAAACAATTATGCCTATTGTTTAGATATTTTGAGAGCATGGTGGCTTTAACTCCATGAAGTCGGGTTTTTTCACCTTCAAAAATCGCCTTTATTAAGCCAAAAAAAAACATTTTTAATTTTAAAGCTCTAGAGTTATCGCAGCAGTTTCTTCGTTACTATTGTCGTATTTGGAAATACCCCGCAAAAGATTTCATCACTTTCAGGAAAATTAAAAAAAAAAAGTCTAAAAAATTGCCCCATCTGACCACTAAAAAAACGCCTTTGTTCAATTCAATAAAATAGCTAGGTGCAGTCAAATTTTGCAGATTTTTAAAGTGATATCTCTGCATGATTCCCATGGTGGAATTCGTTTAATATTCCTTACGACCCTTTTTTGTAATACGAAAGCTTTATTCATATCATAGTTAAAGCTTCCACCCCAAAATTTTATACTATATCATAAGTGGGAATCAACAAGTGCATTACAAACTGATTTTAGTCGTTCAGTAGTAATCACATCGGTAAAATTCTGAGTGCTTAACATTCACATTTCCAATTAAGGTTCACATCAGCATGAATACCTAAAAACATTATTTTGTTGTTGTCAAGCCGTATATCTAGTCTCTTTGTTTTTCCCAGTCATCCTAAATAATACAATTGTCGCAACAAATTAAAGTGTAAAAAGATAATTCATAAGAAACCAATAATTGAAAGCTGAGAGTACTTTATTTGTCTTTACTGTAAGCTGTGAGTTTGCGGCAGAAATAATCATGTTTGTGTCATCAGCAAACATAATCAGTTTAACATTGTAAAAGGTGCAGTTAATATTATAGTCATATAAGTCATTTTTATATATATAATATATATATATATATATCATTTTCCTAGGTTTATAGTTTAAAACACCAGGGAAATGTTTTCAACGACTGACAGTCTTGGGGATGGCACATCTAACAAAAATATTATTAGAAAGAACTATGTACTTCATTTAAAAAGACCAAATCCAACACAAGGGGGTTCACTAAAATATTTTCATTCTAGCAACTTTTAATTGTATGGGAGTGGAAGGTACCTTTAAAACTTTTTTGTTGGACAAAAGGACTTCATCTTTCATTTTGCATTCTACTTTAAAACTAACTTACAAAATTTTAAACTGTAGATCTTATAAACGAGGAAGTCCATTCATAAAAAAACTTTTACTTGTATGGTTGTGTAAAAAATATTTTTTCATCACTAAAATAACTTCACTTGCCCTCATTTTAGTAATGTCTCTAGTATCTGTAGCTTTTTCAGAATTTTAAATGCCATAGTTAAAATGTTAAAACCCCTCTCCCTAGGCACAAAAATTGAGAAATTAGAGCTTAATTTTTTGTAACTGCTACTTTTATCTTTTAAAGTAAACCTTTAATTCTTATGAGACTTATACAATGATATACTTGAGGGGATATGCTTAAAAAAATTTTCATCCTCCTTTTACATGAACATGCCCCTAAAAAAATTTTGACATGAACTTCATTTTTCATTTTAGGTCATAATTTTACATCTGTATACTAAATTTAATTACTGTAGATTTAAAAGTGGGAGAGAAAATTGACTGTAACATAGGGACAGACAGATAGATGGATGGACATTATGAAATTATAAGGCGCTTTGCACACGACGGGGCGGGGCGGGGCAGGCCGGTCAATTTTGACGCCAACGATTGCACAAAGGGAATCCTCTACTACGAAAGCACATGGAGGCGGCGCGGTCGGCGCGGTCTTTTTGTCCTCCATGTGAGTTGAATTCCCTTTATGCTATCGTTGGCAGCGAAAGTGACCCACCCCGCCCCGCCCCGTCGTGTGCAAAGCACCTAAGGGTTCCATTTTTAGGTACTTATATTCTGAACAAAGGCCTCCGCCTCCCCCAAGTATTTTCACAATGACCGGTCCTGCACTGCCCGCATCCAGTGGCTTTCTGTGACCTATTGGGTTAGAGAATCTTGGTAAGCATCTTTAGTATCATTGTCACTTACCTACCATCAAGTGTGATGATGCAAAGGGCTTATCAATGTGGATTAAAAAAGGGAAACTCCAACATGGCTCACTCCATCTCCCTTTGGGAGACCTTGAGGCTTCTATGAGGGCCATAGTTAGGGAACAACTTACAGTCCAATTTTTCATCACTGACAACACATGAACACACACCGTTATTCAAAGACCATAGTTTTGAGACACTGCAGTATGTATTTGGAACATGAAGAAGAATCTATATATATTATCTATTAATAATAGAACATAATAATATTTTTAATATAACCCAAGCAAAGGATGGGCCAGCCGGCAACTAACCCTGGCTTATCCAGAAAGCTCCTGAGATTTGGGAGACCCAACTCCGTTCGGTAACAGCTGCTATCGCTGGACATGGTAATCTTAATAAACACCTCTTTGGTCTAGGTATTATGGAAAGCCCACTATGCGGAGCCTGCATAGAGGCTGAAGAGGCTGCTGCCCACATCCTACTAGATTGCAAGGAGCTAGCACAGTAAAGGGTTTCCTCGGATACCCAAGGTCACTCCAGGGAGTTTTCAGCAACCTGTGGGGGCTACTAGATTTCTTGGAGGAGCTGGGCTGGTAGTTATGCTGGCCAACCACGCAATTTGGGCGCATCTGTAGCCTGGTTGTGAAAACCAGCCCACCCCTAACTGTACTAATGTAACCCAATCTATTTTTTTTTGTCCACAATTTATAAGCCCTTGGCATCATCTCACCTGATGGTTAGTGAATATGATGCCGAAGATGGAAGTGAGCTTATCAAGATTCCACCACGCCATGGGGATTCGGCTATCTTATCTTCAAGACGGAACAAATCAATGCTGTTAACACTGATTTTTGGCGACAAGATTTAGATAAGATGGTGGTAGCTAGCCAGGCCGGCTTAGTAAATGCCCTACCACCAACCAAACGGAGTCCTACAAAGTTGACGCCACCGGGAATCGAACCCGCAACCTCCTGGTGTGAAAGGAATGGACTAAACATTACGCCACTGAGGCAGTTAACAATAAGAGTAAACTATTATCGGGCGGTTATCAATACTTTATACAGATTAAAAAATACAAACCTATATACATAACAACCGTCCACACCAAGACAACTCTCCTGCCGACCGCTCCATCAATATTCCAGAACCAAAATGGTATAAATGTAGCGTAAAATATCTCGTCTCCTAGTGCGGTCCCGATCACGAACACGTAATACCAGAACCTGTTATTTATCAGACATACGACCTCCTCGGTGGGTTCTGCCGATGTGTCCGTATCATACGAAGACTGGGAGGTACTAGAGGTGTCACTGGGCACCCGTTTGTGTCGGAGATCCAGCTCCTCATTTTCACGCTCAATTCTCTCCGAATGTATGACTTCACTTGTCTCGACGTTTCGAGCGTTTTTGTATATGACACCGAAAAAATTTTGCACTTTTACAACAAGTAACGGATCTTTCAAGTAATCGATTATATTGTCCCACATTTTGGTTTACTCTTATTGTTCAGAAATTATGAAAAACTTGAATTTTCATTCAAAAGCATTGTAAATTCGACGAAAGAAAATTTTATCAATAAAAAAAAGAGAAAAAATTGAATCACGCCTGATAATTATTTGTTTTCAAGAATTTATTAACGTCTCTGGGTACAAAAGCCCTTTTGAGACAGTCTTCGTTTTTTGATTTGCAATGCTACAAAAATCTTCTCTATAGTTCTTGACAGCTTTTGCAGCAGCCTCATTCTGAGGTGGAACATCCGGTCACAGAATATATATTAGTACTAACGTACAGTATGGACACTCCCTGCCGCTCTCTAGATTCGACCTCACCCGCCCGTCACTCAGATTGGATGTAGATTGGGTACCAAACGTAAAGGACGAGCTACGCAAGCACTTTTATTCACTATATTCACTTTGCGCGCCGCTGTGATTTCGTTCACAGGAATAAAAACCTACCAGTTACCGAACGTAAAGGCCCAACTGAACTCTTTTTTTTTCATACTTGTCTTATGTTGTAAACGAACACCGCTCGAACAAAAAACAACACATTCCGAATACACCATACACATTATGAGACTATAAAACATTGTAAATGGTAACTGCGACGTGGACGTATGAATTAACACTGAAAACTGCTATTATTTTATACATCTTTTAACACATTTTCCATAAAATTGCGAAATTGATAAGGGATTTTGTCACAGATTAAAAATTGACATGATAGTTTTGTTGCTTTGGTGTAGAGATGGGACGAAGTGAATGACTGAATGAATGATTTTGAACTGTTGTTGAGAGGTAAAAATTGGGTCATCTTTGGGCTCAACTGTACAAAAGGGTACATCGATTTGGCAGTCCGCGATTTTTGGTAAGAGATAGGCTTTAGCGGAACATCCATACCAAATTTCAAGGTTAGGAAACCAGCGGTTTTTGAGTTATGAATTTTTGAAAATTGTATTTTTAGGTACTCTTTGGTCTTTGTTTTGTGAGTTTATGTAGGACCAAAGCTGACTTATTACTGATTGTATAATTTGATTCCTAAGATTCATAATATGGGGTTAAAACCCCCAACAAACCTTCGGGATCCGAGGGGGATGTGGGAGTATCAGGGCGGGGAAAGCACGCGGGGCCGACTTGAGGGCAGACAAACTTGGGGGTAACAAATCGAAAACCAGGGGGTAATCTGTTAAGGTCAAGGTCAATCAGTCAAGGTCGTTTCAAGGTCAAGGTCTAAGTCAATTTGATCCCAAAGATTCATAATATGGGGTCCGCGAGTGAGGTACGGGGAGTTCTAAATAGAAGCGGGAGCGAGCAAAGCGAGCTCGGACTTTCGGAGCACCCCGACTCGGATCCGTTAGGTTCGGAGACTGTGCGGGGAGGCGAGCTTAGCTTGCCTCCCCGCACAGTCGCAGTGTTAGGTTTAACATGAGAATGCAGAAGTAGGAGCCCCGAGTTTGTCGGCCCCGCGTGCTTTCCCCGCCCTGATACTCCCACATCCCCTTTGGATCCCGAAGGTTTGTTGGGGGTTTTAAATGGGTGGCGGTGGCTACGCCCCCGTTAGGGGTCCGGTCCCCGCGTCCTTTCCCCGCCCTGATACTCCCACATCCCCCTCGGATCCCGAAGGTTTGTTGGGGATTTTAAATGGGTGGCGGGGGCTACGCCCCCGTTAGGGGTCCGGGCCCCGCGTCCTTTCCCCGCCCTGATACTCCCACATCCCCTTCGGATCCCGAAGGTTTGTTGGGGGCTTTAAATGGGTGGCGGGGGCTGGGCCCCCTGGACCCCATATCATGAATCTTGGTGATCAAATTGACTTATACCCTTTTTTGGAATAAGCGGTAGCGATTTTCGCCGTCAGAGAAGTGGATGACCTTTTTTTTACTAAGCGGCAGCGATTTTCGGCGTCATAGAACTAGATGACCTTTTTTTTCATAAGCGGTAGCGATTTGTCGGTCAAAGACTACCTAACAAAAAAGATTACCCCCTAGTTTTCGATTTGTCACCCCCAAGTTTGCCCGCCCTCAAGTCGGCCCCGCGTGCTTTTCCGGCTTCGCGGACCCCATATTATGAATCTTTGGAATCAAATTATACAATCAGTAATAAGTCATCTTTGGTCCTACATAAACTCACAAAACAAAGACCAAAGAGTACCTAAAAATACAATTTTTAAAAATTCATAACTCAAAAACCGCTGGTTTCCTAACCTTGAAATTTGGTATGGATGTTCAGCTAAAGCCTATCTCTTACCAAAAAATCGAGGACTGCCAAATCGATGTACACTATAGAACAGTTGAGCCCAAAGATGAACCAATCATTCATTCAGTCATTCACTTCGTCCCATCTCTACACCAAAGCAACGTGAAAGCAACAAAACTATCATGTCGATTTTTAATCTGTGACAAAATCCTTTATCAATTTCGCAATTTTATGGAAAAAGTGTTTAAAGATGTACAAAATAATAGCAGTTTTGAGTGTTAATTCATACGTTCACATCGCAGTTACCATTTACAATGTTTTTTAGTCTCATAATGTGTATGGTGTATTCGGAAAGTAGTGTTTTTTGTTCGAGCGGTGTTTGTTTACAACGAAAAGTATGAAAAAATAAAGTGTGTGTGTCAGCTCCGACGCACGACTGGAGTTTACTTCTTAAGTACGATTGTCTAAACAGGCACAAAACAGGGCTTGACTTTGGTTTTAAGTTTACTCTGCACAGTTTTTATAACTGATGGATGATTCCAATTTCCGGCCTCTTTTCTTAGCTGATGTGTCAGGTGTTTAGCTCCCATGATCGCAGCTACTAATGATCCATCTGGTGTTTGGCAGCAACTAACCTAATATGCTTTGGATGCGGTTATACAAGCATATCTTAGGTCATACCATAAAGGGCTCTTACATTGATTTCAAGTTGACTCTTCAATTAAATCAAGAGCATTTTTGTTAAGTTTCTCTTGTAATGTTTCTAGTAATTTGTGGACATTATTCTTTATATCATCACTCGCTTGAATAAGGAAATGATGAAGCCTGTTTTGCAAAACAATACACAGATACAGTACAATTATACTCCCCGCGCGGGTGGAGAGGGGAAGGATTTGTTTCATTTTTATACAACTGCCGTGTCGCGCACATTTTTTGTTTCAGAAACATTTCCCTGTAGCAGGAGACGGCTTGAGTATGAAAACAAATGTTTTTGTTTCATGTTTTCTGTGTAATGTTTCAAAAAAGCGGGCGCAGGAAACACGCCTTAAGACTGCAACAATGACAGAACTTCATCTTATATTCAGCCTGACTGTTTTGTATCACGTGACAGAGGTGCGCACAATAGGTTGCGCGTAAAAACGTAACGCGCAAAGAGAATATAACAAACTACGTTTTCGATCACTAGATTTTACTCCTCATATTTTTTTCATACCGGGCGCCTTATATGCAAATCGATTCATAAGGAGTAAACTCCAAAAAAGAGTTTAGTATTCACACTGTTGCATTCAGTAAATAACTAACAAACATTTCGTGACCAATACCCCCGGTGTGATTCAACCCTACCTGCATTCTTGCCTATAGATACGTCAGTTTTATATATGTATATCATTTCTCGCTCGTTTGTATGGAGTGTCACGTAATTTGTTATATTCTCTTTGTGTCCGGGGTGTGATCCGGTTGCAGTAGGCCGTCTATAAAACTACACCCAGTGCAAACGTCCTCCTTCATTTTATTTTGTTGTTCTTCACATTGCTCACGTTCACCAAACAATTTTCTTTTTGAAGCAACACACCAACTTTTTGAAGCTAAATCTAGCATAAAACAATGCAAAAACAATAAAATAAAACTACGAATGCGTTCACCATAATTTCCGCCAAAAAAACCGCGTATGTTAATAATTGAAAATGTTGCCAGGTGTTACCTAGTACCACCGTACCATGTACTCTTAGCCCAACATATGCTAGTAGCTAGTAACAATAAATTGTACAATCACGCTGAGCATACTTTCTCCCGAAGCCTACACCATCGGTCTTAATCGGGCAAACACAAATTCTACTAATATTATAAATGTAAAAGTTTGTATGTATGGATGTTTATTACTCTTTCACGCAGAAACTACTGGACGTATCTGGATCAAATTTGGTAGGTACCCGGCTTTTCCCACGGACGGGATGTTCGAGCCGGTTCCGGAAATTTGGCGTCTGTAAAATGGCAGACGGCCATTGCAGCGCCAAAGAGGATTGAGTTCGTATCACTGAGGTTGCTGCTGTTCGCCAGATATTCTGGCAGCATGCAGTTTACGGCCTCATTGACATCCCGATTTCGGACACTAAGAGGCAACCGGCCTCTCCTCTAGAGGCAAAATACGGAATTCCTGAATCGCATCCTCTAGTGTACTCCTGATTCGCTTCAATTCCTGGGAAACCGTTTCCGTCTCATGATCCTCGCCAAGTGACGGTGGTGGCGGCGGTTGGGCTGAAATTGGCTCAGCCACTTGCGGCACGTGTGCCGATAATCGGCGCGAGCCATTTAATGAGGATCTTAAGGCGAGAACGACCTTGAGTCGTTGTCCTTCGAGTTCGGTCACACTAAAAACGGTTGAGCGGAATATGTACCGAACTCAATCCGCTAAGTTTTGCTTCGAGACAGATAATGCAGGCTCTAACCGCAAGAACTCTTGGTTCTGTAGTACGCACGCATGAGATTCGTATTTTGAGACCTAGTCCATCTCATGCAGCGTACTCGAGTAGCGGGGGCGTCGCTTGCTGGGCCTGAAAACGCACTGGTGGTTATGATGGATGAGACCGGCCAGATGGTGGCGCCGGTAGTGGTGCGCCGACTAACATTCTGCCACGCCTGGCATCAGTGTGACCAGACGCACCCCGGCGGCCCCCGGGCAGCGACCCTAAACGTAATTCACTGTCATTGTCAATCATCATTTTTACGAATGACTGTTAATTACCCGTATATTTTAGTATCCAGGGTCAAACTGGAGCTCAGCACGGTCAACACTGACTCCAAGGGATACAGACTGATTACACTGACGAAGTGGCTGTCCTGTTACAACCAGTCATTCCGTCAGTGGCGATGGGGTCGTAACATCCCTATTATTATTCCAAGTTTTCTTTCTGATCTGTTTCCACATATTTCGCACTTCCTGCTCTTCATGTTTTCACTTGTATCACAAAACTAATAAAGCTTTTATAGGTTTCATGATGGTAAATGTACTTTTACCCTGGTTTTTATTATTTTACCAAATAATTTATACAACAATTCACAAATCGTAAATGGAGCCGAAATAAATGATAGTTAAGTTTGAATTACATTTGATGCAAGAGAAAGATGTAAATAGAGCAAGTGTGTGAAATGTAGACTACATTTCATGGCCATGGAAATGCTACTAAAAATATTTTTTCCTCGAAGATGCGACATTGCGATTTGCGACAGCCTGTACAAAACACCGATGCCAGATGGGGAGGATTCCGGAGTTCTGCGGGGGGAAAAAAATTGGCTTGACTTAGTGGTACAAGAGTGGAATGCTTTACATCGAACAACATGGAAATCCACACAAAACACCGAAGAGTTCTGGATTGAAGTGTATGGCTTCAAAAATGCAGTCGGTGATAGAACTTACGGACATGTAAGCAAATTGGCATTAGCAATTTTGTCGTTGCCTTTTTCTAACGCGGTTGTGGAAAGAGCCTTTTCACAAGTTGCGATTATTAAAGACAAACTGAGAAACAGATTAGCCATCAACACGGCCGAATCCATTTTGAGATTATAACATTTAATGCCGGAAGGATGTGTTAATTTTAAAGCAACTTCAAAGATGCTCAAGAGATTTAACTCGGAGAAAATGTATGTAACCGCAGACGACGCAAGTGGAGATGCTGATCAAGTCATGGAAGCAATTGCTGAATTATTATAAATTTTATTTGATTGTATTTTAAATAAATAAATATTTTTCCAATTAATTGGGGTTTTTTTCTCAAACTCTAAAATTTTGTGGGGATTTTGGGTGAGATTTGGGGAGAGTGCTAGATTATCATCTGGCAACACTGGTACAAAACAAAGATGATCTAAATCACAGAAGTTGTAGTTCAATATAGGACTTTTTGGCGGGAATTTGTAGCGTTCAGTTTGTCATTTTTCTTTTATTATCCGAAAAATTACATTTAGTGGTTTTTGATGTATAATATTGATAGTGTATTTATCAGCGAAGGATCATATAAGTGTTTCTTGTGTAGGATAATGAAATAAAAGTGTGTATACTGTGTTTCGAGTTCCCACAAGAAGTCCGAGCAAGCTTTAGCAAAAGTGCTATCATTTTGCTAGAGTATGTAGGTTAGGTTAGTTTATAGACAATAATATGATGTGAACGTGAAGAAACTACTGAAAATTACTGAAGACGTGAATTCTACAAGTGAATACTACTGAAAAACATATTATACTGAAGACTAGGCGGTATGGCCAATGAGCCTTAGCCTGCCCTAAAAGGGCGAAGAAAAAAAAAATGTAGTTGAATATTTATTTATTATTTATTTACTTTTCTTTCTTCAAAAATATCGGTTGTTCATATTTACATACCTATTTGGATTTTTGGTTCAAGTAGGTACGATAGGTGTTTTCATAAAATTTACGTAGGTGCATAGCAGTGCATGTGACAAAGCCGACTTCCTGTCCACTAACTTTAATGTAAGTTTAAAGTTTTAACACTATTTGCAGGATGTAAACTTTGTTCCACAGCTGTCAACATCGTTCTATTCGGTATTTCGGAATTCGGTTCAGGTGCACCTAAAGCTGATAATGGTGATAACAGGGTAAGGCTCAATTACTTTTTTTAGTGATGAGCAAAGCAAGAGAAGACCAAGACTCAGATAGTCTTTGGTCTTGTGTCTTGCTCAAATACGTCTGGTCTTGGTCTTGTTCATTTAGTCTTGGTCTTGATCCAAAATAATCTTAATTCTGAAGATCTTAATTCAAAATAGGTGCAAATTACACTCTTTCTGATAGACCCAAAATAGTAATTAAATTACATAATATCATTTGTAAAACGTGAAGAAACAAACAATCATTAGTTATTAAGTCAAAATCAAATCCATGATATAAAACAAACTATCCCTTCAAATGTGTCGCCTGCCGATTCACCTAGGCCGGTTACACTGCTTAAGTGGGTCACCTGCCGATTCGCCTAATTGTAAAATTTGTTTTAAAATCCTGTATATTTATTTATATCTATTCCAATACTAAAAAAATTATCAGCTTTTTAAATAAATATTAAAAATATTTGAATTTAAGTAATTAAATATGCAGTGCGGCTGTATACCCTGCGTGGCATAAAATTTGTCAATTATATATATATATATAAGGTGTAACAAAATTAGCAGAAACTATTTTAACTGGTGCTTTTACCAATGAAACTGAACAACTTTACCCATGGAACCCATAGTCACATCGCAAAAAAAATAATTGGCTCTCCCATAATAACTCGATCAGCTGGATCAGGCAACTTAGTATGGGGTGTTCAATTTTTTTTTCGAGATTTGACTATGGGTTCCATGGGGAAAGTTGTTCAGTTTCATGGGTAGAAGCACCAGTTAAAATAGTTTCAGCTAATTTTGTTAGACCTTATATATATATTTTTTATATTTTTTATATATATTTTTAAATATATGTTTTTATTATTTTAATACAAAGATACATTAGAAAGAGGTTATTTTAAATGTAAATTATATAGTATTTAAAGATATGGTAAATTACATGAAAGAGACTTACTTGTTACCGAATATGTATACCTGGGACAAACAGTCCAGTTAGGTATGCTGGATGCGGGCAGTGCAGAACCGGTCGTCGTGGAGATCCTTGGGGGTGGCCTATGTCCAGCAGTGGACGTCCTTCGACTGATATGAATGAACATGAAAAAGGAACAGAAAAAAGAAATAAAACATATTGTATTTAATTTGTTTTTAACCTTATACATATGTAAAATAAATTTGTTTAGTTAAGACATTTCATCAGCTTTCTATATCAGTAAGTAATTAGTTTTTATAGGTTTTATGCAAAAATTCTGAGATATCTAGGATATCGGCAAAGCGTGAATAGGACAGCAATTGGCCACTCCGCACTTAAGCCCCAGCAGCGTGTTTGATATACATGCTGGAAGGGTTAAGTCATTAGAACATGAAAACAATATGACAAAAGAAGTCATACATTAAAATAATTGAATGTCATTAATGCTTTTGACAAGAGTAGGCCAGTTCACACGGACAGCACCTGGTCATGAAACGTGAGAGTCAGCCATCACTCATATCAACCATATTATAGGGAAAATAATGACCAAGTCTGGTATAAGTTTGAAGTTTATTTCTATTCCAAAGATTATGACTGTGCCTGTCACTATTCAGTGGAAAGAGATTTATTTATTTATTTTAGGAAAACTTACAGACAAATTAAAAACTATAAACAAACTTAAAGATGAAGATTATGTTGCAGATTTTTACGAAGATACATTATATTTTCATAAATGTACTGACAGGGGAAAGTCATTATCATTATTATCTTTGAACTTATCTCAGAGCGACTCACGAGAACGCATTTCATAAATCGCGCGAACCGCTCTTTTTTGCAGAACAAATATCGTATTTATATCAGTTGCATGTCCCCACAAAAGTATTCCATAAGAGATAATACTATGAAACTAGCTGAAATAGACCTGTCTTGCGGCGTCTGTAAGCGTAAGGAGCCTGATTTATTGACTGCGTATACGGCCGAGCTAAGCTTCCCTGCCAGTGTTTCTATATGCGGGCCCCATTGAAGTTTTGAATCTACAGTTAGTCTAGAAACATGGTTCGATTTACAAATTCTAATATATTACCAGTTAAGGATACATTGTTGTTTACTTCAATAACATTAGGTAATGTTAATTTAATACATTTGGTCTTCTTAGGGTTCCGTCCAACAAAAAAAAGGGACTCTTATAGGATCACTCGTGCATCTGTCTGTGTGTCCGTCCATCTGCCACGGCCAATTTTCTCCGAATCTACTGGACCAAATCCGGTGAAATTTGGTAGGATGGTGTAGTTCTATGAAGTGCAAAGTAAATATATATTTTTTTAAATAAGGGTCATTTTCAGGGGATAAAATAGGAAATTAAAAAAAAGGTTTGCAAACCTTACTGTGCCATATCATATATCAAATGAAAGGGCTCCTTATGAGAATCTCAAATATATCTTTGTTTTTATTGTACAATAAATAGTTTTGATTTTATTCATGAAAGAAGATGAAAAATGACCATTCCCTGATCTCCAATACTACTGAGCCTAAAGTTTTGAAAAATATACGAAATTTAGTTCATTGCTTCTAGATTACAGTTAAACCTATAAGAATTCTATCAATTGAAAATAAAGTGGTAAACTCAGTATAATATCAATATAATACCTTCATTTACGGAAAATAGTTCACTAAAACACCACTAGATAGTGCTAGTAGTATTTTTCTATTGCTCGCGTTTGTGTCTTGTTTCTCATGTGAATAGGTATTATTATCATAGTTGTGTGGAGAGGTGTGGTGGTACGGAAGTTTACGGAACCCTCATACCGCGAGTCCAACTCGCACTTAGCCGGTTTTTTGCGTTTAAGACTAACAAGGAAGGGTACCCAACTGTCCGACTCCGATTTGATTTATTTTGATATATGTTATAGAGTAGTCTAAAATAACGGACACGTATTTTTTTTTAGCTGCCCAAACTCAACCTGTTAGGAGAAAATGGCCTTCAAAGTACTGAAAATTGACCAAACCTTCTAATTTCTAAGAAGAGATTTGTTAAAAAAAATTGATAATTAATTACTGGTTTCGTTATATGTTGGAGAACATGAATAAAGAATGGGGACGTGTTTTGTCATTTCACCACAAACTCATTTTTTATATATATTTTTTTTATATACAAACTCATTTTTTATATAAAAAAATTGTTTGTGGTGAAATGACAAAACACGTCCCCATTTTTTATTCATGTTCTCGAACATATACTTTTGAAAGAGTGTTGTTTACTTCGTCAGACCTATCAGTTTTTCTGTCAACCTTCAAAACTAGTGATGTAGGTATCATCAGCAAACAACACAATTTTCGACAGTGATTCAACCATGAATGGTAGATCATTAATATAAACTAAAAAAAAGGAAAGGTCCTGAAATAGAACCTTGAGGCACACCCATCCTAACCCAAGAAACCAATTGATTTCGTACCATTTGTTGTACTTTTTGTATCTTATGTGCCAAATACGATTCTAAAAGATAAAGAGCCTTATTTTTACACTATAATGGTTCAGTTTTAAAAGCAGAGTTGGGATTTTTCATAAGCATCATATATATTAAAATTATCCTATTGGCACTCACGGGATTAAGACGAATCTAACGACACCTCGCACTTCAAAATCCCTCAAGCTGTGTAGGCGGCGTTTCAGTGGGTGGCCAGAAAATCGCCAATCTAAGATACGCTGATGACATGACACTGGTTGCATCGGATGAAGCGGAAATGGCCATCCTGCTGGAGTAAGTCGAAGTAGAAAGCGCCAAACTCGGCCTTAAAATTAACCATTCGAAAACCAAAGTAATGGTGGTGGATCGAGCTCATCTTCCGACTACAGGTGCACTCAATGGTTTCGATAAAGTAAAGCAGTTTAATTACTTGGGATCGCTTATTACTGCTGAGGGTAACTGCATAGAGGAAATACGTCGTAGAGCCGGTATGGACAAAAGTGCAATGACTGACCTCAATAAAATTTGGAAAAACCGCGGTATTCGTCGCAAGACAAAAGTGCGCTAGTGCGAAAGTTCTCAATTTTCGTTTATGGCTCGGAGACCTGGTGCGTAAAGAGTCGTGAATGTAAGAAGATCGATGCATTTGAGATGTGGTGTTGGTGACGTCTGCTAAGAATCCCATGGACAGCAATGTGAACAAATGTTTCCATACTGAGGAACTACTGATCAAAAAACGGCTCTCAAGTCTCAACGATATGTCAAGAACGCGTGCTGGGTTTCTTCGGTCACATAATGTGTTCTCTAAAGCATGATCTGGAGAGGACGATCATTTTCGGACAGATTGAGGGAAAACGCGCAAGAGGAAGATCACCAGTCAGATGGTCCGAGGTCATAAAGGGCAAGGCGGGGGGCAGTCTACACCGGGCAGTCCACCTGGCCCAAAATCGTGTCAAGTGGAGTACACTATGTGTTCACGATCCTCAGCAGTGAGGGAACGACGAAGAAGAAGAAGAAGTGTAGGCTACAAAGCGATCCAAATAATTGTCTTTTTCTTTGGCTAGTCAGATAAAAATGTATCCTATGTCACTCACGGGATCAAGACATATCTGACGACACCTCGCCCTCCAAAGTCCAGATGTTTAGGCTACAGAGCGTGCCAAAGAAATAAATATACATACATACATACATCACTCGAAAAATATAACCCTCCTGGTGCAGTCGGGTAAAAATAAATTCACTCACAGTTATAAAACAATATTTTTATATACAAATAAACGAAATTTACCAACGGTAACTAAATTAAAGGTAGGTATGGAACAAATTAGGGGCCCACAATTTTTTGTAAGGTCGGTAGCAGCACTTGAGAAAAGTATATCAAATGTTTCAGATTTGATGGCTTTGCTGATACAGACCTTAAAGACAATTTTAGGCCCTTAATTTTTTTCCTACCTACCTACCTTTAATTTTGTTATTGTCGGTTAATTTCATTTATTTATATCTAAAAATATTGTTTCGTAATTTTGAGTGAATTTCTATTTGAAGTTGCTTTTTAGTTTTTTTTACTAATATTTTAATTTTTAGTAATACCTAATGCTAGCTAACAATGGTAAACCCAATTACCCACTCGCCAATAAGATATCATCAAATCATAATGCATGTATTTCATTAACCAGTACAGTCCTGTGCCTTCCATCACTATCTCAGCTGCAGGAAAGTTAAGGAGAAAACCTTCCATCATCAGGTCACCTGAATAACCTGAAAGAATACTACTATAAACTATTGGTTTATACATACCTTTAATATTTAAAGAATTATCCTACAACTCCTAACCGTTAAGGAGTTGTACCTTCCATCATCAGCTCATCAACATGAGATGATGACTACCAGACGCAAAAAATTGAATAGCTTTAGAAAATACATGAAACGCATAATACGTACCTACAAAGTTTGAGGGATGTCCTCTATTTCCCTGGGATTCCAATCATTAAATCTTGACTTGGACCACCTCAAGAGTACATGAGGACCTGTTTTTGAAATCGGTCCACAGTTGAGAGAGAAATCGGTGAACATACATAAAAAATACATTCAGTGGAACATAGAAGGTCCTTTTTTGAAGTCATTTAAAAAAGATTATCTTTTTTACTTCCCTTAGGAACTGTAATAAATGAAGTATACTATTTTCACGGGTTGAAAATAAGCCCACGTCCTTCTCCATGACACAGGCTACCTGCATGCCAAATTTCGTCAAGATTGGTGAAGGTGTTGAAGCTTAAAAAGGTAACAAACGAACACATTTTCACATTAAAAAAAATTAAAAATAGTAATTATTAATTTAAATTATTAAAAGAACTCCGTTTTTTTTGTATGGCAGCCCTTTTAAGTGTACCACAACTAATTGACTAACTGACATATCAAAGCACAGCCCAAACCGCTGAGTATAGAGATTCCAACACGTAGGTTCCTTATGAGGTCTAGGGGTGCACTAAGAAAGGATTTTTCAAAATTCACCCCCTAAGGGGGTGCAATGGGGGTCCAAAGTTTGTATAGGGAAACAAGATTTGTTAGACTATTTTATTCGGAGTACTTCTATCGATATATGAATAAACTAGTGTTCAGGTTTTTTCAGAATTCAACTTCTAAAAAGGGGATATGGGGTGAAAAAGTCTGAAAATCAAAATGGGTATTGTGTATATGGTTTATCGGTCGCTGATTATGAAAACATCAACGATTTTAAAGTCCAACGTGGCAAACGTGAAATACCATCACCCCCTGTTCCTGTTAGGTTGCGATGGGGTTGAAATGCCTAAATATCAATATGGGTGTTGTTTTTATGGTTTTTTGGGATGTTATATAACACTTTAAACTTTCACGATTATTCATAATGACTGACTTGTAGTCTACTCGCGACCACGGCTATCGAAGCATAGTCGAAACGTTGAGGTAAAAACAACACCAATAAAATCACGTCAAGCCCCGTTTTTAATTCGTCCTTTTTGGGATGTTAATTATGAAATTGGAATCGATTTTGAAATTGACTATAGTGGACTTGAATATTCTTGAAAGTATGTGCGTTATGCCGTATGAATCCCAGCTAAGAATGGGACCATCCCATTTCTTCCAATGGGGGTCGTAAGAGTCGACTAAGGGACAGCGGCAGGGAAGGTAGCAGCGTCCTTTCTGTGCATTGCAACACACCTGCAACCACACTGCGATCGCCAACCCGTCTGCCAAGCGTGGCGATTACGGCAAAACCCCCCTATGAATACCACACCCAGAAAACGGCCCCTATAGTCCCTGGCGGCCCTGCTATTCCCGGCTTCGGTAGCAGTCATGGTAACGGCGGGGCGGGGGTTGCGAAGAATCCCCGGCAGATGCCAGGCTACCAAACCAAACGACCTTTGGCCCTGGCAACTTACAACACGCGTACACTGCGGACTGACAAGAAGTGCTACTGGTAGCTTGAGGCAGCTGGATGCGCAGGGCTCAAGATTTGTACAAAGAGTGGGCCTTGGGGTAGCCTATGTTCAACAAAGCAGTGAGCACGGACTGAGAAGATGATTGGCGCTACTAGTATCTTGAGGCAGCTGGATGCACAGGGCTCAAGATTTGTACAAATAGTAGGCCTTGGGGGTAGCCTATGTCCAACAAAGCAGTGAGCACGGGCTGATGAGATGATTGGCGCTACTAGTATCTTGAGGCAGCTGTATGCGCAGGGCTCAAGATTTGTACAAACAGTAGGCCTTGGGGGTAGCCTATGTCCTGATTATTAATTTTTGACTGACCTGTTGGTCCAGAAGTCAGTTTCTGGTTGCGGGGCCAAGGATCATGGATTTGATTCAGGTTTATTTGCTCTGTGGTCTGGGTGTTTAAAAAGTATTTTATTTCAAGGTATTACTTAAGTTAAACCAGCATCTGCTTCCCATAGTACATAGGATTCCTATAGTGTGGGGCCTTATTATTTATTATTTTTTACTGTCTTTAACCTTCAATGATATTCCTACTATATGGTTTGCTCACCATTCTCCCCACATGCATACATGAGGCCTAATCTTGTTTGGTGGAGATGGTATAATGATCAACCCTCTGTCATTTTTTACAATAATTAAGGCCTTAAAATGGGTTAAATGACAATAGTCAATTCAAATTATTGAAAGACTGTGAAAAGCTAACACCATGGAAAAAATATATCATATACTTAAAGTAATAAAAATGGATTTAATTGAATACAATTTTAAAAATTATACCACTTTTGATGTAAAAAGTATACTGTATACCCTGTTTTTGGCATTCATTGCAAAATTTCTCGAAAACAAAAAGTTAATATTGAATGAAACCAACACACAAAAATGGGTGACTTTAAGACCTTTCATTTTAATTGCACAATTTTTTTAAAACTTATTTGAAAGTGATGAAAAGTAATAAAAAACGTGTAAAAATCGAGAATTGGGCGTTCGGTTTCAACGTAACAGCCGCGTAGAAGCCCGCATTGATTAGAGCGTTACTCCCGCTCAACGCGCCTGAAGTCTAGGCATATTTACTCACACAACTACAGACACACACCGATACACGCACACACCGATATGAATAGAAGTGGGCGCTCGCTATACGCCGCGCTATAGTTTTGATACTTTTGCAAGATTTCAGTCTATTTTGCATACCAATTAATGCAATGTAGTGTAATTAATACTGATTAATGTAGGTAAATATAAAAAAAACCATTTAAATTCAAGTAAAAAAGTTTAATATGGGTCGTCTCTTATTGTCATGGATCGTGATTTCCGGGGGTCAACTATTTCGGGTAAAAGACATTTGTTGTAAAAATTTATCAACTTCTGTTCCATTTGGTCCTTCCAGAAAGTATCATCTTTTAATATTTTAATAGTTTTCATTTTAATGTCTTTGCCTGTCCATACTGCAAACAGACAATACTCTCGGTTCGTAATATGTAGCTGCCCTTGAACCTGGTAAAACCAGTCAAGGCGTTGATTGACGGTCCCATCCAGTTTCCAGAATTTGATTCTTTTCTGGCTAATGGCAACATCTGCGTCTAGTCCAAAAGCTGAGCTAGGACACTTAATTTCGACGACGCCGTCATCTCCGATTAAACCGTCTGGCGATGCACCTGTAATGATGTCTACTCTTTTATATGTGAACATGAATACGTACATATTATTTATTACACCATACTAGATAATTTGCCGTGCGGCAGTACCTACATACCCAAAAAAAATATTTCGTCATCTACAAATAGCCCGCATTTCTGTATTTTAATATTTTCTTGGATCTCCAGCTGTTTTATGGTCACTTTTTCGTTGTCTTTTCCGTGTTGGATACTAGGAACGTGCTCCAACGAATATGAGTACAAAAAATTTTTGACCAATGGCGCTGGACTAATAGTTGCTCGCCGTTTGCAGACTTTACTAAAAACGGATGCTGTTAATAAGCATCTACGTAGCTCAAGCCAAAGCGCACTCTCGGCCTCAAGCACAGTATCTCTTTCAAGTTCTTGTCTATTATTTACCTAAAACATTTTAGAATTATGTTTATGTATTTGTATATATTTATCTGACAATCAATGCAAGATAAGAAGAAGTATAAGATGAAGAGAAATGAGTGCTTGCGAGAGTGAGTGACTTACCTGTTCTTGCAGATTTTTCAAAAACTCATTTTTAGCCGTGTTGTATTCTTCTTCAGGCATGTCTGGCCGCTCACATTCTTCTCCATATGAGCTTTTGTCTGCATCGAATCTCAATTTCTTTTTCGGAATGCGACGACGTGTTATCTTTTTTGTCAAACGTGCCTTTTCGATTCGTTTTAATGAATTTCCTGAAAAACATACACATGAATTTAACCGAAAGGGATGATTGTAAAAGTAGAAGACGAAAACTCACAAATGGCTAAGAAAATAAATAATTTTGATTTATATAGGACGTATTGAGGCTGTGCAGAGTTAAAAGAGACGACTGCTGCGTTGCATCTGGCTGTATAAGATTTCTTTTTTGAAAAATTGACGCGTTTGCCACCAACATGTTTCGCAACTATGCTGTTGAATTGCTCGGCTCTATTATTATTCAAGTTGTGAAGTAAACTTTTAGAATGCAATGCAATTTGTGTTGTTGCTTCCATAAGTTTTTTAAATAATGCTTTCGCTTTCGGTACCATATTGTCTTCTTCTTTTCTCTCTTCAGTGCAATAATATTCTTCACATTCCGTGTGTTCACCAAATATATGCTTCGGACTGTTTAAGACATCTTTTTTCAAGCTAATGATCTTTTCAGGCAACGTAGTGTTTTGAGCATTTCTGAAGTGTGTAGCTGATCTTATTGCAGTTCGCAGTCGCTTTACGCGATCTGCTGTCAATAACTTTCTCTCTGCTAATGGAACAGACGTATCTTTACCAAGGTTAATAAGTTTTCCATTGAAATTGCGTAGTAGGTGATTAGTGCATTCAATTTTTTCAACACTAACATTAGGGTAAGGTCGGCTTTCTAAAATCTTTTTGTAGGTACTAGCATCTCCGTCGGCTATTAAGGTACCGTATATTAAATTTCTTTTGGCCACTGATGTTTTAAAGCCTTCAACAATACCAGATTGGTCCATGCTGGTAGATGATCCAGTATGATTTTTTTTGCAATCGTGTGCGGCTGGTGGTGTATTTTTTTTAGCTGCATGAGCACAAGTAGAACAATACTTATTTTTGATAGCCACGTGTAAAATTTTGCCTGTTTTATGGCCCACAATAGCAGCAACACCAGATGACGCCGAGTAGTTCGACTTATAGGACCTCTTAGACCAACAGCAATCAGCAATAGTTTTGACCACGGGAATTCCATCCTTTACCTGACCACACGAAATTGCCTCTCTTCCTTCTTCTTTCGCGGCTTCCTGCATACTTACTTCCGCAGTTTCTTGCCACCAATCAGCAATTTTATCATGACATTTGGTGTATATTTTCTGACCTACGAGTGGTAGATCTGCGGAAGCAAGTAACTCATCTAGGTTCGACTGACCACAACCAATCATTATGGCCCCCATTACAGCACCATGATTTACATCCACGTCAGTGTCATTTTGATTAGTGGTTTTTAATCTAAATTTTTCATTGCACATGTTGCACTGCATGATAAAATCTGAACGTAAACCAAATTTGATTTCCTTCACGAAATGCATATTGTTAAAAGTACAGCCAAAAGCAGCGTTGTGGTTACTTAAAGTCTTTATTTGATCTAGAAAAAACTGAAGATCTATAATTCGACGACCTTCAAATTGTAAACTATCAACCTGTGAATCATTTTCTTCAATAATCTGTAAAAGTAAGTATATGAACAAAATTGATAAGTAGGTATTTTTACCAACACATTCAAATGTAAGTAATGAAGTTCTTACAAGGTCTTTTGTGTCAGACTTTAGAGTAGAAGATGTTATTGGTTCAGAGACCTGTAAAAGAATAAGTAATATCAATGTTTTATTTATCAGGTTTTATCAAATCCTGCACCCGTAGCATGACCGCTGCGACAAAACTCTCTCACGCTACTTGTCCTTGCAGTCTTTTAACTGTTTGAGAGGGATAGACAGTGTGACAAAATTTTCTCGCGTGATCTTGCTACGGGACCAGTATATCCAAACTTGACACAAATCAATACTTACATTTATTTTTTCTCTTTCTTCACTTGGAATTGTGGGTGTATTCGTGTTTTTAAAATTGGTTTCAGTTGCAGCTGTTTTAGGTTCCACTTCAGGCTTTATTATACTGTTATGTGCTTGTGGTTCCCGTACTTCATCACTAATCTCCACGTATTTTGCATTCTCGTGTTCTTCTTGTTGAGCCTACATAAAATACAATTATTAATAAATTAAATTAATTAAAGTAAAATATTTTTAAAAACAAGCTTTTATATTTGACTTCGTAACTTTTTGACCTCATGACATTGCATTGTTATCCAACCTATACTTCTATACATAATTTCAGCTCAATTGGACAACGGGAGGTCAAATTTAACTTGCAAGATTCTATCACAGACAGACAGACAGACCGATAACGGGAAAGGTGAAGCTAAATAAAAGGTTTGAAAAAATACCGAGTCCAAATATCAGAACGTAAAAAAATGGAAACAAACATACATACATGCATACATACACTTACGAGCGCATGTGCTTCGAAGCATAAATAGATCATACTCAAATATTATCCAATCACAACAAAAACACATACATATAGCATACATCCACCGAAAATTGAACCCGAGACCTTCTGCAACTGCATATAAGTACAATGTATTTATTAACCGCTGCAGCACGGAGCTAATTCATATACTATAATTTACATTTATTTAAATTCATGACTCAGCTATTGTTTCTGCAGGGAATCGAACCCCGCAAATAGACTTCAAATTCTCTAAATATCTACATTATGCGAGAATTAAAGAATAAATTATTAAATTTTTATGTTGATCTTGATTAGACCGGGTTTCTCTTCTCTTTCTGAAAAAAATAATTACCATAAACGCGAGCTTCTTTTGTGATTTGATATTTGTTCCATGGTCGAAAAATAGGTACTCAAACCAAAATCAAATCACCGTGAAAATTCCACTATAAATAAATAACCACCAAACCAATAAATATATCACTGTAAAACATGAATATTTTATTTACCTTTTAGCTTCATTCATTTTAGCTAAATTTCCGTATGATTTTCTTTTTTTACCGCTATACGGTATCTTTTTATTCGCCATATCTGAAAAAAAAATGTTTTGCTTATATAACTAATGGAAGTTTATTTAATTTGCGAATAGTTAATCATAATAACTGCATAAAAATACTTACTAAAACAAAACTCACACACGAAACGCAAAGTATCTAATCGTTTTAGCGCGCTATAAATTTCCGCGCGTGGCGATACGAGGCGCGGGAGGGGCGCGGGCGGAACGGAGCGACGAGCGACACACGTCTTGCCTCAGGAAGGCCTTAGCCTCGACTGAATCGCGGGTTCATTGGGAAGCGTTTATATAGCAATTTTAAATAATTCGGTGTAAAATAAATACACATTTTTTTTTAAAAGTAAGAAATTATGTTTAAGAATATGAAAGACTTAGTAGATTAGACACGAAAAAAGAAAAAAAATCCTCCGATTTCCATACAAAACTCACGCGCAACTATTCCGAATTACTTCAAAAATATGCGTTATTGAGTGGATTGTTTTTTAATGAAAATTAAGTATATTTGTGTCTTTTTTTCACCCAAGAAGTAAAAAATAAAGTAGTTATTTAAAATATGATGTCCAAACAGCCGGGAATCCAATAATTTTACTAATATCTGGCGTCTGCGTAGACCGTCGACCAAGAATTTCAAAAACGGCCTGTGGGAAAATGTTTGTAATGGGAAAGCTACACACAAAATGTAAAATTATTTTCACCCAAGTAACGTATTGGGAAATGGCAAATAATAAGAAATCAATATAATTTCTGAAAACTAAATACTTCATATCTTTTTTGTCCTTCTGAAATCGACCATTCCGGCTGTAGGCAGATTCTAGGGAATAGACGTTCTTAAAATGAATATACTTACTTGTACGTTCGATATTATTGAAACGCGCCTTAACCACAGTATATATATTAGTACTAACCTTAACTACGAACAACATTCCTACAGCTGGTGCAAACATATCTTACTTTATGGCAGTATTGCTAACCATTTTCCTGGCATGAGGTCCGATTTGGTCTTGTGAAGTTGAACTAGTGACCTAAAGCCAAACCTCTAGTAATATCAAATCTTTGATGGCACTGTAAAAAAAACTTGTCAAAACGCTTGACAATAATTTAGTCAATAATAATGAATAATCACACTAATATTATAAAGGCGAAAGTTTGTGAGTGTGTATGTTTGTTACGTCTTCACGCAAAAACTCGTGAACGGATCTGGCCGAAATTTGGTACCTAGGTAGACAGATTAAGACCTAGATTAACACATAGGCTACGATTTTCCACGCTCGCGCACTGCGCACCCTTGAAAAGTCATAGAAACGTTGTCCACGCGGGTGAAGCCGCGGGAAACAGCTAGTAACTAATTATTTTTAGTCATATATTTGTTATAACTTCAAAAAATTATGCAATTAAAGAGTAAAAAGTGGTTCGATGAGCATAATTTACGCATTCCTATAGCCGTTAATCGATCTCATTAACGCCCATAAGAATGAGTAAATTATTTATTTCTATTGGCGGCGCTAGTGTGCTAATCGAACAGTCCTGAGAGGGAAAAATAGCACGCACTTTCCATACGAAAAGAGAAAACATTGTTTGTTTGTTTCAATAACATATTTTTTACAAACCGGCCAAGTGCGAGTCAGAAGCGCACACATAGGGTTCCGTACCATCATACTAGACTTCACGTTTAAAAAAAACACGTTTTTTATATCGAGACCTCCCTTATTTTTTTACTTTTTCTAATTTTTAGTGTTTGTTGTTGTAGCGGCAACAGAAATACATCACGGTTAATGAAATACAGCCTGGTGACATACGGAAAGACAGACACACAGACGGACTCACAGCGAAGTCTTAGTAATAGGGTCCCGTTTTTACCCTTTGGGTACGGAATCCTATAAAATTCATTATGATAGGTTAATATTCAGAGGGGGAAAAACGTTTTCTCGTTTTGTATGAAAAGTGGGTGCTATATATTCTTCCCTCTTAGCAAATAAATAAACAAAAAACACCTAGCTTTTCCTATAGGCTTTAATTTTAGACATATTTGTGTTTTGTTTGGTTTTGTTGGACTTTCGATTGACCTGTAATATTTTTAACTTTTTGATTTATTTCTTTAATAGTTTATTGTACACAGTATACATAAAATAGAGATTTTAAACAGTAAGGTGACACAAAGGGTACAGCTTATTTCTAAAGACATTTCTTCCAGCAGACCCGGATTTTTTCATACAAATGAATCTGCTAACATTGAATTGCTACTACAGTATTAATTTAATGTCTGCTAACCTGTATTCTGAGTCTGCTAACTAGGCAACGTTGTACAGGCATTTTTTGGTGATTAGACTATAGATTCCATGTTCTTTTAGTTTCAAGATAATCTTAATCGAACCGTATTTTCAACAAGTTCTAGGAAGACTTACGATTTTCAGCATTTCTAATACCTACTCTAGCCTCAGTCAACCCCACAGAGTCAATTGTTTATTATGAGGAACGTAACAAATAAGGATAGGTATTTGAATAAAATGTTGCTGTCTCCCTCTACCCCAAGCCTTTCCGTATACAGAAAGAAAGGGATAACTGTAGCGCAGACCGATAATCTATCTATCTATATATATAAAAATGAATTGCTGTTCGTTAGTCTCGCTAAAACTCGAGAACGGTTGGACTGATTTGGCTAATTTTGGTATTGAATTATTTGTGAAAGTCCAGAGAAGGTTTAAAAGGTCAATAAATATGAAAATGCTCGGAATTAAATTAAAAAAAATATCTGTCAAAAAATAATTGGTTTTAGGGTAGGGTAGTGTAGTGTAGGTGTAGTGTAGTTAGGGTAGGGTAGGGTAGTGTAGTATAGGGTAGGGTAGTGTAGGGTAGGGTTGGGTAGTGTAGTTTAGTGTATGTAGGGTAGGGTAGTGTAGGGTAGGGTGGTGTAGGGTAGGGTAGGGTAGTGTAGTGTAGGTTAGTGTAGTGTAGTGTAAGGTAGAAGTTCGCCGGGACAGCTAGTAGGCACTAAAATTGACCAAATCAACATTTCGTAGTCCCCTATTTCCTCCTCCAGAACTTGAGCTATAATAAGATTTTCCTCAAAAATAATAAAAAAAAACGCTTAACATATGCCTTTATGTTTTCATTTTATTGTTAATATGCGTATTTTTTTTGTGGGTGTCTAAAAATGACGTTCCAATTGGGCAATGTTCTCAGTTTTTGAAGGCTCCTACTTCCTATTATAATTATAATATGGGAAAAAAACAAACATAGGGGCATGGCCAATATGGCCATGGTAGATATAGGTTTGATGGAAAAAAAAACATTTTTGCTCTATTTTTATTACTCATTCATTATCCAGGCAGGAAACAGGAGACTACATTGGTATGGAAAAATGGCGCCCGCGTTTCCTATTAGCCTTTTTCTGTATGACTGTACAATTTTTAGGTCAACATGTTTTATAAGTTAGGGACAGTATGTTTAGTTCAACATGTCGTCCTTACTGTCCCCTCTCACATTTTCATTATTCACTGTGCATAATAGCGCCATTGGGTCAACGGTAACGACTCGGCCCTCCTAACCAGAGGTCCCGGGTTCGAATCCATACGACCAATGCACCAATGAGTTTTCATCATGCTCAGATACGTCCCCACCGAGGGGCTCGAGCCTACCCTGAATTAGGGCGATCGAGCCTTAGTCGACCACACGGGCCCAGTGCGGGTTGGTCGACTTCACACACAACCTGCGAATTTCTCCGCAGGCGTGTGCGTGCAAGTTTCCTCACGATGTTTTCCTTCACCGCAAGAGCGTCGGATAAACGTACATAGGAAATCTAAATTCGAAATCACATTGGTACGTGGCAGGATTCGAACCACGACCTCCCGGACAGGAGGCGGCGAACCTAGCCGTTACGCCACCGACTCTCAATGAGTTTTCCATTTCACTTATGCCAAGATCTGTATGAAAGTCGCGATGCACAACAGCTGGTCAGCCTGATTTGGCAAGTGATGATGATGACTTCCCGAGTTGGAGGGGTTTTGTCGTAATCACCACGCCTGGCAGGCTGGTTTGCGATCGCAGTGTGCAGTGTGATCGCACAGTACGCGGAAAAGACGCTGCTACCTAATTTTCTCCGGTTTTTGATCCATTATACTCGCCTTTTACGACACTCTCAGAAAGAGATGGGGTGGTACAATTCTAGGGCCTCCCACAGGCTACAGGCGTTGTACACGTCCGTAAGTGTAAATCTAAAATATCCTACACGTGACCGCAGGTGATGCTAAGTGCAACATCAGGCATAGCACGGTTAATTGTGCCACACGATAAAAGAAAACAAGACCACACCCTGGACACTTCATACAACGGGCTAGAAATGACAATTCAAAAAAGGAATAACCTATGAATGATCCTTTGCGTTCGACTACCAAACTGTAACCAATCTGTATCAATCCGGGTGGCGAGGAGGTGAGGTGGAATCTAGAGAGCGGCAGGGAGTGCCCATACTGTATGTTAGTACTAATATACAGGGTGACTTTTAATAAGTTCTTGATATCAAAAGGTATGCATGCATTGAAGATAAGATAGCCAGTTCCCCATTGCGTTGGGGAATCTTTGCAAGCCCGCTTCCATCTTCGGCAACATCGTCACTTACCACCAGGTGAGATGTTGTCAAGGGTGCATAAAAAAAAATGCATGTACTCCTGATTACAAACAACTTTCCCAAAGAAAATATATGTCAAATCAGAAAAAAAGTTTTTGTTCCTCTATACATATAACAAGTTATCAAATCAGCAAAAATATATCGAGGACCTCTCGAGCACCAATTTTTTTTTTCATATTTGACCTTTAGTTTCTTTAGGAAAGTTGTTTGTAATCACTAATCACGAGTACATTCATATCCTTTGCTATCAAGAACTAATTAAAAGTCCCCCTATATATACTTTGACAAGATCCTGTATAATCTACAAGAAGTCTGTTAAAAAGCTAAACCACACTCACATAGGTACAGTTTATTCTATAAATACTCAACAAAGTTGAGACACAAATTATCTGTGAGACTCCGTATCCAATAAACATTCATTGATAAGGCTTCCGTACCGAATGCTTGGCCGGAGCCAGTGATGTGACTGAACCGAGTACCTCTATAGTAGCTTTTCGAATGCCGTGCGTGGTACGCGTATATTTTTCTCTCTTGTTGTTATACGTATATCTACAAGTTTTTACGCTACAGTACTTTTTATAATAAAAAAAAAGTGTTCCTTGCTTATTTTAAGGACAGGCGGTACAGAAATAATTGAAGTCAAAATGTAACTATAGTTTTTAGAACTGTAAAATCGTAGTGTTGTTGAAGTTGTAGTGGACTACATACATTGTAGTGAATGTGTAAATTGCAATGTAAATAAGTTTATCGGCTCATCAAGTGGTCAAGTACATTCGGCGATAGAAGTGGTAATACGTTTGGTAAATACTTTGGTATTTGGGTACTTTTTCTACGAAACAAAAACGTGTAAAAACAGGTATTTACGTAGTTTTTTTTGTGGATAAAATACAAAAGGTATTGATGTGTCTACTATTTGGTTATTTAAATGCAGATGGAATTGCAAAAATAATTTGTTATTTTTATCACTTAAAATAGTTTTTACTGGATTTTAACTTTTTTGAGCTTTTCTATTTCCTATTGAATTCTTAGTTCTTTTAAAAACTTCTTGGTACCAAAAATACAAAATAAAATTCAACAGTCTTAACATTAATTTATTTTTTGTTTATTTTGTACAAAACATGCTTACTAATATTATAAATAAATGTGAAAATGTGTTTGTTTGGTACCTTTCACGCTTCAACACCTCGACCAATCTTGATGAAATTTAGCATGCAGGTAGGCTGTGTCACTTAGAAGGACAGTTACTTTTTTCCCGAGAAAATAGCATAGTCCGATGCAGTTCCTGCGGGAACTGAAAAAATACCATTTTTTTTGGTTGATTTCTTTAACATCGAAACGGAAAAACATATTGTTGTGTTTTTTAGCAAAAGTGGGAAATGACATTATTTACTAATTAGCCTATCCTTGATGTATTTCCCGAGGGATCTGGGTAAAACTTATTTCTACACTCGCGCACGCAACGTGTCGCAACGGATTGCAGTGTTTTTTTTTGTATAGAATTGGTTGAGGCGGTGGGAAGTGACATAGACTGCTAATCAGGGTAGCCCAAAATAGGTCCTGATCTGGAGAAAACTCATTTCCACGCTCGCGAGTCGCTTGCGGTTCCCGTACCACTCAACCTCAAAGACAGGCGACGATGTCCACGCGGGCAAACCGGCTGGCAAAAGCTAGTTGTATAATAACGTTGTCTCGTGATTTTGTTATGTGAGAAGTTATTTTTAAAGTAGCTGCTTATTATTTTACCTACATATTATGACAGTATTACGATATTGCCTATATTGTAATTCTGTGATATTATTAAGGGTTACTCAATGAAATAGGTAAGAATCTACAGTGAACTATATCAATATACAGGGCGACTGGTAAATAGTGCAAATCCTTTTAAAGGAATAAACAACTAATTTGCAAAGGAAAAAGTCATATTAACTGAGGGTCGGAAATCAGCGGTTTTCGAGTTGAAGTCCATTTAATTTTAAATTTTTGTATGAAAAACGCATTTGTTCAATGTTTTAGAGATTAGTATACTAGTATAATAATAGTATACTCAATCGCAAGTAAATTAAGCGTTAGGCAAAAAGGGTTGCAGAAATTGTAAACCGGAAGTTGATTCCGATATCCACGATGTTTACGTGGCGCACCCGCTAACTTTCCTCGCTATGTGTTTACCGGTTCCTAATTAGAACCAAATGAAACGTGCGACCGGTTCTTAATTAGGCGAACCACTTGTTATTCTTAGTTTGCTGTCTATTATGTATGAATGTATGTAAGTATATTATGTATTTTAGTTAATACTATTGTAAATGTAAGTTTACTCGTCGTATGTATGTCGGTTTCTTTGGCTTAGCGCGTAGCCTAAACGGTTTAATGGATTTTGGAGTGCGAGGTGTCGTTAGATTCGTCGAGTATCACATGGATACATTTTAATTTAACGGATTTTAATTTTTAACCGACAAAAGAAGGGAAGAGGTTCTGAATACGAATTTATATTAATCTAGCGTATACCCAATGGCGTTGTCCGCGTAGATCCTGTTTTTACGTAGGCATCTACGTCATAATAGGGATGATGACTGAGCCATTTGAGTTACTTTTTGTCATCTGTCAAAAAATACATTTTGTTTTAAAACCGGTCAAGTGCGAGTCAGAACCGCACACAAAGGGTTCCGTACCATCATACTAGATGGCGCTAGTTTCTTCATGTTTAAAAAAACACGTTTTTTGTATGGAGACCCCCTTATTTTTTCACTTTTTCTAATTTTTAGTATTTGTTGTTATAGCGGCAACAGAAATACATCATCTGTGAAAATTTCAACAGTCTATCTATCACGGTTCATGAAATATAGCCTGGTGATAGACGGACACACAGACAGACGGACAGACAGACAGACAGACGGACGGACAGCGAAGGTTTTTAAAATTTCAGTGGGCGGGTAATTCAGTGATCAAGATTTCGTAGTTTATTTTTAATGCAGACATCAATCATCATCCCAATTGCTATCTGTATGCCAAATTTCAACCCGATCCGTCCAGTGCTTTATGCTTTTAGTAATAGGGTCCCGTTTTTACCCTTTGGGTACGGAACCCTAAAAATTGTTAAAATACCTAGGCGTGACGTCATAGTTTTTCAGCGTCATTAATGTACCTACTCATTTCGTAATTAATAATGGAAAACAAACGTGTAAGGTTTTTAAAATTTCAGTGGGAGGGTAATTTAGTTATCAATAGTTCATAATTTATTTTTAATGCAGTCATCATTCCAATTTCTATCGGTATGCCAAATTTCAACCCGATCCGTCCAGTGCTTTGAGCAGTGCGTTGATAATCAGTAAGGGCAAAAGATTTATAAGTATAAGATTGATTAGGTTATTGACTTTCTATTAAAGTGAACGGATAATTATTAACTGGTGGCTAATGACGATGACGCTGAAGGTGGAATCCTCAAGGCGATGAGGAACTTATCTGTCCGTCAGTCATTCATTACATAACATGTCGTGTACCATCCACTATATTAGACATGTTTTACGAATCCAAACTAAATTATTAATGCAAAAGTAACTTTGTCTGTCTGTTACGTTTTCACGCCTAAACCGATAAACCAATTTTGTTCAATTTTGTTTAGATTGGATCTTGGCCTTGGAGAAGTAAGGGCAAAAGATTTATAAGTATAAGATTGATTAGGTTATTGACTTTCTATTAAAGTGAACGGATAATTATTAACTGGTGGCTAATGACGATGACGCTGAAGGTGGAATCCTCAAGGCGATGAGGAACTTATCTGTCCGTCAGTCATTCATTACATAACATGTCGTGTACCATCCACTATATTAGACATGTTTTACGAATCCAAACTAAATTATTAATGCAAAAGTAACTTTGTCTGTCTGTTACGTTTTCACGCCTAAACCGATAAACCAATTTTGTTCAATTTTGTTTAGATTGGATCTTGGCCTTGGAGAAGGATATCTATAGGCAGCCCTTTGTCACCAAAATAAAACTTAAAGGGCGTGAAGTAGGGGATGAAAGTTTGTATAGGGAACCCGGGCGTGAAGTAGGGGATGAAAGTTTGTATAGGGAACCCGGGCGTAAAGTAGGGGATGATAGTTTGTGTAGAGAACCCATTATTTCGCAAGTTAGGGTTATGAAAATTAATATTATAAATTAAGCATTACTTTTGGCAAGAAACAAAAAGTGTTTCAGCGTTTTTGAAAAATCAACCCTTCAAGGCGGTAAAATAGGGGTTGACCACACTTTATATCAACTGTGAATTGACCATGTTTTAATTTGGTAAATCTTTCTATCTCAGATATCAAGTGCTACTTGACCATGTATTAATTTGGGAAATCTTTCTAATCTCAGATATCAAGTGTGACTTGACCATGTTTTAATTTGTAAATCTTTCTATCTCAGATATCAAGTGTGACTTCACCATGTATTATTTTGGTAAATCTTTCTACCTCATATATCAAGTGTGACTTGAACATGTATTAATTTGGTAAATCTATCTATCTCAGATATTAACACAATTTAAAATTTTGCCGCTAACCTTGAAATGCAAATGTTTCTGGTGTAACCTGATCGCCTTCAGTGTCACGGTCAACTGCTAGATATTTCGTATCGTCGAACAAACACAACCAAACGTTTATCTTGAACCAATTTTATTGTTTAGACTGGTATATTTAATTTTATTTGTTTACGTATTGTCACGATGTTGGCAGCAGAGTAAAAGATTTGATGTTAAAGATTTGATTTGTGAAGATATAAAAAAATAAGACGCTTCTACTCGTGATACTATCACAAAAAAAACCCGGCCAAGTGCGATTCGGACTCGTACAAAGTAGGCTTCCGTAGTTTATTATGTATATAAAAAAAAAGAATTGTTTTTGTAGTTGGTAGTAGATGGGAAATCTATGAACTTTACAAATCCAACTGCACATCTTAAGTTGGTCGACTACTACTCCTAAACTAAGAAAGCCTACTTAGCCGTGATATTTTTCCTTTTCCTATGGTTATATGTCCTACTGAAGGGTTTTCCAATAAGAGGTGTTATTTTGATATTCAAAGAAAAATGCAATTTTTTAATATAAATGATCGGATGTTCATTTCATTATAAAGAAGAAGGTATGCCGTTAATAGTGGAAAATAACATCAGGCAAATGACCACCACGACCACGTTTACAGGACCATATCCTTTTCATGAAATTTTCCGTAACCAAATCGCAAAGTGGCTGCCCTGTGTCCTCGATTATCATTACAGCTCATATACGTCCCCACCGAGGGGCTCGAGCCTACCCTGAATCAGGGCGATTAGGCCTTAGTCGACCACGCGGGACCAGTGCGGGTTGGTCGACTTCACACACAACCTTCGAGTTTGTACCAATGAGTTTTTCAAAAACTTATGTACATACTTACCGATTGCTTTAACGGTGAAGGAAAACATCGTGAGGAAACCTGCACACGCCTGTCCTCGATAGCCTCCCGAATTCCATCTTTGAGGTCTTGAATCGACGCTGGGCTGTTGGCGTAGACCTTTGGGGCCACCAAAGGAAGAAGTCGCAAGATGTTAAATCACAAGATCTCAGTGGCCAATTGTGATCACCTCTTCGAGAGATAACACGGTCCGGAAACTTTTCCCGCAAAAAATCAATGATTTCGTTGCTTGTGTGGCATGTAGCGCCGTCTTGTTGAAAGTAAACGTTGTCCAGATCAATACCATCCAATTGCGGCCATAAAAAATCATTAATCATCTCTCGATAGCACAATCCATTCACCGTAACTGTTGCTCCAGCCTCATTTTCGAAAAAGTAAGGCTCCGCTGTACCATAAACCGCACCAAAAAGTCACACGTTGAGGTTAGAGAGGCTTTTCAACAATAACTCTTGGGTTTTCAGAGCCCCAGATACGACAATTTTGCTTGTTGACGAAGCCACCGAGGTGGAAATGGGCTTCATCACTCAAGATGATTTTTAGATGGAATTCCGGATCATTTTCATGCATTTCAACGACCCAACCAGCAAAGACACGACGTTGTTGATGATCGGCCGGTTTGAGTTCTTGTGTTAACTGAACTTTATAAGTCTTAAGACCCAAATCTTTATGCAAAATACGGTGTAATGACGTTTGTGGAATACCTAATTCCAAAGAGCAACGAGAAATGGACAAACATGGGTTTTCTTCAACACTTTCGGCTACAGCAACAATATTCTTGGCTGTTCTTGAGCGAAGTGCACGGGTTTTATTCTTCACATCACTAACTTGTACCAACAGCTCGAATTTTTCCACCAATTTCTTTATTGCGGTCCGACAAGGTGCTTCACGACGACCCAAAAATGTTCGAGTTTTACGAAACGCCTCTGCCAAATTTTCACAATTTTTATAGAGTGAATTTTATAATTTCAGTGCGTTGTTGAAGCGTGTATCGTTCCATTTTTATTAATGGCGTAGTTTCTACTTGTCAAATGTCAAAAAATGACAGCTTCAAAAGTGAAATCTACCGAAATAACGGGCTATTCAAAATAACACCTCTTATTGGAAAACCCTTTATTTACCAATTTTTCCAGATGTCCTGAAATAGCGGATGAGCTGGCAGGGGGGAGGGGGGTCACTTGTCTCTAACAAAAATTAACACTTTGTAGCTTAATATTTCGCAAACGGAACCCTGAGTAGAAAAATGATTTGAGCAAGCAAGCCCTCAGTAGTTTAAAAGTTCTTTGTAACGATACCACACACAACAGGGCACGTCAACAAAAACAATCACCCCCTCTTTCATGTAAATATATTTTTTAACATATTATTTTATCGCTTTGTATATACCCATGCCAAATTCCTGCTTTCTAGTGCTAATAGTCTCTGAGCTACATCGGCACTTACCATCAGGTGAGGTGCAGCCAAACGTACTCAAATTCTTAATAAAAAAATAATAAAAAAACAGACATATCGATAATATAAGAGTATCGATAATGTAACAGTGCACGAGCTAACAGTGCTGATACGCTGTTTCTGAGAGAGGCCATGATAGTGCGCATAAACCTATCACTTCAGGCAGTGTCTGAATGGAGTGATTCCAACCTCGTAAGGTTTAATGCCTCTAAAACACAGGCGTGTCTTTTTTCCGCCAAAAGGAGTCCATTCACCTAGACTCCAACTCTCCGGAATGAACCGATTTAGATATCTGACCACCTGGAACTCCTCAGCGTGGATTTAACACCCAATCTTAACTTCGGTCGTTACATTGAGTCCAAGGCAAAAGTTGCTGCAATCAAGCTGGGCATTCTCTCTAAGGTGAGACGGTACTTCACACCTGGACAGCTGCTTACTTTATATCAAGCACAGGTCCGCTCATGTATGGAGTACTGTTCACACTTGTGAGATGGATCAGCCCGCTATCAGCTGGATGCCTTGGACGCCATCGACCGACGCGCACGGAGACTCATTGGTGACGACGAGCTAGTCAATGACAAGCTCCAAAGCCCTGAGCATCGCCGCAAAGTCGCCTGTCTGTCGGTATTCTATCGAATTCATTTCGGAGAGTGCGCGCAAGAATTTCACGACCTCATTCCCCCGGCTCCATTCCACCGTCGGTCAACGAGGCGAAGGGAGGGGTTGCACCCCTTTGTTGTTGATGTTCCACCTTTTCGCACGAATCGTTACGCTTCTTCATTTATTATGCGTACAGCGCAGGAGTGGAACTCCTTGCCTGCGTCAGTGTTTCCCGATTCCTATAATTTAGGGATCTTCAAGGCTAGAGTTAATAGGCATTATTTGAGTTTGCGTGTACCATCCTCGACTGCATCATCACTTACCATCAGGTGAGTTGCAGTCAAACGCACTCAAATAAAATAAAAAAAAGTTACTTGTTCTAAGGAACCCTAAAAACGGCCAAGTGTGAGTCGAACTCGCGCACCTAGTGTTCCGTAGCACCACATATCACTATAACACAAGTATATTAATAATACCTTACAAACAAATCCCCCATAGAAAAACAAATTCTTTGAAAATTTCAGCAAGCTACCTATTACTGATCCAAAGATTTTCTGTCTTAGATTTCAAGCCTTCTAAGGTGAGGCACTGATAAGAACATTTGTCTCTGTTTTTTTCTTTACGTGTAAAGAGTAAAGAAAATAATCACACATTTGCGCTTTTTCAATGTTTTTTGTTTCAATTAGAAACTACAATTATTTCTGAAAAATCCAAGTGGCATATTGAAGTGTGGGTTTAGACTAATCGACTAAGAAAGTTTAGAACTTCAACGCGGTCTGGTTTGCCTGTAGAATGCAAATCTCTGTTAGTTTTCTGTTTAGTTTCTTTGATATATTTTTTCATGTTATAAAAGTTAACGAGTCGTGTTTGTCTGCAACTGACAAAATGAATTCATTGAAATGAAGAATCAGGTTACAATGCATCGCCTGAAAAGTCGGACAGACAGATGGACGGACAAACGGACAGCGTAGGCTTAGTAATAGAATAGAGTACCTTTAACTGCTACAGAACCCTAAAAACCATGATTTAATTAGCACTAATAAACCAATTTATGAAAAAAAAATGTTGCAATCTAGCTTTTGATGATTTTCACGCATGTTTGCGCAAACACGCGTGAAGACGTTGCTTAACTAAATAATTACGACAAAGCTATTCCTATATATAAATAGCTGCTGATTAAAATATTTTCTTTACAATTTTGCGCGAATCAGTTTTTTCAACTTTCGTACTATAATGACAAAAAAATATACAGTGTAATCTCACTAATCCGGCACTATTAAAAACCGGAGGGTGCCGGATTATTGGAATGTTCGGATTACTGGATTATACTGAAAAAGTCTTAGGTAATGAATAAAATAAAGCTTTTCATAGAGGGAATAAATGTATGTAATGTATTAAATTAACATGTAGGTACCTATGTAATTAACTAGTTTTAAAATAATCCTTAATTGAGGTCTGCTTTTGTGCAACTTGTAGTCCTTGCTTAAAAACCTTTTCTCGCATGATGCGGGAGGCGTGGGCGGAGGGTGCCGGATTATTGGACGTGCCGATCTATCGAAGTGCCGGATTAGTGAGATTATACTGTATTCATAAACATACAAAAAATCCCTTTTAAAGATTATAATACTGTCCTTTGGTTTCGGTGAGTGTGGACTGTGGACGCTATATCATAAACCTGGCAGTTTAGCGTATCTGGTAGATATACGAGAGGGAATGTCCTTTGATTTTGTAATAAAATTTTTGGATAAAACAAAAAACACTTTTAAACTTGAAGTATTGTGTAATGATATTAAATCATTGTATAGATAATTTTAACTATCTCAAAGTATGCTGAAAAAATTTTTGACTCTAATTTGCGTTGGTGTAAACAGGTCCTGCTAAACTTATTTATATGTTCTTAAATGATTTTCGTTATTATTGGATTTATGTTTTTTACTGCTTAATATAGTTACTACTGAACTTTCAATCTGTTTCCAATGAGCAAAAAGCCTTAAATCTTAAATACCTACAAAAAGGTAGTCTGCATGCAGCTTTAAAATGTATCCTCTTCTATGACTCCTTCTAAAATCCATAAAGCCGTTTAGGCTACATGCTCAGCCAAACAAACAGACACGACATGTATCTAGGTACTTGTGTTTTAATAGATACACCTGAAAAACTATTTTATCTATATATGTATGTATTTAAACGTATATAAGTATGTATATCAGTCTCTGGTTCCCATAACACAGGGAATCCTACTTTGGGGCCAGATGACCATGTGTGATTTGTCCCAGAATATTTATTTATTTATTTTACATTACCTTGTCTAATATAATAACTATCTTATAATTTTCAACCAACTTCTTAAAAGTAGGAGGTTCTCAATTCGCTTAATTTTTTAAAATGTTTGTTACCTCAGAATTCCGTCATTTAAGAACCGATTTGGAAAAATATTTTTTATTCGATTCGATTCGATTTTGATTCAATGCTGCCAGGTTGGTCCCATATAAATTTTATCAAAGTCGGTTCAGTATCCTTAGCTGCTAGACCAATAGTCCGATTGAAATCAAATTTAAAGCTAATAGTTTTAAGATAATTTGTCGTTGGATTCTGATGAATCTATAATAATGATGATAGAAAAGGCTTACCTACCAATTGTGAATAAAAAAGAAAGAATCTTCTGGCTTGGTTGCTATTTATGAGTAGCTACAATACAAAAAAAAATAATTTATAAATCTCAAAAATGCCTTAACTATTTTGATGAAACTTTGCCAGTAATACCTAACTGTTATTAATGTGAGGGTGAAATTGAATTCTTTGGCCAAACTTTATAGTAAGTATATATGTACTCGTGAAACTCAACAACCTTACCTACCAACCGTACCTACCGTACCTTTAAATTTCAGCCTGTAGTGTTCTTGTTACGCCATTAAAACTACACAACACTTTAGTGCTCAACTGTCCATTCCTTATTGACCCATTGAGTAGGTAATGATAGATAAGTATAATCGGAAGCTTGTCGCAGGTCGGCGCGGGATGGCGGAGGAGGCCGGCCGGCTGAAGCTGTTCTGGGAGCACTTCTTCAGGGCCGAGACCGGCACTTATGAGGTAGGTGCATTGATGTTTTCAGCTTTATTTGAATGATATTAAGACCTTTTATGCAAGGTCCCACTGGATGAGTGCCAATGCTCGTTCTATAGCTGCCACCAAGCAGTTTCAGTTCCGGTGTGTCCTCGAGGGTTGGCTCTCCTGGCTACTGATAAGACTTCGAAAGTTGTGTATAGGCGGCAGTAGGCACTTTCCCTTAGGTGCGTTGTAGGCCTTTTTTCCACTGTTATAAGACTAAAAATAGTCCTAATACCATGCCCCTGGTGTCACAGTAAAGTTGTGTATAGGCGGAGGTAGGCACTCTCCCTTAGGTGGGCTGTCGGTTTTTGGCCACTTTTGTAAGACTACGAATAGTCCTAATACCGTGGTCCTGGTGTCACAGTAAAGTTGTGTATAGGCGGCAGTAGGCACTTTCCCTTAGGTGGGCTGTCGGCTTTTTGCCCACTTTTGTAAGACTACGAATAGTCCTAATACCGTGGTCCTGGTGTCACAGTAAAGTTGTGTATAGGCGGCAGTAGGCACTTTCCCTTAGGTGGGCTGTCGGCTTTTTGCCCACTTTATAAGACTACGAATAGTCCTAATACCGTGGTCCTGGTGTCACAGTAAAGTTGTGTATAGGCGGCAGTAGGCACTTTCCCTTAGGTGGGCTATCGGCCTTTTGTGCACTTTTATAAGACTACGAATAGTCCTAATACCGTGCCCCTGGTGTCACAGTAAAGTTGTGTATAGGCGGCAGTAGGCACTTTCCCTTAGGTGGGCTGTCGGCCTTTTGTGCACTTTTATAAGACTACGAATAGTCCTAATACCGTGGCACTGGTGTCTAATGGCGAGGCGAGTGACGAAAGTGTAACGGCGGCATGCCCTGTCCATACAGAGCATATTATACACTTAGTATGTAGAGTTCTTTTGAAGTATGTAGGGTTGTTTTGAAATACCTGAAAATAATTCAAGTGAGTGTTCAGCTCATGAAACTAAACAACTTTGCCCGAGCTAAAATAATTTGATGTTGCAGAAATCGACGTGGTTGGACCTCTTTCTGGCGGAGTTTATCATTCGCCTGAACGAAGGTGCCAACCCGAAGGAGTTGATAAACTTCTGGTGAGTCTATCCTATCTTATCATTCTCCATGTTAACTTCGTTTACTACTTTTGTATGTTACGCAATCAGACACTAAGTAATCCTGATCGTTGGATTCGGATTATGGAAGAAATTATTAAGTTCTCCTATCAATAACCTAACCTGATTTAATAATAAACTAACCAATTTACTTAATTAAGGATTAAAAACCCGACTGCATAAAAATGTGGCTCCTCTTTCTTTTTTAGGGTTCCGTAGTCAACAAGGAACCCTTATAGTTTCGCCATATCTGACTGTCTGTCCACGGCATAGCTCAGAGACTATTCGTACTAGAAAGCTGTAATTTGGCACGCGTATATACATATTAATTACGCCGACAAAGTGGTAAAATAGAATAATTGAAAACGCTAAACACGTTAAAAAACCGACTTCCATCGCAACAACTTAGTACATTTTTGCATTACTATTTTTGGTTTTTGTTAATTTTCGAATAAAGTACTACACCGATTTTGATAAAATTTATATGGGACCACACGGGAAGCACTAGCTTTCAAATAAAAAAAGAATCATAAAAATCAGTTCACCCAGTCCAAAGTTATGAGGTAACAAACATTAAAAAAAAAAAAACATACAGACGAATTGAGAACCTCCTCCTTTTTGGAAGTCGCTTGAAAAAAAATAGGGTAACCTCCCCTACATGTAAAGAGTGGTTTATTTTTGGGGACTCAACCTGTCGTGTGCGGTATCGTTAAATCAGTCTTTCGAAACCTACTGAGGGTATTTCTAAAACTATTTTTCAATTCAGGGTTCCGTTTACTAAATATTAAGCTTTAAAGTGCTTTTTTTGTTAGAGTCGAGTGTGCCCCCCTGCCGTCCCCCTAACCAGCTAAACCGGTATAACAATACATCTGATTTTTGATGTGTAACATCTTCGCTCTCGCTTTCCTGCAATTTGTGGGAGTGATTTCGTGAAATGGGACGGAAATGTGTAACATGGTACGGAAATGTGTAACAGGAAGTCGCGAAAGCGCGGAATTCTACTTTACGAGAGTCCGACTCGCACTTGGTCGGTTTTTTTCGTTACTGTCAGATCCGCCACCCAGGTACAATATCGTCATCAAATCTAACTAACCTAAAGTATTTTGTCACATGTTACACATCATATGCGAGTACTGTAGGTCTCGCTCGATTTTTTTTTAAATAGTACCATATATAAAAAATTTTGAAGGAAAACTATCACTAAACTTTCTTAGTTTAGGTTACGTTAGTCGACCAACTTAACATCGATATGTGTCTACTCAATAAATTCGCAAAGTTTGGATTCAACCCGGCATGTAGTTTTTGTATTTTTTTTTAATTTTTTTTTAAACGGAACTACGTTTGTATGGAAATTCGAGCCTCCCGGGGACCTATAAGACGTACAGTATGGATTTGTAAAAAGTTCATAGATATTCTGTTCTATTACCAACTTAAAAAAAAAAAAAGTTTTTTTAAAGTCTACCTTTTTTTTGGAAAGACTATGGAATGGAACCCTAATTTGCGCGAGACCGACTCGCACTTGGCCGGTTTTTTTTTAATTGTTCCAATTTTCCTACAGCCCAGTAAGCGGAGTAGTGTCCCTCGTCGGCTGCGAGCTACTATGCGGCATCCACCGAGTGACGTCATCGATCAACGCGCACTACTCCGTGCCGCTGCCGGCTTTAGACGTGCCATGCTCGGGCAAGGAGCCTTCGCCTGTCAGAGACGAGGGCCAAGGTAACTAGGGCCGTTAGCTGTGTTGTATTGTCCTGTTCATCAACTTCTAGATAGTCGTTACCTCTTATGAGGTACTAGCTTTTGCCCGCGGCTTCGCCCGCGTGGACATTGTTTTTATGACTGTATTTGAGGGTGGGTGGTGCAAGAGCCGCAAGCGGTTTGCGAGCGTGGATATGAGTTTTCTCCAGATCCCTCAGGAAATATATCGGACTATTCTGATAAGCAGTCTGTGTCACTTCCCATCCCCTCTACCAATTCTATACAAAAAATCACTTCACTTTTCCATTGCGATGTTAAAGAAATTAACCAAAAAAGAGCATTTTTTCAGTTCCCTCAGGAACTGCATCGTACTATGCTATTTTCACAAGAAAAAAAGTAGCCTATTTCTTTCCCCGCGACACAGGCTACCTGCATGCCAAATTTCATCAAGATTGGTCAAGGTGTTGAGGCGTTAATAGATAACAAGCAACAAACAAACAAACATATTTTCACATTTAAAATATTAGTAAGGATCCACCTTGTGACGTCATTGAACAACGCGCACTACAAGCGTTTGCCCGGTCTAGACGCGTCGTGCTCGGTCGGACACCCGTCGCCTGTTAGAGACGAGGGGCAAGGCAATAAGAAAGAGAACAATTGATTAAGTGATATTAACAGCGATCTTATGAGGTCGCCATCGTTCGCCTTGGCACGCTCTTTGCTAAGGGTACCACAGGGTCACAGAGGTAGACCACGGCTTGAAGGTCTACTCCACTGGTTAATTCAAAATTTATACTGTAAGGTCTTTCTGTAAGACCTTTTTATAGGTTCTTCGGGGAAAGTTGTTAGAATCCCTAGTTCATCATCATCATATCAACCGATAGACGTCCATTGCCGAACAAAAACCTCCTTCATAGATTTATTTATGTCACTTATCTTAAACCCCCTGTTTCACCTATTACACGATAGATATTTTTTTATTATTCACAATTGGTAAGCCCTTTGCATCATCTCATCTGATGGTAAGTGACGATGATGTCGTAGATGGAAGCGGGCTTACCAAGCTTTCGGGAGCAGCTCAGACAAGGAAACCACACGAAACGAGACTGACTTATTTATTTGTTGTACAATATAATATGAAAGTACCAACACACGCCTGCGAATAAACTCACAGGTTGTGTGTGAAGTCGACCAACCCGCACTGGGCCCGCGTGGTCGACTAAGGCCCGATCGCCCTAATTCAGGGTAGGCTCGAGCCCCTCGGTGGGTACGTATATGAGCTGATATGATGATGACCTACACAAATACCAAGTGTCACCATCTAATATCGTATTTTTTTCCGTAGATGAGGAACAGAAAGACGAGTCTCGGGTGCAGACCCCGAGTCTCTTCACTCGCAACAACGCGCAGTCAGCTAACGACATCTTGCGGAAATACCTTCTTGGCGGCGTGGCTTGGCGCTGCCTTGTGCTGCTTAAGGCTTTGGGCGTTGAGGTGAGTGTTTCACTAATGTAAATATTATCCATTAGCTGTGCCCGCGATTTCGTCCGTTTTGAATTTTCCCACGCGAACTCTTAAATTTTCTGGGATAAAAAATATCCTATATGTTAATACGGGCTATAAGGAACCACCATACAAAATTGCATCAAAATCGGCCTGGTAGTTTTTGCGCGATGCGCGAACATACAGATAGAGAGACAAAAATTCCAAACGTTGTTTTGGCCTCTATATCGTTAGTAATGTCCACCACAGTTATTATTTTCCAAAAATATTTCATGTACAGACACGGCCCCGTTACAGTTTTGTTATATGTATAGATAATTAGCCAATCCATAGCCGATCTTCAAGCGTTAGTACTAATATATATACTGTGCTTCAAGCTTTGGCCGCATCCAGTTGTCTCATTGACGACGTGACCTCGGTTAAGGCAGATGCGCCTACGGGGCGTTATATATAACAACGATTTTTTTTAAAAATCCAACGATAACAAATTAGTACGAGTCCTTAACTTAAAATACGGCCCCATCCTGAAGAAAGCATGAAACTTGGCATGAATGTAGCTGTCATACATAAGCTTCAATGTCGATATGGAAGCACGTCGATAAATTATATTTCCTCCCTTTTATCTCCCTCATTCTGGTTTTCTGAACTTTATACAAAAACGATACGACTGAGGAGTTTACTCCTCAGAGACCAAATCATCGTCGATAAATTGCCTACAAAACGATGCAACATTTTATAGTGGTAAGATTTAGTATATTTCTATATACAGCCATCAACGTATTATGAAATTGTAAAAATAGGCACACTTTCTTCTTTCTTGCTTCATTTATAGGAAAACGAAAATAGTGGTGATAAAATAGGCTAAAAAAGTTAAATACCTTATACATTTAGCTACAAAATGACACTTATTTCATAGTCGTAGAGGCATTACTTCCAGAGTTACAGCTCACCGCGTCTGACTCAAGTACTCTTTTTTTTTTACCTTCTTAAAATACCATCTTTCCGTTAACTTCGTTTTGCGTAGATTCAGAGTTTCCAATTAGAAATAAAATAGTCCATGTGTTAATCCAGGCTATAGTCTATCCATATGTAAAATTTAATTTAAATCCGTAGAGCCATTTTGCAGTGATTGAGAAACAAACCAAATTACAAAATATAATACTGATTCCCGATTATCTTTACACCTAACATCACAACGATCACATTATTAAAGCTGTAAAGCACCTGGTTTAATACATTAAACCAGATGATTTGTTAATGTGATCCGGCTTCTATTGGTGTAAGGGTTTCAAGAAATTTTTAAAAAATACAGTAAAGTCCAGGGAAAATTATATACATTTATTTCAATGCATATCACAGGAACCTCCCCCACACACAGAGACCAGTACAGGGAAGACCTGACTTCCTACGAAGGCATCGTCCTTTAATGCAGCTTTTCTTTACGGATGCTAACGTTTCTTTGGTCGTACTGCAAAGTGAAATCCAAATACCATTTTTTTTATCCATCCCCAGTTCTCAAAGTTTGGATATTCAGGGTTTGGTATCAGACTCTGACCCCAGATCAATCCTGCTTGCAAATAAGCTCGTTTTGTATGCTGTTCAAGAGCACCGAGTGTTGGCGGCATCCTATCCATTGCCCGTCCCTTGATAAATAATGCTTTTCTTGCTTGGTTTATGTCTTCTACGTCACTAGTTTTGTCGTAAGACAGGATGACATACGAGTATATTGCCAAAGCATCCAATTGATGGGTTTTAATTTCATTTTTACGGCAAAGTCCTTTTCCAAAAGGACTTCTTTCCCTTTCCACAAAACCCTGACACAGTATCGCACTCTGTAAATGCGTGAAAAAATAACATGCTGCTGCATTTTTCTGGGCCGAGTTTATTCACTAGTTGGTGAATAGCAATAGTGCGTAAAGCTTTCCCTTTTCCGAATAATATTCAAACCAATTTCTTTAAGGAAATAGCTACAACAACCACATCCGTATCAACAGTTCTAATTAATATTTCTGCATGACCATGCAGCACGGCGTGCGAAACATGGAGGAAGAGTCAGCTATCAGCTTGTTCTTGTTTTGACTTAAGGGAGGGCGTATCTACGGTGGCATCATTACACAAAACTTGTTCCCCTTTGGTTGCAACAATCGTTTTCGCATGTTGGACCTGCTGGAGTCCATCAGCCAGGAAGTTGAAAAGTCGCTCGTCGGGTCGGGCAGGCAAGGCTACACCCATCTCCACCGCCCCGCGCCCCTACTGTCGCCATAGCTTTGCTGATACCTCAAAATATCCTGTCACGCGGTCGCGCGCAGCTATTTTAGGTATTTAGTACATGTATTAGTACTTATCTTTAGTAAAAAGTTTGCATTTTTTAATAAAACTTTATAGGACCTTGTAACATATTTTGTAAACTATAAGTCCTGTAAGTCCAATTGTAGAGAATTTAATAAGGAACATATTGATCTTTGACAGGTTTCTTAAACCTGTACCCGTTTTTATAAAAAATAAAAAAAATCACGATTTGGCACAAAAAGGGGCGGAATGGGTGGGAAAAAATATTTTTTCGACGTGTTTCCATATCGACATTGAAGCACATATATGACAGCTACATTCATGCCAAATTTCATGCTTTCTTCAGGATGGGACCATAAAACAGATTTGTGTTAGGTCATGGCGGCTCCTTGTCCTAACGAAAATCTGTGTTATGGTCCCATCCTGAATCAAATGCAATTATGAAAAAAAAAGTAATTTCAGTAGAAAGTGAGTAAGGGGATTACCAACATGTAACGCTTAACTTTGGGCGTCCTGTAGTGAAACTTAGGCACAGCTAGTGGCTGACAATGTAAGTTCAAAATAAAATGTACCTAGTACTTGAGGTCGTAAGGTATGATTCGATTCATTTTATGAACCCCCGACGCGAAAAGAGGGGTGTTACAAGTTTAACGTGTGTGTCTGTCTGTGGCATAGTAGTTCTTGAACGAATGGACCGATTTTGTTGTGTTTTTTTTTCGTTCTTGTAGGAAAAAGTAGGTCCGTCGAATACACCCGATTTTTTTTTTATTTCTACATCTTCGATTGTAGTCCCATTTGACAACTTGTTTATATCGAAATATTTCTTGTAGTTTTCTTGATATCTTAAGGCAGGAGTTGTGTGATTCAACTATGTATATAAGGTCTAACAAAATTAGCTGAAACTATTTTAACTGGTGCTTCTACTCATGAATCTGAACAACTTTCTCCATGAAACCCATAGACAAATCTCAAAAAAAAAATTGAACTTCCCATACTAAGTTGGCTGATCAGCTGATCGAGTTAGTAAGAAAGAAAGAAATGTTTATTTGCCAGAATACATACATGTGAAGATCTTAATGTTAGAATGGAAAATGTATTCAGCCGTCATAAAGATGGCATGCAAATTTTTACAGGTTAAAATATTATACCTACGCTAATAACATTATAAAGATAAATTAGTTTTATTATTAAAGTTCATATATTCACTAATACTATAGAAGCAGTGTTGCATTAGCCATTCTGTTATTTTTTTCTTAAGTCTAATTCCTCGTAATTGTTTTATGTCATCTGGAAGCTTATTAAATATTTCAATACACATATTATAAATATTTTGTTTATATATTTTAGTTTTGCAGGGAGGTTGCTGTAACCAATGTGTATATTGAGCCCTTGGTACACGAAATCTAACGTCTCTAAGATATTGAAAATACTCTGGGTGAGATTCTGTAAACAGACAAACCTTTTTTTATATACATGCAAGGCAACGGTAAAATATTTAGTTTTTTAAATAGGGGTTTACAACTCTCCATAAAACACGCATTATTAATAGCACGTACACACTTTTTTTGCAATCTAAATGTTCTATCGACATCTACAGAATTTCCCCATAGTAAGAGACCATAATTGAGGACTGACGATACATGGCCATGGTAGGCTGTCAAAGCGGCTTCTATAGAGACTGTTTGCCTTAGTCTTCTTAACGCGAATACAAACCGATTCAGTCTTTTGCAAATTGAGTCAATATGGTCCTTCCAGTTCAAATGATTGTCAACATGTATGCCTAAAAATTTAAGTCCATTAGTTACGTCAATTTTACTATTATTATAATTTATGTCCAGAAAAAGGGGTTTTGTTTGATATGAGTGAAATTGTAATATCTTAGTTTTATTTATATTAATGTTAAGGTTATTGTTGTCCAACCATTTGACAGCGTCTGCCAAAGCTCTAGCCACATCAGATTGATACGTTTCTTTATCTTTGCATTTAATAATTAAAGTTGTATCGTCTGCAAAAAGTATACATTTTTGAGACATTGCTTTTGGGAGGTCGTTAATGTATAAAAGAAACAGTAAGGGCCCTAGATTACTACCTTGCGGAATTCCCGAATTATTTATACGAATGTTAGATGTGTACTTTTGCTTTGTCAAAATCCCACTTTTTTTAGTTACTTTAGAAATTTCTGTACATTGTCTTCTATTTGACAAATAACTTTTAAACCAGTCGTAACATCTGCCTCTTATACCATAGGACTCTAGCTTAGAAAGTAGCTGGTCATGTTGAACAAAGTCGAATGCTTTGCTCATATCAAAGAACATTGCCATTATTGGGATCTTAGCATTTAAAGATTCAGAAATTAATTTAATCAGATTGAAACAAGCTAGTTCTGTCGAAGAGCCCTTTCGGAAACCGTACTGGTCAGAATTCAATACATTGTGCTTGCTTAAAAAAGCATCCAACCGGAAATACATGGCTTTCTCTATTATCTTTGAAATAATAGGAACAATGGTTATTGGCCTGTAAATATTTGGACTAGATCTATCGCCATTCTTGAAAAGGGGCTTTATAACAGATATTTTCAGTTGTTCGGGAAAAATTCCCTGACTAAATGATAAATTGATTATATGAGTAAGTGGATGACATATGAAGGCAGCGCTTGATTTGAGGATACTTGTTTATATTTCATCGTAACCACTCGTCTTGGTGTTGTTCATGGACATTGCATTGTATCAGCTCATATACGTCCCCACCGAGGGGCTCGAGCCTACCCTGAATCAGGGCGATTAGGCCTTAGTCGACCACGCGGGCCCAGTGCGGGTTGGTCGACTTCACACACAACCTTCGAGTTTCTTCGCAGGCGTGTGCAGGTTTCCTCACGATGTTTTCCTTCACCGTTAAAGCAATCGGTAATGATATGTACGTAAGTTTTTGAAAAACTCATTGGTACATTGGCCGTTCAGATTTGAACCCGGTACCTCTGGTTAGATGGACCGAGTCGTTACCGGTTGAGCCACCGACGCTTGTTAGCCACCGACGCTTGTTCATGGACATAATTAATTTTAATGTTTCTTTTTCGTCAATAGGTCGTAGAAAAATAGTGGAAGGGTTATTACTTATCAAATTGTCACAAGTAGGATTCGAATTTTGTTTATTAGTCAAATTTATAAAATAATCATTAAGAATATTACAAATGTCCTGAGGGTTAGTATATGTCATGTTATTGTATTGAATAGAATTAATGTCAGTGTTATATATATTCCTATTTACAGTTGAAGTAATTACATCCCAAGTAGCTTTACATTTGTTCTTATTTGATTTAATGTATTTGTTATTAAATATTTTTTGCGATTTTTGAATACATTTTTTAAGAATGTCACTGTAACGTTTGAATTTATTTTTATGTATGTCTTTATTGGCTCCAACGGATCTGTAAGTCATATACAATTTGCGTTTTACGAGGCAAGATTTTTTTATTCCAGTTGATAACCATTTAATATTCTTTCTGCGATTGTTAATTTTTATTTTTATTACTGGAAAGCATAGGTTATAGAAAAGACAGACGAGATCATGAAAATTAACAAATGCTTCTGATAGGTTATCACTGTTCAGTACCTCGCAAAATGACATAGCTTTCATACATTCTTTAAATTTACGAATATTATCACCACTGTAGTCCCGTCGGCTTTCAAACCAAGTTGTAAATGCCTTGTGTTTATTGATATTCAAACTTAAAGTCTGAGCAGTTTCATGATCGGACAGACCCAAGTAGTGAATCTCTGATTCTGCCTGTTTTATATTGCTGGCAATTTGATCGATACATGCTTTTCGCCTAGTAGCTGATCTTATATGAGTCCTAAAATTATAGTTTTCAAGGATGCTAGTAAGATCTTTAGAGAAGTTGTTGTTTTTTAAAAGATCAATATTCCAATCTCCACAAACGACAATTTTCTTCTTTTTATATTTATTTGTTAGGCGATACAACAGTTTATCTAGTTTATTAATAAATATACTAACATGAGATTTAGTTTGCTTTGGTATTCGATATATAGCTACAATAATAAGGTCAACTCCAATAAACTCAACACCACAGCATTCAAAATAATTTTGTGTGGCGATCTCGGACAAAAAGTTCAATGGTTTCACGTCGAACTCTTTCTTTACCAATATCGCTGTGCCACCTCTACTTTTTTCACGGCAATAAGATGAAGCTAACTTAAAGTCATTGAAATTCACATTAATGTCAGAACCTTTTTTAACGAATGTTTCACTAAAGCAAAGTACATCAATCTCCCTGTTTTCATCATTAAACTCTTTCAACACAATTTCTAGCTGATCTACTTTATTCAATAAACCTCCAGTGTTCTGATGTAATATTCTAAATGAGTGCTTTGAATGAACATATATCTTTTTTGAATTATCTTTCACACTAGGTACTTCATGATTATGTCCTGGAGAGTCGAAAAAAGTTCTCCGCAGCTAAAATATTCTGGTTGTACATTCTTTTTTCAGCATTTACCTGTAAAACTTTAGATTTAATTCCATTAATTAAGTATGGGAAAGCCAAATATTTTTTTTGAAATTTGACTATGGGTTCCATGGGGAAAGTTGTTCAGTTTCATGAGTAGAAGCACCAGTTAAAATAGTTTCAGCTAATTTTGTTACACCTTATATATTTCTTGAGTTTCACAGAATATTGCTCTAAAAATATCTATATTGCTAACAAAAGTAGTCGGAACTAACAGGTCACGGTGCGCACTTATTTCAATGTAGTTTCAATCGAAATTTGTACTGACGCGAATGAAGATGCTATTTTGAGGTTGGTTAAAGCCTTAACTACGGTCGAGTTAACAATTAGAAGTACGTCGATTTCAGAAATCTGTTTTGTTGCAAGAGCAACCAATTTTAGGCAGCTTCGGGCTGTGGCAAGGCGCCTCTGTGCATTATGCGAACGCGCTCAGCCCGAAGCATGCCTCGTCACGCACATACCTCGACCCGGGTGCTCGGCGCTCAGCACGTTGTCTCGGCGCGCCGCCTCCGAATGCGTCTGAATCCAGAGATACGCTATATATAACAATAAGGGGAAGTAGATAGGTTACATGCGTCCAAAAAGTGAAGAAAATAAAATGATGCCAATTGGCATCTCTTTTCTTAGTAGCATTCGGTGCAACGGAAGCGAACTACCTGGTCTATATTATTGTGTGTCTAAATGAGTTTGTTAGTGCATAACCCATCTACGGTAAAAAATCTCTGTCTGAATCACCTGTACCTACCACCTGTATCATGTGTACTGTAAAATACATGCTATCGAAGTGAAAGCTCCCAGATCACATAAATATTACATGGCCTCACAAGTGGCGCAAACTGCCCAAGTAGTTTTTAGTGTTCCGTACCATTTAACGAGACCCTTACACAAGACTATGAAATGACTATCTTTTAAATCGTGGTTGTTAACCGGCTGAAATTTTCGCAGAATATTTGTTCATTATGGGGATTTACAAAAAAAATAAAATAAAAAAAAGTTGAAAAAAAAAACTGGCCAAGTGCGAGTCGGACTCGCGCACCGAGGATTTTGTACCACCACACAAAAGGAAAATGTATGTGCGATTTAAAAGTACTCTCCTGGCTAAGCAAATTAATATAAAAAAAATGTGATATAGGCACAAATTAACAATTTGCAGACTGTTACCTTTACTTGCGCTACGAGACCTTGCTTCATGCCAAAAATCACGATTCTAGCTCTACGGGAAGTACCCTATAAGATTTGATATACTTGCAACTAAACAAATATGACGAAAATGGCCATAAAATGACTACCTATTTTTTAATTTAAATTTCATACCTCCGCGCGTTCTTCTGAAATAGGGTCTTGACAAATAGGCAGACAGACAGACGAACGGATGAACGGACGGACGTTATAGAGATGATGATTCGTACGTGCAATCCAGTGCTTTAGTGGTTAGTGTTGAGCTGAGAACCCCATTTGATGAAGTTCCTTTTGTTTAAAATTTAATGGCTAATAATAAATGTCTGCAGGGTCTCTCGTGCTGCCGGCAACTCAGCGCAGTCCTCGTGTGGTGGTTCGGTGAACTGAGCGCGGCCAAGGAGCGGTCGCCGCGCCGCGCGCCGCTGACGCCCTCCACCACCAATATACACCGACTGTTCTCACCCAGGTCAGTATGTTCGATCCATGTCAAGTCGGAAAAATGTCTTTATAAATGAGATAAAATAAAGTTTTACGTAACAAAAATGCATGCAATAAATATAAATAAATAAATAAATAAATATTCTGGGACAAATCACACATGGTCATCTGGCCCCAAAGTAGGATTCCCTGTGTTATGGAAACCAGAGACTTATACACATACTTATATACGTTTAAATACATACATATATAGATATTTAACCCGAATTGAAAAAAGTGGCCGCCATTTTGAACTTTTTAGTTACTGGACCGATTGCTTCCAAAATCGATATCTGGGGGTCCCTGAGGTCCCTTATAACGAATCCGTTGCCCGAATTGAAAATAGTGGCCGCCATTTTGAACTTTTTAGTTATTGGATCGATTGCTTTCAAAATCGATATCTGAGGGTCCCTGAGGTCTCTTGTCACGAATCCGTTGCCCGAATTGAAAATAATGGCCGCCATTTTGAACTTTTTAGTTACTGGACCGCTTGCTTCCAAAACTGTCGGCCACTTTTTTAAATTCTGGCAACGGATTCTTGATAAGGGATTTCAGGGACCCTCAGATATCGATTTTGGAATCAATCAGTCCAGTTAGTCCAGTAACTAAAAAGTTCAAAACTATATGGTCCTATAATCAAAAGGAGCACATGAAAACAGTAAAACATCAAAAAATTGTGTATAAATACTGCATAAATAAAAAATATATAAATAATTATAATTGCTTAAGTTGATAAAAAATGCTATGCAATAGTTTTAACGCGGCAGTCCCCGAGTGCCTCACGCTTTTTTTTTTCAAAAGTACTGCCTGTTTTGGCTCCACCATAGATGTCATATATTTTTAGGGGGGACTCCTAAGACTTTCCGACATTTTTACATAAAAATGTTTTTAATGGGATCCGACATTTTTACATAAAAATGTTTTTAATGGGATAATGTATTATTTTGTCCGTGGATTTATCCACTTCGTAACATGAAGTTGCTATATCATTTAATCTACTAGTATGAGAAGACAAAAAAATTACAGATACACATTTCTTGGTGAAAGTTAAGTTTTATAAGTAGATCTAGAATTTGAAGTTTAAGAAATTATTTAATATTTACCCTTTGAAGGTCAATCATGAATTTCCAAGTGGAGTACGAAATCTTAATTTATATAACATTATAAATGTGAAACGGTATTTGTTTGTCCTTCTTTCAATTCGCAACGGAGCAACGGATCAACGTGTTTTTTTAACTGAGATAGTTAAGGAGGTGGAAATTGACATAGGCTACTTTTTATTCTGTAAAAATAGCAGTTTGACACAGTTCCCGGGGAACAGAAATATATTATTTAAAAAAAAAAATTTCATATCGCAATGGAACAACAGGTTGGCGTGATTTTGGCACAAAGATAGTTGAGAGGATGGGAAGTGACATAGACTACTAATAAGTATATCCTGATATAGTTCCCGAGGGATCTGGAGACAACTCAATTCCACGTTCGCGCACCACCCACCCTCTAACCACTCATAAAAACGTCCACGCGGGCGAAGCCGCGGGCAAAAGCTAGTACACACATATGCTTGTTTAGGTAATTAATTACCTATCATTCAGTCGTAGTGACTAAATACCTATATAACAGCTTATCTGTACTTTTTATTAAATAAATTAAACAGATTGGTTAGCTATCAGATGTCCCCCAGACGCAGTATAGTACTTACCTACCACGCCAGGAGACACAGATAATAATTACAAAACATGTTAAATTTGTGATTTATTTACTCTTGGTATAATGAAACTGTGGGACACTGAATCCTTACTAATATTATAAATGTGAAAATGTTTTTGTTTGTTTGTTACCTTTTCACGCTTTAACGCCATGACCAATCTTTATGAAATTTGGCATGCAGGTAGCCTGTGTCACGGGGAAGGATATAGGCTACTTTCTATCCCGGGGAAATAGCATAGTCTGATGCAGTTCCTGAGGTAACTAAAAAAAAACTCGATTGTTGTGATTTTTTGCACATGGTTGAGTAGGTGGGAAACGACATAATTTACTAATCACCCTTAAAGACAGTCATAAAAACGATATCCACGCGGGCGGAGCCGCGGGAAAAAGCTAGTGTATTATAAAATAATTTGTACAGCCATGCTCTGAATACTTTCTCGCGAAGCCTTCAACGCCTGGCGTAGTCGGGAATACACAAAACAACGATAAACATTACGCTTACCTAATAGCAGTAAAAATAGGTGTATTAAGATTTGATAAAAATTTTACAAATAATTTGGGTTTGTATGGGAGGTACGGTACCTTATTCAGTTTTTTTTCTAAATGAATGAACTATAAGTCCTTGTTATTCATAAAGTTTCATTAAAATACTTTAAGCAATATTTGTCAAATATTCGAATTAATTTCGGAGAATGGGCAGGCCTCCCACTCGGTGGACCGACGACCTGGTGAAGACCGCGGGAAGCCGATGGATGCGGGCAGCGCAGGACCGGGCGTCGTGGAAATCCTTGGGGGAGGCCTTTGTCCAGCAGTGGACGGTTTCCGGCTGATATGATGATGATGATGGGCACAAGAACTTCACGACCTCATTCCTCCGGCTCCATTCCACCGTCGATCAACGAGACGCAAGGAGGGGTTGCGTCCCTTTGTTGTTGATGTTCCACTTTTTCGCATAAAGCGTTACGCTTCCTCATTTATTATGCGTACAGCAAATTAGTGGAACTCCTTGCCTGCGTCAATGTTTCCCGATTCCTATAATTTGGAGATCTTCAAGGCAAGAGTGAATAGGCATTATTTGAGTTTGCGTGTACCAACCTCGGCTGCATCATCACTTCCCATAAGAAGGTGAGCTGCAGTCAAAAGTTTTTAATTATTTTTTTTAAACTGCCTAGTTTTGTATGGGAGGTACCTTATTCCGACTTTTTCCGAAATACCGAACTACAGCGTAAAGTATGCTATATAAAGTTATATTAACGTGCCGAGTTTCATTTAAATCGTAAGAGCTATTTTTGAGAAAAAAATAAAAATTACTATGGTGGTAACACTCAAAAATCAAGATAGGAGAATTTGAAAAAAAAATACCGATGTTGTCTGTAAAGTCGGTTTACAGACGATAATTTTATGTGATAACGTGTCACAAGCCGAACGCTTGTGTGCTTTAGACCACACGACTGAAGTAAAACTTCTTTAGCTCCATCTTTAAGGAGATGTAAAATACCGCTCATAGTCGGGTGGGTTAGCTCTTTGGCATTTCCTCACAGAGATTTGACCGCATTGGAACACCTCTTGTAAGGTCCTGGAAGGCTAGTACTTTTAATCCATTGACACACACTGATACGGGTTTTCCTCAAAGATAATCGACCACATTGGAACACCTCTTGTAAGGTCCTGGAAGCCTAGTAATTTTAATCCATTGACACACACAGATACGTGATTTCCTCACAGAGCACCGACCACATTGGAACACATCTTGTAAGGTTCTGGAAGCCTAGTACTTTTGATCCATTGACACACTTGTTTGACGGTTCGTCCGTCCAAGTCCAAGTACTAGTACAAGTGCTTGTACAAGTACTAGTACAAGTACTTGTATTAGTACAACTCACTTGCACGCTCGGCTCAGGCGTAACGCAACAGTGACGTCACACTGGCGTAACGCGACAATGACGTCACACTGGCGTAACGTGACAGTGACGTCACACTGGTGTAACGCGACAATGACGTCACACTGGCGTAACGTGATTATGATGTCACACTTTTTCGTGAATGCAGCCTGTGTTATCCATTTATAAGACGTTATCACGTCAAAAAAATGGCAGGAGATTTAAAAATAATATTGCCCTAACCCAAATTTTGCCCAAATCAGACCAGTAGTTTGGGAACTAGAGCACCGGACGGACAAACACATACACACAATTTTATTATTTTGTTTTTTTAGATGATTAAATACAATCGATCCTCATCGAAATCTCAACTTCGATTTTTTTCCCATCACAATACCTTCTTCACTCCGTCGTTATTCGGAAGTAACAAGAAAATATTTTTAAAAATTTAATAACATAGCTTTCTTTCCACACTAAAATAAGTTACGTTTGTGCTGTCTCAGTTTTATGGATCAAATTATTTTATTGTCATTCATAGTAGCGTTTCAAACTAAATTGAAATTTACCGATACACTAGTCCTAAATCTTAGTTAAAGCACACCCCGGACACTGGATACGACGGTCGTGAAATAAAATTTCTAAAAACAAATGACGGAGCAAACAAAATCACGGCGAAATTCTATACGTTCTAGAACCAAACTATAACCAATCCGTATCAATCTGTGAGACGAGGGGGTGAGGTCGGAATCTAGGGAGCGGCAGGGAGTGTCCATACTAATATATATACTTTGGCTAAAGGAAAGGTTTTCGTCGGTTCTATGATTGAATGTTATATCTAGTACTTAGTGTTTTAAGAATTTTAGTCCGTTCAATACAAAGTACCTTAAACCTGAATTTACAAGATTAATTTATTATAATTTTCATCGCTCCCTGTACATGCCGATTTTAATAATCTTGGTACTTTCGTTGTCAGGCCAGTTTTTTTATATACCTAGACGTTTAATTGATTAAAGTCGTTATAATTAAATTAATAATTTCAGATACATTCCAATGGTTTGTAATTAATGATATTCCGAGTGTTGAATGTTTAATAATGTATTTTCGGCCTTTGACATACAGTAAATATACAGATCTGACTTCTTTATTGTATCTCTCATTTATTTTATTTATAATTGTAACACATAGATAAGTAGTGAGGTAGGTATTTCGATAGTGTGACATGTGTCTTTACCTATGAAATTATCGATTCAGTTTTTAAGGTCTTTTATTAGTAACTAACTAGTGGGATGTCTTTCATGTTCCAATCCCCTGAGCTTTGTACTATTGAATGGAACAAAGGCGTTTTCTTAATGGTCAGATGAGGCAATTTTTTAGACTATAGTTAATTTTCTTGAATTTCCTGAAAGTGACGAAATCTTATGTTCTTCTTTTCACAAACAATTCTTTCTTCTTCTTGTAACAAAATGGAGACTATTTCCTATATTTAGCAATAAAAAACGGTCAAGTGCGAGTTGGATTCGTGCACTGAGGGTTCGGTAGCAAAACACATTTGGGTACGCTACAAACATCAAGTACAACAATCGGATTGAAGCACAAACTTAACTTTGTAGTTAAAACATTTTTCTCCCGTACATCGATATACGTCATGTTTAATTCTCTAGCTTCAAATGTAACTTTTTAACCTCCTCCGTGGCGTAGTCCATTTGCTTCACACTAGGAGGTCGCGGGTTCGATTCCCGGTGGGGTCAACTTGTAAGACTCGGTTTGGTTGGTGGTAGGGAATCTTCTAAGCCCGCCTGGCTAGCTACCACCATCTTATCTAAGTCTTGCCGCCAAACATCAGAGTTAAAAACATTGATGTGTTCCGGCATGAAGATAAGATAGCCAGTTCTCCATTGCGTTGGGGAATCTTGATAAGCCCGCTTCCATCTTCGGCATCATCGTCACTTACCATCAGGTGAGATGATGCCAAGGGCTTACCAATTGTGAATAAAAAAAACTGTAATCGCAGAAATATTTTTTTTTGTGTGATATTACTACTAATTTACAGATTTCGGATTTTTCCCTAGTTACTTGTGCTGGGCCCGCGTGGTCGACCAAGGTCCGATCGCCCTAATTCAGGGTAGGCTCGAGCCCTTCGGTGGGAACGTATAAGTGATGACTTGTGCTGGGAGACCTTGCTTCTTGCCAATCTATATAATTCTACTTGTATTTGTATCTTTTGCCCGCGGCGTCGCCCACGTGCACATCGTTTTTATGACTGTCTTTAAGGGTGAGTGGTGCGCGGCTCGCGAGCGTGGACATGAATTTTCTCCAGATCCCTCAGGAACTATATCGGGCTATTCGGATTAGCAGTCTATGTCACTTCCCACCCCCTCAACCAATTTTTTACCAAAAAAAATCACTCCATTCCGTCGCTCCGTTCGTGCCCTAGAGTAGATATTAATTTTAACTTGATACCATCACGCGTTCGTGAGAAAAGGAGTTATGATAGACATACAGACAGATCGACCAGAGGTACAACGAAGTGATCCTATTAGGGTTCCTATTTTCCTTTTGAGGGACGGAACCCTAAAAATCCGTTGATCTCTTTTACAGCCCATTGTAGGGAAGTGGTTACCGCCGAATGTAACCATTTCCAATGACATTATCAATAGTGTTCCGATCTTTCAAAAACCTATTAAATCCTTATTAGTCTATTATAAACCTGTAAAATTCTTTGACTGACCCTTTAGCCACACCCTGGACACTTCATACAACGGGCCAAAAATGACATTTCAAAAAAGGAATGACGGAACAAACAAAATGGCGGCGAAATCCTATACGTTCAAGAACCAAACTGTAACCAATCTGTATCAATGTGACGAGGGGGTGAGGTCGCAATCTAGATAGAGGCAGGGAGTGTCCATACTGTATGTTAGTACTAATATACATACTTTGCTGTAGCCTAAACGGTTTGAGGCCTAAGCGGCGACGTGTCGTTAGATTAGTCTTGAAATAATATACGAAAGACGTAAAGACTTTTAGGTACTTTTAGGTTAGCTTTTATTTAAAAAAATCAATTATTTCGTATTCTTCTCAGTAAACCCTTTCATTTGATACCCACATTGTAGGAGTGCATTAAAAATAACTAGTCCGCCATCGTGGTTGCGCCGCCATGTTGGATTTAGAATGACGTTACATAAGTTCACCATGCATTGTCATCCAAACTGAACGTGTATACAAAATTTCAGCTCAATCGGTTGAAGATGACTGCTTCAAAATTGAGTCGCAAGATTTTACCCGAACAAACATACGAGTACACACGGCGCCACATCAAGCTATACAAAACCAGTATACGCGGGCCTTGCGTATGTTGAAACGCAAAGGCGTCGCGCGGTCATCTTATACTGGTTTTGTATAGCTTGATGTGTCGCTGTCTGTACATACATTGCAAGTTAAATAAAAGCTTTAAAGGACTCAAATAAGCTTAATATCTAACTAGTGCCTAATGTGTTTGTTTATAAAAACACAAATCCTAAGAATAAGTATTACTAGGTAGTACCTACTTGTAATAGCTTATACGGCTTCTTAACCGTCTAAGGACTTAGCGTTAGAATTAGTGATGACTTACATTCTAGTGTTAATGTATTATTCAAAAACCTAAACAATTCATTTAAAAATTAAAACCCGACTGCTTAAAATGTACTGCAGCGTTCGGTAATATTTTCACGTCCCAAATACCGCAGTGTCTTAAGACCAAGGTTTTTGACCAGTGTGTATTGCCAGTTATGGCACACGGAACTGTAGTTAGTATAGGCCCAAGGCTCAAGGTCATCCAAAGTGCGATGGAACGAGATATGCTCTGAATTTCCCTACGCAATCGAATCAGAAACGAGCAGATCCATAGGAAAACCAAGGTAACCGACATGGCTCACAGAATCGCTAAACTTAAGTGGCAGTGGGCGAGGTACATAGCTCGTAGAACAGATGGCCATTAGGGCAGTAAAGTTTTCGAGTGGCGACCGCGCATCAGAAGACGTAGCGTAGGAAGGCTTCCCACTCGGTGGACCGACGAACTGCTGAAGGTTACGAGAAGCCTCTGCATGCGGGCAGAGCATGACCGGTCGTTGTGGAAATCCTTGGGGGGGGGGGGAGGTCTTTGTATGACGATGATGATGGTTGTACCTATCTAGAGTAACCGAAATTATTTTCAGCCATGTTTGATAGAAATCTACTCAGCCGTTCATGGAGATGGTCAACTGCCCGCCGAAATAAACGGTAAGAGACAATGGGGTGGCCATCATATCAGCTCACATACGTCCCCACCGAGGGGCTCGAGCCTACAATGAATTAGGCCGATCACGATTGGGCCTTAGTCGACTACGCGGGCCCAGTGCGGGTTGGTCGACACTAAAGGGCTGGTGCTTAAATAATATCACCCTAGGCAGATTTTAGGTGAAATATAAAAAATTACCGCCGAAAGTGAAGTTGCTCCGATTTGGCTGAAATTTGGTCGGTGGTTTATAATTTCACTAATTATGTATCTTTGTTGTAGAATCTGGTCGAAACAGAAGACACAAGGGGCACCCACCTCCCCCGCTGCGTCGGAGAAAAGTTATTTTGCTGGAAGGTAAACCAAACATTACAAGAAGACCACGTGGGAAGAACAAGGAAAGTCAGTTGGAATCTTTTTACGAGAAAATCGGTTTAAAGTTTGCAATTGCACATATATATTTTCGTTCAAATGTCCGGTTTTTTTTTTTTGGTATTATATTGAAACTTATTTTGTTTTCATTTTCACTGACATTATGTGTTCTTACCGCTTGGTCTTCGTATGCCTATAATTAAAAGAACTAGATCCCCCGATTCATACAAAATTAATAGTACATCCACGCTGTGCATACTTTGTCCCGAATCCTTCACCGTCTCTGTAGTCGGACATAAACAAATCTACTACAATTGCCTAGTAGCAAGGAATAAAGCTAGGTATATTATTAACCTACTTAGGACCAATTTTTGATAGGTTTTCAAGCAGAACAAAACCTAGGCTTATACGTTTCGTTTTTTTAAATTACTGATTATAAATAAACAAAAAATGGCCGAAATTAGTTCTGTATGAAAACACGTGAACGACAAAAACTTATTAACTTTATCGAAAAAACAAAAACGTATAAGCCTAGCTTTGGTTCCAACTGACAACCTATCAAAATTGGTCCAAATCGGTTAACATTTAAGAGGTGAAAATCGTTCACGCCGTTTGTATGAAAAGTCACAGCTTCACAATCCTCTTAATGATGACCGAAAGCGGACCGAAAGTCGAAGCCTTTATAACGCGGACAGCAAGGGCTGCAATGCTGACCAAGATTGAAGGCCGAAAGCGTAGCAAAGCTAAGCTCGAGTACCCTGGACACTTCATACAAAGGGCCAGAAATGACATTTCAAAAAAGGAATGACGGAACAAACAAAATGGCGGCGAAATCTTAAACGTTCGACAACCAAACTGTAACCAATCTGTATCAATCTGGAAGACTAGCAATCTAGAGAGCGGCAGGGAGTGTCCATACTGTATGTTAGTACTAATATATATACTTTGGCTCGAGGCCAACATAGAGTGGCCAGCAGTGCAGTCATTACGGACAAGGCTTGTACAGTGCTTTACTCAAATAAGCGAGTAATTTAAATAAAATCTGTTAAGTTTATATATAAATAGTAAGAATTTAATCAAAAGATATATTATTAAAAGTGGAGTTACTTTAATTCTGGATCGCTTTTCTATCACCAAAACCGTGCACTTCTTCCTTACTCCATGTAAGTATTCCAGAGATTTGAGGGCTTCATTTTCTTTGAAAGGTCGCTAAAGTAGGCTAGAAAAAAGGTTTTCCGATAAAGACTGATTTTCTGTCGATTTTATATTGCGCAAACTTTTCATCAGCAGGTAAGTATCTTTATTTATTTATTTAACAACTAGCTTTTGCCCGCGGCTTCGCCCGCGTGGACATCGTTTTTATGACCGTCTTTAAGGGCGAGCGCGGACATGGGTTTTCCTCAGATCCCTGGGAACGATATCGGGCTATTCTGATGAGAAGTCTATGTTACTTCCCACCCCCTCAACCAATTCTATACAAAAAACCACTTCAGTCCGTAGCTCCGTTGCGACGCTAACGTGCGCGAGCGCGGAAATGAGTTTTCACCAAATCCCTCGGGAACCATGTCAGGATATGCTAATTAGTAAATTATGTCATTTCCCACCCCCTCAGCCATCTCTGTGCAAAAAATCACGGCAATACATTGTTCCGTTGCAATGTTATAGAAACTAACCAAAAAAAAAATGGTTGTCTGTAAAGTCGGTTTACTGACGATAGTTGAACGTGACAACGTCATAAGAAAATACTGATGGAATGGTTTCATAATGTCGAAAACGGAACGCCTCACGGAACGCCTCAGAGCGAGGTAACGACGGAACGCCTCAGAGCGAGGTAACGACGCATGGTAACGACGCATTTTTTCGTGCGTGCAGCCGGCTCCATCGAATTATAAGACGTTATCACGTCAAAAAAGAGTATATTTTTAGTTCGCTCAGGAACTGCATCGGACTATGGTATTTTCACGGGATAAAAAGTAACATTTGTCCTTCCCAGTGACACAGGCTACCTTGTCCTACCTACCTACGTGACATTGAACGCTCGCGAGAGTGTATTATAGTTGCTACTTATAGTACTGGTAAACTAAAATTACGCACGCGTATACGTATCACAATCACAATTTTATTTAACTAGGTTATTTCACAATCAAAAGAACCTGGTCTTATAATATCATATAAAACGGGATATCAGTGTATATGGCTATAGTTATACCAAACCTTCTCTATTCGTCAGAAACATGGTGTCTATATCGGAAACAAATACGATCTCTTGATCGATTCCACATGAACTGCCTTCGTGACATCATGGATATCCATTGGTCCGACCACATCAGACACACAGAAGTCTTACGCCGTGCCAACATCTATGGCATAGAGGCATATATTATGCGAAGACAATTACGCTGGTGTGGACATCTGTCACGCATGCCGGACACGAGGGTTGCGAAGCGCATCTTTTATAGTGAACTTCGAGAGGGCAAACGTAAGCAAGGCGGACAACTCTTGCGGTACAAAGACGTGTTGTAGAGGCATATGAAAAGGTGCAAACTGAATCACCTGGACTGGGAAGCGCTTGCCGAAGATCGCCCTAAATGGAGGCAGCTGGTAACACACAACGTAGCCTCCTTTGAAGACACGCGCAAAACACAATATAACACCAAAAGGGATGAAATAAAAGCCCGACCACCTGCGGCTACCCACTACAATTACAGCAACGGTGTCCTGACGTGCCCCAAGTGTGACCGCACGTTCCGAGCGAAGATTGGCTACAACAGCCACATGCGGGCGCACGAGAAGGCGGAGCAGCGGGACGCTTGCAGCTGAGCCGGACAACGCTGCGGTCGCTGTAGCCGAAAACGGCTAGGACCATCATCATCATCATAAAACTGTAATTGTAGGGCCTACAGAACAGGAAATCATAGGTCTTTTAAAATTATTGGCGTTGGTAATCACTTCCCATCAAGTGGACCTCGATCGCCTCTTTTACAATATACATATTAGAAAAGTGTATATGTTAGTACAAACATACAGCATACACTCCCTGCCGCTCTCTAGATTCCGACCTCACCCCCTCCTCACCCATATTGATACAGATTAGTTACAGTTTGGTTGTCGAACGTATAGGATTTCGCCGCCATTTTGTTTGTTCCTTCATTCCTTTTTTTGAAATGTCATTTTTGGCCCGTTGTATGCAGTGTCCAGGGTGTGATTTGGTTTTCAAACGTATGGGATTTCACCGTGATTTTGTTTGCTCCGTCATTTGTTTTTAGAAATGGTAATTCACGACGGTTGTATACAGTGTCCGGGGTGTGATATCAGTTTTTTTTAATAAAAATAAACATTTATTTATTTTCGATACAACAGATGAACAGACATGATTTTACAGTTTAATAAATTTAATATAATAAGAAATTACAAGATTAAAATAAATAAATAAATAAATATTCTGGGACAAATCACACATCGAAAACAACAATTAACTAGATTATCCAAAAAATTGGTTCTCATCTAAGCAATGCTGCGACTGTCTTCACACAGTGTGGCGCTGATTTTTAGCGAGGTTCAGTTATCATCCACACTAGATGTCTATTTATTTTTAGTTTTTTTTTTGCTTGATTGTTTTTATTTTTTTGCAGGTCGAGACATGGACAAGGAAAAACGGATCCCGCAGAAAACAAGTCCAGGAGAAAAAACCAGAAGCACTCGGACCAGTCGAGTGACTCCGCTGACTCAAACGAAGACTTGCAAATCCTGAACCGATCGCTGGCCATCAAAGTATGCTCTCCGAACGATGACTTCGAATACTTCGACTCGCCAGTGCGGATAGAAGAAGAACTCCCTAATGCGACGCTCTATTCAGATCCCTTTATAACACCAAAGAAAGTGAAACCCAAAGCAGATGACTACATGACTGATAAACACAAAGTAATAATCAATACTGAAGTTTCCACGTTTGAGTTCACTTTGCTTATCACGGATTTGCTTCAGGAGCTCTGCAGGACGGAGAGTAGTCTGTCCGGGTCAGAAGGATCACAAATATCAGTTCAGTGTATAAACTTTTCCCTGAGGAATCTGTGTTCAGTGCAGTTCGGTTCCCATCCGCAATCTCAGTATGACAGCGAGGAAGTTTCTAGAATCAAAGTAGCTTTGACAGAGTTGCTAATAGTGTCATTAGATAAGGTTCTTATACATTCCGATCTATGTGCCAAACTGATCAACAACGGTATACTGCCAATGCTTTTAAGAGTACTCGAAGACGTAGTTTGTAAGTCAAACACAAAATATCACAGTAAAGACCAAAATCGTGTTAAACAAGAGGCTCCCAGTAAGACTGAATCCGAGAATTTGCTCAAATTCGTATTTGGAATAGCTTATTCTATCACCGCGTTCTTCCATTGCCTCCTGATGCAGTGTAGAACCATAGACAAACTTCACGAATTCACTGATCAATTCAAGCTTTACGGAGAATGTCTCAAAGGAGGTTTGTTAAAGGAATGTGTTGAGCTCATGATTAGGATTCCTGGAGTTGACGAAGGAGAATCTATTTTATTAATTAAGAAGCTTATAGAGTCTATAGGAATGCTGATAAGTGGTATGAAGAGGGTTAGAAGCGAGGTTGTTCATACAGCCGCTTGTCCTCGGTCGAGACATAAAATTTGTCGCCAAAGAGTAGCTGCAGGCATGCACCATCATCACGACATCTTGGGAGAAGCGGGCAGCGGCCTTTCTCTATCCTCAGCCTGCTGCATCTCAGTCCTGTACGGGACTCTTACGTCATTGCTGACAGATGACGTCATATCAGCCCAGAGTGTTCTAAGAAACAAGATATTGATGGTGATGCTAAGCTGCGGAGTTTGCTGCTGCTTCTCTCCAGGCTTCCTGATGGAGAGCATAGTCAGACTAATGCTTACACAAAACAGTATAGCCACGTTATGTCTACAAGTTTTGGAGCATACTGTGTATGGAGATTTGGGGGCCAGTATATTGTTACCCAAAGTGACAGACCAACTGCCGTGTTCGATATGCGAGCCTTGTGATGACGAAAGAGATCTGATCAGGAAATACTGTCCCCATGGCGTTAATTCTTTGGAAAGGAAGAGCGTTTGGTCGTTTCTGATACACTACAATTCTCTCCTCCAACTTGACAACCATAATAATGTCTTGCATGCAACTGTTAGCCATTTGTTAAGAGTGACACCGAAATGCAGAACTGAAATGAGATATGAGCTGCTCTTCAGCGTGATCTACCCAACATTTATAGTAGCAAAACACAGATACATACTGAGAATGGAGGCGTCGGCATACTTTTTGACAGTATCGTGTCTCAACATCTTTGCAAGTCTACTAAATACCGTGTCGTTTGCTGAACAATTCATCCAAAAAGGTGGTCTAAGTTACGTCTTGGAATTAGTATCTCTATCTGAATTTTCTAATCAATGTTGCTCGATACTGGAAATAGCTATTATTGTCCAAATTTTCAAGCTCATGAAAGAAAATGTAATCATGGCTTTTCAACGTGAAATAAGCTCGCTACCGTCGATCCAGATGCTTTTCAAATCTCTCACAGACGTCACCGACAAATGCTACAAGATTTGCAGAATCAAACTGCCCATAGATAAGTTCGAAGAACTATGCGATACCACAAAAGAAAAAGAAGCATTAGCCACAAACGTTAGCATAGTGCAACCACGAAAACTTTCAACTCCAAAATCTATGAAAACTCAGTTCTATGTCACGGAGAGCTACGTAGAAGAATCAGTTGAAGATCACATAGAAGTTTTGAAAAATATATGGACGTTTTGGAAGTCATGTGCCGCGTTGTGCCTCTACAGTCCGATGTTCAGAGAGTATGTGGTCGGGGAGAGTGTGTTCCTGGACAGCTACGCGCTGTTGAAGCTACTGTTGTACTACATGTCGAATTGTGAATGCAATATGGCGGAGATGAGGGTCCTTATCAAGATTATGGAGGCGCTTCTGACAGTCCAGCTTGCTGTTTCGGGTGAGTGTTTTCTGTTACTTTGATGTGAAAGTAAATTTCTTTCTTCACTCTAAATTGTAAATACCTTACCTACAGCTAAACCATCCTGATATGACATAGTGCGAAGTAGCAACCGTTTTGCCGCGCGCGCCATAATAACCGTCTTATTAGTTGTGGTCCCCTGCCATACACTCACCACATTATCCACTATTCTACAAAAAAAACCGGCCACGTGCGAGTCGGACTCGCACACGAAGGGTTCCGTACCATCGTACAAGAAGAAAAACAAGTTTCTTGTATATTTATTTTTATTATTCGTTGTTATAGCGGCAATAGAAATACACACTCTGTGACAATTTCAATTGTCTACCTATTATGGTTCATGAAATAGAAACTGCTGACAAACAGACGGACGGATAGCGAAAGCTTAGTAATAACACCCTTCGGGCACCTTTCGGGTATGGAACCCTAAAAAGTAGGTTCTCAATGCGACTGCTTTTTGTGTTTGTTAAGCGAGATCTTCGACAATTGTGAACCGATTTTCATGATTCTTTCGTTGATCGATGTATGCCTCAAGGTTGGTCCAAAATAAATTTTATTTAAATCTGTTACGAATTTTCAGAAAATTAACAAAAACAATTAAATGTAGCAAAATTGTACTCAGTTGTTGCCATTGAAGTCTGTTTTTAACGTGACTAAACACAAAGGTTGACAATTTAATGTTCTGAAAATGTTTGAATTAGCAGGCCGTGAGGTCATAGTTTCAATTGTGCACCTACAAATAATCAGCAGGCTGTGAGGTCATTGTTTCAATGATGCACCTACAAATCGGCTGCCCCATTTTAAAACACAGTTACTGCAAACTTTTTATACTTGTTTTTTTTAGCATATTTTTTACTACTTTTATGACTTTATTTGAATTATTATCTCTGATAAAAAAAATTTCATTGAAGTTTTTAAATCTGAGAATTGACAGTTACTGTGTTTCCAAATTGGGCAGCCGAAATGTTTAGCTTAGCTTGTTTAGCTTGTTTTGTTTATGTTTATTTTTTTTAGAAGTCCCTGAGGTCATAGTTACAATGATGCACCTACAAATGTTTGAATTAGCAGGCCGTGAGGTCGTAGTTTCAATGATGCACCTACAAATGTTGGAATTAGCAGGCCGTGAGGTCATAGTTTCAATGGTGCACCTACAAATTTTATGAATTTGATTAATTAAAAATTGAATAACTACGTTATGGAATACACAATGAGGTTTTTTTTTAAAAAATATTTTTTTTACACCCTGTATAGGAAGAGACATTTTATTTTAATAAAATTTACTGACCCGGTGATACGGTGGTTAGCGTTCCTGCCTACTGGGCCGATGGTCGTGGGTTTGATCCCACACCAGTGCCAGTGCAAACATTCGTGTCATTAACAGGTTTGTTTGCTCTGTGTCTGGGTTTTTAAGCTATTGCATAGCTTTTATCGCGGGCTTTGAGCGCGGCGACCGAATCGAGAAATTCCGTAACGAAAAAAACCTAACACTACCGCGTTCTAAAAAAACTTACAGTGCCATGTATTAGCGATTTGTGGTACTAAAAGGGCTTAGTAAATTTTACTGGTGTAACTTTCTTAGTGTTAAAAGTTGATAAAAAATGCTATGCAATAGCTTTACCGCGGCAGTCCCCGAGTGCGCTACGTCTTTCTATTTACGGTCGCCACTCGAGAACTTTACTGACCCAACGGCCATATGTTCTACAAGCTATGTGCCCCATCCACTCCCATTTGTCATTTGCCTTTGTCCACCACGTCTTTTGGGTGATATGATGATGATGATGATTATGTTTTTTTTTTTATAAAATGTTCAAAGTATGATTGATTAATGCACACTCTTTTTGTCAGATTTTTTTCAGGACTTAACTAAATTAAAGCAAATGATATTTTTATAATTTATACTAATAAATTGTTTCAATTTATATAAATTGTTTAGTAAACACATATACCTTTTCGCTGGTGGTCTAGACCTAAACTTGTTATCAATTTATCTCATCATCATCATCATATCAGCTCGTGTTTTTTTTGTTTCTTCGCAGGCGTGTGCAGGTTTCCTCACGATGTTTTTCCTCCACCGTAAGAGCGTCGGATAAACGTAAATATGAAATCTAAATTCAAAATTACATTGGTACGTGGCGGGATTCGAACCACGACCTCCCGGACAGGGGGCGGCGGCCCTAGCCGAATTGATCTATGAAGCACTTATTTACTAAACTAAATAATTACATTAATCGTTATCTCTGCAGTTAATTTGCTGCTAAATTTACGCCAGAGCTTGCCAATGTATTATCACAGAATTACAATATAGGCAATATCTTAATACTGTGTTATTATAAAGTAAGTAAACAGTGTGTGTTACACACAAACACACGTACCGTTGTGTCATTGTCTATGTTTAATACAATGTTAGTTTTACAATCAAACTTTAAGTAGAGGAAAGTCATTTTTCATCAGTTTTAATTCCATAGTGTATATTTCCAGCCGCGTATCAATTGTTAATCGTATAATTGGTTTCCACAAGACAATGTCATCATTGTAATCAATACCGCGGGGCAGTCCCCGAGTGCGCTACGTCTTTCTATTTACGGTCGCCACTCGAGAACTTTACTGACCCAACGGCCATATGTTCTACAAGCTATGTGCCCCATCCACTCCCATTTGTCATTTGCCTTTGTCCACCACGTCTTTTGGGTGATATGATGATGATGATGATTATGTTTTTTTTTTTATAAAATGTTCAAAGTATGATTGATTAATGCACACTCTTTTTGTCAGATTTTTTTCAGGACTTAACTAAATTAAAGCAAATGATATTTTTATAATTTACACTAATAAATTGTTTCAATTTATATAAATTGTTTAGTAAACACATATACCTTTTCGCTGGTGGTCTAGACCTAAACTTGTTATCAATTTATCTCATCATCATCATCATATCAGCTCGTGTTTTTTTTGTTTCTTCGCAGGCGTGTGCAGGTTTCCTCACGATGTTTTTCCTCCACCGTAAGAGCGTCGGATAAACGTAAATATGAAATCTAAATTCAAAATTACATTGGTACGTGGCGGGATTCGAACCACGACCTCCCGGACAGGGGGCGGCGGCCCTAGCCGAATTGATCTATGAAGCACTTATTTACTAAACTAAATAATTACATTAATCGTTATCTCTGCAGTTAATTTGCTGCTAAATTTACGCCAGAGCTTGCCAATGTATTATCACAGAATTACAATATAGGCAATATCTTAATACTGTGTTATTATAAAGTAAGTAAACAGTGTGTGTTACACACAAACACACGTACCGTTGTGTCATTGTCTATGTTTAATACAATGTTAGTTTTACAATCAAACTTTAAGTAGAGGAAAGTCATTTTTCATCAGTTTTAATTCCATAGTGTATATTTCCAGCCGCGTATCAATTGTTAATCGTATAATTGGTTTCCACAAGACAATGTCATCATTGTAATCAATACAATATTCTTTAGTGCATCACAACATAAAAAAGAAATGAACAATATAGAAGAAAGCTATACAATAGTAATCAATGTGCTGATCTCAATTATTTTTTGTCAATAAACTATATTTTTCAAGCGACTTCCTAAAAGGAGGAGGTTGTCAATTCGTCTGTATGTTTTTTTTTTGTGTGTCACCTCATAACTTGGGGCTGGGTGAACCGATTTTTATGATTCTTTTTTTTATTTGAAAGCTAGTGCTTTCCATGTGGTCCCATATAAATTTTATCAAAATCGGTGTAGTACTTTATTAGAAAATTAACAAAAACCAAAAATAATAATAATTCAAAAATGTAGGTACTAAGTTGTTGCGATGGAAGTCGGTTTTTTAACGTGTTTAGCGTTTTCAATTATAAGAGTGCTGCAGCCAAACGATGTCTAAAGCTATAAATATGTGTATGCGCAAAAATCAGTACGACGACTCTGTGCTAAAGCATCCAAAATCTAAGTAAGGGTAAAGTCTCCTACGTGTAAGTGTGTCGCGTGCGATATTACAAAGAACTTGTAATCACAAGAGAACATGTACGAGTTGAAAATAAAACATGAAATTGTATCAAAAAATTATTAAAAAAATTAAAAATAATTGTCGACACATAAGTTCGGCAGAGGCGGTGGAAATTATGACATAATAATTATATGAAAAAATATAAAATTATAGTAATACTAGCGGTTTCACGCGGCTTTAGTCGCGTTGACAACGTTTCTATGACTTTTCGAGGGTGCGCAGTGCGAGACCACCCATACAAAAAAGGCTTCGAGTGGTCCACAATGAAAACTTCGAACATTCCACAACATTCTAGAGTGTTCTGGAATGTTCCAGAAATGATCTGGGATGTTTTTGTGGAATGTTCTTTAGTACTCTTAAATATTCTGGACTGTTCCAAAAATTTCTAAAGGGCGAAACTTCCAGCCCTTATATCTTCAAAAGCGCGCCGTTCAAGTAAAAACGGGAACCTTCTTCATGGATGGGGGATGGAGGGCCACACCATAAACCATAAACTCCCTTGATCCTACGGGGACTCGTTTCTGCGTTTACGGGGACTCGTTTCTGCGTTTTAGCGGCACGCACATTGTACACTTACTTTTATAATATACTAGATTTTTCCTGTACACTTTTATAATATACTAGATTTTTCCCGCGACTTCGCCCGTATGGACATCGTTTTTATGACCGACTTAGAGGGTGCGCGGTGGGCGAGCCGCAAGCGGCTCGCGAGCGTGGACATGAATTTTCTCTGGATCCCTCGGGAACTATGTCAGGATATGCTTATTAGTAAACCGTGTCATTTCCCACCCCCTCAATCATCTCAACCACCTGTGCAAAAATCACAGAATCCATTGTTCCGTTGCGATATTAAAGAAATTAACCAAAAAGAGTATATTTTCAGTTCCCTCGGGAATTGCAACGGGCTATGCTATTTTCACGGGATAAAAACTAGCCTATGTCATTCCTTGTGACACAGGCTACCTGCCTGCAGTGACTTATATATTACTGGCGTAAGGACCCGGCCAACGCGCGCGACTAATGCTCCCAGCGAATTGGTGCGAAAATCGAAAGTTTCGCACACTCGCGACTCAGTCGTCTGCGGGCAATTGTACAGTGCGGTTGAAAGATATTCCATATTAAAATGCCTTATTGTGTTGTTAGAGGCTGTAAAAATCATAAAAGAAAGGTTAAAAAGAAACATGGGATGTCGTATCATCGTTAAGTAAACTTACTTTGTATTTTTTCTTGTAAACAAATTAAATAAATGAATTTTTAAAGCGACAATTCTACCAAGGTTCTTTTAACGCGGCACTGAGGTCAACTCTCGCCCACGCTACTTCGTACGAGTTACGTTAGATGGCGCTACTTTTTGCTTGTATCAAGAAAATCTGAATAAAATATGGAGACGGGCGGATCCTTATGTTCAAAGCTGTGCCTGTCTGCCAAATTTTATTAAATTTGGTCAAGGCGTTGAAGCGTGAAAAGGTAACAAACAAACAAACACATTTTCACATTTATAATATTAGTAAGAATATATAGACTAGGTAGAGTATTATATATTATTAGTGTGTATATACGAGTATATAGTTAGTTACAATATTTAGGTATAACTCAAGAACGGCTGGACCAATTTTTATGATTTTTGTGTTTTTGCATTTGTCTTCGCCCGGAATAGGATAATAAGTATAAAATATATATTCATCAATAAAAAAATATTATCAGTCAAAAAATAATTGGTTTTAGGGTAGGGTAGGGTAGTTTAGTGTAGGTGTAGTGTAGTTAGGGTTGGGTAGGGTAGGGTAGTGTAGTGTAGTGTAGGGTAGGGTATGGTAGGGTAGGATAGTGTAGTGTAGTGTAAGGTGGAACGAAGTTCGCCGGGACAGCTAGTTAATATATATAATACTAGCTGTTTCCCGCGGCTTCACCCGCGTGGACCACGTTTCTATGACTTTTCGAGGGTGCGTAGTGCGCGAGCCGCAAGCGGCTCGCGAGCGTGGTAAAAAGTAGCCTATGTCTTAATCCAGGTCCAAATCTGTCTACCTACCAAATTTCAGCCAAATCCGTTCAGTAGTTTTTGCGGGAAAGCGTAACAGACAGACAGAGTTACTTTCGCATTTATAATATTAGTAGGAATATTAGTAGGGATTAGTAGGGATTATAGCTACTCGTAACAATATGAATTCATATTTGTCAGTCGTATTCATTTGATTACGTCGTAAATTATCTCCGTTTTTAGTATTTTTACCAGACTGCCTCAGAAGAAGGGTTATGTTTTTCGAGTGTATGTATGTATGTATGTAGATTTATTTGTTCCCTGCTACAGCCTGAACGGCTTAAAGGATTTTAACGTGTGAGGTATCGTTAGATTCGTCTTGATCCCGTAAGTGACATAGGATACATTTTTACCCGACTGGCCAAAAAGAGTGGTTTAATATTTACGCAGTCGGGTTATTAATTTTTAGTGACTTCCTAAAGTTATTCCCTCTCGGTATACCATAGCGTTTAAAATTTGTACTTCTAGATCCACCAAATAAGTTGAGATTTTAAACTACTTAGTAGAACTCATTGGATTAGTATCGTAGTTAGTTATCTAGTCACATTAACCTAGTCGAAATGTTAATTGATCTATTTAATTGGTCATAATATAATTGTTCATAACAGCTATCATTAGCGATTATACGCATGGTTTGCTAAGCACATCGTGCGTTGCATTAATATTTTATGAAATAATGTAGTTAAGGCTTATACCGCCGCCAACGACCAACTTTGTAACCACTTTATACTTCAACTAGCTGCCCCGGCGAACTTCGTACCGCCTTATACTACACTAAACTACACTACACTACGCTCTGCTACACTACACTACGCTGTGCTACACTATGCTACACTACACTACACTACACTACATGACACTAAACTACACTATACTATACTGCACTGCACTATACTGTACTAAACTGCACTATCCTACACTACACTTCAATACACTACACTCTACACACTACCACTACACTACTTTTTGTAGATATTGCAGGAATTTTTAGGTCATTTTTTACACTTTGGGTTACATTTTTTAATTTTATAAAGGATCCCTAATTTTTTGAAAATATAATATAGCTTATAGCAACCGCGGATAGTGTATGTATAGCTTCCCAACGGTGAAAGAATTTTTCAAATCGGTCCAGTAGTTTCGGAGCCTATTGAAGACAAAGAAACAAACAATCAAATCTTTCCTCTTTATAATATTGGTGTAGATTAAGAATTTTTTTATCGAAAAAAAAAAAGTTTTGTAATTTACAGGATATGAGGAAATTTTGATTTCCTCGAATTTTATTTTAATACACAGAACTAAAGAAAAAAATATCCTAATGCACCCTTTTTTTCTAGTTGTAACCATAGATCTGCTGCAATTTGAATCGTAACATTATGATAATTTATGAACTTCTTAACAAAACAATATAAAATGATTTTGTTTTCTTACTTTTTGGAAATTCTTCTTATTTTATTTTGTAATTAATGAAAAACCACAATTTTCGCACGATTCGTCCGCAGCGATTGGAAGCAACAGCCACGTTGCAGTACGAGCTGACAAAAGCATTATTTGTAAGCTATTTCGTTCAATGTTTGAAACATCGTGAATCGAGTTTCTAATTTTACGGACGCAGGAGCTTTAAACGGTCGTAGCTAAGTGCAAGTTGTGTGGTCGCGTCGATCACGCAAGTTGACTGGCCATATAGGCACGATTATTTATTACTTAGATGTGTTTGGCTGTTATTGGCATTTATGTCCACCGTTTCCGTGATTCCCATGGCAGGTTAACACGTTGGTGCCGGTTTCTTTTACTAGGTGGCAGTCGTTAAGCCGTGTCTAGGCAGCTTGAAATATTCTGTTAGTGGGATCGCCATCAGCCTTAGAACCTACACCTATTTGTGGCCCCCGTGTGGAGTATGGCTTAACCTTCCCGCGTTTGGGAAGGGACCCAGCATTTAGGACCTTAGATTATTTATAGTTAAGAACATAATATTGAGGTAGCTTATATCTAATAAAGATAAAGATATACTACAGTTACATATTGTGTTAGGCCATTTAGCATTTTACTCCACTCCCCTACTGACTCTGACCAAAGTATATATCAGTACTAAAATACAGTATGAACACACCCTGCCGCTCTCCAGTTTGCGACCTCACCCCCTCGTCACCCAGATTGATACTGATTTGTTACTGTTTGGTTGCTGAACGTATAGGATTTCGCCGCCATTTTGTTTGTTCCGTCATTCCTTTTTTGAAATGTCATTTCTGGCCCGTTGTATGAAATGTCCAGGGTGTGCTCTGACGTAAAGGATTTTCTGCAGCCTTAGACAAGAGTTCTAACTTGTTTAAGGCTGCAGCCCATAGCGTATTTATTTCTTCAGATCTTTGTGAAACGGTAGGAATATTCCAAAACATCACTAAGGTACCACAGCTAGACACTTTGGACTTTGTACCGTTCTTATGCCGTATGCGTATGGATCAGAATCACACTTCGAGTGTCTAGCTTGATGTGCTGGCCTCTGTACAAATATACTGAGCTATGAAACTTCTTTTGAAGTAAGCGATAAGTATAATAAGGTGGACAATAATATCTTAGAGACTAAGATTTATATTTATAACTTCTAACTGTAATAACCAATAAGTGGGGAAACGAGATATAAGCTTCGATCAATTAACAGCTATGGACCGGCCCACGCGAACAACGGTTTTAATAACTATAATAATAAATTCTTTATTTGCAGTCAAAAAGCCATAGTACAAAATTAAATATTAAATAAAATAAAGTAAAATAAAAACAGTGCAGTATCGTATCAAGGTACTTTGTTGTATACTTATAACTTATTTTCGGTTCTCGTTCTGATGAATGGATAACCAGTAACTAGATATTGGGCTATCTAGCCTGGTAGCTATCGCTTGCAGGATGCTGTTGTCCGAGGCTAAACCTTTCCCAGCAGGAAGCTACGTGCGACCTCATCACCGCGAAAAAGTCGGGCAACCCCGCCTCGGCGAACATGCCTGACGCGCTGCAGTATCGAAGCAGGCGCATGACGATGCGATATGCGTCATTCATAATACTGCACCCTCATGATACTGTAGGCTTTACGAGTAAAATTAACCCAGAGTTGGCAAGTGTAGAAACACTGGCAGTAGGGATTGAACAATGTCAACTTAACCTCGTCGCTACACTTGCCAAATCGGATGCCTCCAGAATGTGCGCATTCACTGATTTCGTCTCAGTCGGTCTTTCGGAGGCCAAGAGGTCACATGCTTGTATGCTCCGATAATCATACGGATAAAGGTTTAGGCATCACTATTCATTCGTATTTAAACTTTTTGTAATTCAATTCTAATTCTATTTTCAAAAATACTATTGAAAAATTCGCATGCTTTCATGATTATTTGACTATTTTTTTATGAGATCAATGTATGGATAGGGCCGGTCCATAGCTGTTATATTGATCGAAGGATATAAGTGTAAGATCATCGCGCAGAAAATGAATGAAGCCTAAAACAACAAGACGCTTGAGTTGCGAAACTGATATGATAAGAACTAAACAACTAGTATCTGTTGCCTGTGGCGCGTTAGAGAGGTCACTGACTTCGTGACTTCGCTCATTGAGTTCGCGGGCTCCACATCCGGTGGGTTCCGTCCGACCATTAATGCTTACAGGGCTTTTTTGGGGTCCGGAGACAAAATGGTAAAAATAGATAAACTCGTCATGTACGTCCGATAGTCTCCGCCATCGCCACTATTAGATCTATAGTAATAAAATTTTACTCACGCACGCTATGTTAATATTCGCAAGACAGGTAATACGTGATTTCGGGATCGTCAAATAAATAAATAAAAAAAAAACACCGGCCAAGTACGACTTGGGGTCACACAAACAGGGTTCTATACCAAAATTTTAATTACCAACAGAACAAGACCTCTCAGTACATACTTTGCTCTAGGCAAATAGGGGTCTTCTTATACTGGAAATTGCTTTTTTTCCTGTGGGAACGGAAGAACTAGGTTTTCTCTTAAGTTTTCTGAAGGTAATGTATACATTCAACCTCTTATACTGTGATTTTTTCAAGATTTCAGGCCCAGAAGAGGGGCAATAGTCAATTTTCGCCTCATTTCTTAAATTATTTCAAAACTAATTATTTTTAAATTACAAAAAAAGATATATGAGATTCTCACAAGCCCTTTTATTTGATATGTCACACCAAATATGTTGAAAAACTTTTTATCTTTTTATTTTCTAATTTTATTTTTCAAAAGTGTCTCTTATGTCTAAAATTCATTTATTTACGTTACACGTCCGTGACCGATTGGGTCACCGACTTACATATATGTATGTACCAAAATTTCATCTCGATCGCCCCCGTGACCCGCCCACTGTCTCTAAGTTTAGCGATTCTGTTTCGATTAAGGCGGTAATATTATTACAGATTTTCGTTATTTTTGACGTCAATTACTCTTAAACGATAAAAAACCCAAGGTTGAAAAAAAATAACCTTATTGTTAATGATGTTCCTTAAAGTCAAAAGCTATTAGAAACACGATTGAGCAGATTTGGCTAGATAGAAAAAAAAACCAGTAACCAAAGCCCCCAAACGTAATTGATACACCCGAAAACATTACCCTCCTTTTTGGGGCAGTCTGGTAAAAGTCACACTTATACAAGCGCCAACAATCCTGGCTGCTGCAGCGCCCTCTGGTTGTCTACATCTGTAAAAGTGTCTTAAAACCTGCTATGAAATAAAAACCTACATATAATGCAGAAAAAACGCATCGGAGTCGGCTGGATAATTTCTAAGAAGCCCTCAAGCGCCAACCATCCTGGCTGCTGCAGCGCTCCCTGGTGGTCTACACCGCTATAAAACATGTCTTGCTTTGAAATGATACCTTTTAAATGCAAGAAACCACAAGAAAATCGGCCCATTACTTTTCGAGATCAATGGCAACATTAGCGCCAACCATCCTGCCCACAAACCATATATCTGTGATCCTGCCTGCTGCAGTGCTCCCTGGCGGTCTACCGCCATAAAACAAGTCTAACAACATGCCCTAAAATGACACCTTTTAAAAGCAAATAACTGCAAGGAAATCGGCCTAGTAGTCTTCGAGATCAATGGGAACATTCGTTTGTACACACCAACTAACAAACAACTTCTCACTCTAAACGCGTTCCCCTTCTCCGTTCCGTCGTGGGTAAAAATGTCGTTTCTGACCGGAGAATAATTACATTTTCTGATTTCCTGAGATAGTGGTTTAGCTGGGGGGCGGGGTTTTACATGCAGCTCTAACAAAAAATTCACTACTTTAAAACTTTATTTTTAGTAAACGAATTATTTATCGGAAAAATTATCATAATTTCTTTGTAATTTTCAAAGACCTATTTAAAGATACCCATTTCATAGGATAAAAGCACAAAAACAATTCACCCCCACTTTACATGAAGGGGAGGTACTTACCCTAAAAATTTTGTTAACAGATTTTATTCTATAACTTTATAGGAATCGCAGATTTGTATAACCATACCTAACTTCAGCTTTACAGCTTTACCGACAGACAAACGTACATAGCGGAATTATAAGGGTTCTTCTTGACCCTTAAAATGAAACAAGTTCCTTATCAGAATTACAATTAACTTTTTTGCTCCTGATGGTCTTAAATTACATAAAAATATTCTAAGTATGTATAAATTGTTGAAGCCTAGCCTAGACCTCTAGACAGGTTATCCCCTGTTTACCTATCGTCTGTCATAAATCCAGACATAATTTATTTAAAAAAAAAGTGTCTCGTCGAGATCTGCGTTCGGGCAGAGATAGACAAGGAGTTATACGCGATAAAGCGTACATTAATGCACACTAGATCGAGTCAAGGCAGTTGTTAATAGGTGTTCTTCGTCTAAATTGTTGATAGTTTGGTTAGTCTGTCCGCGTCTGTCTTACGTATCGGTACAGTTCGTTCGTGATTGCAGTTAATGTTCCAATCAATAAACAGGGTGACTGCTTGAACCACGATCGCATTCCAGGAGGTGAATGAGAAGATTAAACTAGTCAACTTTGAACTTACCCCGAGAGACCTACAATGGTCAGTTCGCAAAAAAGTTTGGACTTTTGCTAACGAATCAATCAGATCCTTAGCCAACTTTGTATGAGAAGTCAATTTTCAACCTTCTTCCAAAAAGGAGGAGGTTCTCAATTCGACTGTACGTTTTTTTAAAATTTATGTGTGTTACCTCAGAACTTTTGACTGGGAGAATCGATTTTGGTGATTCTTTGTTTATTTGAAAGCCAGTGCTTCCCGTGTGGACCCATATAAATTTTATCAAAATCTGTGTTGTACTTTATTAGAAAATTTGTTGTTGCGATGGAAGTCGGTTTTTAACGTGTTTAGCGTTTTCAATTATTTTGCCAATAATTGACCTTGTGGAAAACTGGTTCAATTTCGTTTTTCATTCACCTCCTTAAATGAGACCGTCGTCGTTAAACTAGTATCAGTGTTTTTTATAATAATAAAGTTTAAGACGAGCGTTACCAAGAATTAATGTGTTTTTATTTAATCTTAATTTGTTTGTTATTTTTCGGATGATCATTAAAATTTTCCGCTGTGCCAGTTTCGCAGTGTTTTGAAATGCGTTTGGATCTTTACTTTCAAATGTGTTAGTGACAAATTTGACTATCAAATAAAATTTGTTGTAATAAAGTGAGAAACGTGTGTGAAATGGCAGATTACATAGAAAACTTTGTGACCTCAGTGCAAAATGGATCGCTGAATTTAGACCGACTGGATTTAATTGAAAACTATCCCAATGACGATGATGATGATGAATGTAAGTTGAATGCAAATCATGGCAAATATTCTTGATTTTTTTATTTCACAATTGATAAGCCCTTGACATCATCTCACCTGATGGTACGTGACGATGATGCCGAAGATGGAAGCGGGCTTATAAACATTCCCCAACGCAATGGGGAACTGGCTATCTTATCTTCATGCCGGTATATACACATCAATGCTGTCAACATTGATGTTTAGCGGCAAGACTTACATAAGATGGTGGTAGCTAGCCAGGCGGGCTTAGAAAATGCCCTACTACCAATCAAATCGAGTCTTACAAAGTTAGACCCCGCCGGGAATCAAACCCGCAACCTCCAAGTGTGTAGCGAATGGACTAAACATTACGCCACGGAGGTGGCATGAAGTGCCGGAGTTTTTGAAGGGGTATTGTTTTTATGCAGACGGGTTTTTTAATTTGTAATTAAATTGGTTAGGTTATTTGTTGTTTTACTAGTAGAATCCAACTGTAAAAGGTGAGATAAAGATTTTTTGCATTATTGTCATTATAAATTTGACGTGTAAATATGCTTTTACCACTAAAATATTGTATTGTATTGTAGTACAGGCAGTAGTGTAGTGTAGGCAGGCCTCCCACTCGGTGGACCAATGACCTGGTGAAGGTCGCGGGAAGCCGCTGGATGCGGGCAGCGCAGAACCGGTCGTCGTGGAGATCCTTGGGGGAGGCCTATGTCCAGCAGTGGACTTCCTTCGGCTGATATGATGATGATTGTAGTACAAATGTTTTGGTCTAGGCGATTGTATGTAGTTACCGCTCCATGCACCTACACTAGCGACTATATCAGTGCACTGCCATCCTTCAAAAATCACCCTCCAAAAAACCAGTACCAGTAGTTTCGGCCATTTTGCATATTAGTAACCTTACTTTGAGATTTTCATCAAAAAAGGTTCGATATAAAATAAGTAAAGTTCTCGAGTGGCGATCGCGCACCGGAAGACGTCGCGTAGGCAGCCTCCACACGGTGAGACCTGGTGAAGGTCGCGGGAAGCCGCTGGATGCGACCAGCGCAGAACCAGTCGTCGTGGAAATCCTTGGGGGACGGCTTTGTCCAGCTGTGGACGTCTTTCGGCTGATATGATGATGAGTCAAATACTTTTATCTTAAAGTTGCGTTTATCTCATTCATGTTTATGTAAGAGCCATATCCCAATACTGAGATAAGATGTAAATAAGAGATGGGGGTTTTAATACATATTATAAGTATTGTTTTTTGGCGTGCAATAATGTATATTTACCCACTCGGTTGGTGGTAGGGCATTTTCAAATCCCGCCTGGCTAGCTACCACCATCTTATTTAAGTCTTGCCGCTAAACATCAGTGTTAACAGCATTGATGTGTTCCGACTTAAAGATAAGATAGCCAGATCTCCATTGCGTTGGGGAATCTTGGTAAGCCCACTTTCATCTTCGGCATCATCGTCACTTACCATCAGGTGAGATAATGCCAAGGGCTTACCAATTGTAAATAAAAAAATAAAAACTTACTTAATATATTATTAAAGTAAGTGTAGAATGTGCGTGCCGCTAAAACTAGAGGGAGTTATATGGTATGCTAGCCCTCTATCCCCCATCCATGAAGAAGGTTCCCTTTTTTGCCTGAAGGGCGTGATTTTGAGATAAGGGAGGGTCGGAAGATTCACCCTCTAAAAATTTCTAGAACAGTCCAGATCATTTGAGAGTATTCAAGAGGATTCTACAACAACATCCCAGATCATTTTGGAACATTCCAGAACAGTCTTGAATGTTCTGGAACGTTGTGGACCATTCGAAACCCTGAACGAAGCCGGGTACCCCAGCTATCCTCTATTAATACAAAAGGAAACGTGACTGACTGACTGATTTAACAACGCACACCTTAAACCACTGGACGGATCGGGTTGAAATTTGGCATACAGATAGCAATCATGATGACGTAGGCATCCGCTAAGTATGAATTTCGGGAAAATACCACGGGAACGGCAAAAAATGGGAAGCCGCGGGCAACAGCTAGTACCTAATATATTAATGTGTAACATTGAGGAAAACTCTTTACTTTAACAACAATATCTTATCGGAATAGTTGTAAGGTCAATCCATACTGGTACAGCGAGGTATACTTACTAAAAAAAATGATTGAGCACGCTGAACACGTTAAAACAACCGACTCCAATCGCAACAACTACAATTTTGCTACACTTCGATGCTTTTGTTAATTTTATCAAAAAGTAGTAAACCGATTTTGATAAAATTCATATAGGACCAATTTCGCAGTTTATTCTATCCGATAAAAAAATCGAAATCGGACTAAGTTGTGCGTGATAGTGATCATACATAAAAAAATATACCAGTGAACCTCTTGCGGACCTCCACCTTTTTTGAAGTCCCTTAAAAAGACAAACCTGCTTATTACACCTTGAGGTAATCGAACCAGCTGTCACCTGTGTCTTGATTTGTCTAGCATTCAGGCTCTATCTACTAAACCACTTAACCACCCATCACTCCTCTAAAATTATAGAGTTAAGAGTTTATTAGAGTTTTAGTTCGCTAAAAAGCGGCAAATGAAAGATGTCACTCATAAAACTAAATAGCTTTTCCCAAGGAACCTATACAATCTAAGAATAGAAGGTAATGCAAAGTATTTAAATCGAGTGATCAATTTTAGACAGTAACTATCCTGTGAGGAGTCATTATTTTAGCTACGATTGTTGTAGGCTTGCCACCGTTACTTCACGAAGTCACTGGATTAAAATCGTGATATCGCGTATTGAGCTAATAATTCTCCGAGCTCCTATACAGTGGATTCACGCAGGCTGAACTAACCTCAACCAAAATATACATATTAGTACTAACATACAGTATGGACACTCCCTGTCGATCTCTAGATTCCGACCTCACCCCCTCGTCACCCAGATAGATACAGATTGGTTATAGTTTGGTTCTCGAACGTATAGGATTTCGCCGGGATATTGTTTGCTCTGTCATTTGTTTTAAGAAATGTCATTTCACGACCTTTGTATACAGTGTCCGAGGTGTGCCCTAACTAAAAGATTATTTACTAGCCCTAATTTGAGTATACTGGAATAATTTCATGTATATAATTTTACTCTTTAATTTTTTACTTTCTTATTATTTTTTAGTAAGCCAATAATAGCACATATTTTGTGAAGATTTCAGCCTGTCACTTATTATGGTTCACAAGTTACAGCTTTTTAAGGTCGGATGGACAGACAGATTTATTTATAGGGTCCCGCTACCGAGTGTGGAGAGGGAGTACTCTAAAAATACGTTAGTTTTTTTTAACAATACCATTTACGCAACCTTACGGTGCGGTGACATACAGACTCCTTGGGGAAAGTTGTTTAGTTTCATGAGTTGAATCTTTTTTTGCCGCTTTTTAGTGAATATAAAGTCGGCCTGTATAGTCTATGTTTCATCATCATCATATCAGCCACAAATCGTCCACTGCTGGACAAAGGCCTCCCCCAAGGATTTCCACGACGACCGGTCCTGCGCTGCCCGCATCCATCGGCTTCCCGCGACCTTCACCAGGTCATCGGTCCACCGCGTGGGAGGCCTGCCTACGCTACGTTTTCCGGTGCGCGGTCGCCACTCGAGAACTTTACTGCCCCATCGGCCATCTGTTCTACGAGCTATGTGCTATGTTTATTGGTGATCAATACACCTTGTATGTATTCCTTTAGCACATTCTCATCTTCTGTCTCCCTTCCAGATGTAACCTCGGGCAGGTCGAAAGAGACCAGTTGTTCGCTGGTGCGAGCTGCATTGACGTCACCAGCGGCCGTGTTAGAGGGGGGCGGAGCCCTACGAGCACTCTGTGAAGCCCTAATCAGAGTAGCCGTGGCAGAACCTAGCAGACAGCATACTATGCCAAGGCTCCCTCATGCCAAGGTAAGATTTTACGTTTGAGCGACCGAGCGCAAACTTCTAATTTTAGTAAGTTGATATTCTAACTTTACCCAGTATGTGTTCTAATATTACTAGTGCAAAAAAAAAAACATGTTTGCAAAAAACGTCCGTCCTTCTCAGTCCGTCACCCTTGGGGAGACACAAATGTACAATAATAATAAAAAATAATCGCTAGCGGCTAAACCAATGAACCGATTGACATTAAATTTTGATATTTAGAGTTTTATGGGTTCTGAGCTGCTTCTTACTGGGTTGCCATTTATAGATAGTTGCTATACAACTAAAAAAATCAAAAATCTCAGAAATGGCTTTAACTTTTTTTGATGGAACTTTGCAAGTAACTATTAATATTGATGTTCTATCAAGTGGCAGTATTGTTTATTCCGGCAAAATTCCTTGTTGTAACACGAAAGTTATCAACGCTCACGAGTTTTTTTCACCAAAATAAATGATAGATTCTCCAAATACAGGGTGGTTCACAAATACGTTGACGTAAGTTTTTTTGAATTATTAAAATACCATAACTTTTAAAGTACAAATTGTAGTATATACTGTGAATAAAACTCTTTAGTAACAATAATATTTAATTATCTTCAAAATATCCGCCCTTGGCTTTGATACATAGCACTAGACGTTTTTCCAAATTTTCGACTATTCTCACTTATTTTTTCCCATTCTTCGAGAAGTTTCTTCTTTAGCGATTCAATACTGCTATGCCTTGTAGCACAGGTCCGTGCCCCCCAAATAGACTACACACTGTAATCCATGGGATTTAAATCCGGCGAGTAGGGTGGCAATTCTTTAGAGCTAATGAAACTCGGAAAATTGTCTTGACACCACTTTTGAACATTCAGAACCCTAAGTGCAGGAGCAGAATCCTGATGGAAAATCCATGACAGATTTTCAAAGTGTTGCTGACTCAAGGAAGAACTACAGACTCAAGAATATCTCGACGGTACATATCTTGATTAATTTTCACCCCCTTTTCAACGAAAACAAGGGGTGTTTTGCCCGTAGAACAAATACCACCCCAAACCATGACTGACTTGGCCTTTTGGCGATGAGGAATAACTGCGCTTGATCCAGGACGACTACAAGAGTAAATCCTATCATTTTGGTGATTGCGAGCTTGCTTTATCGAAAAAAAAATTTCGTCGGTAAAAAGCACATTTTTTTCAATCTTCAGTCGCGGCGCGCTGTCTCAGCAAACGGCATCTTTCTGGAAGATTTTTTTTTATATTTGTCCTCCAGCAGTTGGGCTTTTCGCATCTTGTAGGTATGCCCTTAGATTTAGGTTATTTTTGACAATACGCATCACTGTTGATCGACTTATTCCTATCTCTGTGGATATTTTTCTCACCTTAGCGAATGGATTACGAGTTAACCTTTGTTTGAAGATGTGCCACACCCTGGAAGTGTTAATGGTCCTCTTAATGCCTCTTGTTGGACGGTCAACAGTGTGGCCCAACTCGTTATAACGTTTGATGATCATAGAAACCAGTTGGCGGCTGACGCCGAGGGCTTTGACTATGTCACACTGCCTTTTTACAGCCTCATGCAAAGAAATAATCGCTTCACGATGTCTAGACATGGCGAAATTAATTAAAAAATCAAATGATTTTAACAAACTTTGCACACCCAAATGGCGGGAAAATATGTAACAATTAAAAAGTCTAACCAAAAAGATCACATTTCTTTAGAATTCCGAAAAGTTTGCATTTAAATTATGTTAACGTATTTATGGACCACGGTGTGTTTATAATTAAAATTAATCATGTAAATACTAAACACAAATTATAAAGTAATGAAATATATTTTTCTGACACGGTAGTTTTTTTTATTTTAACAGTCTTCTCACAACTGTATTGAAAATTGTTAAATGATGCATGGGTGTAAAAGAAAATAACAAACTCGTGACGATGGTAAACCCTTGCCTGCGGCTCGGGCTCACAAATGTCACTCGTTTTTATTGACCTTTTTGCTAGCCTTGTATCATAAATAACCATTATTAATCATAAGGATTCATATCATATAGTTGAACTATTTTATTTAAATTTCTTGAAACTTTTTAACAGGCGTATCTACAGGATTCATATCAGTATTCAAATCATATAGTTGAACTATTTTATTTGCAAACGTAGAACCGATGACAATAAAAAAAAAACCGGCTAAGTGCGAGTCAGACTATCACTCCGAGGGTTCCGTACCACCCCACCTCTCTACTCAACTACATGGTAATAATGATAGATTTACATACCTTTATACAAAAGACATGAACGCGAGCTACAAAATATGCTTATTTTGTCACTCAGTTCGAACTCCTTAGCGCGAGTGCGACTCACACTTAGCCGATTTTTTTTATTGTCATCGGTTCTACGTTTGCAAATAAAATAGTTCAACTATTCATGGGTGGCCAACCGGTCGATCGCGATCGACCGGTCGATTGCGATTTGCGACTGTTAGTTCAATCGATCGTGGCAAGGCAAAAAATATAAATACGTAGAACAGACTGCGCAAAGTACCTAATAACTAACTGCTGCACGCATCATCTTGTATCATTTTTCAATCGCCGTTCCGTCACGTTATTAATCCTCTCTTCTATGCAGTATAGCTCTCTTTCGATAATCCTATTATTTTTTTAAATAATTACGCTGCGATACGACATATTTCTAAAAGCAAGGCCATCCTCAGGTCTAGAATTACGAAAAATATCCAAATTTGAAGAAATGTGTTGAACAACTGCATTCGTGTTTTGGTTCAACATATTTATGTGAGTCAGCATTTTCCTACTTTTCGGATTTTTCCCTATACTTTTACTATGGGACGGTGTTGCTTGCCAAATTTTATGTAGTCAACGGGACGTGCCCTATGAGTTTGGGTTCCCTTGAGAGTGTCTAATTGTGCGTTTTTTGCGGCATGAACGGCCGTGTCTTTTTTTTTTTGAGTCGGCTTGGAAGTTTTTTTCGCAGCTTCAGGGGACTGTGAGGTGAATGTTTTTGGGTTCAACTCGGTGCATCCGCGCGTTCCCGAGATGGGGGGTTTTGACGGACATGCGGACGGACGTACAGATGGCGGGGTGATCCTATAGGGGATCCGTTATTTTTCTTTTGACGTGCGGAACCCTAAAAACAAAATTACAGCAAGAAATAGAGAATAACAATTGAAACAAAATAACATTTCTTAACGAAATGGTTTTATGACTTACGCCGAAACTAGATTTTTTTTGTGAACGAACAACACAGCATCTCCATCACAAGTGTTAAGAAAAAGAAACTCAGGTCAGTTTTATAGTTTTGTAAAGTTTGTAAAAGACAATTGAAACGCAGTATTCCCGCAGCCCCCGGAAACAAAAGAAATATATAACAATAGTTTGCCTGCGCTGTCCGACTCAATGACAGCAGCTATTTTTAAAAGCATTGTGGATTAATTTTTGAAAAACTGAGTTCGCAACAGGAGAAACAATAACGTTTTTTAAAGTGAGCGGAATCTCACCACAGCTGGACACGGCATGAAGTCTGCCGTCAAAACAAGATGAACAAATATTCAATAATATTAGAGAACCCTTGGTATATGGCGCGATCGGAGATCAGACTTCGGGCAAAATCCGCCTACACTACGAGGCCGAACACTGAGACCGTCGTGACATATTTGCTTACCTAGCCGAGAATGATTCTACAGAACGCGAAAGCAGTCAACAGATACCTTATTAGGTATAGGTATACCCTATTAGTGCTCATTTAAGTACGACTTGTAAAATACAAAATTTTGCCAGATTGACCTGATCAGCGCGACCTTTCAGGGTGACCATATTCTTGAAATGACGAACCCCACCGACGTGGCCTTCGGTTGCGCACGCGAATCAATCACAACCTATAATACACAAAGCTGTAGGAACACATCTGAAGAAGAAGCGGACACTACAGGGCAAAGGCTACTCAGGAACTCACCTAAACCGAGAGACTCAACTGTAGGCAACACGAAAGGTGATTTAACCGCCTTCGTGACATTTCACCCTACATTAGAACTAGATCACCAAAGAACACCATACGCCGGATTTGCTACCTTAGACACATATGTAATTAGACGTAAAGCTTCACACATGCTACACGCTGCATACATCTACGAAGAAGGGAAACGCAAAATAGAGAGACCAATTTTCACCTGGGTGGACTCCCTCAGCCACGATATCCTAAGACACACCGACCTTACAATAAACCAGTGGATACGGAACCGAAGAGGAGACCCAACTGGAAGCAGCCCTATCTATCTAGCAGTCATAAATTTCCTTCCCCATATATATATGTACACACCAATTATAGAACTTATACTCCCCATACTGGCTACGATGTTCTGAATTCGGGCTGGTTCAAACTCCTATCGCTCCTCATCCTGACTGCGCCGACCTACACTCCTGTCCTATCTACGCCCCCCTCTGGTTTCTTGGGTCCCCGCGCCCTTGCTGCAGTAATGCTGGCTGGGGGGGGGGGCATGAACTGAACTGAACTTAAAACAAACAAAAAATAAACACCTTTCTCGCTTGATAGACGCTCACACATTAGATTCCTCAAGGTTCGCAATTTCCAACTACAAACCGGATTTTGCTAATCTAGCGAAAGATGCTCAAGCGCAATGCTCACACTAATATAAATAAGTAGTTGCTAATAATAATTTTCAATTTTATATTTTCCCTCTTATTAAAATAAAAAATACTACATAATTGTGTACTGCACTATGCTGTATCATTTAAGATTTCAAGAAGTATGTAATTGGTAGATCGCACTGGGTGTCGTCAGTGAACAGTAGATCTTGGGTCTCACCAAATTGGCCACCCCTGTAACTATATGATTTGAATACTGATATGAATCCTGTAGATACGCCTGTTAAAAAGTTTCAAGAAATTTAAATAAAATAGTTTAACTATATGATATGAATCCTTATGATTAATAATGGTTATTTATGATACAAGGGTAGTAAAAAGGTTAATAACAAATTGTTCAGGTTGTTGACCATTCCTACTAATGTAAAAATGTGTTTATATGTTTGTTATCTTTTCACGCGTCAACACCTCGACCAATCTTGATGAAATTTGGCATACAGGTAGCCTGTGTCATTGGGAAGGACAAAGGCTACTTTTTATCCCGTGAAAACAGCATAGTCCGATGCAATTACAGAGGGAACTGAAAAAATACTCTTTTTATGGTTCATTTCTTTAACATCGCAACGGAACAATGGATTGTTGTGTGTGATGTTTTGTACAGAGGTGGTTAAGGGGTTGGGAATTGACATAATTTACTAACTAACATATCCTGACATAGTTCCCGAGGGATCTGGGGAAACTAATTTCCACGCTCGCGCTCGTCGGCGTCGCAACGGATTGAAGTGATTTTTTGTATCGAATGGGTTAAGGTTTGTTGGGAAATGACCGACTGCTAATCATAATAGCTCGATATAGTTCCTGAGGGATCTGGAAAAAATTAATGATCACTTCACCCTCGGAAAAACTCATAAAAACGATTTCGAGAAAAGCTAGTTAAAGCTAATGCGCAGTTCGTGCAAGAACCCTCCGGCAGGGGACCTGGTCCCGATCTAGATTCCTCGGTCGCCGTGAGGCGACATGAGAAGACCCGAGCGACGAATTTAAAAAGGTAGCTACTCACGTCGTCCGTTGCGTATTTTATTATGTAACCCATCTCAATCTCCAGTTTTACTCCATCGAATAGACATTTTTGTTTTTATTTTGGGTTTACTTACCTGGCCATAAACATTGGTGGTCTTGGAAAAAGGTTAATATCTGATAAAGCGCCTCATTCATAATTAAAGATTTATTTGCTTTATACAGGTACTGTTACAGGCTGTCATATAAGACACTAGGTTTTGCCCGCGGCTTCGCTCGCGTGGGCATCATTTTTATGACTGTCTTTGAGGGTGAGTGGTGCGCGAGCCGCATACAGCCTTTATCACTCAGCCATTTTTGAGAAAAAGTAACTAACTACCTGGATTTGTATGGGAGGCACCTTATTTAGATTTTTCTTGGAATAACAAAATACTGCGTGATGTAGGCCATGTAAAGATATGGTAGTGCCTAGTTTCATCAAAATCGTTAGTCATTTTTGAGTAAAAAATAATTTGTGATTTTTTACTATGAGGGCAACCCTAAAAAAACAAGTGAGAAATATGTAAAAGACAGCTTGAGATATAAAAATTATATTGCTCTATCCCAAATTTCACCCAAATCCGTCCAATAGTTTAGGAACTAGAGCCTGGACGTACGTACAGACACAAACACACACACTCACATACATACATTTTTTATTTTTTAGACTATTAGTGTAAGACAATCGATCTTCATCAAACAAATATACCTAGGTTTTGAAATTTAGATTTTTTGCTACCTAATACAAAGTCCCTACCACCCGCGGGTATACCTACCAGTTTTTTCTGTCTAAAGCAGCGATGGCACCGAAACCAGTTTTCCAACTTTTGATGGAACACCGTTAATTTTATGCGTTCTTCTAATAAAGTAAGAGCTCCTTGTGTATGTGTGTGTGTGTGTGTGTTTGACTGGTTTAAATATGACTTTTTTATTTTTATTTCAAAGCAAAGGAACGATTTCCTTAAATAATGTATTTGCATAGATAGGACTAGCGGTAACGGGAGAGAACATAAATACCTAGATTTAATAAAATAGTAAGATTTGTGTGAAATCTGTAAGTACAAATTAACAGATTAATTAACCGCCTCCGTAGCTCAGAGGCAAAGTTCACTGGCTTTACACAGGAGGTCGCGGGTTCGAGGTCAATTGTAAGACTCGGTTTGGTTGATGGTAGGGCATTTTCTAAGCCCGCCTGGCTAGCTACCACCATCTTATCTAAGTCTTGCCGCCAAATACCAATGTTGATATCATTGGTGTGTTCCGGCATGAAGATAAGATAGCCAGTTCCCCATTGCGTTGGGGAATCTTGGTAAGCCCGCTTCCATCTTTGGCAACATCGTCACTTATCACCAGGTGAGATGTTGTCAAGGGTTTACCAACTGTGAATAAAAAACAAAAATTAAAAATCTTATAATAGGTCATGAATTTTGTACAAAAAAACATGTATGTATAATAAATAAAAATTTTGTTTGGTTTTTGTAACTGGCTTAACAGGAAATCCAAAATGTCTTCAGGATTTAGACGTAATACATAGATTCAGTCAGATCGAAACGATTCAGCCCTTGAGATCTTTGTTCTCGAGTGGCGACCGCGCACCTGAAAACGTAGCGTAGGTAGCCCTCCCACTCGGTAGACCGATGGCCTGGTGAAGGTCGCGGGAAACCGCTGGATGCGAGCAGCGCAGAACCGGTCGTCATGGAAATCCTTGGGGGAGGTCTATGTCCAGCAGTGGACGTCCGTCGGCTGATTTGATGATGATGCTGATGATACTTTTTATAAGCGATAAGGCCGCCTTTGCTCTTTATGTATACCAGGGATGGCGAACCAATGGCAGAAAATATTTTGGGCGCGCCACCGATCGAAACGATTTACATTTTAGTTCAAAGTAACAATGCAGCCCTGAGATTGCAGCTGATTGATTTCCAGTCTAGTTCAATATTGATTCTTAAATTTATTGTAACAAGAAAATAATTAGGATTGATCTTCTTCTTTGCGTGTCGATGACAAATTAAATCATTCCGGCCCAGAACTTAGCCACTTCGACTGCACTATTTGTGGCGTCCATTAAGTCCTGCTGCGAACAGGTGACAGGGCAGGCAGGACAGGAAACTAAATGAGGATTAGGATTGATTAAACCATGTAAGTAATATAAATAACAAAATTGTGAAAACATAGATAGAATTTGATTCCAGACATAATTAACTGTCTGAAGAAGCTGTCTCGTGGCGTTAGTACTAATGTAACTTTGCTCGTGTTTAGGTCTGCAAGTCATTATTTTCCAAGATGAATAATATTGAAGACAAGTCACATCTTACAACCCTAATATATGTGACTTGTCATCTAAGCTGCAACAACAAAAGTCATACTAATGGTACTTTAATTTGCTAAGTACGTATTACTAAAACATTTATTGCTTATCAGTGCAAAATGTATTTTATTGGTAGTAAATATAGAGTTTTGATTTGATTTTCCCACAACTCACTACTAACTTAAAAATATTTGACGGCACGTAATGGCCTCATTAAATACTTCTTTAGAAAAAATGCCACGTCGATCCTAAAGGTTCGCCATCCCTGATATATACTATTAGGTCTTTACCTATGAAATTGCTGATTGTATAAAAAAGATGAAAATTAATATTATTAAAACAAAATTTATTCTCAAAATAGCATTAGACTATAAAAATTAAATGGTGGTTAACATATACCTATTGTTTAGATATTTTAAGAGCACAGTGGGTTTAACCCCATGAAGTCGGGTTATCGCAGCAGTTTCTTTGTTACTAATGTCATATTTGGGAATACCCCGCATAAGATTTCGTCACTTTCAGGAAAATTCAAAAAAATTAACTAGTCTAAAAAATTACCCCATCTGACCACTAAGGAAACGCCTTTGTTCCATTCAATGGTACACACCCTCGGCGTCAAAAAAATCGCACCTCTTATTTTTACTCATTACTATTCCATACAAAAGGTGCTCCAAATAATTACGATTACTTACTCAAAAAAAGAAAAACTAAAAAGTGATATCAGTAGGTAAGATCCCTGGCTACAAATATGTCGAAGAGCACAACATTCTGCGGATCCTCGGGAACTCAGTAGACTGCTCAAAACAAAAAACATGATTTTTTTCTGCAAAATGAATGAAAACTATTGCTACTTTACCGTAGGCTCTCTTTTGACCAGTCTACTGAGCTCTCGTGGTTCTGTAGAATATTGTGCTCTAAGACAAAATTATAGCCAGGTATCTAACTAACTGATACCTCTTTTCAGTTTTTTTTGTTTTCTTTTGTTTTAGAAAGTAATCGCCTTTTGGAGCACCTTTAGTATGAAAATGTACTGAAAAAAACAGAAGGTGCGATTTTTTTGACACTGAGAGTAGCTCAGGGGATTGGAACATGAAAGACATGCCACTAGTTACTAATAAAAGATCATAAGCAGTGTCACCATAATGTCAATAATAAAAAACAATAACTTTTTTATTTTCAATTGAAATTCAAAAACTGAGTCGGCAATTTCATAGGTAAAGACCTATTATTAATCGTATATCCTTCATTGTTTTTTTGGAACAACAACAACTCTGTAAAATAAATTAGTATAGTTTCGGTGATGTTTTGCTTTAATTTTGGCGGTTTTAGCACAGGTATACAAAACTTATGCAAAATCGCCGATTGAAAGAGATCACCATCAGTATGGGATGTGGGTCTTCATGTAAGCCAGCTTCACAGGCGCGGCCTAAAGTAGCCAACGGTATTTAATTTTTTCAACTTTTTATACCATCTTGGAGTTTAATTTAATCTTGACATTTGATACAGCGTCGCGGCCGCAAGTTGCGGTTGCGAACTATATCTAACCTAACATTTTGATTATCATATTCTATTAGATCATCTTGCGAAGGCTGTCTGAAACATCTCTAGAAGAGATCGTATGGCAGCCTACAAATACGTCTGTAAAGCTAGCATTGACACCGTCTAGCATTGTTATTTGATGCTCGGTTGTTATTTAATCAACAAAATTTATTTGTAGCGATAAATTTAGTGCTTTTATTGACGCTAATTAGTTGCCCTAATAAGAATTTTGTTGCTCGAGTAATTTCTGAGCAACAATTTACAATGCTAGAGGGTGTCAGTGCTTGCTTTAACGTCTGTAAATTGATGCTCGGTTGTTATTCAAGCAACAATATTTATTAATAGTGATAAATTATTTGCTAATTAGTTGCCCTACTGTGAATTTTCTGCTCAAGTAATTTCTGAGCAACAAATTACAATGCTTGACGGTGTCAATGCTTGCTTTGACGTCTGTAAAGCTAGCATTGACACCGTCTAGCATTGTAATTTGTTGCTCGGTTGTTATTCAAGCAACAAAATTTATTTGTAGTGATAAATTTAGTGTTTTCATTGATGCTAATTAGTTGTCCTAATGAGAATTTTGTTGCTCGAGTAATTTTTGAGCAACAAATTACAATGCTAACCGGTGTCAATGCTTGCTTTGATGACTGTATTGACACCGTCTAGCATTGTAATTTGATGCTCGGTTGTTATTCAAGCAACAATATTTATTTGTACTGGTAAAACTGCTAATTAATTGCCCTAATGTAAATTTTGTTGCTCGAGTAATTTCTGAGCAACAAATTACAATGCTAGACGGCGTGTAGCAGACGGTGTCAATGCTAGCTTTACAGACCTCCTACAAATATTTATTTTGAAGGTAATGTCAGTGCGCGGGTCCGTCTTACTTACGACTTGTTTAATTTTCTTTTCGTTCATTGATATCCTGTTTCATTTGTTTACTATTGAAGAAGATATCAAAGCATTGGTTTGCCTAAAGGCGCCTTACTTAGTTTCATTCCATTGGGTCATCGTCATTAGCATTTTTTATCCACAGTTTGTGCCCCAAATTGTAATAATTATACCACCAGGAATAATAAATTGTACAGTCACGTTGTGCATACTTTCTCGCAAAGTCTTCACCGTCTTTCGTAGTCGGATATACACAAATCAACAATTACAATAATAATAACTTGTACAGTCACGTTGTGCATACTTTCTCGCGAAGTCTTCACCGTCTGTCGTACTCGGGCATACACAAATCAACAATTACAGGAATAATAAATTGTACAGTCACGTTGTGCATACTTTCTCGCAAATTCTTCACCGTCTGTCGTAGTCGGACACATACACAAATCAACAATTACAGTAATAATAAATTGTACAGTCACGTTGTGCATACTTTCTCGCAAAGTCTTCACCGTCTGTCGTAGTCGGACACATACACAAATCAACAATTACAGTAATAATAAATTGCACAGTCACGTTGTGCATACTTTCTCGCAAAGTCTTCACCGTCTGTCGTAGTCGGCCAAACACAAATCAACAATTACAGTAATAATAAATTGTACAGTCAAGTTGTGCATACTTTCTCGCGAAGTCTTCACCGTCTGTCGTAGTCGGATATACACAAATCAACAATTACAGGAAAAATATATTGTACAGTCAAGTTGTGCATACTTTCTCGCAAAGTCTTCACCGTCTGTCGTAGTCGGATTTACACAAATCAACAATTACAGGAATAATAAATTGTACAGTCACGTTGTGCATACTTTCTCGCAAAGTCTTCACCGTATGTCGTAGTCGGCCAAACACAAATCAACAATTACAGTAATAATAAATTGTACAGTCAAGTTGTGCATACTTTCTCGCGAAGTCTTCACCGTCTGTCGTAGTCGGATATACACAAATCAACAATTACAGGAATAATAAATTGTACAGTCACGTTGTGCATACTTTCTCGCAAAGTCTTCACCGTATGTCGTAGTCGGCCAAACACAAATCAACAATTACAGCAATAATAAATTGTACAGTCAAGTTGTGCATACTTTCTCGCAAAGTCTTCACCGTCTTTCGTAGTCGGATATACACAAATCAACAATTACAGGAATAATAAATTGTACAGTCACGATGTGCATACTTTCTCGCAAAGTCTTCACCGTCTGTCGTAGTCGGCCAAACACAAATCAACAATTACAGTAATAATAAATTGTACAGTCAAGTTGTGCATACTTTCTCGAGAAGTCTTCACCGTCTGCCGTAGTCGGATGTACACAAATCAACAATTACAGGAATAATATATTGTAAAGTCAAGTTATGCATACTTTTTCGCAAAGTCGTCACCGTCTGTCGTAGTCGGCCAAACACAAATCAACAATTACAGTAATAATAAATTGTACAGTCAAGTTGTGCATACTTTCTCGAGAAGTTTTCACCGTCTGTCGTAGTCGGATTTACACAAATCAACAATTACAGGAATAATATATATTGTACAGTCAAGTTGTGCATACTTTCTCGCAAAGTCTTCACCGTCTGTCGTAGTCGGATTTACACAAATCAACAATTACAGGAATAATATATATTGTACAGTCAAGTTGTGCATACTTTCTCGCAAAGTCTTCACCGTCTGTCGTAGTCGGATTTACACAAATCAACAATTACAGGAATAATATATATTGTACAGTCAAGTTGTGCATACTTTCTCGCAAAGTCTTCACCGTCTGTCGTAGTCGGATTTACACAAATCAACAATTACAGGAATAATATATATTGTACAGTCAAGTTGTGCATACTTTCTCGCAAAGTCTTCACCGTCTGTCGTAGTCGGATTTACACAAATCAACAATTACAGGAATAATATATATTGTACAGTCAAGTTGTGCATACTTTCTCGCAAAGTCTTCACCGTCTGTCGTAGTCGGATTTACACAAATCAACAATTACAGGAATAATATATATTGTACAGTCAAGTTGTGCATACTTTCTCGCGAAGTCTTCACCGTCTGTCGTAGTCGGATATACACAAATCAACAATTACAGGAATAATATATATTGTACAGTCAAGTTGTGCATACTTTCTCGCGAAGTCTTCACCGTCTGTCGTACTCGGGCAAACACAAATCAACAATTACAGCAATAATAAATTGTACAGTCAAGTTGTGCATACTTTCTCGCAAAGTCTTCACCGTCTTTCGTAGTCGGATATACACAAATCAACAATTACAGGAATAATAAATTGTACAGTCACGATGTGCATACTTTCTCGCAAAGTCTTCACCGTCTGTCGTAGTCGGCCAAACACAAATCAACAATTACAGTAATAATAAATTGTACAGTCAAGTTGTGCATACTTTCTCGAGAAGTCTTCACCGTCTGCCGTAGTCGGATGTACACAAATCAACAATTACAGGAATAATATATTGTAAAGTCAAGTTATGCATACTTTTTCGCAAAGTCGTCACCGTCTGTCGTAGTCGGCCAAACACAAATCAACAATTACAGTAATAATAAATTGTACAGTCAAGTTGTGCATACTTTCTCGAGAAGTTTTCACCGTCTGTCGTAGTCGGATTTACACAAATCAACAATTACAGGAATAATATATATTGTACAGTCAAGTTGTGCATACTTTCTCGCAAAGTCTTCACCGTCTGTCGTAGTCGGATTTACACAAATCAACAATTACAGGAATAATATATATTGTACAGTCAAGTTGTGCATACTTTCTCGCAAAGTCTTCACCGTCTGTCGTAGTCGGATTTACACAAATCAACAATTACAGGAATAATATATATTGTACAGTCAAGTTGTGCATACTTTCTCGCAAAGTCTTCACCGTCTGTCGTAGTCGGATTTACACAAATCAACAATTACAGGAATAATATATATTGTACAGTCAAGTTGTGCATACTTTCTCGCAAAGTCTTCACCGTCTGTCGTAGTCGGATTTACACAAATCAACAATTACAGGAATAATATATATTGTACAGTCAAGTTGTGCATACTTTCTCGCAAAGTCTTCACCGTCTGTCGTAGTCGGATTTACACAAATCAACAATTACAGGAATAATATATATTGTACAGTCAAGTTGTGCATACTTTCTCGCGAAGTCTTCACCGTCTGTCGTAGTCGGATATACACAAATCAACAATTACAGGAATAATATATATTGTACAGTCAAGTTGTGCATACTTTCTCGCGAAGTCTTCACCGTCTGTCGTACTCGGGCAAACACAAATCAACAATAAACATTACACTTACTTTGCAAGAATAAAGCTAGGTATATCAGACTTGATAAAAAATTTACAAGAATTAATTTATTTTGACAGGCAAGTAAGGATGTACAATTATTATTCTTATATATACTTATATTATAGATAACTATGATGATTTCTAATAAATATAATGAAGGTAATAATAATTCAGATATGAAAATATTATTTTTTAAGATTATACTACTAACTTGAAAGTTAGATAGAGTGCAGAAAAATGCTGCAATTTTCCTGGTTAAATTTAAAGATAATATAATAAAATTATAATGTAAACTTAAACCTAATGCGTTTAGTATTAAATTTAATTTGCATAAGGCAAAGGACAGATTTTATTTACCGGTCTTTTGAAATGTCCACTTTGTGTACGTACAGTTACGACACGTACTATTTTGTCAATTCCTGGATGAACTTCTTCTATCCGGCCAACAGGCCATTGTAATGGTTTAGTTAAGTTGGATTTAAGCAACACTAAGTCACCCACTTTTACGACGAACTTATATTATAGATTTAAATACTCCGCCAATAGGGGTTCATACGGGAGGTATCTTACTCAGATTTTTTCCTGGAATAATCAAGTACTCAGTGCAGTAGGCCTTATTAAGTCTTATTTATCCACAATGTTTTATTAAAATCGTTAGATCCATTTTTAGTAATAAAATAATAGGTAATTGTTTACTACATGGTGGCAAGTTGGCAACCCTAAAATCTCCTAGGAGAAGTAAAAATAGGAGGAATTTAAAAAAGGCCTGGAGATATAAAATAATATTGCCCTAACCCAATTTTCACCCAAATCCGTCCAGTAGTTAGGGAACTAGAGCACCGGACGGACGTACAGAACTACACACACATACACACATTTTTTTGTTTTTTAGACTATTAGTGTAAGACAATCGATCCCCATCAAAATCTCAACTTCGATTTTTTTGCCGTCACAATACCTTCTTCACTACTTCGTCGCTCGAAAGTAAAAAATGAATTAAGAAATATATTTTGAATATTTCATAATGGAATCGGTTTTAAATATATTTTATTTAGGTGACATGAAAAATTTAATCAAAAATTTAGAACCCGACTGCATTATACATTACCCCTCTTTTTAGGCCATCCGGTAAAAATACGGCTACTTAGGGGATTAAGACAAATCTAACGACATCTCGCAATCCATCAAGCCTTTGAGGTAAAGCAGTTTAGGCTACATCTTATCTAAATAAATTAAAAAACCGATATAGTGCGAGTCAGAACCGCGCAGAAAAGGGTTCCGTACCATCATACTAGATGGCGCTAGTTTCTTCACGTTTAAAAAAAAACACGTTTTTGTATGCAGACTTTCACTTTTTCTAATTTTTAGTATTTGTTGTTATAATAGTTGTTGCAACAGAAATACATCATCTGTGAAAATTTCAACTATCTGGCTATCACGGTTCATGAAGTACAGCCTGGTGACAGACGGACAGACAGCGGAGTCTTAGTAATAGACGCCACTGATATTCATTCTTATATTCTAATGTACCAATAACAGTGACAAACCCTCCGGAATGTTCCTAAACCGGTTTGTGCTTGGCTAATGCATCTATTAAGACGTAAAATGGGCCTCTTATATCTAGATACACGGCAGTGTGTCAGCTACGCCAGTAATATATAAGTCACTGGTGTCAGCCAAGTTCGTAAAGAAAAAGGCGATACTGGACGTGACTTATATTACACGAACTATTTCGGGGTACTTTCGATCTTCCCGTAACTAATATCAGTTTGAGATTTTGTCATTACCTAAAATTCCAATTTTCATAAATATTTTTTTTACTTTTCTTGTGATACTGACGTCCGAAAATCTAAATTTTTATTACAGACTGAATGACTCACTTACTTATCAAAATTATAGACCACTTCCAGGTGACATAGAAAGTTAAAATTTGTAATCGAGCACAGATTACCTAATAGCTCCTACAGGAACAGATAATTCACTCCATAGAAAAATATTAATACCTATCGCTAAAACTACCTACAACAATTTTAAATGCAATATTACAGGTACAAAGTTCTATACAGAATGAAATTTAAATCGTGAACCAAACTTCATAGACGTCCTTCACTCATGAAACTGAACAACTTTCCCCAGAAAACCCATACAATCGGAGCCAAAAAATTTGGACTCCATGCTAAGTTTGTAGGTAATCAATGGGATAAAATTGTATGAAGACTTTAATTTTTTTGCTCCGACTGTATGTGTTTCTTGGAAAAAGTTGTTCAGTTTTATGAGTGGAGTACGTCCTTAAAGTTAAGTTCACGATTTCAAATTCACCCTGTATAGTTCTTAAATTATAGCGGTGGGAATTCAAATTGAAATATTTGTTTAAAACTTCTCCAAATAATAGAGAATTGTGAACGGTTTTCAGTTGCTTAGAAGAAAATGTGTTATATTCTGTGCTACTAAATGGTGTATCTGATCGACAAAAGTTACGTGCTAGCTGTATTGCCAAGCTAGACTGTAAGGGCTTGCAATTGGTTGTAAATAAAATAAACTTGGAAAGTTTAAATGTACTTAGAAATCTCTTTGTCTTTTTCTTTACGTGTAAAGAGGGAAAAAAATAACCACACTTTTGCGCTTTTTTTATGTTTTTCGTTTTTATTTTCATCATATTTATCTTAAATAAAAATCCATTCGATGTTTTCCCTTCAGTCACCTATGAACTTTATTTCAGTAAATAAATGATATCAAATTACTTATTTTAAGAATTCCGGTATTAGACGATAAAATGGCTCGAAAAGAGGAATATTTTTTTATTTGAGAAGTCTGAAATAAATATTCCAATTCGAATTCCCAGAGCTATGATTCAAGTAACTTATATAACTTGGTACCAATTTAAATGTCAGCTTTTTAGGGTTCCGTAATCAACAATGAACCCTTATAGTTTTGCCATGTCTGACTGTCTGTCCGTGGCTTAGCTCAGAGACTATTAGTACTAGAAATCTGTAATTTGGCATGGCTATACACATTGATCATGCCCACAGTGGTAAAATAAAATCTCGAATATTTTTTTCCTTTTTTTACCTCCCTACTTTTAAAACTACTGAGGGTTTGCTGAAACCATTTTGCGATTCAGAGTTCCGTTTGCGAAATATTAAGCTTTAAAGTGCTATTTTTTGTAGGAGTTAGGTGTCCCCTTTACTATCTAAACCGCTGATACATAACATCTGAGTAAATAATATGACATATAATCAATTTTAAAGGAAAACTATCACCTCTAGTGTAGGCTTTCTTAGTTTAGGAGTAATAGTCGTCTTACTTATGATGTGCAGTACGATTAGTAAAAAGTTCTATTACCAATTGCAAAAACAATTTTATTTTTTAAAATATACATTTATTTTTTGAAAAGATTACGGAACCCTACTTTGCGCGAGTCCGACTCGCACTTGGCCGGTTTTTATTGGCAAAGCCGTTAGCCGACTATCATGCACATTTTTTTGTATTTTTCACATTTATGTTTTTGGTGAGATCTATTCATGTCCCAAGTGAGTAAAATTCCGGTTCTAAATTTAATTGACCACGCCAATGATGTGTCACGCAAACATCGCAACGAAGCAACGATTAGCGTGATTTTTTTGCGCAGCGATAGTTGAGGGCTGAAGGAGTGGTAAAGTGACCGGAGTAACGCAGGAGCAGACTCCCCAAAAGCACCTTCTAAGTTTTCGTGAGATTCCTTGAAAGTTAACCCTCGTTTATAATCATAGAAAATCATAGCACAAAAAGCTTCTGGCGAGACGTCCATTGTTGCAAACAAAAAAAGAGTGACAGATAATCTATAAAATATTTTAAAAAAGAACTACATATAGGTGGCCCATGATTTTCACCAAGGAGATTTGTATTGAAATTAGCCGTCAATTCAAAATAGTTTCAGGAAAAAAGAGATTGTATTTATTCTGTGGCTAACAATTTTCGGAACATCCTAGGTACTACTAATTACATTTTCACGCTCTGCGCACCACACTCTCCTCAAAGACAGTCAAAAAAACGGGCAAAGCTGCTGGCTAAAGCTAGTACATTATTTAAGACTGTATCCACGGAGACAAAGCGAGCTATATCTATTTAAGAAAGACCACTTAAATAGGAACCGTTATAGAGTAGGTACATCAAATACGATGTACACGTTTATAAAAATTTTATTTATTGAAGCTAAGCTGTGTTTTTGAAATTATCCGAACTGTTTACAAATAATAATTTTAACTCCCTTTGAAAATCGGCAGGTGCCGCCTTTGGGCTGCCCATCAGGAAGCAGTTCGATAGACTGCTCGTCAAGCGAGGACAGTGCGTGGGGACCGTACGCTAGCGAACACAGCGAGCCTTCCACGCGTGCTGATGATGGATACGAGGTCAGTATCTTAGTATAAACCTTAGCCTTGCTATGAACGTGCCCGGATTGAAGATCTTGACGCCAAACGCCAGATCCGAAAAACCCGGCCTAAGCTCCTGATTCAAGTGGGGGTCTCTTTAATGTGCTTTCTGCCAAAGGACTTTCAACACAAAATTTGGCTTTGCTAGTCACGCTCGCGCCCATGCAAGAGCCTAGGCCAACACGAGCTAAGGGTATCGCCGTCGACGTATACACTGTATTACAATATAGCGGCTTACAGTAGTGCAACGAATGTACCTACGCAGAGCAACGGAAGGTTACTTGCGGGGCAGCGGGCGGCGGGGCACAGCATGGCTGACTACAGTCTAGTATGGGCTAGTACCTACGCCGGTGGCGCATCGTGCGACATCAAAGGCGTTGCGCTACTGTAAGCCATATCATAATATTGTGACGGATACTCTGAGAGGACATCATAAGCCTTAGCCACTAAGTGAAGGCCTCTTGACAGGCAGTGGCTTGATGGAATAGTGCGCCTTTATTCCAGACTCGTGGTAGACTAAAATTTATTGATTCAGACGTTACTTACCGGAATTATACAATACAATATTCTTTATTGCATCACAACATAAAAAAGAAATTGACAATATAGAAGAAAGTCTATACAATAGGCGGCCTTATTGCTAATTAATTATATAATCAGATGTTTGACTCTTATTATTAGCTTGCTATTCGCGCGCGAGATGGAACGCGAATACTTCGGGAAACGTGCACATAAACGCCGCTAAACAAACCTAACGTCGCTCGCTTCGCTCGCTCATTTAAAATATGATACTGAGTAGTTTTTACACAAAATGGCGCCTCATACAATGCGGCGTACTTTCTTTCAGCCGAATTGTAATCCGGCTGAACGTGATGTCGCCGCATTAAAAAACGCCGCCTTTTTCCGGTGTTGTTGGGCGCGCTGTTTTGAAAACCGACTGATTCTACAATCTCATATCCATCACTCATACTCGTATTCATATCTATGTCGCAGGATAATTTGATAATCCGTCGTTTCGCGAAAATCCTAGGAAAATTGGATACTATGGAGTAGAAAACTCCTAATAAAACCAAGTCGGACGGAGCCCCGCTATGCGGGGCTCCTTTTTACGGTAGAAAAAGACATGCTAACATAACCTAACCTATTTAACGAAGCGGGGCTCCGTCCGACTTGGTTTTATTAGGAGTTTTCTACTCCATAGTATCCAATTTTCCTAGGATTTTCGCGAAACGACGGATTATCAAATTATCCTGCGACATCTACAAAACCACAGTAAAGTGAGCATTTTGCGACAGACTCTTGTTTTACCTCAACACGAGATATGCTCAGGAGATGTTGACTGTTCGACGACGGTCAATCATAATTATTTTCTTTGTTTAGTTTTTCATAAGGCATGTAAATTAAAAAAAATGGTGATATAACGATTTTATACGGTAAAAAGTTATTAAGTTTCTCTAAAATCTTTTTAAAATGTCAATGTGAAGTCATTACCTTTTAAAAAGTCATAATAAATATTCAATTTAGTTTTATTGTTAAACATCATGGTTAGACTGTTTGTCAAGTAAGGACAGTGCAAAGAGTTTAGATCCTTCGTCCAATGGAGACGTGTAGACGGGGCAATCGTGCGGTGCTCGAGGGGCGAGACGGGGAGGGGGGGGGGGGGGGGGGTCCCCGAAGACCATGGCTAGGTCACAAGAGGTTGCGGTACAGATTCCTATCGGCCAAAGTCGCCTATGACACTTCTGCCATGGAGACGGTTCGATTGATACTTGCCTCAAAATGTTCATGATCTTTTTTATGATTCGCCGTAGTCTGGCGAAAGTACCTTATCGTAGGATTGCTACAATACTAAATGTGTGTGCGGATGGTGGCGTATCGTCAGACAGGTCGTTTCTTTTTAACCCCCGACGCAAAAAAGAGGGGTGTTATAAGTTTGACCGCTATGTGTGTGTGTGTGTCTGTGTGTGTGTCTGTGTGTGTGTCTGTGTGTCTGTCTGTGTGTCTGTCTGTGGCACCGTAGCTCTCAAACGGGTTAACCGATTTGGATGCGGTTTTTTTTATTTACAAGCAGGTTTGTTGGCGATGGTTCTTAGATACGTTTTATCAAAATCGATTCAGCCGTTTCAAGGTCATCAGCTCTTTTGTTAGCTGCGGTAGGGTTCTTAGACTCTTAATGTGTATTTACTTTACTTTCAAACATACATGTGACCAAAAACTTGAAACACTCATGTATGCTTAATAACTATGCAGGATTATGGAACTCTTGGTCTGATGCTGCAGCCAGGATATCCAGAACACTAGCACACTCTTAAAAAAATAAAAGCAGATATGTCGTGTTTGGACTCGTTTTGATCAGTATTTGATTCTGCATACAATGCAATGGTGGCAACACGGTGAGCTGATGCTGCGGCCAGGATATCCAGCACACTAGTACACTCTTAAAAAAATAATAGCAGATATGTCGTGTTTGGACTCGTTTTGATCAGTATTTGATTCTGCATACAATGCAATGGTGGCAACACGGTGAGCTGATGCTGCGGCCAGGATATCCAGAACACTAGCACACTCTTAAAAAAATAATAGCAGATATGTCGTGTTTGGACTCGTTTTGATCAGTATTTGATTCTGCATACAATGCAATGGTGGCAACACGGTGAGCTGATGCTGCGGCCAGGATATCCAGCACACTAGTACACTCTTAAAAAAATAAAAGCAGATATGTCGTGTTTGGACTCGTTTTGATCAGTATTTGATTCTGCATACAATGCAATGGTGGCAACACGGTGAGCTGATGTTGTTAAAATCCGTTAAATTTTTGACATACCTACGTACCTGAAACTATGACTAACTGTGAACTAAATATTATTGAGATAAACCTTCGCTTTGATTTCTTATATAAACCCCCGACGCAAAAAGAGGGGTGTTATAAGTTTGACGCCAATTTCTGTGTGTTTGTGTCTGTTTGTCTGTGGCATCGCAACTCTCGAACGGATGGACCGATTTTGATGCGGTTTTTTTTACGTGAAACAAGTTTCCTTGCGGTGGTTCTTAGCTATAATCGATAAAGATCTGTTCAGCCGTTTGAGGGTTATCAGCTTTTATCTAGGTGACTAAGGGATCTGGGCAACTTATACAGGTCTGATCGATTCAAAATTTGGTGCCCTGTTAATGTAAAAATATTGCAAAACCATGATAACCTTGAACTGTTGATGCAGCATCTCCTAGAATCTACAGAATACCCAACTCCTCAAAAACTTTCAGTAGAAGTATCGTGTTTGGGCTCAAAAAAAATATTCAAAACAATTTATTTCAAATAGGTGTTACACACACTTTTAAATAGAATTAGAATAGAAATTATTAGAATAGTCTCAATGAATAGGTGTTAGATATAATATGGTAACCTTGACCTGATGCTGCAGCATCTCCTGGAATCTGCTGAAGCAGCGGTTAAAAAAGTAAAAAACTTCCATGGGTCCATGGATTTGAAGTTTAGAGTTATAACACATTTAATTGCAGCTTCAAACAAGGGAGGTGAGCAACTTCCACAGGCTTGATCGATTCAAAATAGGCTAGATTTTGTGTCGCAGTATCGTGTTTCGTCCCGGAAACTATTTGTATGAATGTGGGGGTAGAGTTTCGATTGTATGTAATAGTTATGTAAAGTTTAAAAAGCACGAAATAAAAATTAAATTAAAAATTTAAAAAACCCCCGACAAAAACCTCTAAAAAGTAAACAATAATATGTATTGACCCTTTGAGTTTAATTTAAGTAGTAATATTTTGATCCAAGAGTCGTCGCGTAGGGGGACCGCTAAGTAAATAAAATAAAAACAGAATACAACTGATTTACTTTACTACAACTAATTAGTAATAACTTCACAACTTAGCGGTCCCCCTACGCGACGACTCTTGGATCAAAATATTACTACTTAAATTAAACTCAAAGGGTCAATACATATTATTGTTTACTTTTTAGAGGTTTTTGTCGGGGGTTTTTTAAATTTTTAATTTAATTTTTTTCCCTCTAATGTGGTTGAAGGGAGCGATGGATGACTCTTATTTAGCATTTTATCTTATAACAAATCCCATATTTTTATGCTGTTTGTAACTTTTCGTGTCATATTGTTTTTCATGTTCCAATGATATTAGGTAATTATTTCATATCAGCGATTTAATTGTGACAATATTCACTAATGATTTTATTGTTATAAGTATAACGTAACATTTCATACTTTTGTTTTTGGTAAAAATGTGTAGTTTTGGACTCGCAATAAATGTACTCTCAATATATACGGATGGTGATTAAATAATTTTTGACTCTTTTTTCGACAAACTACACGCGGTCATTTGCCCTCAAACTAGAATTTCCTCTACTATGGAAACCAGAGACTTATACATGCTTTACTTATACAGACGTAATACATCATTATCATATCAGCTCATATACGTCCCCACCGAGGGGCTCGAGCCTACCCTGAATTAGGGCGATCAGGCCTTAGTCGACCACATATACATACATACATATACATACTATTATGCTTTTAGGGTCGACCAAAATAACAGCTATAGACCGGCCTATGCGTACAGCTGTTTTGAGGTCTACAGAATGAGCGAATTTCCCATTTTATATTGTATTACCCAAATCGATTTAAGGTCGAAGTGAGAGAAATTTTGTTTTATTTTATTTTTTAAGGAAAACTAGGTTACATTAAATGATCAAACAACAATTAGATAAGGATTGATTGTTATCTTATTCGTGCTACATTCCGAGTACGTTTATCTATCTCTAATGACATGATCTTTATATATAAACGAGACTCGGTAGACTATAGTGGTGGGAGTGTAGTTGTATTTTACTCATTTTTTATTAGATTAATGTATGGATAGGGCCGGTCCATAGGGAACGAAGGTTTTCTGAATTAATGATTGACTGATATATTATTTTTATTTGTTTCAGGCGGACGTGGAAATCGGCAAGCTGGACGTCTACTCGTCGCACAGATTACGCAAACTGTCTTCGTCCTTGTCTACTATAAGCAGTGTGCCAGGTAAGCGATTTGAAACCACCCTGGTCTGTAACTACGCGATCCTCCTAACCAGAGCTCCCGGGTTCAATTCCGGACGGCCAATGTACCAATGAGAATTTGATGAAGGAAAACATCGTGAGGATCCTGCACATCTAATTCCAGATGTGTATGAAAGTCGTGTTGCACACGTCCGTAGGTGTAAATCTAAATATCCTTTCACGTGATCGCGAGTGATGCCAAGTGCAACTCCAGGCAACCGCACTCTATCCCTCAGATAGCACGGATAATAGTGCCACACGATAAGAAAGAGAATACACAAATGCTCTTTTCTCATATCCTAATTACATATTCCTCTTTATCATTTTGATAGAACCAAAAAACTCGCTAACCCTAGGTTATATACAATCTCCTTTAATTAGGTGAAAGTTTGAATTTTGAATTTTTAAGATGTCATCGTATTAGAGGGTTAAGTATACAAATTCCTTGGATGCATAGATATAAACTCAGATCTTCTTTTTGTTCGAACGTGGATAAAAAATACCTGGCATATCAATGATTTGGTGAATGTGTTAAAATACCTACGCCTCTAATTTAAATGTACTTAGGGTATGATACCCTATTCTTTTTTTTGCACCCCGGAAAAGGTTACCCCCAGCGGGAGGGAGGCGGTGAATCCTCATGGATACCCGTACTGCCGTCTGCACGGGTTAGGTGGGCGCGGGACTCACAGCTAATCTGTGCCTACCCACTAAACACCGCCTGCTGTTGGCTTTAGCCCGTGGGGCCTTGAAGCCTTCATCGGAGGCGACCCCACCCTGAGAATTGACTACGGGAAAATTGTTCAGTATAATAAAAGCTCGAGTTAACGGGACCTACACCAATTTTGGTACACCCTGTATAAGGAACACTTGCGCATAATTTCAAGATTCTGGGACCCGGGAGTTTTGCTTGTATATTGCCATACAAACTTCAAGCCCTGATTTCACCCCCTAATTGGGTGATGTGTAAAAAAGATGTAGATATACCAATTCCCTAATTTTTAGCTTGTGCGTTACCATACAAACTTCAACCCATGATTTCACCCCCTAATTGCGTGATATGTAAAAAAAAATATACTAATTTCCTAATTTGTTTTGAAAATTATTTATAAGTTTCAAGTTGATACACGCAGAAAATCCGACTTTCTCATACAAACTTGAACCCCCACTTTAACTCCCTTATGGGATAAATTTTGTAAAAGCCTTCTTTGGGGGATGTCTGCGTGATCCTCCCTTCACGCCTCATCTCGTACGCCGCTTATCATGTTGACCTGTCGCGGACAGTAGATAGTCTGTAACATTCATCACCTATCCTGTTGGCGGGTAAAAACTTAGGGCCCTCAGGAGGCTCGAGTTTCCATACAAACGTAGTTCCGCTTTAATACAAAGACTACATGCCGGATTGAATCCAAACTTTGCAAATATATTGAGTAGACACATATCGATGTTTGTAAATAGTTTTCGGTGTATTAATATAAAACTGAAAAAAATAAGAGCAGTTTCAAACTTTCAGTACAAAATTAATTTAAGCCTTAGTTTAGTTACGTTTTAGTTTACTACGATGAAAACTAATTACAAACATCAATATGTGTCTACTCAATATATTTGTAAAGTTTGGATTCATTCTGGCATGTAGTTTTTGTATTAAAGCGAAATTACGTTTGTATGGAAACTCGAGCCTCCTGGAGACTCTTAAGGTTTTGGTTTTAGAGAGTGTCGGTGGCGTAACGGCTATGGCTGCTACCTCCTATCCTAGAAGTCGTGGTTCCAATCCTGCCACGTACCAATTTCGATTTCATATGTACGTTTATCCGATGCTCTTACGGTGAAGGAAAACATCGTGAGGTTGTGTTTGATGTCGACCAACTCGCACTGGGCCCGCGTTGTCGACTAAGGTCCGATCGCCCTTCGTCAGGGTAGGCTCCAGCTCCTCGGTGGGAACGTATATGAGCCGATATGATAAAGGTTTTGGCTATGGTGACTCACAAATATTTTCTACTACCTACCTATATATTTTCACGCATAGTTTTTTTACATACTCATATACTATATTTTCACCTTCGTTCACCTTTTTGTATATTTTTCAAGAGACTTCCAAAAAGGAGGAGGTTCTCAATTCGTCTGTATGTTTTTTTTATGTTTGTTACCTCAGAACTTTTGACTGGGTGAACCGATTTTTACGATTCTTTTTTATTTGAAAGCTAGTGCTTCCCGTGTAGTCCCATATAATTTTTATCAAAATCGGTGTAGTACTTTAGTAGAAAATTAACAAAAACCAAAAATAATAATGCAAAAATGTACTAATTTGTTGCGATGGAAGTCGGTTTTTTAACGTGTTTAGCGTTTTCAATTATACAGGTTACCAGCCGGCGAACGAAGTGCCGGACCTGCAATGCGCTGAGTACACGAAGCACGGTCAGCTGGCGCACCCGGAGCTGTGCATCATCGTCGTCGACATACTCACACAGCTTATCAACAAGTATGTGTTTTCCGACTCCTATAATTTGGGGATCTTCAAGGCGACAGTAAATAGGCATTATTTGAGTTTGCGTGTACCATCCTCGACTACATCGTCATTTACCATCAGGTGAGATATAGTCAAACGCACTCAAATTTTCAATTAATTAACAAAAAGGCGTTACCGCACTAGCTCTATTATTAGGTCTACCGTTTAATCTAGACTACGCCTTAGTTAGATTGCTTTCTCCTTTAAGAGACTCAGCCATCATCTTAAGGCTTATACCGCCGCCAACCACCAACTTGTAATCACTTTAATTTCAAATATGGTTTTTTTATCGAAAAAAAAAATGTAATTTACAGGATATGAGAAGTGATTTTCCTTTCCTCGAGTTCTATTTTAATACACAGAACTAAAGAAAAAAATATTCTAATGCACCCTTTTTTTTCTGGTTGTAACCATAGAACTGCTGCAATTTTAATCGTAACGTTATAATAATTTATGAACTTCTTAACAAAACAATATAAAATAATTTTGTTTTCTTACTTTTTGGAAATTTTTCCTATTATATTTTATAACTAGCTGTCCCGACGAACTCCGTTCCACCTTGCACTACACTACACTATCCTAACTTACACTACATTACCCTACCCTACCCTAACTACACTACACCTACCCTACACTACACTACCCTTCCCTACCCTACACTACCCTACCCTACATACACTACACTACACAACACTACACTACCCTACACTACCCTATACTATACTACCCTACCCTAACTACACTACACCTACACTACCCTACCTTAAAACCAATTATTTTTTGACTGATATTTGTTTTTTTTTATTTAATTCCGAGCATTTTTATATTTATTCATCTTTTAAACCTTCACTGGACTTATTAATAATTCAATACCAAAATTAGCCAAATCGGTCCAGCCTTTCTCGAGTTTTAGCGAGACTAACGAACAGCAATTCATTTTTATGTATATAGAGAGATGAATTAAAAACCACAATTTTCGCACGATTCGTCCACAGCGATTGGCGCAACAGCCACGCTGCAGTACGAGCTGACAAGAACTTTATTTCCAAGCAATTTCGTTCGATGTTTGAAACATCGTTAATCGAGATGCTAATTTTAGGGACGAAGGAGCCTTAAGGTCTTGGTACGAATAAGCTTGCCCTGTAGCTTAATACTCTAAGTATTGACACCAATCCAGAGCTATGTATAATCGTGATTTACATGCACACGTCATATCAGCTCATATACGTACGATCGGGCCTCAGTCGACCACGCGGGCCCAGTGCGGGTTGGTCGACTTCGCACACAACCTTTGAGTTTCTTCGCAGGTGTGTGCAGGTTTCCTCACGATGTTTTCCTTCACCGTTAAAGCAATCGGTGAGTATATATATACACGTAAGTTTCGAAAAACTCATTGGTACATTGACCGTCTGGCAATTCTGGTTAGGAGGACCAAGTCGTTACCGGTTGAACCACCGACGCTTTTACATGCACAAGTAAGTTAACAGTACCCGGAACCGACGAGCATGTTAAACTGGGAACAAACTCAGATCTGACGTTTCTGCGTTACATTAGGGTAAAGGCGTGAATTAGCGTATACACAAATCGTTTCCCTTACAAACTTAAAATTACTACTTCTTGAAAATGGATGGGCCGATTTTAATGAAACTTTATACACATACGCAAATCACGAAATTCTAGTTTGCGAATAGATTACATTTTCGATTTACTTTATTTTTAAAAAGATAAGCGAATTTTCAGATCATTATTTTTCATAGTAATCTTAAAATCACTATTATATAGTGACAACACATTTTTTTTTAAATCCACCAACTAGAATTTCGTGACGTATGTGTATAAAGTTTCATTAGAATCGGCGCTTCCATTTTCAAGAAGTAGTCTTTTTAAGTTAGTATGGGAAACCTAAAAGCGTCGGTGGCTCAACCGGTAACGACTCGGTCCATCTAACCAGAGGTACCGGGTTCAAATCTGGACGGCCAATGTACCAATGAGTTTTTCAAAAACTTACGTACATACTTACCGATTGCTTTAACGGTGAAGGAAAACATCGTGAGGAAACCTGCACACGCCTGCGAAGAAACTCGAAGGTTGTGTGTGAAGTCGACCAACCCGCACTGGGCCCGCGTGGTCGACTAAGGCCCAATCGCCCTGATGCAGGGTAGGCTCGAGCCCCTCGGTGGGGACGTATATGAGCTGTAATGATGATGGGAAACCTACTACTGGTATCCTTGGGGGAGGCCTTTGTCCAGCAGTGGAAGATTTCCGGCTGATATGATGATGATGATGATGGGAAACGATTTTGTGAATACGCTCTTAACAACCCACCCATAACGTCCCCACTGCCTGGGCACAGCCACACCCTGGACACTTCATACAACGTGCCAGAAATGACATTTCACAAAAGGAATGACGGAACAAACAAAATGGTGGCGAAATCCTATACGTTCGACAACCAAACTGTAACCAATCTGAATCAATCTAGGAGACGAGGGGATGAGGTCGCAATCTAGAGAGCGGCAGAGACTGTCCATACTGTATGTTAGAACTAATATACTTATATACTTTGGCACAGCTCTCTTCCCAAATTCGTTAATGTAAATGTACGTATGTACTTTGGCACAGCTCTCTTCCCAAATTCGTTAATGTAAATACGTTTGTATATTCCCACATGAAAAGATACGATGACTCGGGGAGAATCCAGAATCATCTATCGCTACATTTAGTCAACGTTTACTTCCAACCACCTCCGTGGCGTAATGGTTTAGTCCATTACCTTCACGTGACGGGTTCCATTCCCGGCTGAGTCTTACTTTGTAAGACTCGGTTTGGTTAATAGAAAGGCATTTTTAAAGCCCGCCTGGCTAGCTACCATCATCTTATCTAAGTCTTGCCGTCAAACATCAATACCAACAACATTGATGTGTTCCTGCTGGTAAATAAGATAGCCAGTTATCCATTGCGTTGGGGAAACTTGGTAAGCCCGCTTCCATCTTCGGCATCATCGTCACTTATTATCAGGTGAGATGATGCCAAGGGCTTACCAATGGTGAACAAAAAAATGAATGCCGTTAACTGCACAGCATTAGCATGAAACTGAAAAACTGTCTGTTTTTCAGACTCCTAAGCTCGCCCACCAGCGATGACGCCCCGAATGGCAACATCCAACGAGTTTGCACCGGTCTCGCGCGAGCATGTTGCGTGAGACTGTCCGGGGCTCTGGCGCGAGCACATGCCTCGCCCTCCAACCTGCTGCAGAGGCTGCTGGGGCCGGCTGCTGGCCAGCTGTTAGCGAGGAAAGATGACCAGCTGGAAGGTGAGGAAATTTTATGGAATGACTGTTTCGGACTGGTACGAGCTTGCTATCAACATCATATAAGCCGAAAGCACACCCCGGACACTGCATACAACGGGCGAGAAATGACATTTCTAAAAACAAATGACGGAGCAAACAATGTCACGGCGAAATCCTATACGTTCGAGAACCAAACTATAACCAATCTGTATCAATCTGGGTGACGAGGGGGTGAGGTCGGAGTCTAGAGATCGGCAGGGAGGGTCCATACTTTATGTTAGTACTTTGCTGAAAGAGTCCTCTACTGGATAAAGGCCTCTCCTAAGGGTTTCCACGACGACCGGTCTTGCGCTGCCTGCATTCAGCGGCTACGCGTGACCGTCACCAGGTCGTCAGTCTACTGAGTGTGAGGCCTCCCTATGCTACGTCTTCCGGTGCGCGGTTGTCACTCGAGAACTTTACTGCTCTTACGGTTATCTGTTCTATGTGCCCCGCCCACTACCACTTACTTTTAGCGATTCTTAGAGCTATGTCAGTTTAGTTCTCCTACGGATCTCCTCATTTCTGGTTCGATCACGTAGGAAAACTCCGAGCATAGCACGCTCCGTGCTGGAGATGGAGCGTCCCAGTATATAGGGAGTTTCTCTGCGAGCTGGTATTGTGCGTTAATGCAGCGCGCTGGCACGAGCACACGCCTCGCCCCCAAACCTTCTGCTGAGTCAATTGGGGCATGTTTCTTATTCCGAATTCAAAAAGTTTAGGGCCAATGTCAGATTGGTAGATGTATTAGGGTTATGTCATAGGTTTTTAATCTGCCTATACGGCATCTAACGCGGCTTATCGTCTGCCATCTAGTGATAGCAACAGGCACAAACGAACATTATTTGTCATTGTAGCCAAGTAGCTTTTTTTACCCCACTCTCCTGATGGTAAGTGACGATGATGACGCCGAAGATGAAAGTTGGCTTATCAGGATTCCCCAACGCAATAGGGAAATTGCGATCTTATCTTCATGCCTGCTTGACTTTTCGTTTGCAGACCTCCAACGAAGCATCCTTGAACTCGTCTACGTGTTAGCGTCCCGTGGCATCTCGCCTAGCGAGCTCTCAGCGCTTCTGTCGCTGTGTGCTAAAGAAGGGGCGCCGCTGTCCCTGCTGCTGCCAGCGCTGCAGCGGCTGACGGCTCACAACTCGCCGCCACAGCCGCACACCGTGGTCACACAGCCCACAACGCTGAGTAACTACTTGCTACATGTATCTTGCTTTAGTATTATAACTCCAAAAGTGCTTAAGTCTGATTATTGCTCTGTTACCCTGAAACGGAGCTAAAAAAAAGATTGAAACACAACATAGTATACTGTTTATCCAGAAAAAATGCATAGTTTTGGATGTGTCTTGAGAATAATTGTTTAAATAATTAAAAAAAATAATTAAACAAGCCTTACAGTAGTTGCATATGATGTGACATAAGTAAAAAACCTCCGGCCTCGCAGGCCGGCCTTGTTACTTTCGTGACTGAAAAAACCCATTTCCTGTTACACACTTCCGTCACTTTTCACGAAATCACTCCCACAGATTGCAGGAAAGCGAGAAGAAACATGTTGTACGTCCTAAAAATATGTAACACATTTCTGAAATGAACTAAAAATTAATAAAATGATTTATCCATAAGATTTAAACGAAAGACGTGGGCACATGCAATGATAATTATATGATTGATATTATATAATTGATGATGATTGATCCATAAATTATTTACCTACCTAGGTAAACCACATGTACAAAAAATATGTACAACTTTCCAAAATATATGTTACATTTCTAAAATATATGTACCACATTTTTAAAACGAACTAAAAATTTGTAAAATAATTTATCCTGGAGCGTCGGTGGCGTAACGGCTAGTGCCGCTGCCTCCTGACCGGGAGGTCGTGGTTCGAATCCTGCCACGTACCAATGTGATTTTGAATTTCGATTTCATATGTACGTTTATCAGACGCTCTTACGGTGAAGGACAACGTCGTGAAGAAACCTGCACTCGCCTGCGATGAAACTCTAAGGTTGTGTGTGAAGTCGACCAACCCGCACTGGGTCGCGAGGTCGACTAAGGCCCGATCGCCCTAATTCAGGGTAGGCTCGAGCCCCTCTGTGGGGATGCAGGTATTACATGAGCTGATATGATGATGGATTTATCCCTAAGATTTAAACAAAAGACGTAGGCGCATGCAATAGATACTTGATCCATAAATGGTTACCTACTTAGGTGATCCATTTAAAGAAAAACGTGGGGCGCGTGCAGTAGACTCCTATTGCATGCGCCCCACGTTTTATAAATCATAAGGAGAACTTTTCAGGGAGAAATCACACAGTAATTTGGCCCTAGGATTCCCTGTACTATGGTATGGTAACCAGAGACTGATATACATACTCTTAAACGTTGGAAATACTTACACATATAGATAGAACACCCAGACACAGAGCAAATTTGTACTGAACAGCCCTCTGTTGTCCCTACAACAGAGTGAGCTAATAAAAATGTGTTAATAATTTAAAAAAAGTGTAAGAAGTAACTCGTTCGTTCGTCGTGTACAGATAACGCGCCGTCGCAGCCGTTATCAGAAGAACTGAACTACGTGGTGGTGAACGGCTCCACATCTCAAAGCCAGCAAGCGGAGGCTTTGGCTAACAGGCTACAGGACTCGCATTTACGAGCTGGTATGATTGTTGTTTACTACAAAAAATGCTGTTCTTACTAGAATACTGCGCACATATAATATCATATTCTCTAATATTGACACATTCATAACTAAACAAGCATTTAAATCAAAAACCAAAAATGTCTTGCTGGAATTAAGTATCTAAGGCTTCGATCAATGTCCTCAACTATTGTACTTATCTTATTTTTAAGCTTATTAACCAACAAATATTATATTACTACGTTATAATATACAAATACATCTTTAGTATGAAGGTTTTTAATTTTAGTATTTATATATTATTATTATATATTATTTTTATATATACATATACTAGCTGTCCCGGCGAACTTCGTACCGCCTTACATTACATTACACTGCCCTATCCTACCCTACCCTACAATACACTACAATACACTACACTACCCTACCCTACACTACCCTACCCTACCCTACATACACTACACTACCCTACACTACTCTACACTACCCTACACTACACTACCCTACCCTACCCTACACTACCCTACCCTACCCTACCCTACCCTACCCTACATACACTACACTACACTACCCTACACTACCCTACACTGCACTACCCTACCCTACCCTACACTACCCTACCCTACCCTACCCTACCCTACACTACCCTACCCTACCCTACCCTACACTACACTACACTACCCTACACTACACTACACTACCCTACCCACATAAGAACCTTCTCCTGACAATAACGAACTCGACAAAAAAGAATTAGCGAAATCGGTTCGTGCGTTCTGGAGTTATAGCGTCAGGAAGGAAAACCCGTTTTCATTGTTTTTAAGATGTATTCTGCTATTCGGGACGGAAACAAATCCAACAAATCAAAAACCATGGCAATCGGTCCAGCCGTTCTCGAGTTATAAGTGTTGTAACAAACACGACTTTCTTTTATATATATATAGATTTATGTATTTATTTTATTTGGTATTTTTCGCTAATCTATTAGTTCTTATTTAATCATATTTTTAGTTACTTACTACTTTGAGCTTTGACACCTCACGTCTGCACATTTATGTAATACAGTGGATGACTTTTATTAGCCCAATAAGAAATTGTTATGTACCTAAACATGTTTAATGTAAAGTGTTGGCTGTTGTTATCCCTAATAAACAAAAATAAAACAAAATACATATTAATGGGCTGGAGAAACATACTCATCGTTTGGACTCATCCCACAGGACGGTGTCCAACTTGAGTACTCGTGTTTTAGGGTTCCGTAGTCAAGCTAGGAATCCTTATAGTTTCGCCATGTATGTCTGTCCGTCGGCATGACAGCCGTTTTGCCAAAATACTATTATAGTGATAATTGGTGTTTCTACTGTTTCACTATTTTAGATATTTACTACTTAAATATTATTTGGTTATTCCTACATGTGGCTTTATGGATACATACTCTCAAATATTACGTGTCAAATTGGATTTTGTCTTTCAATATTAATTACCTAGATATTGACGTCTAGTTAAAAAAAGGGAAACTAGCACTACACGAGTACGAAAGAGACAAAGCTATATGTGAGCAAAGACCATTTAGAATTTTATTATCTTTGATCTGAGACGGTGATGTATGTACAACCTTGTCTAACCTATAGCTTGTTCCCCTTCTTAACTTTTTCAATTCAGAGTAGTGTAATACGCACTTAGTTTCGGTAGTAATGTTTGCCAAAAACTCCCTATAAGCGCGTGCGTTTGTTTAATTACGCGAGGGCTAGCTTTGTATGTGCACACAAGTGCCAACACTTCCAGTACATCTTGAATAACGCTATAAAGAGAACTTGATATGAACAAAGCGAGACCAGCTCTATGTCAAAGTGTTCAAAAGCGGGCGTTCGACTATACGTGCAATAGATATAGAAACTTCTTACAAAAATAACTATTGCCAAATTTCGTAGTACGCCTCGACCGAATGATAGAAAGAGACAGTTGCAAAGTAGAGTATATCTTTCTCTTTTCATTACATTTCCAACACCATAATATACTACTAAGTACGGCACATTGACGTCAATTCCTAATAAATCAGTTTGGAATCCAGTTACTTTTGTATGAAGTTTATACCTATACTAGCCTTCCGCCCGCGTTGTTTTTTTTTATTTTCCCGTGTAAATAGGACGTTTTCCCGGGGTAAAAAGTACCTATGTTCTATTCCAGGACCTAGCCTATATATGTGCCAAGTTTCGTCCCGATCCGTCAGTGGTTGACATTGAATTACTATACGTAGTAGTAGTAATTCAATGGTGGTTGAAGCCTGAAAGAGTAACAAGCATCCATACATCCGTACATACATATATCATACAAATACAAACATACAAACTTTCAAATTGATAATATTAGTAAAAGATATATGGCACGTGCATTATTTTCTCTTAAAAACCCTTAGGTATAACGTCATGCTGGTCGCGAAGCGCGGCCCGAGTGGGTGTGGAGGGCGCGGGGTGGGCGCCCTGGCTGCACGGGTTCGCGGCCGCCGCGTGGCTGCGCGCCCAGCCGGCCAATACTCCAGACAGCCATGCTAGTAAGGATGACTGGGGTGAGTCACCATCAGGGTCTGAAAGAGATATTCTAAAATCACCCGAACGTCTATTGTGTTTAGCCGCCACTAGTCATGAAGCTTATAATGTTTTGTTTTTATAAAATTTTGTGTGCGTTTGACTACATCTCACTGATGGAAATTGACGATCTAAATTGTAAAAGTCTGGACACACAGACGCATCCAAGAAGTCCCACTCCATCGCGGGTTCGCAAAATAAATAAGGAGGCGTAACACTTCGTGCGGAGAGGTAGAATATTAACAACAAAGGGGTGGAACCGCTCCCTGCGTCTCGTTAACCGGAGGTGGAATGGAGCTGGGGGAATGAGGCCGTGCAGTTCTTGCGCACACTCTCCGAAATGAATTCGATAGAATACCGAAAGAGTGCTAACTCAGCGGTGATGCTCAAGGCTTTGGAGCTTATTTAGGACAACGTGATCATCGCCAATGAGTCGGTCGCGCGCGGCGGTCGATGACATCGTAAGTATTCAGCTGATAGCGGGCCGTTCCATCCCAGAGGTGTGAACCGTGTACTCCATACAAGATCGGACTTGTGCTTGGTGTAAGGTGAGAAGCTGTCCAGGTGTTAAGTACCGTGTCACCTTAGAGAAAATGCCCGGCTTCATTACATCAACTTTTACCTTGGACTCAATGTATCGACCGAAATTGAGATTAGATGTTAGTTCCACGCCAAGGAGGTCAAGGTGTCGGATATCGGAATGAATTCATTTCGGAAATTTGGAGTCAAGATGAAAGGACTCCTATCAGCGGAAAAGAGACACGCCTGTGTTTTAGAGCCTTGAAGCTTGAGGTTGGAATCACCCCAATCAGCACTACCTGAGACGATAGCGATAGGCCTGTCATAGTGTGACAGGCCAATAAATAATAGATACTACTTTAACAGGTTCCCTGTCCCCATAAAACAGTGTTTAGACCTCATACGTCCCTTTCTATTCGTGTTTTTAGATGGTATGTTTTTTGTATATTTATTTTCCTTATGCCTTTTGTTCTTCAACACGTCCCCATACTAAAAAATATTCGTTCGGCTTTGTCTAAAAAATAGGGCCCTTAAAATGGCTTATGAATTTCCTCATATAAACATGTAAAAGAGTCATTTGAGTTGGTTTTATTCATGTGTCAAAAACAACATTTTGTTATATAAATGTTTGAAATACCAAGGAGTGACGTCATACTTTTACAGCGTCAAAGTCATTTATTTTATGAGTTTATGAATTGAAAATTTAGAACTTGAAGGACGTCTTTAATGAAGCTTTAGTCGATCTGATGGCAAAAGGCCGGACGGTTTAACCCTAGTGCCATGGCAGAAAGGAAAGTGCCTATTTTGGGACGCCACATGCGTCCGCACTGTTGCTGCCTCACACCTCACCCGCACGGTGCGTTTGGCTGGGGTTGCTGATGAATTCGCGGCGAGCGAGAAGAATGATAAGTACTCAGTCTTGGTGGCAAATTACTGCTTTGTACCGCCGCTGGCGTGTGAGACATCGGGCTGCTGGGAATCCGAGGCCTTGGCCTTCATAAAGGAGTTTGGCTCTAACCTTCCAGAGAGGGGCTGTAACGCCCGCCCCGGGTCCTACCTGCTGCAAAGGTTGTCTATTGCCATCCAGCGCGGCAATTAGATGTGTGTCATGGGCTCCTTTGCGGCTGGTATTGGTTTTAGGATCTTTTATTATTTTATTAATCATTATGTCATATCAGCTCATATACGTCCCCACCGAGGGGCTCGAGCCTACCCTCAATTAGGGAAATCGGGCCTTAGTCGACCACGCGGGCCCAGTGTGGGTTTGTCGACTTCACACACAACCAGCGAATTTCTTCGCAGGCGTGTGCAGGTTTCCTCACGATGTTTTCCTTCACCGTAAGAGTGTCGGATAAACGTACATATGTAATCTAAATTCGAAATCACATTGGTACGTGGCAGGTTCGAACCCCGACCTCCCGGGCAGGAGTCGGCGGCCCTTGCCATTACGCCACCGACGCTCTTAATTTAGATTAATATCATTAGTAAATTAAAATAATGTAATTGGTGTGATTTTATCTGTAATGTTACTAAACTAATTAAAAACTTGAAGGATAACAAAACTAGTAAGAATTTTTAAAATTTAAACGTACGAGGGGTATTTTATGATCAATAGGATATTATTATAATTTATTTTTGATGCAGTCATCAGCCCAATTAAATGTGATTTATTAGAACCTGTTAAGACACCTAGCTACTTATATCACACAAGCTTTTTTTATTGACACCTTGAGTTTTAAAACGCATTCTTTAAATATTTCCAACAAACTCTATTTAAAATATTGTTTGTTAATCTTACAATTTCACTCAAGTTCCACCATTAGAATTATACAACAATACTAACCAAATCGATATTACTATGACATGCCTTTTTAACCTAAATTAATTTTTTTACAAGCTTTATTTAACTAGCAATGTATGTATGTTTGTTCGGGTGGAATCTTGCAAGTTAAATTTGACCCACTTCCCGGTATTCGATTGAGCTGAAATTTTGTATGCATATGGATATCGCGTGACAATGCAATATTAAAAGCTTGTACCTAAAAGTTTTTAGGTTTTTCGTAAATTATTTATTTATGAACTTAGGTCAACTCGAAACTTTTTAACATCGTTATGTTCCAGACACATTCGACGAATGGCAAAGCGATTCTCACGAGGAGTCGAAGAAATCGCCCAAGAAGGAAAGTCCGACGAAGCCGGTGGAACTGTCACACGTCTTCTCGGTCGGCCACGAGTCCTTGATGTTTGAGATATGGCTGAACACCGCTACGGGTACGTAAAGTATCCTAATTATCCGCCCTCAAAAACAGGTTATATGTACAATATTCGTATATAACAGTCTATGTGGACTTCTAAACAGGTGTGCCAAATTTCACAAGTGTATGTATGTTAGTCCACGCATTTTTCAGAATCTATAAATGATGTTGCAATCATTATTTTTTTTGGGTTCCGTACCTAAACCGTCTGTCTGTCTGTCTGTGTGTCTGTCCGTCCGTCCGTCATCAGGCTGTATTTCATGAACCGTGATAGCTAGACAGTTGAAATTTTCACAGATGATGTATTTCTGTTGCCGCTATAATAACAAAATAATACTAATAAACAGAATAAAATAAATATTAAAGTGGGCTTCCATACAAAAAAACGCGATTTTTTGCACTTTTTTGCTCGATATTGATAGCGGCAAAAGGTAGACGTTTGACATATTCACAGAATATTTAGTTTTATTATTCACTTAAAAAAAAAATACAATAAAATTCATATTTAAGAGGGGGCATCCATACAACAAACGTGATTTTTATAGATAATGGTACGGAACCCTTCGTGCGCGAGTCCGACTCGCACTTGACCGGTTTTTTTATCGATCTCTGCCTTACCTTCTCGTGACATAGGAAGCGACATTGTGTGCTTCATTATGACTTGTTGGTGTGTAGTATTATGGTTTTGTTTCAAATTACTAAAAAGTTTCGTGATAATGTCGCGTCGTATGGTGAGCGCCAAAACGTTTATCCCAGTTCTCATAAATAAATACCTTACCTAGGAAAACATCGTGAGGAAACCTGCACATCTGATTCCAGATGTGTATGAAAGTCGCGTTGCACACGTCCGTAGGTGTACATGGGACCGCGGGTGATGCTAAGTGCAGCACCAGGCAACGATCGTCTGTCTCTTGGATAGCACGGTTAATTGTGCCACATGATAAGAGAGAGAATACTACGCGCCGTGGGGGTCTGTAGCTTGGCAGAATAATATTATAAAGGAAACAGCGAGTACGTATTAAATATCGTTGAAGATAAATTTTATTAATACGTAAAAATCGATGATAGCTCTGTCAGCTGACTGATTATTAATTCTTATAAGCGAAACTATTGATAACACTTTCTTGCCATAAAATAGAATATTAGGGATCTCTGCCCTGACGCGCGGTCTACAAAATATACTTGAAAATGGACCTCTGTCCTGGCTCACAGCCCACCATAGAAAGAATCTCAACTGTTTTGAAAAGCTTTCGAACGACTTACTAATTTGAATTTATATTTTTAATTCGATTTGCGCTGGCAAAAAAGTAGCGAAGGAGTCGCGAGTGCGGAAATTTGGAGATATACAATCTCTACAATACCTTCCCCCAGGTGGCTTCACATTCCGACTCACCCGGCCCGAGGCTAACTCCAACAAGACGGTGAGCGAGACCACGGTGGATGGCGGCGCCGTGTGCCGCCAGTGGAGCTTTGTCGCTGTCAACGTTCGAGAGGTGGTGCACAAGAGACGGACTCATATACAGGTTACTCTATCTCTATCAAAGACCTGCCACCTTATTATATTAAAACAAATGTATAGTATATTCTCGTCTCGCGCTTGGACTGCATTTTGTTGTGCAGATCGCTCACTCCATTAGTAAGAATTCGCTATTATTTACTTAGTTTTGAGTCCAGTAGGTACTGCTATTAACTTTATCACTATATAGTCCATTTCACTGATCTATTAACCTTTTTCCAGGTCACACTTTATGTCAATGGATGCGAATGTGAAACAGTATCGCTGCCTCTGCAAGGTAACAGACAATATTATTTCTAATAAACAAGGAACCCATAATCAATTCTGAACAAAAAATTTGGTCCCACAATACTAAAATGCATAAAGTTGGACAATCAGCTGATCAATTTGTATGAAGAGAAAAAAAACTCGTAAAACAAAAGTTGTTCAGTATGATGAGCAGAAGCCCCAGTAACGGGACCTACACCACTTTTGTTACACCCTGTTTATATTAAAAAAAAAACATTTAAATTCGAGGTGAAATTTGTAATTAATATTCGAATCGGTGAATAGAATTTCGCTTCCTCTTTTAGAGAGGCCAAGTAGAATCGAATAGCTTAATCCAGACAGTAAGAGCTGTTCGACAATGGAATAATAGGTGTGAATTGCATTCGTTCTCATCACCGAATCGAGATTAGCAAATCAACGAGGCCAACAATATTATTCCGTTGGCTAAAAGCTCTGCGCGATCCGCGTCGATGACAATTTTATCCCTTTTTGTTATGTTTTGCTTCGTTAACAACTCATAAACGTCCCCACTGCGGGGACACGAGTATCTTCCTAATGCCCAACTCTGGAAGGTAAGATCAGCGCTGTAGGTACATAATTACCTGCAGCATATGCTGAGTTGGAGCCATTTATGAGCTACGGCACAATTTTATATATCTACCCCCTTTTTACACTTAAGCATAGATATAAGAAGTTATTGTTATTTTTTGTTTTCTTTTAGTGTATCACTGTATATTGTAATGTAGCTTTGAATAAATGTTTCATCTATCATCTATCTAGCAAGCTATCCTCCACACACGGGGTCCAAGTCTGGGTTGATTAAAAATAGTGTTGAACTAAACGCGTCGTTACCCTTTCGGTGGACCGATGACCTGGTGAAGGTCGCGGGAAGCTGCTGGCGGGTAGTGCAGAACCGGTCGTCGTGGATATCCTTGGGGGAGGCCTATGTCCAGCAATATGATGGATATGATGAACGCGTCATATGTTTTTACACTTGTCTGGTTAGGGCACTCTCCTAATCGACATTGCTATATATAATTCCAGTGGTTTTTCTACGTGCTTTTCCGATTTTCAAATTCATGCCTTATTTTGATACTACTACATTTTTTTTTGCAGGTATCCTGGTCCGTAAAATAATGCCCACAAACTTCCTAATTGGCGATGCTATCGCCGCCTCGAACAATAGCAACGCTGGCGTGTACCACATGTCACACTGCCATGTGTACCGCGTGCACTTTACTGTGTACACGGCCTTGCACATGTACGCGCATGGCCCGGACCATTCTTGTAGGGTGAGTCCACAGAACTGTTATCTCGACCATTGCTTCTCTTTAGAAACTAGGAGTCTAGAATCTATTAGTTTCACAGACCTACTACAAATAGATTAGTAAAGAAATTGTTAGAAAAAGATGGATAGTTGCAATGACTTATATATTACTGGCGTAAGGACCCGGCCAACGCGCGCGACTAATGCTCTCAGCGAATTGGTGCGAAAATCGAAATCTTCGCACACTCGCGACACTCGTTTGCGGGAAATTGTACAGTGCGGTGGAAAGATATTCTAAATAAAAATGCCTTATTGTGTTGTTAGAGGCTGTAAAAATCATGAAAGAAAGGGTAAAAAGAAACATGGGATGTCGTATCATCGTTAAGTAACCGTTGTATTTTTTCTTACAAACAAATTAAATAAACGAATTTTTAAAGCGACAAATTCTACCTAGGTTATTTTAACGCGGTACTGACGTCATTTCTCGCCCACGCTAGTTCGTACGAGTTATGTCAGATGGCGCTACTTTTTGCTTGTATGAAGTAAATCTGAGTAAAATATGGTGACAAGCGGATCCTTCTGTCCAAATCTGTAAATAGTTGCGATATGGCACTAGTGCGAAAAAAATACTGATATTATTTTTTTTCCTTATCGGCATGACCACTTTTTTGAGGGCTAATTGTCAAAATCTGACAGTTTCTTAGCCAAACAACGTTTTTTTTAGTGTTGCCAAACATATTTAAATTTTACCTAATAAAAATAATATATGTTTGTAGGTTTCTATGTGACCCCTGATTTTGAAGAGGTATATTGAAAAATAAAGCTGTACAAATGATTTTCGAAAGTATTACTTAAATTTCATCAGTTCTACTTCAAAGGCGCTAGGTTGCGCTGATAACATTGAATTTTACCCTGACTTAATGGAAATAATATTAAGGTGGCAACACAAACGCTTAAAACGGTTAAAGCGAGAGGCATTGTAGTGGCCACGTGATATAGAAATCAATTTGTAGTAGACCTGTGATTACTTTCCAATATGTAGTGTTTTTTGGTTTGAAAGCTGTCATCCGAAATGAAGATGTTGACGAGATTTATCATTTGCCCATGCACTCACCAGCCTGAGGTTGGTAGTTTCCGAGTAAAGCGATTTTAAGTTTGACAGCCTGTCATTTGAAATAAAGATCTCGTAAAGATCTACCATTCCTCTTTCAAAATGAATAGTCTAGAATCAAGTTTCTGCGTTATTGTGGTTTTTACTGACAGCTGTCATTTGAAATTAAGATCTCGTAAAGATCTACCATTCCTCTTCAAAATGAATAGTCTAGAATCAAGTTTCTGCGTTATTGTGATTTTTACTGTCAGCCTGTCATTTGAAATTAAGATCTCGTAAAGATCTACCATTCCTCTTTCAAAATGAATAGTCTAGAATCAAGTTTCGCGTTATTGTGCTTTTTATTGACAGCTGACATTTGAAATTAAGATCTCGTAAAGATCTACCATTCCTCTTCAAAATGAATAGTCTAGAATCAAGTTTCTGCGTTATTGTGGTTTTTACTGACAGCTGTCATTTGAAATTAAGATCTCGTAAAGATCTACCATACTTCTTTTAAAATTAATAGTCTAGAATCAAGTTTCTGCGTTATTGTGGTTTTTACTGACAGCTGTCATTCGAAATAACCAGAAACCACCCTTAGAGATGTCACATGTCAAGTTTACGGTTGCCATATGCGCATAAATGTATGGGGGTTTGTAATAGATTGTATTTTATTTTTTTATTTATTTACACTTATGGTACACCAAAAACAATTTTGTAAAGCTAATACATAGGGATATTGTATATAATGTACAGTAGGCGGTCTTATTGCTAAAAGCAATCTCTTCCAGACAACCTTAAACTTGTAATTTCAAGCTATCAACAACAAATGCCTGAATGTATCTTAGAAGCTTCTTTTGGATTCTCTGAAACATCAAATTGCATTTATTTTCATAGGGAGTCCATATCATAGACTCATTTAACCGCTGGTATAAATATTCAACGCCGCTATCGCCCCTGTAACGTATTCACTGCCTTTGGATAACAGAAGAGATGGAAATGGCGTTACTCACGTTTAAATATTTTTCAGGTGAGATGCGAGTCTCCCAACTACCCGCTGCTCCTGACGCCAAACGTATTGAACTCCAACATCGATTGGGATCAAGTACGTACATCCTTTGATATACTTGAACTTTTAACTTAATAGGGTATACGCATAATTTTTTATCGCATTTCTTAACAAATTAAGAAAATTCCGTAAAAACATTGTCAAAAAGTGAAATGAAAATTTAAATCGACCAAGAAATACGGAAGATATAAGCATTTTCAACTACTAATCCGAGAGAGATCCGATATGTAAATGTGTCGACATAAAACACACGGTCCATATAAACTCCATACTACATTCCGTTTTGCTAGAAAGAGATAGAGATAAACCTTAAATGGCTTATATATTGGCTATTTTTATAGTTATTCAAAAGTATTTTTGTACGTTTTTCCGTGTCTTATATGAATGAGAATTTATTAAAGCAAAAGAAAAAATCATGCATATTCCCCATTAGCGCTTTAATAACAAGAGGTACTCCTAATTTGTTTGAATATTTCATCATTCTTGTTATTAAAGCGGAATGGGGAATATGCATGATTTTTTCTTTACCAAGAAGTAAAACCTTACACCTAGTGAATATTTCGCACATTTCCAATAAAGATAGTGTTGGGTTTATGCCCGGACATGGGCCGGGCTTTAATTAAAATTGCATATGTTCAACGCACGATAAATATAGTACAGTACCACCCCTCTTAAAAATCAAAATGAACATTTTAGAAATAAATCTGTAACAATTATGTTGGTGAAAAATTAAATTCAGAACATTAATTACAAACTGTCGATAAATCAATAGGTACTTTCTTAAATAAAACTCCAGGCTGCATACCACATTGTTTAATTAGTTTTTACAAGCTATTATTTAAACTTGCAATGTTTGTAAAATTTTATGTAAGTTGTCTGCTTTAAAATTGGCAAGTTAAATTCGACCCACTTCCCGGTTTTCGATTGAACTGGAATAACACATTTAGTTTGGATGACAGTGCATGTTTAGTAAAAGAATATTAAAAAGTTATATTAAAAACTAACAACAAATTATTTTAAATTAAAAGCTTGTACCCAAAAGTTTTTCGAAATGTCCTTATAATTATAATAACAAATACATCAGCCTTTATTTTCATAGCCGGGTAACAGTACCGATATTATGATATTATACCCCGGGCGGATATCAGTTCTACACCAAATGAGTGTTCGTCCCATAAGGTTTGTGAAAGAGTTTGATAAACTACACTGGATAAAATGTTGTTTTCTGGAAAGGTTTACGAGATATCGAGCTCGACGTTAAGGGAGCTCCACGACAACCTGCTGCTTAGTTTCTCTGCGCACGAGCCGACCATTGCCAACCTGTACCATCAGACTGTCGGGACCTTGCCTACAGGTATGACTTCATTTGCTTTGAATAATTTCCGGAAAGCGTAGGCAGGCCTTGCATTCGGTGGACCGACGACCTTTTTTTATCACGCTTTTATTAGCTTCACCTGTATGTTTGTATGTAACCGACTCCTTTGGACTCGATTTTGACCCACTTTAAACGGACAGATTTAATTCCAACTTTGTAGACTTATTATCAAGAATCAGCGACAATATAAAAATTTCATAAGTTTGATCTAAAAAATAAATAGAGTTAAAAAAAACTAAAAAACACGCTTTTAAAGTACATTAAACTAAAAAGTAAAAAATAATTCTTAATATAAGTTGAGCGCCCCACGCTTTTTCACAGTAATACTAGTAATTTGTTAATTATTATTTTCAACTTATATTAAGAATTATTTTTTACTTTTTAGTTTGATGTACTTTAAAAGCGTGTTTTTTAGTTGTAAGCCCTTGGCATTATCTCATCTGATCGTAAGTGACAATGATGCCGAAGATGGAAACGGGCTTACCAAGATTCCCCAACGCAATGGGGATCTGGCTATCTTATCTCGAGCCGGAACACATCAATGTTGTTAACATTGATGTTTGGCGGCAAGACTTAGATAATATGTGGTAACTACCCAGGCGGGCTTAGAAAATGCCCTACCACCAACCAAAGACTTCTAAAAGACACTTTTTCACCGACCTGGGGAATGTCGCGGAAAGTGGCATTTATCTCGACCATTCCTTTGCCTACTTCGCAAGGCACGCTGAGCCGTTGGTGCCCGTTGCTATCAATAGATGGCATCCGTGTCAAAGGCCATAAGGCGGCCTGAAAACTTCTCACTGTGGGGTTTGCCACTAACCCTACAACCTCACCAACCCGATTGGCCTGGGCCCCTGTGAAGTTTTATTCTTCCGTAGTTTGGGAATGAGCCGTGCCCCAGCAGTAAGGATGTTTTGCGTTCAGGTTTTAACCGTAGTATGTGCACAGGCCAGCACATCAAGCTACACACTTTGGACTTTGTACCGTTCTTATGCCGAATGCGTATGGATTAGAATCGCACTACGAGTGTATAGCTTGATGTGCTGGCCTCTGTACGTTGAAGTACGAATGTTACAAGAATCCTTTTTGATTTCGCAACTGAAAATGGACTCCATATAAAGTTTGTTTCTGAGACAGGTGACTATTTTTACAGCTGTATTCAGACAAAAAGCAAAGCATAAAGGTAAAGTATATATATTAATACTAACATAAAGTATGGACACTCCCTGCCGCTCTCTAGATTCCGACCTCACCCCCTCCTCACCCAGATTGATACAGATTGGTTATAGTTTGGTTCTCGAAAGTAAAGGATTTCACCATGATTTTGTTTGCTGCGTCATTTGTTTTTAGAAATGTCATTTCACGACCGTTGTATGAATTGTCCGGGGTGTGATAAAGGCTAACATTCCCATGTGAATCGATCAGCTGATTTGCTATTTTTCTATGGGAAGTCCAAATTTTTTTGTAAGATTTCAGCAAACATTTAGAACAAAAGTTGTTCAGTTTCATGAGTAGAAGCTCTCCACAACGTTTGTCGACTTGGTCGCGGGATACACTGTTTACACAATATCACCCCATGATCCCTCATTAAAGCGAGGGTTGAAGTTCGAAAAAAACTAAACTCCTGGGTCTAGAAGCTTGAAATGCATATGCTGTCCATTGGTTCTAGGCGGATGTAAACAAAATGCATGGTCATTGCTTGTCAACCAACAAAAACGTTTCCTCCCCAGTATTCGCAGGGCGCGTTCCCTCCACCGCCAGCCTGATGGCCTCAGCATCCCTCCCCCCTACAGGCGGCTGCTGCATCCCCGAGACTCTTGCAGTCACATGGAGCGGGACCCCGCTTCGCAGCGAGCACCGTTCGTTAACCTCAGCGGTGTATATGCTGGGCGGAGTTGAGGTGCTTATGTTCCTGTTTGCTAGGGTGAGTAACTGCCACAAAATGTCACTGTAAAGAATGGTCACTCTTCATCCTCCTTCTCTATACAGGCTGTAACTAATCTTGTGTAGGTAGGAGCTGTTAAATGGGGCTTCTACTCATACCCATTATTGACTAATGGGAGGGAAAGTATTTCATTGTGACGAGCAGAAGCCTTAGTTAACAGGCCCTGCACCAATTTTGTTACAACCTATATATAATAAAGAAGTTTGCAAATAAAAGGTGTGCAGCTGCGGTGATCGAGTGTCCCCGCTTGTAAACAGCGCACCCATCAACTAGCCCACCAGGTGCGCTTTATCTACTGCTCGGTCAAAAAAACGTAGTCACGGATCCGCGCACCTGCGTTGAAAAAATGGCACATTTTTCCTTTCAAGTCTCAGCTATAGTGTTGCCCGCACGATGGACTACCATACGGGATGAATTTTAACAGCGGGATGCATTTATTTCACCGCAGTGCGCGACCTTCTATGACATTCCATACTTCACAGATAATACCGACGTACGGCAGTGCGCGCTCGCTCTAACCCCACGTACGCACATATGACGCAACCAGTGTTACCACTTTGTGACGTCATTGTCTTTGACGAAGTGAAACGAATTCGGTGAATATAATAAATGTTAAATTGAAAATGGATTGAGATATCAATTGAATAAGTTTTTGTGCTTTTTAGGACAAATTCTATTTCGTCAATAATCCTTACTAATATTATTTAAAAAAAAGTGTTTCTTTGTTACCTGTTCACGCTTCAACATCTTGACCAATCTTGATGAAATTTGGCATGCAGGTAGCCTGTGTCACGGGGAAGGACAAAGGCTACTTTTTATCCCGTGAAAATAGCATAGTCCGATGGGAACTGAAAAAAATACTAATTTTTTTGCTAATTTCTTTAAAATCGCAACGGAACAATGGATAGGGATCTGGAGAAAACACATTTCGACGGGCGCGAGCCGACGATGTCCACGCGGGGGAAGCCGCGGGAAAAAGCTAGTATTTTATAATTTATTACCCTATTCGCGCCTTGGAGCTTCGCAGGGTAACTGAGCGGGTGGCGCGGAGAAGGGTATCCAAGCACCGCCCAACCTAACGGTCGTTCCATTGTCTGATAACTTTGATATGAACTGTACAATATATATTTTTTTAATATTTCATAACTGCTTTTTCAGAAAGAGCACCATAACTTTCAATTTGGGTCGCTATTTTATCATAGTTTCTAAGTTTTACATTGTGTTTATTTTTTTAATTTTTGGGTACAATGAAGATATCTTATCTTATCTTATTACTACAAGCTACCCTTAAGCAAATATTTTTTGACGTGACAACGTCTAATAAATCGATGGACGCCGGCTGCACGCACGAAAAAGGTTGACTCATTGTCCCGTTACACTCATTGTCCCGTTACGCTCATTGACTCGTCATAAAAGTATGCAATCATTTCATCAATGTTGTGTTATGACGTTGTTACGTTAAACTATCGCCCGTAAACCGACTTTACAGACAACTTTTTTTTTCTTCTACCTTTAGTAAATAAAACACAATACATAATTTTCCTTCAGGTGGTAGAACTGGGCGCCACACCAGAAGAGCAAGCGATGGCTCTCTCAATCCTCCTGCGAGCGTGTCGCGTGGACAACAGACTGTACGCGCAGTTGTACGGCGAAGACATACTGGAGATGTTGCACACTGTGTTCGCGGCGCCCAGGTGTCGTATCACGCATCACTTGTTGAAGGCAAGTATGTGTTCATCATCTGTTCAACAAAGAGACGCTCATTGTTGAACACTTCTTCTTGGGGTGCCACATCCTAACGGATGTCGGCGACCACCACACGGAACTCTTCTCTTGTCAAAGTATATATATTAGTACTAACATACAGTATGGACACTCCCTGCCGCTCTCTAGATTGCGACCTCACCCCCTCGTCACCCAGATTGATACAAATTGATTTTCGAACGTATAGGATTTCGCCGCCATTTTGTTTGTTCCGTCATTCCTTTTTTGAAATGTCATTTCTGGCCCGTTGTATGTCCAGGGTGTGCTCTTGTTGAACAAAGGCCTCTCTTTTTAAATCCGCAATTGATAAGCCCTTGGCATCATCTCACTTGATGGTCAGTTACGATGATGTCGAAGATGGAAGCGGACTTACCAAGATTCTGCAACGCAATGGGGAACTGGCTATCTTATCTTCATGCCAGAACACATCAATGCTGTTAACGTTGGTGTTAGGCGGCAAGACTTAAATAAGATGGTGGTAGCTGGCCAGGCGAGCTTAGTACCACTAAGACAACCGAGTCTCACAAAGTAAGACGGGACCTCATTGTCTGATGCGAATGGCCTAACCATTACGAAACAGGGCAGAGGCTGTTAAAAGTGGTCTCTCTTTGACTTCCATTTGATGGGATTCTGCACCACATACATCCAGCTTACCTGGCAAGTGGGGCGTTAAACATTACGTTTTGGGATCCGCACACATGCCTACCCATATAATATACCAATTTGTAACAAATTTACAGCTAAACTTGTGGCAGTGACAGGCAGTGGGTGGGGCACATAGGTTTTTTCATTAGCTACAATTGGTAAACCCTTAACATCATCTCACCTGATGGTAAGTAACAAGGATGCCAAAGATGAAAGCAGGCTTACCAAGGTTCCGCAACGCAATGGGGTTGGGGTAGTAAAGTTCTCGAGTGGCCACTGGACACCGGAAGACGTAGTGAAGGCAGGCATCCAACCCGGTAGACCGACGATCTGGTGCGGGCAACGTAGGACCAGTCGTCTTAGAAATCCTTGGGGGAGGCCTTTGTCCAACAGGACATCTTTCGGCTACATGGGTACATATTTAGTATGTATCTTTGTTTTCCTGCTTTCAGAACTAAGGTGATGATATTTAGCTAGAACTCATGCTTAGAAAATGTAAACCACCAACTACCCGCCAAACACGGTTACGTAGAACGATGTAACCATTGAAATGGTAGACCCTGCCGGGAGCCGAAATCGAACCGCTTTGGTTTACCAGTGTACTGGCCAGCAACAAAAGCGTTTAAAGTTTCTTTTACATCACCGTCATATTATGTCATTCGTAGGTTTTCTTCGACGAAGCCTGCAGCAGCCCCATTCTTACCACATCAGGCGGCGGTCTACTCGTGCTGGCGCGGTCGGACGCCGTACTCCTGGAGCCGCGGCTGCTGGTGCTCCTGACCAGGGCTTGGAGACACCTGGATACATCTCTGGTAAGATAAAACCTCCCACTTTTAGGTGCCCCTAATACAGCAAGTGTCATTTCAGTAAGGATGGTTTATGCGGGGTCTACTTGTGATGGTGCACTCTGTCGCCGTTTTCATGAAGCTGAGGCTGCTGGCGCTGCTCACCAGGACGTGGAGACTCCTTTATACTTCACTGGTATGATAATATCACCTTTCATTATTATGTGGCCCATGTTTAAAGCAAGAGTAATTTCAGTAAGAATGGTATATGCGGGGGTCTACTTGTGCTGGCGCGGTCTGATCCGGCATTCCTGGAGCCGAGTCTGCTGGTGCTACCCAACTGTGCGTGGAGACACCTAGATACCTCATTGGTGATATAAAATTTTCCCTTACAATGTGACGTTAGATCAAGCTCACAGCAGCCCTGTACTAATTACGTTGGGCTGGAGTTTACTCGTGCTGGCGTGGACTGATGCGGTTCTCCTGGGGCCGCGGTTGCTAGCGCTGCTGACCAGGAAATGGAAACACCCGAACACATCTCATATTAGAAGAAACCTTTTACTAACGTTGTTAACTTTCTTCACGAGAGAACAGAAAAGTTAAGATTAGCCGGCTAAACCTCTCTCTTCGACTGTAAAATCAATCAAACCTGACCGAACCTATATCGCTCGCTTCACTCGCTCACCACCCAAAAAACATTACACACCCAGACTTTGTTGCGTACGTTTAAACGCCGAATATCAACCAATAATCGGACTTTACCCAAACAACTTTAGCCGGCTAATCTTAAGTTTATGTTCACACCCACCTTTAGCCGTGACATATATATGTTTCTTTATTCCACGATATCTTCTAAATTTTATGGATTTTAGTGTGCAAGGTAATTTTAGATTCTTCTTGATCACGTGAGTGGCATAGGATACATTTTACCCAACTTCCCATAAAAAGGGTAATGTTTATGCAGTCGTGTTGTTTTGTTTATTAAAGTTATTTCCATTTGTTCTTTAATTTACCTTGTAATTTGTTGACAGGAACTCTCATGGGAAGTGGAAAGCCTGAGTGGCGCTCGCGAGACGTACCGCGGGTCTCTATGGGCGCTGACCCTGTGCTGCGTCCGAGTTCTGCTCCGAGACGGCGACAGCGACCATCCTATGGCGGCCACCAACCATTACCAGATGTCGCGCGTTGGCTTGCTGAGGCACTTGCTCACTGCTTGCAAGGTGAGTGCCATCATAACTGAAGTCCAAATCCTTCAATGAGAAGATCCTGCTACAAGATCTCAATGTGACAAAAACTCACTATGGCAAGATGTCACAGACAATACGTCACTGTGACAAAAACTCAAATGTTGTGACTTTGAAAATATCTTTTTTTCAAGAATTACAAACGGAAAACTGTTCTGTAGTAGAAGTATCTTTACTAAATGTTCGTTTAAAGCTGCGCGTTCACGGCGTCGGCATTTCTGCGGAAAGAGGGATAATGCTATATGGTTCTAGCATAAATTCCGACGCGATGGACGATTATATATTTATCGTGGATTATTATTTCTTTGCCTTTTGGAAAATAGGTTCTTTGCTATCAGATTTTGCGCTATCGTTGTTTTACATAATATATTTGAATATATCTCACCTGCCAAGGGTTGTCTGGAAGAGATCGCTTTTAGCGATTAGACCGCCTTTGTACACTTAAGTCTGACAAAACCATTTTGTGATTATTACTTGTGTGCAATAAAGAATTTATACATACATACAACTTCACTGAGACGTCGCCTGTCGAAAAATGCGCGGCTCGAGGCTAGCGATACTCAGTCATATCACGTCATATGGTGCGCAACAGTGCCGTTACTGCGTTCGTCACGCTCCCGCACAAAAACATTTAGATTAAGAGAAAACGCTGTCTTAAAGATTAGGTATCTGAATATAATGTTGCTATCTCGCTGCACGCGCTCGCTATCCATATACAGCAAGAAAGGGACAACTGCAGATCAGACCGATAATAGGTACATAAAATTGACCAAAACAGCATTTCTTTTCTCCTCTTAAACTTGACCAATAATATTTTTTATTTAAAAATAATTTTAAGAAGCTTAAGCTATCTATGCCTCTTTGGTTTCGTTTTTTGTAAACAAGATGTTGCCTTGGGAATTTCCCGAAATCCTTTCTTAGCGGATGCCCACGTCCGAATGGCTATCTGTATGCCAAATTTCAACCTGATACGTCCAGTGGTTTCGGCTGTGCGGATGATATACCAGACAGTCACCTTTTCCTTTTATATATACAGATTACTCTTCTTTTTGGTGAGTGAACATGACTTGAATGTTGTAAAATTCTCCTACTTCCTATTATAATTAGAATATGGGAAAAATAAAACATAGGGGCATGGCCATGGTAGATATAGGTTTAATGGAAAAAATGCTCTATCCAAGGGGGAAACAAGGGACGTTTGTATATAGAAATGGCACCCGCCTCTTAATAGGGTCGTCAGTAGGCATGAGTTTTCTTACAAACGTAGTTCTGTTATAATACAAACACAGGATGTCGGATTCAATACAATTTCAACAAATGTATTGAGAAGACATTGCTCGTAGAACAGATGGCCGTAGGGGCAGTAAAGTTCTCGAGTGGCGACCACGCACCGGAAAGCGTAGTGTAGGCAGGCCTCCCACCCGGTGGACCGATGACCTGGTGAAGGTCGCGGGAAGCCGCTGGATTCGGGCAGCGCAGAACCGGTCGTCGTGGAGATCCTTGGGGGAGGCCTATGTGCAGCAGTGGACTTCCTTCGGCTGATATGATGATGATGATGATTGAGAAGACACATAACGATGTTTGTGATTTGTTTTGTAATTCTAAAAGCTTGAATTAGTTTTGTACTAAAGGTTTCCACTTGCACTTATTTTTAGGTTCCGTACAAAAAAAACAAAACGGAACCTTATAGGATCACTCGTGGGTCTGTCAGTCCGTCCGTCTGTCCAAGCCCATTTGCTCCGAATATACTGGACCAAATCAGGTGAAATTTGGTAGGATAGTGTAATCCTATGACCCAAACACAGGTGTGCAAAGTAAATACATATTTTGTTTCAATAAGGGTTATTTTCGGGGGGCAAATTAGAAAATTAAAAAAAATAGTTTTGGAAACCTTTTTGTGTCATATATCAAATGAAAGGGCTCGTTATCAGGATCTTAAATATATTTTTGTTTAAATTGTAAAATAAATAGTTTAGATTTTATTCATGAAAGAAGACGAAAATATACCATTCCCCCCCTGTTCTCCAAAACTACTGAGCCTAAAATTTTGAAAAAAATACAAAATATACTTCATGGCTTGTAGATTACAGGAAAACCTATAAGAATTCTATCAATTGAAAAAAAGTGGTAAACTCAATGTAATACGTTCACCTACGGAATAAAGTTCTAGTCATAATAGAAAATAGTCTATCGGTGTTCTACAGGATTCATTTCGGAAAGTGTGTCCTAGAGCTTCACGACCTTATTCTGCCTCTCCATTTCATCATCGGACGACCAGGTGCGGAGGGCGGTTCCTCCCCTTTGTCATCAATAACCGACATAGCTCACAGAATCGCTAAACCGAAGTGGCAGCGGGCAAGACACATTGCTCGTAGAACAGATGGCCGATGGGCCAGTAAAGTTCACGAGTGGCGACCGCGCACCGGAAAACGTAACGTAGGCAGGCCTCCCACGCGGTGGACCGACGACCTGGTGAAGATCGCGGAAAGCCGATGGAATACGGGCAGCGCAGGACCGGTCGTCGAGGAAATCCTTGGGGGAGGCCTTTGTCCAGCAGTGGACGATTTTCGGCTGATATGATGATGATGTTCCACCTTTAAACACGAAGCGTTTTGCTTTTTCGTTCATCATGCGAACGGCCAAGGGGTGGAATTCCCTTCCGGCGTCTGTATTCCCCGATTCATAAAATTTAGGAATCTTCAAGATGAGAGTGAATAGGCACTTTTTGAGCTTGCGTGTTGGCTGCATCGGCACTCACCATCAGGTGAGGTGAAGCCAAACACACTCAAATTTTTAATAATTAAAAAAATAACTCGCATCTTACTGTGAGGATTTCAAATGTGATATTTTGTATTTGACTTGGGCATTGTACGGAACCCTCTCCACGCGAGTGCAACTCGCACTTGTCCGGTTTTATTTCTGTTTTATTTTATTACATTGGAAACTAATTAAAAACGTCGACATGTGTTTTTTTTTCAATATCCTTGAAAAATTTGGAATTCGATCCGGCATAATAATAAAAATAATAATTTTGTATGAAAAGGTTACGGCGCGAATTAAATTTTTTTCAGTGTTTTTTTGTGAATCATGGCGCCATGATTAATTTTTTAACAAGTTAAACCTGTTTTGCGATATATTTTTCTACCAATTTCAGTGAATTTGTCAAATATAAATTCCATATATTGGATATTTTGGCGATAACCTGAAAAACTTGATATTTTGTGATTATGCCTCATGATACTTAAAGTTTTGACTTGAACTTAATATGACTGAAACATTTTTTTTCTTTCAGGAACGCTTCCTAAACTCGGAGTGCAACCCGGTAGACCCGTCAGCTAGCAGCCTGGTGGAACTAGTTCGAGGGCTGATGGGAGCCCCGCCGATGTTAGACAGACTGGCTTTGCTCTGCGACTTCCTATTGCTTATGCATCAGGTAAAAAGGAATCTTTTCCATGCTTTGGAAGCCACGTTAAGCCCTTGGTTCTGGTTACTATAGTTGTAAACTTGTGACTGTTCCCAGTTCGCGACTAGCCGTACAGACTCCACCAACCTGTACTTGGCCTCCGAGTGTGCAGAAGGGCCTAATCCTTCTGATTAAGGAATATTCCCCGGTAGCAAAGTATATATATTAGTGCTAACATACAGTATGGACACTCCCTTCGCGACCTCACCCCCTTTTCACCCAGATTGATACAGATTGGTTACAGTTTGGTTGTCGAATACATAAGATTTCGCCGCCATTTTGTTTCTTTCGTCATTCCTTTTTTGAAATGTCATTTCTGGCTCGTTGTACGAAGTGTCCAGGGTGTGCCGGTAGTGAGGACGTAATCCTGTAGCGGTACGATACGAATTAGTAGTTACGAAGTAACTAGTATCTCATCTGTGCCAGTAGCCAGGATGCTTAGTCACATGAATATTATATGCTATGAAAGTTTTATCAAGTTCAAGAACAGAAAAGAAGAGGAAAGATTATAAGACACCTAATTAGACATGATAATTTTATAAAGAACATAATAGAAGGAAAGATCGAACGATAGCGCGGAAGAGGAAGACCTAGAATTGCTTATATAGACCAAGTTAAGAAGAAAGTTTAGGTGGTAACGTATAGAGAAATGAAGGAGATAGTGTGGGAAAGAGAGACCTGGAAAGAGCTACACCGTCAAGAGCGCGGCTCTTCAATTATGATGATGATGGAAGTTCATAATGAATGACATTGCCTGAGAAGTGATCATCATCATCATATCAGCCACAAATCGTCCACTGCTGGACGAAGGCCTCCCCCAAGGATTTCCACGACGACCGGTCCTGCGCTGCCCGCATCCATCGGCTTCCCGCAACCTTCACCAGGTCATCGGTCCACCGCGTGGGAGGCCTGCCTAAGAAGTGATAACAAGATCTTATTTAAGGAGTTCTGAGTTGTAAACTCTTGAACTATGACAATTTCATGCATTCTTTCTACCTTAAAATTAATGTTATTTTCATTTTATCTAAATATCTTAATTTACTTTATTGACAACTTATCACTCTTTCCGTTCAGAATCTATTGTGAAAGGACCCCGATTAAATTGACCAGATATTCCGCCGTGTGTGAATTATGGTCTAACCATAGTATAAGAACCCATACAGTGTTAGCGTCGAACCTACTAATCCACTAGTCACTAGTCACCGCTGAACCTGCACGATGCGCTGCGTTGGCACTTTTAATGAATGTGGATGATGGATCAAATTTTAAATTTTTAAGTAACCAAATTCACTAAATAAGTACATTAATGAAATTTAAAAAAAACTATGACGTCACATATAACAAGGTAATATTAGAACATGCAATACCTTTATATAAGATTTATTTTTTTATGTTTACGTTTTTAATTTTTATATAGTGTGTATTTTTGTGTGTGTATTTCCATATTTTTAATTAGTGTGTGCAATAAAGTGTAGTTATCTTATCTTTTCTAAATATTCAAAATTTTTTAGAATATAATGTCGTTTTTGACAGCTGATGATGAAAAGTAACTCAAATGACTAGCAGTCATCATTCCTATTTTGCCACGAGTGGCTGAATAACAGGTGACTATGGCAACTTAACTAAAGTGGCAGTGGGCAGGGCACATAGCTCGTAGAAAATAGAACAGACGGCCGTTAAGGCACTAAAGTTCTCGAGTGGCGACCGCGCACCGGAACACGTAGCGTAGGTAGGCCTCCCACACGGTGGACCGACGACCTGGTGAAGATCGTGGGAAGCCGCTGGATGCGGACAGGGCGGGACCGGTCGTCGTGGAAATCCTTGGAGGGAGCCTTAGTCCAGCAGTGGACGTGTTACAACTGATATGATGATGGCAACTAGAAATCGACCTTCCCCGTATCGCTCCTCGGCCCCTGCACGATTTCCCTGTCTTGGACGACTGGTCGGATTCAATATCTCTGGCATAACCGACCCGCCAAATGGGAAGCCCCGCCATCAGAACGCTATGAGATGTTAATACCCCTACCCCTTCCGTGTTTGTACATTCTTGAAGCAGCCACATTCGTAAAGATGCATCAAACTAAATTCTACATTGAGGCTAAAGACGCAACAGCTAGCACTAGGAGTAGAAGATACCCAGATAAACTAGTTTATGATGAGGTACCAAAAAGCACTAGGTACCAAAAAAAACTGTTTCTGGATGTGCAGTATAATTTATAATAAGACCACAATTTGTTAAAGAACTTCCAATAAACAGGTTTAAGGTGGAACTAAATAGATTGCTGCTACTGAATACATTTTACTCGGTCAAGGAATTTTTGGATTTTAAATTTATTAATAATGACTAAGTACAATTTGAATGTTATTTATTTAGTAATGTAGCTAGTTTTGTATTTATTTTGTGTTTGCATGCTATCATTTTTATGGCTGAGTTTGGCGTTTTTTTTATTTTTTTTTTATTAAAAATTTGAGTGCGTTTGGCTGCACCTCACCTGATGGTAATTGCCGATGCAGCCGAGGATGTGACACGCAAGCTCAAATAGTGCCTATTCACTCTCGTCAAAAAAAAATATAACACCTAATATTATGTACCCAACTCAAGGGCAAATAAATGAAATCTATTCTTCTATTCTAATGATGATAATTGTTCCGCAGGCCAGCGACACGTTCGTCACACACTCCCGCGCAAACTTCTACTTCCTCCTCACCGCCGACACCCCTGACACCACTGACTTCCACTCACTGTTCACGCGGCGCCGCTCATCCAAGCGCACCAGAAAGCACGCCGAAACGCACAGTGACATCGCGGACGCAAGGAGCTCCTCCAGCGTGACGTCAGAGGACACGCTCGACAACGTCCGGGAGACAAGGGAAATGGAGAGCAGCGTGGAGTCGACCAAACAGATGAAGGGAATATATAATATGCAGATTAAGGAAGGCAGGTGTGTGTACCACGTTTTCTATGCTGAAGGCTTTCTGTGATTTTTAGGGTTCTGTACCCAAAGGGTAAACTAAAGTTTACACACAAGTCATACATTTGCATTTGTCCCCGTCACAATCAAAATGACGATGACTGATCTGCTGCTGCGAGGGCGAGGCATATATATTGTAGCAGATATTTCTCGTCTTCATTCCTCCGCTTAATAAAGTTTCACAAACACCCAGAGTACGCTGTAATTCCACTTTTTCTTAACTTTTTAATTTGGTTTTTATGTAATTGTCCAAGTTTCTAGAGCTAATGGACCGACGACCTGTTGAAGATCGCGGTAAGCCGCTGGATGCGGGCAGCGTAGGACCGGTCATCGTGGAAATACTTGGGCGGACGCCTTTGTCCAGCAGTGGAGGTTTTTCGGCTGATATGATAATACAGCCACGCCCAATTCCATTCTGATCTATGTCCGAGTGCGCTCGAACAACGTGTTTACTCTGCATGTGTACCGTCCGAGTAATCATACGAACGCACTCGGTTTGTATAACCGCCTCCGTGGCGTAATGTTCAGTCAATTTGCTTCACACCAGGAGCACACCCTGGACACTTCATCCAACGGGCCAGAAATGACATTTCAAAAAAGGAATGACGGAACAAACAAAATGGCTGCGTATTCCTATACGTTCGACAACCAAACTGTTATTAATCTGTAACCAATCTGGGTGACGAGGGGGTGAGGTCGCAATCTAGAGAGCGGCAGGGAGTGTCCATACTGTATGTTAGTACTAATATATATATATACTTTGCCTACACTGTCCGTCTGTCCGATTATTTCTTCGGTCGGTTCGATTCCCGGCGGGGTCAATTGTAAGACTCGGTTTGGTTGGTGGTAGGGCATTTCCATTACCCGCCTGGCTAGCTACCACAATCTTATCTCAGTCTTGCCGCCAAACATTAGTGTTAAGAGCATTGATGTGTTCCGGCTTGAAGATAAGATAGCCAGATCCCCATTGCGTTAGGGAATTTTGGTAAGCCCGCTTCCATCTTCGGCATCATCGTCACTTACCATCAGTTGAGATGATGCCAAGGGCTTATCAACTGTGGATAAAAAAAGATAGTATCCACTCGTGTCGTAAAAACCACTTTTTAAGCTAAATTAATGATTACAAATCTGTTTAATGTTTGTCTATAGAAAACACAACGTTTCATCCACATCAGAAAACTCGGATATAACTGTTGGTAAGTAATCCATGTCATTTAAGTTACTTTTTAACACCTTTCGAAAACGACATTATGTTATGTATTTTATCTGTAATAGTTACTGCCCACTTTAACCACGCAAGTAAGTATTTATTGAAATGCTGATTTAAGGATTTTTTTGACAAATTAGGATTCCCTGCACTATAGTAACCAGAGACTGATACACATACTTAAATATACAGGGTGTAACATAAAGGTGTGGTGATACTTTAAGGTGGGCTTGTACTCATCAAACTGAACAACTTTTGTTCTGCAACTTTACTGAAATCGCGAAATTTTTTTTATTGGATTTTTCATACAAAAAAGTTTAATCAGCTGACAGATTTGTACAAAAAAAATGCGATTTCAGCAAAGTTACGAAACAAAAAATGTTCAGTTTGATGAGTACAAGCCCACATTAAAATATCACCACACCTTTATGTTACACCCTGTTTAAAATACATAGATGTAAAGACAAAAGCAATTAAACCTGTTCGACACACGAATGTTTGCCACAATTGAACCCACGACCGTCGGAGCAGCAGGCGCTGTCCAATGGACCACCGAACTAATCAGTCAATAAATAGTCAAAGCCTATTTTCAGTTATTGAACCGCCCATGTTTAAATAAATAATAATAAATAATGTTTAAATAAAGTTTTACAGATAGTCGTTTTTTTAATTATTTGGGAACATATGGGTGTGCAGACGCTAGTATCTGTACTAGGCAGCAAAGGCAAACAGAAACTAGCCCCTTCCATACAAATGAACATAATTCACTTGCTCTAAACAATTAGACTTGCTGCGTTGATCCTTACTATTTACTATTATATTATGTGAGAATGTGATTGTTTGTTTGTTACCTTTTCATCCTTCAACACCTCAACCAATCTTGGCGAAATTTTATATGTACTCGTACGTAGCCTGTTTCATGGAGAAGGACAGAGGCTACTTTTTATACCGTGAAAATAACATAGGCCGATACAGTTCCTAAGGGAGCTAAAAAAAATACTTTTTTCGCAACGGAGCAATAGAATGTTGTGAAAAAGCACAGGCATAATTGAGGGGATGCGAAATGACTTCGATTTTTTAGCATAGAAATAGTTAAGGGGGCAAGAAGTGGGTAGTTCTCGAAGGAATCTGAAGAAAACACGTGTCTACGCTCGCGAGGCGCTGCGGCTCGCGATTCGCGAACCACTCACCCTCGAAGACAGTTCTAAAAACTATGTTCACGCGGGTGAAGCCTTAGGCAAAAGCTAGTAATATATAAAAGATAACAGAGAAAAGAAATAAATTAAGTAAGTATGGATATTGTAGAGCAACTGGATGGTTTGTGTGTGGCGTGTGTGTGTTCTTTTTTATTTGACTTCCAATGCACTTTAATTGCCCCTTTATATTTTTAATTTGCCCAAAATTGCAATATTTTACTGCCCATTCAAACTACAGCCAGCCAAAATTTTCATATGTATTTTTATGTTTAAAGCATTAAAAGTTTGAAATAACTGCTCTAGCTAATATAGTAGTAAAAGAAAGTATAGCCTAGGCCCGGCGCTTACAGAACTGCACGCCCGGAGGATGAGAGAGGGGGCTATAGATGAGCTTAGTGAGAGAAAGGGAGAGGACTTCACGCTGACGGACTATGTTGTTGTAGATGAGGAGGATGTCACGCACACCACCGTGGATATGTACGCCAGCGGGATTTATCAGCAGGTTCGTACAGTTTACTGAAACATGTTAGCTGTTGTTATAATGTCATCATCATCATATCAGCTCATATACGTCCCCACCGAGGGGCTCGAGTCTACCCTGAATTAGGGCGATCGGGCCATAGTCGACCACGCGGGCCCAGTGCGGGTTGGTCGACTTCACACACAACCTGCGAGTTTCTTCGCAGGCGTGTGCAGGTTTCCTCACGATGTTTTTCCTTCACCGCAAGAGCGTCGGATAAACGTACATATAAAATCTAAATTCGAAATCACATTGGTACGTGGTAGTTTCAAACCACGACCTCCCGGACAGAAGGCGGCGGCCCTAGCTATTACGCCACCGACGCTCTTATATGCAATCGACTCAACATATGCGCAAAGTTTAGATTCAATCTAGCATGTAGTTTTTGTATTAAAGCGGAACTATGTTTGTATGGAAACCCGAGCCTCCTGGGGACCCTTATGTATTAGCTTCAACATAAAGTATGTTTTGAACACTACGTAGGAGCGCATTGAGTAATCCTTATTTTGCCCCCGCACAGCGCAAAGTGCGAGCAGGTGCCGAGCCTGGGTGGACGGCTTGCGAGGGGCTGCTTCTGTTGCTCAGAGACACCATTGGGGTGCTGCCGGAACAATCTTTTGCACAGGTATGTGTAATCATATAAGTACCAAAGACATCATAGGGGTGTCGCCGGAATAAGTTTTTTACAGGTATGTGTAATTATATAAGTACCACAGACACCATAAGGGTGTTGCCGGAACAACCTTTTGTACAGGTATGTGTAATTATGTAAGTACCAAAGACACCATTAGGAATGCTGCCGGAACAAGCATTTACACAGGTATGTGTAATTATATAGGTAGCAATTAGCGCCACATTAACATAGACGTAACATGTATAAAGGGTTATTTTTGGAGCTTTCTTCAAAGTTTCACAGTGGCTTATACTTTGTATTCGTGAAACTGAACCACTGTTCAACAACTGAGCTGAAATTTCAAAACAATGTGGTCTTCCCACACTTATTTAATTTATAGTTATACTAGCTTTTGTACACGCCTTCGCCCGCTTGGACATCGTTACATGACTATCTTTGAGGGAGAATGGTGCGTGAGCCGCAAGCGGCTCGCGAGCGTGGTCATGAGTTTTCTCCAGATCCCTCAAGAACTATATCGGGCTATTCTGATTAGCAGTCTATGCCACTTCCCACCTCCTCAACCAATTGTATACAAAAAAATCACTTCAATCCTTTATTCTGTTGCGACGCCGACGTGCGCGATCGTGGAAATGAGTTTTCCCCATATCCCCAGGAACTATGTCAGGATATGCTTATTAGTAAACTAGCATTTTCCCGCGGCTCTGCCCGCTTGGACATCGTTTTTATGACTGTCTTTAAGGGTGATTAGTAAATTATGTCGTTTCCCACCTACTCAACCATCTCTGTGCACAACCATCTCTGTGCAAATCACAACAATCGAGTATTTTTTTAGTTCCCTCAGGAACTGCATCAGATTATGCTATTTTCCCGGGATAAAAAGTAGCCTATGTCCTTCCCCGTGACACAGGCTACCTGCATGCCAAAATTCACCAAGATAAGTTGTGGTGTTGAAGCATGAGCAGCCCTGTTATTTTTAAATAGAAAAATAATATTAAAATAAAAACACAACACAATACAATTAAATTGATTAAACATAACAAGTAGTTTACTTATACATAATAAATGTAATTAGAAAGAAAATTCACTACTTGAAAATAATCTGTAGTATTATCCAGTATTGTATTGTAGTGTATGTATTGTCCAGGAAACGGTCCAAGTTTTAAGAAGTCACTTCAAGTGTTACTGAATATGAGCTATTTAGGAGAACACATTTTTTCTTTATATGTAATATTAAACGCAGTTTCGTACTAAAAACCTTACAAGTATAATTTTTGTTATACGTTCGTAGCTGACTTGTTAAGAGAATTGTGAAGTTGCGACTTTTCATACAAACGGCGTTAACGATTTTCACCTCTTATATGTTAACCGATATGGACCAATTTTTGATAGGTTGCCAGTCAGAACAAAAGCTAGGCTTATACGTTTTTGTTTAAGTTTAAATTTATTGTCTATAACCCTAACTACGTTTATAACCCTAACTTCTTATGTACCATTTGCAGGCCGTCTGCGGCGCGATCCAAGCCGAAAGCTTGGTCGTGCTCGGCAACCACCGTTGCGCACAAGTTCGCGCTGCGCTGGTGCGTGCGCTGTGCGCGTTGCAGCGGCGCGCACCGCCCGAGCTGCGCCGCGCGTGGCGCAAGCATTACCTGCACCTGCACTTGGCGAACCAGGTCAGTTTTAATCAGCATACTAGAATACGTTCACTGTTGAACATCGGCCGGGGGCCCCATACCATAGTAAAAAGAAAGAATAGTAGGTTATCTTCATATAATGTTACATCGCGCAGTTTGTGTGTGTGCGCGTCAGTAGGCTCGCACGCAGACTAAAATAATAAAAACGAGTTCTTTAGTAAAAGGAAAGAAGTCGTTTTTATTATTGTAGTGTGCGTGCATGCCTACTGACGCGCACACATACATACAAACAGCGCGACGTACCATTGTATGAAGATAACTTACTATCTTTCTTTTTACTATGCCCATACACTGACGCTTAACACAATTTTCTTTTAATTTAAGAGCGCTGCTCTTGTTTGGAGTAATCGCTAAATCTTCCAATCCTCAGCTATCATGTCTTGATAAGAGTTAGCTTGAGACGATGTGGCTCTAAAAATTGACTGTTGCGTATCCAGAGCTATGTATAATACACAAGAAAGTTTACTTGATACGACACGACAGCAACCTCTTTTTCTATATATAGGTACTTTTCTTAGCACAATAGGGTGATAATTGCCAAGTCATTTGATTTACTGTTTACCCGACTACGGCAAAGCCAAAAGGAATCTTTATGATTTTAGCAGTCTATGTATGTGCGTATTTAAGTATGTTCCATCGTATCGCTTAAGCTACTCATCAGATTTTTATGAGTAAGGTTATCGATAAATCAATCGATTAGTTGGTTAAGGTCTGGGTAACATAGGCTACTATATATACGAACAAATTCAATATGACGGATGTTTCATCTAATAATTGAAAACGCTAAATACGTTAAAAAACCGGCTTCCATCGCAACAACTTAGTACACTTTTTTTTTTTTTGGTTTTTGTTAATTTTTGAATAAAGTACTACACCGATTTTGATAAAACTTTTATGGGACCACACGGGAAGCACTAGATTTCAAATAAAAAAAGAATTATAAAAATCGGTTCACCCAGTCCAAAGTTATGAGGTAACATGCATAAAAAAAAACATACAGACGAATTGAGAACCTCCTCCTTTTTGGAAGTCGCTTGAAAAATCGGCCAAGTGCGAGTCCTATCCTATTGTAATCCTTTGATGAAAACAAGTTAGATGTTCGTTTTTTGCTCCACGACCCCGAAATTCCCCTGTATATGTCAATAATGTTACAAAAATTACATCATTGTATTCCAATTTTACAACAATAACAATAGGATGCTTATTTAAGTACTGCGTTGTTTTTCCAGATATCCCTGTATCCGGCCTCCTGGGAGTTAGCTACGGCATGCGCGGCGCTGCTCACCAAATGCGACGTGCCTTTAGAAGACCAGCTTGATGTGAGTATTCCACTTCTTATGTAGAGCGCTCTGATACCAGCGATCCTAGCGCTAGGCCCGGTATTCACCAATGTGAAGATTGGAAGACAAGAAAGGAGAAGAGCGGCGTAGCGGTTAGGGTGTATCCACCGAAGCTGAATGGAAAAAAAATGTTTCACGATTAGTAAACTTCTGTCGTGCGTCGGAGCTGAAATTCACTCTTTTTTCATCTTTAATATTTAATTTGCTTGTCTAGTTACCACAGACATATATAACGCTCACATATTAAAAGTCAGCTTTAAGTCTAACAGATGCTTTAAACTTTCAACATAATACATGAAAAACGACACGGTTCTTTGTAAACTGATTGCAAACGTTTCGATTTCGATTAGTTACATAGAATCGGCGAAATAATCGAACTGATTCGACTGTTTTGCCGAATCATCGAATTATTTTGACAATTCCACCCATTCCGTACAACAAATCTAACTCGAACAGTCGTTATGTATCAGAGGGTGAACTAGGAAAACCAGGATTGTAAGACAGTTTAACCCAAAGTTACCGTCTTTTAGGACGATATTTGGGTCGATCTGAGTGAGGACTCAATCCACCGCGCACCGCCACTGCTGGCCATCCTGTCGTGCTGCCTTTACGACGTGCCGCTCGCACACAACGTCACACTCCTCATTAGAAGGATTATTGATAAGGTAAGCCGACTAATTAGTAAACGCTTTATTAGCTGTTTTTTTCGATCGCCAATCCGCCTGTCAAGCATGGCGATTACGGCAAAGCCCCCCAATGATGAACACAACTACTGTGGGCCTCTTAAGAAGGGCTAAAGGTCACCTAAAGGGCAATGGACCGTGCTATGCTCGGAGTTTCCCTGCGTGATCAAATCAGAAACTACGAGATCCGTAATACACGATGGAAAGTTGAGATAGTTCAGTATAGATACTAGATCCCTTGCTGCCACTCAAAAATAAGGTATACTAAGGAGAAAGGTCGCCAATGTGGTCTAACAGAGACTTTCGATCCTAATAAGAAACAGGATCAGTTTTTATTTTCTTGCTTACTGTATGTTTGAAAAAATATACAGTTAGCAAGAATATGGTCAATTTACACAAAAACTTTATGGTACCAATTAATCCTGTTTCTTATTAGGATCAAAAGTCTCTACTAGACCGCCTTAGGTAAGAGTACTAGAAATGTCAGAAATAGCAAAACTATATTTCCATACATTTAATATGAAAAACTTTCCACCCCTTATATTAGTACTGTTCGGGCCTCTTAGCGTGAGTACGACTCAAACTTGGCCTATTCTCATTATTTTTTGTGCTATAATGACACCAAGTTTCATTCTTGTTTGTATTACCGGTTTAACGAAAAAAAGAAAATAAACACGTTTCTTGTAAAACGCCTTCCCTCATTTTTTTTACTTTTTTAAAATTTTAATCATTTGTTAGTAAATCCGCTGTAACAACATATAATCCCTGAACCGTTACCTGGCACGGAACCCTAAATATATAGTAAAAAAACTAAAAAGTGAAAAATAATTCTTAATTTAAGCTGAAAAAAATAATGAACGAAAAATACTAGTATGATTGTGAAAATAGCGTGGGTTGCTCGATATACTAAAAATCTGGCACAAAGTGCCCCACGCTTTTTTCCAATAAGTATTTTTCGTTCATTATTGTTTTCAGCTTATATTATGAACTATTTTTAGTTTGATGTGCTTTAAAAGAGCATTTTTTACTTTTTTAAACTATATTTATTTTTCAATTTTTAGTTCAGGATGATGAGATAAACTTATGAAATTATTGTATTGTCACTGATTCTTGATAAATGTACAAAGTTTGAATAAAATCTGTTTGTTTCGAGTGCAAAAGGAGTCGTTTACAAACATGCATACAAGTGAAGCTAATAAAAGCGTGATAAAATACTAGAAATGAAACTTAAGAATTAAGTTTGTAAACACACAGGCATCACTAAAAATGCTGTCGGAAGTATCGGTCGCGGAGGTGGTGGTGCGTTCAATCCGCTCTATCGGACTTCTGGGCGAGGCGCAGTTCGAGGGGCGCGAACTGCTGCTGAACGACTTGTACCAGCTGCTGTGCCGCATTGCTGTCAAGGCGCTGGCCCTCCCGCACGGCATGCAGGTAACGTGGTTAGCAGGGCGTGGGTTTAAATTAAGATGCGTGCTTCCAGGTGAAATTAATTTAATTTGTGAAATAACGACCTGAGAAGGGTCTTAACGAAGCAGCAGATTAGTAAAATAATTATTTATAAGGAAATTTGAATGACGGATGTATCGAGATGAAATGTTGGATAATAGAATTTTGGTTTTTGAGTGAAAAGTCACATGTGTCAACGCATGCGCGGAAAAGAAATAAATGGAATGAAAGGAGGACGAATAACTGCGCACCGCGCTACAACTGGATGGTTATACCACAGTCTAGTGAATCCATACTGTGGTCCAACGGAGACCGGGGATTTCGAGCCCCAATTGCTCTAGTCAGGGCTTATCAATTGTTGATAAAAAAAAAGCTTCCTGTTCAGTCGTGATTATCCGAGAACGGTGCTCCTTGTGTATATCGCGAGAAGAAAAAAGAAGAAAAAGATAAAAATAAGAAAAAGCATAATAGGGTTTCCTTTAAAAGTTTCTGGGGCACAATCTAAGTCGTGCTTTGTGTTTTTATGAAGTGACGTGATGATATTCTGTTCCAATTTAATTGCTGAATCAAAGTGTTTAAACTTGTCAACTTGTATTGTTTGTATTTTGTTAGATGACTTTTTCTGATGTTTGGCGCCATTAAAAGGATAAAATTACATAAACAGGATGCGGGAAGCGCAGAACCGGTCATCGTGAAAATCCTTGTGGGAGGTCTACCTCCAGCAGTGGATGTCCTTCGGCTGATATGATGATGACATAAACAGAATACCAAAATAAAACTTGATCGAAAAAAATACGGTAATCAAAATAACTAATCACCTCCGTGGCGTAATGGTTAAGGCCATTAGCTTCACATCAGGAGGTCGCGGGTTCAATTCCCGGCGGAGTCAAATTTTGACTCGGTTTGGTTGGTGGAAAGACATTTTCTAAACCCGCCTGGCTAGCTACCACCATCTTATCTAAGTTCTGCCGCAAAACATCAATGCTAACCACATTAATGTGTTCAGGCTTAAAGATAAGATAGCTTCCATCTTCGGTATCATCTTCACTTACCATCAGGTGAAATGATGCCAAGTGCATACCAATTGTGAATAAAAAAAAACAAGAACCGAGTCTAACTTTGTACTTTGTAGGGTTTGGTTGGTTGAAAGGCATTTTCTATGTTGGCCTGGCCAGCTACCACCATCTTATCTAAGTCTTGCCGCCAAATATCAATGTTTACACTATTGATGTGTTCCGGCTTGAAGATAAGATTCCCATTGCATTGGAAAATCTTGGTAAGCCCGCTTCCATCTTCAGCATCTTGCCATCAGGTAAAAAAAAGAAGAAAAAAGGCTCATAACAACACAAATCAAAATTTAGTTTTTAGCTAAACAGTTTAGTCTAGAAAATCTGTAGTTAAAGGATGTGTTCTGAATTCTAAGGTAGTGTTCTTTGGTTATTTGATATGTAAGTACTATATGGTGCGACCGTCCAGATAATGCTGATTTGACACTTCAAGACAGCGATAGAATGTAACATTCGATGAATCTCCGAAATTGTAAATAAATCAATCTTTAGTTTCTAGGCTTAAAAAAAATGAAATAAAACATTATTTTTACTTTTAATAATAGTAACGGAACACATGTTTAGTTTTATATTTATATTTAAAGACAACAGAATGTGTTTTGCAATTACATGAAACTTTAGTAAAACTTTTACGTTCTATAGTCATTTCTTCTTTATAATAGTGATGTTACCGCATGTAACCATTGATAACGCATTTGTAACTAGTATGAATATATTGTGAATAATTCATTACCACACAAACAATTATTTCTTGTTGCGTCAATCAACCAACCATAAAAGTGATATGTTTAAGTAATAAAAATAGTAGATTGTACAACAAGAGAATAAAACAAGCCATTTTACCCGAAACGTTCATTTAGCAAACCGAGCCGGTACGGCGAGGGTGAATATTCACGTCGAGGGTAAAATGGGTTTCATGCTCGAGTTTTACACTCTGCTCTTCACTTCGATTGCAAGTAAATAATAAATATTCAACCCCAATACAACAAATTTTGACGAATAATTAGTTTCCCGCCACAACATTTTTCTTATTTTCCACCCTCTTCACCCATTACCACCCCTAAAATCGACGGTTCACAAAGTACACTTTGGCCTCGGATTTAGCATAACTTTTTTGGTAATGGTTATTTTATTTCGTTATATATGTTATGGGTTTCATGCTCGAGTTTTACACTCTGCTCTTCACTTCGATTGCAAGTAAATAATAAATATTCAACCGCAATACAACAAATTTTGACGAATAATTAGTTTCCCGCCACAACATTTTTCTTATTTTCCACCATCTTCACCCATTACCACCCCTAAAATCGACGGTCCACAAAGTACACTTTGGCCTCGGGTTTGGCATAACTTTTTTGGTAATGGTTATTTTATTTCGTTATATATGTTACGTCTACATGATAGGTACAAAGTATTTACTATGGATGTCTATGGGCACATCACTAGTTCCGTCAAACTAGTATATGTCAAATCAGCATTCTCTGGACGGCCGCAGTATAGTCGAAAGATAGAGTGAATAGGGGATGGTACTACATCAAAAATAAATTCTGAAATATGATTTCCTAAATTGCTCTCCTCTTGAAGTTTCAAAAAACCGTACTTGTTTTGTTTTTCCATCACGTCTTCAATTTTTAATTGATCAAATCCACAAAATAAGTTCGTCAATGACGCTGAAAATCTATGATGTCACTTGTGGGTATTTCAAACATTTTTAAAACAAAATTTCGTTTTTGACAGATCAAAGTAAGTAAAATGACTAGCAGTCCGATCCCCTATTACAGGAGTAACTTGGTCCATTGTGTTACAGACGATCTCCGACATACACCACATGGTGACCTACCTAGAACTGACGTCAGACAAGCTGCCGAACGGCGAGACAGTGTTCCAGCTAGCCAGGGACGCGCAGCTGGCTCTGTTCGTGTCGCAACTGGACTGCCTCGAGGAGCGCCTGCACTCTAGCTACACGCACCACATTAAATATGCCAACTATTTCACTACAGGTAAGTTCAATAGAATTGTTTTGTTTGTGTTAACTTTAGACCTTGTAAGATGTGTGTGTAGGAATACAAAATGACATTGAAATAAATTAGATGAAAAAGACTTCAGTTTAGATTAAATTAAAATTCTAAATTGTTATTTAAATAAAATTTATCATTGCATGAAGTGTGATTGCAACTGATTTTGTATCATCATCATATCAGCCGAAAAACGTCCACTGCAGGACAAAGGCCTCCCCCAAGGATTTCCACGACGACCGGTTTTGCGCTGCCCGCATCCATCGACTTCCGGCGTGCTTCACCAGGTCGTCAGTCCACGCGTGGGAGGCCTGCCTACGCTACGTATACGCATACAAATTCCTACGCTGCGTAGCATGGGATTTCGTATGCTGCAAGGCAAACACGAAGAACTTGTATTGTAACACTAACATCTGTATTTTATTTTAGTCATGTTTTTTGACAAATAAAATTGTATCTTTCATCTTTACAATTCAATTTACTGATCGAATAACCTAAACAAATTAATTAAAAATTAAAACCCCGACTGCATAAAAATATTAAGATAGTAATAAAATCTCCGAAAAGTATTTTAATAATGAGGTAATTGAATATTGCTGCTATAAATACTAAATTATGGAAAACCTTTGTGCTAATAAATTACACGGAAACTACCGAATAAAATACAGTTTCGAAAACGTTAAAGTCCGAATAATACACTGAAACTCCTAATGAAATGCTGAAGGTTCGAAAACTAGATATTTTTCTAGTTCTTTTACGTAGCCCATTACTAGTCCCATTGATGGGATCCCTGAGAACCGCGGTCTTTCTTCCGTAACTGTCACTCACGGGATCAAGACGAATCTAACGACACCTTGTACCCCAAAATCCATCAAGTCGTTTAGACTAAAGGTTCATCCAAAGAAATAGACATACATACCTGCATATTTGATGGTTTAAGAGTACCATGTAGTGACAAGGTGAGGAACCTCGGCATCTACTTTGACTGATCGCTGTCTTGGGAACCCCAAGTAGCCGATGTCAGCCGGAAAATATTTGGTTCTGTCAAGTCCTTAAAACGTTTGCGAAACTTCCTTCCTACAGCCACAAAAATTACACTAACACAAACCCTTCTTCTTCCGCTCCTTGATTATGCTGACGTTTGCTATCCTGATCTCACGGGAGTTCTCCATAGCAAACTTGAACGTCTCCAAAAAGTTGCAATAAGGTTTATTTTCGGTTTACGTATTTATGATCAAGTTTCTGAATACAGAAGTAAACTTAAGTGGCTACCCATTTGCCGCCGTAAAGACCTACATATCCCTTTCCTTCTATGTTCTATCCTATTTAACCCAAAAACACCCTTGTATTTCAAAGAGTCCTTTCAGTTTCTGTTTTCCACTCATCATCGTACTTTCCGCTCCTCTGCCTGTACATTCCTACTCACCCTACTAATTTCTTCGCTCACTCATACACTATTCAAGCTGTCCAGCTTTGGAATTCTCTTCCCGTTTCTATCCGACAAGCTCCTTCTCTTAACTCTTTTAAATATCAAATTAAAGAATACATTTTATGTCTACAATCAACGTGTTAGCACTATTCTTTTTTTTACTGATCAATATTTATTAGTATACATTTTTATTATATGTAAGTATATTTTATATTATTATTATTTATATTTTGTATAATATTTTTATTACATGTATTATGATTTAGATTTTAAATAATTAGTTATTGTACATTTTCCTTTTTTCAATTTTGTTCCATATGTTTGCTTTGCACAACCCTTACTTTTATTTAGATCTCTGGGTTGCCTGGAAGAAATTTATTTAAGGAAAGGCCGCCTAAATTGTGCAAGAAAATTTTTACTACTCTATATTTTGTACTATTTTCTATTTTATTTATTTATTGTAAAATAAAGCATATTTGATTGATTGATTGATTTACACCCGAAAAACATTAGCCTATTTTTTTGACACAGGTAAAAAGCAAAGAATACACCAATTAAGATTTAGTCTCACACTATATAGAGCCTGTATCGTGGAGGCCGAAATACATACATACCCACAGATGAAATATAGTTTAATTGTTACTCATTTTAATGTTGTTTTGCCCGCAGTACTATCGTCAGCAGTATCCCTCGGCTCGGACTCGGCGTCGCGAACGGAGCGCACGGAGCTCGCGTCGCGTCACCTCGCCACGGTCACTAGGGCTGTCAACTCGATGATCGCCGTGTCGCCGCACAGACACGTGACGGCTCACGGACCTTTGTTGGACCGCCTGCTTGCGACATTATTGCCTGGTTAGTACATATTTCCCTTTTAATAAATCAAGTGCTCTCATTAGGATGGTTTTTCAGAACACGTCGCGTCCCAAACTCGGGAAGGTCGGTTTCAGAACACATTGTGTAATAAAGACAATTGGTCCCAACAGGCTACCCTGTGGACTTCCATTGAAAGTAGAATGTAAACTTAAGGGGTTAACCTAGATTTTTACTTTCGAGGGACACAAAAAAATTGAATTTCGTGATTTTGGTGAAAATGCAACACCAAAAAACTGGTCAACTAAAAATTTATGTGTGCATGTATGTCTGTCCACGGGCAAACTGTTGGACCGATTTCGATGAAACTTTTCACATAATATTATAGTTTTTAAATTATTTGCCAAGAGGTATCTTTTTTAATTTTTTTATTCTCATGGTATTAAGGATACCTCCCATACAAAAAAAGACTAAATATTTTTTCTAAAAAACGTCTAGATGTTTTTACAATTTTTGTCATAAATTATCAATATCTAATATATAGTATAGGTGTTATATCTGGGAAAACTCAAAATGTTATTTTTCATTCAAAATGTCGAAAGGGATGTGCATGCTATAAGTGTAATATCTAGGAAAAGTCTTAAAAGGGTACCTCCCATACAAATTGAACTTTGTAAGAAGCTTCCGCAAGGAAGTGATGTTCTCCGTTTGGGAGTTAAATTTATTTTACAATTATTATTATTATGATAAGTATGTTCCTTAACTGCATGGCGTTAAGTTATCAATTATTATTATTTTTTGTGTTTGAAACATTAAATTTATTTTACTTATTTTTTTAAATTTATATTTAGGATACAAGCAGCCACATACTTACATAACAGAAAATTATATTTATACAAAGACCTAGTTGATTCATAATTTACAATTATACAATTACCTATACAGATGACCATGTGTGATTTGTCTCAGAATATTTATTTATTTATTTAAAAACAAGCAGTTACTGTTTTTATAGTTAACAAGAGAAAATGAAAACCCTACACGAGTTTTAGTGACATATATATTTTTACTGTACATATACGAGTATTTGGATATATTAACAGGTAAGATCGTATTTTTCTGTTGGCGGATATAACATTTTAATAGGGGTTTAAGTATAAAATTCCCGATTCAGTTTTGAAGTGCAATGCAAATTTTATTTAAAAAATAAGTAATTGTTTTTTTATTTTTGACCTTATAGTGACAGACACTACTTATGATCTTTTATTAGTAACTAGTGGCATGTCTTTCGTGATCCAATCCCCTGAGCTATGTACACCATTGAATTGAACAAAGGTCTTTTATTAGTTGTCAGATGGGGCAATTTTTTAGACTTGTTAATTTTTTTTTGAATATTCCTGGAAGTGACCAAATCTTATGCGGGGTATTCCCAAATATGATATTATTAAAGAAGAAACTGCTGCGATAACCCGAGCTTTAAAATTAACAATGTGTATTTTTTGCCTTTAAAAAACGGTGTTTATTTAGTTGAAAATCACCATGCTCTCAAAATATCTAAACAATAGGCACACATTTACCAACCATTAATTTCTAATACTGTTATGCTATTTTGTGGATAAATTTTGTTTTAATAACTATTTTTCTTAATATTAACTTTCTTCTTTAAACTTGTTTATCCAATCGGCAATTTCATACTTAAACACCTAATATAAACCTTTAACTTATTACTCTCGTCCACTATACACGTACCTCCGAGGCCGACTCGTGCTGGACCTGTACGTTTCCAATTGTTTTAGCCGTGAGCGGCACAGTGACCCAGAAGCCGAAGTGGTGGGTGGGTGTAAGCGCTGACTGGACGACGCCGCTGCACGAGCTGTTCTGGTGGGTGTGCAGCCCCGCGGCCGGCACGCGGCGTCTGCAGCCGGCCCTGCTGCGCGCGCTGTACCCGCGTCCGCACGCCGCGCCCGCGCCGCGCGACCCGCCTCGGGCCCGACAGGTGACCTCTTGAACCCCTTACAGAGTTGTAGGCATTCTGCCGGACTCCAAAAGCTACCTACAAGCTTAACTATCTCACCAGTCCACCTGGTAAACGCCGTCGAACGTCTTTCAGTCCGCGTACGACTTTTCATCATCTCAGCCCACACCGATGTGGCGGCAACTGCAGTAACCCGCCACTGAACATTAACACAAGCGACGAGATAACAAAAAATATACGACATCTAGAACGCGCTATTAGAATTTCTTCAGCGCTGAGTATATATACAAATACCAATCATCAACGATTGGTCCACGGCCGGACCCCAGGCATACCACCTCGCCTGGCTTTGCTCTCGTCGAGTAGGAACGCACCGTTCCTAAACCCTCACCTAAAAATTCCACAACGTCCGGTCTTGCGCTGCCTGCATCCAGCGTCTTCGCGCGACTTTCACCAAGATCTAAGGGTCTACCGAGTAGCGAGTAGGAGGCCTCCCCCTTCCGGTGTGCGGTCGCTATTTGAGAACTTTACTGACCCATCGGCCATCTTTTCTAAGAGCTACGAGTATGTGCCCCGCCCAATGCCACTTAAGTTTAATTTTCCAGAGTACCGCTGGAAAATTATACTATTTTTTTATTTACCTTTGGTAAGCCCTTGGCATCATCTCACCTGATGGTAAGTGACAGTGGAAACAGACATATTTTGCGCGCCCTCTCACTCTGACAGTCACTGACACTCTGTAGACCTGTGATAAAGCTCCCATACTTAATACCCAGGACTGGTGACCGCATTCCTTTTATATAGAGTGCACTGTGAAACGTGAATTTCTTTGTGGGGGATCGGAATCCGCTTGTTTCCTGCTCACATTAATTGACCTACATCATATAACGTTCAATTAAAGAAACTAAACCAGCATTTTGTTACAGCTGGCGGTATACCTGCTATCAATCCTGAAGCACATCCACGCGGAGACCGAAGCCACCGGCTCTCCGCCCGTCGAGCTCGCCATCACGGACTGGGCGCGCAGCTGGGCTGTGAGCACGCAGGCTGGCTTGCCGGACAGGTACGCACTGTATTACAGGCCCACTAGAAATCTGCGGCTTTGGGATGTTTCGTGTGGAAAGGCAACAGATGTAGTAACAGCTCCTTGGCACCGCGCACCTACCTACAATACATGACGTCGCAGTCAAGCGGTGGATCTTTTCATCCTAATATCAGCCGAAAGACGTCCATTGCTGGACATAGGCGCCTCCCTCAAGGATTCCCACAATGTTACCGGTCCTGCGTTACTCGCATCCAGCTACTTACTGCGACCCTCACAAGGTGGTCGCCATACAAAGACATAACCGCCCCAACGGCGATCTGTTCTACGAGCTATGTGCCCCGCCCACTGCCTGATTCAACTTGTCCTGATTACAAATCTTAATAACTTGTTAGCTTCAAAAATGATTGAACTAAGATAGCTATCAAATATAAGTTTGTCATTATAAAAAGCTCCCAGGGCTCTGCTTCCATGAACTCCTGCGAGAGATAACTAGGAATTAATGAGGCCTACTACACTGGGTAGTTTGTTATTTCAGGAAAAATCTGAGCTCACAAATTATTTGTATTTTTTTTTTCATTAAGTCTGATATATACCTTTATTATTTGCTACTGCGAGAAAGTATGCAAAGCCTGGCTGTACAGTTAATTTAGCTAGGCCGCCAATTGTAACCCTGGCTTTACAATTTATTTGACTAGGTTGCCGAGTGACACCCTGGCTGTGGAAGCGGAGCGGCTGCTGCAGACTGACCTCGAGCGATGGGCCAAGACGCAGGCGCGGCTCGCAGCACAGGTGCCCAAGTGAGTCTAAAACCAAGCTATTTATTTTCAAATTCAGCATAGGTGCCCAAGTGAGTCTAAAACCAAGCTATTTATTTTCAAATTAGAGCCTACACATGACGTGACTAGGCACAGCCGGCCCGACCACCTTTTTTAAATTTAGTTTTTTTACCTTTGACTCACTGGTGACGACGAGCTAGTCAATACCAAGCTCCAAAGCCTTGAGCATCGCCGCAAAGTCGCCTGCCTGTCTATCGGTATTCTATCGAATTCATTTCGGAGAGTATGCGCAAGAACTTCACGATCTCATTCCCCCGGCTCCATTCCACCGTCAGTCAACGAGACGCAAGGAGGGGTTGCACACCTTTGTTGATGTTCCACCTTTTCGCACGTAGCGTTACACTTCCTCATTTATTATGCGTACAGTGAAAGAGTGAAACTCCTTGCCAGCGTCAGTGTTTCCCGATTCCTATAATTTGTTGATTTTCAAGGCAAGAGTGAATAGGCGTTATTTGAGTTTGCGTGTACCATCCTCGACTGCATCATCACTTCCCCATCAGGTGAGTTGCAGTCAAACGCACCCAAACTTTTAATAAAAAATAAATAAAAGCGAGCGATGAAGGAGCGAATAGAAGATTATGTATTAACCGACTACGAGGTTTTTATGAAAATGCATTATTATATCTGCTCATAGACGTCCCCACCGAGAGGCTCGAGTTTGCCCTGAATTAGGGCCATCGGGCCTTAGTCGACCACGCGGGCCCAGTGCGGGTTGGTCGACTTCACACACAACCTTCGAGTTTCTTCGCAGGCGTGTGCAGGATTCTTCACGATGCAATGTTTTCCTTCACCGTAAGAGCGTCGGATAGACTGGCTTATGAAATTGAAATTCGGAAACACATTGGTTGGTGGCACGATTTGCACCGTGACATCCAGGACAAGAGGTAGAGGCCCTAGTCGTTACGCCACCGACGCTCTGATTTTAGAAGATTTATATAACTTACAGATTGTCGGTGGCTAAAAAGCGTCGGTGGCTCAACCGGTAACGACTCGGTCCTTCTAACCAGAGGTACCGGGTTCAAATCTGGACGGCCAATGTACCAATGAGTTTTTCAAAAACTTACGTACATACTTACCGATTGCTTTAACGGTGAAGGAAAACATCGTGAGGAAACCTGCACACGCCTGCGAAGAAACTCAAAAGTTGTGTGTGAAGTCGACCAACCCGCACTGGGCCCGCGTGGACGACTATGGCCTGATCGCCCTAATTCAGGGTAGGCTCGAGCCCCTCGGTGGGGACGTATATGAGCTGATGTGACATATAACTTACAGACACCAAAAAAAGTGTTTCTTTAGCTCTCGCTAAGATTTTAAGATTTAAGAGACCCTGTAGATGTATATCATACCTACCTACCTACCTATACATACCTATATATACCTGATTTTAACCGCCTCTGTAGCTCAAAGGCAAAGTTCACGGGCTTTACACAGGAGGTCGCGGGTTCGATTCCCGGCGGTGTCAATTGTAAGACTCGGTTTGGTTGGTGGTAGGGCATTTTCTAAGCCCGCCTGGCTAGCTACCACCATCTTATCTAAGTCTTGCCGCCAAATATCAATGTTGATATCATTGGTGTGTTCCGGCATGAAGATAAGATAGCCAGTACCCCATTGCGTTGGGGAATCTTGGTAAGCCCGCTTCCATCTTCGGCAACGTCGTCACTTACCACCAGGTGAGATGTTGTCAAGGGTTTAACAATTGTGAATAAAGAAAAAAAAATATATTTAAACGTATTTAAGTCTCTAGTTCCCGTAGTACGGGGAATCCTTGTTTGGGGCCAGGTGACCTTGTGTGATTTTCTGAATATTGTCACTGGTCACGTTTTCGCCTCCTCCGCTTCCTGAAGTGTTCCTAACGGCTGAATAACAATAACTATGGCAGTTAGGGCTCGACCTCCCTGTCTCACCCCAGAGCCCCGCAAGATAGCCCTATCTAAACGCCATAATTGGTGACTGTATGTATTCTTTAGTGTGTGCTAATAATAAGCGCCCCAACGTTTTCTCCCCATAGAGTGATATTCAGCAAAGACGCGCTCGCGAACAAGCTGACAGAGACCGCTATGGGCATCACGCGGCAGGTCGTCGACATACAGAACGGCGAGCGCAAGGCGTTTATGGAACATCTGAGGCGAGCGCAGAGCGAGGCCGTCACCTACACGCAGCGGTGGCAACGGCTGATAGACTCCTACACTCATGAACAGGGTAAGTCTAAAGTTATCCATGTTTCAGGTTCTGCACTTACTTGTTCGTATCCTTTGCGTTTATTCAAGTGGTCGTAGCTTAGTATTGGGTCGATCACGCAGATTAACTCACCTTAAGCACGGTCATTACCTGGATGGGTTTGACTGTTAGTGGTATTTTTCTCGAACGTTTCCGTGCTTCGATAGTCACATTGAGTCCTTGGTGCCGGTTGCTATCACTAGTTGGAAGTCGTAAAGTCATGTCAGATGTCGTACAGGTGGCTTGAAAAACTTCTGGTATTGGGGTTTACCACTGGCCCTGCAATCTCCGCTAACCCGGACTAGGCCCCCGTGTGTGGAGTATGACGTCCACTGCTGGACAAAGGCCTCCCCCAAGGATCTCCACAACAACCGGTCCTGCGGCTTCCCGCGACCTTCAGCAGGTCGTCGGTCCACCACGTATGGCTTAACCTTCCAGAATTTGGCAAGACACCGTGTGACACACCAACAGTGGGGATGTTTATAGGTTGTTAACGAAGTTTTTTGATGTTTGAATTAGTGTTATATATATCTTGCAGCGGTGTGGCACGACCCTCCCAGCTACCCGCAGTCGTGGCAGTTGGACGCGACTGAGGGGCCGGGGCGCGTTCGAGTGCGCCTCGCGCGCGCCCATCTGCGCCTGCCGCCCAAGTTCCTCAAGCCGCACGCGCGGTACAAGGCCGGTATGTGTACGTCCTTCTCACGGAACAGCAGTGTCATACCATTTAATTAGAAATAAAACCCGTCTGCATAAAAACACTACCCCTCCTTTTAGGCAGTCAGTTAATAATGTATCCTATATCACTCACTTTTGGGCAGTCAGTTAATGATGTATCCTATATCACTCACTTTTGGGCATGTATCCTATATCACTTACTTTTGGGCAGTCAGTTAATGATGTATCCTATATCACTCACTTTTGGGCAGTCAGTTAATAATGTATCCTATATCACTCACTTTTGGGCAGTCAGTTAATAATGTATCCTATATCGCTCACTTTTGGGCAGTCAGTTAATATTGTATCCTATATCACTCACTTTTGGGCAGTCAGTTAATAATGTATCCTATATCACTCACTTTTGGCCAGTCAGTTAATAATGTATACTATATCATTCACTTTTGGGCATTCAGTTAATAATTTATCCTATGTAATTAATTTTTGGGCAGTCAGTTAATAATGACCCTATATCACTCACTTTTGGGCAGTCAGTTAATAATGTATCCTATATCACTCACTCTTGGGCAGTCAGTTAATGATGTATCCTATATCACTCACTTTTGGGCAGTCAGTTAATAATGTTATCCTATATCACTCACTTTTGGGCAGTCAGTTAATAATGACCCTATATCATTTATTTTTTTGCTGTCAGTTAATAATGTATCCTATATCACTCACTTTTGGGCAGTCAGTTAATAATTTATCCTATATCACTCACTTTTGGGCAGTCAGTTAATAATGTATACTATATCATTCACTTTTGGGCATTCAGTTAATAATTTATCCTATGTAATTAATTTTTGGGCAGTCAGTTAATAATGACCCTATATCACTCACTTTTGGGCAGTCAGTTAATAATGTATCCTATATCACTCACTCTTGGGCAGTCAGTTAATGATGTATCCTATATCACTCACTTTTGGGCAGTCAGTTAATAATGTTATCCTATATCACTCACTTTTGGGCAGTCAGTTAATAATGACCCTATATCATTTAATTTTTTGCTGTCAGTTAATAATGTATCCTATATCACTCACTTTTGGGCAGTCAGTTAATAATTTATCCTATATCACTCACTTTTGGGCAGTCAGTTAATAATGTACCTTATATCACTCACTTTTGGGCAGTCAGTTAATAATATATAACTCACAAGATCAAGATGAATCTATCGAATTCTCGCACTCCTAAATCCATTAAGCTGTTTAGGCTAGGCTCAGCCAAAGAAACAGACATACACACATACATCCGAAAAACATTACCCTCTTTTTTGGGCATTCGGATAAAAAGACTGCTCACGGAATTAAACCGCAATTTAAACCTGTCGTTGTACTCATCAAAGTGCACCAAGTAACCCATACGGATGCATGCTTGTGGATCAGAGTTTTAGTGGACGTCAATAAGCGAGACCTCAGCAGTATTCGCTCCTACTATAAAGTTCAAGGCCAGAAGCACAGACAGCTTATATGCAGCTTCAATTGAATCTGTTTTAAAAATGATGGGTAAATTCATATGTGGCCTGGTCCAAGAGCTGCCACACGTGTTAGGTGTAGGGACACTTCAGTGGCTACAGTCTGGAGGTGATCCCATCAATATAATTATTTCATTTGGCGCAGAACACGTGACTATAAATGGTGAAACCGTTCCAAAGTTGACGTTTTAAGCCAATAGTCCTCTAATATTTAGAGCGTCGGTGGCGTAACGGCTAGTGGTTCGAATCCTGCCACGTACCAATGTGATTTCGAATTTAGATTTCATATGTACGGTTATCCGACGCTTTTACGGTAAAGGAAAACATCGTGAGGAAACCTGCACACACCTGCGGAGAAACTAGTAGGTTGTGTATGAAGTCGACCAACCCGCACTGGGCCCGCGTGGTCGACTAAGGCCCGATTGCCCTAATTTAGGGTAGGCTCGACCCCTTCGGTGGGGACGTATATGAGCTGATATGATGATTTAGCTAGTAACAAGTTTGACAGAAGTATCCCGTACAACTCAATTATTATCCGACTCAAGTATCCCGGGCCAGATTTTGATGAGACCACCAATCTGCAGTCACTGACATGCTCTTACTTCGGTTATACCACACACACTCTGTGGCGGTTCTTGAACCACTTTTGCCCACCACCATTTTAAAAGGAAATGTTCCTAATCCACATAGTTTCGTCAGAAATAGCTTCCCGCCCGCCGCCGTTGCGCAGCATAGTGGGCGCTGGCGGCTTGCGCGGCGGGCTCGTCGCTCGCTTGCAACTGAACGAGACGGTGTCGTACATGGCGCGCGTCACGCACGTCACTGTCGCCAGCGAGACCGACGGCGAGCTGCTGCTCAGTGACAGGCAAGTTATCCATTGTTATCCATAGCGCAAATACATGTAGGTGAATGCTAGCCTATACTTACGGCACCAGGCGCATGAGCGGGTGAACGACCCTGACGGGCTATCTACCTACTAATTTGAGTCGTCTAGTTTCAGAATCCTCTAAAACAGCTTATCCTCTAAAACAGCTTTGCTTATTTGCCACAAACGAGTAAACACTTGTCAGCTGTTTAATATATTTTTATTCACAATTAGTAAGCCCTTAGCATCGTCTCACCTGATGTTAAGTGACGATGATGACGAAAACGGAAGCGGGCTTACCAAGATTCCCAAACGCAATGGGGAACTGGCTATCTTATCTTCAAGCCGGAACACATCAATGTTATTATCATTGCTGTTTGGCGGCAAAACTTAGATAAGCTGGTGGTAGCTAGCCATGCGTGCTTAGAAAATGACCTTCCACTAGCCAAACCGAGTCTTACAGAGACTCCGCCGGGAATCGGACCCGCGTCCTCTTTAGGTGAAGCTAATTCCCTTAACCAATACGCCACGGAGGTGGTTAAAAATATGAAATAAGTCACAGAACGGGCTTAGAAAATGCCCTTTCACCAAACCGAGTTTTACAGAGTTAAACTCCGCCAGGAATCGAATCCGCGTCCTCCTAATGTGAAGCTGGTTGCCTTAACCATTACGCCAAGGAGGTGGTTAAAAATAATAAATAAGTCCACAGAATAAGCCAACACATAAAATTCACTTTTCAGCAACACAACTTAAATAGGCTGCTCCATGTATGGAGCTCTCCATTTACACCGCTTCAGATATTTCACTCCCAAATTCATCTTCCACAGATGCATCCACTTCGTCCCTGAGGACTCGGAAGACGAGCAATCAGAAAAACGCAACGACTCACCCTCGCTGTCCCAGAGCTGGCATTTAGAAGCCGTTACCCAAGTGGCTACAAGACGATGGTGCCTTCAAGAGAGAGCCGCAGAGTTGTTCCTGAGCTCTGGACACGCGCATCTGCTGGCATTCGCTGACGTCACGGAGAGAACAACTTTCTTGAAGGCGCTTGGAACATGTCACTTGCCTAATAGGTGAGTAGTGCTTGCTGATTTACAAACTTTTTTCTAAAAATCCGCCGATGAAATAATTACAAGACGATGGTGCCCTTAAGAAAGAGCTATAAAGTTGTTCCATAGCTCTGGACACGCGTATCTGTTGGCATTCGCTGACGTCACGGAGAGAACAGCTTCCTTGAATACGCTTGGAACATGTCACTTGCCTAATAGGTGAGTAAAGCTTGCTGATTTACAAACTTTCTTCTAAAAAGCCGCCGATGAAATAATTACAAGACGATGATGCCTTCAAGATAAAGCCGTAAAGTGGTGCCATAGCTCTGGACACGCGCATCTGTTGGCATTGGCTGACGTCACGGAGAGAACAACTTTCTTGAAGGCGCTTGGAACATGTCAATTGCCTAATAGGTGAGTAGTGCTGATTTACAAACTTTTTTCTAAAAAGCCGCCGATGAAATAATTACAAGACGATGATGCCCTTAAGAAAGAGCTATAAAGTGGTTTCATAGCTCTCGACACGCGCATTTGTTGGCATTCGCTGACGTCACGGAGAGAACAGCTTTCTTGAATGCGCTTGGAACATGTCACTTGCCTAATAGGTGAGTAGTGCTTGCTGATTTACAAACTTTTTTCTAAAAAGCCGCCGATGAAATATTTACAAGACGATGGTGCCCTTAAGAAAGAGCTATAAAGTGGTTCAATAGCTCTGGACACGCGCATCTGTTGGCATTCGCTAACGCCACGGAAAGAACAGCTTTCTTGAAGGCGCTAGGAACATGTCACTTGCCTAATAGGTGAGTAGTGCTTGCAGATTTTGCAAGTTGATATAGAAGCAATTGTTAAAGTGGCCACAAGATAAAGAGAGGGCTGCAAACTGCTGCAGAGTTTTCAGTTTTTCTTAGGTCTGGTCACTCGCATTTATTGGCGTTTTCTTCGGACGTTATGAAAAAGGTATCCTTTTGAAGGCGCTTGGAACATGTGATTTGCTTTAAAGGTAAGTAAATTAGGATCATTTGTTCCATTGTTAGCATTAATAAGTGCATTTCCTTTTTTTTAAGATTTGACATATAGATTGACAAGAATGATGCTTACAAAAGATTGCAGAATAGTTTTTTTTTTTTATTTGAGTACGTTCCATATATAGGGTGACCTTAAATTAGTTCTTGATAGCAAAGGATATGAATGTAGTCGTGATTACAAACAACTTTCCCTAAGAAACTATATGTCAAATATGAAAAAAAAAATTTGGTCCTTCATACATTTTTGTCGATTTGATAACTTGTTATGTATCGAGGACCTAAAATTTTTTTCTGATTCGACATATAGTTTCTTTGGGAAAGTTGTTTGTAATCACGAGTACATTCATATCCTTTGCTATCAAGAACTAATTTAAGGTCACCCTATATATAATAGTTCCAATTTTTCAGGTTTGAATATCACACTCTCTTTGACAACTTGCTCTAGGTGTCTACTTGTGCGGCCTCTACGCGCCCCGAATCGCGTCTAAGCACGCACGTTGAAATAATTAGAAGACAAATAAGATCAATGTCCTATAATTTAAATAAAGCACCTTTTACCACCAAAAATACATTAAATTTTAATTGTGTTACTAAAATATAGGTAAGAAAAAAGTAAAAAAAGGCAAAAACGCAAGATGAGACGAGAATCAGTAGACAGAAATAGAAAAGTCATACATTGAAAAAAAACCGGTCAAGTGCGAGTCGGACTCGCCCACCGAGGGTTCCGTACAAATTTGTAGGTATCATAACAGTGCAAAAATTATTAGGTACCTACCTACCTATACATATAAAAAAGGGAAGTTTTTTTTTTTCATTTTTTGTCATAAATCGAAAACACTAAAAAAATAATTTAAAATTTGTTTAAGCTTGTGCTAATGAAGCCCTTTCATACGATACCCCACATAACACGTTTAACTCAATTCAAAATTTGGACCGCCACCGCCGTATGATTTAATTACAAATGTACAGTTTTCAGATTTTTCCCTATTCTTTTAGATAAGACGGTATTACTTGCCAAATTTCATAGTTCTCGGACAAGGTGAAATACTCTATGAATTTTGATTCCCTTGAGAGTGTCGAATTATACGTTTTTTTGCGGCATCTTTTTTTTACGTTAACTTAGTAATTAGATTTTTCACAGCTGCAAGGGACTGTAGACCGAAATATGTATATAGTTTTAATTTCAACTCGATATCTCCAAGCGTTCCCGAGATAAAGGGTCTTGGCAGACAGACGGACGCACGGACGGACAGCAAAGTGATCCTATAAGGGTTCCGTTTTTTCCTTTTGAGGTACGGAATCCTAAAAACATAACAAAAACAAATGTTAAAGAAGATAATACAAAACAGATTGAAAATAAACAAAAAAGAATGACTTCGTCACACTTGTACCTGGAAATATGCAAGAAGTAATTAATTAATGTAATTAATCCAAATATTATTATTTGTAATTAATCAAAGAGCGTCGCCGGTGCCGTAACGGCTCCTGTCCGGGAGGTCGTGGTTCGAATCCTGCCACGTACCAATGTGATTACGAATTTAGATTGCATATGTACGTTTATTCGACGCTCTTACGGTGAAGGAAAACATCGTGAGGAAACCTGCACACGCTTGCGGAGAAACTCGCAGGTTATGTGTAAAGTCGACCAACATGCACTGGGCCCGCGTGGCCGACTAAGGCCCGATCGCCCTAATTCAGGGTTGGCTCGAGCCCCTCGGTGGGGACCTATATGAGCTGATATCGTCAATCCAAGTCTTAGAAACTATCAATCTCAAATTCTAGGATCTTGTTCAATGAAATATGATACATTACAACATATTAACTTCCAGAACGGAGCCCGACACGCTGAACGAAGCGATGACCCAATGGCGCAACGGCACTATCACCAACTGGGAATACCTGATGCGACTCAACGGACTTGGAGGGCGCTCCTATAATGACCTGATGCAATATCCAGTTCTACCATTTGTCATAGCAGACTACACCTCGAGAATATTGGACTTGAACGATCCAAAGTCTTTCAGGGACTTGAGCAAACCTATGGCGATTCAGAATAAGAATCGGGAGCAGCATTATATCAACACGTATAACGTAAGTAACACACATACTTTGATGTGATTGTCGTATATCCTTGGTTATAGAAGACTGTTGATAGATTATATGATGAACGATTCTAGACCTAAGTTACTAATTAGGACGCCTTACCAATACTCATTTTCCATACAAATTAATTATAATTATTTCAAAATGGATGATCCCATTCTAATGAAACTTTATACACATTAAGCCGACTGAGTGGTTGCCGCCGCCTCCTGTCCGGAGGATAGTGGTTCGAATCCTGCCACGTACCAATGTGATTTCGATTGCATATGTATCGCCCTAATTCGGGGTAGGCTCGCGCCCCTCGGTGGGGATGTATACGAGCTGATATGATGACACATTAAGCCGCCAACCGATGGAAAAGAAAGGTTGTACCGCGAGCTGGTAGACATAGGTCGTTCCCCACTAGGTCTCTTAAAACTCGCCAGAAACAAGAAGAAGTTGCATATGGTTCAGGATCGCGCTTAGTAATGGGGGACATTTCCAACTTAGATGATGGTGATGTAATCGAAAAGTTCCCAAAGGTTAAGGGGTCTACAAGTCGCGCTTAGGTACTCGTCTGTCACAAACGCCATTCAAATTCTTCTTCTACAGGACCTGAAAGCGGCTCGCAAAGAAGGCTGCAGCCCGCTGCTGTCTCGGCAGCCGCACCATTACGCCTCATTGTACTCCAACTCCGGCGGCGTGCTGCACTACCTGGTGCGCCTGCCGCCCTTCACTGAGCTCTTCCTCAACTATCAAGGTTGGTGTGTGTAGCTATTAGTTGTATAATCGATGACATCATTTAGGGCTTAGGGTCTAAAAGTGGCCGACCGCGACCCTTCATTCGACTACCAAAGTTAGTTTGCACAGCTTAAGTTCAAAAGGTTTTTAAATTTGTTTAAACAAGATTATTATTATTTTTTTACCATAACTTTAACTGGATTGCTGCACTGACCGTCCTTCCTAGCTAATTGAAAGGTTTACTAGTAAATGTTCTGTAGTGTACCCTAACACAGGCTTTGGTCTTTTTGGGACACTACTGTGTTTCACCACATGCTTAGCATGGGCTGTCTGTGGCGCTTATCTTGATTTTTTGATCTTTTGTTTGCTTTTTGTTCTTGGTGATGGTAAATGTACTTTTTATGTAACAATAATAAATAGATAATTAAGGGGGGATTTGAAAAGGAAAGGGAATCGTAAACGGGGGATCAAAGTGGAAGTCCCAATACTGTAACAGTTACAAATATTAGTTACTGTATTTTACCAATCAACCCGCACTGGACCCGCGTGGTCGACTAAGGGTAGCTCGAGCCCCTCGGTGGGGACGTATATGAGCTGATATGTTGATGATGATTTTACAAATATTAACCACCAGTGTTGTGAGTTGCAAAGAAGATATAAGCTACTACGTTGTCCAACCAGTCCGGAGCGCTGAGTCTTCGTCTGAGCTCAGTTTGATATACTACTGTGTGCCTTTCGCTGTAGATATTATAATATTTTAGATCGATGTAATAAAATAACGTGAAGTTAATTCCACGACTTTTATTCGAGGAAATCCCTGACACAATATTTAAGCCTTATTTTCCTTATAATTTATTCAACCGTCTATTTCTTTTGCAGACAACAACTTCGACATGCCGGACCGCACATTCCACTCCCTGGCGACCACGTGGCGGCTGATCACCAACGATTCGCCCACCGACGTCAAGGAGCTCATTCCCGAGCTATTCTATCTGCCCGAGCTGTTACACAACAACGAAGGTACAGTCTTATCCTCTACTCGTTTTGCTTATCAGTCTGCTTTGGCATTCTGATGGTCATGCTAAAATACATAACACTGCTTGACATAGACCTCCCATGATTTTGTCGTAACCGCCACGTTTGGCAGGCGGGTTGGCGATCGCAGTATGCATTATGGTGGCACAGTACACGGAAAGGTTGCTGCGCCCATCCTCCGATTTTATGATTCAAGATTCAAGGTATTTATTCAAAATAGGTGCAAATTACACTCATTCTGATGGTCATAAATAATTATAAAAACATAATTTCATTTGTGAAAAATCAAGAAATAAAAAATCATTAGTTAATAATGTCTAAATTAAATCCTAGAAATAAACCAGATTATGTCATTAGAACATGAAAACAATATGACACGAAAAGTTATACATAAAATTATTGAATGTCATTGGAACCTTTGACAAGAGTAGGCCAGTTCACACGGACAGCACCCGGTCACGAGTATAACGCGAGAGTCAGCCATCGCTCCCATCAACCATATTAGAGGGAAAGGAACGACCCGGCTCCCGATGCGCCACCATCCGCACAAACATTTGAGCGAGCATGCACCACTCATGTCAATTCTAAGATAAAAATATTAATTAAAAGAAGTACTAGACTTATCATGTCTTGTCGCTTCCATGTCAATTCTTAGGTTGTTTATCATTTTATTACTATTAAACATGATTAGTAGTGTTGATAGAAGAAACACTGTCTACCCATACATTTTTGTCATTAAAGTATTCCGATGTTTTATAATAACCTTTTTTACAAAGAGTTCTTTTGACACAATTTTTAAACTGTTTTTCTGACAAACTTAAGATATAAGACAAGATTAAATTTGTTATACATGAGTGTGCACTGTCCCACAAAGGACTTATTAATTTTGCTAAGTCTGGTGTAAGTTACTTGAAGTTTATTCCTATTCCGATGATTACGACTGTGCCTGTCACTATTCAGTAAAAAGAGATGCAGATTTTTACGTATATACATTATATTTTCATAAATATATTGACAGGGGAAAGTCATTATATGAATATCTTTGAACCTACGAAGAACCTGTGTATTATTACATAAGTTACATATTACATAAGTTATTCGTAGCTTTGAACTTATCTCGGAGCGACTCACGAGAACGCATTCCATAAATCGCGCGTACCAAATTTTTTTTAGTAGAACAAATATTGTATTTATTTAATTATCCCTTAGTTACACCCCGACACTGCATACAATGGTCGTCAAATGACATTTCTAAAAACAAATGACGGAGCAAACAAAATCACGGTGAAATCCTATACGTTCGAGAACCAAACTATAACCAATCTGTATCAATCTGGGTGACGAGGGAGTGAGGTCGCAATCTAGAAACGGCATGGAGTGTCCATACTGTACGAGTATGTTAGTACTAATATAAAAGGTCTAACGAAATTAGCTGAAACTATTTTAACTGGTGCTAAACTATTTAAACTAAACTATTTTAACCCATGAAACTGAACAACTTTCCCCATGAAACCCATAGTCAAATCTGAAAAAAAATTTGAACTTCCCATACTAAGTTGGCTGATCAGCTGATCAAGTTAGTATGGGAGAGTCAATTTTTTTTTGCGATTTGACTATGGGTTACATGGGGAAAGTTGTTCAGTTTGATGGGTAGAAACACCAGTTAAAATAGTTTCAGCTAATTTTGTTACACCTTATATATACTTTACCTGAGTCGTTTCTTACGACATCCTTGACCTAGAATAGCCTATTTATAAACCTCCTAGGTGTGAAAGGGACAAACTTGTCAAGTAATGCCATTGCTTGATTTGAAACACAATTTAGTTAATAATTATTTGACAAGCCTGTTCTTTTCAAGTTATCACAACTTATTACATTTGATCGAATTTGTGAATAAGAATATATTTTTTTTTACTATATTTACATTTTTAACTCTTTACGAATCAAAACCGAGGAGATCCGTAGGAGAACCAAAGTAACCGACATAGCTCTCAGAATTGGTAAACTTAAGTGGCAGTGGGCGGGGCACATAGTTCGTACGTAGAACAGATGGCCGTGGGGTAATCTTCTCGGATGGCGACCGCGCACCGGAAAACGTAGCGTAGGAAGGCCTTCCACTCGGTGGGCCGATGACCTGGTGAAGGTCGCGGGAAGCCGCTGGATGCGGGCAGCGCAGAACCGGTGGTCGTGGAAATCCTTGGGAGGTCTTTGTCCAGCAGTGGACGTCCTTCGGCTGATATGAAAGAATGAATGAAAATTATTACATTTTTTGATTTGATTAAAGGGTTTTGAAAGTTAAGGAGGATTCGCCATTTTTTTTTTTTTTTTCAAAATGGCGTCGCACAATCGAACCTGTGTTTTTGGACAGAGGACCTATAGAAGAACAACAAATGTCATATAACATTTTGGCCTAAAGTGTCACGTTTCTGAGATAATATAGAAGTTAAAAATAATCGAAATTATTATGGAATATATATATTCAATTATGTTTGTCTGATTGCCCCCTATCGAAATATATAGGTCTCAATGTGCGACGTCATTTTTTAAAAAAATTGGCGGACTCCAGTATGCCAGTCTCCATACAAAAATTTTCAAAACCCTTTTTTGCGACTTTTAGCGGATTATTAAAGTTATTTTTTTCTCAAAATCATGCTATTTTTAACAAAGTTTTGGGGTTTTTTTTCAGTCAACACTGTCTCTGGGTACTATTCTCTACTCAGGTACTGTTTGATATTCTTTGTTTTAATAACAATACCATAAATTTATCCACTGACAAGAAACAGTTAAAATAGCGCTATCTGAGATTACCTTTCACCCCCCGGCCCCATCCATTACACTAAGTATGTTATCAGTTACTTCAAACCCTTGAAGAATATTTTTGGAAAAATTTAGAAGAGCATATCTGCGATATCTCTCGTCTCATTCCAACACTTTTCCTCTCAGGCCTAAACCTCGGCGTCAGACAATGCGGAGCGGCCATCGATGACGTAGAACTACCGCCCTGGGCGGCCGACGCGCGCCTCTTCACCCTCATCAACAGACAAGCCCTGGAGTCACCGCTGGTCACGGAGAAACTGCCGCATTGGATCGACCTCGTGTTCGGCTACAAACAGACAGGACAGGCGGCGATTGATAGTATCAACGTGTTTCCGGCGTGTGTGAGTAACCGATTCAATATAGTCTGTGCTATTTTAAACTCAACATAAGCCTTCGAGTCACCTCTATTCATAAAGAAACTGCCATATTGGATCGACGTCTACAAACAGACATTACAGGTTGATTTCGTGTGTTCCTGTTTGTTTAAGTAACCTTTTTTAAGTGTTTTGAATCAATCAATAATTTCATCATTTTACTTAAACACACTATGTAATGGAAAACATCGTGAGGAAACCTGCACACGCCTGCGAAGAAACTCGCAGGTAGTGTGTGAAGTTGACCAACCCGCACTGGGCCCGCGTGGTCGACTAAGGCCCGATCGCCCTTATTCAGGGTAGGCTCGAACCCCTCGGTGGGGACGTATATGAGCTGATATGATGATGATGACACTGTGTAATATTCACCTTGTATACTAATACAGAAGACAGGAAATACATACGTGATTTCAGGATGGTCAAAAAGTTTAAGAAAAATACACAACTAAATGTTTTTTCTCGAGGAAAACGATCAAGATTTTTGCGCTCAGTGTACCGTCGTCGAAGAAAGAAAAGAAAGAAATCGATTTATATTAGCTTCACCCTGTATCTACGTTTATAACCACCTATATCTATGTCATAACGGAGTCTTAAGAATTCTACTAATATTATAAACGCGAAAGTTTGTAAGAATGTATGGATTATGTTTCACGCAAAAACTACTGAACGGATCTGGCTGAAATTTGGTAGGTAGACAGATAAGGACCTGGATTAACACATAGGCTACTATTTGTGGCTCGCGCACTGCGCACCCTCAAATAGTCATAGAAACGTCCACGCGGGTGAAGCCGCGGGAAACAGTTATCAAAATATTTCACACAATCTCTCACACACCTAGTTTAAAAATTGTATTTTTTAATCTCTTAGAATAGTGTATTTAATTATTTATCTTGCATGAAGCTTATCTTACTTAGACTAGCTCCCACGGGAGTGCGGGAGGCATGCACCGAAAAATTGGCGATGGCCGTTGGGCGAGAATTATAATTTTGCCATCCAAATTTCAACCCTCGCTCATCTCGTCCTACAGTAGCCGGTGGATAAGCAGTTTCAGTGACTCCACCTTCCCATCTCATCATCATCATATCAGCCCAAATACTTTCATTGCTGAACAAAAACCTCCCCCAAGGATTTCCACGACGACCGGTCCTGCGCTGCACGCATCTAGCGGCTTCCCCTTCTGGCCTTCCCATATCGTGCCCTAATTCTTAGCAGTAGGCCAGTAATTTGTTTTTATCCTTAACAGACGTACTACGGCTTCGACCCATCAGCGCTAGAAGACTCAGTGGACCGGCTAGCAGCGCGCGCGATGGTGCGCACGTACGGGCAGGCGCCGCGCCAACTGTTGCGCGCGCCGCACCCCCACCGCGCGCCCGATCTGGCACCCATACCCGCCAGCGTAAGTCACCACGGTTATATTTTACTTAGCCCAAAAACGATCTTATTCCACCAGTCCCGTTCCATCTTCGGTTAACCAGATGCAGAGTGCGCTTGCACCCTTTTGTGGTAGACACTCATTCATTATTTGACTGACTCGGTGGCTCAGTGGTTAGTGCCCTGGACTACTGATCCGAGAGTTGTGGGTTCGATCCCCACCCAGGGCAAGCATTTGTGTGATGAGCAGATTTGTTTGCTCTGTGTCTGGGTGTTAAATATCTATATAGTATGTATTTAAACGTATATAAGTATGTATATCAGTCTCTGGTAACCCATAACACAGGGAATCCTACTTTGGGGCCAGGTGACCATGTGTGATTTGTCCCAGAATATTATTATTATTATTATGCGTAGGGACCGCTAAGGCACACCCTGGACACTTCATACAACGGGCCAGAAATGACATTTCAAGAAGGAATGACGGAACAAACAAAATGGCGGCAAAATCCTATACGTTCGACAGCCAAACTGTAACCAATCTGTATCAATCTGGGTGAGGTCGCAATCTAGAGAGCGGCAGGGAGTGTCCATACTGTATGTTATTACTAATATATGTACTTTGGCTAAGGAGTGGAATTCTTTGCCAGCGTCTGTGTTTCCCGAGACCTATAATATGGAGATCTTCAAGGTGAGAGTTAAAAGACATTGTAGTTCTGTTTCATGGGTAGATATTGAGTTTCAAATTTGGTAAGTGATTTCAACTACACCCTTTTTTTTATGCACAATTGGTAAACCCTTGACAACATCTCACCTGGTGGTAAGTGACGATGTTGCCGAAGATGGAAGCGGGCTTACCAAGATTCCCCAACGCAATGGGGAATTGGCTATCTTATCTTCATGCCGGAACACACCAATGATATCAACATTGATATTTGGCGGCAAGACTTAGATAAGATGGTGGTAGCTAGCCAGGCGGGCTTAGAAAATGCCCTACCACCAACCAAACCGAGTCTTACAATTGACCCCGCCGAATCGAACCCGCGACCTCCTGTGTAAAGCCAGTGAACTTTGCCTCTGAGCTACGGAAGCGGTTGAAGTTTATGCGAGAACCCTGTTTATGCGTGAGATTTTTCGCCGCCACATGTACTGCAAACTCCCCGTGATTTATCCTGTAATCTGTGCTATATATACTTATTAGTTTTCTCGTGTAATAGATTAAATCCTCTGCAATACATCCCAAGATAATTATGTTATTAGCGAGTCGATCCTTCAGCTCAAATTTTGGCCGGAGCAAGGAACACATGTGCAGGTGGGGCTACAGCTGGGATAGTCTGTCCAAACTATGGCACTCCTTTTGTCCTGCCCTGTGTGTCTTAGTACCTGTGCGCGCGAGGACCGGTACAATGCAGCTGCAAACAATGAGGTAGTCTGGAATATTTTGAGCTGAAGATAATGATGAATCATTACAGGCGCCCTTCATAATACTACAGCCATGCTACTTTTTCGTAGTCTCTTAAAATTGTTCTGTTTTTTACAGAAGCCAGTGTGGGCGGGCGTAGAGGGCGCCAGCTGGGGCCGCTACTGCGGATCCCCTGGCTTGCCGCCCGCGGTGGTCGTCTCGCAGCGGCAGTGCGCCGGCGCGAGCGTGGTGCAAGCCCTGCCGCACGCCCGCGCCGCTGTCGCGCTGCACTGTCGCGCCGCCGCGCTTCTGTTACCCGGTGAGTCAGTGTACAGCGTTGTCGTCATATACGTCCCCACCGAGGGGCTTGAGCCTACCCTGAATTGGGGCGATCGGGCCTTAATCGTCCACGCGGGCCCAGTGAGGGTTGTTCGACTTCACATACAACCTGCGAGTTTCTCCGCAGGCGTGCATAGGTTTCCTCACGATGTTTTTCCTTCAGCGTTTTTGAAGACATGACATCAAACACATTATAGCAGATAGTAGGGAGGACTGATTTCCGCAACTATCGATATTTTACGTGATTAGCCAGCATCACTACGAGCTCAGCTCCGCCAGACTTCAGGTAGCTGTTCAATCATATACACAATGTAACAAAATTGGTGTAGGAGCCGTTAACTGGTGCTTGTACTCATCGTACTGAACCAATTTCCCCAGAAAAGGAACCCGTTGTCACGCCTCAAAAATATTTTTCGTCGCTCTTGTAATCGTTTCGTCGCTCCATACAAATATGTACAAAATTGTTCAATCAGTTATCTCTTCGTGAGTTTTTTTTTTTGCGAGTAGACTAGGGGTCTCCTGGGAAAAGTAGTTCAGTAAGATGAGTAGAAGCCCCGGTTAACGGATCTTATAACAATTCGTCCGGGGTACCAAACATACCCTTAATTCTGAGTATGCTAAATAATTGGTCTCTTAGTAAATAAATTTAATTTAATAAATAAATAACAGCGTCAAAACTTCATTTTTTTTTTCCATCCCGTTTAGCTTTGCCATGAATTATTAATAAGTGATAGTTAACGATAAGTTGTTATTGAGTGCACCTACATATAATATACCAAACTTAGTTAACACTTAAGCTGACATGTTGTCATTCGTCCTTTTCTGTAAAAAGAAATTGAATAAAGAAATTATTATTATTATTATATTAATTTTGTTACATACGTCGCCACTGCCCAAGTCTCTTCCCAAGCTCGGGGAGGTGAGGCCATACTCCACACACGAAGGCCAGGTCCTGGTTGGTGGAAGTTATAAGACTAGTGGCGAACCCCACTGCCAGAAGTTTTTAAAGCCGCCTATTAGGCATCTGACACGGCTTAACGAATGCTATCTTGTGAAAGCAACCGACACCAACGGCTTAACGTGCCTTTTGAAGCGGTACCTACAATAAAAATGCAGGTTGTTTGTTACTTTTTCCCAAAAATGGTTCTAATGATTTTAACTAAACTATGTGAATAATTATGTCATATTAATCATGTCTGTTACTAACACAATATTATGGATTGACTATCTGAAATAAATAATTTGATTTGATTTGATTTGAATTAAGCCTACTGCAGTAGTTCATTATGCCAGAAAAAACTGAGTAAGGTACTTCCCGTACAAATACATATTATTTTTAAAATTATCATCAAATCTTATACACCTCTTTTTATTGCTACTAGCCTAGTAGTTCTAGGTAGGCGTAATGTTTATTGTTGTTTTGTGTCTTCCGGACTACGCCAAACGCTGAAGGCTTCATCATATCTGCTCATATACGTCCCCACCGAGGGGCTCGAGCCTATCCTAAATTATTGCGATCGGGCCTTAGTCGACCACGCGGGCCCAGTGCGGGTTGCTCAACTTCACACACAACCTTCGAGTTTCTTCGCAGGTGTGTGCAGGTTTCCTCACGATGTTCTCTTTCACCGTAAAAACAATCGGTGCGTATATGTACGTAAGTTTCGAAAAACTCATTGGTACATTGGCCGTCCAGATTTGAACCCGGCACCTCTGGATAGGAGGACCGAGTCGTTACCGGTTGAGCCACCGGTGAAGGCTTCGCGAGGAAGAATACACAGCGTGGCGTGGGAGTACAATTTATTTTAGTCACCGTGGCCGTGCCTGCTATATATAACCTTTTGAAACTGAAGTCCTTTGAATTTCAGGGTTGGCTATCGTTAGTACCAGAGGGACGACGACATCTGAATTATGTTTCTTTAAGCCACATTTGATGTCTTTGGCATCATCTCACTTGATGGTAAATGACGGTGATGTCGAAGATGGAAGCGAGCTGCCCATTATTCCTCCACGCAATGGGGAGCCAGCTATCTTATCTTCAAACCGGAACGCATCAATTTTGTTAACATTGCTGTTTAGTAGCAAGACTTACTCGTAGATAAGATAATTTTTTTTAAATCCCCAATTGATAAGCCCTTAGCATCATCTCACCTGATGGTACACTTACCATCGTCACTACGATGATACCGAAGATGGAAGCGGGCGCTTATCAACATTCCCCAACGCAATTGTTGCAACAATGCATGTTGTTAACACTGATGTTGGCGGCAAGATTTAAATAAGATGGTGGTAGCTAGCCAGTCGGGCTTAGAAAATGCCCTACCACCAACCAAACCGAGCCTTACAAAGTTACACTCCGTAAGGAATCGAACCCACGACCTTCTGGTGTAAAGCAATTGGACTAACTGTTACGCCACACAGTAACTAGTATCTCATCTATGGCTACGGAGGTGTTTAAATGTCATTACTGCAGTCCGCCAAGTAGACCAGGCGGGTGCAGGCATTTGATTGGTCAAGGCCAGCCCTAACCTTCATTTTCAAGTTTCATAAGTATTTCAAGCTGATATTGCGACCTTTTACATCGCCCGCAGTCAATATGTAATCATCATGATATCAGCCGAAAAACGTCCACTGCTGGACTGCTGGACTTACCTTAAGGATTTCCACAACGACCTGTCCTGTGTTGCTGGCATCCAGTGGCTCCCCGCGGCCTTCATTAAGTCGTCGGTCAACGCTTCGTCTTCCGGTGTGCGATCGCTACTCTAGAACTTTACTGCCCCAACGCCTATCTGTTTTACGAGCTATGTACCTCGCCCACTGCCACGTAAGTTTAGCGATTCTGAGAACTGCGTCGATTACTTTGGTTCCCCTTCTGACTGATATTCTCATTTCTGATTCGATTGGATATGTATGTAATATTTAAGTGCAATAAAAGCGCTTGGCACGTTTTAACATACAAACTACTCTGTTATCCAGCGCTCACGAGAAGCAGACACAACTCCTATGCATCGTTTTGGACCAGCCCGAATAGTTTTCGGGATAACTTCGCTTTGAATTTCACTCCTAAAAGTTTAATTAGACTTTTGATCCATTATCCTTATCGGTGATCCCAGGTACAACGAACACGAACAGCGGTCAGACCGGCAACTTGAGCGGGTCCCTGGCGCTGCTCACGTGGGGCCACTCGGACAACATCGTGCGGTTGAAGAGACGACGAGACATGACGCCTGAGCTGCTGTTACAAGTGCCAGTCTTTGATCAGGTGAGTAGAAGTGGAAATCACTTCAATATTCGTTCGTCGTCAAGGCCTTGTCAATATTGGCGATGGTTTAATCAGCAGCGTGGGGGCACCTCTTTTCGTGAATATAAAAAGTTTTAAAAAAATCTCGAGTGTTATATTAATGTTGTCGAGTATAGAAAACAAGAAAAAATATATAAAAGAGACAGAGTAGAGCCAAAGTTTTCTCGCTCTGACGGTTTAGGTGTGAGGTCACAGTTTGATGGTAAATTTTCCAGTTATATTGGGTACTACTGTGTAGAAATTCCTTGATATCCTGTAATTCTATTGAAAACAATCGACAATAAAGACCTGATTCTATTCAACTTCCATAGTTTATCATCAGATCAACCTCAAAGTCTGTTGTCACCGGGTACAGGTCGCGCCAAACTTTATCACTGATCTGAACTGTGATGCGAGTGCTTACTACGCCGGTTAAACCGGTACAGCTCGCGCCAAACTTTATTTCTGATCTGAACTGTGATGCGAGTACTTACTGCGCCGGTAAAACCGAGTAGTAGGTTCCTTTACGTCATACTAGCACCCAAAGTTTGCTAATGCGAACTTCAGAGCCGTAATAAAGTTTGGCGCGATTCGTATACGACTTCATACCAAATTTCAGCTTAATCGGACCCCTGGAAGTCGCTCCAAAATCGAACTCAAGATTTGAACCGTACAATTAAACAAACTATCCGCGAATAAAAATAAAATCTTGTAAAAATTACATCTGTTTTTATTTGACTATCCCAGAGAGGGTATTGGTTTAGCAATATTTTCTGCTAAGTTATTAATTAATCGAATAAATCATCAACAGATAACAAAAGTGTCAACAACGTGCATCGGGGCAGGTGCTCAACCCGTCATCTTGGGCCACCGCTCGGGCCGCTTGCTGGTCCTTCGCGCGCCCGTCGCGCCCGCTGCTCGCGTCCGCACCATCGTGCTACACGCGCACACGACGACTATCACGGATATATATGTGTGTGCGAGAGCCGGGTTACTGGCTACTGCTAGTGCGGACGGGAAGATTGTGCTCTGGGATTTACACAAGTAAGTACAATTCATACTCATCTGATACCGCATTAGGCCGTCAACTTCTGCGGGGTGTAGACGTTGGCGGGGGCGAGGTAGCCTATAGCGAGGCCCGCGCAGTAGGGATGACGAATGCTAGTCATCTGAATTACTTTCTATCATCTGTCGAAATCGACATTTTGTTCTAAAAATGTTTGAAATACCTGGGCGTGACGTCATAGTTTAGCAGCGTCATATATGTACTCATTTTGTGATTTTGGTGAGTTAAAAATTTAATACTTGATGGATAATTATGAACAAAAAAAAAACCACCAGGAAACTAAGGTTCCCCTCGATTTCCATAAGGTGCTATCATCAGATTCTGGTTTCCTTGTCATGGTACCACCCTTGGGGTATCTTCTTTCCAACAAAAAAAGAATCATCAAAATCGGTTCATAAACGACGAAGTTATCCGCGATCGCACATAAAAAAATATATATATATATATATACGGTCGAATTGAGAAACCTCCTCCCTTTTTTGAAGTCGGTTAAAAACAAAACGAGTAAGGTTTTCCGAAGTTTAAGTAGGGAGGCAATTTAGTGATCAAGAGTTCATAATTTATTTCTGATGCTGTCATCATCCGTATGGCACGCGTCTCCCTGTCCCGCTACACCGCCCGCACTCCGCAAAGGAATGCCGCGCACGAAGTTGACGGCCTATAGCTTAGGCCTTCGCTCTGCGTGAACGATGGTAACCTAAATTGATTAATAATAATAAATAAATAATAAATAAATAATAAATAAATAAATATTCTGGGACAAATTACACATGGTCATCTGGCCCCAAAGTAGGATTCCCTGTGTTATGGGTTACCAGAGACTGATATACATACTTATATACGTTTAAATACATACATATATAGATATATTTAACAACCAGACACAGAGCAAACAAATCTGCTCATCACACAAATGCTTGCCCTGGGTGGGGATCGAACCCACAACCCTCGGATCAAGGGCACTAACCACTGAGCCACCGAGTCAGTCATTACTGTATTTGTTTCCAATCTGAATCACGATAATACGCACATATCCTTACTAATATTATAAATGTGAAAATGTGTTTGTTTGTTACCTTGTCACGCTTCAACGCCTTGACCAATCTTTATGAAATTTGGCATGCAGGTAGCCTGTGTCACGGGGAAGGACAAAGGCTACTTTTTATCCCTGGAAAATAGCATAATCTGATGCAGTTCCTGAGGGAACTAAAAAATACTTGATTGTTGTGATTTTTTGCACAGAGATGGTTGAGTAGGCAGGAAACGACATAATTTACTAATCACCCTTAAAGACAGTCATAAAAACGATGTCCACGCAGGCGAAGCCGCAGGAAAAAGCTACTAATTAAATAACCCCGGCGGTCCAGTGGGTCGAGACTCGTGGGTTCGATCTCCACCTAGGGCAATATTTGTTGTTTGCTGTGTGTCTGGGATCTGGGTGTCATCATCATCATCATATCAGCCGAGTCAAACATCTTATCAAGATGTCCACAGCTAGACAAAGGCCTCCCCCAAGGATTTCCACAACGACCGGTCCTGCGCTGCCCGCATCTAGCGGTTTCCCGCGACCTTCACCAGGTCGTCGGTCCACCGAGTGGGAGGCCTACTTATGCTACTTCTTCCGATGCTTGGTTGCCACTCGAGAACTTCACTGCCCCAACGGCCATCTGCTCTACGAGCTATGTGCCCTGCCCACTGCCACATAATTTGAGCATTTCTGAAAGCTATGTCGTTTACTTTGGTTCTCTTATGGATCTCCTTGTTTCTTATTCGATCACGCAGCGAAACTCCGTGCATAGCACGCTCCGTTGTTACGTTGCATTTTGCTGGGTGTATATTATTTAAATATGTGCCTATGTATTTAAACGTGTATATCAGTCTCCTAGTTTAGGGCCAGATGATCGTGTGTGACTTGTCCCTCAATAATACAGACAGACTCGACCACAGATAAACACTATATATCGTGCTCTAAAAAAACTGAGTATTGCTATTATCTATTATCTTGTGTCTTTTAGCAAACAAGTGAATATCCAACAAGTGGGTATGGTCCAACCACCCGCCCTCCTCGATTTGTTTAGATGAGTATTAGTACTCGTTACAAAGTATAGGCCTATGTAATTATCAAAATTATTATTAACTAGCTGTCCCAGCGAGCTTCGTTCCACCTTACACTACACTACCCTAAATTAAAACCTTCTCCTGACAATAACGAACTCAACAAAAAAAGAATTAGCGAAATCGCTCCAGTCGTTCTTGATTCATAAATGGTGTAACTAACACGACTTTGTTCTATTTTTATTTATTTTTTATTCACAATTGGTAAGCCCTTGGCATCATCTCACCTGATGGTAAGTGACGATGATGCCGAAGATGGAAGCGGGCTTACCAAGATTCCCCAATGCAATGGAGAACTGGCTATCTTATCTTCAAGCCAGAACACATCAATGTTGTTAACACTGATGTTTGGCGGCAAGACTTAGATAAGATGGTGGTAGCTAGCCATGGGGGCTATGAAAATGCCCTATCATCAACCAAACCGAGTCTTACAAGTTGACCCCGCCGGAATCGAACCCGCGACCTCCTGGTGTAAAGCGAATGGACTAACAATTACGCCACGGAGGAGGTTAAATATTATTAATTTGATTAATTAGCGGTTAATTTATAGCGGTTAGTTGACTGACTGTAAAAACCCGAGTTTTCAAGATATGAAGAACATTAATGCTTACATCAACGCCACAGATCATACCCAGAAATGGCGCAAAATTTTAAATATTGTCCAACTACGTCAGTTGATGTAGAGAAGTCGTTTTCGGCGTACAACTTAATAGTAGGTGACAAACGTCATAACGCTCTCGAAAATTTGAACAAATCTTAATTGTATATTTTCACAAAAAAATCATAATTTTATGAATATTTCGCTGTTTTAAGGTTTTTTTTATTTTGCATTGTGCACATTTTGGGCATATCAACAGTTTTAGAGCATATTTCGGCCTTTTTAGTGCATGTTTGCATGCATGTTTTGTCACTTTGTTAATGCATATAATCCGATTTCTAGTTATAATGCTTTATACCCTTCCACAGACTATCATACATCCGCACCCTTCCAAACCGCGACATGCTGCCCGCCACACACGTCACAATCAGCGAGACGCTCTGCGACGTCGCCAGCGTGCACACGCCGCGTCACGTTACTAACGTCAACGTCACCGCTGACGTCAAAAGTGACGTCAACGCCAACGAGTTGGAGGGAGAGGAGGATAGCTACGAGAAGGACGCCACGTACAAGTACAAGTCGTTGGTGCGGGTCCATACGTGCAATGCACGGTTTGTGGGTGAGTTTTGTAGTTTGTTCTTTTCGATTCGTCTTAGCCACCGTTAGAACGGTTTATTCAAAGACTAGTTTCAATATAGAAGTACAATGTATATTTATTCGCTGTGACATGCATTCGATCGACTTTAATCAGTTATTTATAGCTATAAATATGTATTATTAATAATAAATTGCTTTTTATAATTTTGATAATCCGGGATCTTTATTTCGCCTATAGCCCTCAAGCCAGCACTTACTGACTGACTCATTAGTCCAGCAGTGGCAAGCGCTGCTGCCTTCTGGGCCGAGGCCAAATATTCGTGTGCGAACAAATTTATTGCTCTGCATCATCATCATCATACTCGTATCAGCCAAAAATCGTCCACTGCTGGACAAAGGCCTCCCCCAAGGATTTCCACGACGACCGGTCCTGCGCTGCTCGCATCCATCGGCTTCCCGCGATCTTCACCAGGTCGTCGGTCCACCGCGTGGGAGGCCTGCCTACGCTACGTTTTCCGGTGCGCGGCCGCCACTCGAGAACTTTACTGCCCCATCGGCCATCTGTTCTACGATCTATGTGCCCTGCCCACTGCCACTTCAGTTTAGCGATTCTGTGAGCTATGTCGATTACTGTAGTTCTCCTGCGGATCTCCTCGTTTCTGATTCGATCACGCAGAGAAACTCCGAGCATATCACGCTCCATTGCCCTTTGGGTGACCTTGAGCCTTCTTATGAGGCGACCATGTCTCAGTTCCGTAAGTCATCACTGGCAACACACACTGGTCAAAGACCTTAGTCTTGAGACACTGCGGTATTTGGGACGTGATGATATTGCGAAGCTTCCCGAACGCTGCTCAGCCGAGTTGGATTCGTCGATTGATCTCTTTCTTGAAGTTGGACCTGCCCAACTGGACTGTTTGTCCCAGGTATACATATTCGTCAACAACTTCCAGTGTAGAGTCTCCAACCTTTAGAGGGGTGGGTGCGACACGGACATTTAACATTACTTTCGTCCTGTCCATGTTCATTTTAAGGTCCACTTGTTGAGAGACTTTACTGAGGCCATCGAGCATTGTGCCTAAGTCGTCCATAGTCTCAGTCATTACCACGATATCGTCAGCGAATCGGAGGTGGGATATGTACTCGCCGTTGATATTGATGCCGAGTCCACCCCAGTCCAGAAGCTTAAAAACATCTTCCAGGGCGGCGGTGATCAGTTTCGGAGATATAACGTCTCCCTGTCTCACCCCTTGCTGCAACTGGATAGGTTTCGAGTTCAGATCCTGGAGGCGAACCGACATGGTGGCGTTTTCATACAGACACTTCAACACCTCGATGTATCGATGGTCAATTTGGCACCGCTAGAGACTGTAGCACAGCCCAGGTTTCGACTGATTCAAAGGCCTTCTCATAGTCCACAAACGCCAAGCATAGTGGCTGATTGTACTCTTCGGTCTTCTGTATAATCTGCCGCAGCGTATGTATGTGGTCTATGGTACTAAAGCCTTTTCGGAAACCGGCTTGTTGGGGAGGCTGGAAGTCGTCAAACCTGCGTGCGAGACGATTCGATGACTCTCGAAAACAGCTTGTAGACATGGCTCAGAAGTGAGATGGGTCTGCAGTTCTTCAGCGGGATGTTGTCACCCTTTTTGAAAAAAAGCACGACCACACTTCTGTGCCATGCCTTAGGCGTTTGTCCCTCGAGTATAACGGAATTAAATAACTTCTGAAGAGCTTTTAGTACCGGTGATCCACCTGCTTTCAGAAGTTCATCACCCGGTGCCTTGTTGTTTTTGACGATATGGTCCTGCCATCCTCAGTCTTCAGCTTGGTCAGTTGGCTTTGTCCAACAGACAGATCTCTCGCGAACACTTTTGAGCCTTTGTTGTGCTCAATCGCCTCTTTAATACAATTTGTATTAAATTGGCGTAAATCGCGAGTCAGGAACTTAGAGATCTGCCTGTTTAGTTGCCGATACTGAGAAGCGTCTTCAGAGGACTGGTCTTTCTTCCATGAGGTTGCTGATGAAGTCGAGATTTTTTTGGTTCTGTTTGAACGGCGAGTTTTAAAAATCTTAGACCCGACCGTTTGGACAATTTCCACGAACCTGTCGTTATAATCTCTCTGTTATGTGTGCTCTGCATATGTTTGTTAAATTTTAGCTGATAAATTATCTGTATGTGAATGTATTTAAACGTAGATAAGTATGTATAATGTAATTGTCTCTTCATTTTCTTCTTTTATTCTCAATTGGTAAGCCGTTGGCACACCGTATGGTAAGTGAGGATGATGCCGAAGATGGAAGCGGGCTGACCAAGATTTCCCAACACAATGGGAAACTGACTATCCTATCTTCAAGCCGGAACAAATCAATGTTGTTAACATTGATGTTTAGCGGCAAGACTTAGATAAGATGGTGGTAGCTAGCAAGGCGGGCCTAGAAAATGCCCTTATACCAAAAAATATTATTATTAATACCGCAGCTGTTTCATAACCTGTTAGTTTTTTTATTAGGAAAGGTGCAGTAAATAGAGTTGAGTCCTGAATTGCAATGCCAATTTTATTACCAACCACGTTAGTTCTTCTTGAAATAAAAATAGCTAATATCTTAAAATAACTTTATTTCTACCAACAGGAAGCGTCAAAGTGTCGGAGCTTGTAACCTGTATCTGCTATTCCAACGCGCCAGAGGGCGTCAGCGTCAACTGCGTTGCGTTAGGACTTGCTAACGGATACGTCAGACTGTACTCCTCGTGGGACTTGAACCACGTGGCCACGGTACCGCCGCCCAGTAACACCAGACCTATTGCACTCACCAGGTAATCACCACTACAATGTTTAGTAGATTCATAGTACTGCGTCGCGTTGGGACGCGCTAACGGATACGTCCGACTGTACTCCTCGTGGGACTTGAACCACGTTGCCACGGTACCACCGCCCAGTAACACCAGACCTATTGCACTCACCAGGTAACACTATATTGTTTAGTTGATTCATAGTGCGGCGTCGCGCTGAGACTCGCTAACGGATACGTCCAACTGTACTCCTCGTGGGACTTGGACCACGTGGCCACGATGCCGCCGCCCAGTAACACCAGACCTATTGCACTCACCAGGTAACACTATATTGTTTAGTTGATTCATAGTGCGGCGTCGCGCTGAGACTCGCTAACGGATACGTCCAACTGTACTCCTCGTGGGACTTGGACCACGTGGCCACGGTGCCGCCGCCCAGTAACACCAGACCTATTGCACTCACCAGGTAACACTATATTGTTTAGTTGATTCATAGTGCTGCGTCGCGCTGGGACTCGCTTACGGATACGTATATTTGTACTCCTCGTGGGACTTGAACAAATTGTTTAGTAGATTCATAGTACTGTGTCACGTTGGGACGCGCTCACGGATACGTCCAACTGTACTCCTCGTGGGACTTGAACAACGTGGCTACGGTACCATCGCCCAGTAACACTAGACCTATTGCACTGACCAGGTAATTTTATTTATTTTATTTTATTCGGAAAACAAACAGTGATACAATATCTAAATAATTAACTTAAATAACAACTAAGCACCATTTAAATGTTTTCACATATAGTTTTCTACACGCTAATTTACATATTTTTAATTATTAAGAATGTAAAAAAAATGAAAGAAAAGTATATAAGTTTTTTAAGCTATAACATTTACAGTTAGGGAACCATGTCGAACCAATGTTTAGATAGGATGGATTTGATAATTGAAACTTTGGAATTATATAAATCAATTTGAGGAAATTCAGTAAGTTTATTAAATTCCTTAGGAGCACGTATGAAGAACGAGTTTCGCCTGTAGTTTGTAGAAGTAATAGGTACCTAGGCTGTTTGATAAGTACCCGTTTACTAAATATATTAATATCACTGGCCGAAAATAAGTATACCACCTTTTTAAGCCATTTTTCAGAGGCGGGAAAAAAAAAGAAAATGGCATTATTTTGTTTTTTATTTCATTTGACAGCGATTTAGTGAAAGCGTGAACTTAAAATTGTTAAAATGGAGAAAGAACAGTATCGGTCTGTAATTAGATTCTTGTTTTTGGAAGGAAAAACATGTGACGAAATAAAAGTAAGAATGCAAGCGGTTTACCATGAATGTGCTCCTTCTATAACAACCGTGAGATATTGGTATAACGAGTTTAAGCGGGGGAAAACAACCGTCTTTGATGAGGATCGCCCAGACCGGTCAATTGAGGTGACTACAGACGATATGGTTAAGAAAATTAAAAATATCGTTTTAGCCGACCGCTGAATTAAACTTAGAGAAATCGTTGATGGTGTAAACGTTTCAATAGAAAGGGTACAATACATATTAGAAGAAAAATTGGGCATGAAGAAAGTATCGGCGATGTGGGTGCCGCGTTTACTCACGGAGGAGCAAAAACGGAACCAACTGACTACTTCGGAGCAGTGTTTGGCCGTGTTCAAACGTAACCGGAAGGAGTTTCTGCGTCGTTTCGTGACCGTGGACGAAACGTGGGTTCACCACTACACCCCGGAAATGAAAGAGCAGTCGAAGCAGTGGATTTTACCGGGTGAACCTGCTCCAAAGAAAGCAAAAACCGTCCCATCGGCTGGAAAGGTCATGGCGACTGTTCTTGGGATTCGCAGGGTATTATACATATTGACTACTTGAAAAGGGTAAAACGATAACAGGGCAGTACTATGCCAATTTATTGGATGAATTTGACGCCGTCTTGAAGGACAAACGACCCCATTCAAAAATAGTAGATTGTTAATCAAGGGAAGAAAGTGACCCATTTCACTCGAGATATTTCTGGCGCTTTTGTTCGAGCGCCAATATTTCGAGGGTGGAATGGGTCATTTCACCCGAGTTAAACACTCTACTTTTCATTTCGACTGTGAGGAAATGTATTATTAAAATGATATAAAATATTAATTAGATATCAACAAATTAAGTTTACCTATACCCAGCTTTCAACCTTTTCGCAATGGCCGTTTGCCACGACCGACTAGATTGTACCTAATCGAGTTGGTCACGACGACGTGCATCTAGGTGGTCATGGCGAAAATTGAAAAAAAGTGGCATTATGGCGCGCAGCAGAATAGAGGAATGATTTTAAATTTTAATCTTCTGTAATTGTGAAAAAATAGACCAACTATAAAATGATTTAATATCAATCTGTAGATCGTAATAAACACGTCGTTTAATGTATAGCTGAGTTTAGATATATGAAAACCTCTTAGTTCGACTCCGTGGCTGGCAATAAAAAAAATTACTTTCCACCCTAGGGATGACAATACTTTCCACCCTAGGGATGAAAATACTTTCTACCCTAGGGATGGAAAAGCAATGTTCCTCCCGGCTATCTACTCATGAAAATTAAACTTTCCGAACAGGAGAGATGAAAAGAAAATAGTACTGTTTCATCACGACAACGCTCCGGCTCATTCGTCCAGAGTTGTGACGGCTAAATTAGCACAGTTACGCTACGAACTATTGCCTCATCCCCCATATTCTGTAGATTTGGCCCCATGCGATTTTTATTTGTTTCCCAACCTAAAAAAATTGCTCGGTGGTAAGCGACTTGGATCAAATGACGAAGTCATTGCCGCCACAGAGGCCTATTTTAATGACTTTCCAAAATCATACTTTTTGGATGGTTTATTGAAGCTTGAGTATGGGTGGAACAAGAGTATAGAGTTAAAAGGTGACTACGTAGAAAAATAAATGCATATATACATAAAAAATGGTTTTTTTTTTGCCATAAACGGGTACTTATCAAACAGCCCTCGTATGTCTAAATATATGGGATGCCGGATAGTCAACCTAGATGAGACATGCATGTTAATTTTAGATAGGAGATCTGGAGCGTCAACAAAATTTTGTGAAACTTTTACCAGGAATGTTATGTCAGCAATTTTACGTCTGTATTGTAACGGTAGAATGTGATGTCTAATGCAGCGTTTTTCGTAACAAGGATCACGTTTCCTACACTTGTACTGTAAAAATCTCATAAAACGCCTCTGAATAGATTCTAGTCTATTAATGTGAACATCGTATTGTGGATTCCAGACCTCAGAACAGTACTCAAGGGTACTACGCACAAATGAGCAATATAAAATTTTGATAGCTTTTAGGCTGGTGAACTGAGAGCTGCATCTCATAACAAAACCCATAGCTTTATTGGCTTTCTTGACTATGTTGTCAATATGCTTATCATAAGACATTTTGTTGTCATGAGTAACCCCTAGATCACGGATTTCTTCTACTTGTTTAATACTTAGTCCCTTGAGTTTGTAATTATACTCACTTATATTTTTTGTTTTGTGCGTAAACGTTATCGTATTACACTTCGAAACATTTAAATCTAATAAGTTACGGTAACAATATTGTTCAAATCTGTCTAAGTCTTGTTGTAAAAGATAACAGTCATGAATGCTGTTAATTTTTTGGAATAATTTTATGTCATCAGCATATAACAGAAAATTTGAGTGCTGAAAACAAGAGCTGATGTCATTAATAAAAATATTGAAGAGCAAGGGGCCTAGTAGCGATCCCTGTGGGGAACACCTGAGGGGACTTTATTCCAGTCAGAGGTAAAGCCACACACTACAACTGCTTGAGTCCGATTTTCAATGTACGATGTAAACCATCTAAACAAGTTACCGTGAATGCCTGCATTCATGAGTTTCTGCAATAGCATCGCATGGTCAATGCGATCAAAAGCTTTGCTATAATCAGTAAAGATCAAAGCTTTGCTATAATCAGTAAAACTGTATTGTAACAATATATTTAGTACAGGGCTTCCCTAACTGTGCGTCGCGACGCCCCAGGGAAGTCCGTCATTTTTGAAGCAAGGATGTTTTTAAAATGTTTGTCATCGACAACACTAAACTTGTTAACAGCTAAAATATGCCATATGTAGTATATCTGCAATTTTTTTTTCTTCAAAATGCGGCTAATTTTATTTATCAAATTTACGCAACGGAGAAATCTTACGAGTAGCTTTTACCATACCATCAACTGTTCTAACCCTAAAAAAATACCACCCATACAAAATGTATTCTCTTTCGTTGCCGTTTTCCGTGAAACTGTAATCCAGTCACTATCTAAAGTCAATAATTTGTCCCCAGCATAACATTCAGCAGCGACTCGTCCCTCCTGTTCGGTTGTTACGGCGACGGGTGTGCGGTGGCTTGGGAGAGCGGCGCGGACAAGCCGGCGCCTGTCCGACTGCTGCCCGCGTACGCGCTGTTGTGACCCTGACGGTGCCGCGTGCGCTGCTGCTTGGCGTCGGGCTAGCGCTAGTCACAGGCAAACAATGTATACTCCTTGCTCAGTGCAGGGGGAACTCAAAAGAAGATATTGCTGATGATGCTGTGGTCCTAAAAGCGAGCACGGAAAAGACACCTCTTAAAGTGCAAAACTTGGTTTCAATTTAAAACCTTCATGCGCTTGCCGTGGACTTGAAATCCTATAAACGCGTAAGGGACTAGTCATAGCAGGCACTTGGGTGCGCGCTCGGAACGCTGCCTGTCGGGCGCTCTTTAGAATTTATATGCTACGCATTAGTACGGACTGCGGGCGCTTAATTTTATTCGTTCCATAGAAATTCATACAATTTTATAGAGCAGCATTCTGTGCGCGCGCCCCGGGCGTCTATTATGACTAGTCCCTACAGAAAATAATAAAGAATAAGAAAGAATATAATAATAAAGAAACGGGCAAAATGTTGCATGGTTGTCGACTACAACTCGTTTTAAGAGAATAAAATGGTGATCAAACTTTTTAATATAGTTATTTAGATGACGATGAGATGCTAGATTTATTTAAGTAAGAAAAAAGTTTATATAGGATTTTGATTGACTGAAAGTAATTTTTCTATCTGTTAAATTGTTTGTTTGCGCGGAAATGACTACTATTTAACATGTTCCCTTCCCAAACTGCACTTTATGATTAATGCCAGTCAGGACTTAAGAGCGTATTCACGAAATCGGTTCCCATACAAACCATAACCTGAGACTGTAATCTGAATCATGACATTATTTGTTATAGACATTAAGATTTTTTGACACCTTTTTAAAATAATTATTTTTGTTAATTTTTTAAAACCAAATATTCCTACTTCTTGAAAATGGATGGGTCGATTCTAATGAAACTTTTACACATACGCAAACCACGAAATTATAGTTTGTGATTAGAATACATTTTCAAAAAAATATTTTCTCACTGAATAATAGGGATGTAAGGTTTTTATAGTAATCTTAAAATTCGATAATATTTTTTAAAATAAAGTATTTCGTGACTTTCTTATATGTATAACGTTTTATTAGAATCGGCTTATCCATTTTTAAGAAATAGTAATTTTATGTTTGTATGGGTAACGATTTTGTGAATACGCTAAAAAAGAAAATAAAATTAATTAATATTTAGGGACAAATCACTCGTTACCACTGGGGACAAGTGGGAAAAAAAATCCTATTAGTCCCCTGTTGTAACGGAGCCAGTGATGACGACTGGGAATTCTAGATCACATTCTTGTAATAAATTCCTTACTTATACTATAACAAACATTGAGTCATGAGAACAAAAATATTTTTAGAAAATTGATCCGTCTCTGTATTATTCATTAAACGTTAAAAATTAGCAATAATTTTAAAAGAGTTATATATATTTTTACAAACGAAATGAAGGCTGTTAGGTAAATGATATTCATGGTATTCTAAATGCCAAATAAATTGTGTACAAATATTATTTAATTGTTCATGTGCTTGGATCATCTTCTTTTCGAGTCGATGGTTTGTATGTATGGTCACATAATTGTTTTATATTTTACTGGCTCAGTAGGTAGCAACGCGTATGCAGCTATTAGTGGACCCCAGAGGCCTTCCATTATGTGCAGGTGTCCGGGCACTTGGGGCAAACCAGTGTGTTGCAGTTTGTGGACTATAGAATCATAAAATCATTATTATTGTATGTATTTGTTTAAATTTTACTTAAATGCCTTAGATCACATATAAAGGAACGAGATACATGGTCTCAATGTCACTATAAAATCGCCCTTTTTGTTCATAGAGATGTACTTCCGCGATTCTCCTTCTCTGTCTAACATAACTATTTGAATATTTCTATCATCGTCTCCTGTCAAACAACTGCCCGGATATTTTTTAAGTTTTTTTGTATAAAAACAGTTATCAGTTTTCTTATATGTGATTTAAGTTAAAAGTCAGGAATTCCGTTATATTTGATGCCGTTTAATTATTAATTAAATAAATAAATACTTTATTTACTGGTTTTTTTGATGATAATGCAGAACACAAAATAAGAACAGTAATACATAGTTACTATACAACATTATAAAGTAACTATTATATATACATAAATACATAACATTTATGATCAAGATAGCTAAATGATAAATCTTTACTGAGAATGCGTCACCTTACAGAAGTGTAAAGTGACCCCACGCTAGACAATGCCTGTATTTGGAGGCCCTATACACAATTGTTGTTGCCATACAGAAGTGTACAGTCACCCCACGCTAGGTAATGCCTGTATCTGGTGGCCCTGTACACAGTGTGTTGCCTTACATAAGTGTACAGTGACCCCACGCTAGGTAATGCCTGTATCTGGTGGCCCTGTACACAGTGTGTTGCCTTACAGAAGTGTACAATGACCCCACGCTAGACAATGCCTGTATCTGCCCTATACACAATGTGTTGCTTTACAGAAGTGTACAGTGACCCCACGCTAGGTAATGCCTGTATCTGGTGGTCCTATACACAACGTGTTGCCTTACAGAAGTGTACAGTGACCCCACGCTAGGCGATGCCTGTATCTGGTGGTCCTATACACAATGTGTTGCCTTACAGAAGTGTACAGTGACCCCACGCTAGGCAATGCCTTTAACTGGTGGCTCTATACACAATGCGTTACCTTAAAGAAGTATACAGTGACCCTACGCTAGGCAATGCCTGTATCTGGTGGCTATATACACAATGCGTTAACTTAAAGAAGTATACAGTGACCCCACGCTAGGCAATGCCTATCTGGTGGCCCTATACACAATGTGTTGCCTTACAGAAGTGTACAGTGACCCCACGCTAGACAATGCCTGTATCTGGTGGCCCTATACACAATGTGTTGCCTTACAGAAGTGTACAGTGATCCCACGCTAGGTAATGCCTGTAGCTGTTGGCCCTATACACAATGTGTTGCCTTACAGAAGTGTACAGTGACCCCACGCTAGACAATGCCTGTATCTGGTGGCCCTATACACAATGTGTTGCCTTACAGAAGTGTACAGTGATCCCACGCTAGGTAATGCCTGTAGCTGTTGGCCCTATACACAATGTGTTGCCTTACAGAAGTGTAGTGACTCCGCGCTAGGCAATGCCTGTATATGATGGTCGTATACACAATTGACAAGGGATGATGACAGCATCAAAAAAAATTATAAACTGTTGATCACAATATTTCCCTCCGATTACGATTTCAATAAACCTCATCCGCTTTGTCTTTCATTGAGTTTTCAATTTTAATTGCTTAAAAACAAACAAAATAAGTACACAAATGACGCTGAAAAACTATGACGTCACTTCTAAGTATTTCAAACATTTTTGGAACAAAATTGATAGATGACAAAAAGTAACTCAAATGACTAGCAGTCATCATCCCTATTATTTGTCAGCTATACCTATCTTTGTCGTGTAAAGACAAAGAAACAACAAAAAATATACAATAACTACATAATGCTAATACCTAAACATTAAAATTAATTTGTATTTGTGTGTTTATAGTTTATATTATTTGTATGCGTTTGCTCCAAGTGCAATTTATAAACCACATTCCATATTCTTTAGACATTGCTCATTGAAAAAGTTCTAGTTAAGTTATAAATATGTGTTTGCACCCTAATGTAAATGTAATGTCATTATAACTTAATTGTAATGTTTATGTTATACACATTCATCAAAAAGGCTAACAGAAGAATTTAAAAAGATTTTTCTTGTTATTGTTGACAAGTCTAATAATGTTATGATTTGTATCATATTTTGTAATAAATATTTGACTTTGTAATTAATAAATATGTTGTATTGTTTTCTGATTCAGCGCCCACCCTATTATACGACGAGACGAGTTAGTTAGTAGTGGTTAGTCTGTCCGTTTGTTTGTTTGTAAACTCTTTATTGCATTTGAAAACAAATAAGTTAACCAACAAAAGAATAACAGTATAGCAAAGGCGGACTTTACCCTTTCGTGATCTCTTCCCAATCTTGTCTGGGTTGGGCTTAATACCGTCTTTAGTGATGATATGGCCTAAATTAGCGGTTTCCAGCTTTAAAATTTCGGATTTGTTCATCTGTATTTTGAAATTAGATTCTCGTAGCCTTTGGAAGACTTTTTCCAGGTTTTGCATATGTTTCTGTAAGGAGGTGCTGAAGACAATGATATCGTCCAAATATACGAGACGTATTCTGTTTTGAAGGAAAATTGAACGGAGAGAGTTTTAATCCCATGGGTGTTCGTAGAAATTCGAAGTACCCGTGCTCGACATTGAAGGCTGTCTTGGGAATATCATCGGGTTCATTTCTACCTGGTAAAATCCACTAGCTAAGTCAAAGGTTGTAAAGTATACTGGCAGTTTCCAAGTTTTTCCAACACGTCTGCCTATAGGGTATAGGGTATTTGTCATCTATTGTTTTATCATTAACCTTCCTGAAGTCAACTACTGGACGCCACTTAACTTTTCCAGAAGCATCAGTCTTTTTCGACACAATCCAGATGGGAGATCTCACGGGCGGAGTCAGAGGGGCTTGATCTAACATTTTTCCAATTTGTTCCTTAATTTCGTCTCTGTGTACATATGGATAACGGTAGCTTTTAATATACACCGGAATTTTGTCTGTCGTTCGTAAATTGTGTTTAATTTTATTGGTAAAACTTAGTGCTTCACCTTCAAGGTAAAAGATGTCGGCGTATTGCAAACACAATCTTCTAAGTTAGCGCGTTCTTCAGCGTTAAGATGGTCCATACGCAATCGTAATAAAACTTCTCTGAAAAAATGACGTGTGGTGATGGATTTGTAATTTCTAGTAATCCACGATTATTATTTACAGATGTTAGATAGTCAAGGATAACACAATTTGATATAGATTGCTTAGGAATGAAAGCGTCTCCGTCTAGGAAGTTGATGGGCAGTCTCACTAATTTACTTGTGTTGGCTGGGATAACAGTATCGTAAAGATTAACGTTACATGAGTTATACATTTTTTTGAGGATTAGTCGCAGAGCGAGTAACGAGTAATTTGTCCTTGAGATCAATCTTCGCTTCCCATTTTTCTAGCAGGTCAAGGCCTATAAGGCAATAAAAATTGTTATGGAATTTTAAACGAATAATTTTATATCGTTTGGGTCTTGAAATTCTGCAAATAAGTACAGTGATAGATCAGTCTTTCCGGGAGATGGCATGAACGTTGGTGACCTCAAAAGGGTCATAGTTAAGAGGGCCATGCGAAAAAATTTTTCGACAATTTGAGGTTTAACAAATGACTGGTTGGCACCTGTATCAATCATCATCATCATATCAGCCACAAATCGTCCACTGCTGGACAAAGGCCGCCCCACGGATTTCCACGACGACTGGTCCTGCGCTGCCCGCATCCATCGGCTTCCCGCGATCTTCACGGGATCTTCTTCGATGTCCGTGTCGCACCCACTCCTCTAAAGGTTGGAGACTCTACACTGGAAGTTGTTGACGAATATGTATACCTGGGACAAGCAGTCCAGCTAGGTATTTCCAACTTTAAGAAAGAGATCAATCGACGAATCCAACTCGTCTGGGCAGCGTTCGGGAAGCTTCGCAATATCTTCACGTCCCAAATACCGTAGTGTCTCAAGACTAAGGTCTTTGACCAGTGTGTGTTGCCAGTGATGACTTACGGAACTGAGACATGGTCGCTTACTATGGGCCTCATAAGAAGGCCCAAGGTCACCCAAAGGGCAATGGAGCGTGCTATGCTCGGAGTTTCTCTGCATGATCGAATCAGAAACTAAAGTAACCGACATAGCTCACAGAATCGCTAAACTGAAGTGGCAGTAGGCAGGGCACATAGCTCGTAGAACAGATGGCCGATGGGGCAGTAAAGTTCTCGAGTGGCGACCGCGCACCGGAAAACGTAGCTTAGGCAGGCCTCCCACGCGGTTGACCGATGACCTGGTGAAGACCTGTATCAATAAGTAGCTTAAATGGGGGGTCCGATATTTAGGTATAAGGCAACTGACTCTGCGTTTGAAGATTTACTTCTATCTTGACTTTCTTGAATACGGAGCCTTCTAAAAATTATGTTCAGAGCTATTGGTGGAAGGTTGCGGCTGTTCATCATCATGGTCATTATTGTAGGGGACGTCAATCACGTTACTACAGTCTGGGTAGTATTGGGTCTCATCATAGTCATATGTCTGAGTCATGTCTGAAGTTAATGTCACACAGTTGGTAGTTACACATGTCAGTTTCAGGGCTGTGCTCAGGATAATAGTAACCATCATAACCTAAACACTCATAGAGGTTCATCTCGTGGGGTTTGAAATAGTTGGTGGTAAAGCCTTCGTTACGTACCTAAGTTGGGACCTTGGGACCTAAGTTTTGGAACTGGTTTCTAGGTGGTAATCAAAAAAGGTTACTTTGGGAGTTGTAATTGGCTGGTAACGCACGCAATGCCTGTTGAGTGCGAGTTGGATCTTGGGGAAACTGGTTAACTAGGGGTCTCCATTGCTGTTGGGGTGGCATAGCTTTGGTGGCGTTGCCATAGTATTAGCTTGCTGGTTTCCACGTGGCATGGGTGACATAAATGACTGCTGTAAATGCTGAACAGGTACATGAGGAACAAATGATCTCTGCGCTGGCATAGCCATGTGCGAGGCAAGAATAGACCTTGGAGTTTGCATTTTTGGGAAGTCACTTCTGTAAATACATCACATTTAATTCCTCTTGCACAAATTCTAATGGTGTTTTGATACTATCAAGACGCATACACCTGATTCGAGAGCCCAGGGGCTCCTTTAGACCTCGAACAAATACTTGCTTAGCTAGCTTCCTATACAGGTGTCGTTTGGCTTCAATGGTTGTCTGAATAGTCTCTTGAAGGCCTACGTATGTCATGATAGTACTGAACAGATCTTGGCAGTAACTATAGAACTCCTGTGGAGTGCGATTACCTTGGGTAGCAAGAGAGAGGTCATTATAGAGAGCAGTCTCGTCTCTTTGATCTGCAAAATTATTTACCGAACCGTTTCTGATGCCATTCCAATTCCGTGACATACCGTTAGAGTTTATGGTACGCACGGCGGATCCAGTTATCTTATTTATGTTACCATTTTTTAGGCACAGATTTGATAGCTCTCTACCGGGATCCGTTTTTATATAACGTGCACATAACTGGTCGCAAAGGTCTATAAATCTAGGTAAGATATTCGAGTTCCCGTCTAATTCGGGAAGAGGTCTGAGGACCTTGTAAATGGTTTCGGAGTACATTCCTGATTCCTCTTATAATATATCTAATTAAGATAAACGGACTATCGTCAAATAATTCTAAAAAGTCCTGTTTTTTTTAAATTACAAAACTTAAAAATACGCGCTCCAAAACAGTACTTTTCTATGAAGTTAAAATTGTAAGTTCCTATAACAATTTAAGCGTTCCCTTCGCGATTGCCTACCCCGAGCAGGGCTTTCGGAACAGGATTTTCTTGGATGGAAAATCTTGGGACCACACATCTTGTAATCACACAGGAAAAAAGTATATATTTAGGAGCAAGCAACAAAAGGACAATTCATATGTACTTGACTTACATGTATTTCATTTTGGTCTCTCTGCTGGATCTATGTCTTGATGTCTCCTCCAGCTGGTAGCCAGGTTCATTTTCAGGATACTCGAATGCCGCCGATGGTCTTGTTAATGACGCGCGATAGCAGGGTCCACAATTCGATGTGAGAACGCGGCCCTAGCTTTTTTTGAGTATCCTACCGACTGCGCCAATTACGTTAGCTACAACCGGAGAACCCAAAAAAAAACAAAATGACTAAACTAATTTTATTTACAAGTACAGAGTTACAAATAAAGCCTAGTCTAATTTAGCTCGATGCTAGCTACCTACAGAATAAAATAATAAAACAATGGTACATAATTATAGTTATTTTATTTTGTAAACATTTATTTTTATTAGTCCCGTAAATAGTTAGTTCGGGTTATACATCCTGTGGAATACTTGGTTTTATGCTTCTAGCTTAAAAAATAACGGACTATCATACATATACTTTCAACCCTTTTCTCCCCCTTTTAAGGGTTGAATTTCAAAAAATCCTTTCTTTGTACGTTATTAAAAGGCCACGCATGTCAAATTTCATGTTCCTATGTTAATTCACCCCGTTTCACCCCTAGGGGGACGATTTTTGAGAAAACCGAAAAACATGTAATTTTTTATAAGAGTAATCCTGAAAAATTTCGAATTCAAAAGTCAATATAATCTCGATTTTCCATACAAAGTTTTAACCCCGTTAGAACGTGTATTAATTTATTTCTAATAGCTTAAAGCAACCGCGGATAGTGTAGCTTCCCACCCAACGGTAAAATAACTTTTCAAATCGGTCTAGTAGTTTTGGAGCCTATTCTAAACAAACAATCAAATATTTCCTCTTTATAATATTAGTATATATTGATAATCTAAAACAAAGTTTCATGCTTTTAGCTTCAATAATGACAGACTTCTATAAAAACTTTCAACCCGTTTTGCACCCTCATAAGGGTTGAATTTCAAAAAATCCTTTCTTATGCCTCGTCTAAGGAACAACCTTTATGAAGAACTTTAACTTTCTTGGTTTAGGCTTGGCGTTAATATGTCAGTCAGTGAATAAGTGAGTGAGTGAGTCAGGACTTTGAAATAGGTCTTCTTTAATTCTACGTATAAAGTGTAAATATCATTGATATCATTCGCCATTAACAAAGAGTAGGGTTTATTTACAAGTAATAACAAATATGCGTTTCTTTTTTAAATAAATACATACATATAATGATTTATTTAGCTCAAGCAAGGAGGATTAATGTAATGTTTTTTGACTGCAGTTTTAAATGCAAGGTGCGAGGGGCACATTTCACTGTTACTGGTAATGAATTCCAAAGGCGCGCAGCTTGGACTTGGTTGGTGTAGGTCTTTGTGTGAAGGGATAACGAGCGTACGATTCTTGCTGGATCAGAGACGGCATTCCATTGACATACGGAAGTTGAACCTCTCTCGGAAATACTCGGGAGCCGCAGGGTTAAACAGCCCATTGAATAGAAGTGGAAGGAAATGGATGTTCCAGAGCTGGCGGATACGTATCGAACTAGCTTAGACAAGGTTCTATCTTGATTAAGCTGGAGAGAGAAAGATTTTTTGGCGGGATTTGTGGTTAAAGTATTCGTAGTTTTATTTTATTGTTTTCTGCTAGAATTTGCTTCAAAAAGTGGTGCTTTTTGAAGAAAATTATCTGATGCACGTGAGCAATGTGAAGGACAAGAAAATAAAATGAAGCAGAACGTGAAAACCCAATTTGCACTGTGTGCAGTTTTATAGACTGCAAGCAGGTGTTCCACGTCAGGATGAGGCTACTGCAAATGCTGCCAAAAACTCCAGAGAATATTTGTAATGCACCGGCACTAGCATTCCAAATCAAAAAACAAATTAAAAATAAATTTAATTTGAAGATGTCTCAAAAGAGCCTTTGTACCTAGAGATGTAAATATATTCTTGAAAAAAAAAACGCTGAAGAGAAACTGTGTGAAGGTGGTGTGAAGTGTGGTGTGAAGGTGGTGTGAAGTGTGGTGTGAAGAGAAACGTGTTCATTTCAGGGTTAGCTATTTTGTTGCTAAATCTATCAATTTTTTGCGTTAGTTTTGCTATTAAAATTGGAGAAACTTCCAGACATTTTTAAAAATATAACTACTTTCTAAGGTGCTAAGCTCCATACGTTTAGCTATTTTACAGACTAAGTTGTAAGTTACAGACCTGGCAAATTTTTAAAATTAATTTAACCACAAACGTCAAGCTACAGTTGGCAACACTGGTTCACTTGCTTGCCGAGGCTCGCCTGCTCGGCTCTCCGCAGTGTTGCCATCTGTACGAGGTTCTCGTACAAGTATGAGATTTAGAGCTCCCGGTACGAGGTACGACTTACGAGCTCACATCCATCCTTGTATAAAATTGTACGAGATTCATTTGAAAAATTGTAATTCTTGAATACAAACTATATTTCGGAACGCACCCTTATCTAAAACAAGATACACTGCTGCTTTCACTAAGCGTTCTAGGTTATAAGCAGCATTGTACACCGTTTTCCAGCATACTTACTAATATTATAAAGGTGAAAATGTGTTTGTTTGTTACCTTTTCACGCTTAAACGCCTTGACCAATCTTTATGAAATTTTGGCATGCAGGTTGCCTGTGTCACGGGGAAGGACATAGGCTACTTTTTATCCCGGGAAAATAGCATAATCTGATGCAGTTCCTGAGGGAACTAAAAACTTTTTTGCACAGAGATGGTTGAGTAGGTGGCAAACGACATAATTTACTAATCACCCTTAAAGACAGTCATAAAAACGATGTCCACGCGGGCGGAGCCGTGGGAAAAAGCTAGTACAATATAAAACTATAAACTTCGCAAATTTAAAGTTATTAAGTTGGTAGGAATGAGTAAGTATGCACTAGCTTGTCTACAAATGTATAGATAGTAGTATGTGATACGCACTTAGTCTATTTCAAAATAAACTACTTGTTGTCTTGCTTTAAAATAATGAAATCAATTATTAAAATATCATAGTAATTTAATGGTTGCATGCATAAAATTTGTGGTTTAATGGTGTGTACGAGGTTATATTGCCAAAGTACGATATTTTGACCCTGTGTGTACGAGGACAAGCCGTTGGCGTCTGGCAACCCTGGTTCTGCGGCCGAGCAGCGTTGCCAACTTAACGGATTTCCCGTCATATCTAGCGGATTATGTTATAAAGAAACGGAATAAATACTATTTTGACGGCTAACGGGTTTGTTGGCGGAATTTAGTAGCAAAAGATTTTATATGAAATAAAGATAGATTTCAATTATTTTCACGCGTCCGTTTCTTGGCGCGCTCGGTTTATGGTTGAAAAAAGTGTACAAACCGATAGATAATCATTGTGGAAAGTGTAATATTGTATTAACAGTATCGTGAGTAGGCGGCTTTATCAGGCCTTGAATCCCTAGCTAGTAAAATAATTCTGTAATACAAAAAGAAAAATAGAAACTGTCTGTAAATACGAGATTTAACGGATTTTTAACGGAATTTCGTAATAAAGTCGGCGGAATCTCAAAATTATTGTTGGCAACACTGCGGCCGAGTCTTACTTACTCATTTTTAGTAAATTTCTATACTCATTGCTCATGCGTTACTGCGTAATATTGTAAAACATAAATCCATCAATTAATATCATCTGGTAAAGGTGTAAAGTATATTCTGATTACATATCGGCACAAAGTTTACCTACCTACCTACCTTGTGCTATCTGAGATAAAACAATAAGCAATGGGATCTAAAAAACACAAGAAGGAATCAAAAAAGAGGAAGCACAGGAGCAGGTCACGCTCGCCCTTGGAGGGTGAGGAACGCGAACGCAAAAGACACAGGAAACACAAAGATCGCAAGAAGGATCGCTCCCCAGACGGTTAGTTGTGTTTTTCTACTATTTAGACATAAGACACCAGTCGCGGATCATGATTTTTGGTTACTTTTTGCAAGTGTTTACTACCTTCTTCGTAGTACATCTTGGGCAAACATTTTGATTTAAAAGCAATATAAATTGAATTATTCCGGTTAGCTCCAGTCTATATCTCTAACTGGATATTATTTCCAATGTTTGCTCTATACAAAGATCATGATTGGTGGCGGTGTAGTCCCCCGTTGACATGATAATGGCATATTCTGCTCGTTATTTCAGACTCGGTGGCGCTCGTGACGAGCCCCCGCGTCCCGAGAGCGGCAGCAGCCAGGTTGGTAATGTACCCGTGTCAAACATTATATATCTATTTATTGTATATATATGTGGAAGGAAATTTTAAAAGGTGGAAACTTACCATTATTAAAAATTTGATAATACCTTTTGAAATAAATCCCCGATTCACTGAAGTGCAAAACCTATATCTTTTATCTCTAGAAATATCTAATTTGCATGCGGTCTAGGTAGGTTAATGTCATTTAATTATTTTAAATTTTTATTCAACATACCAATTGTACTTTAACATGAATCATTGAATATAAGAAGATAATTTGAACCGATTCTAATGCAGTGGTGCTCCTATCTGTTATGAGGGTTGCCAGTTAAAATCCTCCATTCAAATGACTCTCCTGATGTGTTGATCGTCAAGATCTGAAAGTAAACATAATTGATCTTAACCCTTTGGCTCGCCAAATGCGCAGGCGCATACATATAACATACATGTATATGCATTCCGATGCAACCTATTAAGCTGGGTAGTCAAAGTGTTAATCAGAAACAATGGGAAGTCACTGAATCATTATCATCATATCAGCCGAAGGCTGTCCACTGCTTGACAAAGGCCTTCCACAAAGGATTTCCATAATGATTGGTGCTGTGCTGCCCACATCCAGCCGCTTCCCTTGACCTTCACCAGGTCATTGTTCTACTGAGTGGGAGTGCCTACGCTACGTTTTCTGGTGCGCAGTCGCCACTGGGGAACTTTACTGCCCCAACAGCCATCTGTTCTACGAGCTATGTGCCCTGCCTACTGCCACATAAGTCGCTTACTATGGGCCTCATAAGAAGGCTCATCATCATATCAGCCGAAGGACGTCCACTGCTGGACATAGGCCTCCCCCAAGGATTTCCACGACAACCGGTTCTACGCTGCCCGCATCCAGCGGCTTCCAAAGGGCAATGGAGTGTGCTATGCTCGGAGTTTCTCTGCATGAGCAAATTAGAAATGAGGAGAACCATAGTAACCAACATCGCTCTCAGAATTGCTAAAGTTATTTAATAGTTATTTTATTTGCTTAACATTGCACAGCCACCATCAGGTAGACCGATGATCTGGTAAGGTTCGCAGGAGGCTGCTAGATGCCTGTGGCTCAAAACTGTGCTGAATGGGGGACTATGGTATGCCTATGTTCAACAGTGATATCTGCTGGCTGAGAAGATGATGATGAAGACACTAGCACTTCCTATATTGCGGTGAAATATGAGGCTCATGAGGCTTATTCAAACTGAAAAACTTAGCATAGACAAATCAGTCTTAAAACCTCGTTTAAACTTAAATGATGTTAAAAAAACAGAAAATAATATTAAGTCTTAAAATAGTAACTAGTGTTCAGAACTTCCAGGTACTTTTTTTTATTTTTAAGACAATCTTTACATAACAAATATGCATCTCACTGGCTCTAAACACGTCTATCACAGTCAAGTGCATGCGCAGCACTGAATTAACCCAACAGGTGGACGTGGCAAAATTACAGTCCTCACCGTTACATTTTTTTTTTTAATTTTAACTTGTACTCTTGTACTTTGGACCCTTGTATTTACCTTGTATGCGAATTGGGTATGCTAAATTTTTTATAAGCCATGAAAATAAAAAAACCATTTCGAGATATTTTTATTTAAAGCCATATTTTTTCATTTTCCACTCGAAAAAGTAAAAGATTGCGTAAAAAAATCGGAAAAGGACAATAACCTTCATTTGACCCCTATAACGTCACGAGTTTACAATAAAACCTTATTTCACCACTGAACGGAACGTGCACTCTTACTTGTCATATCAATTACGGACCTTGCATTTGAGGACGAGCTTTCGTCGAGCACTGAAAAAGGCACTATTTATTTATCATCCACCAAAAACTACGTTTGAAACAATCAAATATTATTAGAACGTCATTCAAATTAAATACTTAAATGGGTAAGATATTCATTAGAGGTCCAATTTTTATTGTGGTTCTAAAAAACATTTAAACTCTGAAGGCCTTGTCCATACATAGATTATGATGTTTGATGACAAGTAAATTTTGACTTTGACGTTTCGTTGTTGGCTTTGTGATAGTTTCGTTTCGGAAAAGGCAAAGGTTACTAAGACCATACAGCCAGGTCTGACGTATTTAGGCTTCCTTAGCTGTTTGATTTGTAATGCTAGTGCCGGTGCAATGAAAAAACAACAAAATAAAACTATGAATGCGTCTACCACAAATCCCGCCAAAAAACCTTTGGGAATGATTGACTTGAGTGAAATAGGGCTGTTCGTTTCATAGTAATGTGAACCGATGACGTCATCAAGGTTTCAAAATTTAAAAAAATATTTAAAAATATCTAGAGGCTTAAAAAATGAAATATTCAAATTAGTTTTTCAAAATGGTCTAAACCATCAGAAAAAAAATTAAAAAAAATACATTTATTTTTTTTAGCATACCCAATTGTTAAAGACCCAATTATTTAATGTGTAAATACCTTTTTAGAATTTTTTTGTACTTTTTTTTAGGTCTTTTATCTCTAAAGTAAAATCAATTCTGTGAGCACGTACGGCATTTTTAAAAACCCACGCCCTACCGTACACCAACCTACACGTGACTGTTAAATTTGTGAAGAAATGAAAAGAAAGAAAATGATCACAAATAACATGGTCATTATTGTCATGTCTGGTATAATGCCTACACTAAATGGATTTTCCCAAGTGTTTTGTCTGTAAACTGGAAAGAGCATTTTGGCCAAAGTTTGCAGAAGACTGCGATTACCAGTTCTACCAGATGAAATATTTTAAGGGCCCCGTATCTTTTAATATAACACTATGAGAGTTATTGGGCTTCGCCAAATCTTGAGGGCTGGGATAGAATACCTCTTATGCCGGTAATTTCGTTATACATCTCGTCACACCCGGAAACTTAGCATTTTGCTTGGTGGCTTTTATAGGCAAGCAGTTATACCAACCCAATCAGACCGTGTGTAATAAAATAATTCCATTAATGAAACTAGCTCACGAGCCATTCCATACTAGTCTTTGAGGGCTGGCAAATCACTGATGTCTACCCTGACTCAGTATTAAGAGGGGGTATAATGCAGAATGAACATTTAAGAAATGATTATCTAGTTATGCTTATTTTATATATTCTTTGAAAAAATCTTTCAGATAATAGACTAACTGACTTGGGCCGATTTAAGGCAAAAACACGATTAGTCTTAATTTCCTTGATAAAAAGAATCGCAGAGTAATCTTTAAAACTACACCAATGTCAATTATGTACTCATATAACAACTCAAATAAACATAAAACCTGAAAATTAAATACCTTTACAGGCGACCGAGGTATACTATTACTATCTTTGTTTTAAATTTTTATTTTTCGATTTATTAAAAATATCTTCATTTTTGCGACTCCTGCTGTATTTTCTGTGCGGGATGGCAAGTTAAGGGCCTTCTCCAGCTAATTAGCGCCACTATCAGTTACAAAATAATTAGTCGCTTTATCGAAAATTTTCGACCATGAATTTGAAGAATAGGTGCTGTATTTTTTTTAAGAACCATCGACACTGTGAAATATAGTTTGCTGTAGTTACAGATAGCATAAGTGCCAAAAGCAGCCACTTTTAGCACTTATTATGCTATCTGTAACAACAGTGAACTATATTTCACACAATGCATAGTTTCTAAATAAACTACAGTACCTATTACCTATCAGTACTACACCTTGAACCAATTAAGATCTTATCTTATCTATCGTCGAAAACTTTCATAAAAGCGAGTAATTATTTTTTAACTGATAGCGGCGCTAGTTAGGCAGGGGGATCGTCTTTATATAGTGCGAGTGTGAGGAGGACAAACATTTTGCTTTATATGCCCTTAACTACGAAGTTCTGCGCCCCTGGTGTCACAGTTATTTATATGCGGCCATCAGGTAGACCTCCAGCCTTGAACAGTTATTAAAAAATCCCATAGCCTCAAAATAGATACTAACAAATCCCAAAGCCTCAAAATACGAGTATCAAAGTGCAAGATCCCATAGTCTCAAAATATATAGTAACAAATCCCAAAGCCTCAAAATAGATACTAACAAATCCCAAAGCCTCAAAATACGAAATCAAAGTGCAAGATCTCATAGTCTCAAAATATATATTATCAAATCCCACAGCCTCAATGTACATACTATTATAGTGCAAGATCCCATAGCCTCAATTTAATTTATTACATATTTGTGGGTTGTGGTGTGAACTACTGAGTAGTGTTTTAGGTGTGACTGACACATTTGTTTTTAGTTTCAAGTGACAATAATGTAGTCATCATAAAAAATATATTTTATTATACTACCCAAAATGTGACAATCGTCATGGAAATCCTTGAGGAGGCCTTTGTCCAGCAATGGACGTCATTCGGCTGATATGATTATGATGATCTAAAATGTGATCTATTAAAAAAAATTAAACCTGCATGTCATAAATGTCTGTCCATGTCGGCCCATCACGCTTTCCCTAGAGTGGCTAAATCAATGATCCGATTGATATCTATGAGTTTTGATAATAGGAGATCGGACTGCTAGTCATTTGAGTTACTTTTTATGATCTGTCAAAAACGAAATTTTGTTATAAAAATGTTTGAAATACCCACAAATGACGTCATAGATTTTAAGCGTCATTGACGAACTTATTTTGTGAATTTGATCAATTAAAAATTGAAGATGTGATAGAAAAACAAAACCTGTAAGGTTTTTTGAAACTTCTAGAGTAGAGCAATTTAGGAAATCATATTTCAGATTTTATTTTTGATCCCCTATTTGTCGAATGATTCTGAGCATCTTCTGGCTTGCCATTTAATGCTAGCTAATGTCATACAGCGGAAAAGTGGCCAAGTGTGTGTCACACCTTGCGCAAAGTATGTTTACATAATAGTCTTTTGTATATTTTGAAAACAAAGTTATTTTTTACATTCATTTCCACGACGACCGGTCCTGCGCTGCCCGCATCCAGCGCCTTCCCGCTATATTTCTTAACTGTAATAGTCTAAGTAAAACGACTGAGACATACCGACATAGCGAAACTATTAATAACTATGTAATTTTAGTCAAAATATTGACTACAGAGTCCTAAAAATATAAAAATCTCCGAAACGGCTCTAACGGTTTCGATAAAACTTTGCAAGTAGTAACCATTATTGATGTACTATCAAATGGTTATTCTGACATGTTTCATTGAAGGCTGGCCCCTCCTCAAACATCTGCAATAGGGATGACGAATGCTAGTCATCTGATTTACTTTTTATCTTCTGTCAAAAACGAAATTTTGTTCTAAAAATGTTTGAAATACCTAGGCGTGACGTTATAGTTTTGCAGCGTTATTTATGTACTCATTTTTATGATATTAATGAATTGAAAATCAAAGACTATATGGAAAACAAAACGAGTAAGGTTTTCCGAAGTTTAAGTAGGAGGGCCATTTAGCGATCAAGAGTTCATAATTTATTTCTGATGCTGTCGTCGTCCCTATTACTGTCTGCGAGTTTCTCTATGAACCAGTCTGCTCGTTATTATTGTTCTCCTGATGTCTACGCTATAAAAGAGTATGCGTTATTGTTGAATTTGTGTATACTAAACTGTAAAAGCTACGCGAGAATGTATGCACAATTTATTTGTAATTAGCTTTTGTCCGCGGCTTTTGTCGCGTGGACAGTGTCCATATTGGATGGTGCGCAAGCCGCAAGCGGCTCGCAAGTGGGGAAATTAGTTTTCTACAAATCCCTCGGGAACTATGTCGGGCCATGATAATTCGTAGTCTATGCCACTTCCTTCTCACGCAACTATATATGTGCAAAATATCACGTCAATTATCATCAATTCGGCTTCTTCTCTAATCTCAATGGTGACACATAGAATTTGAAGATTCTTCGCTGCCCGAATATCAGCCTAGAATTAGTAGTGTGTCTCCATTTCCACACCCTCAACTATCTCTCTTACTAAACTTTACATCAATGGGTTGCTCCGTTGTGTCAAAGTATGTATATTAGTACTCACGTACAGTATGAACACTGCCTGCCGCTCTCTAGATTCCGACCTCACCCCCTCGTCACCCAGATTAATACAGATTGGTTATAGTTTGGTTCTCGAACTTATAGGATTTATTTTTAGAAATGTCATTTCACGACCTTTGTATGCAGAGTCCGGGGTGTGGTTGCGTACTACATACGCGACCATAATGTGCTTTCTCCAAATCCCTCAAGAACTATGTCGGGCTATGCTTATTAGTAATGTGTATCACTTTCCACGCCCTCGACTATCTCTGTGCAAAATACCACGTCAATCCTTAGCTTCATTGTGACGTGAAAGAAAGTAACAAAACTGGCCAAGTGCGTGTCGGGCCACGCGCAATGTAGGGTTCCGTAGTTGCCAATCTGTTTGTTATAGTGATTTACTTACATTTCGTTATATTCTAAAACGCGCTAGCAACATTTTTGAGCAGGTTAGTGTATATAACTAGAAAAGCCTTATTAGCTATAATAGCTTTCCTTTTAAATTCATTATAGACTACTTTCATGATTTTTTTCAAATTTCCAAATACAACGGTTTAGTTGTTAGAGAGTGGGGACACTCGACAGCAACAAAATTTAGCACTTTCAAGCCTATTTTTTTCGAAAACGGAACCCTAAGTTATAAAATGGTCTTAGAAGACTCATAAATATTTTTTAAGCTCTAACCAATGATAGGAGATAATAATTAGGAGATAGTGTGGGAAGGGAAAGAGAGGCCTGGAAAGAGCTACACCGACAAGAGCACGGCTCTTAAACTGTGATGATGATGAACCAATGATACTCCACACGACTGGGATTGACGAGAAAATAAAATCATCCCCACTTTACTTGTAGGGGAGGTACCCTTATTTTTTTTTTCAAAATTTTTTTACAGTTCTCCGCGTTATTCTTATATATATATCTTTGCCAAATTTCAGCTCTTAACTTCTAATAGTCTAGGAGCTAGGCCGCGGACAGACAGACAGACGACATGACGAAACTATAAGGGTTCCTTGTTTACTACGGAAACCTAAAAAGGAGAGAGAGCTACCAAATAGCTATCCCACAGGAACCACCTAAGAAATCGGTAAAAATGATAGCATATGTCTTTGTTTGTGCTGTATGTATGTATTGAGTATGTTTTGCATGCCAAATTTTGTAAAGATTGGTTCAATTAGGAAGACGTAACAAAAACAAGTACATTTACATATTTATATTATATATTTATGTATTGTGAACAGGAGAGAAGGCGTTAAATAGGCATACGCGGGCTGAATTGGAAGACTATGCTTTTAACTATGAACTAGTGAAACAACCGACAACCCACTTACTACGGAAATTACTATTATTTTATAATTGCATGTGATTTGTAATCATTCTACTAGCTTAGAAAAAAAAACCGGTGTTATAACAGCTGGTAGGCGTATCTGCGTTAAGCCAAGCCAAATCACTTATTATCGTGCACCGAGCACCCCTGCACTTGCACACGATGGGACCTGTTTAACGCGAATGGAAATTGCTGTACACGTTTCAGAGTAATAATTACATGTAACCATCGACTTTATAGAAGAACTAGCTTGTCTCTGCGTCTTGATAACGTGTCTATGACTAGTCAAGGGTGCGCCGTATGCGAGTCAAACAAACATCCATACTTTCGCGTGTGTGATTATAAAATAGTTGGTTCCCCGGAACATAGTTCTCACTATCAATCCAAATCATAACCCATTTGCTCTCTTGTTTCAGTTGAGGAGGTCCCAGTAGACTCACACCTGTATAAGCCAGATGACAACGGCGAGGTGCGTCCGCCCAGCCGCAGCAGTGATGAGCGTGAGCACGAGCGGGACCGTCGTATGCGCGCGCACCGCGAGCGGGAGCGAGACAGGGATATCAGGTATGTATGCTTATTGAAGGGAATTGTATTGAAACTCCATAGGTTAGTTCGAAGTTTGCCGTCAGAGAGAGACACTGTCTTATAGTGAGATAGTTGCAGAACAAAGTATGGCGGAGATTGCCTTTATTTATAGGTTTTTGTCTATCTCGCTATTAGTGGGATCATGGGTAACGGCTTGTTTATTTAAACAAGGACAACATTACAAAAAAATACTTAGAAACTAAATACACATAAACATTTAAAACAAAGGAACATAAGTGCTTAAAAACATTATTTACAAATTGGAGAGTTTATTTCCTCTAGTCGCTTACACCTATACTTACATCGCTAAAACTGTCTAAGATGTCATCGCATCGTTACTGGCTTACCGACCCAAAGAGGATCTTGGCTACTGTCACCATATCACGCTACTTTCTTCTGTCCTGCATTATTCCTCCATGTGAAACGGGCTCATTGGAAAGCATTCAGATCTTTTGCTCTCTGCCATTCCAGTGGTACCTGGGGCATCCATGTATGCTTTAATTTTATAATTCTAAAGGGGAATGAAATCATTCCTTTTAACATGTATGTCCATGCCAAATTACAGTTTTCTAGTACTAATAGTCTCTGAGCTAAGCCGCGGACAGACGGACAGACAGACATGGCGAAACTGTAAGGGGGTTCCTTGTTGACTACGGAACCCTAAAAATAAATGATAAAAAAAATATGAAAACACGACTGCACAGAGCCACATGCACACTAAAAAGGCACAAATAAAAATGTGTAATAAAAAAACCGGCCAAGTGCGACTCGGGGTCACACAAAAAAGGATTCCGCACCAAAACTTAAACTACCAACAGAACAAGACCTCTCAGTACATACTTTGCTCTAGGAAAATAGGGGTGTACTTAATCTGGACTTGGAAATTTCATTATCTCTGTGGTTTAACCGCCTACGTGGCGTATTATAGTCCATTCGCTTCACACCAGGAGGTCGCGGGTTCAATTCCCGGTGGTGTCAACTTGTAAGACTCGGTTTGGTTGGTGGCAGGGCATTTTCTAAACCCGCCTGGCTAGCTACCACCATCCTATCTAAGTCTTGCCGTCAAACATCAGTGTTAACAACATTGATGTATTCCGGCTTGGAGATAAGATAGCCAGTTCTCTAACGCGTTGGGGAATCTTGGTAAGCCCGCTTTCATCATCGGCATCATCGACACTTACCATCAGGTGAGATGATGCCAAGGGCTTACTAATTCAGAATAAAAAAAAAGGTAACGGAAGGACTTTAGATTTTCTCATAGATTTTCCTGTAATCGATACACTTAACCTCATATACTGTGATTTTTTCAAGATTTAAGGTCCAGAGTTTCAAGAGATAAGGGGGAAAGGTCAATTTTACCAAATTTCAACTCAATCGGTCCAGTAGTTTCCGAGCAGATTGGCTGTGACAGACGGACAGACAGACAGGCAGACACACGAGTGATCCCTAATGGTTCCGTTTTAACCTTTTGAGGTACGGAACCCTAAAAACGAGCGAGCCTTACTGTAGTCGCATATCATGTGTAACTTCTGACATAAGTAAAAACCTACCGGCCGCGGCCTCCGTCCTCGTATTAGGCGGCATGGCCATGTTTCCATAGCCTTCGTGACTGAAAAAAACGCATTTCCTATTACAGACTTCTGTCCCTTTTCATCATCATCATCATCATTACAGCTCATATACGTCCCCACCGAGGGGCTCGAGCCTACCCTGAATCAGGGCGATTAGGCCTTAGTCGACCACGCGGGCCCAGTGCGGGTTGGTCGACTTCACACACAACCTTCGAGTTTCTTCGCAGGCGTGTGCAGGTTTCCTCACGAATGTTTTCCTTCACCGTTAAAGCAATCGGTAAGTATGTACGCAAGTTTTTTTTTGAAAAACTCATTGGTACATTGGCCGTCCAGATTTGAACCCGGTACCTCTGGTTAGATGGACCGAGTCGTTACCGATTGAGCCACCGACGCTTTTCACAAAATCATATTTCCACAGATTGCAGGAAAGCGAGAGTCAAAATGTTAAATTAAAAATATTATAAAAAACACGAATGCAATGTTTTAAAAAAAAGTTCTGTAGACATGAATTTTATTGCAGTTGGAGACATTTTTGTTTGGGAATCATTGTGGAGGTCTCCCGACTGCAATTAAATTCATGTATAAACTACATAACTTCTTTTCAAAACTTTGAAGTGCGAGTCATTAATTGGGTAGGTAGGAATATGAATTTCTTACTAACACCATCTAACACATACCAATTGCTAAGCATCTCTGTTCCTCTTTTTCATAAAGACTCTATATTGACTACGCCGTTAGGTAAGTTGAAATTAGAAATTTATCCAGCTATGTTATTGTACCATATTTTTACTTGTTTTATACTTTTTAAGTTTGACCCTGTTACTAAGACTTCGCTGTCCGTCCATCTGTCCGTCTGTTACCAGGCTGTATTTCATGAACTGTGATAGCTGGACAGTTGACATTTTCACAGATGATGTATTTCTCTGTTGCCGCTATAACAACAAATACTAAAAATTAGAAAAATTGAAAGTCTCCATACATAAAAATGTTTAAACGTGAAGAAACTAGCGCCATCTAGTATGATAGTACGGAACTGAAGAAACTAGCACCATCTAGTATAATGGTACGGAACCTTATGTGTGCGGTTCTGACTCGCACTTGGCTTTTTATTACATCACTTTTAGCTACGATGGCAGTCGTGTTTTTAAAATATTTTTTAGTATATTTTTTTTGTAAACATGGTTTAGTGTTTTTAGTGAGTAGTTGATTTAATAAACCTTTACAGCCCTACCAATATAAAGTAGGTAACAACTTACAACAAATTATAACAACAAAGTAACGACTAACAACAAGCCTACCAATATAAAAAAGGTCCACCGATGCCTAAATCTTTTATCATTATTTTTTTATGTACAAGCCAAAACTAATCAGTAGTTATGTGAAGGCGCGTACAGGCTAGAGGTATCCTCGGGCTGTGGCAGAATGCCTCTGTGCATGAGAGGCATGCCTCGCCAGGCATATGCCTCGACCCGAGCGCTCGAGCAGATCCCTGCTGCCTCCAAGTACGTCCCAAACACAATCACACACAATCCAAGGGGTACCGACTGACTACACTGATGAAGTAGCTACACTGTCACTGCAGCCACTTTATCAGTGGCGATGGGTTCGTCACAATCACTCTTGTCTGTACATACCTTCACTTCACATAAATATTCCTATGAACTGTTCTCTTCGTAGCTATGAACTGGAACGTGAGCTGGACCGCTCTCGTGACCGCGAACGAGAGCGACAGCGCGAGATGCCCCCCGAAGCTTCCGGCGGTGCGGCGCAAGAAAGCCTATCCATTGAGGAAACTAATAGACTCCGCGCTAAGCTTGGGTTGAAACCTCTGGAACTCGCTGAGAAACCTGCTGGTAAGTGTCCGTTTATAGCTAACAGTAATAATCCAACTTGAACACAAGTTTTCTAAAATACCGGTGGTGCGGCGCAAGAAAGCCGTAGACCCCCAGACAATAGGCAAACCCGTCCACTTAGCAAACTTTGCTTATTGTCAGTTTATAAGTACCACTAATACTACAAACATTTTTATACTACATTCAAATATGTTCGCATCCTTTAGTCTTCACTTTGCAATTCTCCTTTCACAGAGGATGGCAAGATCAAGGACGACCTGGGTGAGTTCTACCACAAGCCGGCCTCCAACATCGCACAGGAGAAGAAGAGCGAGAAGATCCGCGAGAAGCTCGAGCAGCGCAAGGAGAAGAGGAAACTAGAGCAGAAGTGAGTGGTTTTACAATAGCCGTACTGTACTACGTTCAACTGGGACTAGACCTGGCAGCATGGTCTTCTGCGGGAGAGTGAGAGACGTAGGACAGCAATACACTTCATGGCTGACTGTTTGATCATCCTCCTTGCCCTGCGCATCTACCAACAGGCGAGGACTCTTATAATGGAATGCTTACAATAATATAATTTTTTTGTCCAAACATTTTGTAAGTACACTTCACATACTCAGATAGGAGACGTCCAGTCCATCGTTTTTGGATTGGCCCAAATTCACATTTCTCTATTTTGCCATGTCCAATTAACTTATACATTTTATGTAGTCTAGTGCGTTACACCACACCACACCCAATTGTAAGTCATGGCTTGGCCACCAGCACAACCCTACATACACCATTAGTGCGGATTTATTTTGTGGATCTTTTCAACGTGAAGACTTAATTGTCTCCACAGTATATAATGGGTGACTTTTAATTAGTTCTTGATAACAAAGGATATGAAAGTACTCGTGATTACAAACAACTTTAGAAAGAGAGAACACGGTAAACGAGCATAATTTTCATAAACAAAGTCATGCTGCTTGTTTTGTAGCTCCCGAGGATCAGCAGAATGTTGTGATATTCCTCACATTTGTAACCAGGGATCTAACCTAATGATTACACTTCATAGTTTCCTTAATTTTCTTCATTTAAAGAAACCACCACCATCTTATCTAAGTCTTGCCGCCAAACATCAGTGTTAACAACATTGATGTGTTCCGGCTTGAAGATAAGATAGCCAGTTCTCCATTGCATTGGGGAATCTTGGTAAGCCCACTTCCATCTTCGGCATCATCGTCACTTACCATCAGGTGAGATGATGCCAAGAGCTTACCAATTGTGAATAAAAAAAAAATCGTGTCTGGATCACCTCTCTGTATGAAAATATACTATGAAAGTTGGGTTGCACTTATTTTGTTTGTGTAGTATAGAAAGACATCTTTTACGTTTTATGTTGTTTCTACTGACAATTGCTCCTTTATCTAGGCTGCAATCAACCAAAACCCTCGGTGAAGATTCTGACGAGGACGACGCAGCTGCCTGGGTGCAACGCTCACGCGTCGTTGAACAGCAGAAGAAGGAAGCCGCCAAACGGGCCGCAATGTTGGATGAGATGGACGCGGTTTTCGGAGTGTCGGCCTTGGTGGAGCAGGAGGAACAAGAGGACAGGCAACAGAGATACACCGCACAGCAGTTGAAGGGGCTGAGGGTGGCTCACGACATTGATGCGGTGAGTTTTCTCATCATGGACGATTGTCTATGCCAGATGGTTTTAACCGCAGAGTTTCTATAATACCTCTTAGAGACAAAATATCCTTTCACGGCTCGACGGAGAAGTAGAGTCAACTAACATATTCAAAGACGTAGGTAGCAGAGAAAAATAAATTTTATAAAAATTACACTATACTCGTATTTGTTTCACTATCACTACAGCTACTTATAAGGAGGAATAAACCGTACGGCATACCTAAACTTGGGGCCATTTACGTGACGTGGATTTCCCTCTGGAGATATTATATAAACTCTTTTCTTTGAACACTGTCGCAGACACTGGGTCGCCTGGTATATGTTCAGGCTTAACAGGTGTTCGGTTTTTTCCGAGCAGCTCGGTATTTCAGCCCCGTGTTCGTTATGAAGAAAATACCGAAGTACGGGTGGTTCGGTATTTGCGAATGTTTACTATGGGTTTCATTGTGTTCACCCCTTTTATGGTCTTTGTGTCAGTCACAGCATTTGTGACCATGAATGAACCTTTGTTCCGGTCATTTACAAAATATTTTTTTTAATGAAAATCCGAGTGCGTTTGGCTGCACTGATGTAAGTGCCTATACAGCCGAGGATGTAACACGCAAACTCAAATAGTGTCTATTCACTTTCGTCTTGAAGATTCCTAAATTATACGAATCGGGGAATACAGACGCCGCAGGGAATTCCACTCCTTGGCCATTCGCATTATGAACGAAGAAGCAAAACGCTTCGTGTGTAAAGGTGGAACATTATGACAAGATTAATTTGTATTGTTGCCAGTTGGCGGACGAGCGCGACGTGGTACTGACTCTGGCCGACAAGGAGATCCTGGCTGATGACAATGAAGATGTGCTCGTCAACGTGAACATTGTCGACGACGAGAAGTACAAGAAGGTGAGTGATACAACACCCGTACACTTCATACAGCGGGCGACATATTAAAAGCAAAGTACTTTCGAGATCCAAACTAGTACCCACAGACTTAAAAAGATTTCGCCCCAGGAGGGAAATCCAATGCCTGCTAGTACCAATCTGGTGGGGGGGTTAAACAGTTTAACAGGTTCTATTGATAAATCTGTAGCGGTAGCGCACTTTACATCTCTAGTTACACTAAGTTACAGCTTCAAAAATCTATAAGTATTTAGTACTGAGGGAAGATGGTTCGAATTGTCTTTAATTTTTTTTATTTCAGAAGATCACAATGTGATAGACTTAAATTTTTATGTATTTTGTATTTATAGAAAGCCTCTGTTTACTACCTTCAGTTGTACAACTTAAAATAAATGGTGCAGCATCACTGCACATACTTTTTAACTTACAACGTAAACAACACGTAAAAAGTAAGCAAGCGACACTAAGAAATGGATTGAATGAATAAACGAATTTTGCCAGAATAACAAATAGAGCCACTTTTTTGTACTTTAGTAATGCATACTACTTGCAAAGTTTCGTCAAAATCATTAGAGAATTTTTTGAGATTTTTACACATTTCATTTTGTATCAACACAGCCAGAGACCGCTCACAATCCTTCGACAAATTATCTTAAATCTCTGAATTTTAAATGTCAATTGGACCATTGTTTTCGCCGCTTGGCCAACATCTTTTGTTAATACCAGTGATGTACATATATTGGGTAAAATTTTCCCAATTTTATTTTACTTTTTTTTTGAAGACGACAAAACTTTCTTTTGCTCTCTCGCTGCGCTCGGCCGATCGAAAGTAAAAATAATAACTAAATGAATAAAAAAAAACAAAAATCTGACTGCAAAACAAATTCCTCTTTTTAAATATATCTTATGTCACTCACGGGATCAAGACGAATCTAAGGACACCTCGCCTCGCACTCCAATATCCATCAGCTGTTTAGGCTACAAAGCGTGCCAAAGAAATATGCATACATACATTATGAATGTAGCGTAGGCAGGCCTCCCACGCGGTGGACCGACCACCTGGTGAAGATCGCGGGAAGCCGATGGATGCGGGCAGCGCAGGACTGGTCGTCGTGGAAATCCTTGAGGGAGGCCTTTGTCCAGCAGTGGACGATTTTCGGCTGATAAGATGATGATGATGACACGAATGTACACCCGAAAAACATAACCCCCCCTTCTGGCGCAGTCAGATAAAAAAATATTTTCGTAATTTCTATTGTATGAGCTTAAAATTGTTATGGGTCCAGTACAATAATGTGTTCAGGATGATGTTGAGGTTGCCCAGGTTCTGCAGTGCTTCAGGCATGTTTGCCGCAGCCCGAGTAGACGGGTTTCACGCATTAATGCGCAAAAAAATAGACTCAGACCGCAGTAGAATGCTGGGCGGCAACAACACCATCCTGAGGGTGCTGACAGACAGACCCGACAGTGTGCTGCAGAAGCACTGGGTGTCCGCCCTGTTTCACCCACACGCTGGGCAGGTTTATTATATAAATTGATTTCTATATTTTTCTTGTTTACTAACATAATAAGTTTTTTACTAACATATCATGGGCCCATGTTGTCGGGTAAATAAATAATAATAATAATAATGTCCTCAGAACATCGTGGAGCGCAAGAAAGCCGCCGCCGGCTACCAGGCGTACGACGACGAAGCGGACCTGGAGGCGGCGGCGCTCGGCTTCCAGAAGCCGGTCCTATCAAAATACGACGAGGAAATCGACAAGGAGAAAGCGGCCAAGCAGAAGGGCTTCGTTATTGGTGACGATGATGCAATAGAAGCCAAGAGATTCAAGGAGATGATGGTGAGTTTAATTTTATCTCAGATAGACTGGTATGTTAATTCATCATCATCATCATACCAGCCAAAGGACGTCCACTGCTGGACATAGCCCTCCCCCAAGGATTTCCACGACGACCGGTTCTTGCGCTGTCCGCATCCAGCGGCTTCCCGCGACCTTCACCAGGTCATCGGTCTACCGAGTGGGGAGGCCTGCCTACACTACGTTTTCCTGTGCGAGGTAGCCACTCGAGAACTTTAATGTCCCAACGGCCATCTGTTCTACGAGCAATGTGCCCCGCCCACTGCCACTTAAGTTTAGCAATTCTCGAGAGCTATTTGAGCGCCAAAGGGCCAATATACGTCACATTGTGGCACTGCTTTTGTGGTGCTCCACGGCGGTGTGACAGCGTGCCTTGTGTGCGAAGACCCCGCGTCAAACTACGGTGCGATGTCGAATCTGAGAAGTTTACGACGCACTGTGTAGTCCTCTTACGTATACGTACCTTATTTCCAATTCGAGCTGTCATTCACATCACATCAGCTCATATATAAGTCCCCACCGAGGGGCTCGAGCCTACCCTGAATTAGGGCGATCGGGCCTTAGTCGACCACGCGGGCCCAGTGCGGATTGGTCAACTTCACACACAACCTACGAGTTTCTTCGCAGATGTGTGCAGGTTTCCTCACGATGTTTTCCTTCACCGTAAGAACGTCGGATAGACGTACGTACATATGATAACGAAATTTGTAAACACATTGGTACGTGGCTGGAATCGAACCACGACTTCCCGGATAGGAGGTAGCGGCCCTTGCCGTTGCGCCACCGAAGCTCTCGAGCTGTCATTAGATAATGCCAATTGTTGTGGTTCACAGAGACGGGAGCGCATGCAGGGCGGCGTGGAGAAGCGTCTCGAGTCGTTGCAGCTCCCGGCGCTGCAGCTCGCCACGGAGTACATGGACGAGCGAGAGATACAAGCCAAGTTCAAAAAGCCCAGGAAACGGGTCAGTTTTACTCAAATCTAGCAAATAACACAGCCCTACAAAAAATACATATTTTTTGTTGCCCTGGATATCTTGGCAAAGGGGTATGAAATTTTTTGTATGGAGACGGGCATACTGGAGTCCGCCATATTATTATTTTTTTTTCAAAATGACGTCGCACATTGAGACCTATATATTTGGATAGGGGGCAATCAGAAAAACAAAAAAATGACATGTAACATAGTGTCCTAAAATGTCACGTTACGGAGATAATTGAATATAATATATATTCCATAATAATTTTGATTATTTTTAACTTCTATATTATCTCAGAAACGTGACACTTTTGGCCAAAATGTTATATAACATTTTTTGTTCTATAAAGGTCCTCTATCCAAAAACACAGGTTAGATTGTGCGACGCCATTTTGAAAAAAAATCTAAATGGCGAATCCTCAGTGTGCCAATAACTTTCAAACCCCCTTTGATTTTTTCAGGTGCCCAAATTACGAATTTATTCAAGAAAGCATTGAATGTGATCTTGTTTCTATGATTATTGCATATCTTATATTCAGATAAATTATCGGCTTGTTAGTAATAAAATTTATTTTCCCAGTCATGATTAGAGTTCTGCGCAAGAAAGCGAGAGCAAATCATACAAAATCATTGATAATTTTATGATTTGTGAGCATAAATATATCCAAAATCGATCTTATATCTAGGGCATTAAAACCACTGTTGACCAGTGTAATATTTCTTTTATTAATCCACAATAGGCTAGTTGACTAAATTACAAAATCATATTAAAACGATTGTCCAGCAGTGGACGATTTCCGGCTGATATGATGATGATGATGATGATTAAAACGATACCTGTTGGTAAAAAAATAATAAAAAATTAAATTAAAAATCGACCATTTACATTTTTTTTTGCGTTTTTATATTCTGATTTAAATTTACCGCATAAACGCTTAAGACCGCCATGTCAACGTGAATGACGTCACGCAGTGCCAAACAAAGCAAAACAAACTGAGTAAAATGTGTCTCGAGTTTTTAGTTTTGTTTCTTCGCTTGGTTAGCTAGGTTAGTTCTTGTAACTGAAATAATACTGGTCATCATATATCATCATATCAGCCACAAATCGTCTACTGCTGGACAAAGGCCTCCCCCAAGGATTTCCACGACGACCGGTCCTGTGCTGCCCGCATCCATATATATATGGTCATATATTGGCAGGCGGGTTGGCGATCGCAGTGTGATTGCAGGTGTGTTGCAATGCACGGAAAGGACGCTGCTGCCCATCCTCCGGTTTCAAGTCCCTTAGTGGACTCTTACGACCCTCATTGGATGAGATGGGATGGTCCTATTCTTAGCCGGGAACCATACGGCAAGGAGACAGGGAGACGTTATATCTCCGAAACTGATCACCGCCGCCCTGGAAGATGTTTTTAAGCTTCTGGACTGGGGTGGACTCGGCATCAATATCAACGGCGAGTACATATCCCACCTCCGATTCGCTGACGATATCGTGGTCATGGCTGAGACTATGGAAGACCTAAGCACAATGCTCGATGGTCTCAGTAAAGTCTCTCAACAAGTGGGTCTTGAAATGAACATGGACAAGACGAAAATAATGTTAAATGTCCGTGTCGCACCCACCCCTCTGAAGGTTGGAGACTCTACACTGGAAGTTGTTGACGAATATGTATACCTGGGACACACAGTCTAGCTAGGCAGGTCCAACTTCAAGAAAGAGATCAATCGACGAATCCAACTCGGCTGGGCAGCGTTCGGGAAGCTTCGCAATATTCACGTGCCGGCTCGTGCCTACCCTGAATTAGGACGATCGGGCCTTAGTCAACCATGCGGGCCCAGTGTGGGTTGGTCGACTTCACACACAACCTGCGAGATTCTCCGCAGGCGTGTGCAGGTTTCCTCACGATGTTTACCTTCACCGTAAGAGCGTCGGATAAACGTACATATGAAATCACATTGGTACGTGGCAGGATTCGAACCACGACCTCCCGGACAGGAGGCGGCGGCCCTATCCGTTACGAGGCTTGTTCTATAGAAATTTCACAACAAATAAAATGGCATTTGGCACGGCGTGACGTTTAATTAACCGAGTCCTTGGAATAACAAGCAGAAGCCATGTGTGAAATATACATAGTACAAGCATCGATATCTAAGTCTGGTTTGAGTATGAGTAATATTTGTTTTAGGGCAAGATGCGCAAGAAAGCCAAAGAGGAGCCCATTGACGTGGACGACGAGGACGCCGCCGTGCCCCCGCTCATCACGGACGACACCGGTCAGTCCTTGTCATCTTTTTTTTTATTCACAATTTGTAAGCCCTTGGCATCATCTCACCTGATGGTAAGTGACGATGATGCCGAAGTTGGAAGCGGGCTTACCAAGATTCCCCAACGCAATAGAAAACTGGCTATCTCATCTTCAAGCCGGAACACATCAATGTTGTTAACACTGATGTTTGGCGGCAAGACTTAGATAAGACTGTGGTAGCTAGCCAGGCGGGCTTAGAAAATGCCCTACCACCAACCAAACCGAGTCTTACAAGTTGACCCCACCGGGAATCGAACCCGCGACCTAGTGGTGTGAAGCGAATGGACTACCCATTACGCCACGAAGCGGTTAAAGATCATCATCGTCAGCTACCCATAACGACCCCATTTCTGGGGCTCAGGGTCTCTTCCCAAACTCGGGAAAGTTAAGCCGTACTCCACGCACGGGGGCCTAGTTCGGATTGGTGGAGGTTTACTCAGAACCTTTTAAGCCGCGTATGATTTCTCTGACATGGCTTAAGTGATAGCAACTGGTACCAACGGTTTAGCGTACCTTGCGAAACGGAGACAATCGGAGATTAATGCTACTAATAGTCAAACCAATCTAGGTAATACCGTGCTTAATATGGACGTAACTGTCATTTAGCGGTTAAAGTTGTACTGAGCTACGATCGCTTGTAGATACTTTGTTTTAAACTTTAACTTATGTCTTCCTAAGGGCCAGAAGTGTTCATTCAGCATACTCAGGGACTATCAAAATAGAATTTCTAAAAAGTTTAATCTATAAATACCTGTCACGCTCGCGTCGCATGATCGCAAATCAGTGTAACGAGCTCCTTCAAACAGATCCTACACTCACTTATTCGAGCTGTGTATATCAAACTAAAATCTATTTGTTTGGAAATGGCCAAACATGTAAACAAAACTTGAAATGTATCCAAACTTTACGGATATGTTGAGTAGACACATATCGATGTTTGTAATTAGTTTTCGATGTACTAATATAAAATGGAAAAAAATAAGAGAAGTTTCAAAGTTTCAGTACGAAACTAATTTAAGCCTTTGTTTAGTTATGTTTTAATTTACTACGATGAAAAATAATTACTAACATCGATATGTGTCTACTCAACATATTTGCAAAGTTTGGATTCAATCCGGTATGTAGTTTTTGTATGAAAGCGGACGTATGGAAACGCGAGCCTCCTAGAGACTCTTAAGAATAAACCAGTTGCAATTGGTTTTCAAGTCTTAACTGAACTAAAACACAGTGTTTAAGTGAAAAAATGCTAGTAGGAACATGCTCGATGTCTAAATGTAAGTGATTACGCTAAAATGATTTTGTTTACATGTTTGGCCACTTCTAAATTAGAAAGAGAGTGGCATCGTTGATGAGTCGCGTGAATGGCAGCGCCCACAGTTTTCTGAAAATCATGGGAGACAAGTTGGACAGTCCCTTTCTTAAACACTGGGACTGTACCCATACGGGTTCTAGAGTAGTTATTTTTAATTTAAATAGATAAGTTTATTAAATTTTAATATATTTAATTTAATTTTGTGTTGTAAATCCGTAATTTTAATTCATTATCAATTTGTATACTAATATTAATTTTAAGATTTTTGTAATATACTAACCTAAATATGGACTACCTATGTCTGAAATAAATGATTAATAATTAATAATATAAACAAATAGAGTGTATAGACCCTTACCACACCCTGGAAACTTCATACAACGGGCCAGAAATGACATTTCAAAAAACGAATGACGGAGCAAACAAAATGGCGGCGATATTCTATACGTTCGACAACCAAACAGTATCAATCTGTGTGACGGGGGGGGGGGGGGAATCTAGAGAGCGGCAGGGAGTGTCCTTTTTGCCCTTACTGAGTCGCCGACCACCGTGTTGTGAGATCGGCGACACACTCAATCATTGAATGCGCAAGAAAGAGCGCCTGTTGTTACACTGTAAATTAAAACAAAACGTCCTTTCACAGAGGTAAAACCAGAAGAAATCCTGAAGCCATCGTTACCCGTAGATGAGGAGGAAGTGGAACCCGACAGTGAGCTGCAGACCGCTTTAGCTCGAGCAAGGCGGCTGCGGCAGCAGGAGCGCACCAACTTCAAAGTGCCCAAGGTAAGTGCACAAAACACACGAGAAACACTCCTCAACGTCATTTTAGGCGGATGACGTGAACTGTTTCGGTGCCTCCCTGTGAGCTGCACTAGGTTATCAGTTCACCTGGTCAACCTCAATTACCCATAGATGCAGAAGAAGTTGAGCCAGACAATGAGCTGTAAACCGCGCCAGGCGTCCGCGGCAGCAGGAAACCGCTAGGTTTTCCCACGATTATTTCCTTTACCGTAAAGTAAATCATCTTGAGGAAACCTGCACACGCCTGCGAAGAAGCTAGAAGGCTGTGTATGAAGTCGACCAACCCTCACTGGGCCCGCGTGGTCGACTAAGGCCCTATCCATGGTCAATCAGTCAAGGGTGATACTCGCAAACTCATATAATGTCTCTTCACTTATGTAGAAGAAATAAAGTAAATTGTAAGAATCATCAAAGAATCGGTCATTATTCGAGGACAAGCCCACACACCAACAAAGTGCTGTATTTTCATATTTATTACCATGTTAATTTTAATTACTTAACTATTATCTTTTTGTTGATTTCTTTAATAGTACTTTGTGTGTTGCTGTATGTTCTAGTTTCTTTTCAATTGGCTGTTTTTAAACTTCTTTAAACTTATAAGACCTATAAGTAGCTTTCTGTCTTTATTTTTTTTTATATTGTTTTACTAGCTGTTGGTCTTCCAATGAAAAAAAATGAACAGTGACCCAGGCAAGGAATTCCACAAGCAAAAACACATAAAAATCGATATACCAAAAGGTATAGCTTAAGTCGCAATGGTTGAAACTTTATGTGTAACCGATTTAATAAAAATGTAATTTATAAAAAGTAATTTCTTGCCCCAGGTGGAAGAGATCCTGGAACATGTGAAGGAGGAAGAGCCTCCAGCTGAAGAGGACCCGGACCCCAGCAGCACCATCATGCTAGATGCCACTGCCGAGTTTTGCCGCACGCTGGGCGACATCCCCACATACGGGCTGGCCGGCAACAGGGACCACCAGGCTGATATATTGGTGTGTATCAAATCACGTTATATACGAAGAGAATCCTGCATCGCGCTAACGAAGTTTTCTCGAGGATTACTGCAAACCAAATAAGCCTAACAAATAACATCAATGGACAATAATTGGTTTCCTAGAATTACCACTTTGTCTGACGAAAATACATTATAGGTACTTTATGTAATACCTGAAAATAATTAAGGGGGCATTCAGCTCATAAAACTAAACAACTTTACCCAATGAGCCTATACTCGTATAATATTTTTGGACTGTAGGGCAGATCCAAACAAATTGCTAATCCAGTATAGGTTCTTTGATGAAAGTTGTACAGTTTCCCACCTTTAATTATTTTCAGGTATTTCAAAAGGATCCTATATACGGCCATCATGATGTCAGCCGAAAGCCCTCATCCAGCTGTTTCCCGCGACCTTCACCAGGTCGTCGGTCCAATGAGGGAGTGACTTATGCCTATCTCCTGTTATGTGCTATTTATATGTGGAAACGTTTATATGATTTCCTAAAAAACTACATTCCGACCGAGTCTGTTACTGAATGTGTGAAAAAGTTAAAAGTGCAGGGCAAATGTGATACTATCTAATGAAACATCGACGTTTTTTTTTCGTTTAGGACTTCGAGCGCGAGGAGATGGAGGTGGAGCCGGAGCACGAGAGTACATCGGGCGCCTGGAGCAGGGTCGACGTGGGCAGCGAGAAGCCGCCGGACCTGGCCGCCGGTGAGTGCTCTGTGTAATGGCACAAAAGATAATAAAAGTATAAGTACAGATGAATTACTCGCAATGACGCTTTAAATAAATAGCAACTCTCGCTACGCAGTAACAGTCTAGTTCGCAACTGGGCTTAGTGCCTCCAGTTTTATTCAACATACCTATGCATACACCGATAACAATCGCGCTCTAACGCAACAATGAACCGAATCAATGCGCGTGAGAGATTCTTTTGCGCTGGCCGGTCTAGTGTTGTCGCAACTGATCAACCGGCAGGGTTGTGAGACCGCGCGACGAACATGTTTCAACTTGCGCACTCGCTTGCTCGATAGTAGGCCTGTAGGCCGCGCCGTTGTGTAGGTACTTATCTCGCGCTCTCGGCCGAGTGACGGGGGCCTGGTAATGGTAGAACCGGAATTACTAAATAAAGCTGTGGACATTGCACCGCCTTAGAAACGTCAAATGTCCCATTAGGGATGACGAATGCTAGTCATCTGAGTTACTTTTTATCATCTGTCAAAAACGACATTTTGTTCTAAAAATGTTTGAAATACTTAGGCGTAACGTCATAGTTTGCAGCGTCATTTGTGTACTCATTTTGTGATTTTGATGAATTAAAAATCGAGAATTGATGCAAAACAAAACGAGTAAAGTTTCCCGAAGTTTAAGTAGGAGGGCAATTTAGTGATCAAGAGTTCATAATTTATTTCTGATGTTGTCGTCATCCCTATTACTAAAGCTGTAGACACCGCACAGCCTTAGAAATGTCAAATGTCCCATGTTTAAGAGTTATCAAATGCTCGTAAAGTATGTGGCTCTAATTTAATGCTTGTACAAAAGAGTTATTCATTGGTGTCGATTTGATGTAACTCAATTTAATTTATACTTTTTATACTAATTGACAGAACTAAACTAAATTTACGCATTCTGTCTTTTTCTTCCTGTATCCTAAACGACAGAATGCTAAAATTTAATTTTGTCCTGGCAAATAAACTTCAATTGTGCTACAAAGAATCGACACCATTGTTAAAGAATGCTTCTATCACTGTCATCCTTTTTTGGTCGCATTTAATTTGACATTTTAAATCGAATAGAAACTATAATATTTTTATATTTTTGTATTCAGAAAGAGTCATTTAACAGCACATGGTTTCTTTAGATCTTTTGTTTTAAGATGACGCCAGAAAAACCTGCAGGCGTTATGGGTGCTACTTCAATCAACTAGCTTTTATCATCCTAAAAAAATAGCCTAAATAAAAATAAAAGTTCCCCCCCCAAGGATTTTCGCAACGATCGTTCCTGCGCTGCCCGCATCAAGTTACTTCTCGCGGAATTCACCAGGTCCCACTTCTGGCCTCCAGCTTCGTCTTCTAGTGCGCGGCCGCCACTCGAGAACTTCACTTTTAGCAAGTTTATTAATGGTAAATTCTCTTCTCTGTAGGTTCAACAGTAGGCCTAGATGCGGAGCCTTCCCTGGGCGCGGGAGTGGCGGGCGCATTGCAACTGGCGCTCAGTAAAGGCTATTTAGAAAAAGCCGGAGCAGCGCCAGCACCGAGACACGTCATCAACCATCTGCTAAATGCTGCGAATTACTCCATAGAGGACAAAACAATTGGGTAAGTGTTTAATTTCATGCCAATTGCGTTTATTACTCCTCCCACTCGGTGGACCGATGACATGGTGAAGGTCGCGGGAAGCCGCTGGATGCGGGCAACGCAGAACCGGTCTTGGTGGAAATCCTTGGGGGAGGCCTATGTCTAGCAGTGGACGTCCTTCGGCTGATACGATGATGATGTTGCGTTTATTAAGGAAGCTCCATACAAACGTAGTCCGCTTTAATATAAAAACTACATTCCGGATTGAATCCAAACTTTGCAAATATATTGATGTTTGTAATTAGTTTTCGATGTACTAATTTGGAAATTTAAGATTTTGTTGGGTGTCAATATTCTTAGACTAGTAATCTAAAAAAGTAGAAAAAACAATGTATCTGTGCGTGTGTCTGTACATCCGTCTGGTGGTGCTCTAGCGCCTAAACTAATGATCGGATTTGAGTTGGACAATTTCAGTTCTATCTCCAGTTGGTTTATTATTATTTTTAATACGTTGTTAATTATTAAAAATACTACTATTTTTATTGATTAAATAAAGTGTCTCCAACCTTTTTTTTTTAAACTATATTTTTAGGGCTGCCACCGATAGTCAAAAATCACTTCCTTTTTTCTCATAAATGGCGATAATAATTTGAATGAAACATTAAAAAATCAATAATATAATAAATACTAATAAGCTGGTTTTGGATTGGAACTTTGAAGACTCGAATAGATTTTTGTATAGAAAATATATGTTAGAAAAGCCAGTTTCTACATTTTTCAGTTGATTACGATACGGCGTAAACGACAAAATCAGTTGTCAAAACAATATGGCTTATAAAAGTGAGGTAAAAATGAAAACTGGAATATGGTACTTCACTTTCCTCATACATGGCTCTAACGATGTTATGAAACTTTGTGAGTTAAAAGAATTTGATAAGGCCTACTAAAAATTAATCGCTAAACTGAAATGGCAGAGGGCAGGGCACGTAGCTCGTAGAACAAATGGTCGTTGGGGTAGTAAAGTTCTCGAGTGGCGACCGCGCACTAGAAGCCGTAGCGTGGGCAGGCCTCCCACGCGATGGACCGACGACCAAGTGAAGGCCGCCTGAAGCCGCTGGATGCGGGCAGCGCAGCACGCGGTCGTCGTGGAGATTTTTCGCTGAGGCCCTTGACTAGCAGTGGACATCTTTCGGTTGATATGATGATGAATAAGGCCTACTACACTGGATAGCTCATTATCCCAAAAAATATCGTAACAAGATAACTTCCATACAACCTCAGATTACTTGTAATTTTTTTATACACCTATTTTCTTTGTTTCTAGGTGCATATTTTTAATTTTGATTTTTGTATGCCAGATGGATGATGACAGCTAGTCATCCGAGTTACTTTTTATTATCTGTCAAAAACTACATTTTGTTCTAAAAATGTTTGAAATACATTAAAGTGAAGTCATAGTTTTAGCGTAATTTTTGTATTTTGTAATTTTGAGGAATAATAATTGAAGACTTGATGGAAAACACATTCGTTCATTCATGTCAGCCGAAGAACGTCTAGAGCTGGACAAAGGCCTCCCCTAAGGATTTTCACGACCACCGGGTCTGCGATGCCCGCATCCAGCGGGGTCCAGCGACCTTCACCAGTTCATCGGTCCACCGATCATACATTTCCGGTGCGCGGTCGCCACTCGAGAACTTTACTACCCCGGCCATCTGTTCTACGAGCTATGTGTCTCGCCCAATGTCACTTAAGTTTAGGGTTTAATTTAGGAAAACACACCAAGCAAGGTATTTTAAAATTTCAGTAAGAAGGAAAAGTGATCGATAGTTGCTCATTTATTCTTGGTGCAGAGGCTAAAAAAAACGCCTCTCCGATAATTTCGTTTATTTATCGCCCACGGTACGGTCGGCCGCACATCAGTGGTACATTACCGGTATAAGCTAAACCACAGCTACGTACGTTATGCAAACTAGAAACAAGGTCAAAGTACACAACTCACAATACACAACTATTGTGTATAGCGTACACAACTATTGTAACTAGCGTCTTGGCGGCAAGACCTGACGCAACTGGTCCTTGTCTTCACCTTATGGTGTTGGCACGAATATCGGCCCTCACTATATGACCTAGCTGTCGGTGAGTGAGGACGCTATATCATAAACCTGATAGTTTTTAGCGTATCTGGTAGATATACGAGAGGGAATACACAACTATTATCAATCAAATCACACAATGGAGAATGGAAGTTGGTACAACGGCCAAGACATGGTTTTTGAATTAGATGCGTAAGGAACACAGTGTAAATTCCTAATGGTGCAGGATCCACAGATAATTTAATGATAAGTTACTATAGGGTTGCGGGAAGCCGCTGGATGCGGGAGTGCAGAACTGGTAGTCATGGAAATCCTTGGGAGAGTCCTTTTTCCAGCAGTGGACGTCCTTCGGCTAATATGACGCTGATGGTGATAAAGTTACTACCACACGTGCCAAGACACGGTTGCAGCTCTATAAACTACGCTGTTCACTTTTCTCTCTCTCTGGTCGGTCCCACATTACTAAGGATCGTGGTTCAAATTGGCCTTAGAGACGCGTAATTTGTCTCCATCGACTACGGTCCATGGTCGCCCTCACCGCTTGATAAAAGCTTTTAGATGTGGTGCCTTCCTTTACCTGATCACTCCATCGTGTTGGCGGACGGCCTCTGGATCTTTTTCCTTCAATGTTGCCAACAACGATCAGTTTTTCAAGGTTGTCACCACTCTTTCTCATAACGTGGCCGAAATAGGTAAGTATGCGCTGCAGGCAGATGGTAGACAACCGTGTTTGAACTTTAAGTTGCGAGAGAATAGACGCATTTGTACGCTTAGCTTAGCTGTTCACTTACACAAATGCAAATATCATCAGTCATTGATACACCTGTGTATTATAGTTTTAAGATAAACATATGAAACCGGTAACGTTCCCCCCACAGCGGCGAGGACGACAAGTACGGTCGGCGGGAGCGCGGCGGGGGCCACGGCCCGCTGCAGGACTTCCGCGAGAAGTCCCACTTCAAGCCCAACATCAAGCTGGAGTACGTGGACGACGACGGGCGGCCGCTTTGCCCCAAGGAGGCCTTCCGGTACCTCAGCCACAAGTTCCACGGCAAGGGCCCCGGCAAGAACAAGCAGGAGAAGAGGATCAAGAAGGCTGTACAGGAAGGGGTGAGTACAGTTGTACAAAGAAAATGATTCTCCTCGATGTACCTGCCCAGTAAATCAATTTCAGCTGGATACCTTGGACGCCATCGACCGACGTGACGTGCCCGGAGACTTATTGGCGACGATGAGCTAGCTAAAAACAAGCTTCAAAGCCTTGAGCTTCGCCACAAAGTCGCCTGTCTTTAGGTATTCTATCGAATTCATTTCGGAGAGTGTGCACAAGAACTGCACGATCTCATTCCTCCAGCTCCATTTCACCTTCGGTCAACGAGAGGCAGGGGGAGCTTTCACCCCTTTGTTGTTGATATTCAGTCTATACGCAGCGATGGAGTGGAACTCCTTGCCTGCGTCTGCGTTTCCCGACTTCTACAATTTGGGGATTTTCAAGGCGAGAGTGATTTGAGTTTGTGTGTACCATCCTCGACTACATCGTCACTTACCATCAGGTTAGATATAGTCAAACGATCTCAAAATTTTATTTTAAAAAAAGTAGCCCGCGAAGTGTGGAGTCGCCAATAATCATGTCGTGTCACCAAGTGAACCAACCCATTAAAGGTTCCCAGGAGGCTCGAGTTTCCATGCAAACGTAGTTCCGCTTAACTACAAAAACTACATGCCGGATTGACCCAAACTTTGCGAATATATTGAGTAGTCACATATCAATTAGTTTTCGATGTAGTAATTAAAACGAAAAAAAAAGATTAGTTTCAAACTTTCAGTACAAAACTAATGTAAGCCATCGTTTAGTCACAGTATATATATTAGTACTAACGTACAGTATGGACACTCCCTGCCGCTCTCTAAATTCGACCTCACCCCCCCGTCACTCAGATTGGATGTAGATTGGGTACCAAACGTAAAGGACGAGCTACGCAAGCGCGATAATCGTCACTTATATTCACTTTGCGCGCCGCTGTGATTTCGTACACCGGAATAAAAAGCAACTAGTTACCGAACGTAAAGGACGAACTACGCATGCGCGATTAACGTCACTTATATTTACTTTGCGCGCCGCTCACCGCTCGACGCCAATAGGCGGCCGCGGCGCTGAGATGCCTCGTATCATGATTGGCTGACCACCAATATTATACGACCAAATCTAAGAACAATCAGTTCCTATGATACTTCATACTAGCTGTATCTTTTTTTTTTAGAAATGTAGTTCCTTTATGTTTTTCACATGTCAGATATCAGTTTGTTATTGTGGCTTGTGAGATATTTTGTTCGTTTTATTTATTGTTTGTAATAATTTGATTAGATGGTGTAATAGTATGAGTTGTATAGAAATAACTAGTGGTGTAATATTATAAAATGTGATCTCGGAATTATAGATTGACATTGACTATTATTGTAGGTTGCTAAATGAGATTGTTTCACGGACAAAAGCTCCTGTGTTTGAAGAACAAATGAACAATGTTATCCATGTAAGTTACTTAATCATGTAAGAACTGTTGATTGTTGCTTGCAGCACAGTATATATATATCTTGCAGTGTGCATGCAGTAAATAACTAACAAACATTCGTGACCAATACCGCCGGTGTGATTCAACCCTACCTGCATTCTTGCCTATAGATACGTCAGTTATATATATATGTATATCATTTCTCGCTCGTTTGTATGGAGTGTCCGGGGTGTGGTTTAGTTATGTTTCAATTTACTACGATGAAACTAATTACAAACATCTATATGTGCCTACTCAATATATTCGCAAAGTTTGGATTCAATCCGGCATGTAGTTTTTGTATTAAAGCGGAACTACGTTTATATAGAAACTAGAGCCTCCTGGCGACCCTTAAGGAGATCCCCCTACCTAACTAGCGCCGCCATTAGCCAAAAGTCACTTATGCTATCTGTGAAAACGGCGAACTACATTTCAGTTACAGTTGAACATTTTCGTTAAATTATATACTCAGCGAGTAATTATTTTTCCATCACACCTATTCGAAAAACGACGACGATTGGTTCCCCAATAAGTGCCAACAAAATTTTACTTTGCTTCCCTGTAGAGAGTTTGTTTCTATCTTTTTATTGCTCCGCGTTCGTGAAGGTTGAATGCATAAAAAATGCAAATAACATAAATATTAAATTCTCTATGGTGATACTCTTTTGTGAGTAGTTAACAAGGAGTTTGTATTAAAATACCAACTCTTTGTTAGTTTGTATGTGAAGTTAACCAAAGAGGTCGAACGCATGACGTATGAAGAAATTACTAGTCTGTTAGGTTTTGGCGGCAACGCGCTGAAAAAAAAAACGGTTCTTCTTTCTTTTCCTCAAAGGTTGTGGTGAAAAGTTGTGGCCAAAATATTTTATTCTCAGGCGACGTATATTGTATTCCTCGCTAAGCTCAAAATTGAAACTAATATTAATTAAGCTCTCGGAACAAAATATTAATTTGTCCCCTTTTCACACAAATACCTATTTAACTGATGGCGCCGCTCGTTAGCTAGGAGAAACCTCTTCGGATCTAGGTGACGATGGCGCGGGCGACCGGCGACTCGCGACTCGACTACTTTGTGTGAATTAATATTGACGCTTCAGCACTGACGAATGCAAGCAAATCGGGTCGCGCGACCAGCAGTGGGAGCTGTAGTGGGAGCTGTAGTGGGTCGCGCGACCGGCAGTGGGTCGCGCGACTCGATCGCGGTCGCCGGTCGCCCTCGCCAAGATCGGTATGCTACCTTTACGGTACAGAAACCTAAGGACTCGACAGGAACTAACCAAGCTGTTCGTTCGTTAGCTAATGAAGAAGATGTCGTCGACGGACACCCCGCTCGGCACGCTGCAGATGCTGCAGGAGAAGCAGCGCGAGACGCACTCCCCATACGTCGTGCTCAGCGGCGTCAAACGCGACCAGAACAACTAGCCGCGCGGGAGAGGGACGGAAGATATTTAGAACTACTGTTCATAGAAGTAATCACTGAAACTCGTTTTGCATGCAAACCATAAAATAGTTTCTTGAAAAGAGATTGCTTAAAGCAAGACAGAAATTCTAGTTTAAAACAACTATTGATTACTTAAAACCTTTTTTCAATTGATCTTCAAATACAATGTACGTTGCTACGTAGATCATATATAAACATCCGAACAGTTGTTTCACAGGTAGAAATATTCAAATAGCTATGTTAGACAGAGAGGGAAAACCGCGAAAGTGTGACTGTTCGGACACTTTGACCGCGTGACCGTGAATCTTGTTATTTTATATGCGGATCCAAGTTATTTTGAGTAAGACAGTACAAATAAAATGAAATTAAAAAAAAATGTTTATTTTGGACAACTGAAGATCCCTGTAAGTATGTTAGTAAGTCTTATAGCAGGTTAGTAACAATAAAAATAACACAAGGACACTCCAGAAATTCAGAGACAGACTCAGAATTTCATTGCCGGTGCCGAGGGCGATCAAGGAAATGAGCTAGTTTCCGTGATAATCCTCCGCACAAGCACCTCCATAGTGGCGAAGTGCATCTATAAGCTTGTCTTTAGGATGCTGTTATAGCAAAAAATTAATGTTTAGTTATGAAAAACGATTTTTGGGTAACGGTTGTCTAGTGATGGGACAATGGCGGCTAAAATTATGAATGATCTGTATTAATCTTTTTGCATAGATATGAAAATAATATTTTATCGAGTCGGGTTATGACTGGTCGGTTTACAGAACTGGCCAGTTTCCGTAACTAGTCAGTTTCCATCACTCGTCAGTTTCGTGTAATTCGTTAATTCGTCAGTTTCAGAGAGTCGGGTTATGACTGGTCAGTTTACAGAACTCGCCAGTTTCCGTAACTAGTCAGTTTCCAACCCGAAGCATATAATCAATCAAACCTGACCGAACCTAACATCGCTCGCTCATTTAAAATATGTTACGATTTGCTTTAACTGATGAGTTAGTGAGACTTACGAATAAAGGAAACTGACGAGTGAGGAAATTGACCAGCTAACGAATTTGATGAAATTGGCGAGTAGGCAAACTGACTAGTTACGGAAACTGGTGAAATCTGTAAACTCATTAGGTGGGGGATGACGACTTTATAGATAAATTCTGTCGGCCTAAACGAGATAAACTCAAAAACTACCGAAGGTATTTTCTTTCATTGTTCATCAATGGACGGAGTGATTTAGAGGTTTAGGTGTAAAATTCCTCGCGGGCCGCTTGCGGCTCGCGTACCACGGACCCTCTAGTCCTAAATACTTCAAGAGATTTTTACAGACTATATCTTTCTCAATCACTAAAGGCGCTGGTGACATACAGGCCGTTTTCACCCAATCCGTTGAAAAAATTATGCTGTACACGTGTGCGTCCGTCAACCGCACATTGGTGACAAAATTGGTGTAGGACCCGTTAACTGAACTTCTACCTCACATACTGAATAACTTTCCCTAGGGCACCCAAAAGAAAATGTAAAAAAAAATTCTTCGCTCCGTACAAAAATTTACAAAATTGGCGAATCAGCTGATCTATTTCTAGGAGATTTTTTTTATGGTACTGACTATGGGTCTCATAGGACAAGTTGTTCAGTATGACGAGGACAAACCCTGTATAATGTCTAGGGATATAATTATGTACCGGTAGATAGATGTACCAGTTAGGTTTATAGCTAACTAGGGATAATAACCACATAATTAAATCTACTAAACTAGTATATAGGTTAAATAAGGGCCATCTAAGTTTTCTCAGTACATTTTGATACAGAGAGGTGGTACAGGGCCATCTAAGTTTTCTCAGTACATTTTGATACAGAGAGGTGGTACAAACAGTTACGATTATTTTTTTAAATCAAGAAAAGTAAAGAAACTATGAAGTGTAGTCATTACATTAGGTTACTCAGTGGACTGCTCAAAACAAAAAATATGATTTTTACCGCAAAATGTATAGAAAATTTGCTCTCATCTGAGCAGTCCACTGAGTTTCCGAGGGTCTGTAGAATGTTGTGATCTTTGACACATTTGTAGCCAGGGATCTAACCTAATGAATGCTTTTACTTACTTTTCTTGATTAAAAAAAATATTGTGGCTGTTTGGGCCACCTCTTAGAGAAAACTTATGCGGCCCTTATCTTGTTTTGAGTAGTATCGAGCCCCTCGGTGGGGACGTATATGAGCTGATATCGTCATATAGATATTATATACTACTAAACTACTAGATAGTTAGTAAAATATATTTGTGAGCGCCCCGTCTCCGCAAGCGGGTAAAAAAGCAACCTAAACTATCTAACATAATTATATCCCAAGTCACCAGTGATTTTGGAACTACCGTGTGCCGTCGTCGTGCAGTATGTATGTATGTATATTTAGACCGCCACAGCCGATGGATGCGGGCAGCGCAGGACCGGTCGTCGTGGAAATCCTTGGGGGAGGCCTTTGTCCAGCAGTGGACGATTTGTGGCTGATATGATGATGATGATGATGATACCCGCAGGGCGCGCTGTTCCACGCCACCATATAATTCTTCGTATGTGATGCCGTTAACTGCTTCTGTGTTCAATGAGGTGTTCATGGAGGTTAAAATAAAGATAATAAAATTCTTGACGTGATATCCCGACACATTGGCGTGCCACTTATTGTTACTTATTGTTGTTCTCACCGTAAACGTCTGTTTGGATTTTTTTCGGGACAAATAAAACTTAAAAAATCACATTCCGCCGATAAGTGCGTGGAAGCAGATAAGAACAACCCTTTTTTGATTGTAATGCCACATCAGTAGGTAACGTTTGCAAAAAATCCAATTTAAAACTAGTACCTTTCTCGGTTCTTTCCTGCGGTCTATTTCGTATGTTTCCTCAATGTACCGATTCTAGGATTACCAAGAAATAAACTGATTTAAATGTAAAATTTTGTTTTAATGTAGGTACCAAAAATGATTTAAGATAATTTCCAAGTATATTTTATATCATTACATGATCAATAATATATTTACTTACATTCAATATCACATCACACAAAAGTAAAAAATGCATCCAACACAGTAGCTGATGATTGAAATATGTTATATACTCACGTCTCCCTCGGCTGGATCTGCAAAAAACACTGCGGGCGGGGAATACCTCATTTCGAATTATCATCACTGAATGATACTTATATGCGAGATAAATTTATTGTGACCCTGAGCCGTGCTGCGCTATGGAAGCTCTCGCGGCCTGCTCCGGCGCCTCAAAGTGCGTCGTTTTAACGCTGCTCTATAGATGCGTTTCCAACGCAGTTACGTATATAGGGTTGGTAAACTGTTAAGCATTTCCTCGGAGCAGTTTTACAAGGGTCGGTGCACAGATTCCGCGACCTCCTGCGCCATGGAAGCTCTCGTGGCCTGCTCCGGCGGCTAGAAGTGCGTCATTTTGGCGGTGCTCTTACAGACGCGTTTCAAACGCAGTTACTTAGATATATGGGGTTGGTAAAGTGTTAAGTAGTTAGAAGGGTCGGTGCCCTGAACTCGAGCCATGCTGCGCCACGGAAGGTCTCGCGGGCTGATCCGGCGGTTCAAAGTGCGTCTTCTTGGCAGTGCTCTTTTTGAGACGCGTCTCGCGAACCAGCTCGGGGGTCGGCGGCCGGCGGACTGGCACCGTGGCAGCCATGCGCAGGTGCGCGTACAGCGGGATCTGCCCACAGAAAATAGGTGAAAACATTCGGAACAACACGTGCCGTTTTGAGGTAGAAACATTCGAAACAACACGTGCCGTTTTGAGGTGAAAACATTCGGAACAACACGTGCCGTTTTGAGGTAAAAACATTCGGAACAACACGTGCCGTTTTGAGGTGAAAACATTCGGAACAAAACGTGCCGTTTTGAGGTGAAAACATTCGGAACAAGACGTGCCGTTATGAGGTGAAAACATTCGGAATAACACGTGCCGTTTTGAGGTGAAAACATTCGGAACAACACGTGCCGTTTTGCCGTGCCCTAGCCGTCCTTTACAGGAAAAAGCTATTGGAAGTATACTGAGACGAGTTAATTACCAGTAATGTTTCCAATAAAAACTTTGCCGTCAATGTAAAAAATGTGGAACGGAGTAAGACTCCGATGGCACTAGGACGCTACATCGCTAGTTGGAATTGGAAGTGACGTTAATTCTTAACCTATAACACTGTCATGTAACGTACGGACCAAGTTAAAACGGCATCTATGTTCCCTTCCCAGTGTAAATCTGGATGAAAAAGTGTTAGGAAGTCATACATGGAGATATGACGGTGCTCAGACGAGTCATCATATCAGCTCATATATACGTCCCTACCGAGGGGCTCGAGCCTACCCTGAATTAGGCCGATCGGGCCTTAGTCGAATAGGCGGGCCCAGTGCAGGTTGGTCGACTTCACGCACAACCTTAAGAGTTTTTTCGCAGGCGTGTGCAGCTTTCTTCACGATGTTTTCCTTCACCTTTGGATATGAAATCGAAATTCGAAAACACTATGGTACGTGGCAGGATTCGAACCTCGACCTCCCGGACGCATATTGGTAAATACCCGACGCGTTAACCATTCGGGAAGTTTCGGGGCTAAACGTCATCATCATCATCATATCAACCGAAAGACGCCCACTGCTGGACAAAAGCCCCCTTCAAGGATTTCCATGACGACCGATGGTTCTGCCCTGCCCGCATCCAGCGGCTTCCCGCGATCCTCAGCAGGTCGTTGGTCCACCGCGTGGGAATCCTGCCTACGTTACATCTTAAAATGAAAAAATTGGGCCTTAAAGTGAACATGGACAAGACGAAAATAATGTTAAATATCCGTGTCGCACCCACCCCTCTAAAGGTTGGAGACTACACTGGAAGTTGTTGACGAATATGTATACCTGGGACAAACAGTCCAGCTAGGTAGGTCCAACTTCAAGAAAGAGATAAAGTGACGAATCCGACTCGGCTGGGCAGCGTTCGGGATGCTTCGCAATATCTTCACGTCCCAAATACCGCAGTGTCTCAAGACTACGGTCTTTGACCAGTGTGTGTTGCCACTGATGACATACAGAACTAAGACATGGTCGTTTACTATGGGCCTCATAAGAAGGCTCAAGGTCACCCAAAGGGCAATGGAGCGAGCTATGCTAAGAATTTCACTACGCGATCTTATCAAAAACGAGGAGATCCGCAGGAGGACCAAAGTAACCGACAGCTCACAGAATTGTTAAACTGAAGTAGCAGTGGGCATCAGGGCAAATAGTTCTTAATAGTAGGTATATTTTATAATAATTTATTAAGAAAGAAAATATGCTTTATGATCATAACTTAACAAGTACAAAATTTGAAAGATCCCAGCCGTTTAAAACATTAAGATCCCGCTGGAGTTCATAAATCCCAAACAACTGATTTTGAAATAATTTTATATCGATAATCGAATGAAGTATATCTGTGTCGGTATCGCATAACTTTTTTGAAAAACGAAACGGTTATCCATTATTAACCAATAAACTTGTTTTCCGTTTTTTTTACCTTGAAAACAAGTTTATTGGTTAATATAGATTTCTGTTTCGTTTTTCCAAAATGTAATGCGGTACCGACTACCGACACAGAAACACGCATCCGATTATTCATATGTAATTATTTCAAAATCGATTGTTTGGTTAACAGATGAATCAAAGACTACGTTTGTATGGGATTTATGAAATCCAGCGGGCTCTTAAGCTACCCACACACCTACAATAATATTGCGCAATGTTGATGATTGCACAACATGATTGATGAGCTCCCGGTACAATAATTCTTTAATACTACCCCTATATGTTCAATAATATTGTGCAATCATCAACATTGCGCAATATTATTGTAGGTGTGTGGGTAGCCTTAAATGTTTAATTTTGATGGTATCCAATGATAGTTGGAAATATTGAGCAAGTGTGCCAGTTGCGCTACGTCTTAGTACAAAACATTTGGCTCAAACTCACCGTAGGCATACGTCGTCCAGGCCGCTACTGCAGCTGAAACTAGTGGAACTATTCACCCATCAATAGCTCTGGTGTCGGCTTTTCGTACGTCTTGGTACAGTCGCCATCAGATATATCGTAGCGGGCGAGGTGTTTAAATATTTCTGAGCAGTGTTGAATTTCAATAAATTATGTATACACTAGAAATTTCTATTAATATCTGAAAATTTTAGTTTGTCGTACATATTTGAGCAGCAGATTTTTCAATATAAGTATGTTGCAAAGAAAAAAACCTTACGTCATTGTGTGTGAAAAACATATTGAAAAATCTGCTGTTCAGATATTTATGACAAATTAAATGTTCAGATATCAATAGCAAATTCTAGTGTAGATAATTTATTGAATTTCAACACTGCTCAGAAATATTTGAACACCTCGCCCGCTACGATATATCCGATGGCGACTGTACCAAGCTCACTTTCTGAAGGAGTATCTTACTCATCTGACTAAAATCATCATGTTAATGGTATCCTGGCACTCAGGCCGCTTCGACATCTGAAAGTATTGTCCAAGCAGCGGATCCGGTGCCGGTTTGCCGAGGTCTTAGAAGCTCCTTTATGAACTTGGCGAACTTTAAAACTAACTAACCGTAAGGCATGAAGTCGTCAAGTTTAAGAGAGCGCCAACCGTCCACTAGCGCCGCCATTACATTGTAAATTGTTTCTTTGAAAAACGAAAATGCAAAAAGAATGACGGACTAATTGTGATCCATATGGCAAAGGATTTATAACACAAAAAACATTCCCATACCTTGAACATTTTAGTTGCTATAGACTTAACTGACAAAAGGGGCTACCACGGTCAGTTAAGTTGATAGTAACCAGAGTATTCACGATAGGTATGCGTGTTAAACAATCCATCAATCATGTGGATCCGTCGACTTAGAATTTAAGTAGATGTATGGATCACAAAAGTCCGGCGTACTTCTTAATTTTTCGTTTTTCAATCCATTAAATAAGTCATAAACTCCAGAACAGTGCGAACGCTCAGTACGCTCTTAATGGTACCCTGGCGTTCAGGCCGCTTCGGCAGCGGGAAGTGTTGCCCTAGACTCTTCTGAGCCTCTGCTCCGGGGCGGGCTTGTCCCTTTTTCTGAATTTCATAGACGTTTTAACTAACCGTATTCATGGAGTCGTCCAGTTTAATGGTACCCTGGCGCTCAGACCGCTTCGGCAGCGGGAAGTGTTGCCGTAGACTCTTCTGAGCCTCTGCTCCGGGGCGGGCTTGTCCCTTTTTCTGAACTTCATAGACGTTTTAACTAACCGTATTCATGGAGTCGTCCAGTTTAATGGTACCCTGGCGCTCAGGCCGCTTCGGCAGCGGGAAGTGTTGCCCTAGACTCTTCTGAGCCTCTGGTCCGGGGCGGGCTTGTCCCTCTTTCTGAACCTAATAAACGTTTTAACTAACCGTATTCATGGAGTCGTCCAGTTTAATGGTATCCTGGCGTTCAGGCCGCTTCGGCAGCTGGAAGTATTGTCCAAGCAGCGGCTCCGGTGCCGGCTTGCCGTACGTCTTGGTGCGGAGCTCCTGTTCCGTGATGTCGCGCAACTTATCCACCTCCACTTGGCCGGGCACATATTTGGAGACGAAACCGCCGCGCCACACCTGCGATGAGACGAAAGAACTTAGTCGGCGACGTCCACCAAATCAATCAAATCAAAGAGGGCAGTTCAATCAACAACTTGAGAGACACCTGGAAGCTGGCCATATAATGGTTCGCACAATGCCCAAAAATAAAAAGACCAACTCCACCATCCAGCCGCCAACTTTACAGAATGCTATGATCCAAAACCATGCGTAGAAGTTTGTCATGAAAAATAATAAGAGGGTTTTCACAATAATTAAAAAATAAAAAGACCAATACCCATCCAATCGACAATTTAACAGAGAATGCTCTGATCACAAATCTATACAATATGTATAATAGTTTGGTTTCAGCAATGTCCAAAGTCACAATTTAATCATATCAGCCAAAAAACGTCCACTGCTGGACATAGGCCTCCCCCAAGGATTTCCAAGACGACCGGTCCTGCGCTGCCCACATCCATCGGCTTTTCGCGATCTTCACCAGGTCGTCATAATTTATCGTAATTGCCATTTACAAGAGGGTCAGTTCACACGGACAGCACCTGGTCACGAGTATAACGCGAGAGTTAGCTATTTCCTCGACCATATTAGAGAAACGATCATCATTAGCTCTTTATCTGATCATAAATGGCTATCAGTAGAAGCCGTATAGGTTTAGTCCACTTAACATTTTTCTCCCCTAAATTCCTTCTCTCCGCCACTTGAACCGATCTTGGCCCGGCACATGTGCATCCGGCTGTATTTATTTTTATTGTATTTAGGAAACGTATCCAGCATTATTACACATATTTAATATCAACCAACTGGACCAACCCGCACTGCGCCCACGTGGTCGATAAGGCCCGATCGCCCTAATTCAGGGTAGGCTCGAGCCCCTCGGTGGGGACGTATATGAGCTGATATTAATGAATATCAACAAACCATCAAGCCCCGTATAACGCGTGGTGGGTGCGCCCGCGCCGGTGAGCCTGCACTAATCGCTGTGTCAGTGAGATGTTCTTTCTTTTTAAGGGATCTAGTCTTTGCCAGTGTAGACATTTTGTTATGTATGATCTCTAATATATATATATATATATATATATATATATATATATATATATATATATATATATATATATATATATATGATATTTTAATATTTTGGGACAAATCACACATGGTCATCTGGCCCCAAAGTAGCCTTCAGCATCGAATCTTGGCTTGGCTTCTGCTTGTAGAACATGAAATTCAACTCCTCGCTTTAATCAAGTATTCCTAGGTCATAAAATTGATTAGGTATTTGATTCGATCCCCAGTTTCATACAAAACAAAAAATATTAAATAACTGTCCCGACAATATACCTGAAGTTGTTTGACAGAAGACAAGAATAGACAAATACAAATAGTTATGTTAGACAGAAATAGAAAGCTGCTCAAGTACACCTTCGTGAGCGAAAATAATCCAACAAAAAAAGAATCATTAAAATTGGTTCATAAATGACGAAGTTATACGCGAACACTCATAAAAAAAAAAAAAAGGTCGAATTGAGAAACCTCCTCCTTTTTTGAAGTCGTTTAAAAAATTAACTTTATATTCGGACACTTTAAGCGCGTGAATGTGAATGTAGTTGCTTTAACCTTTCGCATGCCTGGTGGATGAAAATCACACGACGTGCCTGGTGGGGCCCATTGGACCCTAATAGTTAAGAGGCAAATATTTAATAAGTGGTCTCCTTCACGATTTTCGTAGGACTCTCTTCTATATACCTAAAACTGGTATGTATGTGTTCCTTGTGCTCTATATAACATGAAACTGACGGTTTTAAGAGGCGGAAGTGGGGACACGCACAGCTATGACGTCACAAAGATGGCGGCCGACCGTACCAAGTTTTTCTTCATTTCTCGAGTTCTACTGCATCAATTTCGTTATTTGATATGTCATTTGAAAGGTTATATAATTGTCTATGATTGCTCTCTTGAAACCTACTAAATTATTTTTGCTGTTTTTAAAATATTAACAAAAACATTTTTTATTTTTTTTGCACAATGATATAAATAAGACCAGATTAACTCAAAAATGAGATTATTTAGCATAATATTTTATTGCTATCATTAAAGCGCGTTTCATTGCCTTCCCAAAATGATAATTATCATCTCTTTACGATAATAAATCAAGAAATTGTGGCCATTACCGTAAAGCAAGTACCCGTGCCGCGCGAACCCAACAACGTTGAGGTAAATCCTAGTCTTTGGGGTAAATGACCTCGCGAGCGAATGACTCGCGTTCGACATCACTCACACGCTACTTGCGATTCAATGCGGACGTGGATTGTTACTTTTTTCGTGGGGACAACTATTTTTTGCAAGTATTGTTGTATTTAATGGCAGTAATATTGATTAATACGAGTTATTAAGGACAACCGTGAATTATGGAGCTTCAACCCGTTGCAGTTTTACAACCAACAAGTTCAAATTGTACCACAACTAGATGGGACTTATGTGTTATATGCCAATGTGGCAGCAAAGACCTGCGTGAGGCCACATAAATTAGTATCGGAAAGTTTAAAGAATCGTTTGAGACTCGCAAGAAGTTCTTAGATTCTTCTTCAACAAATTTATTTGATCGACTTCGTGGTAAGTGATTTCCTACATTTAGATTCCTACATTTCAAAGTAATCCTAATCATACTGCAGATTACCCGCTTGCCCTGTTGCCTACTTATATTTACCTTATGTTTAGTTTATATCTATACATACATATACATACATCTTGATGTTAAAACAAATGTGAACCGAGACATTCGTCATTTAATGTGTAATCATGAAGAGGCAGACACAAGGTTTGTGATACATGGGATAGATGCTGCCCAGATGGGTTACGAGACACTGATTGTAAACAGCAGGGACACTGACGTCATGTTATTGTTGACCTATTTCTATGAGAAACTACCGCCGAAAGTATGGGTACAATTTGGTACATCACAAAAATCGATCTATGTGCCTGTTCATGACATAGCCCAATCGATGGGACCAGAAAAGAAAATTTTACTTGCCTTTCATGCTCTAACGGGCTGCGATAGTACAAGCTCACTGTCTGGTTTTACGAAAAAGTCCAGTTGGAAGGTGTTCACCGAAAGGTATACACTTCTTGACGAATTTGGCTCTGAAGAGGAACTAAGAGACCACGTAATGATGAATGGAGAAAAGTTCATAATTAACATTTACGGTGACAAAAAAACTTCACTTCAAGCCTTAAACAGCATTGATGATGTAAGAGCTGCAGTGTTTTCAAATATTAAAAATCTAGACAAATTACCACCTTCTAGGGAAGTCCTGAAGCACCATCTACACAGAGCTAATTACCAGGCTTTTATTTGGAAAAATGCAAATACCCCGATCCAAACCTTACCCTCACCAGAAAACTGTGGCTGGAGGTTATATAAAAATTCCCTAATTCCCATCACAAGCCTGAAACCTCCAATATCTCTGAAAGATATCGAGCTCATATCGTGCCAGTGTAAGACAGACTGCCGGACAGCGAATTGCGGCTGTGCACGCTCAAAGCAAAAATGTATGATAGGAGTATGCCATATTGGAAAAGAATTATGTTTTAATCAGCATAACTTTGAGGATGTTGATGAGTAGTATGTTGATGAGTAGTATGTTGCTTGCCTATGCTCTGTTCACTAAACTCGATAATTCAGTTGTGTCTACATTATCTTATTCATTATTTCATTACTATTTGTACAATGTGATTTACGTAAAAATAAGTGATTTTCACTACACCTTGTGATTGTGAATAGTTTTTATTTGCACTGTTATTATGATTACAATAATACTTTGTTTTGATGTGTGATATTATAATATAAAAAATAAAAAACGTGTGATATTATAATGTAAAAGCAAACACATATTATAATTATAATTTTATTTGTAAAAAGCACAGCTATTTCTCTTAAATACTTATCATTTTAAAATCAATTGTGAAAACGGCGGTAAAAATCAGATGGTAACATCGAAATATTATATCGATGGATGGTAAGTACTTTCTTTACAGAATTGGTCATAACTTGTTTGTTTATTATTTCACTACAATGATGTTTATATTTTTGAGAAGGTAATAAAACGGACCTTATTTTTTGAAATAAACATAGGTACACTTAGGTTTCTCTTTATTTAGTTATACCGGTAAATAAGAAAAAGTGTATGAAAAAATTTTATATTTTTGTTAATATTTTAAAAACGACAAGACTAAATTAGTAGGTTTCAAAAGACCAATCATAGACAATTATATACCCTTTCAAATGCCATATTAAACAACGAAATTGATGCAGTAGAACTCGAGAAATGAAGAAAAACTTGGTACGGTCGGCCGCCATCTTTGTGACGTCATAGCTGTGCGTGTCCCCACTTCCGCCTCTTAAAACCGTCAGTTTCATGTTATATAGAGCACAAGGAACACATACATACCAGTTTTAGGTATATAGAAGAGAGTCCTACGAAAAATCTCAAATGGCTTCGTCGCCTCCGCACTATAATTAGAATGACTGTTTTTAAGTAGAAAAATATACAAATATTATATTATTTATTAGCTACGATTAATTTTATATATATTTTTATGAATAAGTCAAAACTTTAATCAAAAATTACCAAATTAGCATATTTATTAACCTTGAGAAAAAACCTTCAAAATTTCGAAATCATTATCCATCACGTTCTTGACCGACGTTTTGAAGACAATTACTACACTTTGATCGCGTCTAACTCGGCAGAAAGCTGGCTTAAGACTTCAGGGAGGGGATTATTAGCACGTAATATTCATTAACGGAAGCTACCGAGAGTCACAGGTTACTCAACTTTGTATTTGTTAGGTTATGACAGATTTTGTATCGAGTGGGGTCCATTGGACCCCACCAGGCATGCGGAGGGTTAAGTGTAATTAAAGATTCTGGCAGTCTATTAAAACAAAGAAGCAAGCCCATGCAGTTGCCATATGTGTTCACGATCCTTATATTTACTCACCTTAAAAGTGGTGAAACTGGCGACTTTCCTGACGTCTTGCGGCAAGCGCGGCGTCTCAAGGGTCCACGGTATTATGCCGCCGAGGGTCTGGAGGTACTCGCCCGACAGCCGCCATATGCGCACGCTGTAGTCCGAGCTCCCGCTGTTGAATTAATTTAAGAGGAAACGCGGTCTACAGAATAGGTATTTAAATAAAATTTTGCTGTCTCCCTCCCCCAAACCTCTCCGTATACAGCAAGAAAGGGAGAAATGCAGTGCAGACCGTTAATAGGCACTAAAATTGACCAAAACAGAATATCGTAGTCCCCTATTTCCTCCTCCTGCCTCTATGTTTTCCTTTTTTTGTTACTATGCGTATTATTTTTTTGGTGTGTGTCTAAAATGACGTTTCAACTGGGCAAATTTCTCAGTTTTTGAAGGCTCCTACTTCCTACTATAATATAATATGGGAAAAAACAAAACATAGGGGCATGGCCATGGTGGATATAGGTTTGATGGAAAAACATTTTTGCTGTATTGTCATTATCCAGGGAGGAAACAGGGGACTACGTTTGTATGGAAAAAAATGTCGCCCGAGTTTCCTCTTAATAACTATACGAATTAATTAAAAATTAAATACCCGACTGCATGTAACGTAACCCCCTCTTTTTGGGCAAGTCGGGTGTAAATGTATCGTCACTCACGGTATCTACAAGAATCTAACGACACCTCGCACTCCAATATCCATCAAGCCGTTTAGGCTACAGAACGTGCCAAAGAAATATACATACATACATACATACGAAAAACATAATCCTCCATCTAGCGCAGTCGGGTAAAAATAACAACAGTGAAAGAATGGGGATTAAACAGTGGAATAACCCAATTAAACTGACTTCAGACAACGTCAACAGCTCATGCTCACCAAGTTTTAATGACAGTCATCTTTTTAGGATTCCGTCCGTACCAGATAACAGTACCTTAATTAGTAAGCCACGTTTTCTGTTTGTCTGTCTCCCCGACCTTCAAACGGCTGTATCTTTTGAACCCTGATAGGTCTGAAGTTTTCAATGTGTTATTGTGGCGGGTCTACTAACACATAATAAAAAGTAAAATATGAAGGGTTCCCCTTAAACTTTAACAAACTTAACCCTTTCACGAGCAACGTAACTAAGGCGAAAAAGAGCAAACCTAACCTAATTGAGGTCAATACAGATGAATGTTGACACAGCATCCCTGAAAAACATATTGCCTATGCTCGTGAAAGGGTTTAAGGTTTTTCGTTTTTGCTCTTTGTTATTAAACGGTAATACATACAAGCGTGGTATAATTAGGTATAGTACAATTAACTATAATAAAATCGGTCAAGTGCGAGTTGCACTCGCGCAAATTAGACTTCCGTAGTCATTTCAAAAACTAAATTACAGCTTTCTAGTACTAAGAGTCTCTGAGCTAAGCCGCGGACAGACAGACAGACAGAACACGGCGGAACTACAAGGGTTCCTTGTTGACTAAAGAACCCTAAAAACTGGCCATGAGTACAAATTCAATAATAAAAAAAAGACGAATTTTCTGCCGCTCTCTTCGCTTTTGTTTGAAATGAATAAATCATAGACAAATCTTTATTTGACACCAACACAATTAATGTGCACAATTTTTGTGTTCGGTCCTGCCTGCGCTGCCACCGCTACCAGGTCGTCAGTCGACCAAGTAGGAAGTCTGTCTACGCTGGGTCTTGTAGAGCGCGGTTTACACTCAAGAACTTCATTGCTCTAATGGCTATCCATTCAACGAGCTACCTCGCTCAATGCCAAAACTTTCCTAAGTCTCAGTGGTTATTTTATCTATAGGAACGCTGAAACAGGGTATCTTTGGACTATAGTGATCGTTACAGTCACTAGAGGTAACTTAGCTCCTAGGACCTTCGTTTAACTTGTAAATAAACGCTTCAATGAAAATACGCTTTTTGGGTGAATTTGTGAAATATGCGAGTTATAACATTTATTCACTTCAAAGGGGGCTCTGCCGGCTGGCTTATTATTGGAACGAAAGATATTAAAATTACTGCTACACTTTTTTTATTTACAATTGGTAAGCCCAGTGCCATCTGGTAAGTGACGATGATGCCGAAGATGGAAACGGGCTTACTAAGATTCTCCAACGCAATGGAGAACTGGGTATCTTATCTTAAAGCCCGAACACATCAATGTTGTTAACACTGATGTTTGGCGGCAAGACTTAGATAAGATGGATGTAGCTAGCCAGGCGGGCTTAGAAAATGCCCTACCACCAACCAAACCGAGTCTCACAAGATGACCCCACCGGGAATCGAACCCGCGACCTCCTGGTGTGAAGCGCATGAACTAACCATTACGCCACGGAGGCGGTTAAAGGAAGGAACCCCTTTTGTAATAAGAATTACGACTTGAAGACAAAATGGACATCCTTCCTGGCTCAGGGCCCAAGTTAGAATGAATCTCAATTGTTCCAGCGAACATTCGATATTAAATATTAATTCTAATTTGAATTTGAATCATTTACTTATCAAAACGACACGCGAGTAGAAAAGATGTAAAAGAGGCGTGATGCCTGAATGCAGAGCCATAAGATCTCTACATGACTCAGTGTATCCAGACTTGGATATACAGTATATGTCTGAGGGTGGTTATTTATTTCGGCTACGGTTGGCCCATCCCCCAAGGGTATCCCAACTTGTTGCAATATTTAGGCCTCTTCACCTACCTCAGCACGAGTTTCTGCTCGTCAATGTAAGCCATGGTAGTGATGCAGCGCGTGTGAGCCCTGTAGCTATTCAATAGCAACGGAAGCGGCTGGTCGCGGACGCATCGTTTCGCGCGCCCCTCTATGCGGTCCTTCCAGAGGAAGGGGAACTCCAGGCGGAGTTTCGGCATGCATACGTGGACCTGTGATTGTTTTGTTTGATAATGTTTGGTACATTCAGTGCTGTCGTTATATTGCTAATCAGCCTGCTTTGGCATGTGATAATGATGACCGATCATCACGTCAGCCAAAAGACGTCCTCTGCTGGACATGTAGACCTCCAGGCGGGTTTGCGATAAATGACGCTCTACCCATCCTTCGGTTGTCGACGTCATCTATAATCATCACTATAACATTAAAGCAGGCTACTATCCTAAAGAGTGTCGGTTGCGCAACGGTAAGAGCCGCTACCTCTTATCCGGGAGGTCGTGGTTCGAGTCCTGCCACGTACCAATGTGATTTCGAATTTAGATTTCATATGTACGTTTATCCGACGCTCTTACGGTGATGGAAAACATCGTGAGGAAACCTGCACACGCCTGCGAAGAAACTCGCAGGTTGTGTGTGAAGTCGACCAACCCGCACTGGGGCCGCGTGGTTGACTAAGGCCCGATCGCCCTAATTCAGGGTAGGCTCGTGCCCCTCGGTGGGGACGTATATGAGCTGATATGATGATGATGACCGTATTCCTTAATTAGCACTGTTAATTGTGCCACATTATAAGAAGAAGAAGCAGGCTACTTATATTATAACCCGAGGTTGATCGAGAGAGACACAGAAAATGTACTTACAACCATAGACAAAAATCTATCTTACATTTTAAACTAACTCATAGCTGTACTGTCCCTCTCAGTCGGCCCTGCAGCAGGGTTGTGAGCAGACATCATCGGCATCATCGTCACTTACCACCTGGTGAGATGATGCCAAGGGCTTACCAATTGTGAATAAAAAAATAAAAAAAGACAACTTACAAAAAGAATATGCTCTTACCTTTTCATTCGTCAGGTAATTCGTCATCAGCCAGACCTTCACGTACCCTATGGTGGTCCCAGTGAACAAGTAGTCATTGTTTACGTCAGTGGCAAACGATGACACATAATCCCCAGCTGAGTGGATGCCCTGGAAGGCGCCCTGGAACCCGCCCGCTGGGTGGTCCGACCAGCACTGTACTTGCCCGTTCTCCAAAGATACCATAAGCGATGCTGGTGGATGAAAAAACTTTAAAACAGCTATCACGAGTTACAACAACTTGATAGTATATTAGCTCGTAGAACAGATGGCCGATGGGGCAGTAAAGTTCTCGAGTGGCGACCGCGCACCGGAAAACGTAGCGTAGGCAGGCCTCCCACGCGGTGGACCGATGACCTGGTGAAGATCGCGGGAAGCCGATGGATGCGGGCAGCGCAGGACCGGTCGTCGTGGAAATCCTTGGGGGAGGCCTTTGTCCAGCAGTAGACGATTTGTGGCTGATATGATGATGATAGTCTATTGGAAATAGTGATCCTGTTTAAGCCCATACGTCAAAAGAATTCGACGGATTCTGAGAAACTCTCGATTGAAAAAAAAGTGGTCCTGCCTGTCTGCTCTGTTCAGTCTCGTGAAGGGTTCCATTCCCACTCTTGTGTGTATATTCTGGAATTTTGTGTGTATACCTCAGAATCAATATGTTCTTGTTAAATTTAATAACAACAAACTACCCTCACATGTAAAAAATGCGGAGTCATTCAACACATTTAAAGGTAAACCTTACCAATATTTATTGGAAGATATTAAACATTATTAGCCAAATATCGATGTGATGAATGACCCTGCAAACACACAAATCTTAAAAAATAATATATATATATATATATATTATTTTTTATGTTTCCAAAACGAGCGAACACAAACCAAATTGTACTTTATTAAGTATAATATTTGCCCGATGGATGCGGGCAGCGCAGGACCGGTCGTCGTGGAAATCCTTGGGGGAGGCCTTTGTTCAGCAGTGGACGATTTGTGGCTGATATGATGATGATGAAGTATAATATTTATATTTTTCTCATGTAAGTGACTGCTGTCTTTATGGGAATAAAAATATCTTTAAACTCAAATTTTAATTTGTAAAGAAAGTGTAAATGTGCTTGAACTTGTCTTTTTCGTGATTTTAAAGGACACATATCTTACACACCGCTACTCAAATACCCAGCAACTACACGACAAACACATGTTTTTTCTGTCTTATTTCAACAGAAATACAACGACGACGGTAGATGTATGGAGTCTTACCAAAATCATAGCTTGCACGGCTAGCACGTGCATGTCCTGCGCGCACGTCGGAATGGACACAGAACTACAGTATAAACTCCATTTTTTCTAACACTTATTGCCATGCCAAGGCTTCGTCAAATGACGTAGGTATGTTTTGCCGGCTCGTTGCGACCCTCTTGCCTACCCAAAAGATCCAGGAACACAAGTCCTACCGACATTCATGGCGCAGGGGCGTGTCTCGAGAAATATCATGGCGTGCACGGCCAGCTGGCGCATGTTCTGCGCGCGCGTCGGCATGGAGACGGTGGACACGCGGCGCGCGCGCGCCTTCTCCACCGCCGTGGTAGTGGACAAACTCTCGCGCGGCGTACTCATCATGCTGCAGGAATGGAAGGCGTGGGGAAGAGGTTATTAGATGGATGGTTGGTCTCGATTTAAAGGTTTATTACAAAAACTGGACGATTTACCTGAATGTTTGCTTTAGGAAGGGAAAAGGGTTGACTAGACGAATTATGGTTGGTCGATTTTTTTTTGGGTAGGTAAACTCTCCTGAATTGGTCTTTTGTCCTAAACCGAGTGGGTCTTCGTTCGAAATTTGTGGTTACCGTGTTATGCATTTCAAAATTAAATGCATAACACGGTAACCACTAACCACTAATGCTGGACATAGGCCTCCCTCAAGGATTTCCACGACGACCGGTTCTACGCTGCCCTCATCCAGCGGCTTCCCGCGACCTTCACCAGGTCATCGGTTCACCGAGTGGGAGGCCTGCCTACGCTACGCTTTCCGATGAAAATGAGATAAACATAGATTACTAACTAGCTAAACCAGTAAAACAACTATCCAAAACTGATTAAGTAGTGAAAATCATATCACACTCTCGCAGGGCGCGTCCATCGCGCTTCAAGAGCAGGTGTGTGAGAGAAGGTTTGCTATGGAATGACAATGGAACTGTGTGTTCATCTCTTTTCTGTTTATATCTTTAAAACGACTTCAAAAAAGGAGGAGGTTTCTCAATTCGACCGTAAATATTATTTTTTTATGTCTGTTCGCGGATAACTTCGTCATTTATGAACCGATTTTGATGATTCTTTATTTGTTGGAAATGAGATATCCCAAGGGTGGTACCATGATAATAAAACCAGGATCTAATGATGGGATGTCAGAGAAATCGAGGGGAACCTTAGTTTCCTGATTGAAGTCTTCTTTTTTTGTTTAAAATTACTTCATTCCAAAACTTTACGTACTCTTGGTCATTAATGGAAATTTGTTCGTTATTTCGATTCCTTCGCTGGCACTGTAAAGAGGGCACTTTTTTTTATGCACTTTCGTCAAACAATCACCACAAACCTGGGACGCCGCACGGAGGAGCGCCGGCGCAGGTCGGAGGCGGTGCCGGTGGAGGGCGAAGTGGCCGTCTTCAGGTCGCGCTTCGTGTAGTGCATTTTGATACGCTTCATCGGGTCCGTGCACGAGAAACGTCTGGAAGAAGAAGTATAACATTTATTTCCTAAAAACGATTTGAAAATAATTGAAATAATTTGAATAATAATTGATTTGAAAATAATTTGAATTTAAGAAATGTAAATAAAATAGATAAGTACGAGTATAGCCTTTTCGAGACTGAGTAAGGCGACCCACACACCTACAATAATATTGCACAATGTTGATGATTGCTATGACTTGTACTGCCATACCCGTCTGGTGCCCTTAGGGCTGAGATCGGGAGGTGAATACGACAGTAGAGATTTCACCAGACAATGGTCAGACGTACCCAAAGGTGAGGATACTGACACATTGTAACGGTCTAGTTCTGTTGTCAGCAGAAGGTCCAAACGATTTTCCGTTTGGCCATCAACGTCTGGTACACGCGTCGCCTGGAAAAGATTTAGCGACAAAGCGAGTTTGAGTGCCTCTCTCCCAGCGTGGTCGGTCTTTTCGTACGGGAACAGCCACTCCTTATGGTGGGCATTGAAGTCCCCCAGAAGTACCAGTTGGGCAGACGGGTACCATTGTTGAGCCACATCGGCCGCCTCACACAGATGTTCAAATAGCCTGGTTGTCTCCCGATCTCCGCTGTGCGAACGGTATACACAAGCGTAGACTATTTTGTCTACGCCAGGTGTCGACCAGCACCCAGAGCGTCGAAAAAGAGGAGTCTTCTAGGTTACGGAGACGCCGGCAGCAGATGTTATCGCTGACGTAGACACAAACATCGGCGTACGCCTTGAAATTGTGCTCCAGGGAATATCCCGGGTACTGCAAGTAAGACGCGTCCGCCGGACGTCTGATTTGCGTCTACGTAAGAAAGAGCAGCTGCGGCTTGTCGGTCTCAAGATGGTGGTGGACCGCATCGATATTGGAGTGCAACCCTCTGATGTTATCGAGGTGCACTTGTTATACAACTCGTCTGGAAACCGCGGGGACGCCCGAACCCCCCCGGAGATGGCCATCGGGTCCTCCCGTCCAATCGCCAATTGGCACGATGGAGCATTCCGGGATTTTTCGTGAGGTGGTGGGGCAGCCTTTCATAGGTGGCTAGCCTACTAATTGGGCCCCCAACTTCCTACGGTCGGCCAGCGGTGCACCGTGCTTCGGATCCCGCTGCCCTACAAGACTAACCGCCAAGTGCAGCGACACTCTGACACCGGAACGCCATACTGATTCAGCGCAACCCCAACCGCAGACCCGCCTTCCCAAATGGCTTCCCTAGGCATCGTACCGGAACACGTTCGTGAACGCTTGGCGGCACGACTTTGCCTAGAGGGTGGTGACAAGCCACGGCAGAAGCCTACCACCTAAAGAAACGCTAGAGCCTTGTTTGTTGTTCGGCAGGGTGCAACACGCGCAGGTGAGGTTGACTTGGGTCTCAGAGATGCATTGGACCCATTACCCGTTAAAGCAATCGGTAAGTAAGTAAGTTTCGAAAAACTCATTGGTACATTGGCCATCCGGATTTGAACCCGGGAACTCTGGTTAGGAGGACCGAGTCGTTACCGTTGAGCCACCGACGCTTTGTAATTCTATTTTTAACGCAATTTACTAGTGTAATATCGTGATAAATGAGAAATTTACTCCCGTATACAAGCGTCCCCTTATACAAAGACCTTCATCTGGATTTGCGAAGAAATGGGCTCCGTACAGCTTTATAAATTCATTTACTTCTACACCAGGTATACTTACTTACAATTCGAGGGCACACTTCAACGTGCAAATTGAAACAGTCACATCCTCTAAATCCAGATCTAAGCTTTATTTAACATAAGGGCGCCATTAGATATAACATTTATTCGACAAAAATACACACAGACAACATAAAAATATGTAGCGTAGGCAGGCCTCCCACGCGGTGGACCAACGACCTGGTGAAGATCGCGGAAAGCCGCTGTATGCGGGCAGCGCAGGACCGGTCGTCGTGGAAATCCTTGGGGGAGGCCTTTGTCCAGCAGTGGACGTTTTTCGGCTGATATGATGATGAACATAACAGTAACAAAAAAGGTATAAATAACACAAAGAAAAACAAGAAAAATATGAGTAAGATACGACTGTAAACATGCTATGTGCAATTTGCCGAACCGGCCCCGACTCAGAATGATGCTGCATGCAGGGAGACCTACCTACTGCGCTGTTATTATCACAATAAATGTCATTATCACCTGTAAGGCTGTCCAGTCTCCAACTTCCACAGTATCATTTCCGAGTTATAGCTGGACGTGGCGAGCGACAGTGGAGCCCGCACTGCAGCGGCCAAGATGTCTTCATTGTGGCGCGTCTCCCAAGCCTTGCCGGTGGCCGATGTGCCGCTGTCTTCGAACTCGGTCACGTGACGATTCCAGCCCACTGCGAAAAACCTGCCCCGAAATACGAGGAGAAAGGATTTTAGTTTGATCAGTCGTAATTTAAATAATTAAAAACATTTGGCCAAGTGCGAGTCGAAATCGTGCACCTAGGTTTCCACTCCGTACCACTACATTTCTTCACACAATAACGATGATACCTATAAATTTCAAACAAAAAACAACAACGCGAGCGACAGATTTTTAACATTAATTTCGGAATTATCAGCGCGAATACGACTCACACTTGGCCAATTTTTATGAAATTTTGTTGTGTTATCTACTTTAGGATTAGTACATAATCACACCCAGTTATACGCTTGTACTTCTTACAGTTTTTACGATAGAACAAAACAAAAACCTTTAAAAACACGTTTCTTTCTATCCCCATACAAGAAACATGTTTTTTTTTAAGTTTAATTTTGTTTAACCGCCAACTTGAGTTTTCACTTTTATAATTTTTATTACATTAATCTTTCATAATAACACATATTCTATGACAGCCGGCTACCTATCAAAGATACAGCCTTTTAAAAAAGTCGGACAGACAAACAGCGTAGGCTTAGTAATAGGGTCCCGTTACCTGATACAGGAAATGTTTTCTCACAAATCCATCATGGACTCTACTTGCGCCTAATGGAGACTCCATGCCAGGATTGATTCCACAGTTATACCTTTCACCTACGAATAGTACACACGGGTCGGAGACGCTTGCTCACAAAGGGACTTGTTTCTTTTGTTTAACTTATCTTCATTTCTTCTTCGTCCTACCTAACGCTTGCTCAGAAAAGGAGTTGTTTGTCTTGTTTAAATTATCTTCATTTCTATATCCATCCTAATGCTTGCTCAGGAAACGACTTGTTTTTCTTGTTTAACTTATCTTCATTTCTTTATTCATCCTATCGCTTGCTCACGAAGGAACTTGTTTCTCTTGTTTAACTTATCTTCATTTCTTTATTCATCCTAACGCTAGCTCACGAAGGGACTTGCTTTTTTTTAACTTATCTTCATTTCTTCATTCGTCCTAATGCTTGCTCTGGAAAGGACTTGTTTCTCATTATGAGTTAATAGAAACGTTTACCTACCGTCTTTCAATCCAGAATACACCAGTCACTTCTGCCATGTGTTCAATGTTCATATTTCTTAGACACAGGCCCGTATTAAAGTTCCAAATCTGTAACAAACGTGCATATTTCGTGTGTTTTATCAGAAACCATCTTCTTCATCAAGAATTTGGCCTGACGGACGTATCACCCAACTCTTCCCGAGGGTGTTGTAAAAGGCTGCTATAAGGAATTAAAAACCGGAGGATCTTCTTCTATCCGTGTACTTACTGCTGTGACACTACCAAAGTATATAATATATTAGTACCGACGTAACACTACACTGCCACAGTATTAAGACTATCCTGGGGGGAGGCCTTTGTCCAGCAGTGGACAACTTTTTGCTGATATGATATTGACGTTCGGTCTGCTAATAAAATATACACGAAGATATGCATTTATTCAGAGCCCACACAAGCAAAAAAAACAGGTAATATAATGTAAGAAAACATTAAAACTACTTATTTTAAAAGCTTACGAACTATTGAATAAGGTGGGCAAAAAAATATGACCGGGCTCAGCTTGAATGCTGCGAAACCTTAAAAAGATTCACAGCGCTGACGATTCTACCATGCCATTAAGAGGATTGTGAAGCTTCGACTTTTCATACAAATGGCTTTAACGATTTTCACCTCTTAAATGTTAACCGATTTGTACCAATTTTTGATAGGTTCTCAGTCAGAACAAAAGCTAGGCTCATACGTTTCGTTTTTATATTACTGATTATCAGTATAAAAAAACAAAAACAAAAAGAACAAAAGCTAGGCTCATACGTTTCGTTTTTAAATTACTGATTATCAGTAATTTAAAAACGAAACGTATGAGCCTAGCTTTTGTTCTGACTGAGAACCTATCAAAAATTGGTACAAATCGGTTAACATTTAAGAGGTGAAAATCGTTAACGCCATTTGTATGAAAATTCGAAGCTTCACAATCCTCTTAATGGCCTGGTAGAATCGTCAGCGCTGTGAATCTTTTTAAGGTTTCGCACCATTCAAGCTGAGCCCGGTCATATTTTTTTTTTAAATATATTAAAAAATGGACGAAATTAGTATTGTATGAAAACACGTCGCCCTGATTCAGGGTAGGCTCGAGCCCCTCGGTGGGGACGTATATGAGCTGTAATGATGAAAACACGTGAACGACAATAAAATTAAACTTATTAACTTTATCGAAAAAACAAAAACGTATAAGCCTAGCTTTTGTTCTGACTGACAACCTATCAAAAATTGGTCCAAATCTTTTTACATTTAAGAGATGAAAATCGTTAACGCCGTTTGTATAAAAAGTCGCAGCTTCACAAACCTCGAATGCTTGCACCATTGTTAACCAACGTGCAACGTCTTAGACTTCGATCATGTCTTATAGTATACAGTTTTTGGATTTATTTATGTCTGGTGTCCACGAAAGTCGTTGTTTAAGTCCAACCAAACCATGCAAACAGGGAACTTCATATAATTTGGCTTATTTTATAATCTACTAGCTCTTGCCCGCGCCTTCGTTTATGTGAGCATCGTTTTTATGACTGTTTTTGGAGGGTGAGTGGTGTGCGAACTGCAAGCAACTCGCGGGCGTAGAGAGGAGTTTACTCCAGATCCCTCATGAATAATATCGGGATATTCTGATTAACAGTCTATGTCACTTCTTACCCCCGTAACTACTTCTATTGCTCCGAAATTAGTTTTCCCCAGATCCCTCAAGAACTATCTCAGGTTATGTTGATCAGTAGTCTGTGTCATTGAATTCCCACTAAAATCTAAAATCCAAAACAATCTGTTGCTCCGTAGAGATGTTGAAGAAATCAACCAAAAAAAGAGTCTTTCTTCAGTTCCCCCAGGAACTGTATCGGACCATGCTATTTTCACGTGATAAAAGTAGCATATGTCTTTTCCCATGACACAGGCTACTTGCATGCCAATTTCGTCAAGATTGATTGAGGTGTTGAAGCGTGAAGAGATAAACTAACATATTTTCACATTTATAATATTGATAAGGATACCTTGAGAGTCCCATTCCGCGCGCCAGTAAGCAGCAGCTGATTCCCGGGGTCGAAGCAGGCGGCCGTGATCTCCACCGAGATCAGCTCCCCATGCAGTAGCCGAGTGTGGGCATCGCGCATCATTACGTTACGTTTGCCTGAAGGAAGCAGTATTTGAATTACAGCAATATACTCGTAAGTTGGTGGAACAATTGAACCTAAGGTGGAATGGAATTGAATATATATACAACGCAAATCCTTGCTCTCTGTATAGGTTTCATAAAGTGACCTGACCAGATCAATAACAGAATTTCTCTCGTTTATAATTTTATCGTGCGAGACCAGTATGACTTCTTCTTGTCGGTAATTATCACCTATAAACTAACAGAAGCTTGAGAGGAACTGCCTAAGCAGCGATATTTAGACCCAACTGCTGTTCCACCTTTTCGCACGAAGCGTTACGCTTCCTAATTTACTATGCGGACAGCGAAGGAGTGGAACTCCTTTCCTGCGTCAGTGTTGCCCGATGCCTACAATTTGGAGATCTTCAAGGCAAGAATGAGTAGCCATTATTTGAGTTTGTGTATGGTACATCATTACTTTCAAACAGGTGAGATGCAATCAAACGCACTTAAATTTTTAGTTAAAAAAAACTGAATCTTGTGTCCATCCCTAAACAGAAGCCTTGCTACATTCGCAGCGAGTGAGCAAGGGCAGGTATCAGAAGAGAGCGGATGTTCATATCAACGAGCTTTTTCCAATCTAAACCCTAAACTACTCGGTTTATAATATGGGGCCCCCATTCACACAACCTTTCTGCAAAGAATATAATAACTATTACCTACTATTTACCTTCGTCAGTGAGGGCCGCTATACCTGCCAACACCGAGCAAAGGCAAAGGCAGGGACCATCCATACCAAAAACACCACAGACTCTCACTGTAGTGCCTCAGAATTTCTTACCAGTCAACGGGTTCCAGTTAATAATAATGCTGTCCATGCCACACGTAATGACGACTTTGAACAGCGGGTTGTAGAGTATCTTGGAGACCGCGCGAGAGTGCGTGAACCCGTCCGTGTGCTGAGGGTTGAGCTGCTCATCCAGGGTGATGATGGCTATCTTGATAGCAGCCATTATGAACTCGCGGGTGGCGCTGTTGTACACTGCAGAGATGGGTGTACGCTCGCCAATTTGAGAGGGCACGTCAATGTAGGTCTGCGGAAATACGAAAAGAGGGAGATATTTTTAACAATTTGGAGGCGTATGCGGTTGTCTTGAAGATATTAAGTTTGCCTCTTAGCAGAAAATTACCATGTTCCCAAACTGGTAAAATTTTGGAAAACAGAGTTCAAGAAAAAACTTGGCTTTCTTATTTACTACTTAGAGCAACTAAAGATAGGTAGAGGTAGCAATGATTGCTTCGTGAAGCTAAAATTTAGTTAGAAGTTAGTCAGAATTTAGTTGCTTACAGTAAAGCCTATTTTTATGGTTCTGCTCATAAAACTGAAGAACTGTGGTCTTACATCTTTGCTAAACGCAAATAAAACTTTTGAACATAATCCAAACTTATCATATAAATCGATCGACGATTTGCCAAATCTGTAGGGAAGTCCAATATTTTTTTACGATTTCATTAAAATTGTAAAAAACCATTATGAGTAGGTAGAGGCCCCCCATCCCATAATTACCATGTTTTATTTTCCTTAACATCCTGTTTAAATATTAATAAGGCCGCTTAAACAGGTTGTAACAAAATTGGTGTAGTTCCCGTTAACTGGGGCTTCTACTCATCAGACTGAACAACTTTTGTTCTAAAAATTTGCTGAAATAGCAAAACAATTTTTGAACTTCATACAAAACGATGGATACTTTTGTACATTTTTGTATGGAGCGTAGAATTTTTTTTTGCGAATTGATTATGGGTTCCTTGGGGAAAGTTGTTCAGTATGATAAGTAGAAGCTCCAGTTAACCGGTCCTACATCATATTTTACACCTTTATAAATATATGGTTATGTGTTGATTCTATGTAGCCACTTTTAATATTAAAAATTAATCTAAGTATTGCATTTTATGTCTTAAGTAGCTCAAAAATGTGTTGACATATTACCTCCAATGTTTTTTATTCACAATTGGTAAGCCCTAGGCATCATCTCACCAGATGAAAAGTGACGATGATGCCGAAGATGAAAGCGGGCTTACCAAGACTCACCAACGCAATGGAGAACTGGCTATCTTATCTTCAAGACGGAACACATCAATATTGTTAACACTGATTTTTGGCGGCACGATCTAAATAAGGCGGTGGTAGCTAGCCAGGCGGGCTTAGAAAATGCCCCACCACCAACCAAAACGAGTCTTACAAGTTGATCCCACCGGGAATCGAACCCGCAACCTCCTGGTGTGAAGCGAATAGACTAAACATTACGCCACGGAGGCGGTTACTATTTAAATAATACAATTACTTTTAAATAGCAACTTTAACATATTATTGTGCTCAAATGCTTACTATAGTACTACTTTAGTAGGAAACTTCAGGTCTACTTATATGAAAAAAAATTAAGCTAATATGCTGTAAGTGTGACTGTATGTGTTCTTACATATAAATACAAAAAAATGAATGCCAGAAACGCACCTGAATGCAGACCTGACCCTGCACATCCCACACTTTTATCACCCTGTCTCTGGACAGCGAGTAGATCTGCTGCCCGCTCTTCTGCAGCACGAGGGCTATGATCCCAGCGTGGTGGCCAACGAGGGTTAAGTTGGCTTTAGCTGGCACGAAGGGGTTCCACACGCGGACGTTGCAGTCCGGGCCGCCGGTGACCAGCACGTGGGCTTCCTCGTCGAACGCGAAGCAGTGGATGCCCTGGAATCATCATTTTAGGGTGACAATTTGAAGGAAGTTTATTTTTTAGCGGAGTTCAAACAATGAGGTTATCAATTCGACCCGTAGTGCACAATATTCGTATACCTACGTAAGTGACTATATCAATTTTGAGATGCTCAAAATTAAAAATCAAATGCGTTTTATCCTACGTTTTATTTAGGTAGCTTTTTATATGTCGAACGTAAAAGGTCATTTAAAGCAATAAAAAAAAAACAGCTAAGTGTGAGTCGGATTCGTGCAACGAGAATTCCGTACCACCACACCTCTCCACACAACTATGACAATGATACCTATTCACATTACTAACAAGTGCGAGTTGGACTCGCGGTATGAGGGCTCCGTACCACCACACCTCTCCACACAACTATGACAATGATACCTATTCACATTACTAACAAGTGCGAGTTGGACTCGCGGTATGAGGGCTCCGTACCACCACACCTCTCCACACAACTATGACAATGATACCTATTCACATTACTAACAAGTGCGAGTTGGACTCGCGGTATGAGGGCTCCGTACCACCACACCTCTCCACACAACTATGACAATGATACCTATTCACATTACTAACAAGTGCGAGTTGGACTAGCGTTATGAGGGCTCCGTACCACCACACCTCTCCACACAACTATGACAATGATACCTATTCACATTACTAACAAGTGCGAGTTGGACTCGCGGTATGAGGGCTCCGTACCACCACACCTCTCCACACAACTATGACAATGATACCTATTCACATTACTAACAAGTGCGAGTTGGACTCGCGGTATGAGGGCTCCGTACCACCACACCTCTCCACACAACTATGACAATGATTACCCATTCACATTACAAACAAAAGACATCAACACGAGCGACTGAAAATTATGTTTTTTTCATTCAGTTCAGACTCTTTAGCGCAAGTACGACTCACACTTGGCCAGTTTTCATTATTCATTGTCATACTTTAGGATAAGTACTATAATCACACCAAGTTTCACACTTGTATGTATAACCGTTTTTAAGGTATAGTAAAAGCAGAGAAGCCATTAAAAACATATTCCCCATTAATTTTTATTATTTACTAGCTGTCCCGGCGAACTTCGTACCGCCTTATACTACACTAAAATGCAATACACTACACTGCACTGCACTGCACTCCACTGCACTCCACTGCACTCCACTGCACTCCACTGCACTCCACTGCGTACTAATATATATACTGTGCCACTGCACTCCACTGCACTATACTGCACTAAACTACACTATTCTACACTACATTGCACTATTCTACACTACATTACCACAGTATATACAGGGTGATTTGTAATGTCACGTATTCCCGTTGAGGGGTGATAGATAAGGTCAAAAGCAATCAATTTTATCCTATAATGTGCTATCCGAAAGTTAACCGTTTTCGAGTTATTTCAAATTTACTTTTTTTATTTTAAATTCCGGTTTCAGATGGTTAAAATTTGAATAAAAAAAAAACTACGTGCCTGATTTTGAGTTTCTTGCTATCGTCGTATAGCGGACATTCCAATAGTTCATAATAAGTGATAAAATCTTGAAAAGCTTCAAACGTTTTCAAATTACGCTTTTTAAATTTATCAGTTTCCTATTTTTTTCTATTTTTTTCGATAAAAAAGGCAATTTTCTGTAAAAAATCTCCTAGTAATTAAATGTGCAAAGTACGTTAATAACATCTCTAACTAACTAGCTTTCATTTGAGGTAAAAAGTTACAAATAACTCCAAGTACAAAGACAGAAATTAAAAAAAAAATGATGAGTAGGTAAAGAAATAATGTTCGAAAAATAATTACGTACGATAAATAAAAGGCTTTTATTTTAGTTAAACTCTTTTATTAGTTTTAGTTAGTTATAAATAAAAAGAAATTCCATGAAATGCGAGTCCTTTGAGGACAGTAACGACTTACCTAATTAAAACAGGTAATAAAAATTCCTTTTAAAAATCCGGCCTCTGTGGGTCTCAACGTTTTTTCTCTACATTTACTTGAGATACTACTAAGTTTAATACCTCTAATGAAAGCTAGTTAGTTAAAGATGTTATTAACGTACTTTGCACATTTAATTACTAGGAGATTTTTTACAGAAAATTGCCTTTTTTATCGAAAAAAATAGAAAAAAATAGGAAACTGATAAATTTAAAAAGCGTAATTTGAAAACGTTTGAAGCTTTTCAAGATTTTATCACTTATTATGAACTATTGGAATGTCCGCTATACGACGATAGCAAGAAATTCAAAATCAGGCACGTAGTTTTTTTTTATTCAAATTTTAACCATCTGAAACCGGAATTTAAAATAAAAAAAGTAAATTTGAAATAACTCGAAAACGGTTAACTTTCGGATAGCACATTATAGGACAAAATTGATTGCTTTTGACCTTATCTATCACCCCTTAACGGGAATACGTGACATTACAAATCACCCTGTATATTAGTACTAAACATTACACTACACTTCAATACACTACTACACCCTAAACCCTTCACCCTTCTCCCTACACCCTACCCCCTTCACACTACACACTTCACACTACACTACACTACTTTTTGTTGATAATGCAGGAATTTTTAGGTAATTTTTTCACACCTTGGGTTACAGTTTTAGAAACGATCCCTATTTGAAAATATAATATAGCCTATAGCAACCGCACGCCACACACACACACACACTGCCACACTGTGCAGGCCGTCCCAACAGCCTAGAGTACCAAATCATGACGGGAAAGGTAGAGGGCAAAAGAGCTCGGGGAAGACCGGCTGCCAAGTGGCGCACCCAAGTCACCAGCACCACCGCTCTGCAGCTACATGAAGCAGTGCACGCAGCGAGTGACAGAGCCCGGTGGAGAGCAATCTGCGCCCCCTCGATGACATGACGGTCACGATCCCCAGTATTGGGGGAACGACTGATTGATTGATAGCAACCGCGGATAGTGTAGCTTCCCAACAGTGAAAGAATTTTTCAAATCGGTCCAGTAGTTTCGGAGCCTGTTCAATGCAAACAAACAAATCCATCCTCTTTATAACGCTACGGCTGCATTGCTTGGGGCCACACCGGTCATTGCGCGGTGGCCGTGTTTATTTTCATAAATTCTTAATATTTTCTGAATGGCATGTCCGATTTAAGTAATTCAAAAGGTTATCTATAGGTATCGAAACATTTTTGATTATGAAATTGTTTATTTGGATAAGGGTTAATACTAAGGTATGGTTATCATTGTCTGATTTTGGTCAGTTTTTTATTAACTTTAAAAAAGGTAAAAAGTGGTTATAGTGAAATAACTACAATAGTTGGACGTATAGTATCGCGAAGTTTTTTGTAGGTATTGTTAGGTTCTCTAATATTGTAGAACATTTCGTTGTTCTATTATCAATAGTTTTCGTAGCGTATGCGATGAAAGAAATTTTTAAACAATTTTTTTACACCTTGGTTCACGTTACTGAAGTTTTATCAAGGATCTCTTATTTTTCTAGTAATAAATATAGCCTATGTTACTCAGCGATAATGTAGCATTCTAATGGTAAAAGAATTTTTAAAATCGGTTCGGTAGTTTTCGAATTTATTCATTATAAACATACACACAAAAATACAAATCTTTCCTCTTTATAATATTAGTGTAGATTGTTATAGCTGCAATAAAAATACACACTCTGTAAAAATTTCCACTCTCTACATTTACTTAACGGTTCATGAAATATAGCCAGCTGACAGACAGAAAGATGGATGGACAGCAGATTTACTCGTAGTAACAGGGTCCCGTTCGTCACCCATTGGGTGAACGGAACCCCCAAAAAACAATGCGTTTTATTAAATTATTCTGTCATCACTTCCCGCCTTTTCATGTGCTTGCTACCTAAGATGGAGCTCATGCATGAATATTATTTGCGTGCTATGATCTAAGTAATATCACTTTAAACATGGTTTATCTGAAGTATTCAACTTTGAACGTTTAAAATCAGCTTCAGTGATCAATCAGTTTGTTCTTCTCGGGAAACGATTTTTTGATGGTTCAACAAATTTAAAAGGGTAAAACTACCATTGCAGATGATGCAGAAATATCACTGCAGAAAACGTGTGTAGTACTGAAATGCTGGAGCTAGAAGACTGTCAAATACAAGGATATAGAAAGAATCATCATCATATCAGCAGAAGAACGTCCACTGCTGGACATAGGCCTCCCCAAAGGATTTCCACGACGACCGGTTCTGCGCTGCCCGCATCCAGCGGCTTCCCGCGACCTTTACCAGGTCATCGTTCCACCGAGTAGGAGGCCTGCCTATACTACGTTTTCCGGTGCGTGGTCGCCACTCGAGAACTTTACTGCCCCAGCGGCCATCTGTTCTACGAGCAATGTGCCCCGCCCACTGCCACTTAAGTTTAGCAATTCTGAGAGCTATGTCGGTTACTTTGGTTCTCTTACGGATCTCCTCGTTTCTTAGGTATTAGTTCGGTTAGTATTTATACCACCTTACATGAACATCTTGACGAGAGGAAACTGTTATCGTTGGATACCTAGAGTGCTCTCCGAAACGGAAAAAGAAGCCCGTGTGGATTAGTGCATATAAATTCGACTGGTTTGGACTTTGTTTCGAAAATGGGTCATCAAGGCGTGTTTTCTGAAATCATTATACTTGTGCGAAATATGGTACATGGATTTATTATTATGACTCGAAATACAGAAGTGTTTTCAGATGGCCAGTTGCCAACAAAATTGCAAAGATCTCGGAACAATGGTGGCAAAAAATTGCTGGCCAGTTTTTTCACGGAGCATCTTGCGAGATCAATGCGAGAAAACTGTAAGTAGATCAGTTTACTAAGAATTGTACACAACAGTCGTATCTGTTGCCAAATATTTTTAAAGTTGTGAAGGAAAGACCAGCAAAGACTGGCCATAGGGGAATCCTGTTGCACTACGATAACGCGTCTTCACGCACTTCCCTCAGAACAAAAGCGTCCATTCAAGAACAACCTGTGAAACCCTGACTCATCCACTTCACAGCCCCGACTTAGCTACTTGTGATATCTTTTCTATTTCCAGTTGTTAAGGATAAAATAAAAGCAAGTATTTTTTCAAGGAAGAAGCGGTGGATGCCTAAGAATGAGCCATTTCTGAACTGCCGGAGGAAGACTGAAATAAATTTTCCAGAGCTGGTTTAGGCGAATGAAAATTGCATAGAAAGTAATGAAAAAAAATCTTCCAATTAGATAAATGTGAAAATGTGTTTTGTTTGTTTGTTAACTTTTCACGCTTCAACACCAATCTTGATGAAATTTAGCACGCAGGTAGCCTGTTTCAAGGCAAGACACATAGGCAACTTTTTTCCCGTGAAAATAGCAAAATACTCTTTTTTTGGTCAATTTCTTTAACATCGCAACGGAACAATGGATTGTTGTGATTTTTTGTACAGAGATGGTTGAGGAGGTGGGAAATGATATAATTTACTTTTTCTTATCAGCTCATATATGTCCCCACCGAGGGGCTCGAGCCTACCCTGAATTAGGGCGATCGGACCTTAGTCGACCACGCGGGCCCCAGTGCGGGTTGATCGACTTTACACACAACCTTCGAGTTTCTTTGCAGGCGTGTGTAGGTTTCCTCACGATGTTTTCCTTCACCGTAAGAGCCTCGGATAAACGTACATATGAAATCTTAATTCGAAAACACATTGGTACGTGGTAGGATTCGAACCACGGACAGGAGGTAGCGGCCGTAACTGTTACACCACCGACGCTCTAATTTTCATTATAATAACTTACTAATTTTATTGATTATTCATTCACTATTTTTATATCCTGACATAAGTAGTTCCCGAGGGATCTGGAGAAAATCATTTCCAAATCGTTTAGCGGGTCGACTAATTTTGTGCATTTTAGTATGGAGGGTAAATTTTTTTTTTGAGACGTGAGTAGGTATGGGTTTCTTGATGGGGAAAGTTGTTCAGTATGATCAGTAGAACCCCCAGTTAACGGGTCCTATACCAATTTTTTACCCCCTATATATTATGTAGTTACCTACGAAGTTTGAGTATTCAGAATGTATAGGTACACAAAGCCTACGAATGTTAGTCTATGAGCTGCTAAATTTTATATATTATAAGTGTTATATGTAAGGTGCGTATGTATGTCCACGTATATCTCATAAACTAGAAATAGAGTTTCAATTTTTTATTGTTTAATTACTTACTCATCTTTCAACTTAGGGAACAGTGCAAGTTTCATCAAAATCGGTTTTGTAGTATTCAAGATGATAAGTGTGTACCAATAACTGGAAAAACTCGTCGCTTATTCTTAAAGTTATTAGCGTCGTCAATTATTATTTTGCTATCAGTAAATGAAGCCCATACATCGGGCCAGGATCGCGCTAAGTGCAGGCAACTCAATGGAATGGTCTTAGTTGAGCAGTGTACGTTTTCCAGCTGATATAAATGATGATAGTGAGCTTTCTGTCTCCATCCTCGTTGGCTCATTAGCTTTGAAAATAGTCCAAGTCCGTCCCTAGTGTTTCGTCCACGTGTTTAAAAGTATTTGACTTTTCAACAAAAATTTTAGTTAGATACTACCAGTTGAGTATAGTATCTTTGCAAGGGCAACTTTCGAAACAGAAATATGTCAACAAATCCAAATTATATTTAATCTTTTTTTGTGCTAGCGATAACCCGGCTTTAAACTTACGCCTGCAAGTAAACAAGCAATTTAAATAATAACAACCCATTAAATGTTCAAATATTATCTTAATTTACGCAAAACAAGTCATTCTGAAAACAGATTGTTTTGTCATACAATTAAAATCCGGTGCAGGGTACATGCGATAACCTTTTTATTCATAAATAATTGCGTAATTACTCGCAATCTTTATTTCCGTTCACAATGTTTAGTAAAAAGGAGACTTCAAATTATTTTTTCAAAACTTTACGCTGAATTTCAGTGCATTACTTTATCAAACAAAGTCCATTTGCGCAGCAGATGTAACACGTGTGCAACGGTATGATTTTACGTGCGCAATACATTTAATATGCGCTCAATTTTAATTAACTGAAGATAACAAAACATTTTAATGGTTTTTTTAATTAACTAAATGAATGACTCATCAATTATAAATAATTTTAAAGGAAAGTATTGGATTTTATATTTTGATTTTTTCAATTTAAAGTAGACGTAACCTCAAATTTTAACAGGATGCAGTTATCAATCGACGAGTCATATGATAGTGACATTAAGTCTCTAGCCTCCATGTGGCCACGAGTCCAATTCATGAGCAAATAAAAGCAATTAAGGGTAAGTAATTTCTTGTTGGAATACAATATTATCAAAAAGTAATAGGTTATAGCTTTAACATAAAACTATACGAGCTTGTAGTTAAGTGATGTATCATTTTTACTTAAGACTGTACCCTAGGAGACATAACCTATACAGTAGACATATAAATATCTATACTTTTATATACCGATACTTGTTACTAAAATATTAATTGTAAAACGTTTAAACCGTTAGACTAAAATAATTACACGGCCGCCTTAACAACATTTGTTAATTATTTTGTTTGTTAAACTTATAACAAATGGATTAAAAGACTGTCAGTTTTGTTTGTCAGTTTCTTACAGTTACTTTGTTGTTTTTATAACTGAGAAACTAAGATCATAACTACAGATATCCTATACAATAAATTGACAATTATTAACATTTTGTCTAGAATATATCCTGGGATTATTTGGGACGAGCGAATTCTAATTTTAAGGGCTATTGTATTATCCTGTGTTTAATAACTATACAAGAAATTGACTTTGACCCTATGCCTTAACCTTAAATTCTAACCTACTTTTCTTTGTTCCAAAGGTCCAGGTCAAGGTGAAAGAAATGAAAAGTGCTCAAGAGAAGATCAATGAAGCTGTAAAAAGGACCGAAGAAATCAAATTAAGTCAACTCAAAGCTAAACTGTACTCTGGTCCAAAATCCCCCGACTACTTTTATATTCCCAAACAATAAATTTGCCTTCAAAACATTTTTATACTTAACAATAAATTATAATTTGAATATAAAAAAAAGCCATTCGGCAGCCGAAATGGAAGTAAATTTCTTATGTTAATTAAATATTCCATTTAACAAAAATAATAGTTAAATGTTTATATCTACTATCGAATCACAACTAGGCCAGATGACTGCAAGTCAAAACGACTGTAAGAGTAAAATTTCATTGAACTGATTCTAAGATAAACATTTCTGGCTCAAAAAATACATGTGAATATGTAAATTGAAGCTTATCTTTTCAGCTTTCAGATGCATTTTACAGAAATTAAATATCTCAACGCGTTCAGAAGTTATTTCAAAATAAAGCAGTAAAAGTATGAAATTTTCGAATTTTGAAAATTTTAAAATGCTGTAATTTCCAAACTATTGGACCGATTGAGCCCATATTCGAACTTAACCTTTGTAATCGTCTCTAAAATAAGTATGTTAAGTTTCGTTACGATCCCTTAAGAATTGAAGACGCAATCGTGCTGACAAGCCGCGTTATATCGTAGATATATATATATATATATATATATATATATATATATATATATATAAATCCCAGTATCATTTCTGCGTCTTTCCAGAAATCCGCTAAATCTGCGTCCACCTGTTTTATTGTCAATCCCGCTTGTAGTTTTTGTGAATACTTTCCTAATAATTACATAGATGGCGAAAGTAGCATTTACTTAATCGTAACATACGAAATGTACTATACATTTTTCATTTCACTCTCCATACTAATTCCTCCTATTCTGCGGCGAATGTCGATTCCATTCGAGGTCAAATCTTTTATTTTAATTACAAAATGAATACCAAACAATTTAGGAGTATATTATTATTATTGTGTTAGATGGTTTCGTTGCATGTTGTGTGCGCTCAAAGCAGTCGACATTTCTTTATTAGGAATGTCTACCTATAGTTTCTTGCTACAATTTAAACTTAGAGTGGAACATAAATATTTGAACGATGAGTAAAAAGTCCGGGGGATCCAGGAATCGCAGTTCTTCCGTCGAGAGTGTGTGGAGTGTGCAATCAAAAGAAACATGTTTAGCACGGGACACCACCGATAGTGAAACATCATTTAGTGATATCAGTCACAGCGATGTCACATCGACATTTGACCAGATGATTTCTACAGCAATCAACGACTCATTTAATTTGGCGGATTCTGAGCGGACGTATTCGGACAGTAGTGACTCCGAAATAGATCATCACTATTTTCTAAAGTGCGCTCTTTGTGGAAAAGACAACAGTACATTAGAAAATAGTGATAATCTATTTCGGAGTCACTACTGTCCGAATACGTCCGCTCAGAATCCGCCAAATTAAATGAGTCGTTGATTGCTGTAGAAATCATCTGGTCAAATGTCGATGTGACATCGATGTGACTGATATCACTAAATGATGATTCACTATCGGTGGTGTCCCGTGCTAAACATGTTTCTTTTGATTGCACACTCCACACACTCTCGACGGAAGAACTGCGATTCCTGGATCCCCCGGACTTTTTACTCATCGTTCAAATATTTATGTTCCACTCTAAGTTTAAATTGTAGCAAGAAACTATAGGTAGACAATCCTAATAAAGAAAGTTCCGTAACTGAAGAGGTAAAATGGGATAGGTGCCTATTATACAGGGTGGCCAGACAATTTACTTCCAAAGAAAAAAATTGGCCCTTGTGTCGTCCATTTATGTTCCGCGATTTTTGATAGTTTTCAAGTTTTGATTTTTTCATGATTTTTGGAAAATTTCTGCCGGGCCAACAAAAAAAAAACTAGGAAACTTTTCCAAGACTTTTTGCTTGAAATTAAATTCTCATAACTTTTACTCTTATGCATAAAACAACCAACTTCGTAACTTTAGTGGAAGCTATGAAAATATGGTTTAAATTGAAAAAAAAACGGTTTGGTTAATTACGACTAAAATCATCATCATCATTTCCTTGCCCTTTCCCAATTACTCGGGGTCGTCTCAGCATATTTTCCTCTTACGACTAAAGTAATCTTTAAATTAAAAATATAAACAGGTGACATGCCCACTTTTAAGAATTTTCTACCTCGTTGCCTTTACAGGCCGATTCTAACCAAAGTAGCTCTTTGAGAGCTACTTTTTGACTTTAATATTGAAGCTGAAGAGATGACATATTCTTCAGGGCTACTTAGAAACCATAAAGTCACTTGTTTAGATTTTTAATTAAAAGATGAAAATTTTAGTCCTAAAAAGTTGATCTTATGAGAATTCAATTACAAGCAAAAAATCATGGAAAAGTTTCCTAGTTTTTAGGGTTCCGTAGTACAACAAGGAACCCTTATAGTTTTGTCATGTCTGTCTGTCCGTCTGTCTGTCTGTCTGTCCGCGGCCTAGCTCCTAGACTATTAGTAGTTGCTATGGTTGCACAAAAGATCTGAGGAGCCTCTGTTTATGTCCGTCTCATGTTATTGGAAATATGTCAAAAAGTCAAAATCATCTTCATGTGTTTCTGGAAAATCTTATAAAAGCCAAAGAAATGCGTTGTATTTCAGTCACTAACAGTTTCTCTCAAGTAAGTAGATTTTTGTTTATTTTTTATGTAGAGAAATTATAAATGTGTGTTACAATAATAGCTGTATATTTTCAGGTGGATATTTTATATGCACCGTATGGTTCCCGGCTAAGAATAGGACCATCCCATCTCTTCCAATGGGTGTCGTAAGAGGCGACTAAGGGACTTAAAACCGGAGGATGGGCAGCAGCGTCTTTCCGTGCATTGCAACACACCTGCAATCAAACTGCGATCGCCAACCCGCCTGCCAAGCGTGGCGATTACGGCAAAACCCCCCCAATGAATTTCACACCCAGAAAACGGCCCCTAGTCCCCGGCAGCCCCGCTATTCCTGGCTCCGGTAGCAGTCATGGTAACGGCGGGGTAGGGGGTGCGAAGAATCCCCGGCAGATGCCAGGCTACCAAACCCAACGACCTTTGGCCTTGGCAACTTACAACACGCGCACACTGCGGACTGACGAGAAACTTGCAGAACTCGAAGAAGTATTGAGCAGGTTACGGTGGGATATCGTAGGTTTATGTGAAGTCCGAAGAGAGGGAGAGGACACCATGATCCTTAAATCCGGAAACCTGCTCTATTTCCGGGAGGGCGACCAACAGTCCCAGGGTGGTGTCGGGTTTCTCGTCCACAAGTCCCTCATTAACAATGTGGTCCAAATTGTGAGCGTTTCGACAAGGGTAGCATACCTTATACTCAGAATCACCAAACGGTATTCTATGAAGGTCATACAGGTATACGCGCCGACTACGGAACACTCCGACGACGAGGTAGAGACTATGTATGAAGACATCTCTACAGCCTTACATAGCACCAGGACCCATTATATCGTTGTTATGGGGGACTTTAACGCGAAACTGGGCAAACGAAGCGATGGTGAGCTGAGAGTGGGGCAATTTGGATATGGAGTAAGAAATGCACGTGGCCAGATGCTGGCCGACTTTATGGAGAAGGAGAGCCTCTTTATGATGAACTCCTTCTTTAAAAAGTCAAAACAGCGGAAGTGGACATGGTTGCATCCCAATGACGTAACAAAAAACGAGATAGACTTCATCTTGTCGACAAGGAGGCAAATATTCAATGATGTCTCCGTGATCAATTCAGTCAAAACAGGAAGCGATCACCGGATGGTCAGAGGCACATTGAATCTAAAGACCAAGCTAGAAAGATGTCGACTGATGAAGTCTACGCTCCGACCAGCGCCCATCCAGCTCCAAAACCCCGAGAGCTTTCAGCTCGAGTTGCACAATCGTTTCGAATGCCTAGGAGACTGCGAGAATGTGGACGATTATAATGACAGGTTCGTGAAAATTGTTCAAACGGTCGGGTCTAAGTTTTTTAAAACTCGCCGTTCAAACAGAACCAAAAAAATCTCCGACTTCACCAGCAACCTCATGGAACAAAGACGCAGATTGGTTTTGCAGTCCTCTGAAGACGCCTTCAGTATCGGCAACTAAACAGGCAGATCTCTAAGTCCCTAACTCGCAATTTACGCCAATATAATACAAATTGTATTAAAGAGGCGATTGAGCACAACAAAGGCTCAAAAGTGTTCGCGAGAGATCTGTCTGTTGGACAAAGCCAACTGACCAAGCTGAAGACTGAGGACGGCAGGACCATATCGTCTAAGACTGAGTTGCTGGAAGAAGTTGAGAAGTTCTATGGACAATTGTACAAGACCACACGTTTGCCTGTCAGGGATCTGGCTGAAGACCCAAGAGCCAGACTAACCCAACACTATACCGAAGATATCCCGGACGTCAGCCTGTACGAGATTAGAATGGCTCTCAAACAGCTCAAGAACAACAAGGCACCGGGTGATGATGGAATTACGGCTGAACTTCTGAAAGCAGGTGGATCACCGATACTAAAAGCTCTTCAGAAGTTATTTAATTCCGTTATACTCGAGGGACAAACGCCTAAGGCATGGCACAGAAGTGTGGTTGTGCTCTTCTTCAAAAAGGGCGACAACACCCTGCTGAAGAACTACAGACCCATCTCACTTCTGAGCCATGTCTACAAGCTGTTTTCGAGAGTCATTACGAATCGTCTCGCACGCAGGTTTGACGACTTCCAGCCTCCCGAACAAGCGGGTTTCCGAAAAGGCTTTAGTACCATAGACCACATACATACGCTGCGGCAGATTATACAGAAGACCGAAGAGTACAATCAGCCACTATGCTTGGCGTTTGTGGACTATGAGAAGGCCTTTGATTCAGTCGAAACCTGGGCTGTGCTACAGTCTCTCCAGCGGTGCCAAATTGACCATCGATACATCGAGGTGTTGAAGTGTCTGTATGAAAACGCCACCATGTCGGTTCGCCTCCAGGACCGGAACTCGAAACCTATCCAGTTGCAGCGAGGGGTGAGACAGGGAGACGTTATATCTCCGAAACTGTTCACCGCCGCCCTGGAAGATGTTTTTAAGCTTCTGGACTGGGGTGGACTCGGCATCAATATCAACGGCGAGTACATATCCCACCTCCGATTCGCTGACGATATCGTGGTCATGGCTGAGACTATGGAAGACCTAAGCACAATGCTCGATGGCTTCAGTAAGGTCTCTCAACAAGTGGGTCTTAAAATGAACATGGACAAGACGAAAATAATGTTAAATGTCCGTGTCGCACCCACTCCTCTAAAGGTTGGAGACTCGACACTGGAAGTTGTTGACGAATATGTATACCTGGGACAAACAGTCCAGCTAGGTAGTTCCAACTTCAAGAAAGAGATCAATCGACGAATACAACTCGGCTGGGCAGCGTTCGGGAAGCTTCGCAATATCTTCACGTCCCAAATACCGCAGTGTCTCAAGACTAAGGTCTTTGACCAGTGTGTGTTGCCAGTGATGACTTACGGAACTGAGACATGGTCGCTTACTATGGGCCTCATAAGAAAGCTCAAGGTCACCCAAAGGGCAATGGAGCGTGCTATGCTCGGAGTTTCTCTGCGTGATCGAATCAGAAACGAGGAGATCCGCAGGAGAACTAAAGTAACCGACATAGCTCACAGAATCGCTAAACTGAAGTGGCAGTGGGCAGGGCACATAGCTCGTAGAACAGATGGCCGATGGGGCAGTAAAGTTCTCGAGTGGCGACCGCGCACCGGAAAACGTAGCGTAGGCAGGCCTCCCACGCGGTGGACCGATGACCTGGTGAAGGTCGCGGGAAGCCGATGGATGCGGGCAGCGCAGGACCGGTCGTCGTGGAAATCCTTGGGGGAGGCCTTTGTCCAGCAGTGGACGATTTGTGACTGATATGATGATGATGATTTTATATGAATTTGTAGATGAAGAAGACCAACAAACCACAAGCATTCACAAACTATGTATTTTCAAGCTTGATTGGAAAGTTAGACTCTCCGCAATCATTTCATGAAATATTTATCAAAGCAAATGACGACTGATAATATTTATATGACTTTTTCAACCACCAAAATGATCATCAAAATGATTTCCCATTGTGGTTTGAGTTGAGGTGAGTAGTGAAGCTTCAAGTTTAATACACATCACAAAAAAAGCATAAATAAGAAATGTGTAAAAAAAAATTTGGACAAGCAAACTCATTATCATACCCATATAGCGTAAACTTGATTGGAAAATTTATTGTAAGCAACAGATTTTTATTTTTTCTATTTTTACAGATACGGAAGAATTACAGGCTCAACTATTTATGAAGCAGCTCACTGTAGAACTATCTCATCTGAACAAAATTATGGGAGAACATTCAAAATTAACTTCCATTGCGATGGATAGAGGAAAAAAAACTAGAAAAAGTAGTTCTCAACATAGTGAATAAAAAAGAAAACGTAACTAATAGTTTTTCTGTTGTTTCAATATTTTGAATAAAACTATTTATAATGTTTAATTCAAGGCTTCTGTAATAATTAATATTATTGTTTCTGCATTTAAGATAAAAATTGAAGAAACTGGACTTTTTCTTAATGCCGAGTATCCTATTTTTGTTGCAACACGTAACGGGCTTACTGAAAATTACACAATAGAGATTAAATGACCTTCAACAGAAGCTCTTATATAATTTTATATCTAAAAGATAATAAAATGGCACCAAAATGTTGGACACAAGTACTACTTCAAATGTTTTTCAGCAAAAGGAAAATAGCACTTTTCTGTGTAGCACACCAAAATTTAAAAAAATCAAAAGAAGTAGATATTTATAATCATATGCCATATGATAACAGCAGTGTATCTGTTAAGTATACTTACTGCAAAAAAATTTTTGGATAGATGCCAAAATTACAAGATCTATAAGCATATTTTTAATAAAACTATCTTGTAAATTTATAAATTAAACTCGTATGCTTTTTAAATACTATTTTTTATTTTTTCTTATCGTGTTTGTGTAGTCATACCTGACTAACCCTGGTGTCAGAGTTTTCAAATCGCCTAAAGGCCTCTGGGCTCTGACGTGGTTTGTATAACGACCGCCACCAATGATAACGACCGGGACCGACGGCTTAACGTGCTCTCTGAAGCACGGAATCATCTTACTTTCGGACAATCAGAGTCGTGTTTTATAAAACTACAAGTTACAAGTTTACAAGTGTAATTAGATGTTCATTGCATAGCCGGTTTGCTCTCTGAAGTCTTGACCTGACTCTGTAATGCAACGTACACTGAATTACACTTGAAATCTTGTGACTTGTAGTTTTATAAAACGGAGCCCTGGTCATTCAGCCTGCATTGTCCTAACCAAACTGGGAAAAACTTACAAAGTGATTTCTGAGAATGTCCCCACCGGGAATCAAAACTAGGACCTCCGGATCGTGAGCCTGACGCACTAACCACTAGACGATGGAGGCAGTTTTTTTTTGTTTAATTTTAAATAAAGGTTAAGCCCACACAACAAATGGATAGGTAGTCCATTTAAAAATTTTACAAAAAAAAAATCTTAAGTCGAGAAACTAGGCAAAAGTATGTGCCTATGAATGCCAGGGACGAACAAGTACAACCAGTCAGACAGGAATGACGTCATCAGAACTATAGGTCCGTTTTGGCGCGAAAATTTAAACTGTTAATTTAAAACCGCATTTTTTCTAATAAATTACGGTGTTTTAATTTTTTAATACATTTGTGGCCTATTGTACATTGAATTCTTTAAAATGAAAACAAAAATATAAATATTGCATGTTCCCTATTCTCTTTTAGTTATGTTTGTACTAGCAAGGTAATAATGATGTAGTTAGGTATAAGTAGGAAAATAGTACCTAGCTAATCTTAAAGAAGTTATTATTACATGGAATGTACCTACTATTTCCTATACCAAATCTATTTTGATACCGACTGAAACTACTTAGCTAATAAGGTACTATTATTATTTAGAAACAAACAGAAGAACAGTTGTACCTACAAGCCTCACCTAACTTGCTAAAATTATGATGTACCTACTATAGAAAACAATAAAACGTTACCTACTATTAACAGTTTAGTTTAGTAAATAAATATCGGAAACATTTACAGAGTTACAGTTACCAGTAACAGAGCACTCAACAAGCAACTTCCTTTTTTTTAATTCTTCAATCTTTTTTCTATTCCTAGTTAAATACATTTTCAATCAATTTACCACCCAAATAACACAGGTATATACACAAGTACAGCACAACCTATTTACTGCGTACTCACTATTGTGCGTCCGGCGGCAAAAGGAGTCCGCACTGCACCGCAATAGGCAGTACAGAAGAGGGTAGTGGGTGAGAACCAGTTTGTGCCGAAGGGCGCAAAACAGTTGTTAGGATGGTTTAAAATATACATTTAAGGGGTAAAGCGCGCGGGGGGAAAGGTATACGTCGCCGCGTGCAGCGCCCCAGTGACGTGCGGCGGAGTTGCGAATTAAAATTTCACATTCGGAACAAAATTACGTCCGAACAAAAACTTCTTAAATAATAGTCTAGATGGCAGAACTGTCGCTGAAGTAAAAATAACGGCGATTGCAATCTGGCGTCCGTATACGGACGCAATAGCGCGGTGGACGCAGGATTAAATGAGAATTTGGCAATAGGAGGACGCAAGAGTGTTTGTGGTATATATATATATATATATATATATATATATATATATATATATATATAAACTTTTGAACCATATGTATTTTCTGACTCAGCTCGTCGAGTTTAGTCAAAATATGACTAAATTTTTGGAAAGTTGCGTCATGAGGACGGCTGCAATAGTTAGATTTCTATGAAATCTACTAATAAACAATACCCCAAAAACTACTTTAAATACAATTCTAACTTCAAATATTATTATAAAGATTATTTAAATTTCATTTAAACAACGGCCTCTTCAACGGTTTAAATTCTAAAGATATCCCACGCAGAGAACATTAAGACATCCTTTAACTATTTAAAGACTATGACTTCAACGGATTACAAGGAAAATCAATTACCTACAGGAAATTGACACCTCGCGGCTACGTGAGAAGGATTAATCAACACAGTCGCGCTAAGCTAAACTCCCACTCCTTCGATTATTGATCGACGCTTGAGTTTTTCCATCATTTTTCCTCTTACTAATAATTTCTTATTCAATTTTCCTCAATTTTCCTTACTCGGTCTATTGTTATTTGATAACAATCGTAAGAGTTCAATTGATTAGAGTTGAGCTTGACCTTAAGGCTCGTCTACGTCAATCACATAGTAGGTCCGCCTTATTTATATACGCGCGGCAAGGTGAAACCGCTTTAGTTTCCGCGCGGAATTTGAAGAGGAATGAGTCTGCTGTACCATTTCTCAGCTGTGAAAATTACAAAGTTAAATCGAGTTTTAAAATTTCTGGTGTAAACGTTAAAGATTTTGTGACAATGGGAGACATTTTCCAACCTGGTAAGTATTTTTTATTCTATTTATTTATCGCACTAGTCCTCAGTCTCTAGATTATAACAAAAAAAAACAAAATTACAGAGTTTTATTTTAAACCGCTAGAGCAGTCGACTGCGCTCGTAACTATAAACCGCGAAGTTCTGAGTTCGAATCTGGGTCACGTCAAATTTATAAAAAGAAATTTTGTTATTTTATTTTTTTCACAATTGTTTATATTTTGTCTCTATAGAGAATGTAATGATTAATTATTTATAATTTTTTAGATGTACCAACTCAAGATCCCGTGCAGGATGCCATGGGCGTAATGGGGAAATGGCAAATAATCATCACAGTTGTTGTTTCCCTTATCAATTTTCCGGCTGCTTGGAACCAACTTGCCATTGCAGTGATTGCACCATCACACAGTTTTGAGTGCGTGTGGCCTCTGCCCTACAACCGAACCATTTCCCGCGAGGGAACTTGTAGTGTTTTAGTAAAGAACATGTCGACAATTGACTGCACTCTCTTTATGTTCGATGAAAAAGCTTTCAAATCGACGATCGTGAGTGAGGTAAGCCTTCGACTGCTTGTCTTTTGAATTGTTTATTTCTGCCCAATCTAACTATTATTTCTCTTTTCCAGTGGGATTTGGTATGCAGCCGGAAACATCTTTTGTCGCTGGTGCAGCCGCTGACTCAATGGGGCATTCTGCTAGGAAACTTCGGCTTTGGAATTCTTGCTGACAGGTGAGAGCAGTACTGATGTTGGCAGAAGAGAATGAACTAAGCAGACTGAGCAGTACAGAGTTCTAATGATTTGTGATGTTTCAGAATCGGTAGGAAGAAGCCGCTGATGATTGCTGTGGTCCTGCAAGCGATCTTGTTGCTCATCACAGCATTCATGCCCACGTTCCCGCTGTTCTTAATGTTCAAAAGCCTCTCTGCCGTCGCGACTGGTGGAACTATGCTGATCAGCTTTGTTATCGGTAAGCACATCCTGAATAAAAATAAATGTTGCAATAAATTACTCTGGTTATTAACAATGAATTCCAATTTCAGTCATGGAGATCGTCGGAACACAAGTGCGGTCAAATATCCTGACGCTGTACCACGTGCCGTTTGTACTGGGAATTTTGACCGTTCCGCTGTTCTCGTACTTGACTAGAACATGGGACGGGTACTGGCTGATGATTTCCGTTCCCTCCTTCGCGCTTCTATCCTACTACTGGTAATTCATCACTTCATTGATTATCGATAATTTTACAAGCAAATCCTGGACTAATACAATTTTCTTCTGCAGGCTGATCCCTGAGTCTCCCCGTTGGTTGTTGGCAGTTGGTAGAGTTAAAGAGGCTCGCGAAATTCTGCTAAAGGCTGCTAAAACCAACGGAATTTCCGAGACAAAAGTAACAACCGCTATTGAACACCATGAGAAGTTGTTGCCGTCAGCTACTAAAGACATTACAGCGGAAAGTGAAGAAAGAAGCTATGGAGTCCTAGATTTAGTAAGGACTCCAAATATGAGGCTAAAAACTATTTGCATCGTGTTCAATTGGTTAAAATGTGGAATGGTCTTCTTTGGGATTGAACACTACCTTGGACACATGAGCGACAATGTTTTGAGCGACCTCGCCATATCAGGTACAGTCTAATACTTACTGATCAATCTAAACAATCCCCTTGTTCTCTATATTAATACTGTGTTTCTTCTTTCAGCTGCTTTCCAACTTCCTGGACTCCTCATCGTCTTCTTCCTGATATCAAGAGTGTCCCGACTGAAAATTTTGGTCGTGGCAAACGTGTTGGCGGGAATCAGTTTACTGCTGATCATCCCCTTTTACACCAACGACACGATGAAGTTGGTCCTGGTGACTGTGGCCCTGACGTGCATGACCATCAGCTTCCCGACAATTTACTTGTACACGGGAGAGCTGTTTCCGACTGTTGTCAGAAACATTGGGTTCGCCGTCTGCAGCGTCGCTTCGAAGACCGGAAGCATTTTCGCTCCTTTCTTGATTGACTACGTAAGACATATTTTTTTACTATTATTTAAACTACTGCTGTGATTGTCAACGATACTAACTGTTTGTTTGTTTTCAGGTTGATGATCTTGCGTATTGGGTGATTCCAGTCGTTTTCGGGATGGGACCAATCCTGGAGGCGATTCTTTGCATCTGGTTGCCCGAGACGATGAATTGTAAACTGCCAGAGACCATCGAAGATGGCGAGAATTTCAGAAGGTATATATCAAACTTCACTCATTACAAAATACTTGAAATAGATATTTTTGTCATTAGGCCGTGAAGTGGCGGTTTTATAACAACGACGGTTTGCGATATGAGCTTAAATTTACGCCCGTGTTCGAACATTCGCGTCACAAACTTTAAAGCGAATATCGAAAAAGAGTCGTTGTTAAAATTGCCACACGACGGCCATATGACAAACAATATTTTTTGTCATTATAGCTCCAGAAGTTCAGCTTTTGAGGACTTGTAGGCAAATGAGAAAATATTAAAATGCTTAGGTCTTTATCGCAAGTAGCTGTCGCTGAAAAATAGTTAGCGACACTCAATAGTAACTATTTACTAAAAATCATCGGTCGGTACACTAGAATGTGACTTTTTTTTTTACAATCTCTCTCATTTTCATCCGGGTATACTCGAAGAGTCCGTAAAAGAAAGGGGGGAAGTAAACTTTACGGCCTAGGCCTCAAAAGAAAGACGGTATAGTAGAGTCTCTCGAAAAGACTAACCTCACGGCCACCTCACAGTGCTCAAAAGTTGAACTTCTGGAGCTAGTATGACAAAAAATGATATTTTGTGCTCACGGATTTTTTTCTTGTTACAGGAACAAACAGAAGAGTCCAGCAGCGTCTCCACTATAGTCTGCCTATTAGTTTTAGATTTTAAATTATTTATTGGTAACTAGTCACTCGTTGTAGAATAATTGATGTAAATATTGTTTATTAATCTTCTAGTATTTTATTTTGTAAATAATTGTAAATATATTAATTTCAAGGTTGATATTCATAAAGGTATAAGTTCCTGCGGCCGTAGCTATTAAGACTTATAGAAGGATTCTAGTATACTTGAAACATTTATGATAGTACAAAAAACTATAATAATCAGTATTAACAACCTTATACCTCAAAACAAAGTCTATATGTTTTAGTTAATAAATTATTTATGAAAGATTAGTAAATTATTACAGTAAAATGTAAATATATTTCCTGTAAGATTAAGTAAGTACACATCGAATGTAAATACAGAGCACTTAAGACTTATATAAGGATACTAGTATACTTATAATTGTTTATAATAAGAAAAGTAAGAAAAACTATATAATAAAAAGTATTTTATAATTTCAAACTTTCTATTTTCTTCTCCAATACCTCATCCAAAAGACAGAACATTTCTTCTACCGCTGATGGCCATGCCAACAAACCTGTTGCAAAAAACGCTCTACCGTAACTAGTACAGTAATTCTAACAGTACAATCACTTGGCTCTATAGTAGAAGTAGGTATGGTCCCAAATCAGTGCCGCCATCTCGGAACTTTTGAATTTGTAAAACTTCTTTAGCATCACAAGGTACTGACTCGAAGGCAGATCTGTAGTAGGTAACCTCGAAGTTATATTGAAAACTCGAGCAATAATAATGAAGTATTACAACTACTTCGCAGTAATTGACGCAGGAATATATTTACATTAATATTCCTGTTATTATGTAAAATATATCGGGGGTTACTACTATCAGAAGTGAAACACTATTCATATGCAAAACACTCAAGTCACTCGTGTTAATTTATAATTAGACAGTTCGTCAGTATTTCTTAGAACTAGATCACTAGTGCTAAGTTTAGAGTTTCGTAGCACGTGAAGATCTATGAATCATAGTACAAACTATTTCGCAAGTAAAAATAGTCACTAATATTACGCAGGGAATTTGATAATATGCCCACAGATAATTCCTTTGATAAATAATAAGTCATCCCTTCGATTAGCGCCACTGGATACGGGACACAAGTTCCCTAATGGTGCGTAGGATACTTTAGCCTTGAAATTTAACGCCGTCATGACAGTGAACTATATTTTCGGACAGCTGGTTAAATATTTTAACACGCACTAGTCCTACGTCAGTCGTTCCTTTCATCTATTGCGTGGAACTGATGCAACATTTACTGTCCGTTGAGCGAGACGTTACGTTCTCTACTCGAAACAGGACCGCCGCGCCATCTATGGGAAGCGTCGGGAACTATTTTTAAGTACAGCGGCCTCTAATTTAGACCAATTGAAACTGAAAAATTTTCACGAGACGACTTTTTTTAAGTTTGACAATTTTAATTGATTTTTTTGGTGAATTTACGGCAAAAAATGGTCAATTTAATTGATGCGTACGCTCGTAACCCAGAGGCCCGCCAAAATCATATGACGTCTTCTGTTTGCAAACAATCAATCGAAACTTTATACCGAGAAATGAGACGACCTTTAATTTTTCATTGTCAGCGGTGTCATTGGCACGTTAATGAATTTTACTGCGCATCATTTTCTTAGTGACGTAAATGATATCTACGATAAAATGTCTGCCATAGGTTTTATTTTCTAGAAGTGAATAAATTACTCAATGAATTTTTTTATGGGCCACAGTGCTAAATTGTTAAATTAACTTGTCCAACTGGTTAAAGCCAATTCTTAAAATCCGGCATGTTTAAACAATTCCAAGAAATCTTTTATGACAAACAAATATTTGAACAGTAACTATAACGCAAATGGCAGATGAATACGCGAAAATACTGCGTCATTGCACATATCTTACTGTTTACCTTAACCCTTTATGATAAATCATCATAAACAACTTTATCAAGAGTCCAAAGGGTCCGCAATCTTGACAGTGATACAGCGAATTTTGTTAGTATTTTGCTCGGCTTTAGATTTCTTCTTTTTTTTCATTGAATCAGTCGCCTAGTTCTCCTGTATCTTCTCCACAAACTAGCAATAGTTTCCTTGAATCACCAGGTTATGGACCCGGAGATATATTAAATTAATAATCTGCCGATTAATGAAAGGCTTTTTCGTCTAAAATTTGGGTGTAACTTACAGTAAAATTGTGTTAGTAATTTATTGTATAAGTGTAAATATTTTGCATTTTAATTTTTAAGCTATAAACTTATTCATTTGTTTTAATAAAGAGGCCCCCTAGCGTAAGCGTCCTTTAAACGATTGCGCGAGACGCCACCATGTCTTTAGATTCAGGTACTCCAATTTAACGCCAATTGACCGCGAATTGAATGTCGAGTCAATGTTTATGATGAAAATTATGTAACTATGAATTGAACTAACGTGTCAATTGATGATTAAACCTGATTTTATAACGTTTCATATGATAATAAATGCAAAATTATTAAGCTTTTTTAATAGTGAACAAAAATACTAAACAAAATAGAGTTTGTAAGTCTCTCAGTACATTTCTTCTTTGTTTATTACAAACTATCTATTCTTTCATTATTATAGACCAATGTGACCTTCAGCATATAAACTACTGACAGTAATTCATAGTGACAATTAAATTTCGGCCAACTTTTGGGTTTGAGAATTTTACTAGTTGATGAATGCCGCGAGCCAGCGGCGGCGACAGTCAAACATTCCGACGAAGGGGCCTCGCTAAGTTCAATGGCGACGCCGAGAACGTCGGCGATGGCGCGGCGGGCGGCGCGATTGAACTCAAGGTGGCCTCTTCGACAGAGTGTTGGTCGAAAGCCGTCAAAGCTGCAGCTATTTCAGCAAACGAACTTTAACAGCCTTGCAACGTACCTTCTCAATCCGAAACATGTAGTGCGTCTTAGTGCCGGATATGTCGCACATGAGTAGCGAGTCGTAGCAGGTTGCGCAGGAGACGACGCAGTGTAGCGAGCTGTAGAAGGACACCTGCCGCACCCAGTCGCTGTGCACGCGGCTCAGCTCCACCAGCTGCATCTGCGGCAGCATCCGGGGCTGCCGAGGACAGACATTTATACATCAGCCGAAGGACGTCCTCTGCTGGACATGGGCCTCCCCCAAGGATTTCCACGACGACCGGTTCCGCGCTGCCCCCATCCAGCGGGTTCCCGCGACCTTCACCAGGTCATCGGTCCACCGACTGGGAGGTCGGCCTACCGGAAAACGTAGCGTAGGCATTTACATATGTCGAAATATTATTGTTGTTTGTTAAACATAAGACATTTTTATTTCTTCTTTTTTGTATGCAGGTTCCCAAAAATCACGTGGTAGTGGGCGAGGTACACAACAGACAGCCGTTGGGGTAATAAAGTACTGGCGACCGGAACACGAAGCGTATATGCAGGCCTCCCACTGGTAAAGGATGGCGAAAAGCCGCTATAGATGCGGTCTGCGTAGGACAGTTCCATTTAATTGTAGGTCTCAGAGCTTACGTGCCATAACACGTTCTGAGAAAGGGCTGGAAAAGTTTCAGTGAGACAGCTGCAGATATGTTGTGGTAGACATTCCACCTTTGCGCACAAATAGCCATGATGCCTGCCTCCATCCCGTCTTACCGAGGACGAAGGCACCCGCGACTTTGGACTACAAGCTCAAACAGGCCCACTTACGGTCTCGGAAGGGGCGGCAACCGCAGTATGCTTCGCTTCCTCGAATTTACCGCTAAGGAGTAGAATTCTTTACTCTTTGCCAGTGTCCTGTGTTTTCCGACACCTATAATGTGGATCTTGAGTAGAGTGAATAGGCATTGTTTGGGATTGCGCGTTCCAGCATTGACTCCATCGTCGCTTAACATCAGATGAGATGGGAGTCCAACGATACCAAATCTACAATAAATAATTAAAAAAAAAACATTCACCCACATCTAATACGTATGTGGTTCATAAAATACAGCCAACGGCTCACCCGTTTGACCAGGTCGATGTGTCGCAGCTGGATGAGCGCGCGCGCCGCCTGGTTCTGGAAGGGCCCGCGCAGGATCGGCGAGAACAGCAGCACGCGCACGTTGCCGCCGACGTCGCCGCATATCAGAATGCACTTCTCGTTCTCGTCCTTGTGGAAGTGGTAGTGCATTGTGCAGATCTGTATGAAAAGCGGATGTTTCTAATGGCACCTAGAAGGTTCAGTTTCCAGATAAAGGTTCTTTACTGTTAGTTATTGCTAGCTTAACCTTCATTCATTCAGTTCTTCGATCTATTACCAAAGTCTTATCAGCTCATATACGTCCCCACCGAGGGGATCGAGCCTACCCTGAATTAGAGCGATCGGGCCTTAGTCGATCACGCGGGCCCAGTGCGGGTTGGTCGACTTCACACACACCTCCGAGTTTCTTCGCAGGCGTGTGCAGGTTTCCTCACGATGTTTTCCTTCACCGTAAGAGTGTCGGATAAACGTACATATGAAATGGAAATTTGAAAACACTTCAGTACGTGGCAGGATTCGAACGACAGCCTCCCGGCCAGGAGGTAGCGGCCGTAACCGTTACGCCACCGACGCTCTAGTAATCCATTTCTTTCGCAAATCCTCATTATTCACCGTGGTGAAGAGCCACTTAAGAGGAAAGATTAGCACGCACTCTCCATACAAAAAGAAAAAACGTACTTCCACCTCTGTATATTTATCCGATCATTTTTAAATATGCTATTGACACTATACAAAACTAAGTTTATAGGTTTTTCTTTTTTCAATACATTTAATAAATTCAATTTTATATGTAAGTAGAAGTGTTTTCATAGAAAACTAATTTTGACTATTTTTCAATCAATAATTTAATAAAAATGAAACCTATAAACGCAGCTTTTTACCCGACTGCGCCAGAAGGAGGGTTATGTTTTTCGAGAGTATGTATGTATGTTTGTATGTATAATTGTTTAGCACGCTCTGCAGCCTGAACGGCTGGATGGATTTTAGCTTGAGACGTGTCGTTAGATTCGTATTTACTGTGAGAGTGACACTGGGTATATCAAAATTAAAAAAATAAAATGGCGGATTTTTGGCGCCATATTCAAATTTTTGACACGCTCTGCAGCTTGAACGGCTCGATGAATTATAGCTTGAGGGTTGTCGTTAGATACGTTTTTACTGTGAGAATGACACTGGGTATATCAAAATAAAAAAACAAAATGGCGGATTTTTGGCGCCAAATTCCAATGTTAGGCACGCGCTGCAGCCTGAACGGCTCGATAGATTTTAGTTTGAGGGGTGTCGTTAGATACATATTTACTGCGTGAGTGACAATGTGTATATAAAAATAAAAATAAACAAAATGGCGGATTTTTGGCGCCAAATTCAAATGTTTGACACGTTCTGCAGCCAGAACGGCTCGATGAATTATAGCTTAAGGGTTGTCGTTAGATACGTTTTTACTGTGAGAACGACACTGGGTATATCAAAATGAAAAAACAAAATAGCAGATTTTCCGGAGAATTGCAGCAAGCGGTATTTGTTGAAGACCTCACATTAAAAAAATATCAACCAGGAGTTCGTATACGGATTGAACCATCTACGATTGATTTTGACGCACTTCGAGGACAAGGAAAAATTGAACACAGGATGTTGCCCTTAATCCTAAGTTGGGCTGTAAATGTCCACAAACTTCAGGGTACTACACTCGATTTGACACTTGTGGACCTCGGCTCACATATATTTGTTCAAAGTCAAGCATATGTAGCTCTTAGTCGAGTTAAAACATTAGCTGGACTCAGAGATATGCTATATATAAGGGGAGGTAGATAGGTTACGTGCATCCAAAAAGTGAAGCAAAAAAAAGATGCCAATTGGCATCTCTTTTCTTAGTAGCATCGGTTCAACGGAAGCGAACTGCTTGTAATGTTGTGTGTGTAAATGGCTTCGATTTTCAAATGTTGTTTGTTAGTGCATAACCCATCTATGGTAACAAATCTCTGGCTGGACTGGTCATCTGTTCACTTGATCCTAAAAAACTTTAGAATCGTCCACACGATCAGAATTCTTTTATAGAGCTTCAACGTTTACGAGAATATTATTCTATCAACTGATAAGTTAATAATCTGCGTAATCTTAATGTGTGTCATGTGTATATAGGTTACTATACAAACTCATTCAATAATAAAACTAAAAAAATGAATAAAATAAAAAACAGTAATTTAAAAAACTAAAAAACCCGCCTGCGTTTCTGTGTATTTTGGAAATGAAAAACCCTAAAACAAGAAAGTCGTCATACCCGATTGCAATTAACTTAAGAAAAATTGTAGCAGTCGGGACCCATTCTAGAAATGGAGGTATAGTGAATTGAGAGCACATACTTATATTACATTGCAGATTACTCCAATATACTGACTAGACGGCTGATTTTCTAGAATGGGTCCCGACTGCTACAATTTTTCTTAAGTTAATTGCAATCGGGTATGACGACTTTCTTGTTTTAGGGTTTTTCATTTCCAAATTACACAGAAACGCAGGCGGGTTTTTTAGTTTTTTAAATTACTGTTTTTTATTTTATTGTGTCAATAACATTTTAAAACTCATTATGATCGGATAATATTCACATGTGGATAATAAGTTTTCTTTTTTGTATGGATAGAGTGCGTGCTATCGTCCCTCTTAACATCTGTGGTTTTGAACCGCACGGTTTAAAGATTTTTCGATTCTCGAGAATTCTCTCGGAGGTTTTCCTAAAGAAGTAGGAAGTCCGATAGCTGTCACCATTTATTTGCAGACGAGCAGTTGCTCGCGGCTTTGCTCGCGTGGATATCGAGGGTGAGCAGTGGATATCGATATTTTTTCCTTTTTAGGGTTCCGTGGTTCAAAAGGAAAAAAGGGACCCTTATAGGATTACTTCGCTGTCCGTCTGTCTGTTTAGCCCCTTTTCTCAGGAACGTGTAAAAGTATCAAGTTGAAATTTATATAAAGTCCCTTGAAGGTTTTTTTTACAGCTTCAAGTTGAGATGGTCGTCGGTGACGCAACGGTTACGGCCGCTACCTCCTGTCCGGGAGGCCGAGGTTCGAATCCTGCCACGTACCAATGTGTTTTTGAATTTCAATTTCATATGTGCGTTTATTCGACGCTCTTACGGTAAAGGAAAACATCGTGAGGAAACCTGCACACGCCTGCGGAGAAATTGTGTGTGAAGTCGACCATCTCGCACTGGGCCCGCGTGGTCGACTAAAGCCCGATCGCTCTTATTCAGGGCAGGCTCGAGCCCTTCGGTGGGAACGTATATGAGCTGATATGATATGATGATAGTCCCTTGTAGGCTTTTTTTACAGCTTCAAGTTGAAGATGTTAAAAAGTCAAGCTCCTAAGTCAAAGCAATTAACAACCTTTTTAACCGCCTCCGTGGCGTAATGGTTAGTCCTTTCGCTTCACACTAAGAGGTAGCGGGTTCAATTTCCGTCGGGGTCAACTTTGTAAGACTCGGTTTGGTTGGTGGTAGGGCATTTTCTAAGCCCGCCTGGCTAGCTACCACTACCTTATCTAAGTCTTGTCTTGTTAACAGCGTTGATGTGTTCCGGCTTGAAGATAAGATAGCCAGATCCCCATTGCGTTAGGGAATCTTGATAAGCCCGCTTCCATCTTCGGCATCATCGTCACTTACCATCAGGTGAGATGATACAAAGGGCTTATCAATTATGGATTTTTAAAAAAACGGCTATTGTAATCAAAACAAGTGAATCAAAACCTATAGGTAGGGTACTTCCCGTTGACCTATAGACTCATGAAATTTAGCAAGAAGCAAACTCTTACAGCAAAAGTAACAGGAAACTCCGAAAATTGTCGGTAATCGCATTTTTTTGCGATTACGAACTTACATTTGCAGTTGGAGGATTGACCGTAACGTATATGTATGGCGGATCATTTTTTCAACAACAGAGTTAAGTTTGTCCTCCAATCAGTTTGTTGTACTCGTTGATGTTTGTAGGGTATCGTACCCAAATGTGTTTTGGTACGGAACCCACAGTGCGTGACTCCGACTCGCACTTTCTTAGCCTATGTTGATCCTAAAGGTCCATTTTAAATATTAGTGAAACATTTTTTGTTTACCTCTTACATTCAAACTTACATGCCTACAACCTTTCATCATATCAGCCGAAGGACGTTCACCAGGCCTCCCCCAAGGATTTCCACGACGACCGGTTCTGCGCTGCCCACATCCAGCGGCTTCCCGCGACCTTCACCAGGTCATTGGTCCACCGAGTGGGAGGCCTGCCTACGCTACGCTACGTTTTCCAGTGCGCGGTCGCCACTCGAGAACTTTAGTGCCCCAACGGCCATCCGTTCTGCGAGCTATGGGCCCCGCCTACTGCCACTAAAGTTTAGCAATTCTGAGAGCTATGTCGGTTACAACCTTTACCTCTTTATAACACTAAACTTATAAGTAGGCAGGTGTGATATAGATAAAGTTGTGCAAATAGTCACCAATGCAATGTACGGATACTTCCGTCGTTTTTATACTTCAACTCACAGATTTGGAATATAGAAGTCATTGCTTCAACTAAATTCTATTTCGACATTTTTATTCCTCGACCTTATGTATATATATATATATATATAATACTTTGTCATTTTTCCATATCGTCATTTTTATAAAGCATTTCACGACATTTTTATACCCCGTCATTTTTCCATGCCGACATTAGTCGCCTAAATCGGATGTACGGTAGTTAAAAGGTTGCGTGAAGATATTGAAACGTGACTAAGTTTGCATTTCACGAAAGTCCGAATTTATTTGAAATAAAATAAATTGATTTACAGAGAGAAAGGTTATGGGTTTAGCGTTGAGTCTATAGCGAGACGCGAGCGGGGAACGACTGGCGAGTCGAAGCCCAGGAATTAGCAAACTGCCTACAAGCGCAAATAATATAAATAATATATATACAAAATTATTAGAATTAGCAAATGTCTCACCATATACTCCCAACTGGTGATGACGATCTTCAGCGTGAAGGTCTTGGCAGTGCAGTCGTAGAAGCGCAAGTCGCGTTCCGTGGAACTCGTCACAATTATGTTCACGTCCGGCATACAGACCATGTCCGTCACCCAGGTGGAGCGCACCTTCAGGTGGGCTGATGGGACAGACAACTGATCGTCATTTCAACTCGAAGTCGTCCACTGACCTTTAATGTGAGAGTCTTCGACCAATTTATCAGCTATGGACCGTACTACGCGAAGAGCGGTTTTGATGCTTACGGAATGAGCGCATTCGCTCATTTCGCCTTAGTCGATATCAGTATTCCCCAAATGGGTTGAAGGTCGAAATTTTATCTAATTCGTGTTACACTCCGAGTACGTTTCTCTATATCTGTCATTGTTTATATTTGAACGAGACTCGGTAGACTGTGTAGTGGTGGAGTGTGTGTGCGTGCAGTTGTATTTGACTCATTTTTTTAGGAGATTAATGTACAGATAGGGCCGGTCCAGTTAGAGTAATAGACACTATTTTAGCTTACGTGTACATCCTGGGCAGCATCGTCCGTCACCATCAAGTTACTAGCCAAACGTGTTCAAACTTTTTAATAACGTAAAACACCACGATCGTGTGCCACAGCGTCCTGCTAGCTTCAATAGTTCATCATGCCTATTACTGCTAGGAGAACACTATCATTTCCACTGAGCTTACCACTCGAGAACCTCCTTACATTATTGGTTATCGGTTCTGCGAGCTATAACTATTTGACCTGCTTCTTGCCACTTTAACGTTCTTTCTTCGATCTTTGTTCAAAAGTATATTAATTGGACTTTCTAAATTGATGGTTTCACGTATTAAGTAAACAAAAACTGGTGAAGGTCGCGGGAAGCCATTTTGCCATACCTTTTCCCAAATTGTTCGTGTGTAGATAAGGCGGGTTCCAAATTAGGACGTGCGGAAGCTGTAATCAAGCTTGAGTTCCCCCAAAACGATTTAGCTACGGCTTTAACGACATCCTTATCATAAGTGAAGAGAAATGGCACTTACGACTGGAGGAATAAGCAGACCGCAGCAGCTTCATGCTGAGAGACCACCAGTTAATCATGCCGTCTCGACTTGCCGTCAGGTACGAGCCTTGTAGTGGGTCTGTGCAGCGATTCTGGGCATAAAATCAAGGAAGGGTATGATACCTAAACAACAGCATGTTTTTCAAGGTTTCTCTACAACCAGTTATAAGGTGGGATCACACTCATCTAATCTTCCCATCGTATCATAGGATTTATTTGATGACAAAACTTGTCTGAAATCTGACCATTTTTTTAAATAAATAATTTCCATTCAAAATAGATGATCCCTAACCTAGTCAAATCATATGCTAATTTTATGTCTATCAAACACCCACTAGCTTCTTAGCTTCTAGCTTCTTGGTACCCAAAATACGTGAACTGGTTGAGATAGATCAGTTGAGATAGATCAGTTGGTTGATGGTGACTGTACTTACAATCCATGGATGACAGAACTTTGGGATTTTCCCTACTCTCAAAACAATATGTTTTTCTGTCAGATAACGACTGTAACAAACACATTATATTAGTCATGTGAATTCCCGAACTAAAAATATGTAAACATAAAACTTTTTAGATAAGAGTGGTCGGCATAGGTACATCGCATTTATTAAGGAAAACCACACTTCAATAACAAGAGATAAATAGCTTACGTGGACATTTGATAGTTGTTTGAAAAACGGTTTTAAAAATATGCAATTTAAAAGTAAAAAGGACCCTAGGTCAGTCGGGCCAATGGAGAAAGAAAAGATAAGCGAGAGAGAGGACCTACTTGGAATCTGAAGATTGTCTGAAAATTTCATCGAAATCGGTCCAGCCGTTTTGGAGTCTATAAGGAACATTTTTTTTTCCTTCACATAGCACAACAGAGATAGACTGGATTCAAGTGCTAATAACTACAGCCTCCCTGATATAATAAAAGGATTTGAATGTAAATCACATGTTAAACGCTCATAAGAATTAGAAATGATTTGAACGATTAAAAATTATTCAAAATGATTACAAATCAAATCATTTTTAATCCTTTTTAATGATTTTGTTTAATCAGGGCTGTGATTAAAATAACTAAAAAAGAGATTATAAGGTTTTCTTATTTGTTTACTTAGCTTAAGTAATAAAAATATGTATCGTTTATTTAAGTAAATAAACTTTAAACAAAAAAAATGTTATGAGAAAGTGGTAGCCCTAGTTTTGATAAGCATTGCTATTTAAACGGAGACGGAGGGTCGAAATGATTCATATTGTTGCAACCATTCCAGTCAAATGGAGTCCCAAAAAAAAACATGTATCAATTGTGGCAGAGTGTACGATTTCAGCCCATTTTGGAGGTGGTGCAGAGACTGCGGAATAAATAAATTTATCGAGGAGGAGAAGAAAAAAAAAAAAATAAGTGTTAATCTTCCGTTCACACATCATGAATTTCGTGTCTAACATTTTTTTTGGTGTTTGTCTAAACGTACTATCCTCATAGATAGCAGTGAGAAGCCAGTGCTGTCGTTAGCTGGTAAAGATATTGAGTAAGTTAGTATTCTCAAGAACCTGGAAGCTATTATCGATCCGACTCTGCAATGATCTGAGAACAACCGGACTATACGCTGTTATCGCCGATTCCGGGTACATCAATGTACAAGAGCTCTTTTCTTGTCCTTGGAGTTGCTTTCTGGAACTTTGTGCCACCTGCTGTTTCAACTGCTGCTTCCCTGGATGAATTCAAGACGATGCTACAACCACTTACTTGCTATTGAGCAAGCTAAGTCGCGAGTGCATAGTTTCTGGTGTGTGATGTGCTGGTAGGGCTGTCAAGTGTTATATGATACAATACTTTTTGTAAATCGTTTTGTTTCTGTTTTTTTAAATGCCATGAGTTTTATATTATTTTTGTCTTTATTTTAAAAAAAAAGGTTGAGCTAAAGCTTTTGTATTTTGTAATGATAAAGCCTACTCGAGGGTAAGCAGGCTAAAATCTTAAAATATTAAAAATTTTAAATACAGAACATAATTATAAAAAGCGTCTGATTATGGAATCTATGTAAATGGAGAGGCATCAAGATTTAATTAATAAAAGGAAAGATACAGAAACCATAGATAAGATCTACCATGATTTAATTAAATTAAAATAATCTTTAAAAAGTACCGTTGTTACACTTTCTTGGTTAATTAGTTGGAAATTTAAATTTGCGTTTGTATTCATGTAATTTCAAAATTTGTAATTGTAAGTGTCTTTTAAACTTTATGATTATATTTATGTAGTTCAAAATTGACAACCCTGGTTATCTGGGTAGGTGATTTGAATGACTGACTGTATAATTTGTAATATTACCAACTGTACATAAGACCAGTGTTAGCACACGGTTTTGGCTGTCAGTTGACCAATAATAAGATTTATGAACGCATTGTTCATGTGACTTTATAATTTCTTAATATTATAGTGTTTTTTAACTAACGTTAAGATAATTAAAGTTAATGAATTAATTAATTAAGTTACATAGTTGGACTCACATGAGTTTATTTATTTTAATATGGTTCCAAATTTAACGGACAAAACAGGTTATAAGTATTCACCGCTATAACCTGTCCTCATAACATTTTTTTTTGTTTAAAGTTTATTTACTTAAATAAACGATACATATTTTTATTACTTAAGTTAAGTAAACAAATAAGAAAACCTTATAATCTCTTTTTTAGTTATTTTAATCACAGCCCTGATTAAACAAAATCATTAAAAAGGATTAAAAATGATTTGATTTGTAATCATTTTGAATAATTTTTAATCGTTCAAATCATTTCTAATTCTTATGAGCGTTTAACATGTGATTTACATTCAAATCCTTTTATTATATCAGGGAGGCTGTAGTTATTAGCACTTGAATCCAGTCTATCTCTGTTGTGCTATGTGAAGGAAAAAAAAATGTTCCTTATAGACTCCAAAACGGCTGGACCGATTTCGATGAAATTTTCAGACAATCTTCAGATTCCAAGTAGGTCCTCTCTCTCTCTTATCTTTTCTTTCTCCATTGGCCCGACTGACCTAGGGTGCTTTTTATATTAATAATATGTATGTTGCAGTCGTTATCTAACAGGACAAAGTATTATTTTGAGAGTAGGGAAATTCCGACGGAAGTACGGTACTGCTATTGGTTTCTGGCAATTGCATGACACCACCTCGTGGTCAAATAATATAAGTAAAATAGTCTTTTTCTTTCTAATTTAGAGGTAAGGGTTAATTTTAAGGGTCTTAGGAAATGAAAATGTAAAAAAAAATACATAAAAGTTATGCAAATTTAAAATATGCGACATTAATACCGTAGATAAGTTTATATAGTTCAGGATCGTGTATAAAGATATGCATAGAGCTACTGTTTCGTAATTAATGTTTTACTTAAGAAGAAATAGGTCATAGATATAATTATAGAGTAATTTAGGTTTCTTCTTTGTTTGCTAGTGAAAACTGCCAATGTTTTTATGTTATTATTTATTATCTCGAGTTGTAAAAGGATGTCTTTCTTTCTGAAACTTTATATGTGTAATTAGACATTATCTTCATTAAGTTTTTATAGAGTGTATAGACTTCCTTTGTGACATTTGATGTGTATTTTCGTTCATTCTCTAAAAAGCTACAAAATTTGCGAACTAGTCACAGATTTGTAAGCTCTCAGATACCATAAAATTCACTATTTATCAACCATTATGATTCAGCATAGAACCATAGCCATCCAACACAATAAATGGTCATTCTTTAGCGCCTACATGTTTTAGAATATCAAAATCCACTGAATATATGTTATGAACCTGATGTGATGTCTTGTTTACGAAAATGCCATTACTCAGCCATAATAAATCATTTCGGATAACATCTGTGTTTCATTTAACGCTCCCTGTACAATTATAAACAGTGCGCATGGTTAAATTTTTTATAAGAATTTTCTAGTTGTTTTCTTCTAATCTTTTGATGCGCACTCACAGAAAATCTCGTCGAGTTTAGTTAAGTCCTTACTTTTGGATCCGAATAAATTCTGAGTATCTTGAAAAGCTATGATCATTTCGAGAAGCAACGCCATGGTTTAGCGTGTTGGAATCACATTTACTGCTTCAATTTTTAGCACTAGCTTCTGCTTGCTGATTTGTGGAAATTATCTTAATAAAAAGTTTTCATCGTTGTGTTTTCTGATAGGCATAGTTGAAAAAGGATTGGGAGAAAAGTGCCCATGTGGAGTCAGCTCACAAACTATGACGCATTGTTTGGCTTGCCCCGAGTGCCCGGACACCTGTTCCTACAATGGTAGACCTCTGGGGGGCCGGCCACTGATAGTGGCATACGCGTGGCTACCTTTTGGGCCAGTAAGATACATTTTTTTTTAAGTAACTAAGTGTCATAATCAAACCATCGATTCGAAAAGAAGAAGAAGAAAGGTCAGATAGAATGCTGCGAACTGTCTAGTTGAAACCACTTTATAAAACATGTGTGGGTATGTGTTTATTATGTGTGTTTGCATACTTCGACGACGTCTTAACAAATACTATCTAAAATTTTGGGGTGGTTTTGATGTCTATGTGTGCGTGTACAGTATAAGGGTTTGGAATGGTTTTGATTGGCTTCACATCGAATTTACGTGAGGTTCTATCTGAACTTTTTTGATCTGAGGTATCTTTCTTTATATGCTAATACTTATCTAGGCTACTTTACGAATTCACCGCTTAACACCGCGTCGGCATTTATGGTGAAAGAGGGGATGACGCTATAACATTATGGTTATACAGCGTTGTCCTCCTTTCCGCATAAATGTCACGGTGGACGCGCACACCTACAGAGCCTTCTTTTCAGATATCAAAGTCAAGCAACGAGCTCACTAGCCAGGACTCATCATCTCAAAGAAACTGTAAAATAGTCTATGCTACTTTGCCAACGTCAGGATACAAACAGATTCGCGATATGGGCAGCGATAACTTGAAGTATTGTAAACATGTCACTCTCACCTCACCTCTCTCCGCCAAAATATCGTCGCCTGCGCCTTGTAATATTAGTTTATCTTTACCTCTGCGGGTATGAGGCACGATTTGGTGTAACGGAAGGGGGCGATCCCAGTAGTGCGACACGTTGAGACTGAGATTAAAATTTCATATTTATGCTCCTTAGAATTGAGTGTTTACACTCTCCAGTACCTTGTCAACGTCAGGGCAGAAGCAGATCCTGGATATGGGGTGGCGGTGCATGGAGCGCATGACGCGAGGTATGCCGATGATAGGCTGCTCGAGGGTCTCTCGCTGGTTCTCCGGATCGTTGGTGAAGTAGCCCAGCAACAGGTGCGACACCAACTCGTCCCAGCTGATCTCGCCGTCGCGGTTTGTATTTATCTTTAAAGACAATCACTTATACCTTATACCATACTACTAAGCGTAGACAATTATTGTTGCTTATAGAGTTTCGTAGGGCTGGTGATACTCTACCTATATTTGTGTTTTTTTAGGTCTAATGTATGTACGAGGGTGGTTTGATAAGTCCATGACTTTGGAAAGAAGAAACACCTCCTTTCAACTCTACGCACTTAGTCCAGCGATGTTCCAACCTCTTACATCCATCAAAAAAATATTTTTTGTTAAACCCTGAAAAACAGGCCTCAGTTTCGGCTACCACCTCTTCGCTTGACGAAAATCTTTGCCCACCAAGCCATTTCTTCATGTTTGGGAAGAGGAAAAAGTCACAGGGGGCTAAATCTGGCGAATACGGAGGGTGTGGCAATAATTCGTATCCTAATTAGACAATTTTTGATGTCGCGATTGCAGACGAGTGGGCCGGTGCATTATCCTGATGAAATAGAATTTTTTTCTTTGCTAGATGCGGTCGTTTCTTGATCAACTTTTCATTGAATCTATCTAACAATGCAGCATAGTAAGCTCCGGTTATTGTCTTGCCTTTATCCAAAAAATCGATGTAAATAACCCCTTGGCTGTCCTAAAAGACTGCCGAGCAAACAGTTTTTGCCTTCTTTGGGGCACGTTCCCCGGTAGAAGTTCATTGCTTCGACTGTTGCTTAGTCTCTGGTGTATAATGATGGACCCACGTTTCGTCAACTGTTATTTAACGAGGCATAAACTCACTCGGATTGCGATTAAACATGGCTAGGCATTCCTCAGAAGCTGTTACACGATTTCGTTTCTGGTCGACTGTTAGTAAACGCGGCACCCATCTTGCAGAAAGCTTTTTCATGCCCAGAATATCATGCAAAATATAAAAAACTCGTTTAGTCGAGATGTGCACAGCATCACTTATTTCGCGTATCTTCACTCGACGGTCTGCCAAAACAATATCATGTATTTTATTAACCATGCCCTCCGTAGTGACCTCAATCGGCCTTTCTGGGCGCTCCGCGTCATTAGTGGTAGTACGTCCACAACGAAATTCAGTGAACCACTTATGTACCATCCTATGAGAAGGCGCAGAATCACCATAATACTTTTTCAATTTGTCTTCGGTATACTTAATTGTTTTACCACGTAAAAAAATGTGTTTAATTAGCACTCGAAACTCGCTTTTCTCCATTTTCAAAGAATACTTAGAAGTCGCCTAACTTTTTTGTTTCTAAAAAGCTTGTTTTCGCGCCAAATTTTAAAAAAGAACGGCATGCGCTTCGTAGTGAGTTTCCAAATATAAGACAAAAAAAATATATTAAAAAAGTTTTTATTAAACCTTAAAGTCATTGAGTTGTCAAACTGCCCTCGTATGTATGTTTCTTTATTCTACGATATCTTCTTAATGGCTTAATGGATTTTAGAATGCGAACTATCTTTAGATTCCTGTTGATCGTGATATGGGATACATTTTACCCGACTTCCCAAAAATGAGGGGTAATTTTTATACAGTCGTGTTATTAGTATTTTTTAATTTAAAGTTATTTAAATTTTTTGTGTTTTATTTTATTTTTTGTGTTGAGCTAATTTGTTGTAAAGTACTTCAAGTAACCCACCACAGGACCCACTAATGGACAGAGAATCACAACACTTACCCGATTCTCTGATCCATGGTACATACCTTATACATATGTATAATGTAGGTACTAGGTAGACACATAGGTATTTATATGTGGTGACTGACATCATGACTAGTAAGTACCTGCATTAGGCTGTGTCGTGGTACCTATTTCTTATCGGTTCCTACTCTAAAAACTTACGTCAAGTTTGACTGCTCTGCGTCTGGACAAGTCAACCCTACGCATATGCATAACTATTTAGTAATCTGTGGCATAAGTCTCTGGTTCCAATTGTAGGTACGTTTAAGGGATCTTACTTTGAAACCTTGGGGTTTGTTGTCTACATTTTCCTTTTTGGCTTTCTTACATTACAATAAATTGTTTATCTGGTATACCTTCAAAATAAGGAGATTGAACTCATCGTCATCGTACTCCACATTCATCAGCTCCCTCAACGCATTTCTGAACTCGTCGGGAAAGAGTCTGTTCCTGAAGGCTTTGTCGAAGTGTTCCTTTAGTTTCTCCATGTCCATCATGTTGCACCGCTCGTGGAGCTCCGCGTTATGCCATCGCAGTCTCAGCGCTGCCGCTGCTAAGGACCCCTCAGACCTAGAGGATAAGGTCATCAGGGACCTGACTTCGCTTTCGACCGGAAGCGCCATACTTACAATGTACAAATTAAAAGAGCAAGATTAAAACAAAGTAGAACTGGATTATAAAATTGTTGTTTGTAATGAATGACAAATATGTCAGTAATCGGTTTGTCATTTGAATTCGCGCCACAGATATACCCTTATAAAACGTAAAGGCAAAAAAATCTTTACATTGAAAATATTCGAAATAAGTTCATTATAAAAAACCTTAAAATTTTTAGGTAGGTACAAGCTTTTATTTGAAAAGAGTTTTAATTATTTCGTATTCCTCTCAGCAAACCCTTTCATTTGATACACAAATCATGGGGGTGCATAAAAAATAACTGGTCCGCTATCTTTGGGAGTCCGCCATATTGGATTAAGAATGAAATCACATAGCTAACCATGCATTGTCACCCAAACTATTTAGTTACATTTGTATATGCAAAATTTTAGGTCAATCGGTTGAAGATATCTGCTTCAAAATTGAGTTGCAAGATTCCACCCGTTCAATAAAATAAAAAAGTTCAATAAAAACTTTTAAAAAAACAACTTAAGGACGTCTTTAAACGAGTAACTGAACATAATATAAGAATAGTTTTTAAAATGTTTGTCTGTCTGTCTGCTGTTTGTTCGTTTAACACGCGCATCGCACAAAAACAACTGAATGGATTGTCACGAAACTTTCAAAGTAACAGCGGGTAAAGATCTGTCGTTGGTAGATAGTGGACAGCATCGTTCGGATTTACAGCAGGTTGAGTTGTTTGTCTAGCGGTCCAAGGGATCTTCAACATTCGCCTCCAGCACCACATCTTGAACGCTTCGATTCTCTGCCTCTCTATGCTCTTGCTTTAATAATCCACGTTTCTGCTTCTTGTAAAAAGATCGGAATTTTAGAGCTCTGACCTGACGCATAAAGCTTCGATTTTTCCATATTTCGGTAAGTGCGGTCATAGCGTCTTTTACCATAGCAATCCTACGCTTTATATAATTGCAGATCATGGATCAGAGGTAAATCATTTCATCGACGACTCCGATATCTTGTATGCACAGCGAGTTGGGGAGTTGGTCATCTCTGTCAATAACTTGGTTTTGCTGCTGTTTACCGAAAGACCCAAGGCCTCGCTTCTGGTTTCTGATCTCTGTAACAGCTCCTGCATCTCTCGATCTCTGCATCGACGTGCGGATCATCATATCAGCCGAAGGACGTCCACTGCTGGACATAGGCCTCCCCCAAGGATCTCCACGACAACCGGTTCTGCGCTGCCCGCATCCAGCGGCTTCCCGCGACCTTCACCAGGTCATCGGTCCACCGAGTGGGAGGCCTGCCTACACTACGCTTTCCGGTGCGTGGTCGCCACTTGAGAACTTTACTGCCCCAACGGCCATCTGTTCTACGAGCAATATGCCCCGCCCACTGCCACTTAAGTTTAGCAATTCTGAGAGCTATGTCGGTTACTTTGGTTCTCCTGCGGATCTCCTCGTTTCTGACTCGATCACGCAGAGAAACTCCGAGCATAGCACGCTCCATTGCCCTTTGGGTGACCTTGACCTCGACGTGCGGATAGTAACTAATAATGCTGAAGATGACAGCGGTCTTACCAACGCCTTGCAATGCGACAGAACTGGATATCTTATCTTCATGCCGGATCACATAATGGTAAAAAAAAATGATGTTTTGCGGCAAAACTTAGATAGTAAAAACCGTGCAGCCAAGCCAGGCGGGCTTAAAAAATGCCCTACCACCATCCAAACGGAATCTTACAAAGTATGATCCGCCGGAATTCGAACCCGCGACCTTCTGACGTGTAGCGAGTGGACTAACCACTACGCCATGGAACCGTTTACCCCTGAACAGCCACGTAGATGCATATTTCTAAAATATTTCTTATGTCAACAGTCGTGACGTCACGTATCGCGCTGGCGTCGGGAATATTTTGTAGGACAACTATCATAAAATTTATCATTCCTTACAGTAAAGTTCGTTTGTTGAGTTAGTTGCACTTTTAATAAATACCGCTCGCCGCTGCCGGTTCGCGTCAAACACTCCATCAAAGGGGCCGCCCTGAGTTCAATCGCGACGCCGGCAACGTCGGCGACGCAGCGGGTGGGCGGTATTATTAAACTCAGGGCGGCCCCTTTGACGGAATGTTTGAGGCGAGCCGTCAAAGATGCAGTTAATTCAGCAAACGAACTTTACCTAACTCGTTTCAACAGACGTCATTGACCGCGCGCTAGCATCGTACATATTTTAGAGTTTAACGTCGTTGGCGACAGTTAAAAATAGCAAGTATTGCAAGTAATTAACTAATTTTTTAAATAGCGGAAAATAAGTAGTCTTGGTCAGCTTGATCTCTCATCTCTTAACGTGCTGTCCAAGGGATAGACGGCGGTTGTCTGGTGTTGCACTTAGCATCACTCGCAGTTATCTACGTGTAGGTACGTCAGTACTAATATATATACTTTGGTGTAGGGCATTTAGATTTACACCTTCGAACGGAATCAGATGTATGCCGGTTTCCTCACGATGTTTTCCTTCACCGTAAAATCAACCGGAAAGTATAATATGTACGTAAGTCTCGAAGACCTCATTGGTACATTGGCTGTCCGGATTTGAACCCGAACCCACTGGAAAGGAGGACCGAGTGGTTACCGGTTGAGCCACCGACGCTTTTTAATGTAAGTCAACTTGATAAAAGTTTAAGTTTGCAAAATAAATAGTACTAATACAAAATTATTATTTAGTCAGCAGGATTATACAATCGGTCAGCATAAAAATAATATTTATAAGCTACATCAAGGGTTTGCATTTAAAAATTATGATCAGTTAACAATATACAATTAGCGCGGTTTAAATTTAAAAAAAAGGTGCGTGCGGAGGGAGAAGGGACGAAAATGTTGAGTAAAGGAAGGAAGTTAGGTAATTTATTCTATTCTGGCGGTCAAAGTTTTGACGTTTCTCACTTAAAATTAGGTAAAATTAGGTTAGTTCAGACGGCACGTAAAACTTGACGCTTAACCTAAAATTTAAAGTAAGTCTATTCGATTCTGTGATTTGAAATATTAAAAAACTCCATATCGGATTCTTTTTGAAGAAAAAATGGATGATTATCTGGTGGCTGCTGTGGCAGATGCTACGGTAAGTTAAAAGAGATCAATTAGCTTGATAAATGGATGTACACAGTGTTCCTTCTTGTCCTATTTACTTCAATTGATCTTGTACTTTTTCAGAAACCAAAGACTGCTTGTACCTACTAAGAAATGCATTTGACCTCACAGAAACAAAGTTTCGCATATTGTATAGGCTCCCGCCCGAAAGATGCTGCCTCGGAGTTAGATGAAGGCGAAATCCCGAAGCATATCAAGGTAGTTGATAGTCCCAGGGGATGATGACTGAACTTTTTTGAAATGCTCTATGTATTAAAAGAGATTAATCTTTCAACAGGTGTTAAATGCTTTGAATTTTTATTCCCAGGGAAGCTTTGAAGCCCATGTATTATACATTTATTGATCTGAGCCAACCATCGGTAAGCCGATGCAATGTGTAAATAATGTTTCTACACAACTGTCAGCGAGCTGGCTCTCCAATACATAAAATTCCCTGCTACTACAGAGGAAAAAACATGGCAAAGCAGCGTAAGTAGGTAACTAATCCACACATATGTACTGGAACTTCCACATTTTACGTTTAAAATTAATTATTACAAACATTTATATGTATTTAATATAATCAAATATACTTTGTTATTACAGGCGACAAGGGGTACCTCCAACCATGGCATATGATAACACCAGTATCCGAAAGCACCAAGTACCAACTATCCGTGAAACCGAAGAAAACTGAACTAGTTTTGTTCACCAAATAAACGAAACTTAGGTAGCTACCTACTACCTAAACTTTTCAAAACAGAACTTCACCTGTCAACGGTGGTCAAGTACCTAGGTGTTACACTCAACAGTAAACTAAACTGGAGTTGCCATCTCAGCAAGAAAATAGACAAAGCAACTATTGCCCTGTGGCAATGGTAGGTAGGAAATGGGGTCTTACCCCAAAGATAATGCCATGGCTCTACACAGCGGTGATACGTTCAATGGTAAGCTACGGAGCGGTAGTCTGGTGGCCACGAACCAAGCTATCTACGGTCGTGAGTAAACTACAACGCTTCCAAAGAATGGTACGCATGGCTGTGACGGGCTGCATGCGGACAACTCCCACTGCAGCCCTCGAGACCCTTCTGGACCTGCCGCCTCTGCACCTGTAAAGAGTCTTGATGGAGAACGATATAGTGTTGTTAATATCTTAAGCCTTAGTGTAACCTTTATATTTTTATATGATAATATTAAAAAAAACTTACGCATGCGTACTATGCATAGCAATTTTTGTAAAACTGAACTGAGTTGTTTTAGTTGTGAATACAAATAAAACTATGAATAGTTAGTATACGTGTAATAGAAAATGTATTGCTGCGGCTCGGGCTTACAAATGTCACTTGTTTGTTATTTACCTTTTTAACACACTTGTATCATAATAAACTATTTCAATGAACTATGGACAGGCAGGCTTTTTGGTGGGAATTGGTAGCATTCAATTTGTCATTTTTCTTCTAATATCCGAAAAATTAAATTTTGTGGTTTTGATGTATAATGTTGATAGATAGATAGCAAAGTGCCATTTATGAGTTTAATGTAGGATAATGAAATAAAAGTGTGTATGCTGTGTTTCGAGTTCCCACAAGAAGTCCGCCACAGCATAAGTGCTATTATATTGCTGGAGTGTATTAGTTATGTTAGATAACTAACGTATAAATAGTGCCAGTAAAAAAAATGCGAAAAGCGTCGGTGGCTCAACCGGTAACGAAAAAGCGTCGGTGGCTCAACCGGTAACGACTCGGTTCTTCTAACCAGAGGTACCGGGTTCAAATCTGGACGGCCAATGTACCAATGAGTTTTTCAAAACTTACGTACATATACTTACCGATTGCTTTAACGGTGAAGGAAAACATCGTGAGGAAACCTGCACACGCCTGCGAAGAAACTCGAAGGTTGTGTGTGAAGTCGACCAACCCGCACTGGGCCCGCGTGGTCGACTAAGGCCTGATCGCCCTAATTCAGGGTAGGCTCGAGCCCCTCGGTGGGGACGTATATGAGCTGATATGATGATGATGAAAAAAAATGCAAGGATACTGAAAACTGTGAAAGAAAAATTACTGGAGACGTAAACTAGTAGAGTAAAGTGTGGCCAATGAGCCTTAGCCTGCACTGAAAAGGGCATACAAAAAAAAATTAGGGACATATTTTCAAAGCGAATATAAAGTCACTAATATTTTTCCTAAAATTTTGTAACTGTGCATTGTAATTTGTAAATAAAATTTTAAATTGCTCCAAAATGCACATAACATTACGATTACTATCCAACAGACATCCCCAGTTCATAGCGCGTACAGTTTTTGTGAAGAACAACGATGTGGACAGCGCATGTAGACTGGTCAACAGAATCTTGGGAAAGGAAGGGATCCTGGAGCAGTACAGGCTGACCAGGTACTACGAGAAGCCGTATCAGGTATGCGACTCATTTCCAAGGAGCATAGGTTGGCGGGTGCACTTATCAGGGCTGCCTTAAATAAATGCATGTTTTGAGGATTTTGAAAACACAATTTGAATGGCGGCTGACGTGACGACCACATTTCTTTTCAAAATAGTTAGATACATACCAAAAAAGGCCGTTCAGCGGTTGGAGTGCACAAGGGTCAAAAAAATTTCAATTCTTGCTCTCCCCTCTGGGTGGTGAAAAGCATTTTTTGTATGGCAGCCCTTTAATCATTGTGTATGTATCCTTCATTTGCAGAAAAACTTTTGGACCAATTTTGATGAAATTTTGCACTTAGAGATTAATTTTACCTTATAGGGTACCTTCTTTTTGGATTTTTCATTTTCAAAATATTAAGAGCACTTCCCATACATCTCAAAAATGATGCTAAGGTTAGATTAGGTTTCCAAATTTATGTTATTGCCAAGACTTATTAACACCTAAAATATGCCATATGTGGTACATCTGAGAAAACTTTAAGAAGATAAAAAATAAACCTACATTGAAACTTTGAATTGCCTTATTTTAAATAGCAGTTTTTGTCTTCCAAATTAGTAAATGATCCTCTTAATTACTAGGTTAGCAACTTTTTGTGAGCATCTATAATAGGGATGCATCCGATACCGATACCGACATATCGGCCATACTTCGGGTTTGCCGATATATCGGTATTGGCGATATTTTTATGGCAGATTCAACAATACTTTTCAAATTTCGCGCTTTTAAAATGTAATGTAAACGCGCGTGTTGTCCCATCTATTTCGTTGTAAACGAGGCATCTGTTGCATCTGAGAGACTATTTTCCACCGCAGGTCTTATTCAAACAGACTTGCGAAATTGCCTTTGCCCGCAAAACTTAAAAATGCTTTGTTTTTTAAATAAAAATCTTCTAAATGTTAATTTTGATTACTAAAACTATTATTTAATGTTTTTTATTTATTCTACCTTCCTTTTTGAATTCAATAAGCGTATCGGTATCGGTATCAGTATCGCTGATATTTTTATAAGAGTATCGGTATTGAGGCATCCCTAATCTATAAGTATTCTGTTTTGTTGTGAAAGCAAGCTTCAGTTAGTATGAATTAACAACCCAACCCAGAGCACTGATTCTGATCTGGAGTAACCTTATGTCGGTGTTGAAGTTTTGGTAAGACCATTATAGCAGCTCTTATACAGGCTGATTACAGGGTCGTGGAGCAAGAAAGAAGCATTTAACTTACTTTCTCCTAAGGATCACGATAGGTTAGGACTAACATTACACCAGCGACTTTTACTTTTAGTCAGCAAAAAAAAACTGCAATAATTCGAGATCACGGTCACCCTACTATTTCCCAAAAAAAAAAGGTGTAATTAAAAGTAGGGTGACCACGCATTTTGAGTCAATAATAATTTTTAAATAAAAATACGTAAATAACGAATCATCTTTGTTTCAATTAAAATAAATACAGGTAGCATCGCAATCATTTACTGAGTCAGAAAAAAATGGTTGGGATCACGACCCCGAAATCACCCTGTATATATGTCCCCACTGAACAGGGTTTTAAAAAATCAAGATATATACGCTCCTTGATAATTATCACCAGTGAAAGAAATTCAATTGTTATATTGTTTCATAACAAATGCAATATAATTTGGGCTATTCTACCAAAAAAATTAATTAATAGTTTATACATTCTATTTATTATTTCTTGCATCTCTTTGCTACATTTTTTGCACCGAGCCCATAGCCCTTTTTTGTTTTCATGCAAATAAAGTATGACCATGACACTCAAGTTCACTCAACTTTACATAATCCTGTAATCCGTACGGAATTGTTTTTGTAAGGGGGATCCCTACAGCGCGGCACATTGACACTTTCTGCGTTCTGATAGATGCAAGTTCGCAAATACATGTTCGAATACAGTTCACTTTTACCAATGCAATCTTCTGTTATTATCAGTCGATAATTATCCATTTGTTATTATCGCGATAATTATCATGACAATTATCCTTTCGAACCCTGCCACTGAAGGGGCTCAAGTCTACCCTGAATTAGGGCGATCTGGCCTTAGACTACCATGGGGGCGCAGTGCAGGTTGGTTGACTTCACACACAAATTTCCAAGTATTTTCTCAGGCGTGTGCAGGCTTCCTCACGAAACTTGAAGTCTAAAAAAATTTGTTAATAGATTTGTATTTGATTAATAATGTGTTTTTACTTTGTGAAACCCTCGTAAAGAGGTTATTTCTACATGAGGAGAAAACCAAGTTTTATTTCATATTGAATAACTAATATACAGGGTTACTGGTAATTCGATACATTCCTTTTAAGGGGACCAACTACAGCTCATTTGCAACAAAAAAGTTCATATAATACAGGGGTCGAAAATCAACGGTAATTTAGTTAGGGCCAATTTAATTTTTGAATTTTGTATGAAAAACTTGTTTTCTTGTATTCATTATGATTTTGTAAAAAAAAGTAATAATACAGTAAGCGCACAAAATGTGGAGAAAACTTCCTTATTTTATCAGTCATCCAATAAGATATAAAAGTTTTAAAAATCAAATAAGTTATTACAAAAAATTTTGATGTCTATTGAAAATGTGCATCAAGTCCCATACAATTGTTTCAACAATTTTATATGGAAAAAATCAGGTCCTGATTTTTTTTCAATTAACTTACCCATAAATTACTAAAATGATGCTAGAGAGTCATAGATGCCTTGTTTTGTAAAAAGCATGGTAAACGGAAAAAAAAAAATATAAAAACTATTTTTAGGATTATTTTGTATGGGATTTGATTAAACTAAATTGGCCCTTATTAAAAAGCCGTTGATTTTCGACCCCTGTATTATATGACCTTTTTTGTTGCAAATGAGCTGTAGTTGGTCCCCTTAAAGGGAATGTATCGAATTTCCAGTAACCCTGTATAATCCTTTTTAATGGAGAGCAATACATTTACAAATTTATGTATAATTTGTTGCAGACTAGAAGACGAATTAACCATGAAAAGTGTAAAGCAATTTACAATGAAGACATGGAGAGGAAAATTCAGTTTGTCCTACGTAAGAACAGGCTTGAACCATTCCCAGGATGCCATTAAATTGTTCTAATTATTATTATTTAAAATAGCTATAGTTTATGTAAATAAAATACAATAATACCATTCAATAGAAAATTCATTTATTTCAATATTTCGCTTAAATAAATATAAGGTAATCTCAAAATATCTGCCGAGACGCTGGGAGGGTTACTTCTACTCAAACTGAACAACTTTCCCAAGGAACCAAGTTCAGGAAAAACTGGACTTCATATAAATCAATCCACTAATTGAACCATTTTGTATGAATTCAAATGGGTTCTATGGGGAAAGTTTTACAAGTAGAAGCACCCCTTGCAGCGTCGTCGGCGCATATTTTGAGAACACCTTATACTATAATAGTTAACAATAAAAAACCAGTCATAGCAAGATATATTTTACAAGAGTAGGTATAAAACATTATGCTTATAAATTAAGGAGTCTTTGGAAATGTTTATGAGGATAGCTAAGGAAGCGATTACACTGACTAGATGTAGTAGTAAGCCTGTATTTAAACTCATTCTTGGTCTGCAATATGTACGATCAATTTGATTAATCCACCTAGCTTTTACCAGAAGCAAGGGAGTGGATAAATAGAATGTTTCAACTTCGCACGACGTATTTCCGTGCCGGTTCGCGCGACGTCACGTGACTGACAGGCAGGAGTCCCGTCGTCGCACGTAGAAGTGGTAGCGGTAGCATCGGTGGCAAGTTTTGATGCCGCAGCGGTAACTCAGACCGCCTTGTGGCTTGCCCTTGCAGTATTTCAGGCCGCAGGGATACCAGTTTACGCAAACCTAGGAAGTAATCAAGTAACCGTCATTGTATTGTTAAAATCCTTAATTAACATAATAAATGTGTTTGTTTGTTTGTTATGTCTTCAACCAACCTTGACAAAATTTGGCATGCAAGTAGCCTGTGTCATGGGGAAGGCCATAGGCTACTTTTTATCCCGTGAAAACAGCATAGTCCGATACTGTTCCTGAGGGAACTGAAAAAAAAGACTACTTGGTTCATTTCTTTAATATCGCAATAGATTGAGATTTTTTACACAGAAAGGGATACGGGTCCCCAGGGAGGTTCGAGTTCCCACACATAGTTCCTTTTTAATACAAAAACTACAGGCCGGATGGAATCCAAACTTATCAAATATATTGTGCATATATCGATGTTTGTAATTACTTTTCGATGTACTAATATAAAACAGAAAACAATGAGAGGAGTTTCAAACTTCAGTACAAAACGAATTTAAGCCTTCGTTTAAATTTACTACGCTGAAAACTAATTACTACTAATATATTTGTAAAGTTTAGATTAAATCCGGTATGCAGTTTTTGTATTAAAACGTAACTACGTTTGTATGGAAACTCTAGCTTTCTGGGGCGAAAGATGCCCACGCGAAGCCGCGGACAACAGCTGATTATGCTATAAAAGCTAATTTCTTTAATTCAGTAGACTATAACTAAAATATTCAACTAAGTGTCCTTCCAAACGAGTATTTCAAATTCATATTGGTGAAGGTTAAATAGATAGATATTTGATTTCGCAGAAAGCAGGGCTAGTTACCTGCCCTATAGTGAGAACATGTCGAACCACCTCTATTAAAAGCTTTGATCAAAGTTATAAATAATTATAAGTTCATTTCACCTAAGGATGTTAACAACACATACGTTTAGGGCTAGTTATTGTACAAAACTATTGTAAGAGCATCTGTAACTAAGCTAACCTGTATTTCAGTATACAGTGCACTTCCCCAAGGTCATGAGACTTAACTTATAACCGCAGTCCTACTTAATATAATTATGTTTTAACTATAGTATTGATGTGTACTTCGGCTGATATGATGATTGATGTAGGTACGGCACTTTAAGCAAGTTACGGGCCTTAGGATACAGGACTCTAAGGCCCGTAACTGGTAAAATGTACATACTTGAGCAAGTGACGGGACATAGGATGAGGACAGGATTTAGGATGACAAAGTGACTGGAATTAGGATGAGCAAACTTATGATAAGCGAGTGACGGGACTCGGTGAGTAAGTTATGATATTAAGGAAAAGCAAATGATTCGTCGTTACAAAGTTTCGACTCACGATACGCGTGACGGGACTTGGGATAATTATGTAGGTAAGTGACAGTACTTAGGATGAGCAAGTGACGGGGCTTAGGATGAACAAGTGACGAGACTTAGGATATGTAGGTAAGTGACGGTACTTAGGATGAACAAGTGACGGGGCTTAGGATGAACAAGTGACGAGACTTAGGATATGTAGGTAAGTGACGGTACTTAGGATGAACAAGTGACTAGACTTAGGATATGTAGGTAAGTGACGGGACTAAGAATACGCAAATGACGGGACTTGGAATGATCGAATGATGGTGCTTAGGATGGGGACAAGATTTAGAATTACCAAGTGACCGTACTTAGGATGAGCAAAATTCGGAAAATTGAGCAAGTGCTGGGACTTAGCATAAGCAAGTAACAACTTAACAAGTGTATACCTCCAAGTGACAGATGCACTCGAGAGCGGCGTCGGTGTCAGCGACGCAAGTATGCACGGCGGGCTCGCCGCCATTGCTGTCGGCCGCCAGCGCATGCGCCGGAAACGCTGTCACCGCTGATGAGTAGGAGAATTGGTCTAGACCTGCATCAAAAAAGTTTTTCTAGCGCGCTCCATACCAACGAAGTATTGGTTTTCTATATTGAAAAAATAATCAATCGAAGTAATTGAAATTTAGTAAACACTTTCTAGAAACTATATCTGTGTTTGTGGTTCAGTTTCAAAGTGGCACAGGCACAACGATTTGTATACAAATCTTCGAACGTGTGTTACTTTGAAACTTGTTGAAAGGTTAATTCCTGACACCTTTGGAGGCCCACCCAGGCCCCACACACCTTTCAGCAAAGCACCCAAGTAACTACTTGTTTAAATCAATTTTACCGGTCTGTTTGTTCAAGCATTTGTTGCCAGGTTTAGATGATTATATTGTCTCTTGAACAACCTGCCTTGCAGTAGCGGAAAACAGCTGGGGGCTGTCTTCTTCAGCTATGCAAACCTGTCCCTATATTTTTTGGAGATGGAAGTGGGCACAGAGTTTCTATTATATCTCAGTAGACAAGCAATGTCTTTTCACGGCTCGACGGAGAATTGGAGTCAGGCAACATTCAAAGACGTAGCTGAGAAAATGAACTGTAACTTACTACTACGGCATACTCAAACGTGGGGCCATTTACGTGACATACAATTTCCCGTCTCGACGGAGAACTCGAGTCAAAATTATTCTATATCAGTCTCTCTTACTACAGCAACTTGTGAGAGGAGTAGGTATGCCGTACGGCATACTCAACGTGGGGCTATTAACGTGACGTAGAATTTCCCTTTGAAGATATTATAGAACCTCTATGGGAATGGGAGGTCAAGGTGGAATGTAAGTTTTCTGATGTGCCGTGTCGTATCACCTTAATCCTTATCAGGTCGGGTTGCTGATCCAACCAAGACAGCAATACGTAAAAACTATTGTTCCCACCTGGCCCCTCTAGCACTGTCACCGAGGGTGACAAATCTTCTCATCTGTCCCCCTGGAGGGGACAATTGCGAAAAAAACATATCAGCTTATTGGAGACGCGCTAGAAGGGACAATTAGGAAGAATGTTTCTCAGTTGTCACCGGGGAGGTGACAATTGCTATACTTTCTTCTCAGTTGTCCATTCCGACCAGTTGAACTCTATCAAATGTCAGTAAAAAAACTGGTGTGCCGGAATAAAAAGAATCTATTTATAATAAATTATTTTTTTACTTATCATAGAATAACAGACTATTTATTTACAATTATTGTTTTTAAGATTCCATACCTCAAAAGGTAAAAACGAAAATCTTATAGGATCACTTGTGCAGATCTTTAGAAGTGGATCATTTCCCAGATTTTTCTAAAAGATGAAAAGTGTGGGGAGGAAATAAGGGTTGTCTCACCAGATCTGTGCTCATCTAGCCAAGTCACAGCACGGAGATAGACCATCTCGTTGACAGAAGCGCATTGTCTTGCAGCGGCCGACGAAGGGCGATAGAAAATATCTTATTCTATTACTCAAACTGGCCCCGGATTTTTCGGAGAGTTAGGATAAAAGGCAGAGTTGAATTTCAATGTATCCTGCAAGCTGTACCCTCACCAGGTCTGGGTGCCCATCTAGCCAAGTCAGCAGCGCGGAGATAGACGCGTTCCTTGGCGGGGGCGCAATGTCTCGCAGCAGCCGGGGACAGCAGCCGCGTGGCACGTGCCGCCCAAGCCGTGGCTGTGGTCTGTCGCCACCCCTTGTCCTCTTCAGCTACGCGAACTGTGCCTGGGTTTTTCTAAATGGGAAATTAGACGAATTTTACAGGGCACGCGCTGAGTCATCATTATCATAATAAGTCGAAAGATGTCCACAAAACAAAGGTATCCCCCAAGGATTTCTACTGCGCCCAGTACTGGCGCTGCCTGCGTCCAGTGGCTTGCCGTGACCTATACCAGGTTATCGGTTCACCGAGTGGGAAGCGCGCTGAATGCATTGAAGCAAAATGTGTAGCCCTCTGGCCGGCGCTTGGTATATTTCATTACTTTCTGTTCACAAAACATAAATAGATATTTTTCACCGACCTCAAAAAAAGGAGGTTTCTCAATTCAACCGTATATATTTTTGATTTTTTTTATGTGTGTTCGCGGATAAGATAAGATAAGATAATATTTTATTGACAAAACCACTATAACTTCGTCGTTTACTGATTTTGATGATTCTTTTTTTGTTGGAAAGGAGATATCCAGTGTTACCATGATACGAAAACCAGGATCTGATAATGGCATCCTAGAGAAATCGAGGGAACCTTAGTTTCCTGTTTTAAGTCAGTTTTTTTTTCAAAATTATATTTTTTTAAATCTAAAATTCGAGTTAATTTTACTGCTTTTCACCTACTCGTAATGAGAAGTGACGACGCAGTCGACTGCACCATCCTCAAGGATGACACATGCAAACTCAAACACAATCTATTCACACTCACCATAATCATCATATCAACCAAAACGAAAGACGTCCACTGCAGGACAAAGGCCTCCCCCAAGGATTTCCACGATGACCGCTCCTGCACTGCCCGCATCCAGCACTCTCACCATTAATAACCCTAAATTGTAAGAATCGGGGAACATTGATACACACAAGGAGTTCCTCTCCTTTCCTGTCTGCATGATAAATGAGGACGTACAACATTTTGTGATGACTTTGCTCCAATAATACAATGTATAAACAACAAAGTAATGGAAACTTTAGCTGCATATGGTTTTCCAAAGGTAGAATGCGTTCATGTATTTTTTGCACACACTTAAACATAGCAGAGTGTGTTTATAGTCTTATTCTTCATTTTAGCAAAACACTTTTTTTTGCCATTTTCACATTTAAAATATTAGTAAGGATATGTTGTTGGACTACATCAACTCAAAAGATTTATGTATAATGGTAAAACTTGCGTAAGACGGTGATAACCTGCTGGGTGGCCTTGCCACCAATCAAAATATATCAACAACTTGGTCCTACCAAAAATGGAATGGAACCTACAATTCCCTGCCTTATCTTTTGAATAGTGTACTGTGCTAGATCATTACAGAACAGTGCGTTACCTGTCTTAGCTTAGCCATTGCATCTGGTGCTATGAAGTCTGCCTGAGCTGCATGGGTGAGGAAGCAGAGGGTCTGGTGGCCTAATTGGCCCAGCTCCTCCTCACCAGGGATGATCACTTTCACCGCCTCCACCTCCTGATGGCAAAAGTAAACACATGTACCAACTTTATGACAAAACTGATTTTCTAACTTATAATAAAAACATCCTTAACAACCCACGAATGTCCCCACTGCACTGCTGTGGCACGGGACTCTTCGTAAACCTGGTAAGGTTAGGCCATACTCCACACACTGGGGTCAAGTCCAGGTGGGTGAATTAGCTGCTTTTTCACATGCGGCACGGCTGCTGGGAAGCAAGTGTATGATGCCGTACAGTCGCCATTCCCAGTCAGTGGAAAGACGCTCCATATATTTTCACACATTATAGCTTGTGGAAAAAAGCACATTGGAAAACCCCACTGTCAGATGTTTTTAAAGCTGAACATAAGGCATCTGACATGGCTTAACGGGACTCTTCGTAAACCTGGTAAGGTTAGGCCATACTCCACACACTTGGGTCAAGTCCAGGTGGGTGAATTAGCTGCTTTTTCACATGCGGCACGGCTGCTGGGAAGCAAGTGTATGATGCCGTACAGTTGCCATTCCCAGTCAGTGGAAAGACGCTCCATATATTTTCACACATTATAGCTTGTGGAAAAAAGCACACTGGAAAACCCCACTGTCAGATGTTTTTAAAGCTGAACATAAGGCATCTGACATGGCTTAATGACTGCCATCTAGCGATAGCAATTAGCACCTATAGCTTGACAAGCCTTGCAAAGCATGGAAATGGTCGAGACAAATGCTAATATAACAATCAAACCCATCTGGGTAAATGCTTCAAGTCAGTTAACCTGCACTATAAAAACATAAAAAAACATGTATTTTATATTTAGTTTAATCTTGTACCATTATTTCTGTATGTCTTTTAATTTTTTGATTTAAAAAAATGTGAGTTATTGCATTTTTCTTTATTAGATCATTATAAAAAATATTCTCTTTAAAATAAGCCCTGAAAAATCACTTGAAAAATATTCAAGTTAGGGTCAAACAACTCATGTAGCTAATCGTAATTTAAAAAATGAACATGTTGACATTTTCTTTTGAAACACTTTCAAAGTTTAAACCACCTCCGTGGTGTAATGGTTAATGCCACATCAGGGGGTCGCCCAGCTAAGACACGTAATTGCGGGTTCGATTCCCGGCAGAATGTAACTCTTGACTCGGTTTGGTTGGTGGAAAGCCATTTTCTAAGCACACCTGGCTAGCTACCACTATGTTATCTAAGTCCTGCTGCCAAACATCAATGTTAAACGTTGATGAGTTCTGGCTTGAAGATAAGACAGACAGTTCCCCATCACACCCGCTTCCACCTAATGCATAATCATCACTTACCATCAGGTGAGATGATGCCTAGGGCTTACCAATTGTGAATAAAATTAAAAAAAAAAGTGTTGAGTTGATTGTGGTACACATTGTAAAAATATTAAATAACCAGACACAGAGCAAACAACTCAGTGAGGAGTGAAACTACAAACCTCACTCAGCCCGGCAGGCACATGCACTGATCACTGTGTCAGTCTCTTAACTCACTAACAGTATCAGTGTTGCTAGATAGCACAAAAGTCCAGGCTCATCATAGATGTTGTAGGTCACAAGGTATTCACAATGCTATGATATTAATCTAGAATAAAACATCCATTCATAATCATTGAATTACTACTACTACTACGTAAGTAGAAATTCAATGTTCATAAATCATAACATACATTTGTGAAGTCAACAAGTTGGGACACATAGACCCCATCCAGACGCAAGAACTCCAGTGTGACAGTGTCCTCGGACACATTCGCTGTTATGTTCTCTTGCATAACATCGCCACCCTGCAATGAAACAACAAAAAGTTCAAACTATATGACCACTTGTAAATGCTTTATAGTACCAAGTAAAGGTACCCCAAGTAGGTAGTTAGAAAATAATGCCTGTTACTAAAATTAGATGGTTCAATATTCAACCCCTACCCAATGACTTATATATTACTGGCGTACCCCTACCAGAAAACTCAATTTTTCTGTGCAAGAATTTATTAGGAAATAGACGTGAATATTAACGAAGAAAATTGTGGGAAATCTGCGTACGGCTTAACAAATTCAGGGTATTTTACCTGATTTCTAACATTGATGAGTAGTTGGAGATTAGTGGGATGAGCAAATAAATATACTATAAAGATTATTACAGCTGATTTGTACATTTTTCATAAATACATTTAATTTCAGTTCTCAAACAAACGGACCGAAACCATGTTTGCTTCTTTCTTTTTGTTGCTTTCTTTTCTTTGCCAAAGAGAATATAATACACTACGTTATTCTTTGCTTGCGCTAGCTATGACATTATTATGGACTTTTACAAAGATTGTTAGGTCATCTACTTTTTCAGGGGATTTATGGATCTTTCAAATTAAAAAAAAAAACATCTGCGCTACTAACAGTAAAATATATTTTAAAATAGGTTAAAAATTATAAAATACATTAAAATTAAAATAAATATCAAAAAGTGTAATTTTTCATGAAATAAAGTCAGGCCAGCAAAGACATCAGTAACTTAGAAAGGCATAGGTACTTATTCTACGTTTTACTCACGCAAAGTATTTATTTTACTACTTTACGTGACTTATGTAGTAGGTATCTTCAGTTGATTCAGTACAAATCAGTATCTAATAATTTACATTGAATTACATATGACAAACTTGGATGAAATTTAATATGTGAATTATATTGCAAAATGTAAACTTTAAAATTAAACTCTTGGAGGAAATTGTTCAGTATGACGAGTAGAACCCCCAGTTAACGGGACCTACACCAATTTTGTTACACCCTGTATATTTTTGGGACATTTAATTTATAGATTTTATACAGAAAGTCTATCGCAAGATTCCATTTATTATGTTAGTCAAAACTTGGACTGACTTGATCAAAAAAGACTCAAGTAATTTCACACAACTTACTAAGTAAATAGCAAAGTGAATATAATTCACTGCGTTCTAAGCCTACTTTTCACTATCAGAGTGCTCTCGGACCGAGTGAGCTGATTTTATAAGAGCCCACTCGGATCGTGGTTTACACACGTTTTGGTATATCAAAGCAGCATTTGTCTCCTTGCACAATCAAGGTGATGACGACTGATTTGTTAGTAAATAAAAAAATGAAAAAAATAGTTTATTAACAAAAACACATAAAATCAGAACATTAATACAATAATCCCACACTAGGCTACGCCTGTCTTGTGGAGATCAATAATACGATTTACTGATTTGTTACTGCGAGGTGTAAAAACCGTGGCAGATATTTTAATGATTGAAGTACAGAAATAATAATTCAATAAAAACAATTTGGACCCGGTAATGGATTTTAAAACGTGACTAACTACTACTTCAGATAATTTTATTCGCGAAGTGGAAGAGGAAGACCAAGCCACGTTTAAAAACTATTTGGGATTAAAAAGTGAGCAATTTGAGTATCTAATAGAAAAAGTAACATCAAGACATAGAAAAGCAACGTAGTAAATTATTTTGCAATACCTATATATGTTATTGCATTTTAACACAGCAAACTCAGGGTTCCGCAAAAAATCAAAAGCATCGATACTTACCCGATACCGATATCCTATCAGAAAGCATCGATACCGATAAAAGAGTCGATACTACTCAGTGTCGAGTACTTTTTTCGTCATCTTTGAGATCGTATCTTATCGTAAAAAAACAATAGTAAATAAGTTTTTCAGTCATTATTGTTTTATAAATAATACCCATACAAAATTATACAATTACATATTTGGAGACTGCGGTCAAATTTGTTTTTACATCAGTCTGCATATATCGTTGCAGTAAGGATGATTAGTACTTTTAATTGAACTATCCTTTTAATGTAAATATTTAAGAGTATTACCAATCTACTGTAGACTTATTGTGTACAAAAGTTATGCACGGTCATACTTAAAAAAAATCGACCAAGTGCAACTCGGGGTCACACAAACAGGGTTCCGCACCAAAACTTTACCTACCAACAGAACAAGGCCTCGTAGCTCAGTAGATACTTTGCTCTCTGTAAATGGGGTCTACTTATTCTGGGCGTTAGAAATTTGCGGCTGGTATGAGCCGGGGGGCATTTTTAACGAGCGACCCAGATTGGTTATGTAAAACTCTGATTTATTGTATATTTGGCAAGTAATTGCTAGAAATTTCATTTTTTCTGTGGAAACGGAAGGACTAAGATTTTCTCATAGATTTTCCTAAAATCTATGCATTCAACCTCATCTTCTGTGATTTTTACAAGATTTAAGGCGCAGTAGTTTTTAAGATAAGGTGGAGGGGGGAATGGTAAATTTTCGCCTATTTGCTCAAATAATTTCAAAACTACTTATCTTGAAATATTAAAAAAATATATTTGAAATTCTCACAACAACCCCTTTTGGAACGTAGGAAATACTTTTTTTAAATTTTCTAATTTACCCCCCTAAAGTGGCCCCTATGTATGAAATACATTTATTTACGCTACACATCTGTCTTTGGGTCATCGACTTACATATGTGTACCAAAGGAGAATGGGCAGAAATGTATGGGCCATGGTCCAAGAAAAAAATGTAGTGACCACTTCCGAAAATAGTCTTCATTTGGTTTTAGTAATTTAAACTGTGATATCCCTAAAACCATTCTTATTACGATGGTTCATTTTTGAGATATGATCTTGCATGTTTTCGTTATTACACAATATATCATTTGATTTTGTGATTATTTGGCAGAAAAAAAGTGAAGTGAAGGTGTCACGCACGAAGCGTTTTGCGTCTTCGTTCATCATGCGAACCGCAAAGGAGTGGAATTTCCTTTCGGCGTCTGGGAACGATTGGGGAACGATTCGTATAATTTTGGAATCTTCAATACGAGAGTGAATAGGCACTATTTGAGCTTGCGTGTCACATCCTCGGCTGCATCGGCACTTACCATAAAAGCACTCAAATTTTTAATTAAAAATTTTCAATATATTGTCACTTTCCATCAGGTGAGATGATACCAAGGGCTTACCAATTGTGAATAAAAAAATATATATTTTAGTTTTCATAAAAAAATATCATTGTTTCAGGTTATCTCATAAATTAACCACAATTAGGATTTATTCTAATAAAAACAGATGAAGTACACTTAAATACCTTCATTTAAAATTATTTTAGAAGAAGTGGCAGCGAATTTTTTTTTGTTTGGACCAAAAGTGCCCATTCTTCTTTCAAGTCCACCGTTCCAGTAGTTTCAGAGCAAATTGTTTGTGACAGATGGACAGAGAGACAGACACACAAGTGATCCTATAATGGTTCCGTTTTCACCTTTCAAGGTAAGGAAACCTAAAAAAGTATACGGTCGACTCAAGTAAATGTTCTCAAGAACCTCCTCCGTTTTTTCGTCGGTTAAAAATAGAAATTACTTTCAATTTGCATATTTGACTGTATGATTACATTTCATTTTTTAAATAATTATCATTGGCGAATTGCCATAATCTTACTAAAATTTCTTACGACATGGCCAATTGGCCACGCTGTGTCATTGAACTAAGGCTTTTCCCTAGAATCTATCACTCTGGCAAGAGAGAAATATATGTAAAATTGTGTAAAATTATACTAATGAGAGACAAAAGTATATAGTATGTGAAGTAGGCTTTCTTAGTTTAAGAATGACAGCTGACAACTCCTTTCAAAATGTCTAAATCTAAACTGCATAGTTAACTTTGTTTTTTTTAATTTCCTTTTTTATCACTACGGAACCCTTGTTCGTAGCCAGCACTTAGCCAGTTTTATTACATTTATTTATTATTACATACCTACCTAAAATTATCCAAGGTTTTATTTACCTATCCTTTTTTGCCTACAATATACAACTAGCACATACATAGACTTCCACTTACTTAGCACGGTTCTGACACACAATAATAATGATTACCTAGTTTACCTTCCTACCTAACTCGATCTTAAATTATTAGGTATCTATACCTACACAAGACACAAGAAAATGAAATTGTTGTAAAATTTTATGCGACGGATCTTTACCCGGTGGGGCGGAGCATAAAACTGGCAACGTTGCGCGCGACTTGCTTGAGCCGTCGGTGGCGGCCCGACTTGTGAGAGAGAGCCCGCCCGAGGGGGCCACTAAGCGTAGGTATATTTTGCGGTAGGTATAGACGAGTGACGGAGCACTGCGCTGCTATGAGTCCACTGATCGGATACAAATGTCCAAGTGCGCTTGGATCACGTGTTTACACTGTACCAGCGTCCGAGTAGTCATCCGAGCGCACTCTGATAGTGAGAAACGTAACATGGTGAACTGTATTACATTCTCTTTGTTGCCTTTAATTGTTAAAGTCAACGCCACAAAGGAATATAATTTTCTGTGATCTATTTCGCAAAAAACTTTCAAGTTCCAACAAAGTCGAAAAGTGCATTGATCGGGCGCTGCACTCGTTGCCACCTGCGTTATTTCCATGACTCGTTAATTTTACTTTTGAGGTCATCCGTCCATCCATTTCGACACGATTCCGCCCGACTCTCGACCGAGCTGGGCACGAACGCGGATCCGAAGCGTAAAGAGGGGCGATGTCGCATATAGCGAAAAAAGACAGCTGTCGTTTCAATTTCAGCTGATTTTTGTGTACGAGTCGGGGACGCCACGAAATCGACCCGCGACCGCAGCTCTTCCAGTAGCAGACCACTTTAAAGCACAACGAGCATTGCGAAGACGATTGGACGTTTCGAAGCGAGCGAAGTTTTTGGGAACAAAGGCGGAGGGTGATGGTAGAGTGAGGGGTGGGTGCGGAGGCTCACGGTGACGTCGCTGGGGCGCGGGGGCTTGGCGGATGCGGGTGGCGCGCGCGTGAGCGACCGGCGCGGACGGCGCGCCCCGCGGTCGGGCGCCTCGCTGCCCGCCTCCGCCTCCGACTCGGACGACGCGCCGCGCCCGCCGCGCAAGCGCTCGCGCCGTTCCGAGCCTGAACCAGCGCCGGCAGCAGCAGCACCAGCAGCGACGCCAGCGCCCGCAGAAATGCATCAGGTATGACTTAGTTCCTATTGCACAAACTGGTTACCAGGTAGCTGGCAGCAACATGGCCATGTATGCTTTTACAGGCACTTGGAAGGCCTATACCCCTGGTTTGCCAATGCTGGTTACCCCACCCACTAAGTGGAGCAAGTGAAAAGCAAGGCTCCAAATCTATATCCCAAGATAATTTGAACTGACCTATGCAGATGCAAATTCTCATGTTGTCACTGAAGATGTTGACATGTCCAAAAAAGTTAACTTTTGTTGACTGCATTAGGCACTGCTCTATGCCTTTTACTGTGTTCTTCTTCTTCTTGGTCATATCCTCATGACAGAGGGACGTGACCATCGTGAGCCGCTCTCGCCACCACAGCTCTCTAGGCTGCTTGATTTTGTGCACAGTGTATGTTGGCCTGTAGGGTCATACTGGTAATTGTCTTTACGGTGACAGCCTATTGCATCGGCATTTGTTCTCCGCTCCTTATTCTTTCTATGCGGCCAATGATGATAAGCTTTTCCAAGCTGTCTGATCCACTCCTGGCCATCTTTCCAAAGAATTTGAGGACTTTGTATGGTGGAGAGCCTCATCTTTATGTTGAGCTCTTGAGAAAAGACACATTTGTACGGTGTTCAGTTCATGATATATGGAGCATTCTGCACCAGCACCACTTTCCAAATGTGTCTATCCTGTGATGAGTTTTGACCTTTATAGTCCAAATTGAGAAGACAAGAGTCCACATAAGTTTAATTTTTGTTTTGCGGTTGATGCTCCTGTTTCTCCATATCTTCTCAAGTTTCTTCACTGCAGCTCTGGTCATCTGTGCTCTACAGATAACCTCTTGATCGCAGTAGCAATCTTTGCTGATTTTGGATATACAGTACCCTGTGTACCAAGATTTAAATTCATATCACAAGTGATATGGCCAATGTCTTATATTACTCAAACCCAGATTCATTTCCAACACCAGGCCAACGCTAACGGTGCTCCGCACGTCAATGGCGAAGCGCAGAGCAATGGGGAGCAGCCGCCCGGGGCGAGCATGTCCGAGACCGACCAGGAGATCATACGCCTCATCGGGCAGCACCTGATCTCCGTAGGACTTGAGTGAGTATAACAGTTATCTTAGTTTTGCCCTAATGACTTGTATACGTTACCATTGCTAGTAGTTCCTGCCACCACAGCTCTCGAAGCTGCTCCATCTTAAGCACAGTGAACACTGACCTGCAGTGTCATCTAGTACTGTAATTATCATTCTTATTGTTTACGCTAATAATGGCCACCAGATGGAAGGCGGCCACTAATGCCTATAACATCAGTAATACCAAGGAATTTATCAGAGCTTTAGTGATCCTTTAGGGCTAAGGTGGAATGTGCCATTTGCCAGTACTCTGGCTACTGCTGGTATGCAGCACAATGCTAAGCATCTGGTTTATAGTGAGCAGTGATACCATAAGATTCTATTACTAGTACAAAATAGGTTTGTACTTATAGGTATGTGAATCAATTTGACTATTTTGCTCATGATGGCCATAACTAGCAGGTCAACCTTCAACTTGCAATAACTAAAAACTTCAAATCTTGAATAAAACAAAATTCATTCCTATTTCATCTTTCTGTGCACCTACCTACCTAGTGCTCTTAAATTTATATCATCATATAAGCTCATATAAGTCCCCACCGAGGGGCTTGAGCCTACCCTGAATTAGGGCGATAATGCCTTAGTTGACCACGCGGGCCCAGTGCGGGTTGGTCGACTTCACACACAACCTTCGAGTTTCTTTGCAGGTGTGTGCAGGTTTCTTCACGATATTTTCCCTCACCGTTAAAGCAATCGGTAAGTATATGTACATAAGATTTGAAAAACTCATTGGTACATTGGCCGTCCAGATTTGAACCTGGTACCTCTGGTTAGAAGGACCGAGTCGTTACCGGTTGAGCCACCGACGCGTGAATAACGAAATTTATATATTCTAGTTAATTACTTTCATACATATTTAGAATTATCTTTATCGTCACAATTACTTTTTTTGCATCTGATTGTAACATATTTTTTTATTATTTCACTAGAATTCACTAAACATTACATGGAAATGTGTACAGTTTGTTTGTACTTGCTTTGTACACAGTTTTAGATAAATAACCCAATAAACTATGGCATATGATAGGGAAACCACTAAAACCACACAAAGCTTGTAATGATGTTTTCTTTCAACAAGACATTGTAAATACATTAATATTGTTATAGCATGATTCATTCCACACAAGTTCTTTGTCTGGAAAAGGAAAAAAGATGCCAAGTGTCGCTATTCTTTGGCCATTTAAAGTTATCATTATATTTAGTTTTAATTATATACTGTTAATGTAAGTTGTAAATATAGAGTCTTAACAAAGGTATGCACTTTCTTTACTGGAGCTTTTACTCATGAAACTGAACAACTTTCCCATGGTCAATTCGCAACTATTATTTTTTAACTAAATTATCAAACTGCTCAGAATACAACTCCGCGTGTCATCAGCTGAGGCCACGCGAGTTCAATGACCACGCGGGCACGCACTTTAGTATGGCCAAAGTATATATATTAGTACTAATATACAGTATGGACACTCCCTGCCGCGCTCTAGATTGCGACCTCACCCCCTCGTCACCCAGATTGATACAGATTGGTTACAGTTTGGTTGTCAAACTACGGGTCCGGCTGTTTGGATCAGGGTAGTACGGGGTCGGAGGTAGCCCACTGCTTGCCTGCCGTTGGATCTATCACCTTCGGCAATCTGGCTTGTCGGTCCCCTGACTGGGTCAAGGACTCGTAGTGGTATGTGGTTAGTTGCAGGGGTTGGTCAATATTTGTTGCCTGGCAAGCACGTTGCTTCCAGGCGTCCTTCCCCGCGCGCAACTATTGTCGTAGCCGGCCACGTGGGCTCTGGGCGAAAAAAACGCGGGGCACGTGAGTTGTCCATTAAGTGGAACTGCTGGTTGTTTACTGGCAGGGAAGCATCTCCGGCACTTGCCTGGATAGAAAGTAGAGCTAAGCTGATACTGCTCCGGCCGATCCAGCCGCGTAGGAGTAAGTCTGGACAGGAGCGATAAGCGCCGAGAAGTGAGCGCGCCAACAGCTCCGGTACCACACCGGTGATGTGGGTGCCAGCTTTTCTGGCGTCCTGAGCGGGGATCGAACCGCCATGCCAGCAGCGAAAGCCGCGGGAGGTGAGCGTGCCTACGGCTCCGGGACCTACCTGGACAGTAGGTAGTGGTTCTCTTCCACGAGGCACTCGCCTTGCAGAGTACCAGGACAAGCGTTTTGGCGGCAAGACCTACCGCAACTGGTTCTTGCCTTCGCCTTACGGAGCTCCTCACTATATGACCTAGCTGTCGGTGAGTGGGGACGCTATATCATAAACCTGGTAGTTTAGCGTATCTGGTAGATATACGAGAGGGCGATGTTCAGTTGCGATGTTAAAGAAATTGACCAAAAAAGAGTATTTTTTCAGTTCCCTCAGGAACTGCATCGTACTATTATTTTCACGAGATAAAAAGTAGCCTATGTCCTTCCCCGTGACACAGGCTACCTGCATGCCAAATTTCATCAACATTGGTCAAGGCGTTGAAGCGTGAAAAGTTAACAAACAAACAAACACATTTTCAAATTTATAATATTACTAGCTTTTCCCGCGGCTTCGCCCGCGTGCACATCGTTTCTATGACTGCCTTTGTAAGCGGCTCGCGAGCGTGGAAATCCCTATCCTAGGCTATTGTGATTAGCAATCTATGACACTCTTAACCTTCAACTGGTGACGTACCGTCAATTTGACGTCGCAACGACAAAAACACTGTATTTCTCAGAAACGGCTTGCTCCCCGCGACCGCGCCCCCTAGTAGCTGCCTCGTGTGCAGTTTGGCGTCGGCCGATACACAGAACGGACGTCGCACGCGCACAGTTTAGGTATTAGATGGCACCCGACGTCATTTTGACGTTACGTCACCTTTAGTGTTATGTTTTATTTGTGAGCTGTTGTTGTAAAATTTCATTCAAAATGAATCAAATTATTTTTTGTGTGTAACCAATATGCAAAAATTGATTTTTTTTATTAATTTCTTAAGTCTTAATGAGAAAATAAGGCTGGTTGTTATTTTTCTTTTCAGTTTCATTAATTTTATGTCAATAGATCTCATGTCTACCAAAACACAGACCAAAATTCAGTATTAAGTTCAAGTGTATGAATAAAGTTAAGTTTACGTTTAATATGTCAAAAGTGTGTTTTATTTTAGAAACAAACTAACCTACATTTACTTAACATCATCTATTTTATTTCCCTTACACTTAATCTACAGTATTTATGGCTTTTTATTGATACGTCATAATGACGTCACCTCTCCAATACTGTGATTCACATTCACGTCACCAGTTGAAGGTTAACCATCTGTGCAAAAAATCGCAAAAATCTATTGTTTCGTTGCGATTTTAAAGAAATTAGCCAAAAAAGAGTATTTTTATCAGTTCCCTCAGGACTATGCTATTTTCACGGGATAAAAAGTAGCCTATGCCTATGATGTCGTTTGTCTATGCATGCCAAATTTCATCAACATTGGTCAAGGTTTTGAACCGTGAAAAGGTAACAAAAATACAAATAAACAAACAAACACATTTTCACATTTATAATATTAGTAAGGATTAGGGATTCGTAAGGACTGATGATTGTTTTTTTTTTTAACAATCTGACAATATATAATGTAATTTCTAGCTTATGACCATCAGAAAGAGTATACCATACCATACACTTATTTTGAATAAACATTTTGAATATTGAATCTACACTGCCCCACAAATGATTTTTTAACCTTACATAATTTATGTCTCGTCACTTTTTTAATGAAATTTTGGCTTTCCTATAGGAACTCTGCTCCACTTGATCCAATATTTCATTTGATGTCTAGGCATTGATATGAAAGTCTAGATACCTAAATATATGTACTGTAGCTACTTTATGTTTGAATCTGAATCTAAACTAGTTTTTGCTTGGTTGTTCAAAAATTTATTTCTTACTCTCCTTGACTAACTCGGTGGTCCAGTAGTCCGAGGGTTGTGGGTTGGATTCCAGTTCAGGGCAAACGTTTGTGTGACTAATACGTTTCTTTGTTACGTTTCTGGGTGTAAACTGTCCCTGAATATTTATTTAGAAGCAGGAAAATTTTGCAACTAAACGCTTCTTCAATGCTGTATGAGATCATGTGTTCTCTATTTGTATAAGGGTTCCTTGTTGACTGTGGAACCCTAAAAAAACTTGATATTTATTCGTAAGGGTTCATGTAAGAGCGTTTTAAAACTTGTTTTAAAGGGGTTTTTGTTTTTTCGCGAAAAACGGTATTACATACAAGCGTCAAACTTTGTGTGATTACCTACGCTAAAAATCCTGAACTGAATAACATAAAAAAACGCATTCTCGTCGATGTCGAAATGTCTCTTCGAAAAGAAAAAGTATAATTATTGTAGGTACTAGTCGGGTATATGCTCGGAGTTTCTCTGCGTAATCGAATTGCATTCTCGTCGATGTCATTTGATTGAAAAGAAAAAGTACAATTATTGTAGGTACTAGTCGGGTATATGCTCGGAGTTTCTCTGCGTAATCGAATTGCATTCTCGTCGATGTCATTTGATTGAAAAGAAAAAGTATAATTATTGTAGGTACTAGTCGGGTATATGCTCGGAGTTTCTCTGAGTAATCGAATTGCATTCTCGTCGATGTCATTTGATTGAAAAGAAAAAGTATAATTATTGTAGGTACAAGTCGGGTATATGCTCGGAGTTTCTCTGCGTAATCGAATTGCATTCTCGTCGATGTCATTTGATTGAAAAGAAAAAGTATAATTATTGTAGGTACTATTCGGGTATATGCTCGGAGTTTCTTTGCGTAATCGAATCACATTCTCGTCGATGTCATTTGATTGAGAAGAAAAAGTATCATTATTGTAGGTACTAGTCGGGTATGCTCGGAGTTTCTCTGCGTAATTGAATTGCATTCTGGTCGATGTCATTTGATTGAAAAGAAAAAGTATCATTATTGTAGGTACTAGTCAGGTATGCTCGGAGTTTCTCTGCGTAATCAAATTGCATTCTCGTCGATGTCATTTGATTGAAAAAAAAAAGTATATTTATTGTAGGTACTATTCGGGTATATGCTCGGAGTTTCTTTGCGTAATCGAATCACATTCTCGTCGATGTCATTTGATTGAAAAGAAAAAGTATCATTATTGTAGGTACTAGTCGGTATATGCTCGGAGTTTCTTTGCGTAATCGAATTGCATTCTCGTCGATGTCATTTGATTGAAAAGAAAAAGTATAATTATTGTAGGTACTAGTCGGGTATATGCTCGGAGTTTCTCTGCGTAATCGAATTGCATTCTCGTCGATGTCATTTGATTGAAAAGAAAAAGTATAATTATTGTAGGTACTAGTCGGGTATATGCTCGGAGTTTCTCTGCGTAATCGAATTGCATTCTCGTCGATGTCATTTGATTGAAAAGAAAAATTATAATTATTGTAGGTACTAGTCGGGTATATGCTCGGAGTTTCTCTGCGTAATCGAATTGCATTCTCGTCGATGTCATTTGATTGAAAAGAAAAAGTATAATTATTGTAGGTACTAGTCGGGTATATGCTCGGAGTTTCTCTGCGTAATCGAATTGCATTCTCGTCGATGTCATTTGGATTGAAAAGAAAAAGTATCATTAGTGTACGAGTAGGTACTAGTCGGGTATGCTCGGAGTTTCTCTGCGTGATCGAATCAGAAACGAGGAGATTTGTAGGAGAAACAATGCAACCGACATAGCTCTCAGAATTGCTAAACTTAAGTAGCAGTAGGCGGGGCACATAGCTCGTAGAACAGATGTCCGTTGGGGTAGAAAAGTTCCCGAGTGGCGACCGCGACCTGGAAAACGTCGCGTAGGCAGGCCTCCCACTCGATGGACCGATGACCTGGTGAAGGTCGCGGGAAGCCGCTGGATGCGGGCAGCGCAAAACCGGTCGTCGTGGAGGAGGTCTATGTCCAGCAGTGGACGTCCTTCGGGTTATATGATTAGTTGCTGTATCGTTTCATACATCTCTATGTTGTGGTACGGTACCCTCAGTTTCCGAGTACGATTCGCGCTTGGCGGTTTTTTTTCACTTTTCACCTTCAACATAAAACCAGGATCTAACCAGAAATGGAATTAAAGAACGCTCTATTAAATCAAGTTCAGTAGGTAAATAGATATAGTTGTTTACAATTCAAGTGTGGCAGTGTGGCAGTGTGGCACGCCTGCCTTGGTCCAGTAAGAGTCGCCTTGACCTATTGAGTTGTTATTTGCATACACTACAGACCTTTCACATCTTACTGTTTATAATATACTTTTGTTTCAGTTTTAAAGTGAAACTTTTATTACATCGTCTCAAGCTTTTTCGTCTGTGTGTTGCGTGACGGCAAAGAGATTATTACATCGTCTCAAACTTTTTCGTCAGAGCAGCCATGATCGTTTCGTCCTCTGTACCGTAGCTCCAAGACGAGAGCAGCCATGATCGTTTCGTTCTCTGTACCGTAACTCCAAGAGGAATAAAACTTTTATTACATGATCGTTTCGTCCTCTGTACCGTAGCTCCAAGACGAGAGCAGCCATGATCGTTTCGTGCTCTGTAAATGTCTATAATGTGAAAAAAAGTTTCACTTTTACCATGGTTTCATAAAATAAAACCACACTCTTTTTTTTGTTTGTAAGGAGTATTTTTATCCTACTGCACAAAAAGGAGGGTAATGTTTGTGTATGTATGTACTAGCTGTTTCCCGCGGCTTCACCCGCGTGGACAACGTTTCTATGACTTTGAGGGTGCGCAGTAAGCGACTCGTGAGCGTGGAAAAAAGTAGTCTATTTGTTAATCCAGGTCCTAATCTGTCTACCTACCAAATTTCAGCCAGATCCGTTCAGTAGTTTTTGCGTTAAAGAGTAACAAACATACATCCATACATTCTTACAATCTTTCGCGTTTATAAGATTAGTAGCATGTCTGTTTCTTTGGCTGAGCCTGAAGCCTAAACGGCTTGACGGATTCAGGAGTGCGAGGTGTCGTTAGATTAGTCTTGATCCGTGTTAGATTAGATAAGATACATTTTAACCTGACTGCCCAAAAAATTCTTACAAACTTTCGCGTTTTTATTTTTTAATTAAATTGTGTTAGGTTGTTGGAGCTACTCGTAACTCACCCGTCATTCTGACAATAATCTTGTACTCTCACAGTTAGTATTTCCAAAATACAAATAAATTTATTAAACGAAAGTAATATTCGGGTACATAATATAAACACTTGATCTCCACACTGCAGAACCTGTATCGTGGAGATTTCTATAGAAATACCTATATTGTAATTATTATCTATGTGTTAAAATAATCTTTATTTGGTCTGAGGTGTTATGTCCTAAAAATATCGTTGGTGGCGTAACGGCTTATTTATTTCTTTATTATAAATTTGAGTGCGTTTGACATAACTCGTACGAACTTTTCTTTCATGATTTTTACAGCCTCTAATAAAACAATAAGGCATTTTTTATATGGAATATCTTTCCGCCGCACTGTACAATTTCCCGCAGACGACTGAGTCGCGAACGTGCGCATCTTTCGATTTTCGCACCAATTCGACGGGAGCATTAGTCGCGCGCGTTAGCGGGTCCTTACGCGAGTAATATATAAGTCATTGGTGTATTGTTTTTCTAACTCTTATGTTCTTTTTAGGTCTTCTATTTCATTAATAAATTTGTAAATATCCGTGAGCACGTACGGTTTTAACCCACGACGCCCGCCCCTACCTTACGCCGTACCTGTCGTACCACAATATGAGCTGATATAATGTGATACCTGGCTAGTTTAATAATTTATAAAACTTTTGTTAGATCATCATCATCACTATTTGAGCTTGCGTGTCACATCCTCCGCTGCATCGGCACTTACCATCAGGTGAGGTGCAGCCAAACACACTCAAATTTTTAATAATAAAAAAAAATAGCCGAAAGACGTCCACTAATGGACAATGGCCTCCCCCAAGGATATCCACGACGACCGGTCCTGCGCTGCCCGCATCCAGCGGCTTCCAGTTGGATATCGACACATAATTTTAATCTGTTTCGTTCAATAAATAAATTCGTAAATTATAAGACACACACACATCACATAAAATTCTTATTAACCTCTTAATCTATTTACTTATAGTGGCACGTTGCCGTGCGTGATTTTCGATGCGAATTCTCATTATTACATCATTGCCTCCATAGATAAGCGAATGCGCTAATTACTTCATTTGTTATTGTTAGTCTGACGTAGTAGGTATTTTAAACGATCTGCAATTTATCTGAAACATAAGTTACTGGAAGAACATATTATGAAACTTAACATTTATAATGATGATGATCTATCCGACCGATTTCGTTGATGGCGACCACTTCGACTCCTAGTCGGTTTGCCGCGCGTGCACTCGAAGATGGCTTATGTAGCCAATCTTCGCAGCGAAACTCCTCGCGCACTGAGGGCATTTAAGTATACCACCCTCGTAATTGTATGAAATGGTCGCAGGTGGTCGGGCCTTCAACTGGTCGCGTTTGGTATCAAGGTCAGCTTTACGCTAATCCTCGAACTCGCGCACTTGCCTTCTCACAAATTCTAACATTTAATAACACCTATGTACTATGTTCTACTAAATAAATGCTTTGAATCTTTTAGCATCAGGGGAGTGAAATTCCCTGCTGGCGTCTTGTGTTCCCCTATTCTTGTAATTTGGAAATGTTCAAGACGAGAGTGAATAGGCACTATTTGAGTTTGTGTGTTACGTCCTCAGCTGTATCGGCACTTACCATCAGATGAGGTTCAGCCAAACGCACTGAAATAAAAAAAAAACAAATAAAAAATAGAGTGTAAACAATAAAAGTAGTGCAAGTGTTAACAATGCTGTGCTTTAAATTGGCATCAGAAAGAAGAAGAGGCCTGGATAATTGGAGAATATTACGGTAGACGCCTGGATAACTGGAGAATATTAAGGTAGATGCCTGGATAACTGGAGGATATGAAGGTAGGGGCTTGAATAACTGGAGAATATTAAGGTAAAGACCTGGACACACTGGACACTATTGAGGTAGATGCCTGATAAACTGGAGGATATTTAGGTAGATGCCTGGATAACTGGAGGATATTATGCCTGGGTAACTGGAGGATATTAAGGTAGAGGCTTGAATAACTGGAGAATATTAGATAAAGACCTGGACAACTGGACACTATTGAGATAGAGGCCTGGATAACTGGAAGATATTAAGGTAGATGCCTGGATAACTGGAGGATATTAAGGTAGAGGCTTGAATAACTGGAGAATATTAGATAAAGACCTGGACAACTAGACAATATTGAGGTAGAGGCCTGGATAACTGGAGGATTTTAAGGTAGATGCCTGGATAACTGGAGGATGTTATGCCTGGATAACTGGAGGATATTAAGGTAGAGGCTTGAATAACTTTAGAATATTAGATAAAGACCTAGACAAATAAACAATATTGAGGTAGAGGCCTGGATAACTGGAGGATATTAAGGTAGATGCCTGGATAACTGGAGGATATTATGCCTGGATAACTGGAAGATATTAATTTAGAGGCTTAAATTTACTGGAGAATATTAGATAAAGACCTGGACAACTGGACACTATTGAGGTAGAGGCCTGGATAACTGGAGGATGTTAAGGTAGATGCCTGGATAACTGGAGGATATTAAGGGCTTGAATAACTGGAGAATATTAGATAAAGACCTGGACAACTGGACACTATTGAGGTAGATGCCTGGATAACTGGAGGATATTATGCTTGGATAACTGGAGGATATTAAGGTAGAGGCTTGAATAACTGGAGAATATTAGATAAAGACCTGGACAACTGGACACTATTGAGGTAGATGCCTGGATAACTGGAGGATATTATGCCTGGATAACTGGAGGATGTTAAGATAGAGGCTTGAATAACTAGAGAATATTAGATAAAGACCTGGACAACTGGACACTATTGAGGTAGAGGCCTGGATAACTGGAGGACATTAAGGTAGATGCCTGGATAACTGGAGGATATTCAGGGCTTGAATAACTGGAGAATATTAAGGTAAAGACCTGGACAACTGGACACTATTTAGGTAGAGGCTTGGATTACTGGAGGACATTAAGGTAGAGGTAAAAAACCAATAAACTAACCTAATTTAATGAAAAATAAAAAACCCGACTGCATAAAAACTCTACCCTTCTTTTTTGGGTAGCTGGGTTAAAATGTATCCTAAGTCACTCACAGGATCCATAAGAATCTACCGACACCTCGCACTCCAACATCTAACAAGCCGTTTAGGCTAGTGGCTCAGCCAAAGAAACAGACATACATACCATACATACGTACAGTCGGGTCACATCAGCTCATATATACGTCCCCACCGAGGGGCTCGAGCCTACCCTGAAGTAGGGTGATCGGGGCTTATTCGACCACGCGGGCCCAGTGCGGGTTGGTCAACTTCACACACAACCTTCGAGTATCTTCGCAGATGTGTGCAGGTTTCCTCACGATGTTTACCTTCACCGTAAGAGCGTCGGATAAACTTACATATGAGATCGACATTCGAAAACACATTGTTACGTGGCAGGACTCGAACCACGACCTCCCGGATAGGAGGTAGCGGCCCTTACCGTTGCGCCACCGACGCTCTGTAGTCAGTCGGGTACTACTAACTTACTACAAAAGTAGTTACGAGAAGATAAGTTTTTGTAGCGTAGGCAGGCCTCCCACGCGGTGAACCGACGACCGGTCAGCGCAGGACTGGTCGTCGTGAAAATCCTTGGCTTTTGTCCAGCAGTGGACGATTTTCAGCTGATACAATGATGATGAATTTTTCAAGCTGACTGCGATCTAGTGATAGCAAAGCTAACCAAGGAAACTGAGCTACTACCGTTTCACAGATAATACAGATGTATAGCACTAATCAAACAGATTAAATTGCATGAAATTGATATCGTGTAACTTATCCATCCATACAATAACTGGAACAATGAACACATTTCCGCAACAGAATAAAGCTTTTCGTATTTCAAAGAATATTTTTTATCTTATATAAAAAATTCTCGTGTCACAATGTTCGTTCCCGTACTCCTCCGAAACGGCTTGACCATTTCTCATGAAATTTTGTGAGCATATTGAGTAGGCCTGAGAATCGGCCAACATCTATTTTATTTTAGGGTAGGGTAGTGTAGCGTAGGGTAGGGTAGTGTAGTGTAGGGTAGTGTAGTGTAGAGTAGTGTGTTGTAGGGTAGTGTAGGGTAGGGTAGTGTAGTGTATGTAGTGTAGGGTAGGGAAGGGTAGTGTAGTGTAGGGTAAAAAAACACTTATTTTGTTTCTCAAAAATGTCTCAAATGGTTTTGACTAAACTCGGGACGTTACTATAACTTTACACGGTCTACAGCATGCAGTAGTTCGTTTTTCCAAAACAAATCGAAATAAAGTATCTTCCAAATCCAGGTTGTTTGTTACTTTTTCTCAAAAATGACTACACTGGGTAATTAATTATTCTAAGGAAACCCGAGTATGGTACCTCCCATACAAACCGAAATTATTGGTAAATTTTTCATCAAGTCTGATATACCCACCTAATTTCATTCTTTGCTACTAAGTAAGCGTAATGTTAAAAATACAAAAAATTACTAAATTGCTCCTTTAGCTTATCGATTTGTATGAATTATTCAAGTTTGTTTCTGCGAATTGGTTAGGGCCTCTTTGGAAAATTTGTTCAGTATGATGTGTAGAAGCCGAAGAAGATATTAAATTTCCTTATAAAACGAAAATACCTACGTATTTATTCACCTACTTCTTCCCACTGTCAGACAATACACGGAAACATGGGTGTTAAGGCGCTCGACTTAGCGGTTATAACTGTGTACACGGACGGCGCGCGAATTGCGGCGGCGACTGTACGGCGTTCTAGCGCTAACGAGCGGAGCGTAGGCCGCGCCAATGTGTAGGTACTTGTCTCGCCTGCTCGACCGAGTGACGGGGGCCTGCCCCAGGTAACGCCTCCTACACCAATTTTTTAAAACTCTATACACCTTTTATAAAGTTCTTCTAATAACATAGTTCAGTTTGTACCAATTTGTAATTGCGATTGACCGTCCAAAGTCACGGGACAACAGAAGCTTATAGTACTAAGTACCTTCGTTTGTTCTTGATTGAAACCTTGTTGCCAACAGACGCAGCGCCTCCCTCCTCATGGAGGAGTCCGGTCTGCATCTCGAGCACCCGGCGGCCGCGACGTTCCGTCAGCACGTGCTCGCCGGCGACTGGGTGAAGGCGGACCACGACCTGCGCGCGCTGCACGATCTACTACGGGACTCGCCGCAGGTCGACCCAGCAAGCCGAGCGGTGAGAGACGTACAGACAGACACCGACACACACGCATTTGCATCCTACAGCATTCTTTTTATTTATTTTATTTTTCTAAGGAACAAATTAAAATTGTAACAAATGAACTTATCCACTGCTGGACAAAGGCCTCCCTCAAGGTTTTTTAACGACGGACGGTCCTACACTGCTCGCATCCAGCGGCTTCCCGCAACCTTCACCAGGTCATTGGTCCACCGAGTAGGAGGCCTGCCTGTGCTACGTTTTCGAGCTATGTGCCCCGCCCACTGCCACTTAAGTTTAACAATTCTGAGAGCTATGTCGGTTACTTTGGTTCTCCTACGGATCTCCTCTTTTCTGATTCGATCGAGCAGAGAAACTCTGAGCATAGCACGCTCCATTGCCCTTTGAGTGACCACTGTTTGTCCCAGGTACACATATTCGGCAACAACTTCGAGTGTAGGTAGAGCCTCCAACCTTCAGAGGAGTAGGTATGACACGGACGTTATCCATGTTCATTCTAAGACCTACTTGTTGAGAGGCTCTAATGAGACCATCGAGTATTGTGCCTATGTCGTTCATAGTCTCAGCCATGACCACGATATCGTCAGCGAATCGAAGGTGGATGATGTACTCGCCGTTGATATTAATGCCGAGTCCACCCTAGTCCAAAAGCTTAAAAACATTTTCGAAGGCGGCGGTGAACAGTTTCGGAGATATGACGTCTCCTTGTCTCACCCCCCGCTGCAAACGGATAGGTTCCTAGTTTTGATCCTGCACGCGAACCGACATGGTGGCGTTTTCATACAAACACTTGAGTACCTCGATATATCGATAGTAAATTTGGCACCGCTGGTCCATACCGCCTCCGTAGCTCAGAGGCAAAGTTCACTGGCTTTACACAGGAGGTCGCGGGTTCGATTCCCGGCGGGGTCAATTGTAAGACTCGGTTTGGTTGGTGGTAGGGCATTTTCTAAGCCCGCCTGGCTAGCTAACACCATCTTATGTAAGTCTTGCCGCCAAATGTCAATGTTGATATTGGTGTGTTCCGGCATGAAGATAAGATAGCCAGTTCCCCATTGCGTTGGGGAATCTTGGTAAGCCCGCTTCCATCTTCGGCAACATCGTCACTTACCACCAGATGAGATGTTGTCAAGGGTTTACCAATTGTGAATAAAAAAAATAATCTCAGCCATGACCACGATATAGTCAGCGAAGCGAATCGAAGATGGGTTATGTGCTCGCCGTTGATATTGATGCCGAGTCCACCCTAGTCCAAAAAACTTAATTAAATTAATTAAAATAAATTTGAATATTATAAATTTAGAGTCCTAAGAAACGGTGGGTAGGGTTGTGAGTGTAAGTACCGCTAAACGTTAAAATATAAGAACTTACTAAAAACTAAGTACCTAACAACTCAAGTTACCTTAAGTTACCTTAAGTACAAAAAGGAGAAGAAAAAACAAAACATTTTACAACACTCGCTCACTTTAATTTTACACACCATAAGTATGCATTCATAGCATTGTGCCTATTGTTGATCGACTAAAGCCAAATATTTCCCAAATCTGGACTACAGCCGACCAAGTTTCTGCGAATGTATTTTTTTTCATTCTTAATTGGTAAGCCCTTGGCATCATCTCACCTGATGGTATGTGACGATGATGCTCAAGATTGAAGCGGACTTACCAAGATTACCCAACGCAATGGGGAAGTGGCTATCTTATCTTCAAGCCGGAACACATCAATGTTGTTAACACTGATGTTTGACGGAAAGACTTAGATAATATGGTGGTAGCTAGCCATATCACGCTGTCACGCATGAGTCGTCGTTGGCTTTAAGAGTAATAGTATTATCTCTTTATTATTGATGTAGCTAGCTATATATTCAAATACTGTTGAAGCCTACAATATCACTTACTGTTGCAGGAAATGAAATTCGTGGTCCTCGAGCAGAAGTACCTCGAGCATCTGGAGGCAGGTCGCGTACTGGACGCGCTGCACGTGCTGCGCAACGAGTTGACGCCGCTCGGGCACGACACGGCGCGCGTGCACCGGCTGTCGGCGCTCATGATGTGCGCTGACGCCAGCGAGCTTCAGGCACGAGCGCGCTGGCCCGGCGCGGGGCCGCGCTCGCGCCTCCAGTTGCTGCACAGTGTGCAGGTCAGTACAACGAACTGACTCGACATATCACAGGCACGCTCATGATGTGCGCTGGCACCAGCGAGCTGAGCTGCCGATAGTCTTCTACAGTAGTAACCTCCATATTGGAGTTATATTGAATCCGAACTGGGATGACGACTGCATCAAAAATAAATTAAGAACACTTGATCAATCACTAAATTCTATCCTACTGAAATTTAATTAAACTTTAAATTAAAAATTCACCAAAATCACAAAATGAGCATATAAATGACGCTGAAAAGCTATGACATCACGTCTACGTATGTCAAACATTTTAAGACAAAATGTCGTTTTAAGAAGTAAGTCAAATGACTAACAGTCATCACCCCTAATGGCCTCGCCAACAGAAGAAACTTTCAAAAAATGGCTGTGGATGCCTTTTTACATAACCGTCATCAGTACAAAGCAGTACGATACAGTGTTATCATCGATTGTGTAACTATTTTTTTCCAACTTTTTTTTTACCAACAGGCGGTCCTACCCCCAGCCCTGATGATGGCTCCTCGCCGTCTCCGCACACTGCTAGGCCAGGCCGCGGCGCAGCAAGCCTCTCGATGTCGTTACCACTGCTCGCCCCGCCCGCCGCTCGCAGCGTCATCTAGTAGCGACGAGCAGACATCGCCCGAGATACCGTTCTCCTTGCTGGCTGACCATCAGTGCTCCGCTGACAACTTCCCTATACATCCTCTGCAGGTAAGTCCATATGAAGCGACAGATTTTTAAAGAAATATGGCACACATAGGTCACTTCTCGCCCCGACCAACACTAGCAGCGTCATCTAGTACCGAAGAGCAGACAGCGCCTGAGATACCGTTCTCCTTGCTGGCTGACCTTCAGTGCTCTGCTGACAACTTCCCAATACATCCTCTGCAGGTAAGCCCATATCAAGCGACAGATTTTTAAAGAAATATGGCACACATAGGTCACTTAGCAGCGTCATCTAGTACCGAAGAGCAGAAAGCGCCCGAGATACCGTTCTCCTTGCTGGCTGACCATCAGTGCTCTGCTGACAACTTCCCTATACATCCTCTGCAGGTAAGTCCATATAAAGCGACAGATTTTCAAAGAAATATGGCACACATAGGTCATTTCTCGCCCCGACCAACACTAGCAGCGTCATCTAGTACCGAAGAGCAGACAGCGCCTGAGATACCGTTCTCCTTGCTGGCTGACCTTCAGTGCTCTGCTGACAACTTCCCAATACATCCTCTGCAGGTAAGCCCATATCAAGCGACAGATTTTTAAAGAAATATGGCACACATCGGTCACTTAGCAGCGTCATCTAGTACCGAAGAGCAGAAAGCGCCCGAGATACCGTTCTCCTTGCTGGCTGACCATCAGTGCTCTGCTGACAACTTCCCTATACATCCTCTGCAGGTAAGTCCATATAAAGCGACAGATTTTTAAAGAAATATGGCACACATAGGTCACTTCTCGCCCCGACCGCCACTAGCAGCGTCACCTAGTACCGAAGAGCAGACAGCGCCCGAGATACCGTTCTCCTTGCTGGCTGGCCATCAGTGCTCTGCTGATAACTACCCCATTCAAGTTCTCTGCAAGTACGCGACGGATCCCTAAGAAATATAGCATAATTAGCTAATAGTAATATTTCTTGCGGCCGCTATTAGTAGCGCCATGCGAAGAGCAAATAGCTCCAGAGAAAGGTTCAATTCAATTCAATGTATTTATTTAAAATAGATGTAAATTACACTCTTTCTGATAGTCATAAAATAATAATAAACGTAAATTCATTTGTCAAAAATCATAATAAACAATAATTATGTAGATAGATAACACGTTTATTTGTCACTGCAATCACACACATATTATTACACTCATACATAATATAAAACAAAACATAACAAATTAAAAAGAGCAAAAAAAGAATACAAAAACATATGTGTGTTGCAGTAGTACAAAAGGGCCGTGACTCAGTGTGTTGATTTGCTCTTGCGAGCAATACACTGATAATTCTGCCACAGCCCGAGGACTGTGTCGATCACAAGAAAAATAAAAATAATTAATAATTAGTTAATAATGTCAAATGTAATCATTGAAATAAACCAGATTATGTCATTAGAACATGAAAACAATATGACACGAAAAGTTATACATAAAAATCATAAATAAATACCTTTGACAAGAGCAGGCCAGTTCACACGGACAGCACAGCACCCGGTCACGAGTATAACGCGAGAGTCAGCCATCGCTCCCATCAACCACATTAGTCCATCTGATACTTTAAGTCTGCCGAACACCACCCCAACCCCCTACTCGTAAACGCTGCCGTTTACGAGCTACCCGCGAACCCCATTCGCGTAATCCGACGCCCCAGACATGTACTCACTGACCCCGACGACCCGACCACGCTAGCCGTAGCTGCCCTCACCCCGCCCCCTAACCCACAGAGAAACACTGGCATATCGGCATATACCAGGCCGCTTCCCTCCGATCCTCCCACGTCCAAGCAACGACCTAAGCCGAGGTGACAACAAGCTTGTCCTTTCGAAAAAAAAACAACCATATTGGAGGAAAAGGAACGACCCGGCTCCCGATGCGCCGTACCGTTTTCCTTGCTGGCTATAAGCTGACCAATTCAACTAATGCAACTAAGCGATAGATTTTGTAGGAAGTATGGCATAGATAGTTAAAACCAAAGTGTTTCTTGCGATCGCCACTATCTGTGCCATCTAGTAGCAACGAGCTGGCAACGACGGAGATAAGTTTTCCTTGCTGGCTGGCTGACAAAATGGTTTCTTGCAAAACTCGCCTTGCTTGAATGGACAAGTCTTGTTCAAGTGCTTCATGTGACATATCAATTGAAAGGGCTTTTTAAAAGAAAGAATTCTTTTTTTTTGTTATTTTAAAATGCATAGTTTTTAAAGATATTAAAGAAAATGTACTAAAATTGGGCCGCTTATATCCGAAACAATAGTTTAAGAGTTTTGAAAAAGATAGGGATATAGGGCCTCCCTTATAACTTAGATGGAAAACGTACACGAAAATCCTAAGTCTTAACGTTCTTACGGAACCCTTTCCAAGCGATTTCGACTCGCACTTGACCGGTTATGTGATTTTAAGTTCTTGAAAATTTAAAATGTGATGGAAAACAAAACGAGTAGGGTTTTTGAAATTTGTTTGATGCATTGTAAATAACAACAGGTTTTTTTTTTACAAAAATTATTAATGCTCCTTTTTGGGTCAAATAAGCGGTATATCTCGAAACACTCACATCCTTACATGTGTACTTTGTGGTTTTGCGCTTAAGTTGGATTGCATATCCGGCTATCCGGCCTAATTGCTCGCTGGATATCCAGTATCCGATCAAACCGTCATCCGTTTTCTTGATAAAAAAACTAGTCTTGCGGGGTTTTTTGTTATGTTCAAACTGAATATAGAAATCGGTCGATCCATTTTCGAGTTACTGCGAGAACAGCGCACGGATATTGATTTATTTATAAGTTTTGACGTGATGGTAAGTGCCGATGCAGCTGAACTATCAGTTTCATCTCTAGTTGGCGAGTCACACGCTGTATCGTAAACTCAAGTCACACCTCGGACACTTCGTACAACGAGCGGGAAATTGCATTTCTAAAAACAAATGACAGAACAAACAAAATAACCCCGAAATCCTTTCCGTTCGAGAACCAAACTATAACCATATCAATCTGGGTGACGAGGGGGTGAGGTCGGAATCTAGAGAGCGGCAGGGAGTGTCCATACTGTATGTTAGTACTAATATATATATACAGGGAATGAATTTGTTTTGGAACTTATTAAAAAATATAATACAATATATACAGGTGTAACAAAATTGGTGTAAGTCCCGTTAACTGGGGCTTCTATTCATCATCATCATATCAGCCGAAAGACGTCCCCTGCTGGACAAAGGCCTCCCCCAAGGATTTCCACGACGACCGGTTTTGCGCTGCCCGCATCCAGCTGGTTCCCGTGACCTTCACCAGGTCGTTGGTCCACCGTGTGGGACGCCTGCCTACGCTACGTCTTCCGGTGTGCGCTAGTCACTCGAGAACTTTACTACCCCAACGGCCATCTGTTCTACGAGCTGTGTGCCACGCCCACTGCGACTTATGTCGCTTATGAGCTATGTCGGTTACTTTAGTTCTCCTTCGGATTTCCTCATTTCTGATTCATCATACTCATCGTACTGAACCACTGTTGCTCTATGACTTTGCTGAAATCGCTAAAAATATTTTTAACTCTTCATACAAATCGATCAATTTTGTGCATTATTGTATGGAGGGTCCAATTTTTTTTTGAGAATTGACTATGGGCTCCTTGGGAAAAGTTGTTCTGTATGATGAATAGAACCCCCAGTTAACGGGTCCTACACCAATTTTTTTACACCCTGTATACTTTGCTAGAGTCTACAAGAGAGGGCTTGCATCTACGTCCTACGAGTAGCACAAATGTTTGAGGATTCTCTTTAGTACAAGATTACAGCGCGCAAAATGATAGGTTGGTTTCCACGCTACTTAAATGATAGGTTGGTTTCCACGCTACTAAAATGGTAGGTTGGTTTCCACGCTACTAAAATGGTAGGTTGGTTTCCACGCTACTAAAATGGTAGGTTGGTTTCCACGCTACTAAGATGTGTATTGTGTCTACTTCATTTTCGTTGCCAATGTGTACATGTGTGTTGCCGGTGCCGGCAGGTGCTGAACGAGCACTGCGACGAGGTGTGGTACTGCAAGTGGTCGCCGGACGGCTCCAAGCTGGCCTCCGGCTCCAAAGACAACACGGTCATGATATGGGACTTCGATCCACACGCCAAACGACTTTCTTTCAGGTAACTAACTCCTCATTATCATCCACTGTTGAACATAGGTGATTTGAACTTGTTTACTTATGTATTGTGTTGATTTTTTTTATATGTAAGAACACATACAGTCACACTTAAAGTATGTAGCTTAAAATGTAGTCATTTAAGTAGACCTGGAGGTTCTTTAATTAATTATGTAGAAACGGATTTGTTCCCATTCTCCAGTCCACAGTCTCCACACACGACTTGCTAATATATAAATTGTACCACATTTATTTAAGTCTTTTCTTTTTTCATGCATAATCAAAGTCAACTTTTATACGATAAAAAAGAACAAATATTACTTATTTATTTATTTTATTTGTTATAAGCAACCTCACAGCATAAACAAATTGTAACAGCCACACTATGCATGAGCATACTTTTTCGCGAAGCCTTCACCGTCTGGCGTAACGTGGTCGGGAATACACAATACAATCGGTTGACATCGCATAATATGGGTCCTATCTCTCAGAGGCGTATTTAGGAATCAGGCGCCCCGGGCACAAAAAAAAATCCGCCCCTCTAAGTGATTAAAACCGGAGTTGCGCGCTAAGGGTTCACGTAAGGATAAACGTCACCTTACTGTAACCTTCTGTTTGCATGTTCGTAGTGGTTCGTCACCCTTATTTTATTACCGCTAGTCCGACTCGCACTTGGTTAGCTTTATTATTTTTCGGTGAACCAAACGGATCCCTAAAAAAATCTACTACGACTTTTTCTACTACCTACGAATTTTTCTACTACTACTGGCGAAAGAACAACTGAAAAAGGCCGATCCTAACCTCTTGCCGCCCCGGGCCAAGTGGCCCCCCTGGACATAGGGTAAATACTCCTCTGCTATCTCTGCTCGCTTACTGCTCAGGTACAGGCTTTTTCTGGCCTAGTTTAGTAGCCAGAGTTCTAATAAGTAGATCTAAGATTTACAACTAGAATAGGGATGACGAATGCTAGTCATCTGAGTTACTTTTTATCATCTGTCAAAAACGGCATTTTGTTCTTAAAATGTTTGAAATACGTAGGCGTGACGTCATAGTTTAGCAGCGTCATATATTTACTCATTTTGTGATTTTGGTGAATTAATCGAAGACTTGATGGAAACAAAACGAGTAAGGTTTTCCGAAGTTTAAGTAGGAGGGCAATTTAGTGATCATAGTTTTTATTATTAATTTATTTAACAATAAACGTTATGCTTACCTAGTGGCCATAAAACAGGTGTATAAGATTTGATGAAAATTTTACAAATAATTTGAGTTTGTGTGGAAGGCACCTTATTCAGATTTTTTTCTGGAATATTGAACTACTCAGTGCAGTAGACCTTATTATGTTCTCGTTTGTTTGTTTGTTTGTTTGTAAACTCTTTATTGTACAAAATCTTAAAATAATGTTATTAAAAAAAAAACCTTAAGTACAAAGGCGGACTTATCCCTTAGAGGGATCTCTTCCAGTCAACCTCTACAATAATAAACAGAGGACTTAGTGAGGACAAAGAAACACGTAATTACGTACAAGCTAGTTAAAGAACATCAATACAACTAATATTACATTTAAACCTACGTAGCCTAATTTTAATAAATACAAACTCAATTTAATAAATGTAACATAAATAAATATGATACATAATATATAATATATACATAATATATATTAATATATATATATATAAGCTCAAGACAGATTGGTAGATCTCATACATTGTCCTTTAGACAGGCCTTGAAGGCGGTAAGGGTAGGAGACATCCTAATGTCAGCTGGCAGACTGTTCCTCGTTATTCACAGACTTTCATTAAAATAGAGGAACTGTTTTAGATTTGTATAGGAGGTACCTTATTACATTTTTTTCCGGAAGAACGAACTACAGCGTATATGTATAGGCTATATCAATTTACAACTTTAGCGTTAAAAAGTGATTTTGTCCTATAATATTCCTCTAACCCAAATTTTACCCAAAGCCGTGTAGTGGTTTGGGAACTAGAGCACCGCACCGGACAGATGCGCACACACACACAAATAAATTTTTATTTTTTTGTTTTTCGACTATTAGTGTAAGACAGTTCCCCATCTAAATCTTGCATTACATGGCTTGCAAACATCGTGAGGAAACCTGCACACACCTGCGGAGAAACTCGCAGGTTGTGTGTGAAGGCGACCAACACGCACTGTTCCCGCGTGGTCGACTAAGGCCCGATCGCCCTAATTCAGGGTAGGCTCGAGCCCCTCGGTGGGGACGTATATGAGCTGATATGATGATGATGATGATGATGACATGGCTTGCACTGCTAGGCGTATTGCTTTACGTACGAGAAATGACATGCTACAAGCCTTCCTTCTAACGCAGGAAGTCGCTGGAGGGCCACTCGTACGGCGTATCATACCTGGCGTGGTCGCCGGACGGCCGCTACCTCATCGCCGCCGGGCCCGAAGACTGCCCCGACCTCTGGATATGGAACATGGAGGTATGCAACCTTCATAGACCATATTTTCTATTTTTTTGAAGTGAAACTTCTATATAAGGTGTAACAAAATTAGCTGAAACTATTTTAACTGGTGCTTTAGCCATGAAACTGAACAACTTTCCCCATGGAACCCATAGTCAGATCGCAAAAAAAAATTTGGCTCTCCCATACTAACTCGATCAGCTGATCAGCCAACTTAGTATGGGAATTTAAAAATTTATTTGAGATTTGACTATGGGTTTCACGGGGAAAGTTGTTCAGTTTCATGGGTAGAAGCACTAGTTAAAATGGTTTCAGCTAATTTTGTTAGACCTTATATAGACGGGGCTATTAGGATTTTTTCTGTCACGAAAAAGCGTTACGGCCGCGTGGAGGAGGTAGACTGAGAAAGGCTGGCGGCGGCGGCGGAGAGGGTAACGGCTGTATTCTTAGATAGAGAAAAGTTGAGATACAGATATAAAGCAGGTACTTAGCCTGGTTACCCTTTCCACTTGTCCGTTGAAGTTTCACTTCTACTATGTGTCCCAGCACACATTTCGTTTTTTTTTTTTTTTTTATTTATACATTTTCACAATTTGTAAGCCTTTGGCATCATCTCACCTGATGGTAAGTGACGATGATGCCGAAGATGGAGGCGGGCTTACCAAGATTCCCCAACGCAATAGGGATCTGGCTATCTTATCTTCAAGTCGGAACACATCAATGCTGGTAACACTAATGTTTGGCGGCAAGACTTAGATAAGATAGTGGTAGCTAGCCAGGCGGGCTATGAAAATGCCATACCACCAACCAAACCGAGTCTTACAAAGTCGACCCCGCCGGGATCGAACCCGCGACCTCTTGCATGGTGTGAAGCGAATGGACTAACCATTACGCCACGGAAGCGGTTGAAGAGGCCTTCCGAATTCCAAATTAAATTGTTTACGACAATCTAGAAACTATAATGCAAGAAAGTACCAAGGACCAAGGGTAACATTAACTTGTGCTCACACGACTCGAAAGGGTTTCAACAAAACAGTGCCATTTTTTCAACGTTTTCTACAAAAAAAAAAAGAATTTGGCAATCCATAAACTCCTTGAGGGTTGGTAAAGACCTGATGACCGGCTAGCACAATATTAAAGACTACGAGTAGGCGACGTAAGCCACTTTCCTGCAGGCGGGCCGTCATTCTTTTGCCACTAGTAGAAAAAATTCGGTGACTATCCAAAGATCTTAGACAGCCCTCTCGTACACTCTTCTATTTGCATATTGCGTCCCCACTCACCAACCTGCGGTAGGTCATGCCGCCAAGGCGCTCGTGCTGGCATTCTGCAGGGCGAGTGCCTCGTGGAAGTTAACCGCTACCTACTGTCCATATGGTGGTGGGTGGGGACGCTGTATCAAAAACTAAGTAGTTAAGCGTATCTAGTAGAGTACCGGAGGGGCTTGTCCAGATAGTTTACCGGAGCTGTGGGCGCGTTCACCCCCGCGGCGTATCTCATGCTCATCTTGTTTGTGTTCAGACGGAGCTGCTACATCTGAAGATGACACACTCACAGGAAGACTCGCTTACGGCGGTGGCGTGGCACGCCGGCTCCGACAAGTTCGTGTGCGGCGGCGCGCGTGGACAGTTCTACCACTGCGGCCTCGACGTGAGCACTGCGTCACTAACACTGTGCACTCACTGCACTAGCACTCACTCACTGCTGTACTGGCTCATCGCCACGCCACACTCACTCACTGTCGCACTGGCTCATCGCCACGCCACACTCACTCACTGTCGCACTGGCTCACTGCCACACTCACTCACTGCCGTATTGGATTACCACCACACTCACTGACGCGGTAACGTGACACGCCGGCTCCGACAAGTTCGTGTGCGGCGGCGCGCGTGGACAGTTCTACCACTGCGGCCTCGACGTGAGCACTGCGTCACTAACACTGTGCACTCACTGCACTAGCACTCACTCACTGCTGCACTGGCACATCGCCACGCCACACTCACTCACTGTCGCACTGGCTCACTGCCACACTCACTCACTACCGTATTGGATTACCACCACACTCACTGACGCGGTAACGTGACACGCCGGCTCCGATAAGTTCGTGTGCGGCGGCGCGCGTGGACAGTTCTACCACTGCGGCCTCGACGTGAGCACTGCGTCACTAACACTGTGCACTCACTGCACTAGCACTCACTCACTGCTGCACTGGCACATCGCCACGCCACACTCACTCACTGTCGCACTGGCTCACTGCCACACTCACTCACTACCGTATTGGATTACCACCACACTCACTGACGCGGTGGCGTGGCACGCCGGCTCCGATAAGTTCGTGTGTGGCGGCGCGCGTGGACAGTTCTACCACTGCGGCCTCGACGTGAGCACTGCGTCACTAACACTGTGCACTCACTGCACTAGCACTCACTCACTGCTGCACTGGCTCATCGCCACGCCACACTCACTCACTGTCGCACTGGCTCACTGCCACACTCACTCACTGCCGTATTGGATTACCACCACACTCACTGACGCGGTGGCGTGGCACGCCGGCTTCGATAAGTTCGTGTGTGGCGGCGCGCGTGGACAGTTCTACCACTGCGGCCTCGACGTGAGCACTGCGTCACTAACACTGTGCACTCACTGCACTAGCACTCACTCACTGCTGCACTGGCTCATCGCCATGCCACACTCACTCACTGTCGCACTGGCTCACTGCCACACTCACTCACTGCCGTATTGGATTACCACCACACTCACTGACGCGGTGGCGTGGCACGCCGGCTTCGATAAGTTCGTGTGTGGCGGCGCGCGTGGACAGTTCTACCACTGCGGCCTCGACGTGAGCACTGCGTCACTAACACTGTGCACTCACTCACTGCTGCACTGGCTCATCGCCACGCCACACTCACTCACTGTCGCACTGGCTCACTGCCACACTCACTCACTGCCGTATTGGATTACCACCACACTCACTGACGCGGTAACGTGACAAGCCGGCTCCGACAAGTTCGTATGCGGCGGCGCGCGTGGACAGTTCTACCACTGCGGCCTCGACGTGAGCACTGCGTCACTAACACTGTGCACTCAATTACTACTGCACTGGCTCACCGCAACGCCACACTCACTCACTGTCGCACTGGCTCACTGCCGCACTGGCTTACCACCACACTCATTGACGCGGCGGTGTGACACGCCGGCTCCGACAAGTTCGTGTGTGGCGGCGCGCGCGGACAGTTCTACCACTGCGGCCTCGACGTGAGCACTACGTCACTAACACTGTGCACTCACTGCACTAACACTCACTCACTGCCCCACTGGCTCAACACCACACTCATTGACGCGGCGGTGTGACACGCCGGCTCCGACAAGTTCGTGTGTGGCGGCGCGCGCGGACAGTTCTACCACTGCGGCCTCGACGTGAGCGCCACTCAAAGAATCTACCGGCCGAGTGCAAGTCGCACTCATGCACTGAGGGTTCCATGCCACCTAAAAATACATGCAACGAGTGCAACAATAATATTAATTTTATTGTAACAAAACCTTTCGAGATCCTTAGCAGGTTGGCCAGTATTTATTATTTGTTGTTATACTTGGCATTGTAATCACTTCAAAGAAAAAAATCGTTTCTTTTTTTCCTACTTCTTTCAATTTATGTTACTTGTTAGTTACATCCGCTATGTTAGGCATCCGTTGGAGCAGTAAAGTTCACGAGTGGCGACCACGCACCGAAAAACGTATTATAGGCATGCCTCCCACTCGGTGGACCGATGACCTGGTGAAGGTCGCGGGAAGCCGCTGGATGCGGGCAGTGCAGAACCGATCGTAGTGGAAATCCTTGGGGAGGCCTATGTCCAGCAGTGGACGTCCTTCGGCTGATATGATGATGATCTTATTTTGAAATGCATAACACGGTAACCACGAATCTCGAACGAAGACCCACTCAGTTTAGGACAGAAGACCAATTCAGGAGAGTTTACCTACCCAAGAAAAAATTGACCAACCATAATTCGTCTAGTCAACCTTTGTCCTTTCGCATCCGCTATAATAACACAGAATATGTAAGAATTTCAGCGGGCTACTTATTACGGTTTAAATGATACAGCCTTTTAAATGTCCGACAGACAGACAGCATAAGTTTAGTTATTAGTGACCGGAAGGGAACCCTAAAATAATTCAAACGGCTCCCTATTACGGTTTAATAGATACATTCCTATAAAGGTACAACGGCTAAACGAACAGCGCAGGTTATCTCAGTTGTTACATGTAGTTTATTGGTACATTTAATAACTTAAATCTCTTTCCTCCACAGGGCACGCTAATCAACAACTGGGACGGCGTGCGCGTGAACGCTTTAGCGTGCCGCAGCGACGGGCGCACGGTGCTGGCCGCCGACACGCACCACCGCGTGCGCGCATACGACTTCGCCGAGCTCAGCGACCGCAACCTGTGAGTCTTGCTTCACATCAAGATGGTCTTTACGACCTCATTCCCCCTGCTCCATTCCACCGTCGGTCAACGAGACGCAGGGCGGGGTTGCACCCCTTTGTTGTTGATGTTCCACCTTTTCGCACGAATCGTTACGCTTCTTCATTTATTATGCATACAGCGCAGGAGTGGAACTCCTTGCCTGCGTAAGTGTTTCCCGATTCCTATAATTTGGGGATCTTCAAGGCAAGAGTGAATAAGCATTATTTGAGTTTGCGTGTACCATCCTCGACTACATCATCACTTACCATTAGGTGAGTTGCAGTCAAACGCACTCAAATTTTTAATAAAAAAGAAAGGTACCAACCGTCACCAACAGACGGCGCCACTGGTAAAAAGAACGCGCTAGCGTGTCGCACCGCGCTAGTCATCGATGCGCACCCGCAGATACGCGTGCGCGCATTCAAATTCACCTAGCTCACCGACCGAGTGAGTTTACTTAGGGTAGTAAACCAGATAACCTAATGAGCTACTTACTGGCATGGGACGGAGTTTTTAGATAGATTGATAAACTGTTTTATTTGTATCGCAGACACACACAGACACACATACACACACACACATATGATAGAAATAGAAAACAACATAGAATTTACGGAACCCTAACAAAGTCAAAACAAAATAAAAACTTAGAAAATAAAAATAATAAAGAATAACAATCAACAATGAATAAAATGGACTGCGGGTGTGCTGCAGGCCATAGCTCAGCAGGGGAAAGTCACTCGGAAACAAGTACCTGTTTGTACTAAACATCGTGTAAAATAGCTACTAATCACTAGTAAATCCGTCGCGGGAATAGCGATTTCCGGGTATGTAGGCGATAAAGCAAACGCCCCGTTCCATCTTCGGTCAATGAGGGACCGGCGCGCGGCTTATACAATAACATAATAGCACTTATTGAATGTGAACTGATTCGGACACAACAAATCGCTAAACCGACGTACTGCTATACAAACCGTACACAATGATACTAACAGAGAAATTACAAGGTAAACAAAACACGCATAAGACGAAAAACAGAAATGAGAAAAATTCGGTATTATACAGGATGTAACATAAAGGTGTGGTGATACTTTAAGGTGGGCTTGTACTCATTAAACTGAGCAACTTTTATCCTCCAAATTTACTGAAATCGCTAAATTTTTATTGGATTTTTCGTACAAATCGGATTTGTATGAAAAATCCAATAAAAATTTAGCGATTTCAGTAAAGTTGCAGAACAAAAGTTGCTCAGTTTGATGAGTACAAGCCCATCTAATCAAGTATCACCACACCTTATTGTTACACCCTGTATAGGCTGTAACAAAATTGGTATTATACAGATGACAGCAAAAACCATCAGGCAAAAACAAAATACAAAAACGCCGTAATCATTCATAGGTTTCTTCTTGGGGGCTACTTTAGATCTGTTCGACTGTGTCAAAGTATTAACAGTGTACATATTTAGGATTTTCCTTGCACTATTCCACAAGTAATATAAGTAAAACACATATTTGTTTATACTGCAACCGGTTGCAAGGAAAAACGTAAATATGTTCAGTTCAGTGTTCCACCAAGAACCTACTATCGCAAGCATACAATATTAACAGTGTGTACTACGTAGGCACAAGCCCTGGTGATCGCGCACCGATCGATAGACGAAGCGTAGGCCTGATGAAGGTCGCGAGAAGCCGCTGGATACCGGCAGCGCAGGACTGGTTGTTGAAGAAATCCTTGGGGGAGACCTATGTTCAGCAGTGGACGTCTTTCGGCTGATTTTATGACGTTTATGGTATTTAAACAAAAAAATGTTGTTTTCCTCGCAGGATCCAGGAGGAGCACGCAGTGATGGCGATGTGTCTGAACGCGGCGGACACGCTGCTGCTGCTCAACGTTGCCAACCAGGGCGTGCACCTCTGGGACATAGGTGAGTCTCGTCATGGCACAAACGGTACGATCACAGAATAAGAAATCATACAGTAGTCCAACGTATTTGATGTTTGCGACAAAGCCGACCTCGCTTGTGACGGGCACGTCCTTCTCCTCCTTCGACCTTCTGAAACCGAACGGCTGATTAACGGGACTATGGCAGTTTGGTCTCTACCTCCCCGGTCTCGCTCCATAAGCTCCGCACGATTGCCCTGTCTAGAAATTTTCGTTAGCCGACTGTATGGATTCCTTAGACTGCGGTAGTATTGTGTGTGTGTAGTATCCTACTTTTAATCCTACTGTGGTCGCGCGGATTACATATGTAATCCATGGTAATTAAAAATGAAATTTTTCGTATACAGTTCAAGTATATTACACAGGAGTTCGTGTACTTTAAGTATGACAATTCCCACCCCCGATCTGTTCATTCCAAATATGTTAGTTCCTGTTAAGAAAATAATAGTTGATTTGTTTTCGCGATAAGCGTTAACGACGTGTTAACGTTAAAGTAAATTTTCAAAGACGATTTATAAGAAGTTCGTGTTTTGGTTTATTTTCACAATTATTATAACTTAATCTTAGATAAGGGTATATTTTTGGGTACTTGCAATTTTCAATAGAAAAGTTATAATAAAAATGAATTTTATTGAAAAAAATCAAAACAATTTGGCATACATATGTGATCCACGCGACCACTCAAGGGACTTTTGGAGGCGCGACCACTGCAGGGTTAAGTTAACTGCTATTTTGCTCTATTTTACAAACATAAAAATGTATTTATTTGTTCTAAAGTGATCGGTAAGCAAGCGATGAAAGCACCACTGTAGGAACGGTGTTTGCTCCGAAGAGTGGGGATCATTATACAGAACTACCCTCCGCTAATGTATATTCCCAGTTTCGTTTCGAATTGGAAATTGGCATTACAATCTTAGAGAATATGTATAATACCAATTGCACTTTCAATATAAACTTATAAAAAAGTCACAAGTTTAAATTTAAGAAAGTGTCATAATAGATTCATTGTAATTTCAATAACAATTTGAATTCCATAACTCTGTTATGGATTAATATTTTTCTAAGTTTAACTTTAGGTTTTAATCAACGCTTCAATTGTACACGAAAAGCCGCGTATCGACTGCGCGCGGCAAACCATCGAACATTGGCTCGCGCGGCGGCCGCGCAATATGGGGACGGCTCCGCCGCGCGCGGCAGCTCGAACGTGCCGCGCGGCGAACCAGTTCGTGTCGGTTTTTGGTGGCGCGGCAAAAGAGCGTCAGTGTGTTGTGCGTGCGCAATTGGGACGGACCTTTTACTTAGAGACGCGCGGCAAGATGGATAACGAGAATTGTCGGCATTTGATTAGATTATATAGCTTTAAAGCTTACTTATGTATGGAATAGTAAATGCTCTGAATATCATAATAAATCTCTAAGAAAGGATGCATGGAATGAAATAAGCGTAGAAACAGATGATACGTCCATGGTTACCGCGCACAAAATGAATGTTTGTTCACGGATCGCCTGCCGCGCGCGGCTGTCGCGCTATATGAAAATGTGAGCTTTAAATTGGCTCGCGCACCAAAACGCAGGTTTGCCGCGGTCGAAAATGGCTCGCGCGGCAGCCGCGCGCAGTCGATACGCGGCTAAAGAATGTCAAAAGCAAATCTTTGAACTCATTAAAAATTGGCTGTGCACCTGCGTAGGGGCGCGCGCGCTGGTGCGTCGGTTCCGCGGGCTGTCACAAGGGCACTTCACCATCCACGCGTGCTTCGGCGGCGCGCACCACGACTTCATCGCGTCCGGCAGCGAGGACAACAAGGTACAATGACAATACCCAACTGGACACAACTTATAATTCCCATCGGCTATTCTCGTTTATACAACAAAACTAGTTGTCTGTTAAGTCGGTTTACGGACGATAATTTTACGTGATAACGTGTCACAAGCCGAACGCTTAGACTGATCGTGCCTCTCTATCGCTGGTTCTGCTCTTTCGCTTGCACGCTCGCCTCAGGCGGGACGTGATACTCTTTCGTGAGTACTGCCGGCATTCATCGATGTATATGACGTTATCACGTCAAAAGCATATACATTAGAATACATACATTTTATGATTTTGTATAGAATGTAATGAATTGAAAACTTGATGGAAAACAAAGTAAGGTTTTTTTAATATTTCAGTATTTGGTGGTCAATAGTTCATAATTTATTTTTGATGCAGTCATCATCAATCCGGTATTTTTTTCCACTAGTCATTTCAGTTACTCTTTATCAACTATCAACAACAAATTGGTTGTGAAATTGTTCGTGTTACAGGCATCTGACGTCATTGTCTTCGTCGAACTGATTTAGTGATTTTAATAAAGTTTGAACCGCACTACCGAGGCGCGGCCTAACAAATATTATTTGTATTACCCGCGTGGTCGACTAAGACCCGATCGCCCTAATTCAGGGTAGGCTCGAGCCCCTCGGTGGGGACGTATATGAGCTGAATTGATGATTAATTTTTGACATTGTCAAATACACTATTTCCTCGTCAGGTGTACATCTGGCACTTGAGCGGCGAGGAGCCCATAGCGGTGATGGCGGGGCACACGCGGTGCGTGAACGCGGTGGCGTGGAACCCGCGCCACCATGACGTCATCGTGTCGGCCTCCGACGACTACAGCCTGCGCCTCTGGGGACCCAAAGACCGTACACTCTAGGGAACTCAGGTACTAAGATAACTAAGGGGCGACCTACAAGTAACAAAATTAAACTAGGGGAACTAAATCCTTGAGCATCGCCGCAATAGGGATGACGAATGCTAGTCATCTGAGTTACTTTTTATCATATATATGTCATAAACGACATTCTGTTCTAAAAATGTTTGAAATACCTAGGCGTGACGTCATAGTTTTTCAGCGTCATTTATGTACTCATTTTGTGTTTTTGGTGATTTAAAAATCGAAGACTTGATGGAAAACAAAGCGAGTAAGGTTTTTCGAAGTTTAATGGGCAATTTAGTGATCAAGAGTTCATAATTTATTTCTGATGCTGTCGTCATCCCTATTCTATCGGTATTCTATCTTATTCATATCATAGAGTGTGCGAAAGAACTTCACGACCTTAGTCCCCCAGCTCCATTCCACCTTCCCTCAACGAGACGTAGGGAGCGTTGCCACTCCTTTGTTGCCTATCCCCACGATGCGTTACGCATCCTTATTTATTATGCAGACAGCGAAGGAGTGGAATTCCTTGCGTGCGTCAGTGTTTTCCGATTAAGAACCTTAAGGCGAGAGTGAATAGGCATTATTTGAGTTTGAGTGTAACATCCTCGACTGGTTCGTCACTTTCCATTAGATGAGTTACCGTCAAACGCTCTTAAATATGTAATAATAAAAAATTTGGCGCTGGGGGTCAAATTTTAGGAGAACCTTAATATTTCAACTGGTGTTAATAATAAAAGGAATTACTGTGTAAACTCTATATAGCGACACTCAAGGGACCGGGCATGTTGTGACGTTATTGAGAGTTTTCGTTATACAGAGAGAAATTAGCATTAAAGTAAACCAACTGGAGCCAGAAAATTTGACGTTTCAAAGAGTGAATCGTTATATCGAGTGACGTTATACAGAGTTTACACTGTACTTTCGTTCGCCACTAGCATACGAGTAATTACTACTAAACCTATTAGACATTTTTAAGCCATGATTAGTGTTCCGTCGCTACACACTTTGAGTGAAACCGTGACGTAATGGTTAGTCCATTCCCTTCACACATTAAGGTCGCGGGTTCGATTTCTGGCGCGGTCTTACTTTGTAAGACTCAGTTTGGTTAGTGGAGGGAAACTTCCTAAGCCCTCCTGACTAACTACCACCATGTTATCTATATCTTGCCGCCAAACATCGACGTTAACAACATCGATGTGTTCCAGCCAGCACGAAGATAATAGCCAGATCCACAAAAAAAAATTAACCGCCTCCGTGGCGTAATGGTTAGTCCAGGAGGTCGCGGGTTCGATTCCCGGTGGGGTCAACTTGTAAGACTCGGTTTGGTTGGTGGTAGGGCATTTTCCAAGCCCGCCTGGCTGGCTACCACCATCTTATCTAAGTCTTGCCGCCAAACATCAGTGTTAACAACATTGATATATTCCGGCTCGAAGATAAGATAGCCAGTTCTCCATTTCGTTGGAAAATCTTGGTAAGCCCGCTTCCATCTTCGGCATCGTCGTCACTTACCATCAGGTGAGATGATACCAAGGCCTTACCAATTATGAATAAATAAAAATAAAACATAAACAATTACAAATTAAAAAAATTACTAGGTAACCTAAGTGGGCGTGCGGTGAGCATATTGCTCACGCGCGACACTGTCGTGCCAGCTATCTCGTTCTGCGGCTCCCCGCGCACTGATCCAGTGGAAATTTCCTACACAGGTAGTGGAAGCTCGGGGAGGCAACTACTAAAAAGTTATACCTTGAAGCACGTATATTATTCTTTTTTAACAATTATTCATCAGTGGCGGCAAATTGCTCATAGCGCGCCTACTCTAGGGTTAAAAAAACCAGAAAATTACCTATCCACACCTCGGTCGGGACCGCTTTGTGTATTATTGCAATGAAATTGTATAATTTTTATCCACAGCGTTCACATTCATCCAATCGGCAGGATAGCAAGAATCAGCTGTCGCCAGAAGTCTTCATAAGCGTATTTTGATATTTAGATCAGTCCACGAGATCATTTGTAGGAAGGGGATCATGAATTCGCGAATACAACAATATGGGTGTCATGGTATCTCATATACTTTGTCAACGACATGTTCAGCTAGCCTAGGGATGCGTATACGCAGTCATATGCTGCAAAACTGTGTTGTGTCGTTACTACGTCTCAGTTAAGCGTTTGATCTAAAATAGCTTACTGGAATTACATAAGCATACATCAAACGGGGCATTTTGATTAATATACATATTCTTTAGTGAGTTCTTAGTATATTCCTAGTTTTTGAAGTAAAAATATAATGCGTATAAAGAAATGTACTTAGGTATTTTTATTTTGTAATCAAAATGTTTTTGACGTAAAAATACTTCGCCAGTAGATACTATTAGACCCGAGCTCAAGACCAAATATTAGTTTCAACATTTTCTGCTCAGTATATACCTATTAGCTATGATTTGTGAACTTATTTTATAGTCCTTGTGCAATATTTTGTGCCATTCAGTTCTGAAATAGATTGCCTAGAACTTGTTGAGAAAATAAACTCATTGAAAAGACTCATGATTAGGTATTTGACAGCAAGAAAAATAAATTCTCCTTCTGCAATTCATAAAAAACACTCATTTGGTTTTCCATATCATTTTAAATTTATCAAAAACTCATAATTAGTATGTCAACGGCAATGAAAGGAAATGGCGTCATAGTTCAATGTTTCTAACATTTTTATAAAAAAAATCTTGTTTTTGACAGTTCATTTAAAGTAATTTAGATGAATAGTATAAAATAATACATTTGTTGTGTAAAAAAAATACATTTGGAGAACTATTTTATTCTGTATTCCCTGATACGTATAATTTAGGAATCTTTAAGACGAGAGTGAAGGCGCTATTTGAGCTTGCGTGTTACATCCTCGGCTGCATCGGCACTTACCATCAGGTGAGGTGCAGCCAAACGCACTTAATAACTAAATTCATTTCATAATCGTCAATTGAAACTGTTACTGAGGCGGTTTTTTTTTTCATAGTTTTTGGACCAGTGACCTCATATTTTTTTATTATTTAAAAAATCTTTAAACCTACCTATTCTGTAATACCTTATTGTATACTGTCAAGTATGAGTCGTTGTTTTACAAATGTAAATACTTACATTAATTATTTCTTCTGTGATGTACGCCTTAATGTGTTGTAAATGATTTTTGGACTTTCAAACATCTATGGGCCAAAATTGAGAGTAACAATATACAATGTGAGTTGACAAAATATGTCCAAAAAATAATTAAATAATTATAATATACTCAAGGATTTTACCATAGCGAGCGGAGAGTGCGCCTGGAAGTAGGCTAGTTAACATAGAGTGTGCGAAGGATTCGTTGGAGATGGTCAAGCAGTGGTGAAGTACATAGATTAAGACGAATCATAGACAAACCATAGATTTCTTCTTGAGGCAAGTATGCTTGATAATTTTTTTTGCCTGACTTTATAAAACTTGCTTGAGTCAAACAAAAAGTCTGTCTATGGAATCTAAATGCTTGACAACAGTACATAGATTAAGAAGAATCATAGACAAACCATAGATTTCTTCTTGAGGCAAGTACGCTTGATCATTTTTTTTGCCTGACTTTATAAAACTTGCTTGAGTCAAACAAAAAGTCTCTCTATGGAATCTAAATGCTTGACAACAAGCTGCTTAACCGTTTCTGCAAGACTCCTTTAGTTGGGTAGTGATAAATAAAGATTTAAATCAATAAAATAATAAATTGCGTTTTGTAAGTCATTCTTGTGAAAGTATCCACCAAAGCATTTAATGTTTCTGTGCTTTATCCAAACAATATGTCTTTGTCTTAACAATATCATCCAGTCGATAGAAACTTTCTAATTTGAAAAATAATAAATATAGAAAAAAAAACATGTTTTGAGTCTATTTGACACGAAAGATTTAAATGCACTTCGAAAAGTTTTGGTGGATATTTTTTGGACATTGACTGACAGGTTAGTTTTACTATGATTTTTAAGTTAACAGGTTGTGTGTATGTGTGTGTGTGTGTTGTGACCACGGTGATTGTATAAGATTTGTACACACCAAAGATCTTTATATGATAATTTTCGTATTGTCCAATAGAAATGTGATATAAAAACGAAAACCGAAATACTATCTGGCTATACACTACCATTATAACCCATTCGACCAATAATTGGTTTATACCTGTATTTAAACTTGCGAAGCGTACGTAGTAGTCATCGATTTTAAAAATTTGTTGTTCTAATATACAAGGTGGGTTTTCAATGGCGGATACGAACACCAGCACGTTATTATTCAAATAAATGTGTCAAGTTTTAAAAATGTGTCTATTACTTTTTTAAATATACGCCAAATTTTTTGAACCTTACCATATAGATTAATTATCTACGTCGATGACGTTTTTGTGGGTGGAGAGTCCAAAAAATGTTTATGTAAGGCTTAATTCACACCCGAGATAGAAGCGGTCGGCAGCGGCCAGCAGCGACTTGACAATCTGTTTGAACGACAAATCATCGGATACTTTATTTAAAAATAAGTAAGTTGATAAAACAGAAAAGACCGCGCAACAACGCGAGCGGCCTTTTCTATTTTATCAAGCGAATCTATACTTTGTTTTTTCATAGTAAAGTTTCTAATGCTTTGTCATTAAAACTGATCATATCGTCGCTGCCGGTCACTGCCATCTCGGTGTGAACTGAGCCTAAAAAGCGGTCTCCCGCAGCACCAGCACTTGTTGTAACAAAAATTTACACGTTTCACTCAAACGTGCTAATGTTCGTATCAGCCATTAGAAACTCACCTTGTGAATGTGGCAGGCCAATTGTATGATTAGTAATTTTACGTATGTACATACGTTCTGGCAAATTATATAATTCGTCCGTATGTAAAACGGTCAGGCAAAATGTAAAATGCTATACGCCGATTCAGGCAATTTGTAATCATTCGTCCGTATGTAAAACGGTCAGGCAAAATGTAAAATTCTGTACGCAGATTTTAAAATGCCGAACCAGGGAAATTGTAATAATTCGTCCGTATATAAACGGTCAATGCCGAGTCAGGCAAATTGTAATTATTCGTCCGTATGTAAACGGTCAGGCAAAATGTAAAATTCTGTACGCAGATTTTAAAATGCCGAGCCAGGCAAATTGTAATAATTCGTCCGTATATAAACGGCCAATGCCGAGTCAGGCAAATTGACAAAATGCCGTACGGCAGATTGTAAATGAGCTCGCAAAGCGAGCGATGTTAGGTTTGGTCAGGTTTGATTGATTTAACTGTCAAAGCCACTGTTAACTGTCCCCGCCCTCGCCATTATATAATTTGCCTGACCGTATGTATAATCACGAATTATACAATATGCCTGCGTCATATATATACTAAGCTGAGGATGCAACAAAATAAGTGTACGAGCCGTCAAGTGGGGATCCACTCATCATACTGAACTACTTTCCTCGGGGAATACTCAATTCTCGCGAAAAAATATTTACATTAACAGGTCAATCAACTGATGGATGCATCAAAAACAGAACCCAAAAACTTTTGAGAATTGAAGGGAAAGTTGTTCAGTATGATTAGAAGCCCCAGTTAACAGGTCCTTCATCAATGTTGTTACACTCTGTGTATACATTTTTTTTTCTGTACTTGTCTTATTTAAATCCGTTGACTAAAATGGCGACGGCCTGCTGGTATTTCCAGATGATTTTGAACGCAATAAGAGATGGATTTAGCACGTATAGAGTGTTTATATTTAACATTAATTAATGTAGGTACTTTTAAAATTATTTATCATAATCATAGCGTGTAAAATAGATGAATAAATAAAAACGGATAGAAATTGCGGGCCCTCGCGCACTCTTCGCTCGACACCAAGACTAGAGAGATGTGACCACGGAATTTTACTGAAAATTACCAGGACCCGTTTGGAAAATTTTTATGGGCCAAAAATCACGAGCCCCTACAAAACGTCAAATATGGAGTCGTACAGTTAGGCGCTCTGCACTCGACGGCGCGGGGCGGGCCGGTCAATTTCGCCGCCAACGATGCACAAAGGGAATCCTATACCACCAACGCACATGTAGGACAAAAAGACCGCGCCGACCGCGCCGCCTCCATGTGCGTTGGTATATATATAAAATTCCCTTTGCGCTATCGTTGGCGGCGAAATGGACCGGCCCGTCCCGCCCTGTCGTGTGCGAAGCGCCTAATCGTACCAAAACTCTTTGAAGTATGCCACACAGACTACATATAAAAACTACGGGTAATTTTCAGTAGGACACGAATTTGACTGGTAAACATCTCGTAATTTAACTATTTGTAGATTTTATCCGAGTAATGTTAAGGGCTCTTTGATTAATTAAAATTAAGAGTTTATGATGTAGCGACCGCATAATGCATAGAAGTAGCCAGAATTGCAATGGACTCTATTTTTGTACCGACCGACTATCATTGATAAAATTAGTTTGCGAGACAATTTGTTCGTTCACCACAACCTCTTAGGGGGTGTGTATTTATGCACCTAGCTGCAGAAAAGGGATGACGAATGCTAGTCACCTGAGTTACTTTTTATTATCTGTCAAAAACGTCATTTTGTTCTAAAAATGTTTGAAATACCTAGGCGTGACGTCATAGTTTTGCCGCGTCATTTATGTACTCATTTTGTGTTTTTGGTGAATTAAAAATCGAAGACTTGATGGAAAACAAAACGAGTAAGGTTTTCCGAAGTTTAAGTAGGAGGGCAATTTAGTACTTCATAATTTAATTTCTGATGCTGTCGTCATCCCTATTTCCCGAATCTGTGTTTGGTGTATCTGTACTTAACGCTAAATCCTCAATTGGTTATCTATCCTATCTACTGTAATTTATCTGTAGGAAATTTAAAAAAATACTGATTTTATTTGTTTGGTGCATAAACACACACTATTTATCATTCATTGCATAAATACACACTTTTTGTCATTCAACCTACATGTACTATATAATGTAACAGTTGTGAAATTTTGTGTGAATATGTATAATATGTACCTATTCGGAGTTTTGTCGATAACATTAATGTAAAGTAAGAAAAACCCAAGGCTTTGTGCTCCGGGAAATGCTAGTTTTACCCGACTACCCAGATGCAGTTTTTTTTGAGTGTACGTTTCTATAGCTATAGCCTAAACGGCTTGATGGATTTTGGAGTCCGAGGTGTCGTTAGATTCATCTTGATCCCATGAGTGATGTATACATTTTAATAAGAAGTCGGGTTAAAAAAAAAGGTTATAATATACGTCAAAAACTTTAAACAGTTGTGACTTCGTACTTGTGTAAAATGGGAACAAATCAACACTAGTAATTTTAGAACCAAATATCGGTTTAACAAATGATAATAAAGTTATTACAAGCCGAGGGTAGGCGCTACCTACTCATAAAACTCAACAACTTTCCCCAAGAAACCCATACAACAAAGAATTGTTGGTCTTCATACAAATCTAACATCGATCGGCCAACTTTGTATGAAACGTCCATAAATATTTTTCACTATGGGTTTCCGCGGTGGACCGACGACCTGGTGAGGATCGCGGGAAGCCGCTGGATGCGGGCAGCGCAGGACCGGTCGTCGTGGAAATCCTTGGGCCGTGGTATCGTTTTTGGCTGATATGATGACGGGTTCTTTAGAGAAAGTTGTTTAGTTCAGTAAGTAGAGCCTACTCTAAGCGGCGCGCTCACTATTACAATTGTTTAGTATTAGATGAAATATTCTTTGTTGCAATTTTCGCACAAAGCTTGCAATCTCGGTTTATGTATCAGTAAATCTGAACTATAAAGCCCCGTATTCATTAGGCAACATTTGTTGATAAACACTGTGTATAAACAGTTTATAAACAGTGTTTCATCATCTATGTAAACAGTATATAAACAAAGATGATGAAACATTTGTTTCAGAAATATGTTGCCGTGTTCTCCACTCAAAGTGGAGAGCACGCGAAACATCTAGTTTATAAACAGAAGTCAACTGGTGTGGACGTGTGTTGCGTGAGTTTATAAACATGGAAGTAGTGTGGTCAAACAATCCTTTTCTTCTTTTTTTTCTATTAACACTCTCATGAATTATTATGTAAGCAGCAGCGAGCATCACTACCTCCTCGGGCAACATCCTAGCAACAAACAACTGACAAATGTGGACTGCCAAGTTTCAGGAACAGTGTTTACGGTAAACTTGTTTATAAACACGATGATCAACTTCATAAACAGTTTATCAACAAATGTTGCCTAATGAATACGGGGCTTAATAATCACTATGTATTAGTTTTGCTTGCAGTACGTTTTCTGAGTTTATTTCTCTATGCCAAACTGGCTAGCCAACTCACAAAGAGATTGTTTGTTAGCGATAAGTACAACTTCCCCAATCATTGTATTAAGTATTTTTAATCAGTCAATGAATAAAAAAAGAAAACGCAAAAACGAATGGCCTCCAATTTGCCTAGACACCAGACAGCTTAATTTTCAATGAGTTGCAAACAACACAAGCATTCCCGGGGCGCATCTGTACCAAATAACAGGCAATAATAAATACACTTATAATAACATTAATTAAACTAGTAAATAGTGCCGCCACTGTAACACAAAGTTGTACAGAGGGCCAGCTCATCGCCTACCTCGAAACCGCCGCACACATCTGTATGTAACCAGGTCACCTATTAGGCTCGTTTTTGAGTTCCCTATAAAAAAACACTAAAAATTTAAATTAAAAATGCATGGGATTCTATTCAAACATATCCCACTGTCAGAAAAACTTACCCGTGGACAAGGTCTTCTCTGGCCAACATGAAAGTCTTTAAACAGGACTCAGGTTGGCACAAGCAAGGAAAATATGTGTAGGTGGGGATACAGCTGGGATAGCACCTGTGAGTGCGGTGCCTCTCCGTAGACCATGGCACACCTTTTTTTTCTGCCCTTTGTGTCTTTGTACCTGTGTCATGTACGCGTGAGGACAGCCCAGTCTGGGTGGCAAAGTACTGGTCTGGAAAAAAATATTGAAGCCAAAGGATCGACTCGCTAAGAAGAATTGAAACTTGAAATGTGTACTTTTTTGGAAAAACTGTATTTAAAAAAATGATTCACGATTTTAATGCGGTTTTAAGGTTCCGTACAAAAAAAACGAACCCTTATAGGATCACTCATGCGTCTGTATGTCTGTCCGTCCGTCTGTCACAGCCAATTTGTTCCGAATCTACAGGACCAAATCAGGTGAAATTTGGTAGGATGGTGTAATCCTATGACCCAAAGGCAGATGTGCAAAGTTAATATTTTTTTTAAATAAGGGTCATTTTCGGGGGACAAATTAGGGAATTAAAAAAAAAAGTTTTGCAAACGTTACTGTGTCATATATCAAATGAAAGGGAATGGTCAATTTTCGTCTTCTTTCATGAATAAAATCATAACTATTTATTATTTATCAAAACTATTGACCATTCCCCCTCCTGATCTCCGAAACTACTGAGCCTAAAATTTTAAGAAATAAAAGGAAATATAGTTCATTGCTTGTAGATTACAGGAAAACCTATAAGAATTGTATCAATTGAAAATAAAGTGGTGAACTCAATATAATACGTTCACTAATGGAAAATAGTTCACTAAAACACCACTAGATGGAGCAAGTAGTAATTAACTCGCGTCTTACTGTGAGGATTTCAAATGTGATATTTTGTATTTGACTTTGAACCCTCTCCACTTGTCCGGTTTTGTTTATTTCATGCCTTATCGACTTCGTTGGTCGCCTTGCGCTTGACAAGGACGGGTATACTCGACAAGTATGTGTGCGTGCGGCCGTTCATGTACTTGACACTAATACAAGTAACTAGTATCTCATCTGTGCTAATATAAACTAGGTACTTGAGCGGACTTTCTGTACAAAACTCTGAGAGCGGCAAGTACAAACGAGTAACCATAAAATGTGGTCTGAAGAATGATCCTAGATATAGTACTTTAATCATGAAATCAGATCCCATCTTTGGATGGCAGTCAGGATTATTCTAATTTAAGGACTGTATCTATTTTAGTGTCGAGAGCGATTTTAAAGTAACGGTAGTTAAAATAACGCGGGCGGCGGAGGCCGCCGCGGGGAGTTGTTATAAATAGATACCTATTATATATCAATAAATGATTTTTTATTGTAAACTAATTGTAGTTTTATTTACTTCCTACTGGTTCCTTTTATTTAATTCCAGATTTACATAGAAGTCTTATTCCGTTAATTATCGCGACAGTGATTGATTACTCATGGGCCGTTTTCACAGAGGAAACGCGGTCTAAAGAATAGGTATTTGAATAAAATGTTGCTGTCTCTCTCTTCCAAACCTCTCCGTATACAGCAAGAAAGGGAGAACTGCAGCGCCGACCGATAATAGGCACTAAAATTTACCATTACAGCATTTCGTAGTCCCCTATTTCCTCCTCCAAAACGTGAGCAATAATATTTTTTTCAAAAATATTTAAAAAAATCGCTTAACATATACCTCTATGTTTTTATTTTATTGTTATACTGCGGCCGTCCAGAGAATGCTGTTTTAACATATGCTAGTTTGACGTAACTAGTGATGTGACCATAGACATCCAAAGTAAATACTTTGTACCTATCATGTAGCTGTAACATATAACGAAATAAAATAACCATTACCAAAATAGTGTTGCTAAACCCGAGGCTAAAGTTTACTTTGGGGACCGTCGATATTAGGGGTGGTAATGGGCGTAGGGGGTGGAAAATAAAAAAAAAGTGTGAAGGGAAACTATAATATACGTATTATTTTTTGGTGGGTGTCTGAAAATGACGTTTCAATTTTCATAGTTTTTGAAAGCTCCTACTTCCTATTATAATTAGAATATGGGAAAAACAAAACATAGGGGCTTGGCTATGGTAGATATAGGTTTGATGGAAAAAACATTTCTGCTTTATTGTCATATATCCAGGGAGGAAACAGGGGACTACGTTTGTGTGGAAAAAATGGCGCCCGCGTTTCCTCTTAACGATAAACTACAACACTGTCGTCGGACTGGACCTACAATTATGACTAAACGCTTTCACAGTGTGTCGTTGTAGTCAACAACGGTATCGTCGCTAACTTGATTGTCGTGCCGACATCGGCAGACGACACAGAGCGGGTTAGTACTAATATACAAGGTGACTTTTAATTAGTTCTTGATAACAAAATGTATGCATGTACTCTTGATTACAAAGAACTTTTCCAAAGAAACTATGTCAAATCAGAAAAAAAATTTTTGGTCCTCGATACATAATAAGTTATCAAACTAGCAAAAATGTATGAAGGACCAAATTTTTTTTTCATATTTCACGTATAGTTTCTTTGGGAAAGTTGTTTGTAATCACGAGTAGATTCATACCTTTTGTTATCAAGAACTAATTAAAAATCACCCTATATACAGGGTGTCCCGCGATAAAGTGCAACCCCGAAAGAGGTTGAAACTAGATCAAAAATTATCGTCAAAAAAATAGTTAAAAAAAATTAAAAAAAATTAATTATTTATTGCACATTTAAGATTTTAATTGTTACAAGGACTAATGTGCAAAAATATCAATTTCTTCCAAAGTAATAGGTCTAAGTATAATATGATAAAAGAACAATAGTAAGCCATAAAATTTTCTGGTAATATGCGCAAAATTTTGAAAAAAACAGCTCATAAAAATGCATTTTTATTACAAAAAGTCAAGTTTAATTCATGATAGCTACTTTTTTGCAAGCTATTTGCTACTTTATTCTGTTTGACAAGTATTTGTCGTAATATTTTTTGTTATTTCAACGAAATCGACCTATTACTATGGAAGAAATTGATATTTTTGCACATTAGTCCTTGTAAAAATTAAAATCTTAAATCTGCAATAAAAAAAATAACAATAATAATAAAAAAAAAAACTATTTTTTGACGATAATTTTTGATCTAGTTTCACCCACTTTCGGGGTTGCACTTTATCGCGGGACACCCTGTGCCTGTAAACTGTGATGAAGGGTAAAAAATCAGCAAATGTAACTTGTTCACTGTTGCCATTATACACTATTATACTTTATTGGCGCAACTTTATTATTATGCAATTGAAATTTAGTTAGTGTAAGACTGTGATTCTAAATATGAACAGCATTTATGAGTTTGCAACTTACAATAAATTGGGATTACAGATAAAATTTAATTTAGTTTTATAAGATGTCTCTGTTACTAACACATTAAGGATTGATTATCTGAACTAAAGCCTTAATTGTAGCCTTATTTTTTATTTATTTATTTTATTTTTCTTTGTTCCTTAGACTAAACAATGGCTGAAAATATACTAACTCCAGGTATTTGCTAATTTATAATTTCAAGCTTGGTACAATTTAGGTACCTACTTATATAATTAATTACTCTACATTGTTGGGGCGCTTATTTATATTTAAATATTTATAATGAAACAATAATTAAGAGCTTGTTACAGTTTGAATATAATAAATTTACATTAGTTCTCTCAACCTTATATGCTTCTTCTTTTCGAGTCGACGGCAAACTCAGATAGTTCCATCACAAAACCCAGCCACGCGAATTGCCTTGTCAGTGGCCTGTATCAAGTGCCCCCGCGTGCAGGTGACAGGGCAAGAAAGACACGAAATGAGGTGGTCTATCCTTTGAGGGACCGCACCATACCTACACTCCAGGTTCGTATCTCCAATGAATCCCCACCTGAACAAGTAAATTTACAATTTTTAATCGATCATCACAGAAGTCGCTGCTCTGTTGCATATTGAGCCCAGTTTTAATTTTGACCTTAAAGGTTAATAATGTTGAATTGAGCAATGATTAAGAACATTGAAGTGATCTGGAATGTTTATTTACAGACAAAATGTTTGAAGCTATACTTCAAAATGCTAAAATAGCGGAATTTAAACATATATGAAACATACCTACATTTTCAGGCAACAACAAATGCCCGAGCCAGCAGCCGCGGTGGCCAGCAGCGGCGGCGTCCAAGGCCGCGGCCCGAAAGGTCACACAGAGGAGACAGGTCGTCAAGACACCAGCAAAAACACAAAAACCATTGCCCGAGTCACGCCGCCAGCCCAAACACTCAAACAATGTTACGGTAATTTTGTAATAAGGAAGATATTTAGATGTTTTGTAGAATTCAGTACCAGTATGTCATAATTTTCCACGATCCGAAGACAAAACACGACCGTTCGCAGCCTAGGAGCAAAAGGAGGGTTTTGTAGACAGTGGCGCCGTTTTTGAAGTGCACCATTTTGAACCGCCGTAGAGGTTCCATTCGTTATTTCTTTGCTCTCAATTCAAATATGGCCCAAACAATGTTAGGGCATACCTTGGTCACTGGCGATCAAATGTATGAAACAAACGCGTTCCGACGCACACAGTCTAAGCTCGTGTAGGTGAACGCGTACCATGCTTTGTGAGTGAGATAAGACGTGCTAGGATTGCTGGGAGATATCTGAGCGGGGGTGAGCGTGGGTGGGCGGCACTTTCAACGAGAGGCAGGGAGTGACCATACTGTACGTAGTTTATTATATTGTGGTTAGGGTAACTTTATGTTTAGGAAGATATGTTGATGTTATATAGAATTCAGTACCAGTAAGACAAAACAGGACCGTTCGCCGCCGAGGTGCAAAAGGAGGGTTTTGTTGACAGTGGCGCCGCTTTTGGTACTAATGAAGTGCATTCTTAGTTGCGCCATTTTGAACCGCCGTAGAGGTTCCATTCGTCATTTCTCTGCTCTCAATTCAAATATGGCCCAAACACTATTTATTAAGTTATATTAGTAAGTTACTTATCACGAAATAACCTCCCCTTACCCTACTCCACACACTTATCAGCTCATATTACGTCCCCACCGAGGGGCTGGAGCCTACCCTGAATTAGGGCAATCGGGCCTTAGTCAACCACACGGGCCCAGTGCGGGTTGGTCGACTTCACACACAACCTGCGAGTTTCTCCGCAGGCGTGTGCAGGTTTCAATGTTTTTCCTTCACCGTAAGAGCGTCGGATAAACGTACACATGAAATCTAAATTCGAAATCATAGTTACGCCACCGACCCTACTTCACACACAGGGTCTAAATTCTGGACTGGTGGAGATTGTTGGGCCAGTGGTGAGCCCAACTGCCAGAAGTTTTCAAGACGCGTATAAGGCCTGCACAACTTGTTGATTAAAACAATTAAACTTCCTTGAACAATAATTTAATTTAAGCAAACGCATTTTGATATAATAGTTATTTATGATACAAGGGTAGTAAAAAGGTCAATAACAAACGAGTGACATTTGTGAGCCCGAGTCGCAGGCGAGGGTTTACCATTGTCACGAGTTTTTTATTTCCTTTTACACCCATGTATCATACGAAGTTTTTCAATACAGTTGAGAAAATAGATAAAATAAAAAAACGACCGTGACAGAAAAACAAAATACATACCCATGTATTTTGTTTTTCTGTCACGGTCGTTTTTTTAATTTTATCTAATTCTAATTTTAATTTTAAGGCTTGGTAGGTATGTACCTACCCAGGTACATACCTACCAAGCCTTCAGCAACCAAAGTTCATTTCACGCGACTTGTGGCTTATTTATTTTTAAATGTCCGGGGAGTAATCTCACTTTGTTTTTCTTAAACATACACATAGGTATATTTTTTATTACATATATATTAACTATTCATAATTTTATTAGCTTTCAAAACAAAACATACACATAGGTATATTTTTTATTACATACAAAACATACACATAGGTATATTTTTTATTACATATATATTATTAACTATTCATAATATTATTAGCTTTCACAACAAAAACATCTCAATTCAGTTTTAAGAAAATTGCGCCATATTTTAGCTAGCACACGTACGCATGCGTAAGTTTTTTTTTATCACAAATAGACTACAATAAGGCTTGGAATACTAAACCTCTTTGAAAAAGATGACCTATTCCTTGGTGTTACCGGTTCCCCTTCATTCACATTTTTTCTCTTTTCTTCACAAAGATATAACCCAAAGAGAATCTAAACAGCTAGCGTAATGTACTAACCTCAGGGAGGAACTAACTATTTCTTTTAAAATTCTCCTTTCAAAAGTCTTAAAGAAGATTCTGTATCTTTGGTTATTAATTTTTTTATTTGCTAGAAATGTCTTGTTCCTCCGGGCTAGAAATTAAAAAAGTGGTAATGTAAAAGCACGTGTGCGGTAAAATCAATTTTGCGCACACTTGGCTGGCATATAAAGGACCACTTTTTGAGCAACTGTATTGAAAATATACTTTTTTATACATTAACTAATCTAAATGATGGCTTAACTATAAGTTCGTCGTCCCAGACTTTTCAACCAATTCTAGCAGCGTATGCAACGAGGTGTCAAACAGTTCGCATCGTATCGGCATCTCCAGGGAGTAGAATGGATTCTTGAGCGCGTAGTCGGAGTACAGCTCGTATATCCGTTTGAGGACCACTTCCGCTCCTTGCATGTTTGGATCTGTCACTATTATGAACTTTACACCTGAAACAATTTGGATTTGATATAATTTTTTTGTTGTTTTTTGAGAGCATCGGTGGCGTAACGGCTAGGACCGCTCTAACTCCTGTCCGGGAGGTAGTGGTTCAAATAATCCTGCCACGTACCAATGTGTTTTCGAATTTCGATGTCATTTGTACGTTTATCAGACACTCTTACGGCGAGGACGCTGCACACGCCTTCGAACTTCGAAGGTTGTGTGTGAAGTCGACCAACCCGCAATGGACCCGCTCGATCGCTAGGGTAGGCTCGAGCCCCTCGGTGAGGACGTATATGAGTTGATATGATGATAATTCTTTGTAGACTAATAGAGGAAGCGGGTTCTAGCTCATTGTGATTTGGTGGTTGGGTCGATCACGCAGGTTGACTGACCTCAAGCACGGCCATGACCCAGATGGGTTTGACTGTTATAGTGTCATTTTTCTCGACCGTTGTCATGCTTCGCAAAGCACGTTAAACCGTTGGCACACCCTGGACACTTCATACAACGGGCCAGAAATGACATTTCAAAAAACGAATGACGGAACAAACAAAATGGCGACGATATCCTTTACTTTCGACAACCAAACTGTAACCAATCTGTATCAATCTGGGTGGGGTCGCAATCTAGAAAGCGGCATGGAGTGTCCATACTGTATGTTTGTTAAGCTGTGTCAGATGCCATATAGGCGACTTGAAACATTTCTGAGAGTGGGGTTCCCCGCTAGCCCTACAATCCCTACCAACCCAGATTTGGCCCCCGTGTGTGGAGTATGGCCAAGGTATATAATATATTAGTACTAACATACAGTATGGACACTCCCTGCCGCTCTATAGATTGCGACCTCACCCCCTCGTCACCCAGATTGATACAGATTGGTTACAGTTTGGTTGTCGAACGTATAGGCACACCCCGGACACCGGACCCTGCCCCAGCTGTGGGGGACGTTTATAGGTTATTAACGTATAGGGGATTTATTTACACGGGTCGATTTAAGCCGTCCGCAAGTCACTAATGTCGGACTTTTAATTAGAAGCAGTAAACTGACGTTTCATCGGTAAGGAAGTGATATATTTACGCTTCTTCATTTATTATGCGTACAGCGCAGGAGTGGAACTCCTTGCCTGCGTCAGTGTTTCCCGATTCCTATAATTTGGGGATCTTCAAGGCAAGAGTGAATAGGCATTATTTGAATTTGCGTGTACCATCCTCGACTGCATCATCACTTACCATCAGGTGAGTTGCAGTCAAACGCACTCAAATTTTTAATAAAAAAAAAATTACTAACCCACGAACCGGCAGTTTAGTGCATCTAATTAAGGCGGCGCCTTGGAAGCTTTGGTCGCAGGTATCTCGATTTTTCTCAGCAATTACAAAAAATATGAAAGTGATATTTTGTAAAATGATTCTTCATTTCAATGACTTCATTTCGTGAGTTGCAGAAACAAGATTCGTTAACTTTTTATAACAGAAACAAAAATTGTCAAAGAAACCTCTTTTAAAACAGAGTTTTGCATTCTACAGGCAAACCAGACCGAATTGGTACCTCTAAATTTTCTTAGTCGATTAGTCTAAACACACTTTTCAATACGCCAGTTGGATTATTCAAAATTATATGTAGTTTTTAAATGAAACGAAAAAATATTGAAAAAGTGTAAAAGTGTGGTTATTTTCTTTACTCTTTACACGTAAAGAAAAAGACAGAGACAACTGTTCCAATCAATGCCTAGCCTTAAAAGTCTGACTTATATCGCATCACCGAATCACCACCCCGTTTATACAGGTTGATAAAAATAGCAGTTGACTATTTAACTTTGCTTTTAAAAATATCCAGCAGAACAGTAGCACTGCGTAGGTAATGGCGTTGGCAATATGATTATTACAGTTTGTAAATTTTGTAATAGAACATTTTGTATGGAACATCTAAGAGTTCTTAGTTTTCAGGAATCCAACAGCACGTCTTAAGTTAGTCGACTATTACTCCTAAACTACGAAAGCCTAGTTAGGTGTGAGAGTATTCCTTTTAAATTGATTATGCCTCTTCGACCAGCGTGTGTTGTCAGTGATGACATACGGAACTGACACATGGTCGCTTACTATGGGCCCCATAAGAAGGCTCAAGGTCACCCAACGGGCAATGGAGCGTGCTTGCTCAGTTTCTCTGCGTGATCAAATCAGAAACGAGGAGATCCGTAGGAGAACCAAAGTAACCGACAGCTCTCACGATTGCTAAACTTAAGTGACAGTGGGCGGGGCATAGCTTGTAGAATAGATGACAGTTAGGGCTGTAAAGTTCTCGAGTGGCGACCGTGCACCGGAAAAAGTAGCGTAGACAGGCCCCACTCGGTGGACCGATGACTCGTCGTGGAAATCCTTGGGGGAGGTCTATGTCCAGCAGTGACGTCCATCAGCTGATACAATGATATGTCCTAAAATTCAATTTATTTTTCAGATGTCCCGAAATCGTGGTTCAGCTGGTGGCGAGACACTAACAATAGCACTTTAAAGCTTAATATTTCTTAAACGGAACCCTGAATCAAAAACTGGTCTTAGAAAACCCTCAGAAGTTTCAAAAGACCTATTCAACGAAACCCCACGCCATAGGGTACGCCAACGGAAAAAAATCACCTTCTATATTCCTTCGACGGCGTCATTTATATGTACGAGTATACTCAATGCTGAATTACAGCTTTCTAGTGCTAATAATCTCTGAGTTAAGCCGTCGCCGACAGACGGACAGACATGGCGATACTATAAGGGTTCCTTGTTGACTACGGAACCCTAAAAAGGGAATGACAAGGTGTCATAGTTTTATTTTGTGATTTGATTTATCAATAATTGAACATATAATAGAAAAAAAAAACAAGTAACATTTTTGAAAATTCAGTAGGATAAGAGCAATTTACCGAACAATATTGTTTCATAATTTATTTTGGATGAAGTCAACCAACTCATAATGCAAATAACTAAGATATAGAGGAAGCTACTTTCCAATGTAATCTGACATATTACAGATAAAAATCCATTGGGGCATTAAAAGTTCTCGAGGAGCAACCGCGGATCGGAAGTCGTAGCGTAGACAGGCCTCCCACTTGGTGGAGCGACGTATGACCTGGTGAAGGTCACGGGAAGCCGCTGGATGCGGACAGAACAGGATCAGTCATTGTGGAAATCCGGAGGAGGCTTTGTTCAGCAATGGACATCTTACAGTTGATATAATGACAGATAAAAAGAAAATTATTTTTAAAACAATGAAATTGGGACTAAAGGATTGTCGATTTTTCTTGAGTATAATAATAATCATCATCCTCATATCAGCCGAAAGACGTCCACTGCTGTACAAAGGCCTCCCCGAATGATTTTCACAACAACCGGTTCTGCGCTGCCCGCATCCAGCGGCTTCCCGCGGCCTTCACCAGGTCGTCGGTCCACCGTGTGGGAGGCCTGCCTATGCTATGTCTCCCAGTGCACGGTCACCACTCGAGAACTTTACTGCCCCAACGGCCATCTGTTCTACGAGCTATGTGCTCTGCCCACTGCCACATAATGGAATATAATAATAATACAACAATTTTATCTTATTTAATGTTAATCTAATAATGAAACATGTGCCTAGCAACAAATCAAAATACTTCTTACCTGTCAATGTCTGAAAGCAGTTTAGCTTGAAGGTGTCCGCCGTCAGGCATTCAATTCCCGATGATTTGGGCACCGGGCTCAGTTGGCTGGCCAACGCAAACAGTGGATAAAACATGCTGGCTAGGACTATCTTCTCATTTGTGGTCGCTCTTTGCCGCCCAAACTTTAGGCTTAATGGATAATTTTCCTGGAAACAGGAAAGAATTTGTTGTCAAAAAAGATAAAACACTGGCTTCTTTTAATCTACAATAGGTATGGCCCTTGGCATCATTTCACCTGATGGTAAGCAATGATGATGCTGAAGATGGAAGCCGACTTACCAAGATTCCCTAATGTGGAACTGGCTATATTATATTAATGTCGTGCCAGAACACAGAATGCGGTTTTTTAGCGGCAAAACAACCACCAACCAAGCCGATTTTTGCAAAGTAAGAATCGAACCGATAAAGGCATCAAACCTGCAAGCTCCTGATGTGAAGCAAGTGGATTAATGACTACACCAGAGAGCAGCTCTGAGGCTATGTTTTGAAGTTTGATAGTTTTGATAGAGGGGCGTTAAAAAATGAAATGCCGAGAGAAAATTTCATGTCAAAGTTATCTCTACTATATGAATGGCAATAGAGGAAATACCTAATGTGTCAAAAAAGTTTGTGACTTTAAATTTGCCTTTTTGCTGCCTGTCTGATAGTTTGTTTGTTTGTAATCTCTTTATTATACAATTTTCAAATAATACTTTAAAAAATTGATAACAAGAAATAAAACCGTTACTTATAAAAAGTTACGTTAAGACCTAATCACACATTTGTTTTTTTTACCCTATAATATTGACTGTGGTATGTTTATTAAAAGCGTTTTGATTGGTAATAATAGATTATTACGTTTTTTAATAAATCATGATTTTCCATAGTTATTAATGTTATTATTCATGTTGTTAAGTGCTTATTTGATTGAAATAATAAAGGTTTGGAACTGTCCTCATAAGCAAATGCGCCAACTCCTTCCTTCGAATTATGAATAATTACGTTTTTTTTTGGTTCATTCTTTGTTATTATTTATTCTTAAATATTATAAAAAGACAGAATAAGAAGCATCCACTTAAATAGTTTTTGGTTCTATCTCGGACACAACCCACTGCTTTTTTTTTGCTAGAACTATAAAATGCAGTTATGTACAAAAATTGCTTACATACTTTTTTGTCTATAATTTCAAACACATCTCTGCCATCTTCCGTGGTGCGTCCTGTGACTGGCGAGCCGTTCACTGAGAGCAACATATGACCCACTGGAATGTAAAGATGTATATCTGTAAGCCTATTATATCATCCACAAAAAAAATTGGTATAATGAATGACATAAAACATAAGAAATGATAATTGGAAATGCTGAACTGAATACGTTAAAAACGGAATTCCATTTATGGGCCAACTAACCAAAAATATGGGTAAAGACATAGGGGATCAGGATCCCCAAATCTGGATTTGCCCCCCATGTGTAGAACAGCCTAACCTTTCCGATATATGAGAGAGATCCATGCATGCCCCAGACGTTTTTAAAAGACACAGAGTAGCTTACCAATAATAGATTATGCCAATCATAGATAAAAAATAATGTTCACATCTTAGATCATAATATACAAAAGAACTAGATCCCTGGTTTCATACTTAACAAAATTTGAAAAACATTTGACAACTTGTCTTACTTTTTTTAAACTGTCAATAACAAGATTTTGTTCTAAAAACGTTTTCATGGCTGTGGACGTACTAACTATGTGTTTTTGATAAATAGAAATTGTTGTTTTATGAAAAACCTAATGAGTATATTTTTCTGAAAATGCAGAAGGAGGGTTATTTCGTGAATTTTTTCTATAATTTATTTTTGATTCTGTCGAGTACGCAATGGTCTGACCAGAGACAAAGATAGAAATATTCAAATAGCTATGGTAGACACGCAAAGTACACCTTTTGACTGTAACTGTGACTTTCAAGCCATTATCATCATTTCACCTGATATGCTTATTGCTAATTCTTAGAGCATACAAAGAAAGAAAAGATAGAATAGAATTCTTTATTTGCTTTTAAATAAGTATAAAAAGGATCTTAAGTACAATAGTTTTAGAATCACATATTTAGCTACTTTATTATTATTAATTACCATGCAACTGTTTTTGCCAGCGGCTTAGTTTGCGTGATCATAGTTTCTATGACTGTCTTTGAGGGTGCACAGTGCGCGGCTTGCGAGCGTAGAAAAAAGTTGCCTATATGTTAATCCAGGTCTTCATATGGTAGCATACAGGGCCGAGTATCTCGGTGACCTGAGGACACTCCCGGAAGTCGTTGGCAACCTGCGGGGGCTAGTGGAACATCCTGGAGGAGCTGAGCTGGTAGTGATGCTGGCTAACCACGCAAAATAAGCGCATAGGGCGCTTGGTTGCGGAAACCAGCCCGTCCTTACCATTACCATTAATCCAGGTCATAATCTGTCTGCCTACCAAATTTCATCCAGATCCGTTTATCTGTTGTGGAGTAAAAGAGTAACTAACAATCTAGCAAAACCGTATAACTGCAGAAGCTTTTATTACGATTTATTTAACAGTGAAAAGCACGTATCTAACATTTTTTTCCTTGAAACTTAAAAGCAAAAACGGACATAATCTTTTAAAACACAATAACACAAAAAAATAATAAAACACAGTGATAACAAAATAAAAGCATTTAACTCTCTATACTCATAAAAACAACAGCCAATAACTTGGGGATCTTATTTGAGTCTGCGTGTACCATCCTCGACTGCATCATCACTTACCATCAGGTGAGTTGTAGTCAAACACACTCAAAATTTTAATAAAAAAAAAAACAAAACAAAATAAACCTTTACAACTTATTTACAAATTTCAGGTAAAACTAAATAATTGCACTACCTTGATGCCACTTTTTAATTTTTCTTCACTTTTAATGACAATTGTTATATTAATTAACCCTTCAAGTGTGTCGCCTGCCGATTCGCCTAGGCCGGTTACAGTTATCTTGTATATCGGCAAAGTGTTAATAGGACAGCATTTGGTCAAACTACACTCCCCACTTGAGCCCCGGCGGCACACCCCGGACACTCCATACAAACGAGCGAGAAATGATATACATAATTATAACTGACGTATCTATAGGCAAGAATGCAGGTAGGGTTGAATCACACCGGCGGTATTGGTCACGAAATGTTTGTTAGTTATTTACTGCATGCACACTCAACAGCAACAATCAACAGTTATCTTACATGATTAAGTAACTTACATGGATAACATTGTTCATTTGTTCTTCAAACACAGGAGCTTTTGTCCGTGAAACAATCTCATTTAGCAACCTACAATAATAGTCAATCTCAATCTATAATTCCGAGATCACATTTTATAATATCACACCACTAGATATTTCTATACAACTCATACTTTCACACCATCTAATCAAATTATTACAAACAATCATTTTAAATAAAGAAAACGAACAAAATATCTCACAAGCCACAATAACAAACTGACATCTGACATATGAAAAACATAAAGGAACTACATTTCTAAAAAAAAAGATACAGCTAGTATGAAGATTCATAGTAGGGATGCATCCGATACCGATACCGATATATCGGCGATACTTCGGGTTTGCCGATATATCGGTATCGGCGATATTTTTATGGCAGATTCAACGATACTTTTCAAATTTTACGCTTTAAAAATGTAATGTAAACGCGCGTGTTGTCCCAACTATTTCGTTGCAAACGAGGCATCTGTCGCATCTGAGAGACTATTTTCCACCGCAGGTCTTATTCAAACAGATTTGCGAAATCGCCTTTGTCCGCAAAACTTAAGAATGCTTTGTTTTTTAAATAAAAATCTTATAAATGTTAATTTTGATTACTAAAACTATTAATTAATTGTGTTTTATTTATTCTACCTTCCTTTTTGAATTCAATAAGCGTATCGGTATCGCCGATATTTTTATAAGAGTATCGGTATCGGTATCGTATCGGCAAAAAGGCGTATCGATGCATCCCTAATTCATAGGAACTGATTGTTCTTAGATTTGGTCATATAATAATGGTGGTCAGCCAATCATGATACGAGGCATGCTGAGACGCCGCGGCCGCCTATTGGCGTCGAGCGGTGAGCGGCGCGCAAAGTAAATATAAGTGACGTTAATCGCGCATGCGTAGTTCGTCCTTTACGTTCGGTAAATAGTTGCTTTTTATTCCGGTGTACGAAATCACAGCGGCGCGCAATGTGAGTATAAGTGACGTTTATCGCGCTTGCGTAGCTCGTCCTTTACGTTTGGTACCCAATGTACATCCAATCTGAGTAACGGGGGGGTGAGGTCGAATTTAGAGAGCGGCAGGGAGTGTCCATACTGTACGTTAGTACTAATATATATACTGTGCCGGCGGCGTGTTTGATATACACGTTGGAAGAGTTAATGTGTCTAAAACTACATAAATAACAAATCTAACTACAAGTACTAAGACCATTTTATTATGATTCACCGTTAAACTATGATCACTCAAAACTTAAAGTGCTATTTTTCTCATCATGACATATTGTGCACTTATACGGTGCTGCCAGAATACCCTTGATCTTACCTTAAAGCCAGAACCCATCAATGCTGTGAACATTGATGTTAGGCGTCAAGACTTAGATATAAGATGGCGGTAGCTAGTCAGGCAGGCTTAGGAAACACCCTACCATCAACCAAACCAAGTTTTCCAAAGTTACACCCATTACAAAATTGCATGGAACCCGCGACCTCCTGTATGGTGGTATGAAGGTAATGGAATAACCACTATTCTCACCATTTATCCCGTCTCGTTGTCCAAAAACCACGACTACTTTTTTGTTTTCATACTGCAACTTTAAGTCGAGGGGATAACTGAAGGTTTTCTCTGCCTCGACGCGCGGAATGTTATGGTCGTGGTTGAATATCAGCCCCCCGGACTTGCTGACGATATACACACCGTATATTACCATTTTATTACTGTAATTGGATAAAAAAAAATATAAAATTCGTAAATATTCAATACCTACAACAACACCCAAAAATTTTTTTTATTGACATTGACGTTTTAAGTAGTTTTTAAAAAATATATTAATGTCTCTAGGTACAAGCTCTTTTAAGTCAGTCTTCATTAAATGAAGACTGGCAAGGAAGACTCACCGGCCTTATTTTAAGCATTGAAAATCAAAAAAAATGAAATGAACATATTTTGTTCTCAATTTTTGCGAATCGATTAATGGTTTTTGAGGAAAAGATATCAATTTTTTATACATTCCCGTATCTAGTTTAACTCTTAGCTCAGTTGGCCTCATATTGTATTTTGACCTTCATCATGATTAGGACCGATTGGCATTATTAGAGAAGAACATTAGATATATTTTTGACGTGACAACGTCTTATAATTCGATAGAGCTGGCTGCACGCACGAAAAAACATGACTCATGCGTCGTTACCTCGCTCTGAGGCGTTCCGTCATGCGTCGTTACCTCGCTCTGAGGCGTTCCGTGTAAGTCTTGAAGTGCAAGCGAGAGCGCGAACGAGCGACAAAGAAGCACAATCGGCCTTTACGTTCGGCAGCGTTCGACATCCGTCTCTCTCCTACTTGAGTGAGCGATGTGTCTGTGTGAACAGCTACATGACTCATGCGTCGTTACCTCGCTCTGAGGCGTTCCGTCCGGAGATGACACCAGAGCAAAGGAGATTTCTCGTCACCTAGGAGCCTACTTTGCCGAGCCGATAACTGCTAGCGAAGATCCGGTGGTATTCACCCCGGGTCAAGTACAGCGTATGATGTGTCGCACACAGCTCCGGAAAGCCCCTGGACCCGACCAGGTTCCCAATGAAGCACTCCGCCGACTCCCACCGCGTGCAATCGCGACGGTGACGAGGCTCTTTAACGGAATCCTGCGCACGGGGCACTTCCCACAGGCATGGAAGCTGGGACGTGTCATAATACTGCCCAAACCCGGGAAGAATATCCTAAAGGCCGAAAGTTATCGGCCAATCACGCTGCTTCCGACCATTTCTAAGGTGTTCGAGAAACGCCTTCTGTGGCATCTGGTTCCACACATAACGCCGCGTGACGAGCAGTTCGGCTTTCGAGCCGAACACTCCACCACGCTCCAGTTATCTAGAGTACTGCACAACATGTCCGTGGCCTTGAATAAGAGGGAACACACGGTTGCAGTACTTCTTGACATGGAGAAGGCCTTCGATCGCGTATGGCATCCCGGCTTGCTCTACAAGCTGTCCACGTCCTCGACTCCGCGTCGAGTCGTGCAGACTGTGGCCACCTTTCTGGCAGACCGGAGTTTCCAAGTGGCAGTGGAAAGTGCCGTCTCCACAGAGCGCCCCATCCAAGCCGGAGTACCGCAAGGTAGCTGCTTGTCGCCCGTGTGCTACGCCAGGTACACAGACGACATCCCTGTGTTGGGGAGGACTCAGCTGGCGCTGTATGCTGACGACGCAGCGTACTTTCACAGCTCCATGAGTCCGCGTCATGCTGTGGCTTGCATGCAGCAGACCCTCGATGCCCTCCCCGCTTGGCTTGCCGAATGGCGGCTCACCGTCAACGTGTCGAAGACCCAGGCGTTAGTCGTTGGATCCAGATGCCGTGACTTGCCAGCCCTGCGCCTTCATGGGCAGGAGATCGAGTGGAGCTCCAAGGCAAAATAACTTGGAGTGACCATTGACTCTAACCTGTCCATGACACACCACGTCAAGTCTGTTGTCGGGCAGACTCGCGCAGTCAGAGCTCTCCTGCGTCCCGTCTTGTCGTCGCGTCTCCCATTGCGCGTGAAGATCGGCGTCTACAAGACCTACATCCGCCCTCGTCTCACTTATGCTGCACCAGCCTGGTACGCGCTAGTGAGCGAACCGCTCCGCGAACGATTGCGCGCCCAGCAGTCGCTAACGCTCCGCATTCTTGTAGATGCCCCCCGCTATGTGAGGAACGCGACCATAGCACGGGATCTTGAAATGGAGAGCCTGGACGAATTTATTCGTCGGCTAGCCAAGTCCATGTTCGGGCGAGTAGATGAGTCGGCGCTCCCGCACATCCGGGAGCTTGCCCCCTACCGCTCGAATGCCCTGGACAGAAAGCGCCTACCGCGAGACCTCCTGAAGGTTGCGGCGGGCCCCTCATCGGAACCGATCCCTCCGGCTCCGACACCACCGCCGCCTAAACGCTGGTCACTTGCTGGGCCTTCCCTCATGGGGAACTGCTCGGCAGGGCTTGACTGCAACAGAGCAGGTGATGACACCCAACAGGTCCCTCCGGATGTGACCCCAACGACCTGCCCGTATTAACGGGCAGCGTAGAAAACCACGTTCATGGGACTACGCCCCGGAAACGTTTCCCCGTTACCCCTTCAGGGCAACGAGAAGAAAACCGAGAGAGCGTTCCGTCATGCGTCGTTACCTCGCTCTGAGGCGTTCCGTGTAAGTCTTGAAGTGCAAGCGAGAGCGCGAACGAGCGACAAAGAAGCACAATCGGCCTTTACGTTCGGCAGCGTTCGACATCCGTCTCTCTCCTACTTGAGTGAGCGATGTGTCTGTGTGAACAGCTGCTATACTATAGTACATCTACATGTTTTGATCGAGTATCAAGTGCAGTGAAAAGTGAATGTGTTGTTCTTGTTTATAACAACGATAATTACAGCGATAAAGGTAATGATTCTTTCGATATTAATTATATATTCAGTGATATATTGTCGAATATTCGTGCTTTCATCATTAAAATGAATAGCATCGGTCCGCTAGTGCAGCGATTATAGGTTATGCTATAATTGACAAAATTAAAACAATAAGTTAACAGAACTATTTCACGATGAGTAAAAAATCGATGACTTTACTATTCAATCGAAATAATTATCGAGTGTTATTATGATTTAAAAAAATTAAAACATAAATATTAAATCTTCCATATATCACAACAACGTGTCTGAAATGACAGGTTGGACCAGCCATCCGTCAAAGGGAACATTTTCTCCTATATTAAACACATTGAGGCGGGCTTTTTAAAAACTAGATTTACGAAAATGTTAATGTTTCCAAATTTTAAATGTAAGATTTATAAACAATAATTTAATGATTGTTTATTCTTATAATGAATTATTTAAAAATATTACTTTTTGACGTGATAACGTCTTATAATTCGATGGAGCCGGCTGCACGCACGAAATAATGCGTCATTACCTCGCTCTGAGGCGTTCCGTGAGGCGTTCCGTTTAAGGCTTGAAGTGCAAGCGAGAGCGTGCAACGAGCGACAAAGAGGCACAATTGGCCTCCGCGTTCGGCAGCGTTTGACATCTGTCTCTCTCCTACTTGAGTGAGCGATGCGTCCGCGTGGACAGCTGCTATACAATACATTTACATGTTTTCGTCAAGTATGAAGTGCAGTGAAAAGTGAATGTGGTGTCAATTGTTTATAGCTACGATAATTACGGCGATAAATGTAATGATTCTTTCGATATTATGAAACCATTCCATCACTGCTGCACGCACGAAAAAACATGACGCATGCGGCGTTACCTCGCTTTGAGGCGTTCCATTTAAGGCTTGAAGTGCAAGCGAGAGCGCGCAATGAGCGACAAAGAGGCACAATCAGCCACCGCGTTCGGCAGCGTTTGACATCTGTCTCTCTCCTACTTGAGTGAGCGATGCGTCCGCGTGGACAGCTGCTATACATTAATACATTTACATGTTTTCGTCAAGTATGAAGTGCAGTGAAAAGTGAATGTGGTGTCAATTGTTTATAGCTACGATAATTGCGGCGATAAATGTAATGATTCTTTCGATATTATGAAACCATTCCATCACTATTTTCTTATAACGTTCTCACGTTAAACTATCGTCCGTAAACCGACTTTACAGACAACTAATTTTTATATTAAACTAGCTTTTGCCCGCGGCGTCGCCCGCGTGGACATCGCTTTAAGACTGTCTTTGTGTGTGAGTGGTGCGAGAGCCCCAAGCGGCTCGCGAGCGTGGACATGAGTTTTTCCAAATCCATCGGGAACTATGTGAGGATAATGGCTAATTTATTTTATTATTGTTACATAAAAAGTACGTACACATTTACAATCACCAAGTACAAAAAGCAAACAAAAGATTAAAAAACCAAGATAAGCGCCACAGACAGTCCATGCTAAGCATATGGTGAAACACAGTAGTGTCCTAAAAAGACCAAAGCCTGTGATAGGGTACACTACAGAACATTTACTAGTAAACCTTTCAATTAGCTAGGGAGAACGGTCAGTGCAGCAATCCAGTTAAAGTTATGTTAAAAAATAATATAATAAAGCAGATATACACAAAAATTAGCAAATTATGTAATTTCCCACCACCTCAAATATCTCTGTGCAAAAAATCACAACAATCCATTGTTTCATTGCGATGTTATAGAAATTAACGAAAAAAAGAGTATTGTTTGAGTATTTTTTCAGTTACTACAGGAATCGCATCGGACTATACTATTTTCACGGGATAAAAAGTACCCATAAATCCTTACCGTGACACACACCTGCATGCCAAATTTCATCAAGATAACAAAAAACACATTTTCACATTTATAATATAATTAGTAAGGATAAATGGGAATAAATTCATGATATTTCTCACATTTCTACAGCGTACTCTAATCTAACCTAAGTTGGAATAGTAGAGACTTTTGCTCCTAATAATAAACATGACCGTTCCGGCGTCGATAAACAGTTTTTGTGTAAATCGACCATTACCATGCTGACCGCACAATTTTTTAAAAATTTGTGAATGTCTATTGTCATCATTTAAAAAGTTAGTAAGTCTCCCCTACTGACCTATCTCAACTTTCCACCCTGTATACAGGCTGTAACAAATTGGTGTAGGTCCCGTTAACTGGGACTTCTACTCATCATACTGAACCAATTTCGTTCTATGACTGCTGAAATCTTAAAAAAATACTCTTCATCAAATCGATCAGTTGAAGAAATGACCAATTTTGTGCATTTTTGTATGGAAAGTCCATTTTAGGGTTCCTTAGTCAACAAGGAACCCTTATAGTTTCGCCATGTCTGTCCGTCTGCCCGCGGCTTAGCTCAGAGACTATTAGTACTAGAAAGCTGTTACTTGGCATGGGTATACATATTAATTGCGCCTACAAATCAATTTAAAATGAATACTATCACGGTTAAGTAGGATTTCTTAGTTTATGAGTAACAGTCAACCAACTTAAGGTGTGTAGTTAAATTGGTAAACCGATAATTTTGTTTTTTTAAATATACATTTTTTTTTTTGAAAAGACTACGGAACTCTACTGTGCGCGAGTCCGCCTCGCAATTGGCCGGTTTTATTTTTCTAAATGGACTATGGGTTCTTTGGGGAAATTTGTTCAGTATGATGAGTAGAACCCCCCCTTATAAAGGTCCTACACTATTTTTTGCACCAAGTGTTACCCATCACTAATAGGTAAAGTAGCTCTATCGTACCAGTAGTATATATGACTAGTGGATGCCCGCAGCTTCGCCCGCGCAGATCCCAATTTTTGCGGTTCCCGTGGGAATTCCCCAAAATCCTTTCTTAGCTCATTCCTACGTCATAACATCTACCTGCATGCCAAATTTCAGCCCGATCCGTCCATTGGTTTGGGCTGTGCGTTGATAGATCACTATGTCAGTCAGTCACCTTTGAGTTATATATATATATATATATATATATATATATATATATATATATATATATATTTAGTTAGATAGATAGGATCTAGTCCATAAAATTGCTGATTCCTGGTGCATACGATGCCTCCTTTCACTAACTAACTGGCGCTTACTAAAACTTCAACATCACCCCATCTCCGAAAAGTCTTGGGTTCTTCGAAATGATCCAAGGAGGACTGAATCTTATTTCCAAGTAATAAGTTCTTATTCAGCTTGTCGTCAGCATCAGACATGTGGCCGTGGCCACAGCTTCCAAGAAAGCGTTTTCCTCACTGGCATCGCATCTGATCTATACGATGACGAATCTCTACGTCACAGAATGACGCGTGCGCTGGCGACTGTGTCGCGGTAAAACCGCGGTGGAGCAGCGCGGGCGACCCTAGTGTTAGATTTGCACGCGTGTCGCGAACATCTCGAGTGACCCCCTATGAGTGTGACCCTTGTGAGAGTGACCCCCGTGTGTGAGTGTGACCCCCGTGCGACCCACACTGGCGCCCCGCGATGCCTGCATGGATCCCGACCCCCGAGATGAGTCGGACTCGGGGGATGAAACTGTGCCTTCTGGTAATTTACGACTATTTTACTTTTGGAGTTACAAGACACATTGTGGAAAATTAATCCGATAAACATGCGTATAGTCTATGCGGTGTAAGTTTTAGGCACTTTAATATAGTTCATGTATATTATCTGATCGTGTGTTAACACTACTTATATTTTTCGACCTTTTCTATACTTATGTTATTTGCATTTGTTTGTTCGTTTTCTCTCCTTGCATTTATATTGTCTGTGTTTTTTGTCGAATACGTTTTATTTTATCTAAACTAAATAAAGTCAGAAAGTTTCCCACCGTAAGTACTATACATAACGATTAGAAGACAAGATTTAAAAGTTAAATACCTAGTGTCATCATCATCATATCAGCCGAAAAACCTCCACTGCTGGATTTGGCTTTTGGGCCTCCCCCAAGGATTTCCACGACGACCAGTACTGCGCTGCTCCCATCCAGCGTATAGTGTATAAATTAGTAATATAATAGTTTATAATAGGTTTGGAAACCTAAAAACTATTAGGTACAAGCTTTTAATATTGCATTGTCACTCGATAAACATATGAATGCAAAATTTCAGCTCAATCGGAAACCGGGAAGTGGGTCAAATTTAACTTGCAAGATTTCATTACAGACACCGGGACAGGTGAAACTAAATAAAAGCTTGTAATAAAAATATGGTGTATATTATTAAGGTGCGGTTTTACGGCAAAAGTGCGCGCGCCGACGCTCCCTGAATCAAGCACTTAGGCCTATTTATGTTTGCAGAATGCCTGTTTTGAGGGCCCACAAAAAGACTGATAGGAGACCGGAAAAAGAAAATCACACTAATATTATAAAGGCGAAAGTTTGTAAGTGTGTGATTGTGTATGTTTTTTACTTCGTCACGCAAAAACTACAGAATGGATCTGGCTGAAATTTGGTAGGTAGACAGATTAGGACCTGGATTAACACTAAGGCTACTTTTGTCACGCTCGCGAGCCGCTTGCGACTCGCGCACTGCGCACCCTCGAAAAATCAAAGAAACGATGTGCACGCGGGTTAAGCCGCGGGAAACAGCTAGTCTTATAATAAACGAAGGTACATATGTACTTATGTGGCTTTTATCAAATTGTCCTATCCATCCCGTGGGTACACAGGGTGTTACAAAGAAGCCGTTAACAGGAGATGGTACTACACGTCAAATTGAACAATTTTTTTTTAAGGAACCCCCTATTGTCATTGCTCAGCAAAAAATGTGATTGCATACAGAATTGGTTAATCACAGCTAATCGATTTGTCTGATGAAGAGTCCAATATTTTTGCGGATTGACTTGGGTCTCTTTTATATCCACAATTGGTAAGCCCTTAATTGGCATCATCCTTCTGATGGTAAGTGAAGATGGTGCCGAAGATTAAAGCGAGCTTACCAAGATTTCCCCAGACCCCACGCAACGGAGAACTGGCTATCTTATCTTCAAGCTGTAACACATCTATATTCTGTTAACATTGGTGTTTGGTAGCAAGAATTAAATAAGATTATTGGTTCTTTTTATTTATATTTCAAGAATTGCTTCTAATGAAATATTTAGTTTTATTTTAAAATAAAAATCATTTTATTATTTAAATTAATATTATAATTTTTTATCTACAATTATAGATAATAAAATAAAGATTATAATCTTTCCTTTAAATTTAAAATGATTGAATATTTCATTATAATTTAGATAAGATGGTGGTAGCTAGCCAGACGGGCTTAGAAAATACCCTTCCACCAACCAAACCGAGTCTCACAAAGTTAGACTTCGCCGGGAATTGAACCCGCGACCTTGTAATGTAAAGCTATGATTTTAACCATTACGTCACTCTGGCGGTTCTTGGGAAAATGTGTTCAGTATGATAGTTAGGAAGCTATCCCAAATTTTTTATTCGCTGTGATTGGATTACTCGTAGGCACAGAATGAAAGCCCTCTGGTACATCTATACCAGATACGCTAAACTACCAGATTTATGATATAGGGTCCCCACTCACCGACAGCTAGGTCATAGAGCAAGGGCCGCTATTCCTGCCAGCAGCATAAGGCAAGGGCAAGGAGAAACTGCGGTAGGTCTTGCCGCCAAGACGCTTGTCCTGGTACTCTGCAAGGCGAGTACCTCGTGGAAGAGAACCACTACCTACTCTCCAGGTAGGTGCCGGACCTGTAGGCACGCTCATCTCCCGCGGCTTTTGCTGCTGGCGGTTCGATCCCAGCTCGGGACGCCAGAGAAGCTGGCTCCCACATCTCCACAGTATGTTCACACCCTGGGCGCTGTATACAACGGTCGTGAAATGACATTTCTAAAAACAAATGACGGAACAAGTAAAATCACTGCGAAATCCTATACGTTCGAGAACCAAACTATAACCAATCTGTATCAATCTGGGTGACGAGGGGGTGAGGTCGGAATCTAGAGAGCGGCATAAGTGTCCATACTGTATGATAGTACTAATCTTCTATTTATATAAAAGAAAGTCGTGTTAGTTACACCATTTATAACTCAAGAACGGCTGGACCAATTTTTATGTTTCTTGTGTTTTTGCATTTGTCTCCGTCGGGAATAGGATAATAAGTATTAAAATATGATAATCATCAATAAAAAAAAATATCAGTCAAAAAATAATTCGTTTTAGGGTGTAGTGTAGGTGTAGTGTAGTTAGGGTAGGTTAGAGTAGTGTAGGGTAGTGTAGTGTAGTGTAGGGTAGTGTAGTGTAGTGTAGGGTAGTATAGGATAGGGTAGGGTAGTGTAGGTTAGGGTAGTGTAGGGTAGGGTTATGTAGGGTAGGGTAGGGTAGTGTAGGGTAGGGTAGGGTAGTGTAGGGTAGGGTTATGTAGGGTAGGGTAGTGTAGGGTAGGGTTATGTAGGGTAGGGTAGGGTAGTGTAGGGTACGGTAGGGTAGTGTAGGGTAGGGTAGGGTGGGAAGGGTAGTTTAGTGTATTGTGAAGGGTACCGGAGCTATAAGCGCGCTCCATTCCCGGCGCTTATCGCACCTGTCCATCAGTCTCACTTTTACACAGCTGGATCGGCCGAAACAGTATACTAGCAGAGTACAGTGGCTAATACCATAAATGAGACATGTCCTCCATCTTTTCCAGATCCAGAGAAATGGGAAGCACGAGACGTGCGCCGCTGCGTGCGCTACGTGGCGCGCACGTTCAGCGTGTCAGCGCCACGCAAGCACCTGCTGCCTGGTTCGGGCGCAGCGCTGCTTGCACTTACCGAGGCCAGCTGGACTGAGGTGGTACTTCATTTATAGATAACTAGTTTTTATGACTGTCTTTGAGGGTGTGTGGTGCGCGAGCTGCAAGCAGCTCGCGACCTAGGACATTGGTTTTCTCCAGATCCCTATCGCTCTGATTAGCAGTCTATGTCATTTCCCACTCCCTCAACCATCTCTGTGCAAAAAATCACAACAATCCATTGTTCTGTTGCGAAGTTAAAGAAATGAACCAAAAAAGACTATTTTTTCAGTTCCCTAAGGAACTGCATCGGACTATACTATTTTCAAGGGATAAAAAGTAACCTATGTCCTTCCCCGTGACACGGGATACCTGCATGCCAAATTTCATCTAGATTGGTCAAGGTGTCGAAGCGTGAAAAGGTAACAAACACACACTTTTTCACATTTATAATATTAGTAAGGATAACCTTAACTACACTATCATTATCATAATGATTAAATACGTCCACTGAAAGTAAGATTCCCCCAAAGACTTTCACAACGATCTGTCCTGCACTACCCGCATCCAGCGACTTTTCGCTACCTTTACAGGTCATCGCGATCTACCAAATGGGAGGCCTGCCTATGCTACGTCTTCCGGGGCGCGGTAAACTACACTCTACTGCACTATCATCATCATTGGCTAGTTCCATGTTTGACAGACGCAGATTTTCCACGCGACATATTCTTTGTTAAGAGCGTCGGTGGCGTAACGGCTAGGGCCGCTACCTTCTGCCTGCTCCTCCTGAGGTCGTGGTTCGAATCCTGCCACGTGCCAAATGTTTTCAAATTTCGATTTCATATGTATGTTTATCCGACGCTCTTACGGTGAAGGAAAACATCGTGAGGAAGCCTGCACACACCAGCGAAGCAACTCGAAGGTTTTGTGTGAAGTCGACCAACCCGCACAGGGCCCGCGTGGTCGACTGAGGCCCGATCGCCCTAATTTAGGGTATAGGCTTGAGCCCCTCGGTGGGGGCATATATGAGTTGACATGATGGTACCTAATCGTTGTTATGACGTGTCTGCGACACTGCACTATCAGGGACAAACGATTCTGTGTCGAGGAGGATGGTCTTCTCCATAGATACTGCGCCACCTAGGGTACAATTAAATAACCGTAGAGCTGCCCAAGGCTAGCGTCATCCTCTCGCCCTAGTTGAACCCATAGGAACGAGCCGGCCGTACATACATCAGGAGGTACAACCAAGTTGTCGCCGTCGACAGATGCATCATTGGAGACATCATCATCACACGGGCGTAGCCAGGGGGAGGGTTTTGGGGGCCCCCGAAAATCAGATATTAATCTCATTAATTAGGTACCTATTAACTTTTACCTACATTAAAATATACGGTTGGATTCACTTTAAAAATAAAACCAATATTCAAGGGGGGCTTCCATACTACAAACGTGATTGTGAGTACGGAACCCTTCGTGCGCGAGTCCGACTCGCACTTGGCCGGTTTTGTTTCTTTGACCCCCCCCCCCCCCCATACTAAAACCTGGCTACGCCTGTGCACTATCATATGGAACACACAGGATTGGCCGCCCAGGACCTGCGTCACTGAAAATCTACCGGCTCTCAGCTACATTTTGTGTGCTTGACTTTACTTTGAATCATGGTTCTTCCATTCAAATTCTATCTCGATTTCGGATACAAATTACCTGTGTCTCAACCTCGTTGATGTCTTTTCTATGGGGCTACGACTTGTATCTCTCCTTGAAGTCTTTTAATGTAATTTCATGGATACTACTATACTTGCCTAATGTCTTTTTTTTGATGGAACGACTTGCATCCCTCGTTGATGTCTTTTCTATGATGCTATGATTTGCATATCTCGTTATTGTCTTTTCTCTGATGCTACGACTTATATATCTTTTTGATGTCTTTTCTTTGATGCTTCGACTTGCATCCCCCTTTGAAGTATTTTCTATGATGCTATGACTCGCATATCTTGTTGATAAAAAGTAATAAAAAAAATAAAAATAAAAAAAATGTATTTTCTTTGGCGCTACGACTTACAACTCTCATTGATATCTTTTTTTGATGCTAATGTTTGCATCTCTATATAAGTAACCAAAAATATCTTATATATTAAATTGGTTACTAGTAAACGGCTTTAACGGTTTGGATGAAATTTTGTATTTAGGTAATGTTTTGACCTAAAATAATATTTTTAATTAACATATGCCTAGGAGACTCCGAGCAACGCACGCACGGTTGCACAGGAAAACCTCTTACATTTACTCACGAAACTATACCACTTTTGTTCCGCAAATTTATTAAAATCATAAGTTATAATATTGCAGATTTTCGTTATTTTTGACGTCAATTACTCCTAAACGATAGAAAACCCAAGGTATTAAAAATACCTTAATTGTTGATGATGTTCTTTAAAGTCAAAAGCTATTACAAACACGTTTGAGCAGAGGAAAAAATCCCATAAGAGACACCGTTACTTTCAACTCTAGTTATGACTAAAATTTTGAAGTATAAATTAAAAAGAAATACAACAATATTTGTTATGATAGTGAGTAATGTTATTATGTTTTTACTTTCATTTTAGTTTTTGATTGAAACGAAAAGTCATTGAAAAAGTGAGAATGTGTACTTTTTACAGGTAAAGAAAAAGACAGAGACTACTGTTCCAATCAATACATCGCTTTAATAACTAACGATTAAATTTTCCTCGTGAAGCGATTTTTTCAATGGATATTTTTTGCAGGTGTGCTCCGGCGACGAGAAGGCGGCTCGTATCTTTTACACCTACGTTCGACATGCGCACGCGACGGCAAAGGGACAGCCGCCCCCACCACCGCTACCAGAGCACCAGAGAGCTTCGTCGTCCGCTGAACCAGCGCCGGGATCCCCACAGTTCCGTAAGTCACTAACTGCATACAGCACATCATCATATCAGCTCATATACGTCCCCACCGAGGGGCTCGAGCCTACCCTGAATTAGGGCGATCGGGCCTTAGTCGACCACGCGGGTCCAGTGCGGGTTGGTCGACTTCACACACAACCTGCGAGTTTCTTCGCAGGTGTGTGCAGGTTTCCTCACAATGTTTTCCTTCACCGTTAAAGCAATCGGTGAGTATATGTATGTACATACTAAGTAATAATATCGTGTAAAACACTATACAGTAATCCAAGGCCTTTAATGTTTGCATTCACTGGTCACGTTCTCGTCCCCCTTTGCCCGATGCCTCCTGGAATGAGTTATCCCGAACGGCTGAACAACGGTGACTATGGAGGTTTGGGCTCGGCGTTCCCCGTTTCGACCCTCGTCTCCAGTACTATTGCCCTGTCTAGACGTCTTTATTGGCCGACTGTATGAATTCTTTTGACTGTGCTACAGATACTAATAAGACACAATAGTAAGTATAATAATCATTCGTTAAACTAGTTAGTTGTATATGGTAACCAATGAACTCATACCAACCAAGGAACAACGTTATAATATCAAAGGTACTACTTACTTAATACCTTAAATACAAAACCAAAATAAAAAAAAATGATGTAGGACCCGTTAACTGGGGCTTCTACTCATCATACTGAACAACTTTCCCCAGGCAAAAATTCGACGCTCCATACGAAAATGCACAAAATTGGTCGATCAGCTGATCGTTTTGTATGAAGAGTTTAAATATTTTTTTTGCGATTTCAGCAAATTTGTAGAACAAAAGGTGTTCAGTTTGGTAAATAGAAGCCCCAGTTAACGGCTCGTACACCAATTTTGTTACACTCTGTATATTAAGTTTAGGCCGTGAATTATTCATTATATTATTTTTTTGCCTTTTGCAAAATACCTTGCCATCAGATTCTTGCACTATCATCGTTGTATTGCATAAATTGTATCTCCTCTGTTAAGGGTTGTCTGGAAGAGATTGCTTTTATCGATAAGACCGCCTTTGTACACTAAGTCCGATAAAACCAAGTTGTAATCAATCCTTGTGTGCAATAAAGTACATACATACAAAAGTAATGAACTACCTAAGTCCTACTATAACTAAGGTCTAAAAATAAAAAGGAACCAGCGTAGTCTAGAGTCTTAGCACGTATAATTTTACGCGTTGGTGCTAACAAATATGATTACAAAATCTGCTGACTTCCGCTTCAGGGAAAATCACCAACAGTTTCCCCTCCGAATGTCCCTAAACACCTAGCGCCACCTATCGGCAATTCCACTAAACAGAAAGCGCGCCAAAAACTTATGAATGGGTTTCGCCTCGTGGTTCTTTACGCACGATTGATGAGTCACCGCCCGCGAGCGTTTCATTCATCTCGAGTTCACACGCCGCGCTGCGTGTTCTGAGTCAGCCATTTCTCGGAAATAAAAACTTGTGTAATAACCACTCGCTTCTATCTTTCGATATCGTTATTCAGAGATGATGGGTTAGTTATTTAACCTAGTTGGACACTTTGAAATTTTTGGCGACTTTCACATTGAGTCACATACAGTCACTTTGCTTCATGAAACTAGATGAATAGATTGGAACTTGGAACATTCATTCATTAGTCATTTTGGCACATTTGGTTTAAATCGCATCAATGCTTGTATTCTTTATTCAGATAGCCGGATTTTCTAAAAGGTCGACTACGCCCGGGTCGAGGCCGACCAAATATAGCTAATCGTGGCAAAAAATGTACTGACAAAGAGTATAGAAATCACTGTACTGATGCGAACATGAAACGACACTACGTCACATTGTCCCAGGGGTGGGGAGGGGGTTAAGGCAAGATGACACCTAGGAGGGTAGGTACAGAAATAGACGAGCGAAGCGATCGTGAAATTTTAAAATTCTATAGATATGAGTAAAGACTATATTTTACTTTGCATTTCTTAAACTAACTAAACAGAAAAAGCCAGTAAGTAGCTGTAGCGAGCGCGAAAATTTTAATTTTATACAAAAATGACCTCATTGTAGGTGATTTTTTTTTTAAAAAAAGTTTAGTTCTTTTTAGGTCAATTACCTGATGTCATTGCCTAAGAAATAAAACGACTAAACTGATTTTTACTACTGTATCTTCATAGGGTTAGCCAAAAGTTTAGACAGTGCTGCTGTCAATTGGTTTGGTACTTATCGAACTGCCTGCTTGTGTTATTTCAGTATATATCATCTATCTATATTAATAAAACCGGCCAAGTGCGAGTCGGACTCGCGCACGAAGGGTTCACGTTTGTTGTATGGAACCCCCTCTTAATTTTTTAAAAATTTATATTAATTATTTATTTGTAAGTGACTAATACAAATTAATATTCTGTGAATATTTCAAGCGTCTACCTGTTGCCGTTATCAATATCGAGCAAAAAAATCAACATTTACAACAAACGTGATTTTTTTGCTCGATATTGGGTTCCTCCTTTAAATATTTGTTTTATTTAAATTTTATTATTTATTTTTAAAGTTAATATATAATTAAATATTCTGTGAATGTTTTAAGCGTCTACCAATTGCCATTATCAATATTGAGCAAAAAAGAGAAAAAAAAATCACGTTAGTGGTATGGGAGCCCCCTTAAATATTTATTTTATACTGTTTTTGTAGTATTTGTTGTTATAGCTGCAACGGAAATACATCATCTGTGATAATTTCAACTGTCTAGCTATCACGGTTCATGAAATACAGCCTGGTGACAGACGGACAGCGAAGTCTCAGTAATAGGGTCCCGTTTTTACCCTTTGGGTACGGAACCCTAAAAATAATTTTCATAACGTATGAAGGATCATCACTTCAAAACGGGTCGACCGACTGGGCAGATTTTTTTTTGTGTTTCTAATTGTCCGGACAAGGAACGTGCACCCTCGATATCCAAGTGGCCAAAGCCGCGAGCAGTAGCTAGTTTATTTCAATTTTTCAAAGTTACAAAAAATAAGCAATGTTTGCGTTAATTCGTCCTCTACGAACATACATTAAGAAAGTGTCTACAAACTACTTACAGCATTGGTGCTCTTGCAAAATTAAAATAAAAACCCCATATTTTTATCACTGACTAAAAATACAAAATCAATTATTTTTGTAGAAAGAATGGAATGGAATAGTATTTTCATCTCTCCTGTTCGGAAAGTTTAATTTTCATGAGTAGATAGCCGGGTGGAACATTGCTTTTCCATCCCTAGGGTAGAAAGTATTTCCATCCCTAGGGTGGAAAGTATTGTCATCCCTAGGGTGGAAAGTATTTTTTTTTATTGCCAGCCACGGATTCGAACTAAGAGGTTTTCATATATCTAAACTCAGCTATACATTAAACGACGGGTTTATTACGATCTACAGATTGATATTAAATCATTTTATAGTTGGTCTATATTTTTCACAATTACAGAAGATTAAAATTTAAAATCATTCCTCTATTCTGCTGCGCGCCATAATGCCATGATAACATGACACTTGTTTTTCAATTTTCGGCATGGCCACCTAGATGCACGTCGTGACCAACTCGATTAGTTTCAATCAAGACGGCCGGCCGTGGCAAGCGGCCATTGCGAAAAGGTTGGAGGTTGGATATAGGTAAAACTAATTTATTGATATCTAATTAATATTTTATATCATACTAGCTTTTGCCCGCGGCTTCGCCCGCGTGGACATAGCTTTTATGACTCTTTTTGAGGGTGAGTGGTGCGCGAGCCGCAATCAGCTCGCAAGCGTGGACATGAGTTTTCTCCAGGTACCTCAGTAACTGTATCGGGCTATTTGGATTAGCAGTCTTTGTTACTTCCCACCCCCTCAACAAATTCTATACAAAAAATCACTTTAATCCGTTGCTCCGTTGCGACGCCACCGACGTGCGCGAGCGTAGAAAACAGTTGTCCCCAGATCCCTTTGAGAACTATGTCAGGGTATACTTAATAGTAAATAATATCATTTTCCACCTCATCTCTGTGCTAAAAATCATTTTTCGGTACGATTTTAAATAACTTAACGAACAAAGAGTATTGTTTTAGTTTCCTCAGAAACTGCATCGGACTATGATAATTTCCACAGATAAAAAGTATACTATTTCATTACCAGTGATACAGGCTACCTGCATGCCAAATTTCATCAAGATGTTGAAGTGTGAATATGTAACAAACAAACAAACACATTTTCACATTTATAATATGAAGTAAGGATTTCTAAATCTTTAATAACATATAGAGCGTCGGTGGCAGAACGGTTAGGGCCACCACCGCTTGTCCGGAAGGCCGTTGTTCGAATCCTGCCACTTACCAATATCTATACGAATATCGATTTCATACTGGTATGTACGTTTATCCGACGCTCTTACAGTGAGAAAAACATCGTGAGCTTATTTGTGAAGTCATTCAACCCGCAATGGGCCCGCGAGATCGTCTAAGACCTGATCGCCCTAACTCAGGGTAGGTCGAGCCCCTTGGTGGGAATGTATATAAACTGATATGATGAAATAACACATATACCTATATTATTAAAAACCTTATTCAAATCATTATATTATCAATCTAGTAATAAAATTTCCTAAAAATATTAATATGGGTCAAATCCTCGAGTCGTATCACCTCCAAAGGAGCCCATGACGCACTTCTCGTTGCTGCGCTGGATGGCAATAGACAACCTTAGCAGCAGGTAGGACCCGAAGCGGGCGTCATATCTCCTCTCTCGAAGGCGACGGCCAATCTCCTTTGTGAAGGAAAAGGCCTCTGAGGGTTCAGCAGCCGGTTGTCTCACAGACCAGCGGCACAAAGCAGTAATTTGCCTTCAAGACCGAGTACTTATTATGCTTCTTTCTCGCCGCAAATTGAGCAGCAGTACCGTACGGTGGTGCAGAAGTAAGTCAGAAAAAGTAGAGTCCCAAAGCAGGCACGTTCCTCTCTGCCATAGCACTTTAAACCTTCCGGCCTTTTGCCATCACATCGACTAAAGCCCAAGCTAAAGCCAAGAAGCTAAACTCGATTTATGTGTTTTTAATTTTTTTACACGATTGCAATCTATAAAAAAATACCTATCTGTTCTTCTTTCAAACAAATCGCTACGTGCCATAGTTTCAGAGAGTTGTGTAAAAAGTGTATGCTGAAAAATACATAAAAGAAATCCACTCAAAAGGATGAAATAATATTTTAATGTTTTAACACAACTTAATCGCGTTTTATTATTCCTGCAGTGCCATCTATTGACAGTTTGCTGCTATGATTATAATGTGTGGTATGTGTAGCTTATATGTTGAAAAAGTACTCTATATTTATTATTGTAAGTATCGATAGATAATTTCCCACGGGACCTCTTTAGTTTTCCTGGATAATGAATACCCAAAAAAAAGAATGATAAAGAATACAATGATGTTCAAAACACCCCATCCCAATGTAATGGTTTCATATTGTTACGTTGAGCCATTCTAAAGATACAATTTTTTGAATTCCTGCAGGAACCCTTATTTTTTTGGGGTTCACAATGTCCGAGTTTAGTTCGCGATAAGGGTATCAACGTGAAAAATTTGATTGTAATAGGTCAAGCCACATTTGCGAGGTGAGCCATTCTATAAATGAATACTTTTGATTTTCCCACGGGATCTCTTGAATTTTCCGGGATAAAAAGTATCCTATATGTTAACCCGGGCTATAAGGAACCACCATACAAAATTTCATCAAAATCGGCCTGGTAGTTTTTGCGTGATGCGCGAACATACAGACAGACAGACAGACAGACAGACAGACAAAAATTCCAAAAGTTGTTGTTTTGGCCTCTGTATCGTTAGTAATGTCCACCACAGTTATTATTTTCCAAAAATATTTCATGTACAGACACGGCCCCGTTACAGTTTTATTATATTATAGATAAACAATTAAATTACAATAAATACATTTCCTCATAGTCGAAATGAAAAGTAGAGTGTTTAACTCGGGTGAAATGACCCATTTCACCCTCGAACTATTGGCGCTCTCACTTCGTTCGAGCGCCAGAAATATCTCGAGTGAAATGGGTCACTTTCTTCCCTTGATTAACAATCTACTATTCCCTCATTGCCTTCCATTTCTATTGCAATGTAATATCAATGCATTGTATATCGCATTACATAACCACTAATGGCCTTAACCACCTCCGTTTCGTAGTGGTTAGGGCCATTAGCTTCACATCAGGAGGCCACGGGTTCGATTCTCATCGGAGTCTAACTTTGACTCGGTTTGGTTGGTGGAACGGCATTTTCTAAGCCCGCCTGGCTAGCTACCACCATCTTATCTAAGTCCTGCCGCCAAACATCAATGCTAACGATATGTGTTCCGGCTTGAAGATAAGAGAGCCAGTTCCCCTTTGCGTTGGGGAATCTTGGTAAGCTCCCTTCTATCATCGGCATCATCGTCACTTACCATCAGGTGAGATGATGCCAAGGTCTTACCAATTGTGAATAAAAAAAACAAAGTATAATTCTATTCACATAATAAATACCTAACACATAGGTACTTACTATACAAGGCTTTAGATAAACAGAACACATTTTTGGAGGGGAGTTCTACCTACATTGTTCCACAACATTGCTGGAATTCCAAAAATAATTGTGTTTTGTATAATAAATAATAAAGTTATGTACGAATCAGCTGATCAATTTCTACGAGATCTTTTTTTTTGTGAATTCAGGAAAGTTCTAGAAAAAAGTTTATTAATTTTTTTTTTAATTCATAATTGGTAAACCCTTGACAACACCTCACCTGGTGGTAAGTGACAATGTTGCCGAAGATGGAAGCGGGCTTACCAAGATTCCCCAACGCAATGGGGAAACTGGCTATCTTATCTTCATGCCGGAACACACCAATGATATCAACATTGATATTTGGCGGCAAGACTTAGATAAGATGGTGGTAGCTAGCCAGGCGGGCTTAGAAAATGCCCTACCACCAACCAAACCGAGTCTTACAATTGACCCCGCCGGGAATCGAACCCGCGACCTGCTGTGTAAAGCCAGTGAACTTTGCCTCTGAGCTACGGAGGCGGTTCATGAGTATAGTAGCCTCCCTCGAAAGTGGACAAAGTATATATATTAGTACTAACATACAGTATGGACAGTCCCTGCCGCTCCTAGATTGCGACCTCACCCCCTCGTCACCCAGATTGATACAGATTGGTTATAGTTTGGTTCTTGAATGTATAGGATTTCGCTGTGATTTTGTTTGCTCCGTCATTGGTTTTTAGAAATATCATTTCACGACCGTTGTATGCAGTGTCCGGGGTGTGAAAAAGTGCTAATTTTCCATAATGAATATGATAAGTGGTCAAATTGCAAAAATGTATACCTAGTCGATCAGCTGATCGGCGAACTTAAATAAAGGAAGTATTTCTTCATATGTTTAGAATCAAATTGACTGACTCGGTGGCTCAGTGGTTTGTGCCCTTGACTACTGATCCCAGGGTTGTGGGTTCGATCCCCACCCAGGGCAAGCATTTGTGTGATGAGCAGATTTGTTTGCTCTGTGTCGGGGTGTTAAATATATCTATATTTGTATGTATTTCAACGTTTATAAGTATGTATATCAGTCTCTGGTAACCCATAACACAGGGAATCCTACTTTGGGGCCAGATGACCATGTGTGATTTGTCCCAAAATATTTATTTATTTAATTATTTAAATTCACAAGTTGAAACGCACACAACCACATACATATATAGTTTTTAAGACTATGTTAGTGTGAGAAAATCGATTCTCCTAAAAATCCTTACCATTTTTAGGGTTCCGTACCTAAAGAGTAAAAACGGGACCCTATTACTAAGACTTCGCTGTCCGTCCGTCTGTCCGTTTGTCACCAGGCTGTATTTCATGAACCGTGATAGCTAGACAGTTGAATTTTTCACAGATGATATATTTCTGTTGCCGCTATAACAAAATACACTAAAAGTTCGAAAAAGTTAATAATTTAAAAAAAAACGACTGTAAACGCACTAGTGGCCACTACGATTTTTGAAGGTTCCTCTCGACTTCTCTGGGATGCCATCATAAGATCCTGGTTTTCTTATCATGGTACTACCCTTGGGATATCTCCTTTCCAAAAAAAAAGATTCATCAAAATCGGTTCATAAACGACGAAGTTATCCGCGAACAAACATAAATAAAAATATATACGGTCGAATTGAGAAACTACCTCCTTTTTTTGATGTCGTTTAAAAAATATGGGGGGTCTCCTTACAAAAAACGTGTTTTTTTAAACGTGAAGAAACTATCGCCATCTTGTATGAGATTACGGAACTGAAGAAACTAGCGCCATCTAGTATGATGGTACGGAACCTTATGTGTGCGGGTCTGACTCGCAAATGGCCGGTTTTTTTCAACCGACTTCAAAAAGGAGGAGCTATGTGAGCTATGTCGGTTAAAAGGGTTAAAAGGCTTCTCATGGGGATCTCCTCGTTTCTGATTCGATCACGCAGAGAAACTCCGAACCTACATATATCAGCGGCTAAACTACCGATAATAGAATAGCTTTGTTTATCTTTGGGCGAATCGCACTATTTCAAGTAATGGTCACCCATTCCCATCTCCACTATCTCTCAATCAATGCCCAAGGAAAGGAACTGATCGGGAAGGGGAGGGGTGACTGCTTGATTACTTCGTTTACACTTATCTAAGTACAAGCTTTTCCCGCGGCTCCGCCCGCGTGGACATCGTTTTTATGACTGTCTTTAAGGGTGATTAGTAAATTGTGTCGTTTTGCACCTACTCAACCATCTCTGTGCAAAAAATCACAACAATCGAGTATTTTTTTAGTTCCCTCAGGAACTGCATTAGATTATGCTATTTTCCCGGGATAAAAAGTAGCCTATGTCCCTCCCCGCGACACAGGCTACCTGCATGCCAAATTTCATAAAGATTGGTTAAGGTGTTGAAGCGTGAAAAGGTAACAAACAAACACATTTTCACTTTTAAAATATTAGTAAGGATTTTACAGGATGTAACAAAATTGGTGTAGGATCCGATAATTGGGGCCTTTACTCATCTTACTGAACTACTTTCCTAAAGGAAAGTATGTTTTTATCCTAAAAAAAATCTACTGCATACAAACATGCTCAAAATTGGGAAAACTTTGCAGAGATCCTTTTTTTCCCTCTTTAAGTTATAAGTTAGTAAGTATACATTCTTTCCTTCACCATTTAAAGCGTCGGATAAACGTACATATATAATCGAAATTTAAAACACATTGGTGTACGTGGCAGGATTCGAACCACAACGAAGAAGATATTGTATTGTACAAAAAATTAATAGCACTTCATCATCATATCAGCTCATGTACGTCCCCACCGAGGGGCTCCAGCCTACCCTGAATTAGGGCGATCGGGCCTTAGTCGACCACACGGGCCCAGTGCGGGTTGATCGACTTCACACACACCCTTCGAGTTTCTGCGCAGGTGTGTGCAGGTTTCCTCACGATGTTTTTCTTCACCGTTAAAGCAATCGGTGAGTATATGTACGTAAGTTTTGAAAAACTCATTGGTACATTGGCCGTCCGGATTTGAACCCGGCACCTCTGGATATAGGGACCGAGTCGTTACCGGTTGAGCCACCGACGCTTTTATAATAGCACTTATGTTTAGCCAAATATATTTTTGGATAGAATGGCCGGACGGACTCACGTTAGATTTCATATATTATGTTTGTTTAATATATTGAGAAGAGCGAAAGTTAGGTAATTAATTTCCATTGCTTAATGATAAGTACAGGTGCCAAATTTATTACGGCTCTGAAGTTGGTCGCGAGACGCGTCGCAGTAGCAAACTTTGGGTGCTAGTAGGACGTGAAGGTACCTACTACTCGGTTATACCGGCGCAGTAAGCACTCGCATCACAGTTCAGATCAGTGATAAAGGCTATACCTTTCATAAAAAAAAGGAAATCGGTTGTTCTTATAAGTACCTACTCTTTTACGGACTCGTATTACATCCTAGAGGTAGCATGGTGTGCAGGCCTCTAGCGGCTCACGGTGGTGTTTTTCTATGCTAAATGACAAATCTGCGCATCGATACCTTTCATTTAAAAACAATTAAGCTAATCGGTTGGATAGGATAGAACCACCGGACGCACTCGCACTAGTTTTCAAAAATTCTTTGACAAGATGATATGATGCCAAGGGCTTACCAATTGTGAAAAAAAAAAACACTTTTGCGGTACGGGTCTTTTCGCACCCACACACTTCCCTAAGGGTATAGGTCGCTCAGATGGGCTTTTAAGGTGGCCTATGCTGCCAAAGCCTTAGGGGGAGTTTAGTGGGTAGTCTTGTCTTGGGCCTGTGCATATTTATTTATATATAGTACCTTATGTATATAATGGGTATGTATGCATATAGGCGCAGGGTTGTGAGTCCCACATAACCAGTACAGCCGGCTGATACCGCGTATGCGTAAAAGCATTCTCCTCCTCCCCTCCACCGCAGCCCGAGGGGGAAAAAAAGAGAAAAAAAAAGTTACGGGTCTCTACCAAACTCAGGAAGGTAAGGCGATACCCCACACACGGGGACCAAGTCCGGGTTGGTGGAGGCTGTAGGGCTATTGGCTAAGCCCATTGTCAGGAGTTTTCAAGCGGCGAGCGGCGCAAACGGCACCAGGCACCAACGGCTTGGCGTGCCTTGCGAACCACGAAACTTAAATAGTGAACAGGCATTATTTGAGTTTGCGTGTACCATCCTCGACTACACCGTCACTTACCACCGTCATTACCGTGAGTTGTAGTCAAACGCACTGAAATTGTCAAAAAGAAAAAAAATGCGCCGGCCCGCAATGGTACATATTCCGGCGTTTTCCGCACAATTTAATATTTTTATTAAAAAAAAAACAAATGCGACTTGACCATAGGTATCTTGGTGAAAGTTGTTCAGTTTCACGAGTACAAGCTCCAGTCAAAAAGTGCATACCTTTGTTAAGACCCTGTATATTGCTACGAGTATTCCGTAATTTTTATTAAATTTCTCTCGCTTTTTTTGATGTCGTCGTAAATGTTAACCGCATTTTTTTCTTAATTACGTTACCTACTCCTCTCTTTGACTAGCGATTGCAACCAATTTTATTCAGAAACATAAATATTTGCTATCGTATTTTCACGGAATAACAAACTCATTTTTGGGAGGTGACGACTCTTAACAGCGTTGATGTGTTCAGGCCTCAGGCTTGAAAATAAATTGCGTTGTGGAATCTTGGTAAGCCCGCTTCCATCTTCGGCATCGTCATCACTTACCATCAGGTGAGATTTCCAAACGCAATAAGAACTGGCTACCTGATCTTCAAGCCGGAACACATCAATGTTGTTAACACTGATGTTTGGTGGCAAAAGTAAGTTTAAGCTCCTTAAGTGAATAAAATGCCATAACTTATAAATTATCAGGACTATTGAATTGAAATAAACGCAGAAATGATGACGAATATTGTATAATGAGAAATAATGAAAAAACAAACCATAAAAAACCACTGTTATTTAGAAAAAAATATGTTTTTACAGAAATAACACATTTTTGTTGTAGCATTTTTAAAGTAGCGCTATAACAACGAATACTAAAAATTCAATAAAGTGAAAAAATAAGGGGGGTTTCCATACTTACAAAAAACGTGTTTTTTAAACGTGAAGAAACTAGCGCCATCTAGTATGATGGTACGGAACCCTTTGTGTGCGGTTCTGACTCGCACTTGGTCGGTTTTTTTTATAACTGTTTTATAATTTCCTAAAAAAATATAAGATACAAGTGACTGTCATCTCACCTGACCTCAGTCGCACGATAGTCATTCCTTCCGGAACGGGTTTGGGAGGAATGGGCCAAGAATGCCGAGAATGCTACTGGCAGCCATGTGTGAGGTTAGGCATCCCGGAACGCTGTGAGTAATCTACGTTACAGCAAAAACAACATAGTTTTACGATGAATTTTAACGCACCTTCACGATCGATCTTTAAATTATTTGATACTCTACCTACTTACCCATAGAGCAATAAATAAATATTCAGGGACAAAACAAAAAGTAAAAACGGGAAGTCTAGATCTAACGAATATCATGTTTAGTTATCTCCTTTAGTACTTATTTACTTAGATATTACGATGACTATTTAATTTGGTCAGTTTATAACGGCTGCTAACTTTTGGCTGCGAACTTCACACCGGTAAAACGGGAACCTTCTTCATGAATGGGGGATAGAGGGCTACCACAACCACACCATATAACTTCCTTGATCGTACCGGGACTCGTTTCTGAGTTTTAGCGGCAAGCACATTGTGCACTTTCTTTATATTGATTACATTGCCACGCTTACAGCAAACTAAAGCCGATCACTTCGATGCCACGACACCATTAGCTTTTCTAAAATCCCGCGCTGTAGTTCATCCTGCAGCTTGTGCTGAGAAAAGCCCATTTTGACATCGCACTAGCCCGATTCCTTTGGTTATATTTGTTTTATTTTGATTATTTCTTGTTTTATTTTCAACCGACTCGACTCTCAAAAAGGAGGAGGTTCTCAATTCGACTGTATGTTGATGTCTTTTTTTGTATGTTTGTTACGCGATATCTTCGCAGATTGTGAACCGATTTTCATGATTATTTTTTATTCGATTCGAGTTGGTCCCATATAATTATTTTTCAAAGTCGATGTAGTACTTTATTAGAAAATTAACAAAAATGGAAGTCGGTTTTCATCGTGTTCAGCGTTTTCAATTATGTTTCATTCTTTTCACGAGACTTGGAGCGTGAGAAACCGCGATAGCGGGGAGACTTTTTTTTTATTCACAATTGGTAAGCCCTTGGCATCATCTCACCTGATGATAAGTGACGATGATGCCGAAGATGGAAGCGGGCCTACCAAGATACCCCAACGTAACGGGGAACTGGCTATCTTATCTTCAAACCGGAGAACACATCAATGTTGTTAACACTGATGTTTGACGACAAGACTTAGATAAGATGGTGGTAGCTAGCCAAGCGGGCTTAGAAAATGTCCTACCACCAACCAAATATATTCCGACTATTCCGAATACCATGGATTGCAATGCGTACTAAAAGAACTTAATATGACCACGCGGCTCTCCACTATATCATATGCCGAAAGCGTGCCCTCAGTCTCTTCGGACACATGATGCGGTCTTCAAGGCATTGTCTGGAGAAGCAAATTATCTTGGGCCAAATGGAAGGCAGACGTGCTCGTGGTACAAGGTTAGCTACAAGATGGTCAGACACAGTGAAAGAGGCGGTTGGCGGCAGCATGCATCGTGCGGTCCACACATCGTATAATCGCAGTCTGTGGAGAGAAACTATACGTGGTCGCGATCATAGAGTAACTTATACATATGTGGTCGCGATCATAAAGTAACTTATACATATGTGGTCGCGATCATAGAGTAACTTATACATATGTGGTCGCGATCATAGAGTAACTTATACATATGTGGTCGCGATCATAGAGTAACTTATACATATGTGGTCGCGATCATAGAGTAACTTATACATATGTGGTCGCGATCATAGAGTAACTTATACATATGTGGTCGCGATCATAGAGTAACTTATACATAAGTGGTCGCGATCATAGAGTAACTTATACATATGGGTCGCGATCCTCATCAGTGAGGGACCGAGGAAGAAGATATCTTGTAAGTATGGAGTGTGTTTATGTCAAATAAAAATCTGTGTATGGTCTAAATATGGGCCTCTTGAAAAGTGGTTCAGTATGATCAGTAAAAGCCCCAGTTAACAGGTCCTACACCAATTTTGTTACATTCTGTAATATAGTAAACACTGTATCAACATATCAGCTCATATACGTCCTCACCGAGGGACTCAAGCCTACCCTGAATTAGGGCGATCGGGCCCAGTGCGGGTTAGTCGACTTCACACACAACCTTCGAGTTTCTTCGCAGGTGTGTGCAGGTTTCCTCACGATGTTTTCCTTCACCGTTAAAGCAATCGGTGAGTATATGTAGGTACGTAAGTTTCGAAAAACTCATTGGTACATTGGCCGTCCAGATTTGAACCCGGCACCTGGTTAGGAGGCCCGAGTCGTTACCGGTTGAGGCACCGACGCTTTTCGTCATATTGCGTCTTAAATTTTGCCCTCTTTTTACCATTAAACTTTATCAGCATAATGTATCATTATTTCTTATTAACCGAAAGAACCGAAAAAGAGTCCAAATGCGGAAACGGGAGCCCACTACAAATGCCAATACCAATACCAGTTTAGGATTATATGGAAATGGATTTCACCATCAGGTATGATGCCAAGTGCTTACCAGTTATGGTGGACAAAAAAAATGCAACAATAGTAGTTTATGAAACTGTTGCATATTACCTAATTATGTGCAGTTTCATAAGTACACTACTTTATCTAATCTCATACATTGAACCTAGTAATAAAAAAAATAAAAAAAACTACAAAATTCAGTACAACAAATCGTATGAATGGCGCCAAAACCCAGCACATCACCGCGATTGTGATAAAGCGGGGACTGTCACAGACAGGTAAAAATTGGAGTCAAAACTTTTTTGTAATGATACAGAAATGGCTCGTCCCGCATAATATGCATTCATTAGAAAAAAATAATTGACGGAATCTCCTTGATGATATTATTTTCTTGGATTTGCCCTGAATCGTATTGGTAAAAAAATATTCGAGCGAGACCTACAGTACTCGCATATGATGTGTAACATGTGACAAAATACTTTATAAAAGGACGGCAAAGATACGGCAGACTAGGCTGTAGGGTCATAGATACCTTTGCCTTTTCCGCGCTTTTAAAGCCTGAAAAAAGGACGGCAAAGATACGGCAGACTAGGCTGTATGGTCATAGATACCTTTGCCTTTTCCGCGCTTTTAAAGCCTGAAAAAAGGACGGCAAAGATACGTCAGACTAGGCTGTATGGTCATAGATACCTTTGCCTTTTCCGCGCTTTTAAAGCCTGAAAAAACGCGACTTCCTGTTACAATGGGACACTATTCCGTCCCATTTCACGAAATCACTCCCACAAATTGCAGGAAAGCGAGAGCAAAGATGTTACACATCAAAAATGTTTTGTAACATTAATTCGTCAGAGAAAAAGTATTATAAATATAATAGATATTAATACGTACGATTCTATTTTTACCCGACTGCGCCAGAAGGAGGGTTATGTTTTTCGAGAGTATGTATGTATGTATGTATGTATGTATGTATGTATGTATGTATGTATGTATGTATAATTGTTTGGCACGCTCTGCAGCCTGAACGGCTGGATGGATTTTGGCTTGAGAGGTGTCGTTAGATTCGTATTTACTGTGAGAGTGACACTGGGTATATCAAAATAAAAAAAACAAAATGGCGGATTTTTGGCGCCAAATTCCAATGTTTGGCACGCTCTGCAGCCTGAACGGCTCAATGGATTTTCTATCAACTGATAAGTTAATAATCTGCGTAAATTTAATGTGTCATTGTGTATATAGGTTACTATACAAACTCCTTCAATAATAAAACTAAAAAATTAATAAAATAAAAAACGGTAATTTAAAAAACTAAAAAACCCGACTGCCTTTCTGTGTAATTTGGAAATGAAAAACCCTAAAACAAGAAAGTCGTCATACCCGATTGCACTTAACTTAAGAAAAATTGTAGCAGTCGGGACCCATTCTAGAAATGGAGGCTTAGTGAATTGAGAGCACATATCTATATTACATTGCAGATTACTCCAATATACTGACTAGACGGCTGACTTTCTAGAATGGGTCCCGAATGCTATAATTTTTCTTAAGTTAAGTGCAATCGGGTATGACGACTTTCTTGTTTTAGGGTTTTTCATTTCCAAATTACACAGAAAGGCAGTCGGGTTTTTTAGTTTTTTAAATTACCGTTTTTTTTAAATTTTGGTATGCTGTTTATAAAGTTGTCAAATACTGTTTATAAAATATAAACTCGTTTTGAAGTTTGTAAATCGAATTATGATCGAGTTTTACGATAAATGAATGTAGATGAAGTTTTTTTTAGATTTTCACCGTTATATCCTACTAGCTTTTTTATGACTGTCTTAAAGGGTGGGTTGCGTGCGAGCCGTGAGCGCCTCGCGAGCGTCAAAATTAGTTTTTTTTTTCCGGTTCCATTGGGAACTATTTCTTGCTACGCTAATTAGAAGTCAATGCAACTTCCAAACCTTTTTACTGTGCGCACAATCAAGTTAATCCTTTTGTTCTTTGCAACGTGAAGGAATGAGAAACAAAAAAGAGTTTTTATTCAAAAACCCCCAGGAACTACGTCGGGCTATGCTATTTTTACGGAATTAATCTACGCCACTTCTCACCGCGTCGACTATCTCTGTGCAAATAAACATGTTAATCTGTTGCTCCGTTGCGATGTGAAAGAAGAACAAACAAATAAACAAACAAACATACTTTAGACTTCATAATATTTTATATATAACACTAGTGGATGCCCGCAGCTTCGCCCGCGCAGATCCCGATTTTTGCGGTTCCCGTGGGAATTTCCCAAAATCCTTTCTTAGCGGATGCCTACGTCATAATATCTACCTGCATGCCAAATTTCAGCCCGATCCGTCCAGTGGTTTGGGCTGTGCGTTAATAGATCATTATGTCAGTCAGTCACCTTTGAGTTATATATATTTCATCATAACAGCTCATATACGTCCCCACCGAGGGGCTCGAGCCTACCCTGAATTAGGGCGATCAGGCTTTAGTCGACCACGCGGGCCCAGTGCGGGTTGGACAACTTCACACACAACCTTCGAGTTTCATCGCAGGCGTGTGCAGGCTTCCTCACGATGTTTTCCTTCACCGTTAAAGCAATCGGTAAGTATGTACGTAAGTTTTTGAAAAACTCATTGGTACATTGGCCGTCCAGATTTGAACCCGGTACCTCTGGTTAGAAGAACCGAGTCGTTACCGGCTGAGCCACCGACGCTTTGTAAATATTTAGATATATATTTAGATTTATTAAAATGTTTAAATATATCTTGTGTGCGTCTGTTATTTTTTGTGTAACTTCTAAAGGACTTGATCGATTACGATGAAACTTTGGCGAGATGCTGCGCGCATAATGTCAGTGACCTGAAAACTAATATGGCTTCTCTAACATCATCCGGTAGAATAGAATACCTATCAGTTATTCTAGTCTGTTAAGCTCTCTCTTATCGTGTGGCACAATCCACCGTGCTATCCAAGGGATAGACGGCGGTTGTCTGGTGTAGCATCACACGCGGTCACGTGTAGGGCATTTTTTTTAGATTTACACGATTTAACGCGACTTTCATACACATCTGGAATCAGAAGTGCAGGTGTCCTCACCATGTTTTCCTTCACCGTTAAAGCAATTGGTAAGTTTATAAGTTTCAGAAAACTCATTGGGTACATTGGCCGTCCGGATTTGAACCCGGCACCTCTGGTTAGGAGTTAGGAGTCGTTACCGTTGAGCCACCGACGCTTTTTAACCGAGTCTGTTAGTGTAGGTACTTTATACCGAGCACAATTGCTTACCTTCTTTTTTTCTTACCTGACTAATCCAAATAGCTATATTTAACCGCTATAGTTAAATTTAACCGAGCAGGGAATTGCCGGAAGTGAATCAATGTTTATTAGGAAACGTGATTCACCTTCCTTCCGTAGTTGAGTCAAGTCCAATAAGAAAATAATCTGGCAAGACTGTAACGTCTGAGTAATAGTGTTTATTTTTGCTTACTATATTGTTGATGTATTGATGTACAGTCGGCTGTTGGTAAGTAGTCCAATTAAAGTAAACTAGCATCAAGGTGAGTTTTCAACCGACTTCCAAAAGGTTCCAAGAGGTTCTCAATTCGACTGTATGTTTTTTTTATATGTGTTACCTCAGAACTTTTGACTGGATGGACCGATTTTTATGATTTTTTTTTTATTTGAAAGCTAGTGCTTCCCGTGTGGTCCCATATAAATTTTATCAAAATCGGTGTAGTACTTTATTAGAAAATTAACAAAAACCAAAAATAATAATGCAAAAATGTAAAGTTGTTGCGATGGAAGTCGGTTTTTTAACGTGTTTAGCGTTTTTTTCTTAATCGCCTGGCAGAATCATCTGCGCTGCGAATCTAAAGTTTCGCAGCATTCAAGCTGAGCCTGGTCATTTTCCTAGCCCACCTTATATTTTACTAGTGGATGCCCGCAGCTTCGCCCGCGCAGATCCCGATTTTTGCGGTTCCCGTGGGAATTTCCCAAAATCCTTTCTTAGCGGATGCCTACGTCATAACATCTACCTGCATGTCAAATTTCAGCCCGATCCGTCCAGTGGTTTGGGCTGTGCGTTGATAGATCACTATGTCAGTCAGTCAGTCACCTTTGAGTTATATATATTTAGATAGTTATTAAAATTTTAAAATTAGTAGTTTTAGTTATTTTTTTCTTGCATTGTTTTAGGTTTTTTTTTTGCTTGTGTGGGCTCTTTATAAATGCTTATCTTATCTTATCTTACATGCGTCAACTTTTGTTCTACTACTTTTTAAATAAACGTCATTATTTTTGGACCATTCATACAGATATGTTCATCTGCGTCGATGACATACATAATATTTCTATGGAGAGGCCAAAAATTTTTGGCGTTGGCCGTTGAGGCACTAAAGCTCTCAAGTGGTAACCAGGCGCCGGAAGACGTAGCGTAGACAGGCATCCTACTCGTTGGACCGTAGACCTGGTGAAGGTCGCGGGAAGCCGCTATGTACATTTTACAACTATTTTTTGGTTGAGTGTCCTTGTGCGCCTACGACAAAACATTTAGGCGCCGTTCACTTGCCAAATAAATACATGAACCGTGGTTGTTTGTATAGCCACACACACACACAACACAACACAGTGTGTCACTCACGTTTCTTAGGAAAATCGCTACATACCCTTTATACCTACAGACAATAGGCATAGACAGATACTTACCTTACCAACTCTAGATAATTATCTTAGTGACGAGTTGTATTTAACTGGGGCGTGACGTCATCGTAAAGATACATACTTACATTAGGTTTAATTTAGGCAGGTAGGTACCTACCGTATTCGTCATACCTATGGGTAACGAGTGTCGCGTACAGGTACGTACTCAGTGAATCACTAGTAAAATAAATTCAGTGTTAACTCTGTATAACGTCACTCGATATAACGATTCGCTCTTTAAAACGTTAAATTTTTCTGGCTTCAGTTGGTTTACTTTAACGCTAATTTCTCTCTGTATAAAGAAAACTCTCAATTACGTCACAAAATGTTCGGTCCCTTGAATGACGCTATATAGAGTTTACACTGTAGTAAGATGGACTTAATACAAATTAAGTAATAGTAAGGTACAGAGAGTGTCGGTGGAGTAATGGCAGGGCCGCTACCTCCTGTCCGGGAGGTCGTGGGTCGAATCCTGCCACGTACGAGTACCAATGTGCTTTTGAATTTCGATTTCATATGTACGTTTATCCGACGACGCTCTTACGGTGAAGGAAAAACATCGTGAGGAAACCTGCACACGCCTGCGAAGAAACTCGACGGTTGTGTGTGAAATCGACAAACCCGCACTGGGCCCGCGTGGTCGACTAAGGCCCGATCGCCCTTATTCAGGGTAGGCTTGAGCCCCTCAGTGGGGACGTAATATGGGCTGATGATAATGATGATGAAGGTACATATTTTTGTATGCGAAAACATATACCTGCCTAAGTGGTTAATCTCCCATGTACAAACTGCTGAAAATTTTTATAAACCGACTTCAAAAAAGGATGAGGTTCTTAATTCTTTGGAATCTTTTTTTGGATTTTTTTATGTAGGTATGTTCCCCGATTACTCGAAGACTCCTAGACCTATTTGCAATTTTTTTGTTTCGTTTTTCTCAGGTGGTCCCATTGTCACCAAATCAGGATCTGATGATGGGATCCCAGGGAAATTGAGGGAAACACTCAAATTTTATAGGCACGTATTACGTGTTCCATATATTTCATAAAGCTCTTTAAATATTTGCGTCTGGTAGTCATCATGACATGTTGACGAGCTGGTGATGGAAGTTACAACTCCCTAAAGGTTATAGGAGTTGAAGAATAATTATTTACATCAAAGCTTCGTATAGACCGCTTAACTTAAGTTGCAGTGGGCAGGGCACATAGCTCGTGGAACATATGACCGTTGGACCAGTAAAGGTTCTCGAGTGGCGACCACGCACTTGGTGAAGGTCGCGGGAAGCCGCTGGATGCGGGCAGCGCAGGACCGGCCGTCGTGGCAATCCTTGGGGGAGGCCGAGACCCGAAGGATGTCCAGCAATGGACATCTTTCGGGTGCTATGATATGTATCTTTTCAGGTTATTCAGGTGAGCTGTCGATGAAAGATTTGTCTCCTTACCTTTTATGCTGCTGAGATGATGATGGAAGCCACAGGAGTCTGTATCGGTTAATGAAACACATTTATTATGATTTGATAATATCCTTTGGGTTTAACGTTGTTAGATAGCATTATCACAAAAAATAACAATAAAACATAAAAAAAGTAAATACTGACTTCAAAAATAAATTTACTTAAAATTATCAAAATATTTTTATAAATACACGAAATTAACCAACAATGAAAAAAACAAAGGTTGATACGAAACAAACTTACAATTTTTTTGAGGTCGGTGTCCAATGCCATGGAATCTAAAACATTTCATAGGTAAGTATACTTTTCTCACCGACCTCAAAAAAAACTGTAGGCCCCTAATTTGTTGCGTACCAACCTTTGATTTTGTCGTTGTTGGTTAATTTCATAATTTTGAGTGAATATTGTTTTATGTCTGTCTTTAGTTTTTTTAACTTTTATTTTTATAAGACCTTATTTATTTAAGTTATTAATCCCAACAAATCATAAATTTAAAAGGGAGCCAAATTCGATACAAAAAATATAAGTATCTAAATGGTAGTGATTTCTTAAATCATACCTACGGGACTTTAATAATATTTATTTTCTCTCTTTCTTTAAGTAATATACATTAATAATATATTTTACTAATAACACATTATTTATATCACAACGGTGGTGGTACAGAACCCTCGGTAGACCAGTCTGACACGCACATAGAAGGTTTTTGAATTTTACATTTATACGCCCAATAACCTATTTTGATTTAAGATGTTAAATTTCAAGTTTAGAAGTCAACTGGAAGTGGTTCATTTTTTTTTATTAAAAATTTGAGTGCGTTTGACTGCAACTCACCTAATGGTAAGTGATGATGCAGTTATTTGGATGAGCAGTGGAGTACAGAACCCTAATTTTGCTAGTTCGACTCGCACTTGGCTAGTTTTTATTTTTACTTTGTATACGGCTGATAATCTACTGTAATGCCGAATAAGTTTCTAAGTCACCTGGAAGCGGTCTATAATTTTCACAAATGGTAGTACTAAGGAACCCTAGTTTAGCAAGTCCGACTCGCACTTGGCCAGTTTTTAGATTTTTTACTTTGTATACGCCTAGTAACATATCGGTAACTAGAATAAAAAACTTATGCGGATGGTGGAGCATCGCGGGAGCCGGGTCGTTCCTTTCCCTCTAATATGGTTGAGGAGAGCGCGACTCATACTCGTGACCGGGGGCTGTCCATGTGAACTGACCTACTCTTGTCAAAGGCATTAATGAAATTCAATGTTTCAAGTTTACAATAGTACCTGGAAGTGGTGTATATATTTTGATGAGTAGTTGTAATACGGAGCCCTTGGTGCGAGAGTACGGCTCACACGTGGCCATTTTTCGAATTTTTCCTTTGTATAAGTCCAATAACCTACCTTGATGCCAAATTTCATGTTCCTAAGTCACCTGGAAGTAGTCTATAATTTTCATAAATTGTAATATAAAGGAGCTCTAATTTAGCAAGTCTGACTCCCACTTGACCGTTCTTTTGTTTATTTTCTTTGTATACGCCTAATTACTTATCTCGATGCCTTTCAAGTTTATAAGTTACCTGGAAGTGGTCTATATATTTTGATGGGTAGTGGTGATACGGAACCCTTGGTGCGCGAGTACGACTCACACTTGAACGTTTTTTGAATTGTTCCTTTTTATACATCTAATAAACTTTCGATGCCAAATACAAAGTTTCTAAGTCCCCTGGAAGCTGTCTATAATTTTAATGAGTGAGTGAGTGAATCGTAAAAATAGTGATTTTCGGACGTCAATGTCTCAAGAATGGTAAAATATATAATAATGAAAATTGGGGTTCTAGGTGATCGAGGGAGTCTTACCAAACCAGACACATAAAATCCCAAGAGTGTAGATCAAACAGATTTTAAGTTACGGGTAGGTCGTAAGTCGCTCGAAATTAATATAACCCACGGCCGGTGTCGGCTTTTTTTTCTGAACTTCGCTGGCACACTGCCGTGTGTCTAGATCACATGATCTAGACACACGGCATACATACATGACAGCAATTTTGAATAGATTAAATAAAATTTATTGCTATTTAAGAAGTACTTAGTCTTATAGATAGCTTCAACCGTTTGCGTGGCGTAGTGGTTATAATCCACTCGCTTTCCTGATGGAGGTGCCGGGTTCGATGCCCGGCGATTCATACTTTGTAAGACTCGGTTTGATTGGTGGTAGGACATTTTCTGAACCCCTGGCTAGCTTCCTCCATCTTATCTCTAAGTCTGGCCGCCAAACGTGTTCTGGCTTGAAGAACTATGAAGACGAGATAGTCAGTTCCCCATTGCGTTGGGGAATCTTGGTAAGCGCGATTCCATCTTCGAGATCATCGTCACTTACCATCAGGGGAGATTATGCCAAGGGCTTACCAATTGTGAATTTAAATAAGAGAACCTTTTGTTTTTCGATGAACATGAATTAAATTATTTTTATAGACTAGGAGGTCATGAGTCATGATGACAAATGTGGTAACGAGAACGGAAATGGATAAACTTTGGTTGAGAGGTTAAATGGCAACCCTCTAATGTTAAATATATCGGTCTGCCTGTGCAAAGTGGTTGCGTTATGTACGTATAGCGCCTGAAAAACTAGTTATCGTGAACAAAAAAAACGATAAGGGAAATGGCTGAGTAAGATATAAAATGAAAGTACTAGTTGGACTCATGACAATTATGCAAATACTGACCAAATATTTGGTTGCGTTATGCAGCAAGATAGCGAAATGGGACCACCCGCAAACGATTTAAATGGTGGGCGAAATAATTGTTTTTAGTGTATTTTTTAAGGAGTTAATGTCCGCCATTTCCAACTTTGGGTGGTGGGGGGTGGGGGCCTGGTCCAGAATTCCTACTATTAACGGGCGTTGCTCCTTAGCGCAACCGAATATTTGGTCAGCTTATCGCACCTGTCCAGTCTCACAAAGTTTTTCTGTTGCGTTTGTGACTCTCACTAAGCAGATTCGGGTTGAAATCCCGGCCGAAAAGGTGATAAAGCATTTTAAATTCATGAACCTAGAAAAAGTTTACCAGCCGACGGACGTCCACTGCTGGACATAGCCCCCCCCCCCCCCAAAGAATTTCCATAGTTCCATTTCGACCTGTTCTATGCCATATCGCTCATTTGGTACTACAATGACGTAATTAAGGTTTTTATCAAAAATGAGTTAAGTATGTCAAACGATATATTTTGGTTAGTTACTTTCGGGGTAAAATCGACGGTAATGTATTTTTATAAACTGCGGCTAGATGGCGTTGACGTCATTGTTACTTTTATACCAAAACGCAAGCATTCTACAGCTACAACGGCGATTTAGTCAGTTGTGCGGGTGGGTTCCTTGAAGTGAGGTGTCAGTTTGTTGCAACAACGACGGCAAGGTAAATATGACATCACTTTTATCCCCTCCTGGCGGAACAACGACGACAATGCTTAGTTTCGTCGTTGTTTCCATAAAGTTATTTTGTGTGCAGCAATGACCAAAAGATAAATGTGACATTTTTTTTATCTCCACTCGGCGGAACAGCGCGAAAAAAGGGTAGTTACGTTGATATTTCCCCAGATATTATATTTATTTTGCGGGAAAACGACGATAATGTAAATTATGAATTATGGAATATACAACTTCTTAATTTTTTCTCCATTTTTTTGGGGAATTTATTTTTGAGGTCGGTACCAGCACACAGCTACTTTCGTATCAAATGTTTTAGATTCGATGGCATTGCTGACACCGACCCCAGAAAAAAAATTTAGGCCCCTTATTTAATTCGTACCTACCTTTGATTTCGTTATTGTTGGTTAATGTCGTGTATCTAAGTAAATAATATTATTTCATACTTTTGAGTGAATTTCATTTTGAAGTCGGTTTTTAAGTTTTTTAAACTTTTATTTTTATTATATTTATTTTTATTTATTCTATCTATCTAAAAACGATATACCCAATCACCCTCTCGCCCATAGGAACCATTAAATCATAAAGCATGTGTTTCATTAAAAGATACAGATTCCTGTAGCTTCCATCATCATCTTAACAGAATGAAAGTTAAGGAGTTAAATCTTCCATCATCAGCTCATCTGAATAATCTGAAAGAATACAACTATCGGTCTATACTTACCGTATCTACGCAAAATATTTGAAGAATTATCCTCCATCTCCTAACCTTTAAGGAGTTGTACCTTCCTTCATCAGCTCATCAACATGAGATGATGACTAATAGAGACCAAAACTTGAACAGTTTTAGGAAATACATGCAACACGTAATATGTGCCCATAAAATTTGAGGGTTGTTCTCGATTTCCCTGAGATCCAATCCTCAGATCCTGACTTGGTGACAATGGGACCCCCTCGAGAGTATACTCTTTCGAATAAAAAAAATATTTTGAAAATCGGTTCACAATCGGCGGAGATATAGCGTAACAAACATACAAAAAAAATACAGTCGAATTGAGAACCTCCTCCTTTTTGAAGTCGGTTGAAAATGTATTTAAGTCAAACTCTTGAAAATTGCTTCTAATCGAGAAGTTGAGATTGTTTAAGCTTAAGTGAAATTAATCTTAGTAATACGACTGCAAGTTGATTAAGTGAAAGTGACGGCAAATTTTATATAAGTTTTATACGAGGTACCAAAAAATATTAACAGTGACGGATGATTAAAAATAATGGTTAGCTTTTGTCAACGTGTGTTAAGAATTTTGGTTGTAATTGAATCTGTTTTTTAGTTGGCAGAATTGAATTACTTATATTTTGGATGCGGGCAGCGCAGGACCGGTCGTCGTGGAAATCCTTGGGGGAGGCCTTTGTCCAGCAGTGGACGATTTGTGGCTGATATGATGATGATATTTATAATGAGTAAAGATTTAGTATTAGGCTTAAAAATTAGTCCCTATTGAGAAGTTGTTATTTATACGACTGATAGTTGAATAAATTCAAGCGACTGCGATTTTCAAAATGTGATTTTCTGGTTACCTAAGTATTGTAGAAGTTACCAAATGAATAATTAAAAATGATTAAAAAAAAACTGTTTCCTTCTGTAACCTTATATTGAGTTTTGTATGAAAGCATTACATATAATTAAAAGAATCCTGGTGGAACAATGACAAAATTGGGGGTGTCGCTCTAGTTTTTTTTTAATAAAAGGGATATTTATATAGATAAACAGTTGACATAGACTACTCATAAAACTATAATACTTATGCCATGTTTTAAGTCTAAAATCATAGAATAGTGATATATTTAAAGGTCATTAACTGGATGATGAAAGTTGAAATTTTTTTTAAATCGCTCTCCTGTAAAGTAACAAAAAGTGCATTTTCGTCATTGTAGTACCAAATGAGCGATATAATAATGTACGGAAATCTTATAGCGCGCGCGTGCCCAGTTTATCAACTATCTAACGACTAGGTAAAAGCGTCGGTGGCTCAATTGGTAACGACTCGGTCCTCCTAACCAAAGGTTCTGGATTCAAATCCGGACGGCCAATGTACCAATGAGTTTTTCGAAACTTACGTACTCGTAAATATACTTACCGATCGCTTTAACGGTGAAGGAAAAACATTGCGAGATACCTGTACATCTGATTAGGCTGACGTGTATGAAGGTCGCGTTGCACACGTCCGTAGGTGTAAATCTATATACACGTGACCGCGGGTGATGCTAAGTGCAACACCTGATAACCGCCGTATAACCCTTGGATAGCACGGTTAATTGTGTCACACGATAAGTTAAGACTAGGTATTAGATGCATGCAAAAGCGTCGGTGGCTAAAAGCGTCGGTGGCTCAACCGGTAACGACTCGGTCCATCTAACCAGAGGTACCGGGTTCAAATCTGGACGGCCAATGTACCAATGAGTTTATCAAAAACTTACGTACATATACTTATCGATTGCTTTAGCGGTGAAGGAAAAACATCGTGAGGAAACCTGCACACGCCTGCGAAGAAACTCGAAGGTTGTGTGTGAAGTCGACCAACCCGCACTGGGCCCGCGTGGTCGACTAATGCCTAATCGCCCTGATTCAGGGTAGGCTCGAGCCCCTCGGTGGGGACGTATATGAGCTGTTATAATAATTAGATGCCAAACCCAAACAACTGATCCGGAAAAAAAATCTGATTTTTACCCCAAAAATCGAGGTACTTAGCCAAGTTAAAACCCATGTATCGACCCATTGGTTAAGAATAGGGATGACGAATGCTAGTCATCTGAGTTACTTTTTATTAACTGTCTTAAAGACCTAAAATTTTTATTTACGAAGTTATCTTATCTAATAAATATAAGTTAACTGTGACCCCACACTAGGCTAGGGCTGTCTCGTGGCGGTCAAAAGAACATTAACATAAAACTAATTTAACAGGTGGCGGCCAAGCAACATAACAGAAACTATGTGATTATTACAAGAAGTGGAAAACAACAAAAAGATTAAAGAAAAATAACATATAACAGAACCTTGTGTGTGTGTGTGTGTGTTTGTGTGTGTGTGTGTGTTTGTGTGTGTGTGTGTGTGTGTGTGTGTGTGTGTGTATGAGTATGTGACAGGAAGCCACTATGGCTCTCAACATCATCATAATTCATGTCTTGAAGCAAACCCCGAATAACTATTTTTATTTTGGTTGGTGTCAAATCTTTCACATTGCAAAGCTTAACAATTTTGTTATAAATATGGGGAAAAAGAAATGGTCTAAATCGTTGTGCGAAGGAAGTCTGCACTGAGACAGTGTTGATTTTAAATATTCTTTTACACAATAAGGACTGGTAGTAAGGAGTCTTTAATGTTAGTATATGTGTGAATGTAACTGACCTCAAAACAAACAGCTTCCGCACAGTGAGAACTTCTGCTTCTTCGTAGAAAGACATAGTGGGGTATCTGCGAGATTTTCTTAGAGCAACCTTAAGAACGGCTCTTTGAGCTCTCTCAACAATAATGATAGTGGTTTTACACATTCCTCCCCATGCAAGAATACAGTAATAAATAAGAGATTGGCACAGCGTCAAATAAACCATTTTTAATATCTTGCCGTCAATCGCCTCACGTAGGAGTTTCATGACGTAAATGACTTTCTTGACTCTATTCGCAAGAGCTATGGCCTGATTCCTAAATGTCAGTTTTTCGTCCAGTATTATGACCAGATATTTTAAAGCATTCGTTCTCTCTATACAATCACAGTTACAATTTTGACGCTTGCAATGTGTCTTATGTATACTAATGCTAATAAGATCATGAAGAAAAGAGACAGTTGTTTTATGAAAATACAAAAACTTTGTCTTAGATAAATTGAGGGTTAATAGATTACGGTTCATCCATTCTCTACCTAGACATACCAAACTTAACCTCATGGTTGACAGCCTGGTCGGAAGATTCTCCAAAAATTAGTGCGGTAATATCGTCAGGATAGCATATTATATCTGTCTTAGGTGAAGAAGAGTTTGCAATGTCATTAATGTATATAAGGAAGAATATTGGTCCCAGAATGTTGTCTTATACGACATTTTGTTCTAAAAATGTTAGAAATACCTAGACGTGACAGCATAGTTTAGCAGCGTCATTTATGTATTCATTTTGAGATTTTGGTGAATTAAAAATCGAAGACTTGATGGAAAACAAAACGAGTAAGGTTTTCCGAAGTTTAAGTAGGAGGGCAATTTAGTAATCAAGAGATCATATTTTTTTTCTGATGATCGTCATCCCTATTCTGATATGAATCTGGGAATATACCCGGGTTAACCCAGTTTTGCTAAGTCCCATTTCTACTAGGTATCTATCACGAACAAACACCAAGGAAGATATTAGTAGGCATGTAATTTGACCTAGCCGTCCTCTTAATCCTTCGAATTAATTATAGCCAGACAGAAGACTTGTTTATTTTTCTTGTTAAATGGATGTAGGTTGTCTGTCTGCATATATATCTGCTCAATGGCCATTGGTTGGAAAACCAGACGGGTCCTCCCATCACATAATATCACTATAGCACAGATGAGATACTAGTTATGACTATAGACACGCAATTTATTTAATGCCTAAAATTTAAATATACAGAGTGTTGAGAGGATCGGGCTTCTAACTTTTCTTAATAACTTTACTGAAATCGCAACTCCAATGAGTTTTCAGGCAAAGTTAGCAAATCAGCTGGTCGGTTTGTGTAGAAACAGCTTATTTTTAACCGATTTTAAAAAAAGGAGGAGGTTTCTCAATTCGACGATATATATTTTTTTTTATGTGTGTTCGCGCCTAACTTAGTCATTTATGTATGAACCGGTTTTGATGATTCTTATTTTGTTGGAAACGAGATATCCCAAGGGTGCTACCATGATAAGGAAACCAGGATCTGATGATGGCATCCCAGAGAAATCGAAGGAAACCTTCAAAAATCGTAGTGGCGACTAGGGCGTTTGAATTGGTTTTTTTTTTGTTTAAAATTATTGCGATTTCAGCTAAGTTGTAGAACAAAATTGTAGAAGCCTCCCAAAACAAATGTGTTCTGTTTTACATTTACCCATTACCTTTACCCAACTGCGCAGAATGAGGGTTATGTTTTTCCAATGTGTATGTATGTATGTTTATTTCTTTGGCACGCTCTGTAGCCCTGTATGTATGTTTATTTCTTTGGCACGCTCTGTAGCCCTGTATGTATGTTTATTTCTTTGGCACGCTCTGTAGCCCTGTATGTATGTTTATTTCTTTGGCACGCTCTGTAGCCCTGTATGTATGTTTATTTCTTTGGCACGCTCTGTAGCCCTGTATGTATGTTTATTTCTTTGGCACGCTCTGTAGCCCTGTATGTATGTTTATTTCTTTGGCACGCTCTGTAGCCCTGTATGTATGTTTATTTCTTTGGCACGCTCTGTAGCCCTGTATGTATGTTTATTTCTTTGGCACGCACTGTAGCCCTGTATGTATGTTTATTTCTTTGGCACGCTCTGTAGCCCTGTATGTATGTTTATTTCTTTGGCACGCTCTGTAGCCCTGTATGTATGTTTATTTCTTTGGCACGCTCTGTAGCCCTGTATGTATGTTTATTTATTTGGCACGCTGTGTAGCCCTGTATGTATGTTTATTTCTTTGGCTCGCTCTGTAGCCCTGTATGTATGTTTATTTCTTTGGCACGCTCTGTAGCCCTGTATGTATGTTTATTTCTTTGGCACGCTCTGTAGCCCTGTATGTATGTTTATTTCTTTGGCACGCTCTGTAGCCCTGTATGTATGTTTATTTCTTTGGCACGCTCTGTAGCCCTGTATGTATGTTTATTTCTTTGGCACGCTGTGTAGCCCTGTATGTATGTTTATTTCTTTGGCACGCTCTGTAGCCCTGTATGTATGTTTATTTCTTTGGCACGCTCTGTAGCCCTGTATGTATGTTTATTTCTTTGGCACGCTCTGTAGCCCTGTATGTATGTTTATTTCTTTGGCACGCTCTGTAGCCCTGTATGTATGTTTATTTCTTTGGCACGCTCTGTAGCCCTGTATGTATGTTTATTTCTTTGGCACGCTCTGTAGCCCTGTATGTATGTTTATTTCTTTGGCACGCTCTGTAGCCCTGTATGTATGTTTATTTCTTTGGCACGCTCTGTAGCCCTGTAGGTATGTTTATTTCTTTGGCACGCTCTGTAGCCCTGTATGTATGTTTATTTCTTTGGCACGCTCTGTAGCCCAAACGGCTTGATGGATTTTGGAGTGCGGAGTGTCGTTAAATTGGTCTTAATCCCATGATATAGGATACATTTTTACCCGACTTGCCTAAAAGAGAGCATCAGTTTTTAGGCAGTAGGTTTAGTATAGGGTATAAACACGATCAAGATGGACAAGTGCTATATTACGCACCTAAACCTAAACCCTTCCCTAATTACGCACCCACACCCTTCCCTAACTACGCACCCACATCATCATATCAGCCGAAGGAAGTCCACTGCTGGACATAGGCCTCCCCCAAGGATCTCCACGACGACCGGTTCTGCGCTGCCCGCATCCAGCGGCTTCCCGCGACCTTCACCAGGTCATCGGTCCACCGAGTGGGAGGCCTGCCTACACTACGCTTTCTACGCACCCACACCCTTCCCTAACTATGCACCCACACGTGGGTAAGAGTCGCTCCGATTAAGGATTTTACAGGTCTTGATTGACCTAAATCCATGGGGGGAGTTTTTGTGGGTAGATTTAGCCTTCCGCTGTGAGTCCCACATAACCAGTACAGCCATACTGTATGATGCATCTCTCCCTCTCCTTCCGAATAAGGGGAAAAAGCAAGTGCTATATTTACGAGTAACTTCTTAGTTCTCCGAAACATGGGTTCTACTAATTTTATACAATATGTGTCATCCTTTTATAATAATATAAAAACACAATTCATTTTCCGCCCGTTTTTCCAAAAAAAAATCACTAAAAACTAAGTTAATTTATACGAGCTGCGAGGGTAAATGTAGCACTTGCTCATCTCGAAAGTTTCTACCATACACATGTCCTAACCTGACCTGGTGAAGAGGCCTTTGTCCAGCTGTGGACGTTTTTCGACTGATATGATGATGATGACATGTCCTAAGTGTTTTATTATAGTTCTTCATTAAACTATGTTTTGTATGAAAAGTCTATAAATATCCCTAGACAAAGTTGATGTGTGTAGTTATAGGGAACTGTTTGTTTTCCAACGAAAATTAAAAAAATGAAGTAAAGTAAAACCTTCATTAAAATTATATGAGGGGTGTATCGCATGGCATTACGAGAGAAATCTTTTTAACCCTGTGGGCACTGCATATTCTCACGAGTGCCATTCACAAGCATTATAAGATGTTCGTCAGTCTCATCAACTTGGCTGCCACCTCCGCACCGGTGGGTCACCGGGTTGCCTGGAAAGTCCGACGCTTTCTCTCCCCGTCGCACTGAATAGGTATACTAGTCATTTTAGTAACTTTTTATCAACTGTCAAATACGAGAGTTTGTTCCGCAATAATACGCGTTACTGACATAGTGACGTCATAAGTTAACGAACTAATTTGCTGTTTTAAATAAAGATAAAATTTAAAATTGTTTATTATTTCAAATGAGCGAGTGTTTTTGCTATTCTAGAAGAATTGCTATTTGTTGAATAGTGTTTTTTAATTAATTTATTATACGGTAAAATAGCCTACTGTGCTTCCGCTGGAGGTGCTCCAGCCACTTCCGCCTCATGCCAAGTGAGCAGTGTAACTTTAGTTTAATCTTTTCAATTAATAATATACGTGAATATATCTATCACACAATAATATATACACTCTCGCCAAAGATTGCTATAGAAAATTAGGATTTTTTATTAATCGCTCTGCTCGAGATTTCAGAGATCCTCTTGCCATAAAATTAATTTATACAGCCTTTGTAAGGAGTAAAATAGAAACAGCATCTATAGTATGGAGTCCCTTCGAAGACAAGTATATATTGCTTTTAGAAAAAATTCAAAAATCTTTTCTAAGATTCTTGTACAAAAAATGTTCGGATACTACCCCTTTCTATATCCCACAAAGTTTTTACTCGGGTTTAATTCGTTAGAAATCAGGCGTCATCGTATGCTTCTCACCGCAGTCTGCCGCATCCTTCGCGGAGAATCCGATTGCCAGTCGCTGATAACCCAGGTGGTGAGGCTCTCAGTCCCTTGAGTCCGTCGATACGAAGAACCCCCGCGTCGCCCGCGAAACCTACTGGCGATCCCGGAGTCACGAACCGTCGCGAGGAGTAAACTCCCCTCTAGTACAAGCCCTATCGTTACTAAATAAAATAACTACAACGATGCCAGATTTTGATGTATTTGGTAATGGATGGACAAAAGTGAATGATGTGTGCATGAGGTTTTGTGATAGTCTGAGAGTATCGGCGATAGACCGTCGGCATGTCCTATGTAGCTGCTCATTTATATATTTTATTGATTGTTGTAGGTATTGTTTACGGTTTTATGTAAAAGTGTTAGTGAGTTTAAATATTTCTTCTTAATCTATGTTTATTCTTCTCTAATGTTGTCTAAACCTAACCCTACTTTTATTATCCGAGGGTTGTGGGTTCGATCCCCACCCAGGGCAAGCATTTGTGTGATGAGCAGATTTGTTTGCTCTGTGTCTGGATGTTAAATATCTATATATGTATGTATATAAGAGTATATAAGTATGTATATCAGTCTCTGGTAACCCATAACATAGGGAATCCTACTTTGGGGCCAGATGACCATGTGTGATTTGTCCCAGAATATTTATATTTATTTATTTAATAAACAGTATTTTAATTTTTTTTGTAATTCTGTTTATATACATCTGTGTAAATAAATAAATAAATAAATCACATATTCATCTGACATCAAACTATATGGGAGCCAGAGATTGTTATAAAAATACAATATATTTTTACACTTATGAGTAAATTACAGGCAGGAGCGTTTCCACTGGACCAACAGGTCGGTCATGCAAAGGGATTATGAATTTTCGCGTGTACCCTCTCATAAATGGCATTGTTTAATTATACAGGGTGTTAGGTGCATCCTGTGCCAAATAGAATTGGCCGATAGGAGAGGTTAGTAGCTATCCTTTCAGCCCTCATAGTCTTTCCTATGCCCTACGCATTATTTAAATCATTTTTTTTGACAATTTTATAAGAAAATCCAAAATTCTGCATTTAAACTTAATTAAAAAAATTGGGTGTGTCCTCAAAGTTGAAATTTTATTTTGATGTGCACTGTAGTATGGTGCTACTATGGTGTTATGGTGTAAACTTAAAATTACTGGCGGTTACCATTTAGCTTTTTTTATTAACTCTCAAAGTTTTCGGAAGAGGTAAATTTGAACTTAAAAGTAAATTTTACATGAGTATAAAAAAAGCGATCGGGATCTTCCAACTCCCTTAAAAGTTCTCTTGTCTAGTCTAGTCTATTGTCTTTCCAAACGGTACGCCTTATGCCATAAAATAACTTCACTAACTCGCATAATGTGTGCATCGGGCAAAATCAGGCTGATATTCAAAATTCAGGTTGAAACCTTTTTTTTAATGACCAGATAATTTCAAAATTCAAAATTCAGGTTGAAACCTTTTTTTTCATGACCAGATAATTGCTATCACATGAACATTCGTAAGTGCTAGAGTGACCTAGACAGTATAAGTCGGCAACAGGAAACTGACAATCATCACACCAATCTCACTGGGTTCCCGGAACCCATCGCCATCGTGGTCGCGTCGGGCTGGCGCCCCCGCGCCGCGCGCCGGCGATGTCGATTGGGTCTAAAATAGCACGTTTTGGCGGCGGCGCTTATAAACCTACTCGGCGCCAGAGTCAGATAGGACTTGTGAGATAATCTTTTTATTTAGAAGCTGGACGCTTAATTAGATTGCATCAAAAATAAATTTATGAAATATAATTCCCTAATTGGTATTGCTCAGTTAAAAAACAGATGGAGAAGTATTTTATGCTGTGAAAAGTAATTTGATAACGCTAAATAACTAATGTCTTTTTATAATCGTCAATTGAAATTAGTACTGGGACCGTTATTTTTCATAGTATTTGGGCAAGTGACGTCATCACTTTTTAACAGCTGAAAAATAATATAAATCGGTAAAGTGCGAGTTAGAACCGCGCATAAGGGGTTCCGTACCATCATACTAGATGATGATAGTTTCTTCACGTTTGCAAAAAATACACGTTCTATGTATGGAGACTTTCACTTTTTCTAATTTTTAGTATTTGTTTTACTTGGGAGATAATCTTTTAATTTAGAAGCTGGACGCATAATTACATTGCATCAAATATAAATTTATGAAATGTTATTCCTTAATTGGTATTGTTCAGTTTTTATAAGGCTTGTAAATAAAAAAAACCCGGCCAAGTGCGAGTTGGAGTCCCGCACGAAGAGTTCCGTACCATTATCTATAAAAATCACGTTTGTTGTAAGTTAATTTTATTTTATTAAATTATTTTTATTTTTATGTGAATAATACAAATAATTATTCTGTGAATATTTCAAGAGCTGTTGCCGTTATCAATATCAGTTTATTTTAATTTATTTCAGTGGTAAATTTTAATGCAATTGTTTATTTTAAAAGTGAATAAAAATAAATAATTAAATTAAAATAAAATAAATATTTAAGGGGGCATTCCATACAACGAACGTGATTTTTGATAGATAATGGGTCGGAACCCTTCATGCGCGAGTCCGACACGCACTTGGCCGTTTTTTTTAATTTACATGCCTTTTAAAACACTGAACAATACCAATTATGGAATAGGTAACATTTCATAAATTTTTTTCCAGCTTCTAAATTAAAAGATTGTCTCCCAAGTCAAACAAATACTAAATATAAGAAGAAGTGAAAGTCTCCATACAAGAAAAGTGTTTTTTTTTTCAAACTTGATGAAACTAGCGACATCTAGTATGATGGTACGTAATCCTTTGTGTGCGGTTCTGACTCACATTTTACCGGTTTTTTTGAAATTTGATTAGCATGAAACCGAAGATCTAGATTCTTTTATGTATGATTTACGATACATAGTTTCTAATTTACCCTAATGCTGTACTTATGCTATAATTAATTAACCGATTCTTTAACCAATAATTTTAAACAAAAAAAAACGACTTCACTACACCACTACGCCACTACGATTTTTGAAAGTTCCCCTCGATTTCTCTGGCATGCACTCATAGATCCTGGTATCATGTTTATCTCCTTTCCAACAAAAAAAGAATCATCAAAATCGGTTCATAAACGAAGAAGTAATGCGCGAACACACATAAAAAAATATATACGGTCGAATTGAGAAATCTCCTCCTTTTTTTGAAGTCAGTTAAAAATGTGAACAATTGAATTTACTTTGTAATGTTATGTTTATATGAAGAATAATATGTTTAACGGTGAAGGAAAACCTCGTGAGGAAACCTGCACACGCCTGCGATGAAACTCGAAGGTTGTGTGTGAAGTTGACCAACCCGCACTGGGCCCGCGTGGTCGACTAAGGCCTGATCGCCCTAATTCAGGGTAGGCTCGAGCCCCTCGGTGGGGACGTATATGAGCTGATATGATGAATATGTTTATATTATGAAGAATAAATAATAAATATAACTATAGGTATAATTTCGTCAAAACCTTTAACTTACCAATAGTGAATAAAAAAAAATAAAAAAACTATTAATGAAATTTCGCATTTGAAAACGGGCAGGTGCGAGTCAGACTCGAGCACTAGGGGTTCCGTAGGTACACATGGTTCCCATTTCTGTGGGATCCGTATTACGATCGAGTGGCTCGCGCAACGCGCACCTATTTTATTATTTGCCATGATGAAGAGGCCAAAGTAGTAAAACGTACCTGATATCTATTTGAACTGTTTACCTAATAAGGCGTCGGTGGCGTGCCGCCTCCTGTCCGGAAGATCGTGTCGTGGTTCGAATCTGCCACGTACCAATGTGATTTCGAATTTAGATTACGTTTATCCGACGCTCTGAAGGAAAAAATCGTGAGGAAAGCTGCATACGCCTGCGAAGAAATTCGCAGGTTGTTTTTTATTTTTTTTATAATTGGTAAACCCTTGACAACAACAACTTGTGTGTGAAGTCGACCAACCCGCACTGGACTAAGGCCTGATCGCCATAATTCAGGGTAGGCTCGAGCCCCTTGGTGGGGACGTATATGAGCTGATATGAATGAAAAAAAAAACCTATTAAGGCAGACATACTAAAAGACGGATGACGCAATGAATGACAAGAATACTACATATTACTACCTGTAATGGGTCCTTTGGCTATTCAATTCAATATATTTATTCAAAATAGGTGCAAATTACAATCTTACTGATAGTCATATAATAATAATAACAATGTCATTTGTGAATAATCACGAAATAAACAATAATTAGTTAATAACGTCAAAATTAAATCTTAGAAATAAACCAGATTATGTCATTAGAACATGAAAACAATTATGACACGAAAAGTTATATATAAAAATCATTGAATGCATTTAACATTTAACCTTAGCTACCTTAAGTTAGTTCTATGTCGTACGTACGTAATTTCCGCCGCGAAACGGAAAGATATATGAGAGCAGCCGCCCCCCGCTAAGAGAGAGTGAGTCAAGTAAATCCGGGGCGACATTACGGGTTAGATGCTGGGGCGGCTGAACGCATTGAATTGCTAATGCGCCCCTGCTGAGATCGCCCCTACTACTCACTAGAAGTGAGTCACTACGGGGAGAATGTTGCGAGATTTGTTTTAAATGACTTATGGTGCGGCATTGGTGTCGATTCGATGTAACACGAATATAATATTTAGTTCTGTCTTTTTCTTTCTGTATCGTAAAGATAAGGACAGAATGCTTTAATTTAGTTTGGTCCTGTCAAATAAGTTACATCGTATAACACCGAATCACAATTATAAACTGTGTTCTTTCATGACCACTGTGCGTGCATGTAGTTCGTGGCTCCAAGCGTTTCTATACAAACGTAGTTCCGCTTTAATACAAAAACTACATGCCGGATTGAATCCAAACTTTGCGAATATATCGAGTAGACACATATCGATGTTTGCAATTAGTTTTCATTGTAGTAAATTAAAACATAACTAAACGAAGGCTTGTACCGAAAGTTTAAAATCTTATTTTTTTTCCGTTTTATATTAGTACATCGAAAATTAATTACAAACATCGATATGTGTCTACTCAATATGTTCGCAAGTTTGGATTCAATCCGGCATGTAGTTTTTGTATTAAAGCGGAACTACATTTGTATAGAAACCCGAGCCTCCTGAAGACCCTTAATTTAATGAGCGCCTGCCCCAAAATTTATCGCACGCGCACCTACAATTGACACCTACTACGCGCCTACGCGTGCTACGCGCCGTAGTAGTATGAAAACGCTAAACACGTTAAAAAACCAACTTCCATCGCAACAACTTAATACATTTTTGCATTATTATGTTTGGTTTTTGATCATTTTCTAATAAAGTACTACACCGGTTTTGATAAAATTTATATGGGACCACACGGAAAGCATTAGCTGTCAAATAAAAAAAGAATCATAAAAATCGGTTCACCCAGTCAAAAGTTCTGAGGCAACACACATAAAAAAAGCATATAGTCGAATTGAGAACCTCCTCCTTTTTGGAAGTCGGTTGAAAACTCAAAAGCACAGAAATTGTAATATAATATAGGCACGATTTCTGATGTGCTCGAAAGTAATTGAAAAGTCCGTCAGACAGTTGATAGTGTTACACGCCTTATATTAGCTTGCCGTGTTAGTTAGCTATAGTTAGTCTGTCTGTCTGTTATTTTGGAACAAATCTTGGAAACTATAATTTAGCTCTAATTAAACTACTTAAACGTAGTTCTAATTAAACGTAGCATAGGCAGACCTCGCACGCGGTGGACAGACGACCTGGTGAAGATCGCGGGAAGCCGATGGTTGCGGGCAGCGCAGGACCGGTCGTCGTGGAAATCCCTGGGGGAGGCCTTTGTCCACCTGTGGACGTTTTTCGACTGATATGATGATTGATGATGTACTACCCGGTTTACGGTTGAGCTGAAATTTTACAAACACGTTAAGTTTGGATAGCAATGCATGGTTAGCTAAGTGACGTAATTCTAAATCCAATATGGTGGACTCCCAAATGTGGCGGACCAGTTATTTTTTATGCACCCACATCATATAGATATCAAATGAAAGGGTTTGCTGAGAAAAACACGAAGTAATTAAAATTCTTTTCAAATAAAAGCTTGCAGCTGAAAGTTTTTAAGGTTTTAAGTATTTTAAGAGAATAGGGATGATGACAGCATCAATAATAAATTATGAACTCTTGATCACTAAATTGCCCTTCTACTTAAACTTCGGAAAACCTTACTCGTTTTGTTTTCCATCAAGTCTTCCATTTTTAATTCACCAAAATCACAAAACGAGTACATATATGACGTCACGCCTAGGTATTTCTAACATTTTTAGAACAAAATGTCGTTCTTGACAGATGATAAAAAGTAACTCAGATGACTAGAATTCGTCATCCCTTTGACTTGCGGTAGTAGGGGTGACAGACAGAGATAATAGATATCATGGGGAGGGCGAGGTTCAGGGGTGAATTGATGCGATGATATTTTCATTTTAGCGGAGGTCAAGAGGTGTGGATTCGTATCACTACGTTCATCATTTGATTTTAAGTAAACAGTACAATCGTTTTGGGGACAACCGTGCTGGTTGTACAGTCGACGTCAAACTTTGCAAAATTTACATTTGAAAGTTACAGAAAGAATTGTTACACTTAAATACCTTATGAAAAAAAGCTAAAAAAAAGCAAAAAAAACATATAATAGGTCTATGAAATTAAATTAGTCTATGATTCAGTTTTTAGAGTTCAATGCCAATTTTTATTGAAAATAAAAAGTTAAGGGTTTTTTATTATTGACCTTATGGTGACACTACTTATGGCCTTTTATTAATAACTACACTTTCATGTTCCAATCCCCTAAGCTATGTACCATTGAATGGAACAAAGGCGTTTTCTTAGTGGTTACGTGGGGCAATTTTTTAGACTAGTTAATTTTCTTGAATTTTCCTGAAAGTGACGAAATCTTATGCGGGGTATTCCCAAATATGATATTAGTAACGAAGAAACTGCTGCGATGACTCTAGAGCTTTAAAATTAAAAAAATGTGTATTTTTTCCTCAGTTATTATATCAGCTCATATACGTCCCCACCGAGGGGCTCGAGCCTACCCTGAATCAGGGCGATTAGGCCTTAGTCGACCACGCGGGCCCAGTGCGGGTTGGTCGACTTCACACACAACCTTCGAGTTTCTTCGTAGGCGTGTGCAGGTTTCCTCACGATGTTTTCCTTCACCGTTAAAGCAATCGGTAAGTATGTACGTAAGTTTTTGAAAAACTCATTGGTACATTGGCCGTCCAGATTTGAACCCGGTACCTCTGGTTAGATGGACTGAGTCGTTACCGGTTGAGCCACCGACGCTTTATTGTATTTTTTGCCTCAGTAAAGGCGATTTTTTCAGGTGAAAAAACCCGACTTCATGGGGTTAAAGCCACCGTGCTCTCAAAATATCTAGACAAAAGGCATACCTATGTTTACCACCATTTAATTTCTAATAGTGTAATGCCATTTTGAGAATAAATTAAAGTTAAAATAAAAATTAAATTAAATTAATTAAAATTAAAGAATAAAATAAAAATTAAATTAAAGAGAAAAATAACTATTGTTCTTAATATTAATTTTAATTTTTAATACAATTGGCAATTTCGTAGGTACTCGTAAAGACCTTATATTATTAGATTTCGTTAAGTTAATATATAGGAATATTGTATAAGTATATCTTATTGCTAAAAGCAATCTCTTCCAGACAACCTTTAGTTACAGGAATGCACGAAATACTAATACATATTCATTGCTATTACCATTAATTATATTCATACTTTTCGCAAAATTACATAATATGGACAAAAAATTCTTAAATTAAGTAGAACTTGTAAAAAAATCATTGTTGTACTTATTTGGAGGGGTGTGGTGGTACGGAACCCCGGTGCGCGAGTCCGACTCACACTTGGCTGGTTTTTCGGGATTGCGTAACGCGTAACATAAAGATGTTGTTATCCGTCTGGATTAGCTTATGTTATGAGGTTCACGAGTGACGCGTCGTCGCGTCGTCGTTGTTAAGTGGTATTAACTCGGAGCCCTCACACAATTTATTCACTTCATAATCTTGTTCATAACCGCACCTGTCCCCTTTTCAACCGACTTCCAAATAGGAGGAGGTTCTCAATTGGACTGTATATTTTTAAGCTATTGCATAGCTTTTATCGCGGGCTTCGAGCGCGGCGACCGGATCAAGAAATTCCGTAACGAAAAAAACCTAACACTACCGCGTTCTAAAAAAAATTACAGTGCCATCTATTAGCGATTTGCGGTACTAAAAGGACAATTAATTTTACTGGCTCGGCCGAGCGTGATGTAAAGTTACCGCGTTCTAAAAAAACTTATACAGTGTCATCTATTAGCGAGTTGCGGTACTAAAAGGACATTCAATTTTACTGGTGTAACTTTCTTAGTGTTAAAAGTTGATAAAAAATGCTATGCAATAGCTTTACCGCGGCAGTCCCCGAGTGCCACACGTCTTTTGTCATTGAAAATGACTTTTAGATCGCTGGGTACTAGTACCTACTAGGACCTAGGTCCCATTTGGGAGTTTAGTGCGACACGGCGATTGTATGGAAGCTATTAGTAGTTCATAGATAAATAGGATGTCAAAAGACGCTGATTGACGAGATCTATCAGATGGTGAAGGAATTAAAAAAAAAATTTTGAACATTAGCACCTACAGCCCGTATTTTTTTTTATTTTCAAAATTTTGATCTCATTCGACAGCCAACTAAATACCCTAGGACAGTTTTTTATTTTTTTTCATTTCGACTTAGTTCTCGAGACATCCGGGCCCAAAGTCAAAAATTCAAAAATGTTCGATCAAAAAAACCGGTTTTTCGACCATAACTTTTTTGGATATCAAATTTTTTCAAAAATTCCTTCACCATCTGATAGATCTCGTCAATCAGCGTCCTTTGACACCCTATTAATCTATGAACTACCAATAGCTTCCATACAATCGCCGTGTCGCACTAAACTCCCAAATGGGACCTAGTACCCAGCGATCTAAAAGTCATTTTCAATGGCAAAAGTACCTCGGCGAGTGAGTTGTAGCGCATCATGGTTATACAGTACTGTGGTATGGAAGTTGGGTGTGTATGAGAGTTTATATTGTTGTATGTGATGAATGGAGGATTTTTGGAGTATTTTGATTGATTTTGGATTTTGTAAAATATTAAAATTTTTAATTAATGAGTACGGGTTATGGGGTGTACGAGCAAGCGCGTACAACGCAAAAATGCTTTATAAACAGTTTATGTTTTAACCCAATTAATCATTATTTCTACAATTCAGTTCGTTTTCGGCCATCAAGCGCGCCGCGCGTACTCCTATCATTTTCATCAATTCATTTAGTTTTTAACAGTTTTATACAGTTTTAATATACAGTTTTACCAAAAAATCAGTAGCAGTATTTTTGTTACGGACTCAACCCCGTACATTGGTCCTTCGAGCGAGCCTTTCGGAAAGGCGGGATCTTTCCACGTGTCGTATGAACTGTCGTGAACTTTGTACGTAAACGTGACTGTGGTTCCGCTTTCCGGCCTGTAGAGACATAGTGCATTCGTTCTACGCTTTGACGGAACCGTGAATGTTACTGTGCATTAAAGTGACATAAACTCACCTAGCAGTATCCTACTGTACGATCAAGGAGTGCAGTGGGTCCCGAGCGGCAAGGTCTTGGGTAATCATCAGCCATCAGGGGTAACGACCTAGACATAGTCGTTGCCATTCAGCAGGAAAAGTCGCCAAGTAAGATCAGTCCATTTATTTTATTTAAACAATGGCTTCAGTTAGTGATGTACTGGCCAATCAGAACCGGTTGTCTTCGGCAATGGAGACTGTTCTCACCAATTTTAAGAAAGATGGTGCAGATAGGAAGACTGGCGACTACATCAAGAGAAAGTTAGACCTACTCGACAACTATTGGTTCGAGTACGAATCCAATTTTTCTAATTTATCAGCGAGTCAGTTAGAACCAACTCTAATAGAATCAATTAGCAAAGATAGGGAGAGAGTGTACGAAAGGTATGGTCAGGTAAGAGCTTTTATACAAAATTATCAGGCCCCTACAGACGAGAGGCCAAAAACACCCATCATAAAGCCTCCAACCTTCGTTCCAAAGTCAAGCGACACCAACCAGACAACAAACCAGGATATACAAATGACAGAAAGCGGCAGCAGTGCTGGAGCCCGTATCAACAGCGTCACGGTAAGCAAAACCGAAGAGATGCTTAGGAAGCAACAGAGCAATTTTAAGGCTTTCCATCGCACAGTGACTGCTATCAGTCTTGAATCAGTTTCCGAAAAGTGGGAGTTTGAAGATTGTCTTCACACCATTCAGTCGCACTGGGCAGCTATTGACTCGTTGCACTGGGACCTGGACAGCCTGCTGGACGGATCCAATCAGGAGTATGAGAAAACATTCGCTTCATACGAATGTAAGTACCTAGAAATTAAGAAGGCCATCAACAAGAAAATGTGGTCAGTAGCTCATGTAGAAAAATCCACACCTAAAATGGAGATTCCAGCTTTCAGTGGAAATTATAACCATTGGATTTCCTTTAAAGATTTATTTGTCGAAACGATCCATAATAACCAGTCAATGTCTAATGCTCAAAAAATGCAGTATCTTAAATCCAAGGTGAAAGGGGAAGCAGAGAGATTAATTCAGCACCTAAATGTTAGTTCAGATAATTACAATGTTTGCTGGGACATACTAAATCAGAGGTATAATAACAAGAAACTAATATTCACTTCGCATATGAATATTTTGATGAACCTCCCAGTAATGCAACAACAATCAGTCGCGCTTATAAAACGCATGCATGACACTACGCAAGAGTGTTTGTATGCTATAAAGAACCTGGGAGTCGATATCAGTTCATGGGACCCCATTATCGTGTACCTTTTATCACAGAAGCTAGATACAGCCTCGTTCACCGACTACATGGATTCTGTTCAGAACCCCCGGGAGTTGCCTGTACTACAAGAAATGTTAAAGTTTTTAGAAGCTAAATTCACGACTTTAGAGTCATCTCGTAGGAAGCAAGACACTCCTACTCAGAAATCTCCAGCAGTTTTTAAAAATCAGAGTAATGTTCAAAATCAGAGACCGAATTATTACAAAAGTTCATTCACCAGCAATAAGGTTATTTCGCAACCGGACGCTAAGCAAGTTGCGTCGTCATCAAAATACAACTGTACTTTATGCCACAGTAATGAACATGGCATCTATTTTTGTAGAAAATTTTTAGAGATGCCACCCTATATCAGACTGAAAACAGTAACAAAATTGAGTCTATGCCCAAATTGCCTTTTTAATCATCAGGGAAGACAATGTTTGTCAGAAAAGGTTTGTCGGGAATGTAACAAAGACCATAATAGCCTACTGCACGAGGCGTTTGCGCAACCGCAGTACGCCCGCCCACCGCAACAAGGCACTCGGGGCGGGGAGAGTGCGAGCGCGCGCGGGGCCAGTGTCGCTGACGCAAACAGAAATGCAAGCGCAGGGAAACAACTCCAAAGTAGCTCGCACGTGTCACTGTACGATGACCCTATTGAAGTCTTATTACCAACGACTGTGATTAAAGTTCAAGCCCACGATGGTTCGTACCATATCATGCGCGCCCTCCTAGATCAGGGCTCACAAGCGTCCTTGATCACAGAACACGCAGCCCAGCGTTTAAAAATACCCAGAAATAAATGTAAGGGAGTTATTTCAGGCGTAGGAGACAAAGAAAGTAACAGTAAGGGCATAATAAGTATAAGATGTTTATCAGCAGTTAGCGATTTTGAATTTGAAACCGATGTGATTATAATGAATCAGCTGATCAAGAATTTACCAACTTACTCATTCACTCAGCCTGACTGGTCATATCTGGATCATATCCAACTAGCGGACCCTGAATTTTATAAATCACGCCCTATAGATATTTTATTTGGTGCCGATGTGTACTCAGTCGTATTAATGAACGGAATATGCAGGGCAAACTTGACCTTACCGACTGCACAACAGACCCGTCTCGGGTGGATTTTGAGTGGCAACGGCAATACCAAGACTGTTCAATGCAACATAGTGTTGCATAACATGGAGGAGATACAGAAGTTCTGGGAGATTGAAGACATCTCAGAACAATCAGATTTATCAGCAGAAGACAAGCAGTGCATAGATTTTTATCAGTCGACTACAACCAGACGAGATGACGGACGCTATGAAGTTAGGATACCCCTAAAAGAAAATTATCAGGAAAAATTAGGCCACTCAAAATCAAAAGCAATCGCACAGTTCTACAATTTGGAGAAAAAACTTTCAAAAAATCAGTCTATTGCGAAAGATTATTGTAAATTTATTGATGAGTATTTAGCACTCGGTCATATGACACCCGCGGTCACCGATTGCGACACGAAACTTAAATGTTATTTACCTCACCACTCCGTGACACGTGAAGATTCCTCTACAACTAAGTTACGTGTTGTTTTCAACGCGTCTAATAAAACATCATCTGGGCTAAGCCTGAATGACGTAATGTGTCGTGGCCCTAATTTACAGCAAGACTTACAGAGTTTAATTATAAAGTGGCGTCAGTTTAAATATGCATTTACAGCAGATATAGAAAAAATGTTCAGGCAGATATGGGTAAACAGTGAAGATCAGTATTTACAGATGATTGTATGGAGAGATAATCAGTACAGCAGATTGAAAGATTTTCAGCTCGCGACCGTTACGTATGGAACAAAGGCGGCGCCATTTCTCGCTATGATGACGCTTAAACAGTTAGCTTACGACGAGAAAAGTAACTACCCAGACAGCTGCGCACCTATGGTCCTTGAGGAGTCCTTTTACATGGACGATTTTATCCATGGGGCAGACTCTGTACAGTCAGCCAAACAATTACAAAGGGATATGATTAATATATTAAAATCAGGGGGGTTTAATTTAAGAAAGTGGAAGTCAAACTCGCCGGAGCTATTAGAAAATGTGGACGTTGACATGCAAGGTCACGAAAACTTCGATTTTAAACAGGCGGAGTCAACTAAAGCCTTGGGACTTGGGTGGAATCCACAGAAGGATTGTTTCACATTTGAGTCAAAAATAGATACAACATCTAAGCCTACGAAGCGGTCACTTTTATCAGACATCTCAAAGATCTTCGACCCTCTAGGCTGGCTCTCTCCTTTGACTACGAAACTAAAAATATTATTTCAGGACGTCTGGAGAGCAAATATACAGTGGGACGAGCCTGTACCGCAGGACGTCTGTGAAGAATGGAATAAAATCAAGGTCGAAATCAAGTTCATCAGTCAGTTTCAAGTACCAAGGTGGCTACAAACGCAAGAGAAAGATCAAGTTGAATTGCATGGCTTTTGCGACGCCAGCACGAAAGCCTATGGCTGCGTTGTGTACTGTAAAATAAACAATTCAGTGACATTGGTAGCAGGAAAAACCAAATTAGTCCCACTAAGTAAAAACTGTTCACTGCCGCGCTTGGAGCTATGTGGTTCAGTTTTACTTTCAAAATTAATGGCAAAAATCAAGAATTGCCTATCAAATCATGAAGTCAAGGTTTACGGATGGTCGGATTCCATGGTGGTACTAGGTTGGCTTAATGGTGAAGTAGATAGATGGAAGCCATTCGTAGCTAACCGTGTGAAACAAGTCACATCAACAATACCGGCTGAATGCTGGCGATATGTACCATCCAAGGAGAACCCTGCTGATTGCGCTAGCAGAGGCCTCACTGCTTCACAGCTTCAGGAGCACTCGTTGTGGTGGGCAGGGCCCGCTTGGCTACCTACCTACGAGCCTGAAAAGGCCAAACAACAAAATTATTCTACAAACATAGACATGAAAAATTCAAAGCAAGTAAACGTCATGCTATCAAGTGGCAATGAAATCGTTAAAAAGATTATACAAAAGCATAGCTCGTTAGCAAAAGCAATAAGAATACTAGCATGGATACTCCGGTTCAGTACAAAAAATAACCGAAAGCAGTGTTATTTAAATATACAGGAACTAAATAGGGCAAAAACAATCATAATCAAAAGCATTCAACTAGAGGAGTTTACAGAAGAAATAAGTTGCCTAAAAGAATTCAAAAGCGTGAGTAATAAAAGCAAGTTACACTGCTTTAATCCAATATTGGATCCAGACGGGATCCTGAGAATAGGTGGAAGGCTCAGGCACGCCAACATGGATCCTGAAATGAAACATCCCGCTATTATTCCCAGTAACACGAGATTAGCAGACCTCATTATTGATCAGGCGCACGAGCACTCGTTCCATGGAGGTGCGAGGTTAACAGCAGCATTTATACGCAGGAAATATTGGATTCTAGGTGGAAACAACGCTGTCAAAAAACGACTACGCTTGTGCGTCAAATGCAGGAAACAAAACCCTCACCTTCAAAATCAGATAATGGGTGACTTACCTGCTGCGCGAACTAACCCATCGCGTCCGTTTTATCACTGCGGCGTAGACTATACAGGCCACGTGAACGTCAAAGCCAGTAAGGGCCGCGGCATCAAAACCACGAAAGGATACATAGCAGTGTACGTGTGCATGGTGACCAAGGCCGTGCACCTAGAACTCGTTTCCGATTTGACGACCTCGGCTTTCCTAGCATCATTACAAAGAATGGGCGCTAGAAGGGGTATGCCAGGTCATATGTACAGTGACCAAGGTAAAAACTTTATAGGAGCAGATAATGTATTGAAACAAGCACTAGCAGAACTACAGAATGAAAACAACCAGGAATTCATGTCACAGATAACAAGTATGGGTATCGAATGGCATTTCAATGCGCCCTCCTGGCCTTCAGCGGGTGGCCTGTGGGAGGCTGCTGTAAAAAGCCTGAAACACCACCTAAAAAGAGTTATAGGGGAACAAAACCTTTGTTTCGAGGAATATTCGACACTTCTGAGTGTCCTTGAAGGATGTCTTAATTCTCGCCCTCTTGGAATTTTAACAGAAGATCCCGAGGACCTGGATTTTCTAACGCCTTCCCACTTTTTAGCCAGTGGTCCATCGTTAACCCTGTATGAAACAGAGAAAGATCTGAGAACGAGGTGGCATCTCACTCAGAAACTAATCAGTGACATCTGGAGTCGCTGGCGAGAGGAGTATCTGACTCAGCTTACAGCTAGAAGCAAATGGAGACAGCCAAAGGCAAATCTAAGATTGAATGATGTCGTCATAATCAAGGACGACAACCTTCCGCCGGGGAAGTGGGCCTTAGGCCGCGTAGTGGAACTTCACACAGGTTGTGACGGTCACGTAAGGGTCGTCACTCTAAAAACCAAGAATGGCTTTTTGAAACGCCCGATCGTAAAGTTAGCGATTCTACCCGTCTATCAAGAACAAGAAAATAAGCAAGAAAAAGACAAAAAATCGGAGCAAAAACCACATCAGAAAGAGCAGAAAACAGTTCAGCTCCAAAAAAGGGAAAAAAAATGTAGCGTTACAACAATAGCTATTTCCATGTTGTTATTATTTTTCATTACAGTCCCATCAGTACACAGCCAGTATCATACAACCCCATTGCAGGGAAATAATAGTCTCTATTTCGATCGGATTAAAGACATGCATTTGATACGAGACGACTGGAGACTAGTTGTTTTCTACAATACAGAACCTTATAAAGATGGCAATAAAGCTTTGACTATGTATATCAAGTACTTAGACGAGTTGTGTACAAAAATTCAAACAACTTCGCACTGTGAGGGGATCATGTTGCAGCTACGTCACGAGGTGACTGAACTGGAGTATTACAACGATATACTTATGCATCATAATGCGAATACACGTAATATGCGACGCCGACGGGGGCTAATCAATGGGGTCGGATATTTAGCAAACAGCTTATTCGGGGTCCTGGATGAACAGTTCGCCAAAAAATACGAGCAGGACATTAGCCTAATCAAGGAAAACCAAAACCATTTGGCTTCTCTTTGGAAAAACCAAACATCTGTCGTAGAAGCAGAGTTCAATTTATTAAAACGCACAGAAAGCATATTCGACAAACAATACAAAATAATAAACAAGAAATTTAACACCATACAAAGGGCATTTAATGAAGTAAGAACAGAATGTCAAAACGTCGCGCTCATCAATGACTTTTTGTCTACATCTATAATAGCCAATAACATGCTGTCCAGCCTAAAAAATATCCAGCAAACATTACTTGATGCCGTCACTAATATTTACAATGGGAAATTTAACTTCCACCTTCTCACTCCCGACCAGTTAAGGAATGAGCTAGGTGTTATATCCGAGCAGCTTCCAAAGGATCTGTCGCTACCAGTAAAGAAATCGGACAGCTTATCAGAAATATATAATTTACTGCAAGTGCGAGCAAGAGTCACGACCAGGTTTATCATATTTGAAATCAAAGTACCATTGATTGGAGAAGAAAAGTATGAAATCTTAAAGCTACTTCCTATACCCCGCTTATCAGATAGAAATATTGAGATGGTAGTGGTGCCAGTGGCAGAGTATGTCGCCGTCAATCTCCAACAAGATGCTTTTATAAAATTTACAGAAGAAGATTTAAGGACCTGTTTACACAGAAACACAGAATTATACTTGTGTCATGTTAAGAGACCTATTAATATCATCAAGGACGATCAGTGTTTTTGTGAGACGTTGCCTAAAACAAGAAAGTGCAAGACTATCACAAGATTATGCAATAACAGATGGGTGGAATTAAATTATAAATTTAACACATATTTATATTCATGCTGCGAGCAATGTCAGGTGAAACTGGTATGCAATGATCAAATTACACCAGTACAAATAACTAAAACCGGATTTTTTACAGTTGATCAAGGATGCATCATAAAATCAGCTGATTCCTTTATTTATTCTCATAGACAAGACGGGAATAAGATTCAATTAAGCTCCAACATTCCAGCGCCAAAAATTTCACAAATAAATCATATCATTCACATCTCATTATCAGATTTGTACATACAAAAAAATGAAACGTATGACTTTTTTAACCATACCGTACAGCTCCAAGAAATCGAAAAGAAACTGCAACTAATGAAACAGAACGAACCACTAGCAAACCGGGTTTCCTACCATGATATCCATCATTATACAGCTGTATACATTTTGTTCGCGATGATGGGACTTGGCGCAGCAGTGTGGGCGTGGAGGTACTGCAGGCGCAGGCAGGCGCCAGCAGACACATCGGCCACGGCGCCGGCGGGGTCTCGTGTATCGGGCGCCCCAGCCGCGCCGCCCACCGCAGCACCGCGACCGGGAGGTTGCGCCGCTACACCAGTGCCTTCAACTAGTGTCAATTACATTGAACAGTCAAACGCGCGAGTGTTAGTGAAGGAAACAGGGTCGTCCCCTGTAGTGTTTACTCGTAGACCAGTGCTTAGTGTCCCGGACATAAAAGTGGACACCTCTTAGGCATTAAGCAAATAATTTTAAGACAAATCACCATGTATCATCTACTAACCTCATCTCTTCTCCCCCGGGAATATGTACGAGCAAGCGCGTACAACGCAAAAATGCTTTATAAACAGTTTATGTTTTAACCCAATTAATCATTATTTCTACAATTCAGTTCGTTTTCGGCCATCAAGCGCGCCGCGCGTACTCCTATCATTTTCATCAATTCATTTAGTTTTTAACAGTTTTATACAGTTTTAATATACAGTTTTACCAAAAAATCAGTAGCAGTATTTTTGTTACGGACTCAACCCCGTACATGGGGAGTTATGTAAAAAAACGAATTTTTGGTGGATAGTGTGATACATAAATTACTTATTATTTGTGCAATTAGGTAAAAATTCTGATTAACATTTATTTTTAAGGTTGATATTTAACATGTTAAATTGCAAGTGTATAGAGTTTAAAAGTTTGCAAGTTCTACAAATTGTAAAAAACTTAATTTGTGTATTCATTTCGTTTATTTCCTTATGTCTGAATTTCATTTTCAATGTCCTAGTAGTTCGTGCTATGCAGGGAATCTGTGCATTTTTTATTTGAAAGTCAGTACTTTATTAGAAAATTAAAAAAAAAAACCAAAAATAATAATAATGCAACAGTGTACTAAGTTGTTGCGATGGAAGTTGGTTTTTAAAGCGTTTTATAATAACGCTAACGAATATTGTATGTAGTGACTTTTAATTAGTTCTTGATAGCAAAGGACATGAGCGTACTCTTGATTACAAACAACTTTCCCAAAGAAACTATATGTCAAATATGAAAAAAAAATTTTGGTCGTTTATACATTTATGCCGATTTGATAACTTAATATGTATCGAGGACCAAATTTTTTTGATTTGACATATAGTTTCTTTGGGAAAGTTGTTTGTAATCATGAGTACATGCATATGTTTTGTTATCAAGAACTAATTAAAAGTCACCTGTATAGGAGACGTACTCATTTCGAGTAGTTTTTTTTATTTCGAAACTGGGTGGCAGTTTTAACTTTCGAGCGACGAAGGAGTAAAAAGGGTATTGTGACGGCAAAAAAATTCTAAGTTGAGATTTGGATGGGGATCGATTGTCTTACATTAATATAGTCCAATAAACAAATAATAAATAATGTGTGTGTGTGTATGTGTGTGTCTGTACGTCTCCGTCTGGTGCTCTAGTTCCCAAATTACTGGACGGATTTGGGTGAAATTTGTTTTTTGGGTAATATTATTTTTATATCGCCAGGCGTTTTTTTTTTAAATTACCCTATTTTGATTTTTTAGGGTTGCCACCATAGTAAAAATCACTTATTTTTAAACTCAAAAATGACTCTAACAATTTTAATGAAACTCAGCATGTTACTTTAACTCTATATGGCCTATATTACTCGGTAGTCCATTGTTTCAAGAAAAATCGGAACAAGGTACCTCACAAACAGAGATAAACAGTCATACGGGGATCCCATCTAACATTAAACCAGTGACCTTCAAACGTGACGAGGTGCCTAAACGTTGCATGCACTGTGAGTCACTACTCGGACATTCCATTTTAATTTTAATTTTAGACTTTTCTTACAAATGTTAATGAATTCAGTCTAATCTAATGATTTACGCCACCCAAATTTTAAGCCACCAAACTTTTCATAAGATCAAGCTTTCACATTCCACTGCCGCGTGTGAAGTGAGCAGTCGCTGCTAGTCTCGTATGAGTCACGCAATGGAATCCGGAGTTTCGTTTGAACCTGCAGCTTTTACGATTGGTTGTGACAAGTAATTTATTTAGTTTTGGAATTATATTCACTGATTACCTACCATAAATGTCTTCTATATTAATAATATCGTAATGGTCTACGAGAGTTTCGAACGAAACACACATAACATTTTGGAGCGGACAAAAATTTGCCGTTCTGAGTCGACGACTTATAGACGGAAAAGGGATGACGAATGCTAGTCATCTGATTTATCATCATCATCATCTGTCAAAAACGACATTTTGTTCTAAAAATGTTTGAAATACCTAGGCGTGACGTCATAGTTTTGCAGCGTCATTTATGTACTCATTTTGTGATTTTGGTGAATTAAATTAAAAATCGAAGACTTGATGGAAAACAAAACGAGTAAGGTTTTCTGAAGTTTAAGTAGGAGGGCAATTTAGTGCTCAAGAGTTCATAATTTATTTCTGATTCTGTCGTCATCCCTATCAGTAGACCGTTTACCAGTCGTAACTGTTAGATCTGCCACCCGACAGCGAGGCTCTTCGACGGTATCAACATCAAACCTAATGAACCTATTATCGGTCGCTCCGCTCGCTCAAATCAGATCTGCCACCCGATAGCGAGGCTCTTCGACGGTATCATCATGAAACTTAATGGACCTATTATCGGTCGCTTCGCTCGCTCAACTCAGATCCGCCATCCGATAGCGAGGCTCTTCGACGGTATCATCATGAAACCTAACGGACCTAATATCGGTCGCTTCGCTCGCTCAACACAGATCCGCCACCCAGGGTAACGAGTTCGGTAACCGGACTACTGATAGTTACGGGAAATTCGGATTATCGAGTATTTTCAATAATATTTACATTCAATTAAATTCGGTGACATTATATATAACTACGAGCAACTACCCGTTGGGGTAGTAAAGTTCTCGAGTGGCGACCACGCACCGGAAAACGTAGTGTAGGCAGGCCTCCCACTCGGTGGACGGATGACCTGGTGAAGGTCGCGGGAAGCCGCTGGATGCGGGCAGCGCAGAACCGGTCGTCGTGGAAATCCTTGGGGGAGGCCTATGTCCAGCAGTGGACCTCCTTCAGCTGATATGATGATATATAACTAGCTATTGCCTGTGTCTTCGTCCGAATTGCGCGTAGCGTGAGCCGCAAGCGGCTCGCGAGGTTTTTTGTAATGTTCGAACCTTGTCCTGACATAATACGAACAAACAATTGTTATTGAAATTTTGGCGCGAGTTAACTGTATTAAAAACTGGCCAAGTGCGAGTCGGACTCGCGCACAGTAGGGTTCCGAAGTCTTTTCAAAAATTAAATGTTTATTTTGAAAAACAAAATTATATTTACAGTTGGTAATAGAACATTTTCTATGGCGAATCTTAAGTTGGTCTACTGTTACTCCTAAAGTAAGAAATCAGTTGTTTTGGAAGACCTATTCAACGATACGGTTACGTTATAAAAAAAAATCACCCCCTCTTTACATTTAGGGGAGGTTTTAGCTCATATACGTCCCCACCGAGGGGCTCGAGCCTACCCTGAATCCGGGCGATTAGGCCTTAGTCGACCGCGCGGGCCCAGAGCGTGTTGGTCGACTTCACACACAACCTTCGAGTTTCTTCGCAAGCATGTGCATGTTTTCTCACGATGTTTTCCTTCACCGTTAAAGGAATCGGTAATTATATGTACGTAAGTTTTTGAAAAACTCATTGGTACATTGGCCGTCCAGATTTGAACCCGGTACCTCTGGTTAGATGGACCGAGTCGTTACCGGTTGAGCCACCGACTCTTTTTAGAGGATTTTTTTGAGGGGAGGTACCATAAAAAAAATATTTCAAGATTTTATTGTACAATTTTGTCAGTGTGATAATTATGTACCTATAACCATGCCAAATTACAGCTTTATAGTATTAATAGTCTCTGAGCTAAGCCACGGACAGACGGACAGACAGACATGGCGAAAGTATAAGAGTTCCTTGATGTCTTCGGTACCCTAAAAAGGAAAGTTAAAAGGTAAAATCAAAGGTACGAGATCCATAATAACTTAGCTGCCGAGCGATACACACAAATTTTCACCTGACTTCAGCGAGGAAACATCTTTAGGTGCAAGAAAAACGGCTTATTAGTTCATCATCATCATCATCAAAATAGTTATTTTATCTCTATTAAAAACCGGCCAAGTGCGAGTCGGCTTAATAGTTATTTGGTTCTAATTTTAAAAACTCTTTCCACGCTATCGGAAGGAGCGCAATTTTGCGCGCTAATATGGAATAACCGACGCAACCTTTCCCAGCGTGTGAGGTAAAAATTTTTTTTTTTCGTATGCATACGCTAAAGTTTAAAAACTTATCCTGTCGGATATTTATTCGCGAGGGAAGCTTCTTTGCTAGCAATTACTTAATTGTGCTCCAGGCTAATCATAAAATTAATGAGTCGCCTAGCGCCTAGGTCCATAGTGCATTTTGTCCAACTTTGAAAAAAAAAGTAATTATGTCAAAAGTTTATGGTTAAAAGACGCCATCTTCTACACTACCTTGTTTGTACCTAATCCCATCTTGTCCAATACAAAAACAACTTTACTTCCAAAAGCCATTTTGTCCATATACTTAGTATCAAAACGCGTGTCGTCCATTTTGTTTTTATAATAATACTTGCTTTTACCCGCGGCTTCGCCCGAGTGGACATCGTTTTTATGACTGTCTTTTAAGGTGAGTGATGCGCGAGCCGCAGGTGGCTCGCGAGCGCGGACATAAGTTTTCCTCAGATCACTCAGGAACGATATCGGACTATTCTGATTGGAAGTCTGTCACTTCCCACCCCCTCATCCAATTCTATACAAAAAACCACTGCAGTCCGTAGCTCCGTTGCGAAGCTGACGTGCGCGGGCGCGGAAATGAGTTTTCCCCAGATCCCTCGATAACCATGTCAGGACATGCTAATTAGTAAATTATGTCATTTCCCACCCTCTCAGCCATCTCTGTGCAAAAAAACACAGCAATTCATTGTTCCGTTGCAATGTTAAAGAAACTAAACAAAAAAAAGAGTACTTTTTCAGTCCTTCCAGAAACTGCATCGGACTATGCTATTTTCACGGAATAAAAGTAGCCTATATCCTTTCCAGTGACATAGGCTACCTGCATGCCAAATTTCATCAAGATTGGTTAAGGTGTTGAAGCGTGAAAAGGTAACAAACAAACACATTTTCCCATTTATAATATTAAATATAGTAAGGATGTCAGTCACTGTCACTTGTTTTTCAAATTACTTAGTTTTTTCGCCAATTTGTTATTTTACCTAGTTAGTAAAACGAAGAAGACAATTGAGGAATGTTGGCCTGGTGACTGATCTTCATCATCATCATCATGTCAGCTCATATACGTCCCCACCGATGGGCTCGAGCCTACCCTGAATTAGGGCGATCACTGATCTTATTATTTCAAAATCTCTTGTTATCCATGACATATTTCCAGGGCCCTTCTTGTCCAAACTTTTATTTTAAATTTAGTCTGATTATGGCCATTGTAATGCATATTATGGTTAAAAATAGATCTATAAGGCACAACTTGATTGAAACCACTAAGTCTTACACCCCTAGCAACTTTAGATTTATACAGGGACAGTGTTTTTATCAATAATTTGAGCTTAATATACAAGATGCACTATGGCAATAGGAGACTCTATAACAACGTACTTTTCAGGCAGTTATCCTGTCCCCAAGATCCATATCTCTCAAGTGCTACCTGTTCGTATGGGCGGGGCCTGGCGCTGCCTACTCGAAGCCCCGCCTTGCGACCTCCTTCTACACGCGATGTGGTTTAATTTATAAGCTAAAGCGGTCTTTAGTTGGGTCATTTCAAAGAATCTAAGAATAGAATCATCTTATCTCATATCTCTTCTCATGTTTAGTAAACATTACCTATCTCTACGCGTCGGTGGCGCAACGGCAAGGGCCGCTACCTCCTATCCGGGAGGTCGTGGTTCGAGTCCTGCCACGTAACAATGTGTTTTCGAATTTCGATCTCATATGTACGTTTATCCGACGCTATTACTGTGAAGAAAAACATCGTGAGGAAAGCTACACACATCTGCGAAGAAACTCGAAGGTTGTGTGTAAAGTTGACCTACCCGCACTGGGCCAGCGTGGTCGACTAAGGCCCGATCGCCCTAATTCAGGGTAGGCTTGAGCTCCTCGGTGACGATGTAATGATGAGATGATGTAATGATCTCTATGTGATCGAATCAGGAATGAGGAGATCGGTAGGAAAACCAAGGTAACCGACATAAGTCAAATAATCGCTAAACTAAACTCAAAGTATATATTATATTAGTACTCTAAAGTTGCAGAGGGCGGGGCACATTATGGCTCATAGTAATCAAGTAGAACTGATGGGCCAGTAAAGTTCTCGAGTGACGACTGCGCACAGGAAGATGTTACGTAGGCAGGCCTCCCACTCGCTGGACAGGCTACCTAGCGAAGTTCGCGACAAACCACTAGATGCAAGCCGCGCAGGGCAGGTCGTAGTGGAAATCCTTGTTGTGGAAGGCCTTTATCCATTAATATACGTCTCTCAGCTAATATGATGATGATGATGCATAATCAAATGCTTACTCGTATATGACAATTATTTTGTGAGCTGTGTGTATTACCATATTCAACTTCATCATCATTATATCAGTCGAAAAACGTCCACTGCTGGACAAACGCCTCCCCCAAGGATTTCCACGACGACCGGTCCTGCGTTGCCCGCATTACCCTCTTATGCTCCCCTAACTCACCGTACTTTTGATAATTTAGTTGGTATTTGAATAAAATGAAACCTATATATATACTTAAAACACATTTATTACACCGTCTCAAATTTTTTCGTCTTGTGTCGCGTGACGGTCGTTATGATCGTTTCATCCTCTGTACCGTAGCTCCAAGACGAGAGCAGCCATGATCGTTTCGTGCTCTGTAAATGTCTATAATGTGAAAAAAAGTTTCACTTTTACCGTGGTTTCATAAAAACACACACTCTTTTTAGGGAGCGTTCAAGTATTACGTAACGCAATTTTCGGAGATTTTTGACCCCCTCCTCCCCCCATGTAACGCACCGTAACGTTTTTCTGTACCCCCCGTCCCCCCCTTGTAAAACGTTACGTAAACACCAAGTGACCATTTTTTCCTAAAAATCAAAATAATAATTATGTGGCGTAAAGTACCGGAAAGTCGCTAAAATACCTTTGTCATTGTTTTAATCGCGTTAGTAAGAAGAAAAACAATGTTACGTAACGCGTAGTTTAAACCCCCCCTCCCGTTCCTGTAACGCATCGTAACGTTTTATAAGACCCCTCCCCTCCCCCAAAATTTGTTACGTAATACTTGAACGCTCCCTTACTTATTACTTGATAGTTTGCAAATATTTTCATTGTTTTTCTTCTCCGTAATATTTTATAATGTAGGTACCTACTTATAATGCATCGAAGCGCCACCTTCCCTGTTTTAGATTGATTACCGGAACGCGAAATGATAGTGCTACTACTACGAGCACAGTAACGCCATCTATGTGTTTTGTCTTGAAACGTCAAGCGGTTAGCTTGGGTGTGGTCGGTGCGAGGCTGGATCCCAGTTTTAGTTGGCACCCTTGTTTGTGTTAGCCAATCAGAATCGTTGCGATCATCTAATACAGACGGACGGAAAATCAATAAATGATAATTCAGCCAATTCATGGAGGCTACGATAAAGGCATTATTTATTTTACGAGCAATTTTGATCGAGCAGCTGAATTGTTAACTTGAGAAGCCAGCCCAGTGTCGAGCTAACTGTTCTTCTGAAAATAATATATTTCATCCGCGTTATCTTGAAGTCTTATGTTGTAAACGTGTGTGAATATTAAATTTACACCTCAAAGACAAGTTTATTTTTGTGATCCGGCCAAAAACCTTCTGATAACCTGAAATGTATTAATTTATTATTTATTAGCTGACTAGGCAAACGTTGTTTTGTGATATGAAATATACTTTTTAACCTATTCCCATACCTAACAAATACACAAAAAAAATCATGAAAATCGGTTGATCCGTTTCGGAGGAGTACTAAAATAAACACCGTGATACAAGATTTTTATAAATATAGACTAGCTGACCCGACAAATGGTGTTTTGCCATAATGAAATATACTTTACGACCCATTCCTACCAAACACATATAAAAAGGAGTGCCGACAGAAGTGAAAACTTTTTACAGTTTTATAAGTTTTGACCCCCTGAGTGTTCCTGTTATGGTGTCCGTTACGTTACATTACAGTGCCGAAAGTTCAATGATTTTTTCCCATCTCAAAAATGCCCAACGCGCCTAAAGAAGTTTCGCTTCAAAAATTTTATTTTTTTTATATTTTTTGTTTTACCAATTTCAAAGCAAAATACAAAACAATTAATTATCTAGCACCATTAAACCTGAATGGTTTGTCTAGGTGCTCAACAGTCGTCTACGAGCTACATACTTTAAAATATAAGGAATAGGTTAAGTAATGCATACCTACAAAATATATCCTTAACCATACTGATATTAAAATCGCTCGAACTCGGAGGAGTACGAACACAGTGGCACGAGATTTTTATATATATGGATGATAATAATAATGTTTTACCTTTTTATCATTTGTATTTTTTAATGTACGAGTAGGTATATTTTTTTTTTAAAGCATTCGTCGCTCGCTTGTAGTTCGTAAGTGGTACCACCACTAAAACCTGCTGTCTCCACAGTGTATTTCCGAGAACACTCAATTCGTTGCAACCGCAACGGACACACGATAATTTATGTCATTTCATAATAAGTAGTATAATATATTGATACAGGATGTTAAAAATTTGGTGTGGTTTTAACCGCCTCCGTGGCTTAATGGTTAGTCCCTTCGCTTCACACCAGGAGGTTGCGGGTTCGATTCCCGGCGGGGTCAACTTTGTAAGACTCGGTTTGGTTGTTGGTAGGGCATTTTCATAGCCCGCCTGACTAGCTACCACCATCATGTCTTGCCGCGAAACATCAAAGTTAAAGGCATTGATGTGTTCCAGCTTGAAGATAAGATAGCCAGATCCCCTAGATCGCTTAGTCCATTCGCTTCGCACCAGGTTCGATTCCCAGCGGGTTCAACTCTGTAAGACTCGGTTTGGTTGGTGGTAGGGCATTTTCATATCCCGCCTGGCTAGCTACCACCATCTTATAATTATATAAGTCTTGCCGCGGAACATCAGAGTTAACAGCATTGATGTGTTCCAGCTTGAAGATAAAATAGCCAGATCCCCATTGCGTTGGGGAACCTTGGTAAGCCCGCTTTCATCTTCGGCATCATCGTCACTTACCATCAGGTGAGATGATCCCAAGAGCTTACCAATTTTGAATAAAAAAAAAGTGGACCCATTAATTGGGGGTTCTACTCATCTTTCTCCAAGGAACCCATAGTAAGTTCTCAAAAAAAAAAAGATTTGGATCCTCCACACAAATAAATGCACAATTTTGGTCGATCAGCTGGTCAATTCCTGTAAAAAGTTTTTTTTGCGATTTCAGCAGCCACAGTTTTTAGTTTTTAGGAAATAAAAAAAAAAGAATTAGCGAAATGGGTCCGGCCGTTCTTGAGTTATAAATGGTGCACCTAACTAACACCACTTTCATTTATATACAGGATGTTTTTTTTTAACACCAAGCAAGCCGTTGAGGGTGAGCTCTACTCGTAAAATTAAACTACTATATACATACCCAAGAAACCCATAGCGAATTCGAAATTATTTTTTTTGGACTTCATAGAAATCGATCATTCCGATTCACCAACTTTCTATGGTTTTGCGATTTCAGTATGGGTTTCTTGGGGCAAGTTGTTCAGTTTCATGAGTAAAGCCTACCCTTAACAGCTTGCTCGGTGATAAAAAAACACCCTGTATATATAGATAAAGAAAATAAATTAAAGTGGTTCTAGGTAAAAAAGATTTCCGACCAAATTTAACCCACCCACTATATTCTAATAAAATCATGTGTGGTTAACGCCCAAAAATGAACCATGGGAAAGCATTAGGACAGGGTTAAAAACGCGCCAGGTAATAATTTAAGATAAATTACCTACGTAAATCTAAACTTATCAATAAACTGTTCGAATCAAACTCATACCATACCATAATCAAATCGTTTTAATTCCTAGAATGAATAAAATTATTAAAAGATTTTTGGAAACGCATGTGTGGGCGAAGACGGGAGGTTTCTCTATAATTTCAGTCAATTTTCGGCATTTATGATATTCAATCGGAAGGTTTTCGATTCATCATTATCATCATATCAGCCGAAAATCGTCCACTGCTGGACAAAGGCCTCTCCCAAGGATTTCCACGACGACGGGTCCTGCGCTGCCCGCATCCATCGGCTTCACGCGGTTTTCGATTGAAATTGTTTAATTAACCTTATGCCTCCGCGGCGTAATGGTTAGTGCATTAGCTTCACATTAGGAGATCGCGGATTCGATTCCCGGCTTAGTCTCACTTTGTATACCGGATTTGGTTGGTGGAAGGGCATTTTCTAAGCCCGCCTGGCTAGCTGCCCCTACCTAATCTAAGTGTTGCCGCCAAACATCAATGTTAACAGCATTGATGTGTTCTGGGTTGAAGATCAACTTTGTAAGACTCGGTTTGGTTGGTGGTAGGGCATTTTCTTAGCCCGCCTGGCTAGCTACCACCATTCAATTCAATTCAATTCAATTCAATATATTTATTTAAAATAGGCGCAAATTACACTCTTTCTGATAGTCATAAAATAATAATAACAATGTCATTTGTGAAGAATCAAGAAATAAATATTAGTTAATAACGTCAAAATTAAATACTTGATATAAATCAGAATATTTCATTAGAACATGAAAACAATATGACACGAAAATTTATATATAAAACCATCTTACCTAAGCCTTGCCGCCAAACATTAGTGCTAACAACATTGATGTGTTCCAGCTTGAAGATAAGATAGCCAGATCCCCATTGCGTTGACACTTACCACAGATGAGTAGACCAAGGGCTTACCAATTAAAAAAAAACAAACAAAATCCACCACCCTATAGTTTTTAAAGCTATGGCTTAGAGTTGTGTTATTTTTTAGGGTTCCATACCTCAAAAGGAAAAAAGGAACCCTTATAGGATCACTTCGTTGTCCGTCTGTCTGTAGACAAGGGTTCCTTCAAATACGGTCCCTTGAAGCTGTAAAAATTCAAGCTTCTTAGTTTCTCTTCTCCTTGTGGCACAGTTAACCGATCCAAGGGATAGTTGGCGGTTGCCCGGTGATGCACTTAGCATCACCCGCCGTCACGTGTAGGGCATTTAGATTTACACCTACGGTCGTGTGCAACGCGACCTTCATACACATCTGGTATCAAATGTGCAGGTTTCCTCACGATGTTTTTCCTTCACCGTTAAAGCAATCGGTAAGTTTAAATACGTAAGTTTCGAAAAACTCATTGGTACGAGCATATTGGTATATTATCCTATTAATATTATAAACGCGAAAGTTTGTAAGAATGTATGGATGTATGTTTGTTACTCTTTCACGCAAAAACTACTGAACTGATCTGGCAGGTAGACAGATTAGGACCTGGATTAACACATAGGCTACTTTTTTTCACGCTGCACTGCGCACCCTCGAAAAATCATAGCAACGTTGTTCTCGCTAAACGGGAAACAGCTAGTGCTGTATAATTGAAAGGATTGAAATTGGATTCAATTTGAATCCAAATGTATTTTGATAATCATATATATGTCGTCCATATGTAGCCTGCTGTTTATTTAATAAAACACAGGTGCATTAAGTGAATTTATATTTTTATTTTATCACGCGTACCTACCTCTTTCTTGCCACAATACTTCCACCGTTACACCAGCCTACCCTGCTGCCGTTCTATCAATATCAATGTATAGGAGATAATTTCTTCAGCCCTTGAATCCGATTGTTCGACTCACACTTAGCCGGTTTTTTTCTTTATACGAGTTCACCATTGATTCAAAGGGAAAGCTCAATTAAACGAAGTCGAGGATACACCATAATCCACAGCTCTCTGCTTGCATAATGCAACTCAACCTGCGGGGCGCACCCAATATGCCGACCGACCCGCCCCGCGAGTCATGACCCGCTGGGCCAGGAAGATTTAATTGACAACTTAAATCTTGCAATGGTGGGGGACAGCCTTGGGACAGCCGATAAATTAAGTAAGGGTCGTGTCGCACTAGCCACACTAGGTTGAGTGCCTTCCGTACTCGCTTCCCCTATCCGGTGAAGTTGTAAAGGCCCCCCCCACGGCCAACAACAAGCTTGTCCTTTCGAAAAAAAAGTCGAATTAGCCATTTGCGAGTTATTTCCTAGCAAGACGAACTCGCTGTGATTTTTCGGCGATCGATGCAATGAGCCCCTTTAGTAGCCAAAGGTTGAGGCGCCCAGGATTCTGCAATAAAGCGACTCCGGATCGCTGACAACTGACTTGGACCATACCCCGGATACTGCATACAACGGTCGTGAAATGTCATTTTTTAAATACATGACGGAGCAAACAAAATCACGGAGAAATCATATACGTTCGAGAACCAAACTATAATCAATCTGTATCAATCTGGGTGACGAGGGGGTGAGGTCGCAATCTAGAGACGAGTGTCCATTCTGTATATTAGTACTAATATACGGGGTGATTTGTAATGTCACGTATTCATTAAGGGGTGATAGATTAGGTCAAAAGCAATAGATTTTGTCCTATAATGTGCTATTCAAAAGTGAACCGTTTTTTAAATTTAAAATTAAGTTATACAAAAAACCGGTTTCAGACGGTTTGAGTTCGAATTAAAAAAAAAACTACATTCCGGATTTTCAGTTTCTTGTTATCGTCACATAACGGACATTCCAATTGTTTATAATAAGCAATAAAATATTGAAAAGCTACAAAAGTTTTCAAAGCACGCTTTTTAAGTTTATCAGTTTCCTATTTTTTTACTAAATTTTTCGATAAAAAAGGCAATTTTCTGTTAAAAATCTCCTAGTAATTAAATATGCAAAGTATAAAAATACAGTAAGTGTATTTAGTAGAAACGGTTAACTTTTGGATAGCACACTATGGGATAAAATCGTTTGCTTTTGACCTAATATATCACCCGTTAACGGGAATACGTGACATTACAAATCATCCTGTATACACTTTGCCTGGACGGTGATAGCTCCTTGCACAGTCTAATAGGATGCGAACAGCAGTCTCATCATCATCATCATATAGGCCTCCTACTCGGTGGACTGACGACCTGGTGAAGATCGCGGGAAGCCGCTGGATGCGGGCAGCGCAAGACCGGTCGCTGTGGAATATATGTGGGTTCTGAAACGAGAAAACTGACTGGCTACCTGGCGCATCCACCATTTATGACGCACCAACGAGTCGGCAGGGGGAGTAAGCTCAGAGGGATCACATCGATGATTGAAAATGCAGTTTCTAGGTTGTGAAGAAAGACGTAGAGCAATGTTTATTCACATCAAAAATAGGGCTTCGCCGGCTGGCTGATTATTGACTGAGGTCCCAAACTAAGCCAGTGCTGCATTCTTGCTACAAAATGTACACATCGACCACGGATAAAGGGACCTCTGTCCTGACTCGCGGTCACGAATAGAATGCCACTCAACCGTTTCAGAAAGGCTTTCGAACGACCCACTAGTTTGAATTTAGTAACTATTTAAACTTAGCTTTTTATTACTATCCGCGGATAGCAAGATGGCAATGGAGATGCAAGTGCGCGAACGCGAGCTATACGATCTCTACAGTACCTTTTGAACAAACGTCTCATATACTCTAGTTTTTGCAGTACCTCATGTTTAACAACACCTTATTGATCTTCTATTATGTTGTTATCTTTCGTATTTTAATAAATTTCAGATTTTGAACCGTAGTGTATCTAAAATTGTGACTATCCGAAAATACAAGGGTTTTTCTTTTGATTTTGGCAGTTGTAAATTCAGATGTAACGAACTAGTACTTTGTAGAATAAAAAAAAAACTGTTTTTGGCTTACTAAATATCTTTGTCTATTGACATGACTATCCGAAGATGGAAGCGGGCTTAGCAAGATTTCCAAATGCAACGAGGAACTGGTTATCTTACCTTCAAGTCGGAACGCATCAATGCTGTTAACACTGCATGATGTTTGGTGGTACTAATTCGTATAGCGCGAGCACCGCGCATCCTCAATATCCATGCGGGTGAAGCCGCGGGAATCAGCTAGTGTAAAAAAATCTGTTTCACATCACATAACAAATCATAACAAAAAATCAACATAATTCCTTATAACGAAAACTACTAGTTTAAATTAAAACATTTCCAGGAATATTTTATTATTTATAATTTTCTAGAATTTTATTTTACCAAATTAAAGTTAAGGACATTCAATGGTTGTTTTTATTTTCGGGTTTCTGTTAAAATTAGCTAGAGTAAATTTCGAAAAAAAATATTGTTAGACATCTTATATTGCCCTTACTCCCCACCAAGTCTAGGTCTATGTTCAAATATATTTTAAAATTCACATGAGACCGGGGCGGGCGGGATAAGAGTCCGAGGGCGGATCTTACGTCACTTCCGTCGCGCCGTGCTTGCTTCCGGTCGCGCATCCGGCGTATATCCGGTTCTAATACTTTATAAAGTCCTGAAACTTAAAAAGGTTTTTGAAAACGTTCATATTTATTCTTTTTTTTATATTTCTGATCGTTATGTAGTTAACCTAACAGGCTAAAAAATATACAGTGTATTTTTAGTGTAATAAATATAAGTTGTTTTTTTAAATATGACTTTTCTTATCGGTAAAATTTCTGGTGTATTCCGTGATTTTGGAATTCGCGATATGCGAATTTTTAATTTTAATATTTGAGTGCTTGACATACATATCTCTTTTGAGGACAAGTAATTTTTTTATTTCTGAACGTTATGTAGTGAACAAGTAAGAAATATAAAGTGTATTTTGTGTGGTGTAATGTTGTGGCTGAGCCCGAGCGAGCAGCGTCGAATACACCATTTGTATCACGGTTAGTAATAATACACCACTTGTATCACGGTTAGTAATAAACTGTACCACAGATGAGATACTAGTTACTTACTGTACTCCCCAGTCCCACGGAGTACGTATACTCGTACCTTCTCGCATGAGGGTGGAGCATCTCACATTATTTGGTTTGTATGGGAGTTGGTACCTTTTTCAGGATTGTATAAAAGTCTGAAGCCATGGAAGTACAACAAATTTTTGTATGGAACTACGTCGTACATTTAAGAGTAAGGAAAAACTGCATTCAAAGATTTAAGGAAATAATTGAACATAAAATTTATAATGAGACTAGCTTTTGCCCGCGGTTTCGCCCGCGTGGACATCCTTTTTTTGACTGTCTTTGAGGGCGAGTGGTACGCGAGCCGCAAACGGCTCGCGAGCATGGACATGAGTTTTCCTCAGATCCCTTAAGAACGATATCGGGCTATTCTGATTAGAAGTCTATGTCACTTCTCACCCCCTCAACCAATTCTATACAAAAGCGAAAAAACAATTCAGTCCGTTGCCCCGTTGCGATGCCGACGTGCGCGAGCGTGGAAATGAGTTTTCCCCAGATCCCTCGGGAACCATGTTAGGATATTAGAATTATGTCATATCCCACTCCCTCAACCATCTCTGTGCAAAAAATCACAGCAATCCATTGTTCCGTTGCAATGTTAAAGAAACTAACCAAAAAAAAGAGTATATTTTCAGTACCCTTAGAAACTGCAACGGACTATGCTATTTTCACGGGATGAAAAGTAGCCTATGTCCTTTCCAGTGACACAGGCTACCTGCATGCCAAACTTCATCAAGATTGGACAAGATGTTTAAGCATGAAAAGGTAACAAACAAACAAACACATTTTCATATTTATAATATTATAAAGTAAGGATTAGCCAGTTCTCTATTGCGTTGAGGAATCTTGGTAAGCCCGCTTCTATCCTCAACATCATCGTCATTTACCATCAGGTGAGATGATGCCAAGAGCTTACCAATTATAGATTAGTAAAAAGTTTAGGTCCATGCAAAAGAACTCAAAGTTTTGAAATACAAAAAAGAGTGTGTGGTTTTTATGAAACCACGGTAAAAGTTGACACGGTTGACTGACTCGGTGGCTCAGTGGTTTGTGCTCTTGACTACTGATCCGAGGGTTGTGGGTTCAATCCCCACCCAGGGCAAACATTTGTGTGATGAGCAGATTTGCTTGCTCTGTGTCTGGGTGTTAAATATCTATATATGTATGTATTTAAACGTATATAAGTATTTATATCAGTCTCTGGTTCCCATAACACAGGGAATCCTACTTTGGGGCCAGATGTGTGATTTGTCCCAGAATATTTATTATTTTATTTATTTTATATTTATTTAAAGTGAAACTTTTTTTCACATTATAGACATTTACAGAGCACGAAACGATCATAGCTGCTCTCGTCTTGGAGCTACGGTACAGAGAACGAAACGATCATACCGACAGTCACGCGGCACACAGACGAAAAAATTTGTGACGATGTAATAAAAGTTTCACTTTAATAAGGTGGGAATATCTACTTTACAGATCCATACGCGGCGCTAAGTGCTTGCGGGCGCGGTGGCGGCGCTTGCGCCGGGGGGCAGGTGCAGCTCTGGCAGTTTCTCCTGGAAGAGCTGGCCAGCGGTGCGCCTGGCATCTGCTGGGAGGTAAGTTGTGACCTATCTCTGATCTCCTTTTTACGCAGTTGGCAATATAAACTAACAAACTGTCTTTCTTTTCACAATTGGTAAACCCTTGACATCTTCTCACTTGATGGTAAGTGACATGCCGAAGATGGAAACAGGCTTACCAAGATTCCCCAACGCAATGAAGAATTGGTTATCTTATCTTCAAGCCGGAACACATTAATGTTGTTAACACCGATGTTTGGAGGCAAGACTTAGATAAGATGGTGGTAGCTAGCCATTTTCTGCTGGTGAAATTGTAACTTGTAGAACATACTTCGGCATGTACCAGGGTCTGTTGTGGGTACCGTAGATACCACAGTCACAATTGCTAAGCTGAACAACTTTTCTTTTACAAGTTTGTTAAAATCGCAAAAAAAATGAACTCTTCATACAAATATATTAGCCGATAGACCGATTTAAAAAAAAATTGTATGGACCGTAGATTATTTTTAAATTCCTTGAGGTAAGTGGTTCAGTATGATGAGTATATGTCCCGATTAACGAGTCCTACACTATTTTTGTTACACCCTTTATAGACACAGTTTTGTGTAGCAGCAAGTAGGAATAATATAGGCACAGACAGACATTATAACCGAATAAGTTTGTATTCATTAACTACCAGTGAAAACCTTTATTAAGCCATGTATGTAAAAAAAATGATGTAGGACCCGTTAACGGGGGGTTCTACTTATGAACAAATTTACCCAAGGAACCCATAGTCAATTGTCAAAAAAAAAAAAATTGACCCTCTGTACTTAAATGCACAAAATTGGTCGATCAACTGATCGATTTCTATAGTAGAGTAAAATTTTTTTTTTGCGATTTCACAAAAGTCGTAGAAAAAAAGGTGTTCAGTATGATGAGTAGAACCCCCAGTTAACGGGACCTACACCAATTTTGTTACACCCTGTATATGTCGGCTGCAGATCTTAATAATCTGGAAGTTGGCGAACTGCCTAGATATTCCCAGACAGATCGTGAAAGGCCCAGGTTTAACATTCCATAGCGGGGCTCCGAAAAATACTAAGTTTAGGTTCGTTTAGCAAGTCTAGTGCTACGTAGAAAGGAGCCCCTCGCGAGGCTCCGTCGATTCAGTATTTTTTGGATACCCGCGATGAAATGCCTGGCCATTTCACGATCTGCGTGAGAATAGCGTCGGGAAAAGCGATGGTGGCTCAACCGGTAACGACTCGCTCCTTCTAACCAGAGGAACCTGGTTCAAATCTGGACGGCCAATGTACTAATGAGTTTTTCAAAACTTACGTACATATACTCACTGATTGCTTTAACGGTGAAGGAAAACATCGTGAGGAAACCTGCACACGCCTGCTAAGAAACTCGAAGATTGTGTGTGAAGTCGACCAACCCGCACTGGGCCTGCGTGATCGACTAAGGCCTGATCGCCCTAATTCAGGGTAGGCTTGAGCCCCTCGGTGGGGACGTATATGAGCTGATATGATTACCATTGTAAATCTTGGTAAGCCTACATTTACCATCAGGTGAGATAATGCCTAAGGCCTAACATTTAAGCGAGCATGTGTGTGTCGGTGTGTTTTTTATCTGCTATAGGCTTACCAATAGCAGATAAAAAACACACCGACACACACATGCTCGCTTAAATGTTCGGGGCGCATCGGGAGCTCGGTCGTTCCTTTCCCTTGAATATTATGGTTGATGGGAGCGATAGCTGACTCTCGCGTTATACTCGTGACCGGGTGCTGTCCGTGTGAACTGACCTACTCTTGTTAAATGCATTCAATGATTTTTATGTATAACTTTTCGTTTCATATTGTTTTCATATTCGAATGACATAATCTGGTTTATATCAAGGATTAAATTTTGACGTTATTAACTAATTATTGTTTATGATTCTTCACAAATGACATTGTTATAATTATTTTATGACTATCAGAAAGAGTGTAATTTGCACCTATTTTGAATCAATATATTGAATTGAATTGAACCGAGTTAACCTCCTCTTTTTTGGAAGTCAGTTAAAAATTCCACCGGCTGATTAACCCTCCCTTGCGCAGGGTTCTCCATCAGAGGGCGAGTTCAGGCTCTCGGACCCTGACGAGGTGGCGCGTCGCTGGGGCCGCAGAAAACAAAAACCCAACATGAACTACGACAAGCTATCCAGAGCATTGCGGTATTACTATGACAAGAATATTATGAATAAGGTAACTATTGAGAAGGATGAAAGCTTTATTGACGAAAACATTTAAATAATTAACAACGTATTTAAAATAACAATAATCCTTATCCTTACTATAATATTATAAATATGAAAATGTGTTTGTTTGTTTGTTACCTTTTCACGCTTCAACACGTTGACCTATCTTTATGAAATTTGGCATGCAGGTAGCCTGTGTCACTGGGAAGGACATAGGCTACTTTTTATCCCGGTAGAATAGCATAATCTGATGCAGTTCCTGAGGGAACTAAAAAAATACTCGATTGTTGTGATTTCGAGCACAGAGATGGTTGAGGAGGTGGTAAACGACACAATTTACTAATCACCTTTAAAGATAGTCATAAAAACGATGGCCAAGCGGGCGAAGCCGCGGGAAAAAGCTAGTCCTACATAATTTACTATAGAAAATGATTGAATATTACAATATTTAAAATACCTAAAATAAGTCATCCCTCGACATCCCCGGTGCAAAGGTGGCCATAACACCCGCTGAATTTGGCTGAATGGCTATGGACAGCCTCTGCACCAGGTAAGAGTCTGAATAGCTAGGTGGGTACCATTTTTGTACTCGTGCGGCGGTACGGAACCCTCGTAGCATGGGTCTACTAGCACTTAGGCGGTATGTCTTCCTTTTCGATGAAATTTCACTCTTAATCGCTTAATTTATGAATTACATTAAGTACCTAAATTAAGCGAATATACTTATGACTCTATGACGTATGGGTACCTGTCAAAACTACTTATGGCGAGGCATTTGTAAAACAGTTGTCTCTGTTTTTTCCTTTACGTGTAAAGAGTCAAGACAATAACCACAGTTTTGCACTTTTTCAATGTTTTACGTTATTTCTCTTATGACTTCAATTTAAAAACTAAAATTTAGCAGATTCTATGTTTGTAGTAAGTACTTAAAAAGAAATATCTCCATTCTCCAATGTGCAAATTTAGAAATTTTATTAATAAACAATTTGTTTTAAACTTGATTTTTGACGTTTTACACCTGTTTTTGGGATTTTGTGTGATCGAGTAAAGTACACACTATCGTGTTAACATATTAGCACATTCCTCTGACAATATCCTTAAGTATGTCCAATATTTTCTGCACTACCGATATTTAGTAGTAATTACCCAAAAAATTTGATCTAGCAAAAGGGTTTCTTCGCTTCTCCACCAGTGCTTCGCCTTAAATTGGTTTTGCCTGATGATAATCATTGCTTCGGGTATCAGCTAGCTAGAGTAATCTCTGTTATCGTGTGGCACATTAATGAACTCTGCTGTCTAAGTGATAGAGGCTTAGAGTTTAGCTACCGATGAGCTATTTATTTTCCAGGTGCACGGCAAGCGATATGCGTACCGCTTCATCTGGGCGGGGCTAGCGGCGGCGTGCCAGGCGCAGGACGCCCCCGCCTACTGGCCTCCTCTCCACCCCCCGGCCCCCCAGCCCAGTGACGGGGGCCCTTCCAGTTCTAGCCATCAAACGACTCAGTGATGCGACGTGACGTTGGAAACTTTATTTTCATTGATTTGACAGAAAGCTCAGCTTTAGTAAAAGTGTGAAACAAAGGTTAGAAGGAGGGCCTCTTTCCTGGCTTCTGTATCCTCCCAGTTCTAGCCGAGTGACGGGGAATTCCTCAAAAATATGAACGACACAAGAACGTGTGGGAGAATAATAATAAATCAAGTTTATTTCGGACCACAAAAATCCATAATATGTGTTAGTAACAATAGAGACTTAGCCTATGTTAGTTAGAATACTGTGATGCGAAATTATCTAATTTTTAGCGATGTGCGTCAAAAAGAAAAAAATGTGACAGTGACAGTGACAGGTCCTCTTCCTTCTTAACCCCCAGCCACGACACTGTAGTTACAGGGGCCTCATACACGCAACATTGACAAGTAGTTTGTTTGTAAACTCTTTATTGGATTTAAAAACAAATAAACTGTTAACAAAAGAAAGAAATATAGCAAAGGCGGTCTTATTCCTTTCGGGATCCCTTCCAGTCAACCTTAGTTCTCTGTTACAACTAGGTATGTCAGACGGTGTAATAAATCAGCAGATAACATTGAAATATTATTAGTAATGTAGTTCAATGGCAGATATAAGATTCAAAGTGTGATTAGACTGGCGCAGGATGACACTTACTTCTAACATCCCCCCCTCATCTCGACCCGTCAGGCTTATGGAGGTCTTTTTAACCCTTAGAGCGACGACGCTAAAATACCTACCTATAGATAGACAAAGTTAGAAAGCCATTAAGGACACTATAAACAATTAGCCGCTAGATGCGGGCAGCGCAGGACCAGTCGTCGTGGAAATCCTGAGGGGAGGCCTTTGTCCAGCAGTGGACGTCTTTCGGCTGATATGATGTTTATGATAAACAATTAATAATGGAGTCCCAGTCCCAGTTGTTGTTGTTGTAACTTACGAAAAAGAACTGATATAAGAATTATAAAACATCAAGCTACCTCATACAAACACTATTAAATGTAGTTAATTATATATGTCACCGGGATATTGTGAAAACCGCGATATTACAATCTCACTAGTTAGATTATGATATAACGGTAAATTGTGAATCGGATCAAAATATCAACGCCTATTCTTGTACCTCCAAAGCAAACCGATGATTCTACTTTGACTGTTAAATCAATCAAACCTAACCGAACCTAACATCGCTTGCTTCGCGAGCTCATTTATTTAGTGTTTTTCACTTCGCTTAATGTTATTGTAATGTCACTAGTGAAATAATAAACAATATGTTGAAGTTCATAATCTTTCGACAGTTTACAATCTCACGAAATAAATCCCGTTAGATTATAATCTAACGGAATTTACATTTTAACAGTGACATATACGAACACTAGAATTGTAAGTCGGGATTTAATAAGTGATACTTGGAGTCAAAAGTGCATAAGCATAAAACTTTTCATAGTAGGTATTACATCAACTTTGCCTAGGGATATTTTGGGACTTTTCATATAAAACATGGTTTTTTGAAGTGCTATAAAATTTACTTAGAACATGTGTAAGATGAAAAAATGCTATATTTACCCTCAAATTTGTTATAAATTAATTAAGTTTTAGGTGTTTTCAGTAAAAACGCGCAGGCAATAAAAAAATCAAAAAAAGGAGGAGGATTCTCAATTCGACCGTATATTTTTTTATGTGTGTTCGCGGATAACTTCGTCGTTAATGAATCGATTTTTATGATTCTTTTTTTGTTGGAAAGAAGATATCCCAAGGGTGGTACCATGATAAGGAAACCAGGATCTGATGATGGCATCACAGAGAAATCGAGAGGAACCTTAGTTGCCTGTTTGAAACCGGTTATTTTTTGTTCAAAATTATTATATTGTCATCCCATGTTTTGAACTGAGAAATTAGTATAACCCATTTTTATAAGAACTGAGAAGGTAGGTACTCGTAAATATAGCATTTGCCCATCTAGAATATTTCTATAACCTGTACTGCAAATACCTTTTTAAAAAAAATTGTAGAAAAACATTTTAAAATATCTCGAGGCAATGTTGAGCAGTGTAGGTATGTCCAACGGTGGACTTTGTTAATACAAGTACCTTATACCTACCTACTTTTGAGGGTTCCGTACTCAAAAGTAAAAACAGACCCATTACAGGATCACTTGTGTGTCTGTCTATCCGTCCGTCCGTCTGTTACAGCCAATTTGCTCCGAAACTACTGGACCGATTGAGTTGAAATTTGGTACACATTTGTAAGTCGGTGACCCAAAGACGGGCGTGTATCATGAATAAATTAATTAAAAACATGGGGGCCACATTTGAAAACTAAATGCGGAAAAATTGGAAAATTAAAAAAAATATATGTTTGCTAACTAGTAACTATATCGTGTGACATATTTAATGAAAGGGCTTGTTGTGGGAATCTCAAATATATATATATTTATAATTTTACAATAAATAGTTAATTACGTAACACATTTAAAAGTTTTGAAGTTATTAAAGAAAAAAGACGAAAACTTACCATTATCTCCTTAACTCAGTAGTTTTAGCCCAGTGGTCTAAAATCTTGAAAAAATCACATTTATATGAAGCTGAATACATAGATTACAGAAAAAAAAAATATTTGTAATCCTCACACTGAGTCCTTTAATTTGATATGTGATACCATATATATTTGTTTTTTTTTTTCAATTTTGCCCCCCATAACCAAGTCTCAAAATCTGATTTCGTTCATTCGCCTTAACTTCCGTGATTAGGTCAGCAAACTCTACATACCTAATTTCATCTTCTTTCGCTCTTTTATATTACCAGCGGTGTACTTTTAAATACTAGCTCTACCCGCGACTTCGTCCGCGTGGAGGTTTTGAATTTTCCGGGATAAAAATTATCCTATATGTCAACCCGGGCTTTAAGGAACCACCATACAAAATTTCATCAAAATCGGCCTGGTAGTTTTTGCGTGATGCGCGAACATGCAGACAGACAGACAAAAATTCCAAAAGTTGTTGTTTTGGCCTCCGTGTCGTCAGTAATATCCACCACAATTATTAATTATTTTTCAAAAATATTTCATGGCCCCATTACAGGTTTTATTTATGTACGTATTTATTTTGATGAAACTTTGTAAGTTAGTATAACTTATTACATAGGTAGTTACCTCCAATAATAATTTTCGAAAAACCTAAAAACTTTTAAGTACAAGCTTTTAATATTTATTGCATTGTCACGCGATATACATATGCATGCAAAATTTCAGCTCAGTCGGAAACCGGAAAGTGGGAAAAAAATTAACTTGCAAGATTTCACCTGAACAAAAATACATACATTTTTAAGTTAAATAAAAGCTTTTAAAAACCTAGGTTGTTTGTTACTTTTTCTCAAAAAAGGCTAAAACGATTTTAATGAAACTTTAAAAAAATACTAGGCCTTAAAAAGCTTATTACACTAGTTAGTTTTATCATTATCATCATATCAGCCGAAGAAGGTCCACTGCTGGACATAGGCCTCCCTCCCCCAAGGACAGATTGCCTAGTGAAGGTCGCAGGAAGTTATTTATAACGATGCTGAGAGCGTGGGTGGCGTAACGACTAGGTCCGCTACCTCCTGTCCGGGAGGTCGTGGTTCGAATCCTGCCACGTACCAATGTGTTTTTGAATTTCAATTTCATGTGTACGTTCATCCGACGACCTTACAGTGAAGGAAAACATATCGTGATCAAAACTGCACACGCTTGCGAAGAAACTCAAAGGTTGTGTGTGAAGTCGACCATCAACCCGCATTAGGCCTGCGTGGTCGAATAAGGCCCGATCGCTCTAATTCTGGGTAGGCTCCAGCCCCTCGGTGGGGACGTATATCAGCTGATATGGTAAATGATGATGATGATGATACAAGGTACAAGGATAACATACAATTTCCCTAAACAGCAACAACATTATCATTGCTTGTTGAGTTTTAAAGCCCTGTAGATACAATCTATGTTTATAAATATTTTTTGTTTTGTTATTATAAATCTGCCTACTATTATAATTTAATAATACAATAAAGTTCCTTTTAAAACTCATTTTATTATTTCCTTTTCACCTACTTACGTTATTGTTACTTATTAGCTAATATCACAGTATTACGTTGCACTACTGTAAGCCATACAGTGCAACGCCTTTGGTGTCACACGATGCGCCACCGGCGTAAGTACTAACTAGCCCATGCTAGCCTGTGTCCCGCCGCCCGCTGCCTCGCAAGTACCCTTCCGTTGCTCTGCGTAAGTACATTCGTTGCGCTACTGTAAGCCGCTATATTGTAACACTGTGCTAATATTATGTATAATATGTCGCAGGCATACTGTTAGTAATCTGTGATACTGTATAATTCGTCATCATACATATGGTCAGGTAAATTATATAATGGCGAGGGTGAGTTGTTAGGCAGTTAAATCAATCAAACCTGACCGAACCTATATTCGCTGGCTTCGCGAGCTCATTTACAATCTGCCGTACGGCATTTTAACAATTTGCCTGACTCGGCATTGACTGTTTTTATACGGACGAATTATTACAATTTGCCTGGCTCGGCATTTTACAATCTGCGTACAGAATTTTACATTTTGCCTGACGGTTTACATACGGACAACTTATTGACGTGACAACGTCTAATAAATCGATGGACGCCGGCTCCACGCATACGAAAAAGGACGTCTCATTACGTTATGACGTTATCACGTTATGACGTTATCACGTTAAACTATCGTCCGTAAACCGACTTTACAGACAACCAATTTTTTTTACCCACGATGACTGACGGAACGGAACGGAGGCGATATATGCGTTTGGGGTTTGTATGTATGTCAGTTGCCATTTTTCTCGAAAACTACTGAGCCAATTTCGTTGCGGTTTTTTTTTTCATTAAAAAGCTAGGTACCTGTTCGGTCCAAAACTTTCTGGCTGGAAAAATTTGGCGGCTTAAAAAAAAATAAAAAAGATGTCATCGCGATTGTCATTTAGTCTGCTTTTTCGAGTCTGGTTTTGGCGTTTCTGTTGGTTGTAGTTTTGATTTTACGGCGTTTTAACGATACGAATCCGGAAAACTTTCGAAATGATCAAATTGGAATATCGTTCCGTGATCAAATTCCTGACTAAGAAAGGGGTCAGCCCGACCGATATAAAAAAAAGGTTGGATGCCGTGTACGGGGATTCTTCTCCATCATTTTCCACGGTAAAAGAATGGAGTAAACAGTTTCGATTGGGGCGGGAATCCATTGACGACGAACCTCGCTCCGGCCGGCCTATAGAAGTACTCACCGAGCAATGTATTAAATTAGTGGAAGAGGAGGTTCTGAGTGATCGAAGACTAAAGACTAAAGAAATAGCGGCAAGAACCGGACTTTCCAAAACTTCAGTACTTAGGATACTACATGATCATCTTCACATGAATAAAGTTAGTGCTAGGTGGGTACCCAAACTTCTTTCGAGCTTGCAGCGTACTGAGAGAAAAGCGTGTTCTCAAGAAGTTTTAGACGCGTATAGGCGTTACGGAAAAAGTTATTTGGAGTCGATTGTTACGGGAGACGAAATAATGGTTTTGTACTATGATGCCCTGTCTAAAAGGGAATCGATGGAGTGGCGTCGTCTTGGTGAAAAGCCACCTAGAAAGGCCAAGGTAACGCAATCCACCAAAAAAGATTATGGCAACGGTATTCTGGGATTGTCACGGAATACTAATGATTGACATAAAAGAAAGGAATACCACGGTAAATGGCAGCTACTACGCCACCCTTATTGAGCAGTTGCGAGAGGCGATCAAGCAGAAACGACGTGGAAAACTTAGTAGAGGTGTTCGGCTTCTCCACGATAATGCTCCCGTTCACACTGCTGCAATTGCCAAAGCTGCTGTAGCTAAATGTGGCTTCGAGGAATTACAGCCCAGACCTGGCCCCAAGCGACTACTACTTGTTCTCGAGACTTAAGGCAGACTTAAGGGGAAGACGATTTTCTTCGGATGATGAAGTGGCCCAAGCAGTTTTTACCCATTTCGAGGACTAAACTCTAGAATATTTTTATAAGGGGATAGAAATGCTTATCACGAGATCTGCAAAGTGCGTTGAAATAGAGGGGGACTATATCGAAAAATAAAAATAAAATTGTAAATATATCTACTTGTTTTCTTTGTTAGGCCGGACACTTTTGGACCGCACCGTATCATTTCAGAGCAGGTTCTTAGACATGTTTTATGACGGTAAACCACCAGAGAACTGCCAAAACGGCCATCCGTTCTACGAGCTATGTCACTACGAGCTATTGCCATTGACATTTGTATGAAGACTGAATTATTATTTTGCGATGTCAGCAGTCATATAACAATATTTGTTTAGTAAGATGAGTAGAAGCCTTAGTTAACGGGACCTACACACCAATTTTGTTATATATTTATTGTATAGGTGTCATTTCATAGCAGGATCACAGTATATATATATGGCAGGATTCTAGACATGTTTTACAGCTGTAGACCTATATAAGGAAGCGCTGCAGCTAAAAAAAATACATAAAACATTTCCCAAATACCGCAGTATCTCAAGACTAAGGTCTTTGACTAGTGTGTGTTGCCAGTGATGACTTCCGGAACTGAGACATAGTCGTTTACTATGGGCCTTATAAAAGTCAAGGTCACCCAAAGCGCAATGAAACGAGGAGATCCGCAGGAGAACCAAAGTAACGCTAAACTGAAGTGGCAGTGGGCAGGGCACATAGCTTGTAGAACGGATGGCCGTTGGAACAGTAAAGTTCTCGAGCGGCAACCGCGCATCGGAAAACGTATCTTAGGCAGGCCTCCCGCGCGGTGAACCGACGACCTGGTGAAGATCGTGGGAAGCCAATGGATGCGGGCAGCGCAAGAACGGTCGTCGTGGAAATTCTTGGGGGAGGCCTTTGTCCAGCAGTGGACGTCTTTCGGCTGATATGATGATGATGATGGTAATAGATTTTTAATGAAATTTTAGAAGATCCCGTCCCGACAGAAGAAGATCTTGCAGCCTAACAGACCATAAAAATAGGTACGAATTGGTTAACGAACGATGCTAACAGATGCGAGTCAGAACCGCACACAAAGGGTTCCGTACCATCGTACTAGATGGCGCTAGTTTCTTCATGTATCAAAAAAACACGCTTTTTGTATTGAGATCCCCCCTTATTTTTTAACTTTTTCTATTTTTTTGTATTTGTTGTTATAGCGGCAACAGAAATACATCATCTTTGAAAATTTCAACTGTCCAGCTACCACGGTTCATGAAATACAGCCTGGTGACAGACGGACGGACAGCGAAGTCTTAGTAATAGGGTCCCATTTTTATCCTTTGCGTACGGAACCCTAAAAACCATCCAAGTACGAGATGGACTTGCGCACAGAGGGCTCCGAACCACCACATAATATATTTAACAAAAAATATATATTTTCTCATTCAGTTTGGGATCATTAGCGGGACTCACCCTTGGCCAATTTTAGTCTATTGTTGTTTTACTGTTTAGCTTGCTTGTCACATCAGCTCATATACGTCCCCACCGAGGGGCTCGAGCCTACCCTGAATTAGGGCGATCAGGCCATAGTCGACCACGCGGGCCCAGTGCGGGTTGGTCGACTTCACACACAACCTTCGAGTTTCTTCGCAGGCGTGTGCAGGTTTCCTCACGATGTTTTTCTTCACCGTTAAAGCAATCGGTAAGTATATGTACGTAAGTTTTTGAAAAACTCATTGGTACATTGGCCGTCCAGATTTGAACCCGGTACCTCTGGTTAGAAGGACCGAGTCGTTACCGGTTGAGACACCGACGCTTAGCTTGCTTGCACTGTACCTAATCAAGTAATCACACCAAGTTCAACGTTTGTATGAAAGAATTGCCGTTTTTGCCACAGTGGCCAACTGCGTGTCGAACCACGAATAAAGAAAAGTTTCGACTACTGGTAGTAAGTAATACTCGACTAACTTCTTAAAAAACAAAACTATTTTTGCACTTACTATAGAACATTTTGTATGGAAAACCTATGAACTTTATAACTTTGTACTAGAACTTGGTCGACTATTACTCATAAACTCGGAAACCCTGCTTGGTCGTGATACAATTTTCCTTTTAAATTAATTAGATTATGCTCTAATGGTGAGCTTCGGCGGCGTAATGGCAAGTGCCGCTACCTTCAGTCCGGGAGGTCGTGGTTCGAATCATGTCACGGACCAATGTGTTTTCGAATTTCGATTTCGTGATAAAACCGACGCTCTCCATTAGAGAGTAATCTAATTAATTTAAAAGGAAAATTTTATCACGACCTGCTTGGCTTTCCTATAGTTTAGCAGTTACAGTCGACCAAGCTCTACAATAAAGTTATAAAGTTCATAGATTTTCCATACAAAATGTTCTATACCAAATGCAAAAATTGCTTTGTTTTTAAAAAAATACTTTATGAAACCCTTCTTTATGCGTGGTTTCAATGGGGGAGGTTCTCAATTCGTCTGTATGCTTTTTTATGTGTGTTACCTCAGAACTTTTGACTGGGTGAACCGATTTTCATAATTCTTTTTTTATTTGAAAGATCTTGCTTCCCGTGTGATCTCGTATAAATTTTATCAAATTCGGTGTAGTACTTTATTAGAAAATTAACAAAAACCAAAAATAATATTGCAAAGTTGTACGAAGTTGTTGCGATGGAAGTCGGTTTTTTAGCGTTTTTGTTATGTTAATTACTGGTCTGTGGTAAAAACGGTAATTATTTCATACAAACGTCAGACTTGGTGTGATAGGCAGTGCAAGCAAACTAAACAGTAAAACAACAATAGACAAAAATCGGCCAAGGGTGAGTCGGGTTCGCGCTAATGATCCCAAACTGAATAAGAAAATATATTTTTCGTTAAATATATTATGTGGTGGTACGGCACCCTCGGTGCGCAAATCCAACTCGTACTTGGATGGTTTTTAGGGTTCCGTACGCAAAGGGAAAAAATGTGACCCTATTACTAAGACTTCGCTGTCCGTCCGTCCGTCACCAGGCTGTATTTCATGAACCGTGATAGCTAGACAGTTGAAATTTTCACAGATGATGTATTTCTGTTGCCGCTGTAACAATAAATACAAAAAAATAAAAGTTTTCATACAAAAAACGTGTTTTTTAAAACGTGAAGAAGCTAGCGCTATCTAGTATGATGGTACTGATCCCATTGTGCGTGGTTCGCACTTGCACTTTACCTGTTTTTTAATGCTTACTTTGTAACTATTATCATATTATTTTCTTAAGATTTGTAATTAGCATTTTTTTAAATTAAAATAAACATAAAACTACAAGCTATAAAAAGCGTGTTTTTTTTATTAATGAAGAAACTAGCGCCATCTAGTATGTGGTACGGAACCCTTTGTGTACGGTTCTGACTCGCACTTGGCCGGGTTTTTTTCTATTTGCCTGGTTCCTCAGTTTATAAACAACTTGTACCTATTTTTGTGCACTGTCAGGCTAGAAGATCTTCTTCTGTCGGGACGGGATCTTCTTAATAATCATCAAAAATTTATGATCATCATCATCATAATATCAGCCGAAAGACGTCCACTGCAGTGCTGGACAAAGGCCTTCCCCAAGGGTTTCCACGACGACCGGTCCTGCACTCTGTACTGCCCGCATCCAAAATCTTCAATAATATAACATGCCATTCTAACTTTACACAGATTTTTAACTACCTACTTTAATATGTTAATACTATTCGCAGGTTGTGTGTGAAGTCGACCAACCCGCACTGGGCCCGCGTGGTCGTCTAAGGCCCGATCGGCCTAATTCAGGGTAGGCTCGAGCCCTTCGGTGGGGACATAAATATGAGCTGATACGACGACTTTAATATAAATGTTTAAATCATAAAAGTTAAAGCTAGCCTTAATAATAATATCGAAAACCTGAAATCTTTTAGGTACAAGCTTTTAATATTGCATTTTCACGCGATATACATAACGCATACAAAATTTGAGCTCAATCGGAAACCGGGAAGTGGGTCAAATTTAACTTGCCAGATTTCATTACAGACACCGGGACAGTGAAACTATATAAAAGCTTGTAATGAAACTGTTTCAATTTTATAAGTAGAAAGTTTCTTGTACTCTACCTTATAAGACTGCCTATACACATAAGTTATGTAGTGTATAACAATACAAAGTCTGTTTTATTCAAATATAGGGATTGTCCTTGCCGACGACGGATACCCGAGCCGATAGCGGCCCACGCATTGTGCATCCAGAGGTTACCAACATTTACTAACTAATGGTATTTATTTGTAGGTATTCGTAAACAATTGACCAATACAGCTCAGAGAAATGCCCTACCACCAATCAAACCGAGCCTTGCAAAGTTAGACCTTGCCGGGAATCGAACCCGCGACCTTCTGATGAGAAACGAGTGGATTTTAACGCCTTGCCTCAGAGGGGGCTTATGTCGAATAAGCATTTTATTTAGGTTTTGCAGTTGATATACTAGGGCGCTACATAAGTTTTGTCGTACTTTGTGGAATATTTTTTTTTTCGAAGTAGTCACCACCGGCAGTAATACAGGTCCTCATACGTGTAAACCAGGTGCTGAACACATTGCTCCAGTATCCTTTTGGAACACAGCCGCATATCTTCTCAAAAGCTCCTTAAGCTGGTCATCGCTCGAAAACTTGCGTCCCTTCAGTTGTTTTTTTACATAAGGGAATAGTGCAAAGTCGCATGGCGCTAGATCCGGACTATAAGGAGGGTGTCCCAACAATTTGATTCCAGCTTGGTGCAAATAGTTGGTAGTTTTGACGGCTCGATGTGCAGGGGCGTTATCTTGATGCAAGAGCCAAGTATCGAGTCTTGAGTTTGGTCGATCATTTTTTAAAGCTTCTAATACACGAAGTAAACATTCTTCTGTGTATCATGCAGCAGTAACAGTCTTCCCTTTATCAAGCACAACCGTAGCCAATATTCCACTCTTAGTAAAAAATACAGGAACCATTCTTTTCTTTACGGATCGGGACATTTTCACAGACGTCGGCTCGGTGGTTCATCTTCAAACACCCATACACTTTACTTTGGGATTTAGTAGGTACATCGAAATAATTCGGCCACGTTTCATCACATGTAACAATCGAGTTCACGTAGTTAGATCGGCCGTCTTCCAATTTTTTTAACATATCACCTGACCAAGTCACGCGTTGCTCCCTTAGCACGTCAGTCATCAAGTGTGGTACCCAGAGAGAACAAAGTTTCCGTACTTTCAAATGGTCGTGAAGAATCCGATGAACAGTTGGTGCGCTTAACATGAGGGTTCCCTCGATCTGTCGATACCTCACACGTCAGTCTTCATCCAATACTTTTCGTACAGACTCATTATTATTATCGGTAGTCACTTCTATCGGCCTGCCACACCTTGCTTCAACCTCCAAGTTAAAATTGCCGCGATTGAATTGAATATACCACCGTTCTATGGTCCTCAGAGATGGACAAGTTTCCCTCAGTGCACTATTCATTTCCTCGAAACATTTTTGTTTAGTCAAGCGACGCTTAAAGTTATACGGAATTATCACACGAATATCATAACGAGAAAAGGCCGCCATTTTCATTTAGAAAATTAATTTAAAAATCGAACAAACTATTCCTTGCAACTAAATTTGTTTTTTGTTGTTTTAAATAACTTAGATTTTATGGCTGTGGCCTCAAATCACAATTTTATGATATGATGTTTGCATGCGACAAAACTTATGTAGCGCCCTACGTACTTACAAAATTTATCTATGACTTTTTAGGGTTACGAAGTCAACAAGAAACCATATATATCTGTCTGTCCGTGGCCTAATATAATATACTTTGCCGTGGCTTAGCTCAGAAACTATTAGTACTAGAAAGCTGTAATTTGGCATGGGTATACATATTAATAACGCCAACAAACTGGTATAATAAAAAATTTTAGGGTACCTCACCTACATGTAAAGAGAGGGTGAATTTTTTTAGTTGACTTGCCCTATCGCGTGGGGTATCGTTGAATAGGTCTGTCAAAACTGCTGAGGGTTTGCAAAACCCATTTTTAAATTCAGGGATCAGTAGTAAAATATTAAATTTTAAAGTGCAAATTTTTGTTAGAGTTAAGAGTCCCGCTCCCCCTCCCCCTCCCTACTAGCTAAACCGCTATTACAGAACATCTGAAACAGAAATCAAATAGTGGAACATATAATTAATTTAAAAGGAAAACTATCACAGCTGAGTAGGCTTTCTTAGTTTAAGAGTAATAGTTGATCAACTTAAGGCCTTAAATATTCAATTTAAATTATTGAAAGTCTATGTAAAGCTATCTCTATGGAAAAATATATAATATACTAAAAGTAATAAAAGATCGACTTAATAACTTAAATCAAATTTTAAAAATATTACCACTTTGCTGTAAAAAAATATACTGTAGACCTTGTTTATGGCATTAATTACAAAATTTCTATAAAACATATAGTTAATGTTGAATGAAACCAACACACAAAAAGCGGTGACTTTAAGACCTTTCATTTTAATTGAAAACATTTTAAAACTTATAGTAAAGAAAAGTAATAAAAACATGTAAAAATTGAGATTTGGGCGTTCGGTTTCAACGTAACAGCCGCGTTGAAGCCCGCATTGATTTGAACACGTGTCAACATGCTCGGATTAAGTCATCTTAAAGCTTTAAGATGTGCAGTTGGATTGTAAATAGTTCATAAGTTTTCTGTACAAAATGTTCTATTACCAATTGCAAAAATAATTTTGTTTTTTTATTATACATTCATTTTTTAAAGATTACGGAGTCTAACTCGCACTTGGCTGGTATTAAGGGTTCCGTACCCACAGGGTAAAAACGGGACCCCATTACTTTGACTCCGCTGTCCGTCCGTCTGTCTGTCTGTCTGTCTGTCTGTCCGTCTGTCACCAGGCTGTATTTCATGAACCGTGATAGCTAGACAGTTGAAATTTTCACAGAAGATGTATTTCTATTGCCGCTATAATAAAAAATTCTAAAAATTAGACATAGTGAAAGTCTCTATACAAAAAACGTGTTTTTTTAATGTGAAGAAACTAGTGTTATCTAGTATGATGGTCATACCGGTATGAAACAAACTACAAAACTGATCAATCATATGACCAAATTTATATTAACAGTCCATTTTTTTCTAAATTGCATAAGGGTCGCTTGCGGAAAGTTGTTCAGTATAACGAACAGTTAACGGGCCGTGCGCCCATTTTATTATCTCTGCATATTGAAGTCCATGAGAAGGTACCTATTTAGAATTGCAAGGTTCGTTAGATACCTAAAAGTAGTCACTCGTAGATCGTTAATTAAAGGTTATATATTAGCCCATGGTTGACAATCCCTGCTCTCGTGCTTGTCATCTGCGGAAAACTATCAGTCTCTCCGTCCCAGTGCTAGCAAAATGGCGTCGAAAGCAGTTTCTCTAGTGCTCCTACTGTTCACTATAAACGGTAGGGGTTTTTCTGCAAACTGTGATGCGTTCTACATTCATTACTTACATCTAAAGTTTTTATAAGTGGTGGTAATATTTTGCTTGAAAATATCAGTGTTCTAAACAGTGATGGTGTCCAGTCTGTCCAAAATTCCTGGTCACCCTATGCAAAAAGATGTCCTCCGTTACACAGAAATCTAGACTACTTTATAGGTACAATAGGATAGAACCGCTTTATCCTCGTGTTCAAACTGGCTTACCATGTTTTTTTTTATTTTATTTTTTATTAAAAAATTGAGTGCGTTTGACTGCAACTCACCTGATGGTAAGTGATGATGCAGTCGAGGATGGTACACGCAAACTCAAATAATGCCTATTCACTATTGCCTCAAAGATCTCCAAATTATAGAAATCGGGAAACACTGACGCAGGCAAAGAGTTCAAATGATGAAGTGTAACGCTTCGTGCGAAAGGTGGAACATCAACAACAAAGGAGTGCAACCCCTCCCTGCATCTCGTTGACCGACGGTGGAATGGAGCCGGGGGAATGAGGTCGTGAAGTTCTTGCGCGCACTCTCCGAAATGAATTCGATAGAATACCGATAGACAGGCGACTTTGCGGCGATCCTCAAGGCTTTGGAGCTTGTCTTTAACTAGCTCGTCGTCACCAACGAGTCTTCGTGTGCGTCAGTCGATGGCGTCCAATTATCCAGCTGATAGGGGGATGATCCATCCCATAAGTGTGAACATGAGCGGACCTGTGCTTGATATAAGGTAAACAACTGTCCAGGTGTGAAGTACCGTCTCACCTTAAAGAGAATGCCCAGCTTTGCAGCAACTTTTGCCTTGGACTCAATGTAACGACCGAAATTAAGATTGGGTGTTAAATCGCCGAGGAGTTCCAGGTGAATCATCTGAATCGATTCATTCCGGAGAGTTGGAGTCAAGGTGAATAGACTCCTTTTGGCGGAAAAAAGACACGCCTGTGTCTAAGAGGCATTAAACCTTACGAGGTTGGAATCACCCCAATCAGACACTGCCTGAAGTGATAGGTTTATGCGCTCTATCATGGCCTCTCTCAGACACAGTGTATCAGTGCTGTAAGCTCGGCGAATCGGCACAACGGGCCATAAATTACATTTCAAAAGAGGAATGACGGAACAAACAAAATGGCGGCGAAATCCTATACGTTCGACAACCAAACTGTAACCAATCTGTATCAATTGGGTGACTAGGGGGTGAGTTCGCAATCTAGAGAGCGGCAGGGAGTGTCCATAGTGAATGTTAGTACTAATATATATACTTTGGTATCGGTATTGGTTCTTTCTAATGATGATGTTGTAGATTGTCATTCTAGAACTGTCAGTCATCTACTTGTCCCATTGCAAAGATAAATCCTCTTATTCTATTTCTATCTACTCATAAGCCGAAATTTTTATAATCAATAGTTTGTGTAAAGACGATAACGCCGCAGTTATAGGTATGTTAGGCACCAACGGTTCATTAGCCGAACACATTTCAGTAGGTAGAGCTACAAAATACATAAAGTACCATTACTTATACGAGCATTACTAGTTCAGTCCTAAGTTTCACAAGTCAGTCACTTACAATTTAATAAATTATCTTGTTTTATTGTCAATAATAGATAAGACAATAATATTATTAGCTTTTGCCAGCGGCTTCGCTCGCGTGAACATAGATTCTATGACTGCCTTCGAGGGTGCGTGGAAAAAGTTGCCTATGTTAATCCAGGTCCTAATCTGTCTACCTACCAAATTGCATCCAGATCTGTTGTGGCGTGAAAGAGTACCAAACATCCATACATACAAACTTTCGCGTCTATAATATTAGTAAGGGTTTTGTAGGCCTACCTACTGAAATGTGTTCTGCTTACAGAATAGAAGAAATTTTTTTTTTTCTTATATGTGGTTCTGACCCATGCTAAATAAATATTAATTCGAATAAAACAATTGGCACTTATTATGACTTCAGCGTTATCGTCTTTACACAAGCTATTGATTAAGACCAATATGACAGTTTCGGCTTAAGATTTGATAAATAATACATAAGAACTGGATGATACTCTAGGACAGTGACTGTTCTAAGATGTCAATCTACAATAGGTATCGGTTCAGTGACTCACTGGAAAATTGCGGACAGATTCTACACACAGTTCTATTTCGCAGAACTTCAGCAAGCGTGCGCAATCTGCAATGTCACGGCAGTATCGTCGCAACTCGATACATTGCTGGCGGAGTACGACAGGGAAACGTCTCCGGGCTTACCAGTTCTTGTTGAACTGGGATTGGATCCGCGGCACATCAACGTGCACGAGAAGTCTTCTTCAATTCGGCTGTTAGCTGATATGAGGGTGGTAAGTGTACTGTATAAGTGTTAAACTCGAAAGGGCTCAGTTAGATGAAAAGCAGACTGATTCAGCAAGACTTATTTACTGCGTTGGCTCAGCGACCCGAAGATGATCTTGAGCTCCGACAAATTTTGGCGCCATTCATTTCGATTCTGTGCCACTTCTTGCTAGTTGGATATTTGGATTGCGTTCAAATTCGTCTCGTCCTCATCTTTCCAGCGCCATATGGGTTGTCAAATACGCTCTCTTGATCTCTCCCATAGATACTGAAAACCTAGTCTCCTTGCTCAACATCGTAAGCGAGACCAAAACTGACAGACTGCGCTTGCTCTCCACGTGGAGAATTGCCTATGGGTTGGATAAATCAGGAGCAGCAGCAATTACATAACTAATATTTAGTTAAGCTGGATTGAAAATGGAGACATATTGAGACGTATTAACTGAGGTGACCCCATTTGAGTAAACGTTGCTTGACGTAGAGTTCACCGCCTGGTAGGTGGAACAATCTTGTTGGACGGACATACTTAGTTGCACAGGGCTAGAGATCGATACGGGATGTGACGATGTCATTTTTTTTTATTCCACAATTGATAAGCTCTGATACTTGTAGAATGCTTGAAATAAAGAATTAGTTTGCATTTTGTTGGGAAAAAAATTGAGACAGTAAAGCATTAACTTTTGTTGGGTTCCGTTGGCAAATACAAAAAATGAACCTTTATAGAATCCATTTGCTGTCCGTCTGTCAGTTAGTCCTCACTTTATGACAAATGGTCGGTGAGTGGGGACGCTGTATCATAAACCTGGTAGTTTAGCGTTTCTGGTAGATGTACTAGAGGGCAGTTTATCTGCCAAGTCAAGATTATTTTTCTCAAGAACGGGCAAGGAATTTGTACAAATTAGTTCCTATAATAGTTACTAATATGGAAATTCCTTGAGAACGGGTAATGGTATCAAGTTCAAATTTGTATTATAATATACTAAGCGCTATAAGTCCCTTGATGGTGTAAAAAATTCAAGCTTCTAAGTCGTTGGAATCAAAAGGTTCATAATTTAAAAGGTAGGTATAGTATATTAATTAGTAAATTCTACTATGTCGAAATATTATATACTTCTCTGTGTTCATGTCACACATTTTGATACTTGTTGGATATTGTTTTTTTATGTATATTCTATGGTGTTTTTATCATGTCACTGTAAATAAAGAAATTTTAGCGTTGTCACTGCTTTCCACTGTTCTAACTCAGCTCTGTTACTAGCAAGCTGATTCATCGAAATTATAGGTTACTTCCCGTTGACCTAGAAGCATGAAATTTGGCAAGAAGCAAATTCTTACAACACAAGTTTACAAAGAATCCGAAAAATGTTCCAAGAAATGTCCAAGTTTAACCACCTCCGTGGCGTAATGGTTAATCCGTTCGCTTCACACCAGGAGGTTGCGGGTTCGATTCCCGGCGGGGTCAACTTTGTAAGAATCGGTTTGGTTGGTGGTAAGGCATTTTCATAGCCCGCCTGGCTAGCTACCACAATCCTTTTTAAGTCTTGCCCCCAAACATCAGTGTTAACAGTAATGATGTGTTCCTGCTTGAAGATAAGATAGCCAGATCCCCATTGCGGTGGGGAATCTTGGTAAGCCCGCTTCGATCTTCGGCATCATCGTGACTTACCATCAGGTGAGATAATGCCAAGGGCTTATCAAATGTGGATTAAAAAAAATTATCTGTAGATCTGTCACATAAATAAATGGGTTATATTTATCAGAGATATTTTTTCTTACTATATAAAAATAAGTCGGGTTTTCCTTCCTGACGCTATAACTCCAGAACGCACGAACCGATTTGGCTAATTCTTTTTTTGTCGAGTTCGTTATTGTCAGGAGAAGGTTCTTATGTAGGGTAGGGTAGGGTAGGGTAGTGTAGTGTAGGGTAGGGTAGTGTAGTGTAGGGTAGGGTAGGGTAGTGTAGGGTAGGGTAGGGTAGTGTAGTGTAGGGTAGGGTAGTGTAGGGTAGGGTAGTGTAATGTAAGGCGGTACGTATATATATAAATCTCTGCTATTTATAATACTTTTTTCCATTACTTGGTGACTGATTAAAAAACAGATTTACTTTCTTTGAAACACACACAGACACACCAATCGACTCATTTTTAATATTTATAAGCAGACGACGAATAACGATGCCAAACGATGAATTGCACCATTAACCAATTCGTTATTATTTTATTATTAATATAGGTATATTACCTATAGCAAAAGTTTGAAGAGGTTCGATAAGTGTTCTCGATGCTCTATTCAAAACCGTAGTTGATTGAGTATTTTGCAAAATTATTGATGGATGATGAAGGGCAATGGAGCGTGCTATGTTCGAAGTTTCTCTGCGTGATCGAATCAGAAACGATGAGTGGCACTTAAGTGGAACCTAAGTGGTAGTGGGCGGGACACATAGCTCGTAGAACGGATGGCCGTTGGGGCAGTGAAGTTCTCGAATGGCAACTGCGCACCGCAAAACGTAGCGTAGGCAGGCCTCCCACTCGGTGTACCGATGACCTGGTAAAGGTCGCGGGAAGCCGCTGGATGCGGGTAGCGCAGAACCGTTCGTCGTGGAAATCCTTGGGGGAGGCCTATGTCTCGCAGTGGACGTCCTTTGGCTGATATGATGATGATGATACATTAATAATATAGTAAAAAATCCCTTGGGATGGTGTCTTTTCGTATTGAAGGTCAAGGTCCAATTTAGGTTGCTAACCTTAGTAACTGAAAGTAAATCATTGACAGTATGTATTCAAAATTCATTACAGTCCTGGAAAGACACCCGTCTCGCATGGAACGCCTCAGACTGGGGCTGCGAGAGCGCCCTGACAGCAGCGGAGCGACTGTGGCTGCCTGACATCACCATCATGAATGCTGCCTCATCAGACTCTGGAGATTCAACCATGCGCGCGAGACTGAACTCCGACGGAGCTATCCTTTGGATATTCAGGTAATTCCCAAATCAACACACCCAAATAGGTGTTCTCTAGCTGACTAATTAATTAATTCTGGCTGTTGTTTGCAATGAAATATCTAGAACAAAGTGACGTTAGCAGAGACAACTTTACAGGTAACGTAATTGTTTACTTTGGACATCTTCAATTTACTGGGTATTTCTTGTGTTTTACTTGTACTACTTGTTGCCGAACATGAGTACCTGGGACAAACAGTTCAGTTAGGTAGGTCCAACTCCGAGAAAGAGATCAATCGTCGAATCCAACTCGGCTGGGCAGCGTTCGGGAAGCTTCGCAATATCTTTACGTCCCAGATACCGCAGTGTCTTAAGGCCAAGGTCTTCGACCAGTGTGTGTTGCCAGTGATGACCTCATTAGAAGGGTCAAGGTCACCCTAAGTGCAATGGAGCGAGCTATGCTTGGAGTTTCTCTGTGTGATCGAATCAGAAACGAGGAGATCCGTAGGAGAACCAAAGTAACCGACTTAGCTCTCAGAATTGATAAACTTAAGTGGCAGTGGGCGGGGCACATAGCTCGTAGAACAGATGGCCGTTGGGGCAGTTAAGTAAAGTGCACCGGAAAATGTAGCGTAAGCAGGCCTCCCACTCGGTGGACCGATGATGGTGAAGATGGTGGGAAGCCGCTGGATGCGGGCAGCGCAGAACAGGTCGTCGTGGAAATTCTTGGTGGGGGCCTATGTCCAACAGTGGACGTCCTTCGGCTGATATGACTTGTACTGAAATGTTGCTGATTTGGCCAAGTTTAGAAGCCGAACCCTATCGAAGAACCGACAGCCATCTTTAGACAAAGAAAGTTCTAGCGTAGATTCTACAGTGTAGAATTTTATATGCCTTTATGAGTGAAAGCCTCCTAGATCAATTTTGTTAAGTATAGCCAGATACTTAACAAAATTGATCTAGGAGGCTTTCACTCATCAACATACCGAAGATTTTTTGCCACGAGACCCATAGTCAATTCACAAAAATGTATGGACTTAAAACTTAATTTTAAATTTGACTAGGCTTCCTTGGGGTAAGCTGTTCAGTATGAAGAGTAGAAACCCCAGTAAACGGGTCCGACACATACTTTGTTACACCCTGTATAAGTGATGCTTGGCAGCAACCAATCAAAGATTAGCTCTATGTGTAGGGGGAAAAAATCGGTGGGAGCAGTGTTGCACCCTGACTGAGGGTGAGCTGATATCCAATAGTGGACTCAAATAATCTGATGCGGTTGTATGATATTAATTTCCGTTTCCAGGGTGGATGTGACAGTGCCCATTTCAATGCAGTTGACCGCGTGGCCGTGGGACGTTCAGACATGCACCGTGAAGTACGGCTCAAGGGCTCACACCACGGAGGAACTGAACATCTACGTCAAGAATTTCGAGGTAAAATTTTGCCTTTTTCTTGAAATTTACGTTTTTTAGTTTGTTATAGAGAAGTCTTTGGTAATATTTTATAGGTGCTAAGAGAATCTCTTCGTGAAACTGAACAACTTTTCCTAAGGAACCTATTATTTATTATTATTATTTCAACATATAAAATTGAAGCTACTCTGCTTACGTGGCACGAGGCGAAGTGGCAGAAAGAAAACTCTTTTAAAACAGAGATCTGCATTCTACAAGCAAACCAGACCTATTAAGTACCTCTAAATTTTCTTACAATAAGTCGATTAGTCTAAACATACACTCAATATGCCAGTTGGATTAAAAAAAATAATTATAGTTTTTAATTGAAAGGAAAAAATGCAGTGTGGTTATTGTATTTACTATTTACACATAAAGAAAAACACAAAGACAACTGTTCCAATCTATGCCTCGTCTTAACACCTTTTGCAGATTTTTTCGGCGTACCGCTACCAAACTATGGAAACCAAGAGACCATGCTCTGTTGGAAATTGAAAGCGCAAGAAATGTATTAAATAGGCCTATTGGAGAATCTCTCATTTTACCATATACTTATGTCGAATACAGTCAAAAGTAGTTTTCATTGAGATTCCTCCAAATACTTTACAATACCTTTAGTGCAGCGGCTGTAACCGTTACGCCACCGACGCTCTTCCGCTACATCCTGTCAGGGAGGCCGTGGTTCGAATCCTGGCACGTACCAATGTGTTTTCGAATTTCTATTTAATATGTACGTTTAACCGACGCTCTTACGGTGAAGGAAAACATCGTGAGGACACCTGCACACGCCTGCGAAGAAACTCGAAGGTTGTGTGTGAAGTCGACCAACCCGCACTGGGCCCGCGTGGTCGACTAAGGCCCTATCGCCCTAATTCAGGGTAGGCTCGAGCCCCTCGGTAGGGACGCATATGAGCTGATAAGATGACCTTTAGTGTAAATTCATTGGGGAGTCCTGGTGATCAACAATGTATACGTCTTCTTATGCGTATGAAAAAAACTTCAGTAAATTCTATTTTCAGTTTGCAACCATATTCGAGTCTAGTTCCTGGGACATAGTCAACTTAACAGTCGACACCGAAACATGGAGTCGGGAAGATGAGAGTCGCCAGCTCGCCACATGGACGTTGAAACTGCAGAGGCATGCTCCCGCTCACGCCGTGGCCACCGGCACTGTGTTGGTTACAACTTGTCTCATGCTGGTTGCGTCGATTTTCTTGGAGCCGTCGGCAAGAGCACCTTTACTGGCGTGTGCTTCTTTTACAGCTGCTTTGTGGTGAGATATTCTTCATTGAGATAAGTTAATTTGCCCTATTGAATGACATTCTGACTTTTGGTGTAGAATTACAATACTTTCATCTACCGTACAAATCGAATGACGTGCAGTTCACTTAAGAGCGATTAGCACACAGAATTCAAAATTCAAAAATTTCAAAATTCAAAACAATTTATTTCAAATAGGTGTTTTTAATAGTCAAAACAAAAAAAAATACAATAAAAATAAAATTACAAATAATGTCATGATTCAGATTACAGTCTCAGGTAATGGTATTTGTTATAGAATCAACATATATATCTTTGTCATTTACATAATCTATTATTTTATAATATCCTCTAGAGCACAAAACTTTTTTGACATGAGTCTTGAATTTATTCTCTGACAAACTAGTTACATTTTCTGGAATTTTATTGTAGAATCTTATACACTGCCCCACAAATGACTTTTTAACCTTACTCAGTCTCGAAAAGGCTATATCTATTTTATTTACATTTCTTAAATTCAAATTATGCCTGTCACTGTTTTTAGGAAATAAATGCAAATTCTTACGAACGTACATGATGTTTTCATATATAAATTGACTAGCAACAGTTAAAATATTGATTTCTTTGAACTTATTCTGTAACGAGTCACGTGATCGCATGTGATAGATTGCGCGGATAGCTCTTTTCTGCAGGATGAAAATAGTTTCTATATCAGCCGCATGCCCCCACAGTAATATGCCATAAGACATATACTATGGAAGTAACTAAAATACACTAGTCTCGCAGTATCTACATCCGTTAACTGTCTTATTTTCTTAACGGCATAAGCAGCTGAACTAAGCCTTCCCGCTAAAGTTTCAATGTGTGGTCCCCATTGAAGTGAAACATCCAAAGTTATACCAAGGAACACCGTGGTATTTACAAATTCTAATTTATTACTGTCTAATATTATTGACCTTTTTTACATTTGGCAAACAAAATTTTATACATTTTGTTTTCTTAGCATTTAATAATAAGTTGTTCACAGTGAACCAGTTCAGTATCTTTGAAAGAGTGTTGTTTACTTCGTCAATTTCGTTTTCTTTCCTATTCACTTTAAAAATAAGAGATGTATCATCCGCAAACAACACAATATTTGACAGATGTTGCACCATAAAAGGCAAATCATTTACGTAAACAAGGAAAAGAAAAGGCCCTAATATGAAACCCTGGGGCACACCCATTTTCACTTTAGATCCAGATGAGTTCGTGCCATTCACTTGTACTTTTTGTATTCTGTTGTCTAAATACGAATTTAAAAGACTGAGAGCCCCTTCCTCTACACCATAATGCTTTTATTTCATAAGTAATGTTTGGTGTTCAACACAATCAAAAGCCTTAGATAAATCACAAAACACTCCAATTGCATTCTGCGATTCCTCGAAGGCATCATATATGTTTCGAATGAGTGCTACAGTTTAGTTAAGTAGCGAGTTAAGTTGCGGTTTTGGCGAGGTAAGTCCTTATCGCTGTTTGGACGAAGATTTGCCAGTTAAGTACTAAGTTGACAATTGAGTATCTACAGAGCAATAGAATGACGTTATATTTTTCGGCGAGTCAAGGGTAAGTCCATTCCGTCCGTGCGTCTTCCACACCCTGGCAACTTAACTCGCCGCTTGTGTCAACTAAACTCGTCGGTGTGGTGGGACGAGTAGGTACAGTTGGCCACGTTGACAGTTGAACTTGACTCGCCTGTACATGTGAACGCAACTTGTTACTTACCGATCTAAATCGAAACTTAACTCGCTACATAAGTGCGTGTAAATCAGCCTTTAAGAGGAGTGTATTCCAAGCGCCTGCCACACAAACGTAGTTAGTTTCTTACTTGTATATGAATCAAACAAAGGCTTTTAAATTTTGTAAACACGTTCGTGCACAGATTTGAACATAAGGATCCGCCCGTCCCATATTTTATTCAGATTTTCTTGATAAGCGCGACAAGCAAATAGTAGCGCCATCTAACGTAACTCGTACGAACTAGCGAGGGCGAGAGTTGACGTCAATGCCGCGTTAAAAGAACCTTGGTAGAATTGTCGCTTTAAAAAATCATTTATTTAATTTGTTTACAAGACAAAATACAATGTAAGGTTACTTAACGATGATACGACATCCCATGATTCTTTTTAACCTTTCTTTCATGATTTTTACAGCCTCTAACAACACAATAAGGCATTTTTATATGGAATATCTTTCCACCGCACTGTACAATTGCCCGCAGACGACTAAGTCGCGAGTGTGCGAAACTATTGATTTTCGCACCAATTCGCTGGGAGAATTAGTCGCGCGCGTTGGCCGGGTCCTTACGCCAGTATATATAAGTCACTGCGTTCGTGTCTGTAGTTTGTTATTACGTAAAAAAAATTAAGAATTGTAAAAATTACGTAAGGTTTTATATGGGTAAAATTAAAACCGGTCAAGTGCGACTCGGGGTCACAAAAAACCAAACGCAGGATTTCACACCAAACCTTCAACTACCAACACAACAAGACCTCTCAGTACCTACATAATGTACTTTGTAAAAAAAAGTTTAACAAACTACACTGTCGTAAAGAAAACGGGTCGGTTATAAAAAATGCGATATCTTTTAAAATATTTGAGCAATCTTTTCAAAATAAAAACTAAATTAAATTTTATTTCATTATGAATAAATGAAGGAGTCTTGTGAAGGAGTAAAAACTTTTTATTTCTTTTTTGTGATTGTATTAAAACCATAAATAAAAAATAAATTCGATTTTAAAAATTTGCGCTTTAAATTTGGAACCATTTGTTTTACTTTTGTTTCTTTTCTGTCATATAAATAGGGCGTTTCTTGTGCAGAAATTCATTATGCTGATCAAATTCAGTTTAAAACAGTCACTAACCCCTAAAGAGGTACCAGAATTCTGACAATGCTTGAAGACAAGCGCAGTCAGTGCTATACAGCGAGAACTGTTGGTGTGTCGCTATCAACCGTTCAAAGAGTGCTTCAGCAATTTGACGAGACTGCATCCACTATTCGCAGATCAGGAATAGGCTGAACAAGGTGCACGACAGTGCGGGAGAATCGATATATGGTTATGGTGTCAACAATATTGAGAAATCGATTTCAAACGACCTTCTATGTGCTGGAGGGAGCAATGCGAGCACGTGCACTGTGAGGCGGCGTCTTGCTGAAGCAAACTTGAAGCCATTTAGACCCGTCAATGGTCCAAAACTTGAAAGGCAGCATTGAAATTCAAGGCTGAGTTACGCTAGATAACACATGAATTGGACTCTTGATGACTGGTCAAAAGCACGATGGGAGACAAAGAGTCTACAGAAAACCAGGAGAGCGCTATAATCAAGCTTGCATTGAAGAGAAAGTGTCATACAGCGGAGGCTCCATACACGTGTGGGCTGAAATTTCTTCCGAAAGCCGCACCGAGCTAGTGTTGATCAAAAATTTAACTGCAGAGATATACCTGAATAAAATCTTAAATGAGTATATTGGCCCATTTGCAAAATAACGCTCGTCCCCATACAGCTCGGATAGTGTTTGACTACCCTAATGATGTCGCTATCACACGAGTGGCCAGCACGCAGCCCAGACTTGAACCCCATCAAGCATGTCTGGGATGAACTGGGCGACGTCAGCAAAATTCCCCTCCAATCACGCTTCGTGAACTGATAAAAGCACTGATAGTCATTTTTACTTAACTTTTTTTTATTCAAAATAACTTTTAAATGTTGAACTCTTATGACTTATTTTTATTTTTATTTAAGCACTATAAAATTGTCTATAATGCAGTTTTTATTTCATAAAGCTAGTTACAATTTTGTAGGAAAGGTGTGTTTCTACTTGACGAGAGCAAAGGGAGATATCTACGCCAGGCAAAGTGGTGTGCCTTGGGGTCCGGCCGTGAACCAACCGTGTATGGTTGGTGCTAGTATATGTTTATTAGCAAGGAAATGTTGATAGCGCGTTGTATATGCTTAGTAAATAGTGTTCTTGCGACGATGGTGCTATCTATCGAGGTGAAGATGCACCTCTCCATAAAGTTTGACCGATGGTTCAGTCTTGAGCTGTGGCAATGTAGTTGTTAGTGGCGGGTACTGCAGATGCCACCCCAATATTTTGGAACCGACCCGTTTTCTTTGTTGTCGAGTGTAGATTTTGTGACATATCAAATGAAAGTGCTTGTTGTGATAATCTCAAATAATTTTTTTTATATTTTTATTTTAAGATAAATAGTTTTGAAGTTATTTCAATAGGCAAAAATTAATCATCTTTATCCCTTAACCCCCCTTATCTGCCTAAAATCTTGATAAATTACAGTATTTGAGGTTGGATGCATAGATTATAGAAAAACTTATGAGAAAATGTAAAGTCCTTCCGTTTCCACAGGAAAAATGAAATATCCAAAGTCTAGTCCAATGGGGATGGTAAATTTTTACCTATTTTCTGGATTAATTGCAAAAATATTGATTTTAAAATTATAAAAAAAAAATAAGTTAATGACAGTTCTCACCACAAGCCCTTTTATTTGATATAAGTAGCAGATAAGGTAGTTTGTAAAACTTGTTTATTATTTTCTAATTACTCCCCAAAAGTCCCCCCCCCCCATTTTAGAAATTCATGTATTAACGTTACACGTACGTCTTCGGGTCAACAACTTACTTATGTTTACCAAACTTCAACTCAATCGGTCCAGTAGTTTCGGAGCAAATTGACTGTGGCAGACGCACGGACGGACAGACAGACACACGAGTGATACTATAATGGTTTCGTTTTTACCTTTTGAGGTACGAACCGTAAAAACATGATTATTTTTTACGAAAATTTTACAATGCACACACAAATATTTTTTTCTGAAACATATTTTCAAAATAACCAAAAGATAATTGATTAATTAGAATCACTGCTTATTGAGCCCGCTAGGGATGTGTATTATTCCGATTTCTATGGGTTGCGATACACTCCTCATAAAATCACTTTCGCGTATCTGACAACTAATGCACAATAAGTATAGCAAGTAGGTATACCTAGTGGTTTCATTTGTGCCCTAGTGGCTAGCATGTCTTGTGTCTTGACATGGGTCTCTATCGACCTTATCTTTTTGGAACCTATGTTCGATTGAGTAAGTTTATTACATATTCATTATGCTTTGTTAACTTATTTATCAGCACTCATCCCCCCCCCCCCCCCTCCTACGAATCAACCGCTATACTTTATCTCCTTATCATCAACTCCAGGTTAATCTCAGCACTAATCCGGCTGCCCCCGTCCGGGTCAACCCCTACCACCATGTCGTTGATGTGCGCACTATGCGTTAGTGGTGCGCTTTGGGGCGTATGCGCAGCGGTGGTCTTGCGCGTGGCGAAGGTGCAGTCCTCAGCGCCGCGTGCTGTGCATGGGATGGTCGCGGCTGCCTCGCGGTGTTGCAGATTGCTGCCTTTGGAGGTACCTAAATTAATTAAGAATTTCTTAATAATCATTCACTGCACCTTAGGCCAAAGTATATATATATATCGTAGGCATACTGTATAATTCGTCATTATACATATGGTCGGGCAAATGTCAGGCATATTATATAATGGCAAAGGAAGGGACAGTTAAATCAATCCAACCTGACCGAACCTATCATCGCTCGTTTCGCAAGCTAATTTAAAATCTGCCGTACGGCATTTTGACAATTGGCCTGGCTCGGCATTTTACAATCTGCGTACAGAATTTTACATTTTGCCTCATCGTTTACATACGGACGAACATCAAAAATATGTAGGTAAATGGGAACTAATTGCAGTTGTTGTATTACTACGTAAATTAACTATGTAGAGAATATTACTAGATTACCACTAGGTTTCGCTAGTTTCTATACAATGGTACTTTGGAAGGAAGGATTTTAGATTTTCTCATAGAATTTCCTGTAATCTATGCAGTTTTATTTTTATTTTTAGTCCCAGCAGTTTTTTTTTTATTAAAAATTTGAGTGCGTTTGACTGCAACTCACCTGATGGTAAGTGATGATGCAGTCGAGGATGGTACACGCAAACTCAAATAATGCCTATTCACTCTTGCCTTGAAGATCCCCAAATTATAGGAATCTGGAAACACTGACGCAGGCAAGGAGTTCCACTCCTGCGCTGTACGCATAATAAATGAAGAAGCGTAACGATTCGTGCGAAAAGGTGGAACATCAATAACAAAGGGGTGCAACCCCTCCCTTCGCCTCGTTGACCGACGGTGGAATGGAGCAGGGGGAATGAGGTCGTGAAGTTCTTGCGCGCACTCTCCGAAATGAATTCGATAGAATACCGATAGACAGGCGACTTTGCGGCGATGCTCAAGGCTTTGGAGCTTGTTTCAGTTTTAGATATATACATATAAGAGGGGAAAAATGACAATTTTCGCCTATTTTCTTAAATAACTTCAAAACAGTTAATCTTAAAACTAATAAAAAAAAAATTCGAGCGAGACCTACAGTACTCGCATATGATGTGTAACATGTGACAAAATACTTTATAAAAGGACGGCAAAGATACGGCAGACTAGGCTGTATGGTCATAGATACCTTTGCCTTTTCCGCGCTTTTAAAGCCTGAAAAAAGGACGGCAAAGATACGGCAGACTAGGCTGTATGGTCATAGATACCTTTGCCTTTTCCGCGCTTTTAAAGCCTGAAAAAACGCGACTCCCTGTTACACATTTCTGTCACATGGGACACTTTTCCGTCCCATTTCACGAAATCACTCCCACAAATTGCAGGAAAGCGAGAGTAAAGATGTTACACATCAAAAATACATATTTGAGATCTTTACAACAAGTCCTTTCATTTGATATGTCACACGATATAGTTTGCAAAACTTTTTTTTTTATATTTTCTAATTTATCCCCCCAAAAGTTTAAAATTAATTAAATTATTTACGTTACATGTCCGTCTTTGGGTCACCGACTTTCATATGTGTACCAAATTTTAACTCAATCGGTCTAGTAATTTCTGAGCAAATCGGCTTTGCCAGACGGACGGACAGACCCACGAGTGATCCTAAAAGGGTTTCGTTTTTTCTCGTCCTCCAGAACACCGGAAGTTTTTTTTAAAGGCGGTTACTAGACTTTAAAACATTTTTTTTTCAGGGTTCCGGTGCCGGTGAGGTGAGCACGTGGGCAGCTGCAGCGCGCCTTATCGACCTCATCCTGTTAGCGGCGCTTGCTCTGACCGTGTTCATCATACTCTGCATTTATATCTAGAGGAACCCTTATAATCGAACCGACTTGACCTTTGCATCTAGAGGAATCCTTAGAATCGACATGACTTGCAGTGTAAATCTACAGGAATCCTTAGAATCGACATGACTTGGAGTGTAAATCTAGAGGAACCCTAAGAATCGAACCGAATCGACATGACTTGGAGTGTAAATCTAGAGAAATTCGAACCGACTTGACCTTTGCATCTAGAGAAACCCTTAGAATTGACATAACTTGGAGTGTAAATCTAGAGGAACCCTTAGAATCCTACCGACTTGACCTTTGCATCTAAAGGAATCCTTAGAATCGACATGCCTTGGAGTCTAAATCTAGAGAAATTCGAACCGACTTGACCTTTGAATCTAGAGAAACCCTTAGAATCGACATAACTTGGAGTGTAAATCTAGAGGAGCCCTAAGAATCCTACCGACTTGACCTTTGCATCTAAAGGAATCCTTAGAATCGACATGCCTCGGAGTGTAAATCTAGAGGAACCCTAAGAATCCTACCGACTTGACCTTTGCATCTAAAGGAATCCTTAGAATCGACATCTCGGAGTGTAAATCTAGAGGAACCCTAAGAATCCTACCGACTTGACCTTTGCATCTAAAGGAATCCTTAGAATCGACATGCCTCGGAGTGTAAATCTAGAGGAACCCTAAGAATCCTACCGACTTGACCTTTGCATCTAAAGGAATCCTTAGAATCGACATGCCTTGGAGTGTAAATCTAGAGGATCCCTAAGAATCGAAACGACTTGACCTTTGCATTTAGAGGAACCCTTAGAATCGACATGACTTGGAGTGTAAATCTAGAGGAATCCTTATAATCGACATGACTTGGGAGTGTAAATTTAGAAGAACCCTTAGAATCGACCTGACTTGACATTTATTATATCACTAGAGGAAACCTAGAATCGACCCGACTTAAGTAACTTAGTGGTCCAGTGGTCAAGTTCTGCCCGCTGCTGGGAGTCGTGGGTTCAACTCCTACCCAGGGCAAATATTCGTGTGACGAACAGGTTTGTTTGTCCTGTACGAGACTCTATATACAGGGTGTAACAATATTAGTGTAGGTCCGTTAACTAGGGCTTCTACAGTTCTACTCATCATACTGAACAACTTTTGTTCTAAGTTCTCCATTGCGTAGTGGTTAGTCCATTCGCTTCACACCAGGAGGTCGCGGGTTTGATTCTCGGCGGGGTTAACTTTGTAAGACTCTGTTTGGTTGGTGGTAGGGCATTTCCAAAGCCCGCCTGGCTAGCTACCACCATCTTATCTATGTCTTGCCGCCAAACGTCGGTGTTAACAGCATTGGTGTGTTCCGGTATAAAGATAAGATAGCCAGATCCCCATTGCGTTACGGAATCTTGGTAAGCCCGCTTCCATCTTCGGCATAATCATCACTTACCATTAGGTGAGATGATGCCAAGGGCTTATCAATTGTGGATGAAAAAAAGACTATGCTGAAATCGTAAAAAAATCACTCTTCATACAAATCGATAAGCTGACCGGCCAATTTTGTACATTTTTATATGGAGGGTCCAAAATTTTTTTTTGGAGAATTGGTTATGGATTCCTTGACCAATTTTGTTACACCCTGTATCAGCCGAAGGACGTCCACTGCTGGACAAAGACCTCCCCCAAGGATTTCCACGACGACCGGTTCTGCGCTGCCCACTATATCTACCTATATATAAATGTATGTATTTAAACGTGTGCATGTATTTTTCAAAGGTCTCTGGTTCCTTTAGAACAGGGAATCCTAGTTTGGAGCCAGATGACCGTGTGCGATTTTTATTTCATTCATGCAAATAAATAAGAACTATGAACTATTTATTTTAGGAACAATTTACTTATATTGTATTTGAAAGCACAACAAATAATAACAAAACAATAAAAGTAAATAATAATTAATAATAATCAATACCAAGTCACAGTATATATATTAGTACTGACCAAGTCTAAGAAAAATATAGAAAGTCATAAAAAAGTTACATATTATTATTTAAGGAATTCGTAATATCACACAATGTCACAGATATTTCCCTGAATATTAATTATTGTAATCTTTTGGCGAGTATGTACCGTGTGAGGATAGTTTTATAGCCATGTTCGGTCACCACAGTACGCAGTAAATTCATTATCACACACAACTATTGATCATCATAAATACTCATAATACTTTTAAGGTGACCCGGTGGTCCAGTGATCAGCGCTTCTGCTTGCTGGGCCAAGGGTCCTGGGTTACATTAATGTGACCCAGGACGAACATTAGTGTGATAAGCATGTTTGTTTGCTCGTTGTCTAGGTGTTTATTATCTAATTAAAACGTTCATTAGTTTCCTTTAAGTTGCTAGATCAGTGTCGCCTTTAAGAGGATTGTGAAGCTACGAGTTTTCATACAAACGGCGGCTCTAACGATTTTCACCTCCTAAATAAATTATAACCGAATTGAAACTATTTTTGATAGGTTGTCAGTCAGAACAAAAGCTAGGCTTGTACGTATCGTTTTTTTAAATTACTGATCATAAATAAACAAAAAATGGCCGAAATTAGTTTAGTATGAAAACACGTGAACGACAATAAAATTTAACTTATTAACTTTATCGAAAAAACAAAAACCTATAAGCCTAGCTAGTCTAGCCTAGTTTTGACTGACAACCTATCAAAAATTGGTTCAAAAGCGGTTAACATTTAAGAGGTGAAAATCGTTAACTCCGTTTGTATGAAAAGTCGCAGCTTCACAATCCTCTTATTATTATAATCTTTTGGCGAGTAAGTATACCGTGGGGAGCCATGTTCGGCAACCATTAAAAGTGCTAGGATATTGTATTTAATCTGTTTACTGTTAAATACTTTGAACTTTTGAGCAAGTAATTACTCGTAGGTACAGTTTAGACGTAATACAGTGTAATCTCACTAATCCGGCACTATTAAAAACCGGAGGGTGCCGGATTATTGGAATGTTCGGATTACTGGATTATACTGAAAAAGTCATAGGTAATGAATGAATAAAATAAAGAATTTCATAGAGGGAACAAATGTATGTAATGTATTAAATTGACTTGTAGTTACATATGTACTTAACTAGTTTTAAAATAATCCATCAGTATCAACGGCGAGTACATATCCCACCTCCGATTCGCTGACGATATAGTGGTCATGGCTGAAACTATGGAAGACCTAAGCACAATGCTCGATGGCCTCAAGTGAGCCTTAAAATGAACATGGACAAGACGAAAGTAATGTTAAATGTCCGTGTCGCACCCACCCCTCTAAAGGTTGGAGACTCTACACTAGAAGTTGTTGACGAATATGTATACCTGGGACAAACAGTCCAGCTAGGCAGGTCCAACTTCAAGAAAGAGATCAATCGACGAATCCAACTCGGCTGGGCAGTGTTCGGGAAGCTTCGCAATATCTTCACGTCCCAAATACCGCAGTGTCTCAAGACTAAGGTCTTTGACCAGTGTGTGTATTGCCAGTGATGCCTTACGGAACTGAGACATGGTCGCTTACTATGGGCCTCATAAGAAGGCTCAAGGTCACCCAAAGGACAATAGATCGTGCTATGCTCGGAGTTTCTCTACGTGATCGACATAGCTCACAGAATTGCTAAACTGAAGTGGCACAGTAAAGTTCTCGAGTGGCGACCGCGCACCGGAAAACGTAGCGTAGGAAGGCTTCCCACGCGGTGGACCGATGACGTGGTGAAGATCGCGGGAAGCCGATGGATGCAGGCAGCGCAGGACCGGTCGTCGTGGAGATCCTTGGGGGAGGCCTTTGTCCAGCAGTGGACGATTTGTGGCTGATATGATGATGATGATGATGATGATGATGAAAATAATCCATAATTGAGGTCTGCTTTTGTGCAACTTGTAGTCCTTGCTTAAAAACCTTTTCTCGCATGCTGAGGGAGGCGTGGGCGGAGGGTGCTGGATTATTGGACGTGCCGATCTATCGAAGTGCCGGATTAGTTAGATTATACTGTATAAACTTCATGTTGTACATTTTGTAAATATTTATTTTTTAATTACATTTGCTTGTCTTACAAAAATAATATTTACTCATTTTCTTGTTCACTTTATTTACATGTATATTATATTCCTTTTATATTTTCTTGCGGCCGCTCTTGTCTTTATTTTGTGGTGTTTATGTTTTGCGCATTCCATAATCAAAAGGCAAAGCGAAAGTGATATCCCGATTACCAAAATCTGTAAAAAAAAACATTACATTAACGAAAAAAAAACGAATAAGTGCGAGTCAGGCTTGAGTAACGAGGGTTCCGTAGCACCACAAAATATACTTATAACCTTAAACCAATCAAAAAAAAACACAATGTAAACAAACTTAGTAGGGATTTGACAGTTTCAAATGTAAATTCTATAGTACTTTTATTTACCTTTTCCTTTTTTTTTATTTATATAAGGTGTATTTGCGTAAATTACCCAATAGTTAGGCCAAGTGCGTATCGGACCACGCGCAAAGAATGGTCCCATAGTCTTTTAAATTGATATTTTAAAAAACAAAGTAATTTTTACAGTTGGTATGATAGAGATATTTTGTATGGAAAATCTATGATATTTTTACAAATCTAACTGCACATATCTCAAGTTGGACGACTATTACTCCTAAATATAGAAAACTCACTGTGCCGTGATAATTTTCCTTCATCATCATCATATCAGCTCATATACTTCCCCACCGAGGGGCTCGAGCCTACACTGAATCAGGGCGATCAGGCCTTAGTCGACCAGGGCCCAGTGCGGGGTTGCTCGACTTCACACACAACCTTCGAGTTTCTTCGCAGGCCTGTGCAGGTTTCCTCACGATGTTTTCCTTCACCGTTAAAGCAATCGGTAAGTATAATATGTACGTACTCGTAAGTTATGAAAAACCAATTGGTACATTGGCCGTCCAGATTTGAACCCGATACCTCTGGTTAGAAGGACCGAGTCGTTACCGGTTGAGCCACCGACGCTTTTTGTGTCATACTATTTAACATAATTGCCCTGCCAGTTCTACTGCCCGAGAAGTAGCGTACACCAGATCTTTCCTGGTACATAAATAGGGGCTCGATGTGCCTTGCGTTAGGTATTCAATGCTTTGCCTTTGGCCACAGGAGCAGTTGGTATCGGTGTTTAGGGGCAGAAACCACCACTTCACCATATCATCGTCACAGTATTACGATATGGCTTACAGTAGCGCAACGACTTTGATGTCGCACGATGCGCCACTAGCGTAGGTTACTAGCCCATACTAGCCTGTAATTAGCCTGGCAATCTCGCGGAGTTTGGCAGGCTGTGCTTCCGTTGCTCTGCGGTAAGTACATTCGTTGCGTTACTGTAAGCCGCTATATTGTAATACTGTGTCATCGTGGAACCCGCTGTTATTTCATCTCATCAAGCGACTTCCAAAAAGGAGGAGGTTCTCAATTCGTCTGTATGTTTTTTTTATGTGTTACCTCATAACTTTTTACTGGATGAACCGATTTTTATTTTATTTTTTTATTTGAAAGCTGGTACTTCCCGTGTGGTCCCATATAAATTTTATCAAAATCGGTGTAGCACTTTATTAGAAAATTAACAAAAACCAAAAATAATAATGCAAAAATCGCAAAAAAAAGTTGTTGCGATGGAAGTGGGGTTTTTAACATGTTTAGCGTTTTCAATTATTTTTATAAACAGTCCCAAGGTTCATACTATCTCCCTTCCTCACCTGGATGCAAGGAAGCACGTCAACCACAGTGACGCTGACAAACCCGCCGGTGCCGGCATCGCAGCGTGGCTTTTCCGATATCCAGATGCGTCGAATTCGGTCCATCAGGCCAGTCTCGCGCTGCCAGCGAAGTCTGGAATGCCACACCGTATTATGTAGGCACACCCCGGACACTTCATACAACGGGCGAGAAATGACATTTCAAAAATCGAATGACGGAGCAAACAAAATTCGGCGAAATCCTATACGTTCAAGAACCAAACGGTAACCAATCTGCATTAATCTGGGTGACGAGGGGGTGAGGTCACAATCTACAGAGCGGCAGGGAGTGTCCATACTGTATGTTAGTACTAATATATATACTTTGATGTAGGTCTAGACTGAGGACCCTTACACAAGGACAAAATCTGGATTTCTTGCTGCAGTTTTTGGGTGCTCGGTCATTCTCCTGATGATGTTTCATGTTATGGCTAAAATGTGTAGATTTGAATTGATTTATAGTGGTGAAACATCACTTGATTTTTACTTCATAGTGTTTTATATTAAAAAATAAAACTTAGGATCTTAGATCAGCATATTAACTATGATTAAAAATTATGTGATATTTTTCCTGAAGCTGTTTTCCTAGGGTACTTCGCAAGACTCGAGATTTCTTTGTTTGACTATCGTTAGGCAGAGCTATAATACAACGATATTTTATATATTTAATCCTACGAAGAACTTATTTAATCAAATAATAAACTCCCGCGCCGTCACCAAGTTGTCGGTCCACTGTGTGGCCTGCCCGCGCTACGTCTTCCGGTGCGTGGTCGCCACTCGAGAACTTTACTGCCCGATTTTGGGGTTAAAATTAGAAAACTTTTTAAAAAAGGTTAGCTAACTATAACGTGTGACATATAAAATGAAAGGGCTTGTTCTGAGAATCTCAAATATAAGATCTAACAAAATTAGCTGAAACTATTTTAACTAGTGCTTCTACCCATGAAACTAAACAACTTTCGCCATAAAACTTACAGTCAAATCTCAAAAAAAAATTTGAACTTCCCATACTAAGTTGGCTGATCAGCTGATTGAGTTAGTATGGGAGAGCCAAATTTTTTTTGCGATTTGTCTATGGGTTCCATGGGGAAAGTTATTTAGTTTCATGGGTAGGAGCACCAGTTAAAATAGTTTCAGCAAATTTTTTTAAACCTCATATACAGTGGTGGCCACATAATTAAGAACGATAAAAGATACAAGGCCAATTCAGTTTTGTCACCAGAATAAATTGTACAATAAGTTTATAAAAAATATTTATTATTGTTGTAGAATATTGCTATGACTATCCTGTTTTATTTAGTATCACAATATTGTCAAAACAGTTTGCATGTTTATTTACTTATTTATTAAATCACAAGAACTCATTTATTTACAGGAACACTAGCTGGACAAATAATTAAGAACGAAATATTTTTTTTATTTTTCATCAGATTGAAAATGGAATGCGATGCTCTTCTTTACTATTTTTATTGCAGTTTTGCGCAGTTATTGTTTCCTTTCTCGTTTTTTGCAATTATTCGTCAAAAACCATTGGAAAAAATAAATTTTTCGACTCTGCTACTAGAGAACTAATAATAAAGTTGCGTGGTCGTAATAGGTCTTACAAAAAAATTGTGGATCATTTGGCCTGCTCTAACACGATGGTGTACCAGGCTGTGATACATTTTAATACCCATAAAGCTACTTCTAATAATCCCCGCAAACGAAAACAAAGAAAAATGTCTCCTCGACACGATTTAAGAATAGTTCACTTTGCTAAGCAGGACCCATTTAAAGGCTCTAATCAGATAAAAATGAAGTTTTTATTGAAATTAACCCTCAAACAGTGTCGGCGCGCACTGTTCAAAGACGTTTGGTGGAGGCACAGTTATTTGGGAGATGAACCAGAGAGGTACCCATGCTGACACCATGCCATAGACAGGCCCGAGTTGCGTTTGCAAGGAATTATGTAAACTGGACAGAACAGCAATGGAAGAATGTACTTTTTTCTAACGAAACCAAAATAAATAGAATATGCTTTCATGGCAAGCAGTAGGTACGCCGACCTGCAAATAAGGAATTCGACCCAAAATACACAAAAATATGGTAAAGCATGGCGGTGGAAACGTCAAAATGTGGGGTTGCTTTGCCGGTTATGGCATGGGACCTTATACATGTCTGATACAAGGTAACATGGATCAATAGCAATGTAAACAGATTACTCGGAAGAATGTATGCTGCCATACGCTGACGATAACCTCCCGGTAATTTGGATATTCCAGCACGATTATGACTCAAACATGAATGAACTTTACAATGCATTTGTTTTTTAGTTGAAATCTGCCAAAGGTTCATAGCATAGCACATCAATTCCGCGCCGCCGCGGCTGTCAGGCAGTTATCCACGGTAGCAGACATGCAACTAAGTACTAACGTTACAAAACAAGTTGAATTCATCAATAAAAACGCTGTTACATTCACTTTAAATTAATCATCATTACAGCTCATATACGTCCCCACCGAGGGGCTCGAGCCTACCCTGAATCAGGGCGATTAGGCCTTAGTCGACCACGCGGGCCCAGTGCGGGTTGGTCGACTTCACACACAACCTTCGAGTTTCTTCGCAGGCGTGTGCAGGTTTCCTCACGATGTTTTCCTTCACCGTTAAAGCAATCGGTAAGTATGTACGTAAGTTTTGAAAAACTCATTGGTACATTGTAGAGATTGCAATCCGGGCCCGGCCGGGCCCGGTGCCCTTTTAGGCGTCCACCGGGCCCGGCTATTTTTACCGGGCCCGGTGACCGGACCCGGTAGGTACCAAAACCGCGGCGCGAAAATCGCGCGCGAAGGCGGGAACGCCACCAACTCGTAGGAAATTGGCATGGGCGGCAGGCAACCGCTGCGAGCTACGACGTTGCCGTTCTTACGCGCCCAGCGCCGCTCGCTCGTCATTTCTCTCGCTATATTGTATAAGTTTGGTTGTCTACAGTTACAGTACAGCCTGTAGTAATTATACGATTTTGCTATTTGCTCAATTATCAAAAACAGTCTCACTAGTCTTAATAGTAAGAAAAAACATATTTAGTCTTTAGCAATTTGCTTTGTTTATACCAAAGCTACCAAAGTTTATCTATCTATCTAATCGAAGTTGATAAGACAAGTTTAGTACTTTATGCTGCGTTATTAGTTTTTTATTCTAAACTCTAATACTATACTAACTATGTTAACAAAAAGACACATAAAGGAGTAAAGAGAAAACTTTTAATAAGTATTTATAATAATTATAATAGCAACACTCACTAGTCTCAGTAGTCTTTATAGATAAAGTTTAAGAAAAAACATAATATTTTTTTGCTGCAAATAAGAATTTGTTTTGTTTATACCAAAGCTACCAAAGTTTATCTCTAAGTTTATCTATCTATATCTAAGTTGATAAGACAAGTCATTAGGCTGTTTTATTAGTTTTTTATTCTAAATACTAATGTTACTATTCCGTCCATGCTATAAGTAAAAGTGATTTATTTTGTAAGTTGGTTGCTACCAAAACCAATGATTTAATTTTATAAACTAAGTGAGACTGATTATTAAGATTGTAGTTTTAAATAAAGTTTAATTCTTAAACTTGAATCATTGTCTTTTTCCATTCTTAACAAATTTTCATAAAATATTTTAAAGGTTTTATCGCTAACACATCAACCCGGCCGGGCCCGGCGGACCCGGCCGGGTTGGCGGCAAATGCTACCGGGCCGGACCGGGTTGAGAAACATACCGGGTTGCAATCTCTAGTACATTGGCCGTCCAGATTTGAACCCGGTACCTCTGGTTAGATGGACCGAGTCGTTACCGGTTGAGCCACCGACGCTTTTAAATTAATAAATAACTTAAATTATAAAGTTATTGTTACTCTTATTATAAAGTTTTAACTCGTTCTTAATTATTTGTCCAGCCTCTCGCCTAATCCTATGTGAACAATACCTAAACAACAGCTAATTAAATTGAATATTAAATATTATTTCCTAGTTTTATTTTTTGATTATGTTGGCCTTATAAATGTACTAGCCAGCAGTATAGTCAATATTGTTCAATAAGGTTTAAATATCTTTATAATGACCATATACTTTTTAAGCGATGTCTGATTATGAAGTGTTCTTAATTATGTGGCCACCACTGTATATTGTAATAATAAACACGTTAAAAAACCGACTTTCACAACACATTATTACAAGTTTATTATTATTTTTTGGTTATAACTTTTAGTTACCTGAACTGGATAAATATGCAACTCGTACCTGGCAGCTAGCAGATCCTTATACCCCGAGTGTTTCCTAATAGGTACACACACCACGGGCAGTTTGAACGCCTGGATCTGCTGCAGGCCACACTTCTCTCGCTCGGTGAACGTCTTGCTTATGATCTCGTAGCCCGCACTCTCTTCTGTCTGCGTGGTCCAAATTAGTTCAGAATCAAATTTAAAGTTCGTAAATATGATTTATTTTGTCAGTAGCAGACGGGGTGTAAGGGGTCTAAAACTTCACCTTACCTTTCACCCAAGCCAACCTTACCTGCCCGCAGTACACCTGTATAACTAACGAGGCTCTAGCGTTTTTACTGGTTGTAGGCTTCAGCCGTGGCTAGTTAAAACACTCAAGGCAAAGTCTTGCCGCCAAGCGTCCCCTAACGTGTTCCGGCATGGTGCCTTGAGAAGTCATTGGGAAGGCGGGTCTGTCCAGTAGCGCTGACGTAGTATGCCGTTTCAGTGTCAGAGTGTCGCTGCACTTGGCGGCTAGTTTTTTTTATTTTTTTATTATTCACAATTGGTAAGCCCTTGGCATCATCTCACCTGATGGTAAGTGACGATGATGCCGAAGATGGAAGCGGGCTTACCAAGATTCTCCAACGCAATGGAGAACTGGCTATCTTATCTTCAAGCCGAAACACATCAATGTTGTTAACACTGATGTTTGGCGGCAAGACTTAGATAAGATGGTGGTAGCTAGCCAGGCGGGCTTAGAAAATGCCCTACCACCAACCAAACCGAGTCTTACAAATTGACCCCACCGGGAATCGAACCCGCGACCTCCTGGTGTGAAGCGAATGGGCTAACCATTACGCCACGGAGGCGGTTAAAACTAAAGGCTACCAGGGCTGAGGCCCTGAAACATTCGGGTTATCAAGCCTGGGCTGACGTTCGAGATCGCAAAGCTCCGGAAACGCGGTACAGGAAGAAAGCCTTTAGTCTTGGAGGGCAGCGGGATCCGAACCACGGTGCACCGCTGGCCAATCTTAGGTAGTAGGGGGCCCAATTAGTAGGCTAGCCACCTCTAAAAGGCTGCCCCGCCACCTCACGAAAAATCCCGGAATGCTCCATCGTGCCAATTGGCGATTAGGTGGGAGGACCCGATGGCCATCTCCGGGGGGTTCGGGCGTACAGGACGTTGACAACCAAACGGCTAACCGTTTGGACCTTCTGCTGACAACGGAACCAGACCGTTATAGTGTGTCAGTATCCTTTCCTTTGGGTGCCTCCGATCACTGTCTGGTGAAATCTGTGCTGTCATGTTCACCTCCTGATCATAGTCCTAAGGGCACTAGACGGATATGGCGGTACAAGTCAGCAGACTGGGATGAGATGCGCCACTTTTTTGCATCGTATCCTTGGCGGCAAACGTGCGAGGTTATATCTTATGTCGTGCAATGAAATACTACATTCCATTTTTCGAAATTCCTCTGGAAAACAAAGCGCGCCCATGGTTTGGTGCTAATTAAGTGTACCAGGGCTGAGGCCCTGAAACATTCGGGTTATCAAGCCTGGGCTGACGTTCGAGATCGCAAAGCTCCGGAAACGCGGTACAGGAAGAAAGCCTTTAATAAAGCTGCCAAATCCTACAAAAAGGAACTGCGCAGGGCACGCTTTGACCACACAAGCCATTATGTATCAAAACTTGCCTCCTACCCATCTGGGAGTAAGGCGTTTTGATCCTTGGCTAAGTCGGTCGAGTCGAATTTCTGCCGCTCGTCTTTGCCTCCACTGGTGAAACCTGACGGATTGCTGGCTCACTCTGCTGCCGACAAGGCACATTTATATTCCTGTATGTTTGCTGAAAATTTGCGTCTGGTCACTGCAAATAATGCGCCACCTCAGATACCTCCATGCGGTGTAATGTCCCCTTTTCGTATTCGCCAAAAAGAACTTCTTAAAACTCTTTCCAATCTAGATACGAATTTGGCCAGCGGTTCTGATGATATTCCAGCCATAGTTCTAAAGAACTGTGCTCCTGAGTTGTCTCTTATGCTGACGCCTGTACCACCTCTCTCTCAAGGCTGGTATAGTTCCAAAGTCTTGGAAGCTTGCCAACGTGACGTGGAGCCCGTGCCTAAAAAAGGTAGTCGTGCTGACCCATCCAACTATCGACCTATTGCAATCACCTTCATACTCTTTAAGATTATGGAGCGTGTATTGAACACTCGCCTCTTAGCATACCTAGAAGACAATGACCTCCTGAGTTACCGTCAGTAGGGCTTTCGCCGGGGTCGGTCAACGGGAGATCTTCTAGTTATGCTACGCATGGTCTGGAGTGAAGTCATAGTGGAGCACGTTGAAGCTCTTGCAGTATCTCTCGACATCTCCAAGGTATTTGATAGGGTCTGAAATGCTAGCCTTATTGGTAAGCTTCCTTTCTACGAAATACCTACTGGTTTGTGCAACTGGATATCTGACTACCTTCCTGACGGAATTCATTTCGGAGAGTGTGCCGTGGAGCTTCACGACCTTATTCCCCCCTCTCCATTTCATCATCAGATGACCAGGCGCAGAGGGCGATTCCACCCCTTTATCGTTAATGTTCCACCTTTACGCAAGCGTACGCCATTTACGTCGCCTTAACGAAGAGGCGTTTTGCTTCTTCGTTCATTATGGGAACGGTCAAAGAGTGGAATTCCCTGCCGTCATCTGTATTTCCTAATTCGTATTATTTAGGAATCTTCGGGGCGAGAGTGAATAGGCACTAATTGAGCTTGCGTGTTACATCCTCGGCTGCATCGGCACTTACCGTCAGGTGAGGTGCAGCCAAACGCACTCAAACTTTTTTAATATTAAAAAAGACGAGTGATAAACTAGCTGTGACATCCCAAAGTGCAATAACAGGCGGCCGTTTACTCGCTATACTCGGTGAGGCGGCTAGCCAAGTTCATTCGAGGCAACGTGCAGGGCATTTTGTTGTTGCTTGAGATTTTCGCAAAAAGTTGTTAATGCGATCAGAATTCACATCGCTTAGTACCTAAAGGTGCTATTCCGATGACCGCAAACCGCAGTTTCCATAAAGTAACTTATATGTACATACTGCAGTTTAATTGCGGCCGGCGACACTGCTGTTACAGTGACAGTGTCGCCACTCTCGGAAACATTTTCATTTTTTTTATCAACAATTCATACAAAACAGCTTTATTAGTAGTGTCGCCGCGGCCGCAATGAAGTGCGGTCTGCGGTCAGCAGTCGCAATCGGAATAGCACCTGAAGGTGTATTTTCCAAATGAACGAGGAATCATTCCTGTGACGATCTCACTGGTCAAAGTTGTTGAAAATATTGTTTCGCTCTAAGAGACAGCATAATCGATGCAAAACCGTTTTAAGTTAAAACTGAATAAGATCTTCAAATATTCAATCAATTATTGCCAAAAGAAAGAAGGGATGACCGTGAAATTATAGATCAGGAATATTGTTTTAAACGTAACTATATCTATGAACAATTAACAGTAAAGAGATACAAAAACGGAAATAGTGATTTGTGGTGCTGCTAGCATTGGCGTTGGATTGTCTGAGACTGTGATCCAACTCTGAGCCAGTGAAATCTGTTTTCTGAACCTGAAAAGCAAACCGTCCAGTGCGCATCCTGGCGACGCCTTCGACCACGCTGAGGTATGCTGCCTCACCAAGAGGCAACAACTTCTTGCGGTAAAGCCGTTGAGTTGCGGGGTCTGTGCTCTCCTGTTGACCAATAAAGCATTAATTACGGAAAACAGACAACCCATTAAGTGTACCTAAGGAAATATCACCATCATATCAGCCGAAGGACGTCCACTGCTGGACATAGGCCTCCCCCAAGGATCTCCACGACGACCGGTACTGCGCTGCCCGCATCCAGCGGCTTCCCGCGACCTTCACCAGGTCATCGGTCCACCGAGTGGGAGGCCTGCCTATACTACGTTTTCCGGTGGCACTCGAGAACTTTCTACGAGCAATGTGCCTCGCCCACTGCCACTTAAGTTTAGCAATTCTGAGACCTATTTTGGTTACTTTGGTTCTCCTACGAATCTCCACGTTTCTGATTCGATCACGCAGAAAAACTCCGAGCATAGCACGCTCCATTGTCCTTTGGGTGACTTTGAGCCTTCTTATGAGGCCCATACTAAGCGACCATGTCTCAGTTTCGTATGTCATCACTGGCAACACACACTGGTCGAAGACCTTCCGGTATCTGTAATGAAATCTTGCAAGTAAAATTTATTTAGTTTTACCTGTCCCGGTGGCTGTAATTAAATCTTGCATGTTAAAATTATTTAGTATCACCTGGCCCGGTATCTGTAATGAAATCTTGCAAGTTAAATTTATTTATTTTTACCTGTCCCGGTGTCTGTAATTAAATCTTGCTAGTTAAATTTATTTAGTTTCACCTGTCTCGGTGTCTAATGAAATCTTGCAAGTTAAATTATTTAGTTTCACCTGTCCCGGTGTCTGTTATGAAATCTTGCAAGTTAAATTTATTTAGTTTCACAAGTCCCGGTGTCTGTAATGAAATCTTTCAAATTACATTTGACCCATTTCCCGGTTTCTAATTGAGCTGAAGTTTTGCATGCATGTAGGGGAAGTACGGACAAAATGACATACCCTCCCGTTTTTTCACTATAAACATTTATTTAAAAGCTTCAGGAACAAAATTTACGTATCAGTAACTTCTTTGATGTATCAGCTACAAAATCAACTAGAGCAGTAACACTTAACTCTTATAGAAAAAAAATATCTTCTTTTAAAATGAGAACACAGAAAATTCATTTTGTCCATACTCATGGACAAAATGACATACCCTATATGGACAAAATGACATACTAAATAAAGTGCAATTAAATGCATAGTTCACACACAAATTTCTTTGTTTTCTTCGGTAGATCAGCACAGGCAGCATGCACCCAACGGAAGCACTGCATACATCTAAGCCAACCTTCTCCGGGTTTTGATCGGGAGTACAAATCATTGCAATAAATGCAAGCGCAATCGTCCTCATCATCCTCTATCGCTATCAAAGAGAACCTTGGATGCTTTCCTTTTTCTTTCACGCAAGGGTTTCTTCATCTCTATCTTTGCTTTAACATCTTCCATATTCGGAGTAGAGGTCAACAATAGATTGACTTGGCGCTTCCTCGGTTTGCGTTTTCCTTGCCCTGCTACGTAAGCGCCTTGTGGAACGGGTGATATAACATCTATGGGGATAGTCATAGATGTTATATCACCCGTTCAAATTACCTAAGTACTTTATATATTAACAAAAAAAGACTACGGACAAAATGACATTCCCTCATAGGTTGTGATATACTTATGCAAATAAAATCAACAAACAGCGAAGATTTAAAGAAAAACTTACCAAAAACCTATAAGTTGTCACAACACAAAACAAACTTGAGGTTGGTGAAAACAAACATGAAGTTGTGCCGTAACGACGCGCGCCCGGATTGGTCTAGTATTTTCCTAGGTTGGTAATGGCGACACAAAGACTGCAATTGGTTGGTTTTTGATGTTCCAAACCGCGCCAATTTTCAAATAAGCCCACTATGTCATTTTGTCCGTCTATGTCATATCGCGTGACAATGCAATATTGAAAGGTTGTACCTAAAAGTTTTCAAGTTTTTCGAATGTTATTTTTGTTGATTTTCTTCTTTGTAACGAGTGTAAAACAATAAACAGATCTATCTATTTTTATCTTCACTTGATAAGCTCTTGTGAGATCTTTGTCTGGTGTTAGTATCTGTACATGTATTATTGTATTCAAACGTTGTATAAGTACTCGTAAAAGCGTCGGTGGCTCAACCGGTAACGACTCGGTCCATCTAACCAGAGGTACCGGGTTCAAATCTGGACGGCCAATGTACCAATGAGTTTTTCAAAAACTTACGTACATACTTACCGATTGCTTTAACGGTGAAGGAAACATCGTGAGGAAACCTGCACACGCCTGCGAAGAAACTCGAAGGTTGTGTGTAAAGTCGACCAACCCGCACTGGGCCCGCGTGGTCGACTAAGGCCTAATCGCCCTGATTCAGGGTAGGCTCGAGCCCCTCGGTGGGGACGTATATGAGCTGTAATCATGATAAGTACTCGTATGTACATGTCACCGTAAGATTGTAAATTTCGTTAGATTATAATCTAACGGGATTTATTTCGCGTGATTGTGAACTATCGAAAGATTGTGAAATGTAACATATTGTTTACAATTTCACTTCAAAACTCACTACACTAGTAAAACTCACTAGTGACATTACAATAACACTAAGCGAAGTGAAAAATACTAAATAAGCGAGCCCCCCCTGGGTAGCAGAATGCTTGGCAGCAGAAGAAATCATCGGTTTTATTCGGAGGTACAAGAATAGGCCGTGAAATTGTGATCCGATTCACAATTTACCGTTATATTATAATCTAACTAGTGAGATTGTAATATCGCGGTTTTCACAATATCCCGGTGACATATACATATATCAGTCTCTGTTCCCCATAATGCCATAGTGCGGGGAATCCTATTTAGGTGCCTGACGATCGTGTGTGATTTTCTTTGAATATTTAATTTGTGGCGGCAACTGCAGTAACCCGCCACTGAACATTAACACAAGCGACGAGAGAACAAAATAAATACTACATCTAGAACGCGTTATTAGAATTTCTTCAGCGCTGAGTATATATACAGATACCGATCATCAACGATTGGTCCACGGCCGGACCCCAGGCATACCACCTCGCCTGGCGGAGATATCTCCCTTTGCTCTCGTCGAGTAGTAACGCACCGTTCCTAAATTGGTGACCCCGACGTGATACTCCATCATCAAGCCTCCACCCGGTAAAGCAAGCCTCAGCAGCACAGCAGTCGCATCGCACTGAAGTTAAATCAGGACCATCGCAACCCGAGACGTCGAGTTTCCTGGCCTGCTACTTCACCTTCGGGCACCAGCAAGTTGTCTGCAGCCACACGCTAACTCTGCGCGCATCACCTGCTTCCCTTGCCATGACGCCTGACGCCAGCCTTCATCCCGACTCACCGTGGGCATCGACCTGGCACACTGCACATCGACCCGACTCAACGAGGTCGACAGCACCCGTGATCTTAGACTGCCAGCTCTCATTGGATCGACCTCCGGTCTCGGAGGGGGAGTGATGTGGCGGCAACTGCAGTAACCCGCCACTGAACATTAACACAAGCGACGAGAGAACAAAAGAAATACTACATCTAGAACGCGTTATTAGAATTTCTTCAGCGCTGAGTATATATACAGATACCGATCATCAACGATTGGTCCACGGCCGGACCCCAGGAATACCACCTCGCCTGGCGGAGATATCTCCCTTTGCTCTCGTCGAGTAGGAACGCACCGTTTCTAAAAATTATATACAGGTGTAACAAAATTGGTGTAGGTCGCGCTAACTGGGGCTTCTACTCATTAATACATATATTTGACAGACAGACGGACAACAAAGTGATCCTATTAGCGTTCTTTTTTCCTTCTGAGCTACGGAACCCTCAAGAGGTTTCGAACCTTGATATACAGGGTAAAGCAAAATTGATGTAGGTCCCGTTAACTGGGTCTTCTACTCATGATACTGAACAACTTTTGTGTTCTACAATTTTGCTGAAATCGCCAAAAAGTTTTTATTTTCTATGAACAAATCGATCAGCTGATCGACCAATTTTGTGCATTTTAGTATAGAGGGGTCCAAATATTTTTTTGAGAATTGTCTATGGGTTCCTTGGGGAAAGTTGTTCAGTATGACGAGTAAAACCCCCAGTTAACGGGTCCTACACTTATTTTGTTACACCCTGTATATCTCCGAGTTAGTATCACAAACTTATGGCGGATAGAAGCGATCACAAATCTATACACATATAATAAAACTGTAACGGGACCGTGGCTGTACATGAAATATTTTTGGGAAATAATATTTGTGGTGGACATTACTAACAATATAGAGGCCAAAACAACAACTTTTGGAATTTTTGTCTGTCTGTCTATCTGTTTGTCCGTCTGTATGTATCTCATAAAAAAACTCTTTCAATTTTTATCGATTTTCCCAATTTTTCGATCAACTTTTGCAATTTTTATTTTCCTAAAAACCTTACTCAGACTATTACGAATATTTAAAAAAATATAGCCAAATCGGTCCAGTAATGAACAGCATTTTATATACGTATATAGATAGGTAGGTAAAAATGGTAAAGAATTTTTTCAACAATTTGTCTGTTTTATCCTTCGACCAAATACAATGGACCGGCCCTATTCATACATTAATCTCATAAAAATTAGTCAAATACAACTGTACGCAAACACACACTCAAACCAAGCTATTAAATCTACCGAGTCTCGTTTAAATATAAACAATGATAGACATAGAGAGACGTACTCAGAATATAGCACGAGTGAGATAATAAATTTCACTAGTTTCGACCTTCAACTTATTTGGGGAATATTGATCGACTCAGGCGAAATGAGCGACTGCGCTAATTCTGTAGGCATCAAAAACGCTGTTCGCGTACGCCAGTCCATTGCTGTTATATTGGTCGAAGGTTTTGTCCACAATAATATCGTATAACTATGCCGAAAGCCTTACAAAGTTTTTAATGTAGGATTTTCAGAGCAGATTTCTTAAGAACGTATTCACACAATCAATCGTTTCCCATACAATCTTAAAATTATTACGTCTTTTTGAAAATGGATGGGCCGATTCTAATGAAACTTTGAACACGTAAGCAAGTCACGAAATTGTAGTTTATGGATATATTACATTTTCAAAAAAACAATGTCGTCATTAAATAATAGTGATTTAAGGTTTTCATAGTACCTTATTTTAAAATTTGCTAATTTAAAATAAAAATGTTATCTATCCACAAACTACAATTTGGTGGCATGTATAAAGTTTTTCGAGAATCGGCCCATCCAGAAGTGGTAATTTTAAATTTAGCAGCTCAGCTCATATACGTCCCCATCGAGGGGCTCGAGCCTACCCTGAATTAGGGCGATCAGGCCTTAGTCGACCACGCGGGCCCAGTGCGGGTTGGTGAAGTTCACACACAACCTTCGAGTTTCTTCGCAGGCCTGTGCAGGTTTCCTTACGATGTTTTCCTTCATCGTTAAAGCAATCGGTAAGTATATGTACGTAAGTTTTGAAAAACTCATTGGTACATTGGCCGTCCAGATTTGAACCCGGTACCTCTGGTTAATCGGTAAGTAGGTATGTACGTAAGTTTTGAAAAACTCATTGGTACATTGGCCGTCCAGATTTGAACCCGGTACCTCTGGTTAGAAGGACCAAGTCGTTACCGGTTGAGCTTCCGATTAATTTTAAATTTGCAAGTAACTAGCTGTCCTGGCGAACTACGTACCGCCTTACATTACATTACACTGCCCTACCCTACACTACCCTACCCTACACTACTCTACCCTACACTACACTACCCTACCCTACATTACCCTACCCTACATACCCTACACTACACTACCCAACCCTACCCTACACTACCCTACCCTACACTACCCTACCCTACCCTATACTTTCCTACCCTAAACTACACTACTCTACCCTACACTACCCTACCATACACTACCCTACCCTACACTACCCTACCCTACCCTACACTACCCTACCCTACCCTACCCTACCCTACCCTACCCTACCCTACCCTACCCTACATACACTACACTACCCTACACTACACTACACTACTCTACACTACCCTACACTACACTACCCTACCCTACCCTACACTACCCTACCCTAATCTACCCTACCCTACCCTACATACACTACACTACACTACCCTACACTACACTACCCTACACTACACTACACTACCCTACCCTACCCTACCCTACACTACCCTACCCTACACTACACAACCCTACCCTACCCTACCCTACATAAGAACCTTCTCCTGACAATAACGAACTCGACAAAAAAGAATCAGCCAAATCGGTCCAGCCGTTCTGGAGTTATAGCGTCAGGAAGGAAAACCCGACTTATTTTTATATATTAAAAATAATTTAAATACGTCTACTACTTATCTGTCAAAAGCCTCTCTGAGATACCGCTGACAGCATTTAACACAAGATAAATTCATTACAAAAGCCTCTCTTAAATACCGCTGACAGCATTTAACACAAGATAAATTCATTACAAAAGCCTCTCTTAAATACCGCTGACAGCATTTAACACAAGATAAATTCATTACAAAAGCCTCTCTTAAATACCACTGACAGCATTTAACACAACAAGATAAATTTATTACAAAAGCCTCTCGGAGATACCACTGACAGCATTTAACACAAAAAGATAAATTTATTACAATATCACACAAAGGTAGATAAGTTAAACTCACAGCAAAATAAGTCTTCTTATAAGTGGTCTCCTGCACACCACAACCCATGTTCGAGTTGGTCAGGTCGTCTATAGTCTGTATGGCGTCACTCGGCGATTGCAAGATGGCCACTATCTTAGCCGAGTAAGCGGTGAACGCGAACAGAGATGTGACAAGCGTGAAGAACATTATCACTCTGGCCGAGGCTAGCGAAGGGGAGACGTGGGTTCCTGCCAAAATGAAAAGGACAAGTACACACAACTGGGTATCGAACCTGCGACACTCCTCACTACGACGCTCTACACCACGGATCTCAAACTGAATTGAAATAGGAATAAGTTGGATTCTTATCTAGCTCTGAATAAGACGTGGGCGGCCTTTCGACGCATAAGACCACAAACGCGAAACGCCAACTCAACGCAAAAAAACACTTTAGTAAAACGCCAATTACGCATAACAACCAACATGAATTAGGCATAACACCAATCACGCTAAATGAGCGAGCGAAGCGAGCGATATTAGGTTTGGTTAGGTTTGATTGATTATGCAGTCAAAGAGAAGAACCATCCCCCCCATGGGTAGCAGAACGCTTCGCAGAAGAAGAAATCATCACCCATGGGGGGAGCCTTATTTAATCTATAATAAATCAAACCTGACCGAACCTAATATCGCTCGCTGCGCTCGCTCATTTACACAACGTAAAAGCCGGTTTATAGCGTTGATAAAGTTGGTGTTTCGCGTTGGGCGGGGCACATAACTCGTAAAACATATGGCCGTTGAGGCAGTAAGGTTTTTGAGTGGCGACCGCAAACAGAAAGACGTAGTGTAGACAGGCCTACAACTCCATAAACTGACGACCTGGTGAAGGTTGTGGGAAACTACTTGATACGGGCAGCGCAGGAACGGTCGTTGTGGAAATCCTTGGAGGAGGCCTTTGTGCAGCAATGGAAGTTTTTCGGCAGATTTAAATGGTCTTAATACCTTTAATACCATGTTAATACCTAATCTACATCACGGATTATACTGAAGGCTAAATAACCCGGATAAAGAAGAAATAAAGGTCAAATTCTTACAGAAATTATGAAGATATAGCATTCTAACTGCTAATAGTGGTGACTGCAGATTCATTGTCAGTGCAAAAAAATCTTGGTGGGTAAAAGTCTAGGCTACAGTGCGATGATTTAAAAGGATCACTTGCGCCACACCTCGGTCACTGACGATCAAATGTATGAAACAAACACGTTCCTACGCACACAGTCTAAGCTCGTGTAGGTGAACGCGTACCATGCTTGTGTGAGTGAGATAAGACATGCTAGGGTTGCGGTTGAGGCTATACTGAGCGGGGGTGGGCGGCACTTTCAACGGGAGGCAGGGAGTGACCATACTGTACGCTAGTACTCTTTATTGTATTGTGCTTGCGCGGTCCATGACATCCTCGGCAGAAGAAAGGGGCGGGTTCAAAAAAATATTTTTGTATTGTCGTCAGATGGATCTTATAGGAGGTGTAATTATTATTTTTGTATCTGCTGTAGTTACGAGCCAACAACCCCAGCAGTAAGGTCGATAGTTCATCTAATTCACATCAACACCTACCTACCTTGTTGACAAACAGATCCAACCGCAAACGTGACAACTCCAACCGGCGTCAGCACAGCCAATCCATCATCTATCCAACTTAGCCGACGAGCCAATAGCCCCAGCAGGAAGGTCGATATTTCATCGAATTCACATCAACACCTACCTACCTTGTTGACACACAGATCCAACTGCGAACGTGACAACTTCAACCGGCGTTAGCACAGCCAATCCATCATCTATCCAACTTAGCCGACGAGCCAACAGCCCCAGCAGGAAGGCCGACAGCACCACCACCCCTATGATAGCGCACCACACCCCTCGGCTGAAGGGCAGTAGAAATACGTTGGTGACTGAGGCTTGGGTGGGTTGCCGGAAAATGAAGGCTCCTCTGGAATTTGAAATGATCTCAGTTTTAACTCTATGGTTAGAACTCTAACTCTGTGTCTATGTACGTATAGCACATAATTATATAGGGTGTAATAAAATTGGTGTAGGTCCCGTTAACTGGGGGTACTACTCGTCATACTGAACAACTTTCTCCAAATTGACTATGAGAGTCATGAATGGACCCTCCATACTTAAACGCACAAAACTCGACGATCAGCTGATCGATTTGTTTGAAGCGCAAAATATTTTTTACATTTTCAGCAAAGTCGTAGAACAAAAGTTGTTCAGTATGATGAGTAGAAGTCCCAGTTAACGGGACCTACACCATTTTTGCTACACCCTGTATATCAAGGTTCTAAACCTCTTGAGGGTTCCGTAGCGCAGAAGGAAAAAAGAACCCTAATAGGATCACTTTGTTGTCCGTCTGTCTGTCAAATTCGAAGTCAAAAATATTAATTATGGGTAATTTTGACTACATAAAAAGGAGTTAATAGTTAAAACAGAAAAATTACACCAAAATCTGCCATGAGAGGCGTGTTAGTTAAAAAATAAAAGTTTAAAAAACTTAAAAACCGACTTCAAAATGAAATTCACTCAAAAATATGAAATAATATTATTATACTTACATACACGACATTAACCAACAATAACGAAATCAAAGGTGGGTAGAAATTAAATTAGGGGCCTAAATTTATTTTTGAGGTTGGTATCAGCATACAGCTACTTACGTATCAAATGTTTTAGATTCGATGGCATTGCTGACACCGACCTGAAAAAAAATTTTAGGCCCCTAATTTAATTCCTACCCACCTTTGCTTTCGGTATTGTTGGTTAATGTCGTGTATCTAAGTATAATAATATTATTTCATACTTTTGAGTGAATATCATTTTGAAGTCGGTTTTTAAGTTTTTTAAACTTTTATTTTTAATTTATTTATTTTTAGTGATAATGCTATCTATCTAACAACGTTATACCCAATCACCCACTCGCCAATAGGAACCATCAAATCATAATTCATAATGCATGTGTTTCATTAACAGATGCAGATTCCTGTGGCTTCCATCATCATTTCAACAGCATGAAAGTTAAGGAGTTAAATCTTCCATCATCAGCTCATCTGAATAACCTGAAAGAATACAACTATAGGTCTACGTAAAATTTTTAAAGAATTATCCTCCAACTCCTAACCGTTAAGGAGTTGTACCTTCCTTCATTAGCTCATCTGATGATGATGATGAGATGATGACTACCAGACGCCAAAACTTGAGTACTTTTAGGAAATACATGAAACACGTAATATGTGCCTATAAAATTTGAGGGTTGTTCTCGATTTCCCTGGAATCCCATCATCAGATCCTGACTTGGTGACAATGGGACCCCCTCGGAAGTACACTCTTTCAAATAAAAAAAGAATTTTGAAAATCGGTTCTCAAACGGCGGAGATATCGCGTAACAAACATACAAAAAAAAACATACAGTCGAATTGAGAACCTCCTCCTTTTTGAAGTCGGTTGAAAAGAAATACAGTAGAGTAAAATTACTTGATTAGATTATACCAGTCATTATTATATTACATTTAATTGATTAATTTAATTCGTATTTTGATTCAAATTGTCAAAATAAAAATTACCTGTAAGTCATCAGTTTTGTCGATGTGAACAGGTGAGAACAGTTTATAGAGAGATCAGATCTCTGGAGTAGAACCCTTTTTCTATCAACCACGAATTTTCTTTAAAACAGAGGGCTAAAAATGTTTTTGATCTCGTCAGGTACCTAAGTTGTTTTAAATGGTAACAGCCATCATAAAGTAGTAGTGTAATTCAATGACATAAAGTCATTTTTTCTCTGCACTAAGTTAAGGTAAGTCTGCAAAAGGGTTTTTCGAATATTTTCTTAAAGTTCTTACCATTACTGGCTCTTTGATTTAAAAAAAAAAACTAGAAGCTTTCTGAAAAAGATTTGTCCAGGCGCATTGTCAAAGTGGTCTACATGAATCAGTACAGCTCTATCTTATACACCTTTATCATCATGATCATTAACATAACAGCCGAAAGACTTCCACTTCTGGACAAAGGCCTTTCCCAAAAATTTTCACGACGACCGGCCTTGCGCTGCCCGCATCCATCGGCTTCCCGCGGGTCGTCGGACGTCTTCCAGTGCGCGATCGCCACTTGAGAACTTTACTAACCCAACGGCCATCTTTTCTATCAGCTATGTGCTCTGCCCACTGCCACTAAAGTTTAGCGATTCCGTGAACTATGTCGGTGATCTTGGTTCTCCATCGGATCTGCTCATTTCCATAGGATTTATTTGATGACAAAACTTGTCTGAAATCTGACCATTTTTTTAAATAAATAATTTCCATTCAAAATAGATGATCCCTAACCTAGTCAAATCATATGCTAATTTTATGTCTATCAAACACCCACTAGCTTCTTAGCTTCTAGCTTCTTGGTACCCAAAATACGTGAACTGGTTGAGATAGATCAGTTGAGATAGATCAGTTGGTTGATGGTGACTGTACTTACAATCCGTGGATGACAGAACTTTGGGATTTTCCCTACTCTCAAAACAATATGTTTTTCTGTCAGATAACGACTGTAACAAACACATTATATTAGTCATGTGAATTCCCGAACTAAAAATATGTAAACATAAAACTTTTTAGATAAGAGTGGTCGGCATAGGTACATCGCATTTATTAAGGAAAACCACACTTCAATAACAAGAGATAAATAGCTTACGTGGACATTTGATAGTTGTTTGAAAAACGGTTTTAAAAATATGCAATTTAAAAGTAAAAAGGACCCTAGGTCAGTCGGGCCAATGGAGAAAGAAAAGATAAGCGAGAGAGAGGACCTACTTGGAATCTGAAGATTGTCTGAAAATTTCATCGAAATCGGTCCAGCCGTTTTGGAGTCTATAAGGAACATTTTTTTTTCCTTCACATAGCACAACAGAGATAGACTGGATTCAAGTGCTAATAACTACAGCCTCCCTGATATAATAAAAGGATTTGAATGTAAATCACATGTTAAACGCTCATAAGAATTAGAAATGATTTGAACGATTAAAAATTATTCAAAATGATTACAAATCAAATCATTTTTAATCCTTTTTAATGATTTTGTTTAATCAGGGCTGTGATTAAAATAACTAAAAAAGAGATTATAAGGTTTTCTTATTTGTTTACTTAACTTAAGTAATAAAAATATGTATCGTTTATTTAAGTAAATAAACTTTAAACAAAAAAAAATGTTATGAGAAAGTGGTAGCCCTAGTTTTGATAAGCATTGCTATTTAAACGGAGACGGAGGGTCGAAATGATTCATATTGTTGCAACCATTCCGGTCAAATGGAGTCCCAAAAAAAAACATGTATCAATTGTGGCAGAGTGTACGATTTCAGCCCATTTTGGAGGTGGTGCAGAGACTGCGGAATAAATAAATTTATCGAGGAGGAGAAGAAAAAAAAAAAAAATAAGTGTTAATCTTCCGTTCACACATCATGAATTTCGTGTCTAACATTTTTTTTGGTGTTTGTCTAAACGTACTATCCTCATAGATAGCAGTGAGAAGCCAGTGCTGTCGTTAGCTGGTAAAGATATTGAGTAAGTTAGTATTCTCAAGAACCTGGAAGCTATTATCGATCCGACTCTGCAATGATCTGAGAACAACCGGACTATACGCTGTTATCGCAGATTCCGGGTACATCAATGTACAAGAGCTCTTTTCTTGTCCTTGGAGTTGCTTTCTGGAACTTTGTGCCACCTGCTGTTTCAACTGCTGCTTCCCTGGATGAATTCAAGACGATGCTACAACCACTTACTTGCTATTGAGCAAGCTAAGTCGCGAGTGCATAGTTTCTGGTGTGTGATGTGCTGGTAGGGCTGTCAAGTGTTATATGATACAATACTTTTTGTAAATCGTTTTGTTTCTGTTTTTTTAAATGCCATGAGTTTTATATTATTTTTGTCTTTATTTTAAAAAAAAAGGTTGAGCTAAAGCTTTTGTATTTTGTAATGATAAAGCCTACTCGAGGGTAAGCAGGCTAAAATCTTAAAATATTAAAAATTTTAAATACAGAACATAATTATAAAAAGCGTCTGATTATGGAATCTATGTAAATGGAGAGGCATCAAGATTTAATTAATAAAAGGAAAGATACAGAAACCATAGATAAGATCTACCATGATTTAATTAAATTAAAATAATCTTTAAAAAGTACCGTTGTTACACTTTCTTGGTTAATTAGTTGGAAATTTAAATTTGCGTTTGTATTCATGTAATTTCAAAATTTGTAATTGTAAGTGTCTTTTAAACTTTATGATTATATTTATGTAGTTCAAAATTGACAACCCTGGTTATCTGGGTAGGTGATTTGAATGACTGACTGTATAATTTGTAATATTACCAACTGTACATAAGACCAGTGTTAGCACACGGTTTTGGCTGTCAGTTGACCAATAATAAGATTTATGAACGCATTGTTCATGTGACTTTATAATTTCTTAATATTATAGTGTTTTTTAACTAACGTTAAGATAATTAAAGTTAATGAATTAATTAATTAAGTTACATAGTTGGACTCACATGAGTTTATTTATTTTAATATGGTTCCAAATTTAACGGACAAAACAGGTTATAAGTATTCACCGCTATAACCTGTCCTCATAACATTTTTTTTTGTTTAAAGTTTATTTACTTAAATAAACGATACATATTTTTATTACTTAAGTTAAGTGAACAAATAAGAAAACCTTATAATCTCTTTTTTAGTTATTTTAATCACAGCCCTGATTAAACAAAATCATTAAAAAGGATTAAAAATGATTTGATTTGTAATCATTTTGAATAATTTTTAATCGTTCAAATCATTTCTAATTCTTATGAGCGTTTAACATGTGATTTACATTCAAATCCTTTTATTATATCAGGGAGGCTGTAGTTATTAGCACTTGAATCCAGTCTATCTCTGTTGTGCTATGTGAAGGAAAAAAAAATGTTCCTTATAGACTCCAAAACGGCTGGACCGATTTCGATGAAATTTTCAGACAATCTTCAGATTCCAAGTAGGTCCTCTCTCTCTCTTATCTTTTCTTTCTCCATTGGCCCGACTGACCTAGGGTGCACGGAGAAAAAAATATCGTCAGAATAACTATTCAAAGTTTATAGTTAAATTAGTTAAAAGACGTATCGTTAATATAGCCAACTGTTTCGTCAAACTAAGGATCTGTATCGCTGAATTGGCTATACAGATCCTCAATTCTAGAAAACAGTTGACTACATCAACGATACGTCATTTAACTAATTTAACTATAACTTTGAATAGTTATTCTGACTATATTTTTTTCTCCGTGTGCTTTTTATATTAATAATATGTATGTTGCAGTCGTTATCTAACAGGACAAAGTATTATTTTGAGAGTAGGGAAATTCCGACGGAAGTACGGTACTGCTATTGGTTTCTGGCAATTGCATGACACCACCTCGTGGTCAAATAATATAAGTAAAATAGTCTTTTTCTTTCTAATTTAGAGGTAAGAGTTAATTTTAAGGGTCTTAGGAAATGAAAATGTAAAAAAAAATACATAAAAGTTATGCAAATTTAAAATATGCGACATTAATACCGTAGATAAGTTTATATAGTTCAGGATCGTGTATAAAGATATGCATAGAGCTACTGTTTCGTAATTAATGTTTTACTTAAGAAGAAATAGGTCATAGATATAATTATAGAGTAATTTAGGTTTCTTCTTTGTTTGCTAGTGAAAACTGCCAATATTTTTATGTTATTATTTATTATCTCGAGTTGTAAAAGGATGTCTTTGTTTCTCAAACTTTATATGTGTAATTAGACATTATCTTTATTAACTTTTTATAGACTGTATAGACTTCCTTTGTGACATTTGATGTGTATTTTCGTTCATTCTCTAAAAAGCTACAAAATTTGCGAACTAGTCACAGATTTGTAAGCTCTCAGATACCATAAAATTCACTATTTATCAACCATTATATTTCAGCATAGAACGATAGCCATTCAACACAATAAATGGTCATTCTTTAGCGCCTACATGTTTTAGAATATCAAAATCCACTGAATATATGTTATGAACCTGATGTGATGTCTTGTTTACGAAAATGCCATTACTCAGCCATAATAAATCATTTCGGATAACATCTGTGTTTCATTTAACGCTCCCTGTACAATTATAAACAGTGCGCATGGTTAAATTTTTTATAAGAATTTTCTAGTTGTTTTCTTCTAATCTTTTGATGCGCACTCACAGAAAATCTCGTCGAGTTTAGTTAAGTCCTTACTTTTGGATCCGAATAAATTCTGAGTTCTGATTCAATCGCGTAGGGAAACTCCGAGCATAGCTTGCTCAATCGTGGGTTTAAGCACCTTTCTACAAGGGCGACCTTGAGCACCTTTATACAATCTTTTATACAATCTTTCATACAATCTTTTATACAATCTTTTATTTAACTTGTAATGTTCGTATATATGTATGTGAGTAAATTTTCCGCTTAAAAATTTGCCAGTTAAATTTGACCTACTCGTGCGGGAAGTACGATTGAGCTGAAATTTTGATACACGTCGCACCCACCCCTCTGAAGATAGAGACTCTAAACTCGAAGTTGTTGACGAATATGTATACCTGGGACAAACACAGTTAGGTAGGTCCGATTTAAAGAAAGAGATCAATCGACGAATCCAACTCAGCTATGGGCAGCATTCGGGAAGCTTCGCAATATCTCACGTCCCAAATACCGCAGTGTCTCAAGACAGAGGTATTTGAGCAGTGTGTGTTGCCAGTGATGACATCATCACATCAGCTCATATACGTCCCCACCGAGGAGCTCGAGCCAACCCTGAATTAGGGCGATCGGGCCTTAGTCGACCACGCGGACCCAGTGCGGGTTGGTCGACTTCACACACAAACTTCGAGTTTCTTCGCAGACGCATGCAAGTTTCCTCACGATGTTTTCCTTAATCGTATAAGAGCGTCGGATAAACTTACATATGAAATCTAAATTCGAAAACACATTGTTAGGTACGTGGCAGGATCGAACCACGACCTCCCGAACAGGAGGTAGCGGCCCTTGCCATTACGCCACCGAACTGAAACGTAGTCGCTTACTATGGGCAAAGTATATATGTTAGTTATAACATACAGTATGGACACTCTCTGCCGCTCTCTAGATTGCGACCTCACCCCCTCGTCACCAAGATTGATACAGATTGGTTACAGTTTGGTTGTCGAACGTATTAGGATTTCGCCGCCATTTTGTTTGTTCCGTCATTCCCTTTTTGAAATTTCATTTCTGGCCCGTTGTATAAAGTGTCCAGGCTGTGCTATGGGCCTCATAAAAAGACTTAAGGTCACCCAAAAGGCGATGAAGCGAGCTATACTCGTTGTTTCCCTACGCGATCGAATCAGAAATGAGGAGATCCGTACGAGAACAAAGGTAACCGACATAGCTCACAGAATCGCTAAACTTAAGTGGCAATGAGCAGGGGCACATAGCTCGTAGAACAGATGGACGTAGGGGTAGTAAAGTTTTCAAATGGCGACAGCGCCTTGGAAGACATAGCGTAGGCACGCCAGATAGTGGAATGACGACCTAGTGAAGGTCACGGGAAACGGCTAGATGGGTCGTCGTGGAAATCCTTGGGGGAGGCCTTAGTCCAGAAGTAGAAGTCTTTCGGCTGATGTGATAATGACTGAGAATTTTAATCAGGCCGAATCGATTTGGATAACTGTGCTGTTAATGTATTTAAAGCTTTTCAAGCGACTTCCAAAAAGGAAAAGGTTCTCAATTCGACTGTATGTTTTTTTTATGTTTGTTACCTCAGAACTTTTGAACCGATTTTTATGATTCTTTTTTTATCTGAAAGCTAGGGCTTTCCGTGTGGTCCCATATAAATTTTATCAAAATCAGTGTAGTACTTTATTAGAAAATTAACAAAAACCAAAAATAATAATGCAAAAATGTACTAAGTTCTTGCGATGGAAGTCGGTTTTTTAACGTGTTTAGCGTTTTCAATTATTCTAACCATCAATAATAACTTCTGTCAGTTTGAGAGACATTAAAATGACATACCTCAGCTCCACAGTCTCGGAACAAAAATGCACCACACGCCACCTGTCGGCTCGCATGAAGATCGAAGCCGCCCCTACCTCGGCCTCTCCCCTCTGAAGAGAGCCCACCACCCCGTCGAAAGAGCCGTTGGTCTCTTGCCCGTAAAGGTCCAGTTGCCTTACGTTGAACCTTAAAACCCAATGAGTTTCTATATATCTCCAGAGGAGCAATGTCTTTTCACAGCTCAAGAATTGGAGTCAAGTAATAGATTCTAAGACGAAAGTAGCTGTGAAAAATAAATTATATGATAAATACACTATGTATAATAACTGTCTCGCTCTCACAACAGTAACAAAACAACCATATCGGGGCAAATTAAACCTATCTATAAGGGAGAAGATGGCGACACCGCCGTTTTAAAAACAACCATATCGGGGCAAATTAAACCTATCTATAAGGGGGAATGGAGTGCCACCACCGTTTTAAAAACAACCATATCGGGGCAAATTGAACCTATTTATAAGGGGAAAGGGCCCACCACCGTTTAAAAATATCGGAAAAAATAAAACCTATCTATAGAGGGAAGAGGGCGCCACCACCGTTTTAAAAACAACCATAGCGCGCTTCGGCAGTGCTTCTGGCATGTTTGCGGAGGCAAAGACTGACAGCTTCGAGGCTATTATGCGAAAGCGGTCCGCCTCCTTGAGGAGTCGAACGCGCGCCAGCACCAACAGCATCCTGTGCACTCTAGTGGACCGATTCGACTCTCCGATACTGGGGCGCTGGATACGGCTGCACGCAATCAAGTAGAGACCGGCGTTGCCCCTGTGGCGGACGGCTCCATCAGGAGCATCTCAATTATTTGATTTATTCCCATTCTTTTACTAACACTAGATTATAAGTACCAATGTTACTAACCAAATATGGACTATGTCTTAAATAAATACGGGGCAAATTGAACCTATCTATAAGGGGTAATGGGCCCCACCACCGTTTTAAAAACAACCATATCGGGGAAAATTAAACCTATCTATAAGGGGGAAGGGGGCACCACCACCGTTTTATAAACAACCATATCGGGGAAAATTAAACCTATCTATAAGGGGGAAGGGGGCACCACCACCGTTTTATAAACAACCATATCGGGGAAAATTAAACCTATCTATAAGGGGGAAGGGGGCACCACCACCGTTTTATAAACAACCATATCGGGGAAAATTAAACCTATCTATAAGGGGGAAGGGGGCGCCACCACCGTTTTAAAATCAATCCGACTTTATCAGGTTCAGCCATTCTGATCGATTTGCTGAGAAGTCTAAATTTGCGAATTGGCCACATTTTGCTTTTTTTTGTTTACAATTGCCCTTGTCATCATCTCACCTGATGGTAAGTGACGATGATGCCGAAGATGGAAGCGGGCTTACCAAGATTCCCCAACGCAATGGAAAACTGGCTATCTTATCTCAAAGCCGGAACACATCAATGTTGTTAACACTGATGTTTGGCGGCAAGACTTAGATAAGATGGTAGTCTAGCCAGGCGGGCTTAGAAAATTCCCTACCACCAACCAAACCGAGTCTTATAAATAAGTTGACCCTACCGGTGGGAATCGAACCCGCGACCTCCTATATATATATATATATATATATATATATATATATATATATATATATAGTGTGTGAAGCGAATGGACTAGCCGTTACGCCACGGAGGCGGTTAAAAATATACTGCGGTGAAAGTTGTTTTAATTCACCTCCTATGTGTTAGTCATTCAACATAGTCGTTCAACATGTCACCTTACCTGATATTCAGGTCCTCAGCAACAAGTTTCATAATAGGATGAGTGACCTTGGAGTAAGTGTCTATTTGCCTGTCTGAGAGTTCATCCCAACCCTTGAAATATTGTGGTTGAGTTACCTGAAACATTACATTCTTACATTTCAAAATATTTATTTTAAATTATACGAGGTGGAGGCCTGCCTACGATACGTTTTCCGGTGCACGGTCGCCACTCGAGAACTTTACTACCTCAACGGCCATCTGTTTTACGAACTATATGCGCCGCCCACTGCTACATAAATTTAGCAATTCCAAGATCTATGTCTCTTCGCTGGATACGGGCAGCGCAGAACCGGTCGTCGTGGAAATCCTTGGGGGAGGCTTTTGTTCAGTAGTGGTTATCCTTCGGCTGATATAATGATGATGATACAGTACTTCGCAGTTTTTTTTAATATGGACATCGAGAGTGCGCGGCGGCCGACCCGCACCCGCAAGCGGTTCGCCATCGAAGTTTCGCGGTGTGCAAAAATGTGCGCGTTAAATGTTCACACGCAGCTTTCCTCCAACTCAACCAATTAAAGTGGGCAATAGCTCAAATGAAAGAGCTCATCCCAGCGAGTATTCTTAGACCAAAACGATTAGAACATGCGATATTGAGAAAGAAAGCCACGAAAATCGCGTTTAGGCATAACTTGAGAAGAACGAAAGTTAGGTATTTTTAAGGCTAGGCCGATTTTGATGAAATTTTGTAAGGTGGTTACTTATAACCCGGGTAACATATAGGATACTTTTTATCCCGGAAAATTCAAGAGTTCCCGTGGGAAAATTCAAAATCTCCACGCGGACGAAGTCGCAGGCACAGCTAGTTGCGGAATAAAATAGAACTAATTTCACTGATTACAAATACACAGGATTGCTTGTCGTCTTTTTTATTTCAGAAAATTTTTTCTTTGTCATTTTTCAGGAAAAAGTAATTTAGTATAGTTGTTACTGTGTATAATAAAAACATCTTTAATTCATAGGGTGTTTTGTCCACTTCCTAAATTTCATTCGACGCGTTCACTTACCCCATTTTTTTTTACGCGAACTTTTGCCCGCCAGACTGCGTACTGTTACCCACATCAAGGGTCAAAGGTTCGCATTCTGACCGAGCCTCTTTAGTATTTAATTATAACAAAACTATGGATTTAGCCTGTACATAAATATATCTTCACTAATATTATAAAGAGGAAAGATTTGATTGTTTGTTTGTTTTGAATAGGCTCCGAAACTACTGGACCGATTTGAAAAATTCTTTCACCGCTGGCGTTCATCATATCAGCCGAAGGAAGTCCACTGCTGGACATAGGCCTCCCCCAAGGATCTCCACGACGACCGGTTCTGCGCTGCCCGCATCCAGCGGCTTCCCGCGACCTTCACCAGGTCATCGGTCCACCGAGTGGGAGGCCTGCCTACACTACGCTTTCCGGTGCGTGGTCGCCACTCGAGAACTTTACTGCCCCAACGGCCATCTGTTCTACCGCTGGCGTTAGTACTAATATATAAGGTCTAACAAAATTAGCTGAAACTATTTTAAGGGCAAGTTAAGTAAACGAAACTGAACAACTTTTTCTTCAGCGACCATACTGAAATCTAAGAAAAAAAATCTTCAGTAAAAAAATAAGAAATCTTAATAAATGCGGCACTGGCCATCGTACCGTAACTCGTAGCAGCCGCAGCCCACGTGCCTCCGCCACAGATGATAATAGTAGCACAAGCCTCCGCCTATTTAGTAATCTGTGCCTCCGCTCCGATCATTCCGACCCTTTACCCGCAGCCTTCCTTCTTACATCCCAAACCTGTGGTTACAAACTTCATAGCACACCGCCATGTCCAAATACTTTTGTACGGCATTTTCACTACGAAACACTTAACTTAGTCACAATACAAAAATTGTATTGTGACTTAGGCACTTAGGTCACAAAATGTCATAGGTTAGGCTTTGAGCAACGTAACTCAATGAGTGCGCGAGAGTAACTGGGATATTTATTTACTTCACAGTTGCTTGTAGGCCCTTGCTCGTAGGTACATTTCGCGTGGTTCGTTCAACGACCTCAAGCGCCTCAAGGAAGGAGCAACTGCCTTCAATTTCAATTTCTTCTTTTTCCTAAAGTGTAAATACCTGTTAGATTGTATTTTACTACCTACAGCTAAAAGGAACTGTAAGGTTTTAAGTATTTTAAATAAGAATTGATTGAGAGAACTAGCAAAGGTCAACGGCCGGGCACAGTGCACAGTTTTGTTGCGACACGTCACGAATCCAGCGATGTAAACAAAAACCAGGACCGTACTACGAGAATATTATTTATTTAAGTAGGCATTAATGGAATGTGGCGATTTTTTTTTAGAATTCGGTATGGTCGCTGAAGAAAAAGTTGTTCAGTTTCGTTTGCTGAACTTGCCCTTAAAATAGTTTCAGCTAATTTTGTTAGACCTTATATATACTGTGCCGCTGGGAAGCTACACTATCCGCGGTTGCTATAGGCTTTATTATATCCTTACTAAAACTCAAATAATGTAACCCAAGGTGTAAAAAATTACCTTTAAACTTCTGCATGATCTACAAAAAGTAGTGTAGTGGTAGTTTAGTGGTTGTGGTAGTGTAGTGATAGTGTAGCGGTAGTGTAGTGTAGTGTGAGCCGGTACGAAGTTCGCCGGGACAGCTAGTGTATACTGAAACGCAAACTATCGTTTCGAGCCAATCTCCTTTTTGCGTTTCATAATTAAATTCTCGTTAGATTTTGTTCGTCTATGGAAATTGAATTTGAAAATATTTGTTTCTTTTTGACAAGAAGATGAGAGAAGGAAAAAATAAGAATGGAATGGTGGTCACCGCAAACTTATTTTTGACCGAAAATAAGCCTTTTGCTGTTTTTCAAAGTTGTATGGTGCAGTTTTTTAGTATATTACAGATCCTTTGCCGATATTTCAAAGGTTTTTACCGAGTACCTAATGGACAACTAATATAATAACGGCGAAATAGCCGACGTATTACATCAGCAGGCTAAGCAAATAACTGATCGAGTCTTGGCTGGTACAGCTCGAATACCTTTTTCGTCAGCCTGAGCATCTACCACCGTCGTGCCACCTGCGAAGGGAAGTAGTCACCTTTTTTCTTCACATTTCCCTATTCCCCGGTCAAGATTCCTTTTGGTTTTCATGAACTTTAGAAATTGAACAGTGTTATTATTTTATGTGTGCCTTTTTACGTTTAATTTAAGGTATTATCTATCACAGAATTAAGAGTAACAATCTATACGTATGGATTGTCCCTTCTACTACTTATTAAGGTTTAACAATAACTAAAAGTGTATTCACACGTTTGTACTCCATGTTCAATTTTAGTCATAGTCTCTCAACCTATTGAAAATTGATATTATTATAAGTACCATTTTACATTTCGCGGTGACCAATTTCTTTTGATACTAGCTGTTATTAAATACAAATTTAAATTATATTTTAATTTATTACCTCTAAATATATATTTTAATTTATTACCTCTAAATCTTACGTATCCCGCTCAACTGGCGAGAAGTGACGACTTGTTTGCTGTCAAAAGATCCTTCAACTGCCAAGCGGTGACGCTGTACCTTGCTAGCTGTCGTCACATATTTCATTGTTTTGTTAAAAAGAAACGGAACGTGTCGTGAAAATAGAATACAAAACGCTCCTATGATAGACAAAGACAGAGCCGCTCCTCTGGCAAGAAGTGACGACGTTCCTGCTATCAAAACGAACGTGATTTCCTAGTACAGTTCCCGAGCGACGGCAGTGCTTTTGAGTTCGTGGTTTATTTTTGTTATGTTAAATGTATCTTTTGTGGTCTTTTAGGTTAAATTAAAGTAAAAAAAATCTTTTCTCTTTTCAAATACATAATTATTTCATTGAAACGTTTTTATTTATTAGATTTTTGGGTATTTATACAAAAAACCGGAAAAAACCGAACAACCAATATTTTAGCTAAGGATTGTCACAATTACAAAATCTATCTTGTATAGATTATTCTACAACGAGTTAGCTTTTTTCATACCGAACTCGGCGTTATAAGTTACACACTTGTAACATTCATAGTACTTGAGAAATCAAGCATATTGTAACCGGAGTCCGCGAACAGGTGCGCCCCCCCGACGGGCTGTGGCAGTTGGCGGATAAACGATTTTCAAGTGCTTGCCAGCGGAGCGGATGTGGCAAATTCCTTAAGGGTTTTTATCCCCAGTTCCCATTATTTTTGTCACATATTTATGGCGCCCGAACTAATGTTTTTATCCCCTTTTCTGCCTTTAATCTTTCCCTAACGAACCCGTTTTTTTGTCGTTCGTGGGTGTATCCGTTTTCCGGATAATATGGTTCAAGTTTTAATACCTCAAGACCCTTACTTAATTTAATCGTGCAGTTTTCTTTGAAACGTAAGGTTTTTTTTGTTTGTATGCACGGTATTTTTTGCTTCTCTTGACACGGGTCGTTTTTTCCCCGGCTTAATGGCATTATACCTCTTTCGGATAATTGCTTACGTGTTGTTGAGTTGTTTTTGCCTGTGTATTCCCTTACGATTCCAAGATAATTTTTAATTTAAGTAGTCAATGGCCAGACTCTAGATTTCTTTCAATCGAAAGTCGAGACAGACTTACTTTTAGTTCACGATTATTTAACGTTGTTTTAAGGGAAAAATCTTTAAGGGTTACTGTTTGGAATATTTTTACGCGTTGCTTTGCGAGGTACTCCTTAAATTTTTGGCGTACCCTGTTCACTTTTATGTGACAACGTTTCTGTATTCCGCAGTATTGTTTAGATTTCTTGAGGTCTTATAACAATTTTCCATTTTTCAAATTTCTTTCATTAATCTTGCCCTTGTCTTACCTCAAATGGCCTATTTTTCGGTAGAGTTGTCCCTTTAGACTCTTGCGTATCGCGTTTCAGACTTCCGGTGTTAATTTTATCCGTGAGTCGGATTTTTCACGCATTCGCCTTTACCGCTTTTGTCCACATTTTCGCTGGGGTAACCGACAATGTTTTGCAAGTTTTTTTCAGTTTTTGACAACCCTACTGGTCTTTAATGTTTTACTAGTTGTGTGGTTTTTTCCCTCGAGAAGTGTTAAGCTTGACAGCCCTACTTGCCTATTGTGCGAAGTGCTCCGTTTTTTTTTCTTCTTCGTTCTCTCTTTATATTATCTAGTTTTAGTTAGTTGTTTAGTTATGCTCTTTCCTAATTAATTGACTAGTTTTAGGCTGTGCATAGCGATCCCTTAACACTAGTGTGTTGTTGGGGTTATTAAGTTTGTTCACTTTTAGATGGAGTTTTTGGCGTTTGTATGTGTACGCGAATCGTGTATAAATGTTAATTTCTACCAGCTTCAAGTAAACGTTTGTAGTTAACTAGTTACTTAGAGAGTTTTTATTTTTTCTTCTTCAGGGCTGTCCCACGTCCATAGGGTTGTCCAAATTTCAAAAAAAATTTTTTTGACTTCACACCTCTTTTTTTTTGTGAGTTTGTGGGTATTTTGAAACGCAAACTATCGTTTCGAGCCAATCTCCTTTTTGCGTTTCATAATTAAATTCTCGTTAGATTTTGTTCGTCTATGGAAGTTGAATTTGAAAATATTTGTTTCTTTTTGACAAGAAGATGAGAGAAGGAAAAAATAAGAATGGAATGGTGGTCACCGCAAACCTATTTTTGACCGAAAATAAGATTATAAATTTAATAAGGTGCCTTTTGCTGTTTTTCAAAGTTGTATGGTGCAGTTTTTTAGTATATTACAGATCCTTTGCCGATATTTCAAGGGTTTTTACCGAGTACCTAATGGACAACTAATATAATAACGGCGAAATAGCCGACGTATTACATCAGCAGGCTAAGCAAATAACTGATCGAGTCTTGGCTGGTACAGCTCGAATACCTTTTTCGTCAGCCTGAGCATCTACCACCGTCGTGCCACCTGCGAAGGGAAGTAGTCACCTTTTTTCTTCACATTTCCCTATTCCCCGGTCAAGATTCCTTTTGGTTTTCATGAACTTTAGAAATTGAACAGTGTTATTATTTTATGTGTGCCTTTTTACGTTTAATTTAAGGTATTATCTATCACAGAATTAAGAGTAACAATCTATACGTATGGATTGTCCCTTCTACTACTTATTAAGGTTTAACAATAACTAAAAGTGTAATCACACGTTTGTACTCCATGTTCAATTTTAGTCATAGTCTCTCAACCTATTGAAAATTGATATTATTATAAGTACCATTTTACATTTCGCGGTGACCAATTTCTTTTGATACTAGCTGTTATTAAATACAAATTTAAATTATATTTTAATTTATTACCTCTAAATATATATTTTAATTTATTACCTCTAAATCTTACGTATCATATGTGGCAAATTCCTTAAGGGTTTTTATCCCCAGTTCCCATTATTTTTGTCACAATACTTACTAAAGCATTTAATACCTACGTTATCTTAACTTGATTATGACTGTAATTGATTCCTTTTCAAGCGACTTCCAAAAAGGAGGAGGTTCTCAATTCGTCTATTTTTTTTTTGTTTGTTACCTCATAACTTTGGACTGGGTGAACCGATTTTTATGTTTCCTTTTTTATTAGAAAGTTAGTGCTTCCCGTGTGGTCCCATTTAAATTTTATCAAAATCGGTGTAGTACTTTTTAAGAAAATTAACAAAAATCAAAAATAATGATGCAAAAATGTACTAAGTTGTTCCGATGGAAGTCGGTTTTTTAACGTGTTTAGCGTTTTCAATTATGTTTTCTTTTGTTTTGGTGTGCTTGAAAGAGGTAAAGTGCGTGCTCTTGGCCCGAAGACTCTACGAGTTTTTACTTCTTTTTTTCTTTTATTTTATTCATAATTGGTAAGCCCTTGGCATCATCTCACCTGATGGTAACTTCATTCAAATCTTCCTACCCCTAGGAACTGCACCAATGTCTTTTTAACCGACTTCCAAAAAGAAGAAGGTTCTACGTTCGACTTTATGTTTTTCCCTGTATGTTCACCGATTTCTCCATCAAAAGGGGATCGGACTACATCAAAAATCAAAAAATGTGATTTCCTAAATTACTCTCCTCTTGAAGTTTCAAAAACCTTAATTGTTTATTTTTTCCATCACGTCTTCAATTTTTAATTGATCAAATCCCCAAAATAAGTTAGTCAATGACGCTGAAAATCTATGACGTCACTTGTGGACATTTCAAACATTTTTAGAACAAAGAACAAAATTTAGCTTTTGACAGATTATAAAAAGTAACTCAAATGACTAGCAGTCCGATCCCCCCCTATTGTGGACCGATTTAAAAAAAAAATTTTAGTTGTTAGGTTTTACTTTCATGGTCTAGGCTATAATGTTCTAAGTAGTGGTCCCATATGAATTTTATTAAAATAGGTTTGGTATTTTTAGGGTTCCGTACCCAAAGGGTCATACGGGATCCTATTACTAAGACTTCGCTGTCCGTCCGTCCGTCTGTCACCAGGCTGTATTTCATGAACCTTGGTAGCTAGATAAATGAAATTTTCATGGATGATGTATTTCTGTTGCCGCTATAACAACAAATACTATAAAAATTAGAAAAAGTAAAAGTCTCCATACAAAAAACGTGTTTTTTTTCTAAACGTGAAGAAACTAGCGCCATCTTGTATTATGGTACATAACCCTTTATTCGCGGGTCTGACTCGCATTTTACCGGTTTATTTTTCTGTAAATTAACCAAAACAAACAAATGTAGTATAATTTGAAATGCTCAACAAGTTAAAAAATTGACTTCCATCGCAACAACTACAATTTTCCTTCGCCCGTGAAGATATTTTTTTTATGACTGTATAGCTTTGAGTATACATTCTGTAGGTATAGAGCGCGTATTTCATAGTGAGAACAGTAGGCACGGGTGAGAACAAGGCGACGTTCCGCCCGCAAACGCTATTGGTCACAATCAACGTATAGTCTATGTCTATGTATCACCTGACCCGGTGTCTGTAATGAAATGTTGCAAGTAAAATTTGACCCACTTCCCGGTATCCGATTGAGCTGAAATTTTGCATGCATATGTACATATATGGAGTGACAATGCAATGTAAAATTTTGTACCTTAAAGTTTTTAGGTTTTTTTGGAAAGTTATTATTTATCAATTTTATGATCAGTCATCAAGTAACTTACGACAAACGCTGCGTTCACATAAATATTCCCTAAATCCTTCCTCCTAGTCACAGCTGTCGGGAATCGCCTCCAGAATACTTCCAGCTCCTCGGTTGTCACGTTCATATCTAGACCTAGGTTCGTCACGATCAGTGGTTCGTCTGCCTTCACTCTGTATACGTCTGCTAGGATATCTGATGACGCCCAGATGACGTCAGCGTCAGGGAGTATGGTGGCCTGGTGTAACATGGTGTGAAGGTACGTGATGTTGAATGGAAAGGGTTGAAGCAGGAGCCAGGAGTGGCGGAGGTTGAATGCTCTTGTTGACGATGCCTGGAAAAATATCTCATAAATATTCTCTAACTGATCAAAACTGTTTACATGCTATGGTTGTCCTATACGCTACTGACTCCAAATTATTAAACTAACTACAAATACCTACTTAATCATCAATCTGTATACAGGGTGTAACAAAATTGGTGTAGATCCCGTTAACTGGGCTTCTTTATACTCATCAAATTAAACAACTTTTGTTCTACAAGTTTGCTGAAATCGCAAACTTTCATACAAAACATTAGCTAATCGACCAATTTTGAGCATTTTTGTATGGAGCGTCGAATTTTTTTTTGCGAATTGACTATGGCTTCCTTGCGGAAAGTTGTTCAGTATGATGAGTAGAAGCCCCAGTTAACGGGTCCTACACCAATTTTTTTACACCCTGTATGTAAAGGTGACTTACTGCTATTTTACTGAAATTTGGAATACATATAGCAATTAGAACGTGGACATCTGCTAAGAAAGGATTTCTGGAAATTCCCACGGGAACACCAAAACATGGAATCTGCTCGGGCGAAGCCGCGGGCACCCATTGGTATATGTATATTATAAAAGAAAGTGTACAATGTGCGTGCCGCTAAATCTCAGAAACGAGTCCCGGTACGATCAAGGAAGTTATATGGTGTGGTTGTGGTAGCCCTCTATCCCCTATCCATGAAGATGGTTCCCGTTTTTACCTGCAGGGCGTTCTTTTGAAGATAATATAATGACTGGAAGTTTCACCCTCTAGAAATTTCTAGATCATCCTAGAACATTTGAGAGTATTTGAGAGCATTCCGCAACAACATCCCAGATCATTGTGGAACATTCAAGAATACTATCGAATGTTGTGGAACGTTCTGGATCATTGTGGACCGCTGAAAGCCTTTTTTTAAGGGTGGGGCTGCCCATTGGTAGGGGTATGTAATGTTAGAAAACACTTTCAATAAAAAATGCCTCATATTTTAAAGCTTATATTTTTATTACAACTACCACACAATCTCATATCAACTTCCAGAGCAAATCCAGGTACCCCAGCTAGTCAAATATAATAAACAAGTTTGAAAACCTAATTTCAAAAAGAATGTTATTTTTTTTTATTATTTATTTATTTGATAAAAAGAAAGTTACAAAAATATGATAGTAGTAGTATATCAAAAACCTTTACAGCTAAATCCGTTCACTAGTTAACATTGTTGCTGACATAATCCCCTTAACCTAAACTGGGTAGGTACCTACCCTACATTAAAAAAATCAAAAAAGATAAAAAGTAAATAAATAAATGTACTTATCAGAATTACAAAAATAATAATGAAATAAAATATGTATCCAACTAATAAAAAGTTAAGTAAAAACTTGATAATATACTTATTTGAAAAGATGGGCACATCATCAACACAATATACCTACAGTTATGGGACATATACATTTTATTATATCAGGATATAGGACTTTGAAAGATATAGATAGGATAGATATAGGATAATACTTCATATTCCTGTCAGTCACCCCTTTTATGTCACCCCCCCCCCCCCTCTAAAACCATAAATTGTAAAAAAATAATTAAAACTGTTTTGAAAAGAAGAATAAAACAAATTATATTAATTTAAAAAAATATGAAATATGCCAAACGCGAGATATTCGCGGACAAACATACAGGTCAAACTGGGAACCTCCTTTTTTGAAGTCGGTTAAAAAAGAGGCGACCTCACTTTACTGAAGTTTTAATTTAGCGTCCAACTATTTTATAATTACGAGTATAAGCCATCTTGGAGGGGATCTGTTAGATTGCCACAAAATTACGTGTACCCAATTTGCGTTAGTTACTACTGAGGCAATGCCCTTCTTCATCATCGTCATCATCATCACATCAGCCGAAAGACGTCCACTGCTGGACAAAGGCCTCCCCCAAGGATTTCAATGACGAACGGTCCTGCGCTGCCCGCATCAAGCGACTTCCCGCGACACTCACCAGGTCGTCGATTCACCGCGTGGAAGGCGTGCCTACGTTACGTCTTCCGATGCGCGTGCTCTTACGATTGATTGCGATTTCAGCAAAGTCGTAGAAGTCGTAGAACAAAAGTTTTTTTTTCGTTTTTTTTTATTTACAATTGGTAAGCCCTTGGCATCATCTCACCTGATGGTAAGTGACGATGATGCCCAAGATGGAAGCGGGCTTACCAAGATTCCCCAACGCAATGGAGAACTGGCTATCTTATCTTCAAGCCGGAACACATCACTGTGTTAAAACTGATGTTTGGCGGCAAGACTTAGATAAGATGGTGGTAGCTAGCGAGGCGAGGCTTAGAAAATGCCCTACCACCAAGCAAACCGAGTCTTACTAGTTGACCCCACCGGGAATCGAACCCATGACCTCCTGGTGTAAAGCGAATGGGCTAACCATTACGCCACGTTCAACGTTCTTATACAGGAACGGTACAAAGCTTTGTACCGTTCCTGTATAAGAACTTCTTGTATGCGTATGGATCCGAATCTCACTATGAGTAACTAGTTTGATGTGCTCGCCTCCGTAATATGACCGCGTGATTTAACCAACGCGAATTATTTTTATACTGGCAAGCTTAATGTGGAGACGCCATTATTTTTATACTGGCAAGCTTATGTGGCGTCTACTGTAACATGTCTACGCGCTTCGCGATACATTTATGAACAAAGAGGATTGTGAAGCTGCGACTTTTTATATTTACAAACGTCGTAAAAAAATTTGGATAAATTTTTGATAGGTTGTCAGTCAGAACAAAAGCTAGGCTTATACGTTTCGTTTTTCATCATCATATTAGCCGAAAAACCTCCACTGGTGGACAAAGGCCTCCCCAAGGATTTCCACGACGACCGGTCCTGCGCTGCCCGCATCCATCGGCTACCCGCGATCTTCACCAGGTCGTCGGTCCACCGCGTGGGAGGCCTGGCTACGTTACGTTTTCCGGTGCGCGGTTGCCGCTTGAGAATTTTACTGCCCCAACGGCCATCTGTTCTATGAGTTTTTGATTTCCTGATTATAAATAAACAAAAAATGGCCGAAATTAGTTTTGTATGAAAACACGTGAACGACAATAAAATACACCTATAGTACCTATTGGTAGTGGTAGTGATAGTGTTAGTGTAGTGGTAGTGGAAGTGGTAGGGGTAGTGGTAGTGGCAGTGGTAATGTATTGGTAGTGGTAATGTAGTGGTAGTGTTAGTGGTAGTGTTAGTGTTAGTGGTGATGGTAGTGGTAGTGTAGTGTAGTGGTAGTGGTAATGGTAGTGGTTGTGTAGTGGTAATGGTAGTTGTAGTGGTAGTGTAGTGGTGGTAGTAGTAGTGGTAGTTTTAGTAATAAGATAAGATAAGATAAAATTTATTGTCCTAAACTGAGTACAAAGGGTTGTTACAAATTGTTTAGGCATCTACAGTTTACCCATTTCGGGCATACAATAATCGTTAATTACATTGTCATAAATTGTCATTACTTTATCAAATAAAATTACCTACTTATGCTACTTTATATAAAAAAAATCCTCTAAGTTATAGAACGTGTTTTCAATCAACCACTCCTTTAGTGAAATTTTAAAATGAGCACCATCTTGTGATTTTATTGAGTTAGGCAAATGTTTAAAAATTTTAGTACCTGTTACAATAGCGCTTTTACTAAATATGTAGCTTCTAGTTGATACAGCACACATATCATTTTTATATCTACTCCGTAGTTCATTTCTGCGACAAATTTCATTTTTTTTTCGTAAAATGTTCTTTATGACTTTTTATAAAAACTCACAGTTCCAGTATATAGATAGAAGTCAACGTTAAAAATCTCCTTTTTTTGAACACAGGTCGCAGGGATTCAGTGCTAATCATTTTGTAAATAATCCGAAGACATCTTTTTTGCAGAATGAAGGTCGGTATGAAGGTAGTGGTAGTGTAGTAGTAGTGGTAATGGTAGTGGTAGTTATAGTGGTAATGTAGTGGTCGTGTTAGTGGTGGTGGTAGTAGTGGAGATAGTGGTAGTGTTAGTGGTAGTGGAGGTGTTAGTGGTATAGTAGTGGTATTGTAGTAGAAGTGGTAGTGTAGTTGTAGTGGTAGTGTAGAGGTAGTGTAGTGTTAATGGTAGTGGAAGTGGAAGTGGTAATAATAGTTGTAGTAGTACTGGTAGTGGTAGTGTAGTGGTAGAGCTAATGGTAGTTTTAGTGGTAGTGGTAGTGGTAATGGTAGTGGTACTGAAGTGTAGTAGTAGTGGTAGTGATAGTGGTAGTGGTAGTTTAGTGGTAGTGGTAGTGTAGTAGTAGTGGTAGTGTATTGGTAATGTAGTGGTAGAGTAGTGGTAGTGTAGTGGTAGTGGTAGTGTAGTGGTAGTGTGGCGGTAGCGGTAGTGTAGTGAAGTGTACTGTAGTGTAGTGTAGTGTGAGGCGGTACGAAGTTCGCCGGGACAGCTAGTAGGAAATAAACTCCTTGCACTTGGATGCGTTGTGAAATTTCAAATTAGTCAAAATACTTATCTATATTTATATAAAATTATCGTGTGACAGTGTTAGTTGCCATACGGTCCTCCGAAACGGCTTCACGGATTACCATGAAATTTTCTGTGTATATTCGGTTGGTATGAAAATAGGTATAGAAAATGTTTCACCGGGATCTGAGCAGGCGAAGCCGCGGAAAACAGCTAGTATATATATATGTTATCCAATGCAAAGGGAAACTCCGAACATATATATGTTTAGATCGAATCAGAGATGAGAAGATTTGTAGGAGAGCCAAGGTAACCGATATAACTAACAGAATCACTAAACTTAAGTGGTAAAGCTCTCGAGTAACGATCGCTCACCGAAGACGTAGCAGACCACCCATTTGACGGTGAAAGTCGACGGAAACCGCTGGATACGGGCAACGTTGTGGAAATCTTCAGAAGAGGACTTTCTATTGTCCAGCAGTGAATGTATTTTGTCTGATATGAAGATTATTAAACTACCCACATCATCTGATGATATGATGATGATTCATATCAGTCGAAAATCCTCCACTGCTGGACAAATGCCTTCCACGACGACCGGTCCTGCGCTCCCCGCATCCATCGGTTTCCCGCGACCTTCACCAGGTCGTCGGTCCACCGCATGGTAGGCCTGCTGACGCTACGTTTACCGGTGTGCGGTCGCCACTCAAGAACTTTACTGCCCCATCAGTTATCTGTTCTACGAGCTATGTGCCCTGCCCACTGCCACTTCAGTTTAGCGATTCTGTGAGCTATGTCGGTTACACCCACATTACTTATATTACTAGCTTACCATTAGACCAGCAAAGAAAAGCCGTTAACAGCGTCAACTTCTTCGTAACGAAGAAATACAGAATAAAACTGTTCAAGTCCATTCTAAATCAAAGTCCAAAGCTAAATGCAATCGTCTGTAAAATTATCTGCAGTAGCCATTCTAACAGTAAGCAAACATAATAATGACCAATCACCCACCAGACAATGCATGACAAACAATAGACTAAGGTTGCATTCGATTTAAACCACGAAAATTATAGCAGAGAAATAGGGTTGGTAAGCCCTTGGCATCATCTCACCTGATGGTAAGTAACGATGATGTCGAAGATGGGAGCGGGCTTACCAAGATTCTCCAACGCAATGGAGAACTGGCTATCTTATCTTCAAGCCGGAACAAATCAATGTTGATAACACTGATGTTTGGCGGCAAGACTTAGATAAGATGGTGGTAGCTAGCCAGGCGGGCTTATAAAATGCCCTTTCACCAACCAAACCGAGTCTTACAAGTTGACCCCACCGGGAATCGAACCCGTGACCTGCTGGTGTGAAGCGAATGGTCTAACCATTACGCCACGGAGGCGGTTAAATAATTTCAACCTAATAAATAAACAGTCGAATCAGTTAGATTTTTTGCCGATTCCGTATAACAATCGAAATCGAAGCGCTTAGAATCAGGGGTCCAAATACTTCTTTAACATCTGAATTTTTAAAGTTAGACAGGCGGGCTAAAGGCTAAAGGTACCACTTTTCCTTCTACTGTGATAAAGGCTTGTCTCGTCCTTTTCCATCTCCTTTGATAAAGGCTCGTCTCCTTTTTTTTCTCCTGTGTCTGAAAAGTCACACTCTGCTCTATTCGTGACGGAACCACCGTACTCCTGGCCACGTATGGCACTTGTTACCCGCCTCCGTGGCGTAATGGTTAGTTCATTCGCTTCACACCAGTAGGTCGCGGGTTCGATTCCCGGTGGGGTCTACTTGTAAGACTCGATTTGGTTGGTGGTAGCTAGGGCATTTTCTAAGCCCGCCTGGCTAGCTACTATCATCTTATCTTAGTCTTGCTGCCAAACATCAGTGTTAACAACAATGATGTGTTCCGGCTTGAAGATAAGATAGCCAGTTCTCCATTTCGTTGGGGAATCTTGGTAAGCCCGCTTGCATCTTCGGCATCATCGTCACTTACCATCAGGTGAGATGATGCCAAGGGCTTACCAATTGGGTATAAAAAAAATGTGTTGCGGTTGCGATACATTTGTCGATGGATTGTAGAGGAACATCCAATTTGCAACTTGTGCGGCTACTTTGTTGCGATACAAATGTATAAAAGGGTAGACAAGCCATATGATAAATGCCCTCCAAAATTAGATATTAAATTATTAAACCTAATGATGCACAAATTGCATAGCAAACAATTATAATTATAACCTTTTAGAACTAACCATTGACCATCATTCTAGTTATTGCGCGTACTTATACCACTTACCTACTTAAGGGTTGTCTTGTACAATCGTTATTGACAAATCCAGGGCTGCCTAAACTTTTTTTAGTTCACGGCGCACTTAATGGTTGAAGTAGTAATATTTCACGGTACTCAGATCACCAAATCACTGCGATGGCCTTATTGAGGCAAAAAAATAAAGATCAACTTAAGTGATATTTCCACACAGAACAAGCTGATTTAGGGAGCTTGCGGCGCCCCCGTTCTGGTTCCACGGCGCCACAGGACGCCGCGGTGCACACTTTGGAAACCCCTGGACTAGGCAGTTCAAGTTATTGTGTAAAACTGAAATGGGCTTATAGGTTAATATCTTTCTTCCACCTAAACCGATTACAATGAAGAGTAACTAATTCCAGAGCACTTACAGGCGTCGGTGACGACCCAATACACGTTCGTCCCTACCACAGTATTACGATATGGCTTACAGTAGCGCAACGCCTTTGATGTCGCACGATGCACCACCAGCGTAGGTACTGAGACGTCGTCTACGAGACGCCGTGGGGTCGTAGTTCGGTAGATTAATATTTTAAAATAAAAGATGCATGTACGTATTAAATTTCATAGAAGATAAGTTTACTTTAATACGTAAAGAAACGGAAATAGCTCTGTCGGCTGACTGATTATTATTTCTTATAGCAAAACTATTCAAAATACTTTCTTGCCATGAGATAGCATGTATAGGGATCTCTGCCCTGACGCGCGGTTTAAAAATATAATACACTTGAAAATGGACCTCTGTCCAGGCTCACAGCCCACCATAGAATGAAAATCAACTATTTTGGAAAGCTTTCGAACGACTTACCAATTTGAATTTAAACTAATATTCTTAATTCGAATCGCGCTGGCAAGAAAATAGCAAAGGAGTCGCGAGTGCGGAAATGTAGAGATATACGATCTCTACAGTACTAGCTCATAATAGCCTGTAGTCAGCCAGGCAAACTCGCGGAGTTTGCCAGGCTGTGTTCCGACACCCACTGCCCCGCAAGTACCCTTCCGTTGCTCTGCGTAAGTATATTCGTTGCGCTACGGTAAGCCAATAATATTGTAATACTGTGTCCCTACTGGCTGGGCACGGGTCTCTTTATACAGATCGTAGATTTTTTTAAATTCACAATTGGTAAGCCATTGGCATCATCTCGCCTGATGGTAAGTGACGATGATGCCGAAGGTGAAAGCGGGCTTACGAAGACTCCCCAACGCAATGGGGAACTGGCTATCTCATCTTCAGGCGGCAAGACTTAGATAAGATAGCGTTAGCTAGCCATGCGGGCTCAGAAAATGCCCTTCCACCAACCAAACCGAGTCTTACAAAGTTAGACTCCGTCAGGAATCGAACCAGCGACCTCCTGATTTGAAGCTAATGGACTTAACCATTACACGGAGGTGGTTCGCCACGGAGGTTTTGGACCTGAAGCGTCACGTTTGGTAGTGTAATATTTTCAGAGATACTCAGAGTGTAAAATTAGTGCTTCGACAATCTTTAATTAACTCAGTAACGGGACGCTTCAGGCACAGTATATATATTCTTCAGGTCAAAATGTTTTAAATTTATTTTCGTTTTGTATTTGTATCCCCCATCAAAGTATATAGGTTCAAACGTGTGCGCAGGATTTCGAAAAAAGTATTTATGTAAGTATAATGTTTATAACAACTTTGTCAGTCCATACAAAAATGTTCCAACCCCTTATGACCTTATACCTAATATGTATATATAAAATTTCTTCTGTGTATAAAAAGGAAGTGTGAAGTGTGAAGTGTGAAGTGTGAAGTGTGAAGTGTGAAGTGTGAAGTGTGAAGTGTGAAGTGTGAAGTGTGAAGTGTGAAGTGTGCCGACTAAGGCCCGATCGCCCTAATTCAGGGTAGGCTTCTAGCCCCTCTGTGGGGAAGTATATGAGCTGATATGATGATATAAAAGGAAAAGGTGACTGACTGGCATATCAACGCACAACCGAAACCACTGAACGGATTTCGCTGAAAATTTGAATACAGATAACAATTAGGACGTGGGCATTAGATTTTTCGAAATTCCCACGCGAACGGCAAAAAACGGGATCTGCGCGGGCTAAGCCGCGGACACCCACTAGTTTTTACTATAAGTGGCAGAATGGTTATCTTACTTTAAAAAAAAAAAAACGTTGATAAAAAAAATAACAGTCTATTTCCAACAAAAAAAACGTATTCTAATACATACGACATATGCACACAAAGTGTATAACAGTCAATAATTGGATTAATATTGTCCTTTAACATAAGTAACAAGTAATTATGTCATTTCTTTACATAATATTTCATTCACCTATTAAGTACCTGTCAGTACAGACACATATTTATCTGATAATCATACATTTCCTTTGGAAAATATTAGGCTAGGGAAAAAGATTTTTCGTATTATGTATGAAAATTCAAACAGGGCGACCAGAGCGAGCTGCATCTTGAAAGTTAAGATTTCCAAACTGGTTTGTGCTACTGATCGATGCCGCATTATGGGTCCATAATACAGCACCGGGAAGCCGCTGGATGCGGGCAGCGCAGAACCGGTCATCGTAGAAATCCTTGGGGGAGGCCTATGTCCAGCAGTGGACGTCCTTCGGCTGATATGATGATACAGCACAAATTTTATTCGCGGCCTGTGTTGACCTTTTTTTACATAAAATTTCAAAATGTTGCGAATTTCTCGTTACTTCCACTTATTTTCATACACAGAAAAAAAAAATTTAAGGACGGGAAATTAAGGTTTTTTAAGTTGACTTCTTAGACAAGATTCACTTATTTAATTTTATTACAAACAGCCCGGTACAAATAATACAAGCAAAGAGATTTGATTAAACAAAATACGAAAAAAACCTTTTCCCCGACTTTTTTATTTATCTACTAATTAATTTTAAGTAGGGTTCTATCACAATTTTGAAGCCGAGGACAGTTTGATAATACTGTTACTAACAACAATCAGATAATAAAATAAACACCTCCCTCATAAAAACACGTAAAATAGACACATGGGATTTTTTTTGGTCGACATCGCCCTTTTCGGGGGGATACTGCTACTGCTTACGAAACTAAACAACTTTTGTCCTACAACTTTGCTGAAAGCTTAAAAAAAAATAGGACTTCTCTTGTGATAAAATTCGTTGGGAAGACCTAATTTTTTGAACGATTTCTGCAAAGTTATAGAACAAAAGATGTTAAGTATAATGAGTAGTAGACGTTATCAAAACAAAATCCCTGTACATATGGCTAAAAAATTCTAACATTTTATCATCTTTTACGTTTGGCTAAACAAGTTCTTGTGTGTATGTCGCAGGCATACTGTATAATTCGTCATTATAGATACGGTCGGGCAAATATCAGGCAAATTAGGGCAAATTATATATTGGCGAGGGCGGGGACCCTCGCTTCGCGGGGCTCTTTGACAGTTAAATCAATCAAACCTGACCGAACCTAACATGCTCATTTACAATCTGCCGTACGACGTTTTGACAATTTGCCTGACGCAGCATTGACCGTTTATATAAGGTCTAACAAAATTAGCTGAAACTATTTTAAGGGCAAGTTCAGTAAACGAAACTGAACAACTTTTTCTTCAGCGACCATACCGAATTCTAAAAAAAATTGCCACATTCCATTATTGCCCACTATAATATTCTCGTGTTGTAGTACGGTCCTTTCTTTTCGCTGGATTCGTGCCTTGCCGCAACGAAACTGCGCTGTGCCTGGCCGTTGACCTTTGGTAGTTCTCTCAATCAATTCTTATTTAAAAACGAATATTACCTATTTAAAACCTTATAGTTCCCCTTTTTAACCCCCGACGCAAAAAAGAGGGGTGTTATAAGTTTGACCGCTATGTGTGTGTGTGTGTCTGTGTGTGTGTCTGTGTGTGTGTCTGTGTGTCTGTCTGTGTGTCTGTCTGTGGCACCGTAGCTCTCAAACGGGTTAACCGATTTGGATGCGGTTTTTTTTATTTACAAGCAGGTTTTTTGGCGATGGTTCTTAGATACGTTTTATCAAAATCGGTTCAGCCGTTTCAAGGTCATCAGCTCTTTTGTTAGCTGCGGTAGGGTTCTTAGACTCTTAATGTGTATTTACTTTACTTTCAAACATACATGTGACCAAAAACTTGAAACACTCATGTATGCTTAATAACTATGCAGAATTATGGAACTCTTGGTCTGATGCTGCAGCCAGGATATCCAGAACACTAGCACACTCTTAAAAAAATAATAGCAGATATGTCGTGTTTGGACTCGTTTTGATCAGTATTTGATTCTGCATACAATGCAATGGTGGCAACACGGTGAGCTGATGCTGCGGCCAGGATATCCAGCACACTAGTACACTCTTAAAAAAATAATAGCAGATATGTCGTGTTTGGACTCGTTTTGATCAGTATTTGATTCTGCATACAATGCAATGGTGGCAACACGGTGAGCTGATGTTGTTAAAATCCGTTAAATTTTTGACATACCTACGTACCTGAAACTATGACTAACTGTGAACTAAATATTATTGAGATAAACCTTCGCTTTGATTTCTTATATAAACCCCCGACGCAAAAAGAGGGGTGTTATAAGTTTGACGCCAATTTCTGTGTCTTTGTGTCTGTTTGTCTGTGGCATCGCAACTCTCGAACGGATGGACCGATTTTGATGCGGTTTTTTTTACGTGAAACAAGTTTCCTTGCGGTGGTTCTTAGCTATAATCGATAAAGATCTGTTCAGCCGTTTGAGGGTTATCAGCTCTTATCTAGGTGACTAAGGGATCTGGGCAACTTATACAGGTCTGATCGATTCAAAATTTGGTGCCCTGTTAATGTAAAAATATTGCAAAACCATGATAACCTTGAACTGTTGATGCAGCATCTCCTAGAATCTACAGAATACCCAACTCCTCAAAAACTTTCAGTAGAAGTATCGTGTTTGGGCTCAAAAAAAATATTCAAAACAATTTATTTCAAATAGGTGTTACACACACTTTTAAATAGAATTAGAATAGAAATTATTAGAATAGTCTCAATGAATAGGTGTTAGATATAATATGGTAACCTTGACCTGATGCTGCAGCATCTCCTGGAATCTGCTGAAGCAGCGGTTAAAAAAGTAAAAAACTTCCATGGGTCCATGGATTTGAAGTTTAGAGTTATAACACATTTAATTGCAGCTTCAAACAAGGGAGGTGAGCAACTTCCACAGCCTTGATCGATTCAAAATAGGCTAGATTTTGTGTCGCAGTATCGTGTTTCGTCCCGGAAACTATTTGTATGAATGTGGGGGTAGAGTTTCGATTGTATGTAATAGTTATGTAAAGTTTAAAAAGCACGAAATAAAAATTAAATTAAAAATTTAAAAAACCCCCGACAAAAACCTCTAAAAAGTAAACAATAATATGTATTGACCCTTTGAGTTTAATTTAAGTAGTAATATTTTGATCCAAGAGTCGTCGCGTAGGGGGACCGCTAAATAAATAAAATAAAAACAGAATACAACTGATTTACTTTACTACAACTAATTAGTAATAACTTCACAACTTAGCGGTCCCCCTACGCGACGACTCTTGGATCAAAATATTACTACTTAAGAGGGAAGAATAGCTTCGCGATCCTAACGAAATAGGTATTTGGGAAAACATTTGCTATCGCTCGTGCGCTCATGCCCCCGGGCATCGCGCACAGCACATACAAAGAGCCTCACGCACACATCGACGGACGCTGCCAGTTGGCGAGAAGTTGCGACGAAAGGCGGAGTGTTTTCTTACTTAGGTACCTACGGATAGTGATTGTTGTGGCGTCCCCGACACTCCGCTACAGAGAAATTGAAGTTAAGAGCAGTAGGTAATAGGGATAATTTCAAGTGAGTATTTTGTTATGTAGATAATAGTAATTAGCAAGGAGTATAAACCAAATTGATTTTTGATAAATCGGCTTGTTGACGATATGCGCCCTAAATTACTGAAATTTTGTATTGTAAGGTTATTTAGGTATTTGCAGTGTATCTAAAATAAAAAAAGTTTAAAAAAACTAAAAAACACGCTTTAAAAGTACATCACACTAAAAAGTAAAAAATAATTCTTAATATAAATTGAAAATAATAATTAACGAAAAATATATCTAGAATTACTAAAATAATACTAGATTATTGTGAAAAAGCGTGGGGCGCTCGTTGCCATATTTTTCGTCTATCGAGCAACCCACACTTTTTCACAAATAAGACTAGTATTTTTTGTTAATTATTATTTTCAACTTATATTAAGAATTATTTTTTACTTTTTAGTCTGATGTACTTTAAAAGCGTGTTTTTTAGTTTTTTTAAACTCTATTTATTTTTTAGTTCAAACTTATGAAATTATTATATTGTCGCTGATTCTTGATAAGTCTACAAAGTTTGAAATAAATGTGTCCGTTTAAAGTGGGTCAAAATCGAGTCCAAAGGAGTCGGTTACATGCAAACATACAGGTGAAGCATTTTTTTAAATTAAAAATTTAAGTGCGTTTGGCTGCACCTCACCTGATAATAAAAGCGTGATAAAATATTATGCTAGAAATTTTGTGATCGAAGCTACTAATGTGATACTATAATAATTATACGAGTATACCTAAAGTGACCATCTAAATAATAAGTAGGTTTTATGGGTTCCGTACAAAAAAAACGGAACCCTTACAGGATCACTCGTGCGCCTGTCTGTCTGTCCGTCTGTCACAGCCATCACAGATCACTGTCCGAATCTACTGGACCATATCAAGTGAAATCAGGTAGGATGGTGTAATCCTATCACCCAAACACAGATGTGCAGTCAATAAATATTTTTAAAAATTAAGCGTATTTTTGGGGGACCAATTAGGAAATTTAAAAAAAAGTTTTGCAGACCTTACTGTGTCATATATCAAATGAACAACTTCGAACAATTTTGCATTATTATTTTTGGTTTTTGTTAATTTTCTTATAAAGTACTACACCGATTTTGATAAAATTTATATGGAAGCACTAGCTTTCGAAGAAAAAAAGAATCATCACAATCGGTTCACCCAATAAAAGTTCTGAGGTAACACTTATAAAAAAAATAAAAAAACATACAGTCGAATTGAGAACCTCCTCCTTTTTGGAAATCGCTTGGAAAAAGACGAAAATTAACCATTCCCCCCATTAGGTGATTACTCCAAAACTACAAAATATAGTTTATTATTGTAGATTACAGGAAAACCTATAAGAATTTTATCAATTGTAAATAAAGTGGTAAACTCAATTTATTACGTAAATTTACGGAAAATAGTTCACTATAACACAACTAGATAGCGCTAGTGCATCTTAATGTGACGATTTCAAATGTGATATTTTTAATTATTTAAAAATCACCCTAAATGTCTTTGTAATTGTACGGAACCCTCTCTACGCGAGTTCAACTCGCACTTGGTCGTTTTTTTTCAAGTTCACATAAGTTGAGCTACTTATGCCTTAGTAAGTAACATGACTTCTAATATCTAAGCAGTTGTTTGCGAGTAAAAAATAATAGGTAGATACTTCAATTAATTTATCGTTTGGTCTGTTTGCGAAAGTGGGACGTTTTTTCCCTCGCTGGGGACAGCGGGACGAACAGCCTGAAAAAGGGACTATGGTCACGTTTAGTATAGGTACCGTTTTTTTTTTAATTCTTATTCGTGGACCGTTGAAATGAGTAGGTGGATTAGCCACATTACGGTTTTGGTTTTATTAGGGCTCTGAAATTTTTTATTTTTTTTTCGAAATGACAAGCTTGTTGTTGGCCGTGGGGGCCTTTACAACTTCACCGGGCAGGGGAGGCGAGTACGGAAGGCACTCAACCTAGTGCAAAGCAAAAAGATAAGGGCTCTGAAGCAAAACAACGAACTCTAATGCTAGCACATCACATCGCTATTCGTGTTCGCGTATTCGTCTTATTCGTCTAAATGCGACGATGGCAAATTCGGCTACATTCACGAACATGTTTAGCTGCTGTAACGTCTTGGAACAGCGAAGTACAAACACACAATTGTTTACAAAAAAAGCAATGTAATCCATTTTGAGTTAGGAAGAAATAAAACTATAATCATTGGTCAATCTTTTTCTTGAAAACCTACTAATACTAACTTTTCCCACTCCCAGAATTTTTTAAACAGATAGATATCGATAACGTGGGTGGGATCCCATCTCTACTATCGACTTCACCATCGACATCTCTATTGTACGTGTGCTTTGCTTTCCCCCCGACCCCCAATCGTGCGATAGAGAGCGTTGCAGCTCGCAACTGACAATAGGTACTTTTCTGGACGAAATTCCCATTTCGGGAGAAAACGGTTTTCACTAACTAAATCTCAACAAATCTCTTTGATTTTGATGTCGATCGTTTCAGCACAATATATTCTAGGTTTATAGGTTTCGCTTTTTTAAAAAAAATACATTGATTTTGTTCAAAAAACGGCTTAATTCGACACAGTTTTAATAACAAAAATTACGTTACTTGAGCTGCCTATAAGTTTGAATCTATAGCAAATTTTGAAAAAAGGAAAATTTATAAACCTAGTAATTCATTGTGTCAATAACATACTAAAAAATCATGGTGATTGGAAAATATTAAGAAGTGGAAAAACGTTTTCTCTTTTTGTATGGACGAGCACGTACTATTCTTCCCTCTTAAATTAAACTCAAAGGGTCAATACATATTATTGTTTACTTTTTAGAGGTTTTTGTCGGGGGTTTTTTAAATTTTTAGATGTAGGTAGTAAAATACAACCCAACAGGTATTTACACTTTTCGAAAAATAAGAAATTGAGCGGCTTCTTTGAAGCGTTGAGGGAGGCCATTGAACTATTTTGCTGCTCGCTCGTAGGTACATTTCGCCTACAAACAAACAAGTGCGATGTGTGCGCGAAAAAAATATCTCAGTTACTCTCGCGCACTCATTGAGTTACGTTCTCAAAGCCTAACCTACAGATTGTGACCTAAGTGCCTAAGTTAAGTGTTTCATTGTGAAAATGCCATGTACAACAATATTTGGACATGGCGGTGTGATATGAAGTTTGTAACCACAACCTAATAGACACCAGGAACATGTTTCAAGATTTTCATAGCCGTAGACCCCATCTACATGCCATCTACACACAATACTATAGGTGCTTTGCAGCGATTCCGGGATTACGGTACTTTTACGAGTATGCCACGACCTGTAGATGCCGGTCAACCAAGAAAATCACCGGAGACATAAGAAGCAAGTAGGTAGGTAGGTAGTTCGCCTTAGCCTGTTTGCGGACAAGTCACATTAAAGAAAAATCTATTTGTTTGGAAATGGCCAAACATGTAAACAAATCATTTTATCATTTTAGCTTAATCACTTACATTTGGACATCAAGGATTTTATTGACATAAATACTGTGTTTTAGTTCATTTAAGACTTGAAAACCAATTGAAACTAGTTTATTTATGAAGTTCATGTTTTGTTTACATGTCTGGCTATTTCCAAACAAATAGGGTTTAGATACCTACCCAATATGTGTCCGACGCGACGGAAGACACGGCTTGTACTATCACCTGTGGCGGAGCCCGGCGGAGGCGCGTCAGCGCGTGGACTGCTACGGTACGATGGCCAGTGCCGGATTTATAAAGATTTCTTTTTTTTTTTATTGTAGATTTTTTTTCTAAGATTTCAGTATGGTCGCTGAAGAAAAAGTTGTTCAGTTTCGTTTACTGAACTTGCCCTTAAAATAGTTTCAGCTAATTTTGTTAGACCTTATATACGGACGATATATTACAATTTGCCTGGTTTGGCATTTTACAATCTGCGTACAGAATTTTACATTTTGCCTGACCGTTTACATAAGGACGAATTATTACAAATTGCCTGAATCGTTGTACAGAATTTTACATTTTGCCTGACCGTTTACATACGGACGAATTATACAATTTTCCTGACCGTATGTAAAATGACTAATCATACAATTTGCCTGCCACATATACATATAAATGTTATTTGTAACATTCTATAAATTAATTTAAATAGTAAATATTTTTGGTTGCGATCTAAAGTTGCATTGAATTCAAATTCGTCACAATTTGTAACCTAAGTTTCATAATTCTAGATTGTAATAAATCTTCAATATTAAATTATATCTCTACTAACACGAGTCAAAGATTTTCATGGATTTACATGTACAAATGATGACCCGAAAATAAAGTATTTTTTGCATTGTGTACATAACAAATATACAGCTTGTAACAAAATTGGTGTAGGTCTCGTTAACGGGGGCTTCTACTCATCATACTGAACATCTTTTGTTCTATAACTGTGCTGAAATTACAAAAAAAAATATCTTCATACAAATCGATCAGCTGATCGACCAATTTTGTACATTTTAATATGGAGGATCATTTTTTTAGAATTGACTATAATGGGTTCCTTGGAGAAAGTTGTTAACGAGTTAACGAGTCCTACACAAATTTTGTTAAGCCCTGGGTAGGGTTAATCTTGAATACAGGAGAAAAAACTAAGGATTCTACTAGTTCTACTAGTGATATTGCACTTTCCCCCATGAAACACGCAAAAGCTTTTGGACTTTTCATACATACTAAACTAACGTCACAGTCTAAAGAATCCATATATAGTCGTCCAACGGACACGTCTAGAGAGGGCAATCGTGCCGGGGTCCACACCCCCGTCTCGCCCCAAGTTCCATGGTCACTGGTGTTCAGAAGATGGAGACATTCAACAAAATCATTCCCGCGGTAGCCCAGGAGCATGGTAATAGTTAAAGTTCCATGGTCACTGGTGTTCAGAAGATGGAGACATTCAACAAAATCATTCCCGCGGTAGCCCAGGAGCATGGTAATAGTTAGGTAGGCGTTGAGGCAAACATCACAGCCGTTGAACCACTGTAAGGGTCTTTACATATGTTCCATCTCACGTCGTGCATGTACACGTGTGCTTGTGTGCCGTAAACACACACTAAAACGTCGTGCATGTAGGTACACGCCTGACAACAATTATAGCCAAACCGAAATCGTGAGATGAATCATTTGTATGATGTGTTTTTTTGCGAATTGACTGCAGGTCCATTGGGTACGATTGTTCGTCATCATGAGTAGAGCTATTTCAGAAGGACCTTACAGAGAGTGTAACAAGATTGGTGTATGACCCGTTAACTGGGGCTTCTACTCATCATACTGAACAACTTTCCCCACGGCACCCATAGCCAATTCTCAAAAAAAATCTAATAAAAAAAAATGCACAAAATTGGTCAAGTTTAGATTTTTTCTACGAATCGACTGGGTACGATGAACAGAAGACCCACTTGACAGCTCCCACACCACTTCTTTAATACCTGTATAGTATAACCCTATTAAACTGAACAAATCCCGAGTAACGGTTACACAATCGAAGCAAAAATATTTTATTACCATATACCTTTGTATGAAAAAATCAAACTTTTTGAGTACTTAAAATGTCTATTGGCACTCTTGGGCAGTAAAACCTACTATACGAGTGTCGTCATGCCTCCTCTAAGCCACCGCTCTCGAATCGTTTTGAATTTCGAATTAGTAACAATATAATTAATTAAAAATCTCAGACCAAAAAAAGTTCAGAGAGAAACTGAAGCAAAACTCAATGTGAAGCCAATCAAAAACAATCCAAACCTGTACGTACACAGTACACGCACACATAAAACGTAGAAATCATCCCAAAATACTTGATAGTATGTGCTAAGACGTCGTCGAAGACACGCGCACACACACAACACACCAATATTGCACTTCAAAAAGTGGCATTTAATTTGACAGTTCGCAGCATTCTATCTGAACTTTTTTTTTGATCTGAGATTGAAATATGAGTGACCGTGTCTATGTACTCGTACATATGTTCAAAGGACAGTCACGATCAAGTAACCAAAAAGAAACAAAAAAATAATGATGATCAAAGTGCAGGTTGCAGTAAAATAAATGTTTCACATCTGCCTGGCGTCCCGTGACGGCAATTCTATTTTCCATTTTTTTTATTTATTCACAATTGGTAAACCCTTGACAACATCTCACCTGGTGGTAAGTGACGATGTTGCCGAAGATGAAAGCGGGCTTACCAAGACTCCCCAAAGCAACTGGCTATCTCATCTTTATGCCGGAACATACCAATGATATCAAGCGAGCTACGGAGGCGGTTTCATAGGTTCTACGGAGAAAGTTGTTCAGTTTCATGGGTAGATATGAGCAGCTTAGTTTAACCACACCTTGGACACTTCATACAACGGGCCAGAAACGACATTTCAAAAAAGGAATGACCGAACAAACAAAATGGCGGCGAAATCCTATACGTTCGAGAACCAAACTGTAACCAATTTGTTTAAATCTGGGCGACGAGGGGGTGAGGTCACAATCTACAGAGCGGCAGGGAGTGTCCATACTGTATGTTAGTACTAATATATATACTTTGGTTTAACCCTTTCACGAGCGTTGCCAATATGTTTGCTAGGGATACTGTTGTCAATATTAATCTGTATTGACCTCGAATAAGGTTCAGTTTTCTCTTGTTCGCCGTAGTTGCGTTGCTTGTGAAAGGGTTAAAATGTGGCCAACGATTTCACTTTGTAACTGTATTAGTTAATAAGCTGATCATTACTTACACAGATCATTCTTGAATCAAGAATCTTGATCTGAGGGTCATTACGAAATTCTTCTGAACATTTATTGTTATTACATTAAGACGTCTTAGCAATTTAAACATAAACATTATATAGGACGACTGGCAGAAACCTGCAAGCCTCTTTACTACTGATTGTAGCCGTGAAACTGAACAACTTTTATTTTTAAACTTTGCTGAAACCAAAAATATTTTTTGGACTTTTCATTCAAATTGATCAACTGATAACTCAAGTTTGTATCAAAAACCAAATATTTTTTTTTCCATTTCAGCTAATTTGTAGAAGAGAAGTTGTTCAGTTTTGTGATGAGAATCACCAGTTCAAGAGGTTTGCGGGTGTGTGCTAATCACCCTTTAGTCTTAAAATCATTAAAAGGAACCTAAAAGTTTCCTTTTTACTATGTATCACATTTGATAGGTGCACATTTAATATTGGTCTACTAATAGAGCACTTGCATTTAATTGCACTTTTATTCATTAAACTTCACATTTTTCGCGTCTTACTCGTAACTAAATAAATAATTTTTATTTTATTATTTATTTATTTAGATACTAGTACGACACGAAAACTACCATTTTGGTAGATTTTTCGGAATCTGTTATTCCTATTTTTAGTTAGTATTACAATGGTGTCGATTCGGTGTTACACGACTCAACTCAATTGACAGGATTAAACTAAATTTGCACATTCTGTCTTTTACTTTCTGTATCGAAAAGACAAGGATAGAATGCTTAAATTTAGTTTAGTCCTGTCAAATAAGTTAAATCGTGTTACACCGAATCGACACCACTATGTAACGCGGCACGCTGGCGTTCTTCTTTCATTCAATCTTTTTTCATTCCATCTATTTATATTTTTAAGCATGCGCTGACATCTGTTTTCAAAAATCCATTCTATTCATCCTATCCTCACGATCACATTTTAAAATAAAATAAATTTAACTCCAACTAATTCTGTCTTATAAAAGACACATTGGAGTAGGTTATAATTGTTTTTTCTATGATTGGTGATATAAATTTAACGCGTGTAATCCTTTTATAATTTTTATATATTTCTTTCTAGGTATCCGTCGTGCAGTCGTGCCACAACTAGCCTCACTTATGAAATAAAGTAGTCTACTGCCTGAAGATGATCACGAAACTGGTTAGCAGTATAAACAAATTTGTGTTTTATTCATACTTATAGTGGAATAATGCAAGAGAAATCATAAACAGAAAACTGGAGATATCTTGATAAAATATATTTTAAAAATAACCTAGCGTATTATAGGAGTCATTTTTGGGCCCATATGATAATGTAACGTTTATTGATGGTATTACAGTCTAAAAAAATTGATAATTTATTATAGTAATCGGAAGAAAGATAAGGCAAAATTGAAACTGGAATATTGAGGAACTTGTATGGAACAGGCTCAAAGCCTCGAGCATCGACGCAAAGTCGCCTGTCGATCGGTGTTCTACAGGATTCATTTCAGAGAGTGTGCCCTGGAGCTTCACGACCTCATTCCCCCCTCTCCATTTGATCATCGTACGACCAGGAGCGGAGGGCGATCCTACCCTATTGTCGTTAATGTTCCACCTGTACGCACGAAGCGTTTTGCTTCTTCGTTCATTATGCGGATGGCCAAGGAGTGGAATTCCCTGCCGGCCGGCGGCTTTATTCCCCGATTCGTATAGTTTAGGAATCTTCATGGCGAGAGTGAATAGGCACTATTTGAGCTTGCGTGTTACATCCTGCATCGGCAATTACCATCAGGTGAGGTGCAGCCAAACGCACTCATGAAATCAATATTAATATGCTCTATTTTTAGTTTTTAGTAAATATTCCCGTTAGACGACGTACATATAGTATTACCACCGTAATCTAGAGATTATGAGGAACAAATCGACATGAGTTTCATTACTATACGCTACAGTTTCTAGTGGGCCTATGCCCCATATTAAAAAGAATTGTCTCTTTTACGTAACTTTTTCGAACACTCACTCGTCTTTCCGCCTTAAAGCTTACAATACTTCCACAGTTCTCTCTCTTAATGTTACGCTACAAGGCATGGCATGGACAGAGGCATGCAAACAGTACGAGATCTCCAAAGGCTGATGTCTCACACGCGCTCATTCATACCTAGAACGTGCCTATAACCTACCTAATGATATTCTAGTGTCGTTTTGAACAGCTGTGGCGATATCTCTCGGCAGCGCAGGTTTTGTCAAAATTAACGAAATATTAGCTAACTTTTGTCTATCCACTTTACAGTAGGTATAAAATTCTTCCCCAACCTTGTACTCACTCTCAATGTTATGCTACAGGGCAAGGACACACTTCAGGCTGAGTAATCAGGCTTGCATAGATCACCAGTGCGAACAGTACGAGGGATCCCACAACTGATCCCAGTTAAGTGACAGTCTCACACGCGCGCATTCTGAGTAATCATACTTGAATAGATCACCAGTGCGAACAGTACGGGGGATCCCACAACTGATCCCAGATAAGTGACAGTCTCACACGCGCGCATTCTGAGTAATCAGGCTTGCATAGATCACCAGTGCGAACAGTACGAGGGATCCCACAACTGATCCCAGATAAGAGACAGTCTCACACGCGCGCATTCTGAGTAATTAGGCTTGCATAGATCACCAGTGCGAACAGTACGAGGGATCCCACAACTGATCCCAGTTAAGTGACAGTCTCACACGCGCGCATTTTGAGTAATCAGGCTTGCATAGATCACCAGTGTGAACAGTACGAGGGATCCCACAACTGATCCCAGTTAAGTGATAGTCTCACACGCGCGCATTTATATCTAACTAGTGAATGTTTTAGTGTCGTTTTGTCAACATTTTATAGCGCAGGCTGTGTCAAAACTAACAAACTATTGGCTAACTTTTGTCTCCTCGAATTACAGTACAAAATACTTCCACTAACTACTTCTTACTCTTAACGTTACGCTACTGGCGACGGGCACACTTGAGGCTGCGTGAACAGGCTTGTATTGTTCACCAGTACGAAGAGGACAAGGGATCCCACAGCTGATCCCAGTTGAGTGACAGTCCCGCACGCGCGCATGCCCCTCGCCCCTCCTCGTCGCGCCCATCCGTAAATCCACATTCTTGCGTACGAGATTGTAGCTTGAACGATCACCCAAGCGATCACCTGGAATAGAGTTTTTTTACATTGATTATTTATTCATCCCGAAATAGCTTTGTTAGGGGTATAAACGCGTGATCAAATAAAAAGCGAGGAGAAACCTAAGAGAATAAATAACTAACTCACATATAGTTTTCGGTTTGTAAACCTGCAGGCAAGCGAGGTTAGCCCTGCCGACAATTAACCCTGGCCTATCTTGAGACTTGTGAGAGCTCAGCTCCGCAAGGTAACAGCCGCTATTACTGACATGGCCATTTCAATAAATACCTATTCGCTCTAGGTATCACCGGCAGCCCACTATGCAGAGCGTGCATGGAGGCTGAGGAGACTGCTGCCCACATCCTACTGGATAGCAAGGAGCTAGCACAGTACAGGATCATGCACCTCGGTGAGCCGAGGTCGCTTCAGGAAGTTCGTCAGCAACCTTCGGGGGCTTCTTGGAGGATCTGGGCTGGCAGTGATGCCGGCCAAACACGCAAAATGGGCGCAGTGGTCGCCTGGTTACGGAAACCAGCCCGCCCCTAACAACAACAACTCACATATAGTTGAAGCAACAATGGGCAGGCCATATAGCCGGCAAAACATGAACTGATTGGGAATCAAAGCACTTATTCATGCGGCGAAAAGACGTATTATAGTGTGAACGGCCTCCATCGGGTGGCCTGTTGAGTATCTAGATATTAATGTGCACATTGACTATATTCTAGTGCAGCTCATGTATTTACACCTGATGGTAAGTGACGATGATGCCGACGATGGAAGCGGGCTTACCTCGATTTGGCACTTTTAAGCCGGTACACATCAATGCTATTCGGTGGCAAGACTTAGAGAAGATGATGGTAGCTTGCCTGGAGTGCTTAGAAAATGCCCTACCCCCAAATCGAACCGAGTCTTACAAACCTCCTGGTAGGCAACGAATGAACTAACCATTACAAAACGGAAGCGTTTAAAGCAGCTTGCAGAAAACCTTTGTTGTTGCATGTAACTTAGGATTGCGCTATGAAAAGGTCAATGAGGACGCCTTTATTAAATAAAGGACATTTTCGTAAATCAAATGACGGTTTATTAACATGGTCCCCTGTAGAAACCATAGAGACTGGTTAGAAACCAGTAAAAATATATGTTATTGTGTATCTAAATATATTGTTGTATAGTTGTTAGGCACCCTTACCAGATATTACCAGTTTATGGGTCGTTCACGATAACAAAACAACCCATAAACGTCCCCACTCCTGGGGCACGGGTCTCTTCCCAAACTCGGTAAGGTAAGACCATACTGCACACACGAGGGAACACAATTCCGGGTTTGTGGAAGTTATAGGGTAATGACCTTGATACTAAACGCGACCAGTTAAAGGCCCGACCACCTGCGACCATTTCATACAATTACGAGGGTGGCATACTTAAATGCCCTCAGTGCGCGAGGAGTTTCGCTGCGAAGATAGGCTACATAAACCATCTTCGAACGCACGCGCGGCAAAGCGACTAGGAGTCGAAGTGGTCGCCATAACCGAAATCGGTCGGATACATCATCATTATTATCAGGGTAATATGGTAAGTGGCGAAGTCCACTGTCAGAAGGTTTTTAAGCCGCCCATAAGGCATCTGACACGGCTAAATGATTTCCATTTATCTTGTGATAGCCTTCATATCAGCTCATATAGCCTACCCTGAATTAGGGCGATCGGGCCTTAGTCGACCACGCGGGTCCTATGCGGGTTGGTTGACTTCACACATAACCTTCGAGTTTCTTCGCAGGCGTGTGCAGGTTTCCTCAAGATGTTTTTCTTCACCGTAAGAGCGTCATATACGTACATATGAAAGCGAAATTCGAAAACACATTGGTACGTGGCAGGGTTTGAACCGCGACCTCCCGGAGAGGCAGAGGGCATAGCCTTTACGCCACCGACGCTCTTATGCTATCCCAGTGATAACACAATCAATCGGCGAAGCACGAGTGACGGTACCAATGGAGATTTTTTTCCGAAACTCTAATTAAGGCCAACATCTTGGAATTTAAAATGTATGGCAAAATTTGGTTTAGTTGGGCAATGGTGAAATAAGACCCAGGCTATTTGGAAATCGTCGGAGAAATCTACGAATAGATACAGTAGATCGAGAATTGGTATTAGTGGCGCGCCTTTAAGAATTCCTATGTCAATGGACCTGTAGATACCAATTGGTACTAATGATGCTTAATTGAATGTCAACAGAAATATGTACTTACAATTAAAACTACACCTCCAACATCTTGGTACAGAGGCGGTGCTGGACTGAGTAGAGCTGTCGCTATTATAAACGAGAGCGGCACCACTGCTATCGCCAGCATCGAACCCAGAACCTTCGACGGCACAGGCTTCATCCACACCCCTGCCAGACACGCAGCAGGGTTCGCCATCGCCCCCAACGTCACTGCGAAGTGGTACGCCTCATTGCCGTAAGGCATACACGAGTACGACTGTATAGATGGCAGCACTCCATTCATCAGAGCATTCAAAAATGCCATTAACACTAGAATTATAATCCACTTAGGCATTAGAAGCGATTCCCGAACTGTCGTCGCTTCGTCGTCCTTCACTGCCGCAGCTAAAGCCACTCTCTCAGATCTGAACGTATCGAACGTGTCCACTCCGAAAAAACTCACTAAACTCACAGCTGATAATCCAGCGAGGATTAAAAAGAACACCATAGAATCGAATCTCGCTGGCGGATATACTACTATTAACGTACTATTATCCACTGAGGGCACGCACTCAGGTTTCCCGTTCACACCTTGTATCAGCGCGATTGTACTGGGCAGAAATCCACTTAGACCCTCACCCACTAAGTATGTAGCTAGATAAACATCGCGGAAGTGTCTTAAATACGGGTAGAATAGCACTGAACTTGTACAGCCTACCAGCGCTGCGAAGAAAGTCAATAATAGAAAGGCCACCGATCTCTGTGTTGAGCCGACCATAGCCGTTTCTGTGTAAAGGAATGCGTTTAGCAGCAGAGATAGCGATCCTATAGACAGCAGTCCGTAAATATACGCCGAATCGGACACTCTAGGCATTAGCCTATGCAGCAGGGCGTAGATGAGCAATCCAACATTAGCTAGCTGCACTGACAGCGCCATGGAGGCTGGCAACTTCCATTCTTCTGGAAGTTTCTGGACAAGCAGCGGCAACTGGACGTAGAGGCCATTGACTCCCAGCCAGGTGCCCAATCCCCAGCACACCATGAGGATGTCGAGGGGGAGTCTTCGTGGAGCGCCCCACATTTTGGTGGTCTTTTCTTGCCTGAGACACGGAGACCGCTCTTTGTCTTCACTTAATCTGTAATACAGAAATTACGATCAATTAGGTAGTAATGAGGCAAGGATTTTATTAATCGAAACTTTATACGCATCGATTCCGGAATGTATACTCCCGCGGGAAATAGGTACACTTTCGGGATACAATTTATCCTATATTTTTTCAGGTAAAAAGTCTTCTTCGTCAGATTTTAAGTAACATGTCTGCTAATTTTTTTTTTACACAAGTAAAAACTAAAGTAGGGTAATGTTTTTCGGGTGTATGTATGTATGTCTATTTCTTTGGCTGAACCTGTAGCCTAAACGGCTTAATGGATTTTGGAGTGCGTGCGAGGTCACAGATAAGGTAATAGTGCTACGCGAGGTGTCATAGGATAAATTTTACCCGATGACCAAAAAGAGGGGTAATATGTTTTTAATGAAGTTTGGTTTTTAATTTTTAAATTAATTGGTTAGTTTATTAAGTTGAACCGTTAAAATGACGCATTTGAAATATTACAGTGCATTGTTGTTAGTGTTATGAAAAAAATTGAAACACGTCACGAGTAAAACTTAATATTTTATTTTTGATAACAATAAACATGTTGCAATGGAATTTAAAGTTATAAATTAACATAATGATTTATTTAACCATCAGGTGATAACAATCGTAGTTATTTATTATTCAAGGAACCGACCGTTAACATGACTTGTATTGAGAAGTAATGCAATTAAAATGATAATGGAATGAACGACTAGCAATAAGATTAAAAGAACCTGTTGTTACTACTTTTGGAAGGACCAGTCCTTGCTTAGCGAGCCACAAACACTAAATTGGACGTCTGATTGCACTTTGGTATAAAATCAAAATATGAGCGTCGGTGGCGTAACGGCTTGGGCCACCGCCTCCTGTCCGGGAGGTCGTAGTTCCTGAACGTAGCAATGTGATTTCGAATTTAGATTTCATATGCACGTTTATCCGACGCTCTTACGGTGAAGGAAAACATCGTGAGGAAACCTGCACACGGCTGCGGAGAAATTCGCAGGTTGTGTGTGAAGTCGACCAACCCGCACTATAGGCCCGCATGGTCGACTAAAGCCTGATCGCCCTAATTCAGGGTAGGCTCGAGCCCCTCGGTGGGGACGTATATGAGCTGATATGATGAGAAAATCAAAAATTGTTTACAAAGATAAACTTATGTTGTCAGTCGTCGAGCTGTCAAAAAACCATTAATAAAATGGACAGAGTATTAGTTACGAAATAACTATTTAGTAATCTGAGGTATTAGTGGCAGTGGGCGAGGCACATAGCTCGTAAAACAGACAGCCGTTGGGGCAGTAAAGTTCTCGAGTGGCGACCGTGCACCGGAAAACGTAGCGTAGGAAGGTCTCCCACTCGGGGAATCGATGACCTGGTGAAGGTTGCTGAAAGCCGCTGGATGCGGGCAGCGCAGAGCCGGTCGTCAATCCTTGGGGGACGCCTATGTCCAGCAGTGGACGTCCATCGGCTGATATGATGATGATGACAAAAACAGAAACACCCCCGCTAGGATTCCCTGTGTCGGGGGAAGCCCGTAGAAATCTAAATAATGTGCGTATCTCTGTAACTATTAACATAGTAAAAAGAAAGAATACTAGTACTAGGTTCTCTTCGTACAATGGTACATCGCGCGGTTTGTATGCGTGCGCGTCAGTATGCACGCACGCACATTACAATAATAAAAACGACTTCTTTCCTTTTACTAAAGTTATTTTAAGCAAAATGGTTCTTAGTCATGTTTTAAAGAAATCCATTAAGCTCTTTATGGAGGTGGTCAAATGTCCGCCGAAATAGTAAGTAAGAGATAGAATGATAATGTACACCCTGGGCAAACTTCAGGTGCTACGAAAAATCAAAATGGCGTAAAAAAGAAAATCGCCGCCGAAAATTTGCTGAAATTTGATCGGGGGTTTTCATGACCAATTTCTAACATCATTTTCTTTTGGGTTCTACATGCGATTTTGAACCCTGATCCCGTAATTCGCAACTCGCAAAAAAATATTGAGACTTCCCAAGGTTGGCCTGTCAGCTGATCAATTTGGTTGGAAAGTACTAAAATTGATTTTTGCAAAAGTGACTATAGGTTCCTTGAGGAAAGTTGTTCTGAACCACGGGTCGAACCCCTGATTAAAAGGATGTTAAACATCATCACATTAGCTAAAAGATAGGCGTCTAGGATAATCGTCACGCTTGGCAGGCGGGTTGACAATGATAATCGTCACGCTTGGCAGGCGGGTTGGCGATCTCGTGTGCAGTGTGGTAACACAGTACCTACGTGGAAAGGACGCTGCTGCCCATCTGCCAGTTTGTTCCTCAGTCGCCTCTTACGACACCCTCGGGATCGATGGGGTGGTGCTATTCTACGACAGCAACAACAGGCCAAGGCCACAAGATTAAAAGGGTGGAAAGGACGCTGCTCCCATCAGCCGGTTTGTTCCCTCAGTCGCCTCTTACGACACCCTCGGGATCCAGGGCGTGGTGCTATTCTACGACAGCAACAACAGGCCAAGGCCACAAGATTAAAAGGGTGGAAAGGACGCTGCTCCCATCAGCCGGTTTGTTCCCTCAGTCGCCTCTTACGACACCCTCGGGATCCAGGGGGAGGTTCTATTCTACGACAGCAACAACAGGCCAAGGCCACAAGATTAAAAGGGTGGAAAGGACGCTGCTGCCCATCAGCCGGTTTGCTAACTCAGTCGCTTCTTATGACACCCTCGGGATCGATGGGGTCGTGCTATTCTACGACAGCAACATAACAGATTAAGGCGGTAATATTACAGATTTTCGTTAATTTTGACGTCAATTACTTCCTAAACGATAGAAAACCCAAGGTTGAAAAAAATACCCTTATTGTTGATGATGTTGCTTAAAGTCAAAAGCTATTAGAAACACGATTGAGCAGTTTTGGCTCGATAGAAAAAAATCGCAGATAAGTCTACACCGTTACTTTCAACTCTAGTTGTGACTAATATTTTGATGAATAAATTTAAAAAAATATATAACAATATTTGTTATGATAAAAAAAATTATTTTTCATACTTTTATTGTAGTTTTTGACTGAAATGAAAAACCATTAGAAAAGTGAAAAAGCGTGATTATTTTCTTTACTCTTTACATGTAAAGAAAAAGACAGAGACAACTGTTCCAATCAATACCTCGCTTTAAAAGGGTTACAGCGAAAAATTTGGATCTCGTATCAGTAACATATCAATGTTATTTGATCCTTTTTATTATTGATGTGTAATATCTTTCCACTCGCATTCCTGCAACCCTTTCGATTTCTAGAAAAAGGACGTGTGTAACAGGAAATGCGTATCTTTTTAGTCACGAAGGCTATGGAAACAAGGGCATGCCGCCTTATTATTTTTCAGTCATCAAGGCTAATGCGAGGCCGGGAGGCCGGAAGGCCGGAAGGCCGGAAGGAAGGCTGGTAGGTTTTATTTAAATCAGATGTTACACATCATATGCGACTACTGTAAGGCTCGCTCGTTTTTTTGGATTCCGTACCCAAAGGGTAAAAATGGGACCCTATTACTAGGACTCCGCTGTTCGTCCGTCCGTCTGTCACCAGGCTGTCATTTTCACAGATGATATATTTCTGTTGCCGCTATAACAACAAATACTAAAAATAAGAAAAAGTGAAAGTCTCCATACAAAAAACGTGTTTTTTTAAACGTTAAGAAACTAGCGCCATCTAGTATAATGGTACGAAAGCCTCTGTGCGCAGTTGTGACTCGCACTTTACAGGATTTTTTTTATTTCTTGTCCTGTCATGCGCAATCCCGTTTTCCCCAACCTTCTCCTTGAATGTGGTTAAATTATCTTTGATTCCTTCTACCAGAGGTAATCGACACAACTCTTGGAATCGCTAAACTTAGTGGCAGTGGGTGGGGCACATAGCTCGTAGAGCAGATAGCCGTTGGGGCAGTAAAGTTTTGGAATGGCGACCGCGCACCTGTAGACGTAACGTAGGCAGGCCTCCCACTCAGCGGACACCTTTCGGCTGATATGATGATGATGTGATGATCCTTTTAGCGAGAATTTTCTCTCACATATACAGTGGCCTATTTACGCCGCCCGGGGCGAACCCTTAAGCCTGTTTGCTTCTGGTCTAACATGGGAGCCCCCGTCTCCAAAAGATGCCTCTTTTTTATTCTCAATTGATAAGCTCTTAACTGAGGAGAACTTTTCCGGATTGGAGGCACTCCTGCGAGTAGTAGACCTATCGACCAGGGCGATCATGACCCCACCCCCCGCATGCTATGCCACTGGGGTGGGGCATGACTGCCATCGTGATTACTGGCATGTGAGGTATTCCGTCATATTCTTTGAGAGTCGGCAAAGCACTGATGACTCTCCTGGCACAGCATTAAGACTACGAATAGTTAACAGTCAGCGGTAGCAACTTTCCATAGAGTGCGCGGTCCGTCAGCTTTTTGGTACCGTTAAAAGTTATAATAATTAACAACGCAAAACGCGTTAAAAATGATAATAATGAACAACGCAGAACGCGTTAAAAACTGACTTTAATCGCAACATCTAAGTACAGTCTTGATACATTTTCTTTGTTTTTTTTTAAGTACTTAACCGATTTTGATGCATTTTACCTGGGACTACCCTGAAGACATAACATAACCTAATGTCAATCAGGGTTCGAAAAAATCAAGGTAATTACGCTTCTTGATAATTATCGGATAGTTATCACCAGTGTAAGAAATTCATGTGTTATATGTTTCATAACAAATGCATTATAATTTGGGCTATTCTAACAAAAAAAATTAAATAATAGTTTAAACGTTGTATTTATTATTCCTTGCATCTCATTGCTACATTTTTTGTACCGAGCCCATAGCCCAGTATATTTTGCCTTCATGCAAATAAAGTATGACCATATTGGATCTTTCTCACGGTGAATTTTTCAAATTCAACTCAATAAACAATATTTAACTGAAAAAAACCAATGACACTCAAGTTCACTCAACTTTGCATAATCCTGTAATCCTATCTTAATTTTTTATAAAAAATGGGCAGAGTACCAACACTTTGGCTACACCCTATTAAACTACATACAAATTTAATTTAAATTACGAGTTACCATTAACTACGTAGCTTATCTTTAATTTACAACGCCTACGACGACGCGATTTAGGAAAGTAACAAATATATATCCTTCTAAATAAAGTCGATTTAAAATTTCACACCAGGTATTGAGGTAACAGGTCGGGTATCTGTATTATGTATCTACCGGGTGGCTAGGGAAGGCACGTCCAATTTTTTTTTTGAATGCCTTAGTCCCCCCCCCCCCCCCCCCATGTATGTTCCGCGAAAGTCCACGGTTTTCAAGATATTCGCGTTGGGATTTTCAGATTTTGTATGAAAAATATAATAAATAGCTGGATTTTGACGTCAATTTTTTAAAAATATCATTATACAATAAACCAGCAAAATACAAGAAAAACTTTCTCGTTTCATCAGTTTTCCAAAAAGGAATAAAAGTTGAAACACATTTTGTAAAAACAAAAAAAGGAAATTAAGCAGAAAAGAATATGGAGTTTCATACATTTCCTTCAACAATTTTGTATGAAAGAAACCTAGGTTCCTGTCTTTTCGATTAGCATGCGTATTCAAGGATATGAAATTGACACTAAAGTGTCACAGATATCTGTTTATAAAATCATGAAAAAATATTTTTTACAAATTATTATGGGACCCGACGCATCTTTTTTATAGAAATATTAATTTTGTTACAAATAGTTTCTGTTTTTTATTACTTATTGAAAAGCCGATAAAATGAGGAACATCTTTTTTTTGCATTTGTCTGACTTAATTGTATGATGATTTTTTTCACAAGCTCACATCAGAATTGATCAAAGATATTTTTCATAAAAAAAAAACCTCAAAGTTGAAATGCGAATGTCTTAAAAACCGTGGATTTTCGCAGAACAAAATTGGGGGTGATTCAGATACCCCTAGATATAAAGACGTGTGTTCCCTGCCACCCCTGTAAGTCAAATCGCGTAAAAATGTAGAGAACAGAGATGTCATGATATTCACATAAATTCACATAAATACCTAGTTCTCTCCATATGCTTCACTTTTCAGCGGACGAGCACAAATGTTACTTATGATATGAATACGTTATATTACGTCGACCAACAGATCAAGAATAAATACTTTATGCGTTGAGAAATAAATCTTAAAGTCAAATTAAGTTATAAGAAAGCGAGGCTTTTGGGGTTCCGTAACAATGAATTAGTATTAAATTACTAAGTTTCCGCCATCGTACGTCCGTCTCTCCCATCTTTAAAGGGGTGGGTATTTTGGGGAAATAAAAAAGGAGGGAGTCTTCAATGTGTAAGTGCGGTGAAAAGGAATAGACTATGAAGCACATAATCCAGCGTTGCTCTTAAGTGGTCTACTATGGTCCCTGTTCCACCTAACTCCTGGCATCGTCTCTTGGATGCAAAACTTAAACACTTATCAACAAGTTATTCGCCTATATTACTCTGCTATACGATTAAATAAAAATAAATAAGTAAGGGCTACTTTTCAACTCGTTATAGCAAATAATGCTATTCTGTAACTACAAATTGGTTGAAACTTTCACAATTTATGAGTCATTATGATTGTGGTAAAAACAATAAACAAATAATAATTTAAAAAAGTAAAAATAGGGATGTCACCTTACAAGCAATGTGTTATTTTTAACAGTACCTAATATACACAACAGGAAAAACAACAAATAAGTTTAGTAATAAACACTGGCCAGATTTGAAGGATTCCGAACTGATTAAAAAATAAATATAGTTTAAAAAACTATAAAAACACGCTTTTAAAGCACATCAAACTAAAAAGTGAAAAATAATTCTTAATATAAACTGAAAACAATAATGAACGAAAAATACTTATTGTGAAAAAGCGTGGGTTGCTCGATGTACGAAACTGGCACAAAGCGTCCCACGCTTTTTTTACAATAATACTAGTATTTTTCGTTCATTATTGTTTTCAATTTATATTAAGAATTATTTTTCACTTTTTAGTTTGATGTGCTTTAAAAGCGTGTTTTTATAGTTTTTTAAACTATATTTATTTTTTAATCAGTTCGGAATCCTTCAAATCTGGCCAGTGTTTATTACTAAACTTATTTGTTGTTTTTCCTGTTGTGTATATTAGGTACTGTTAAAAATAACACATTGCTTGTAAGGTGACATCCCTATTTTTACTTTTTTAAATGATTATTTGTTTATTGTCTTTACCACAATCATAATGACTCAAAAATTGTGAAAGTTTCAACCAATTTGTAGTTACAGAATAGCATTATTTGCTATAACGAGTTGAAAAGTAGCCCTTACTTATTTATTTTTCAATTTTTAGTTCAGGATAATGAGATAAACTTATGAAATTATTATTGTCACTAATTCTTGATAAATGTACAACGTTTGAATTAAATCTGTCCGTATAGAGTGGGCCAAAATCGTCGGTTACACACATACAAAAGCGTGATAATGACCCATTTTTTGGTAAATAATACATCATTATCATCATTACAGCTCATATACGTCCCCACCGAGGGGCTCGAGCCTACCCTGAATCAGGGCGATTAGGCCTTAAAATAAATAATACATATAATACCAATATGTATAAGTATTGCGTGGTGTCACCAGAGTCGGATTTCACATAAGGCCGACTAGGCCCCGGCCTAGGGCGGCTAATAGCAGCAAAAAATATACTGATGCAAACAGAAAACGACACTAAATCACAGTACACTAAAGCATACCATATTACGTCTCCATCGGCGGAAAAAATACTTGATAAGTTAATAAGAAAGTGAATTCATATCATCAATATCATCATCATATCAGCCGAAAGACGTCCACTGTTGGACAAAGGCACCCACAAGGATTTCTACGACGACCGGTCCTACGCTGCCCGCATCCAGCGGCTCCCCGCGACCTTGTAGGAGGCCTGCCAATGTCTATGCCTTTGAAAATTCTTTTTCTATTTACAATTGGTAAGCCCTTGGCATCATCTCACCTGATGGTAACTGACGATGATGCCGAAGATGGAAGCGGGTTTACCAAGATTCCCCAACGCAATGGAGAACTGGCTATCTTATTTTCAAGCCGGAACACATCAATGTTGATAACACTGATGTTTGGCGGCAAGAGTTAGATAAGATGGTGATAGCTAGCCAGGCGGGCTTAGAAAATGCCCTTCCACCAACCGAAAGGAATTCGAATTCATATTGTGACGAAGTTAATCTTTTTGGTTGTTTTTATGTTCAACCTGTTTTTATATCATCTTTTTGTCTATTTTTACTTTTTTATTATTTGTTTTTTGACAATGTCAATCATTCCTACTCCGATCATCATACCTTACTCTCTATTTACCATATTTAATTTTTCGTTTTTTTTAATATTCCTATATTCAGTTTTAGTAGTTTTGCCTATTTTAAAAGAGAACCCTGCCCTTCCCTCCATTAACTACTATTCTTTTCGTGCGTGCAACGGCGTGATTGGAGGGCACGCCGACGGCGCAATATCATTAGCTATGTGCCCCGCCCACTGCCACTTAAGTTTAGCAATTCTGAGAGCTATGTCGGTTACTTTGGTTCTCCTACGGATCTCCTCATTCTGATTCGATCACGCAGAGAAACTCCGCATAGCACGCTCCATTGCCCTTTGGGTGACCTCGAGCCTTCTTATGAGGCCTATAGTAAGCGACCATGTCTCAGTTCCGTATGTCATCACTGGCAACACACACTGGTCGAAGACCTTGGTCTTAAGAAACTGTGATATTTGGGACGTAAAGATATTGCAAAATTTCCCGAACGTTTTCCAGCCGAGTTGGATCCGACGATTGATCTCTTTGTCAAAGTTGGACCTACCTATATATAACGGGACTGTTTGTCCCAAGTACACATATTCGGCAACAACTTAAAGTATTCATCGCTTAAAGTATTATATTAATATTATTCAATCATTATATAATTTTAATTATCTCAAAGTATGCTGAAAAAAATCTTAAATTGACTCTAGTTTGAGTTGGTGTAAACTGGTCGTGCTTAACTCGTACATATGTTTTTATGTGGTTTTTCTTATAAATCAACAATTGGTAAGCCCTTGGTATCATCTCACTTGATGGTAAGTGACGATATTATTCGTTATTATTCGATTTATGCCTGAGGCTGCTTCACATAGTTACTAACTATACGTTTAATCTGTTCCAATGAGCAAAAAGCCTTAAGGCGGTAATATTACAGATTTTTTGTAATTTTTGACGTCAATTATTACTTTTAAACGACAGAAAACCCAAGGTTGAAAAAATACCCTTATTGTTGATGATGTTCCTTAAAGTCAAATCACGATTGAGCAATTTTGGCTCGATATCTGTGGTCTACACCGTTACTTTTAACTCTATTTATGACTAATATTTTAAAGAATAAATTAAAAAAAATATATACAACAATATATAGATTGTTATGATAATACAAAGTGAGTAGTTATTATTTTTTATACTTTCATTGTAGTTTTTGATTGAAACGAAAAACCAATAAAAAAGTTAAAAAGTTTTGTTATTTTCTTTACTCTTTACACGTAAAGAAAAAGACAGAGACCACTGTTCCAATCAATACCTCGCCTTAAATCGAAAATACTTACAAATTACCTACAAAAAGCTAGACTGCAGCCTTAATATTTATGCGCTTTATTAATTAATGGTTAGGTAGACTAAGTACCTACCTAACCTAGACTATTTTGAGATTTTAGAGGATTCGGAGACATCCTCTCTTTATATCGATCTCATTGATGTCAGCGTCATTCATACTCATGGTAGTCATTTTAAGAATAGCCTAGGGATGTTTATCCACCACTAAGAGTTGTTCTTTTCAATATTTATAATAGAAAACAACTAGGTACAGATGTTTTATCTCACGAGCGCGGGTTAGCTATACTTGTGTGTGTAATGCTTATCGACACGCGCTATTGTGTGCTCTATTGTAATTTGTGTCTATTGAATGCGCTATTGTAAGTTGTGTCTATTATGTGCTCTATTGTGTGCGCTATTGCAAGCTCCTAATTTAAGCTTACGCACGCAAAGACAATGTGCATGTACCATATCACACACAAGTATGGCTAACCCGCGCTCGTGAGATAAAACATCTATAGGTACACGTATACGTACGAACTACCTACCAAACATACACTGAATTCGAGCTACATGATTATAGTAGCATAAAATAAAATAAATAAAACACTTTAAACTTTCACGATTATTCATACTGACAAATTGAAAACAACAATAACAACTTATTAAGTTTAATCTGTGGTGACCCTAACCCTTCACAAAATGAAGTGAGGGTAGATGGAGGTGTTCCTGCGATGCGCCGGCGGCGGCGATGACACCGCGGCTTCAGTCTACTCGCGACCACGGCTATCGAAACAACATCAATTATAAAAAATCACGTCAAGTCCCGTTTTCAATTTGTCAGTATAAAATAAATAAGGCATGGAAAAATCTTGAGATCTAGATTCTGGTCACGCGGACCGCATTACTGTTCCAAAGGCCGCAGCGGCCCACGGGCCGTATGTTTGACATGCATGGCCTAAACTAATGTTAACAGATAGATAAGGAAGGTGGAATGCCCTGACAGAGTCGTAAAATGAAAAGTAAACGATGCTATACAAATAAAGAACTAAGAACATACTGTGACGTCAGAAATTCAATTTGATGAGCGCTTATGTCTAACTTAATATGTGAATACGTTCCAGATTTGCTCTTTCAGTGTGGTTAGAATATTCGCTCTTGCTATTAAATATTAAGTATTTTCAGGCGAATGCAAAAAGTTGGTTTGTTTGTCATTATTTTACGCCCGAATCGTTCAACCAATCACCATTTAATTTTGGATATAGATAGGTATGGGGAAGGACACGATTATAGGTTACTTTTAATTAAGAATAAAGTTGCAGTTAGTACCATTATTCCTTTCATCCCCGAAATGCTACTCATAATAGGTCATCTTTCTTTACTCCTTAATACATAGCTCAAGCTAAATTACCTCATTTTATATTTTTCTTGTAAGAGGGGTTTCGCGGGTGGGGGGTTTTACCTCGCCGCGACAAAGCCTGCGCCTACCCCTTAGTTAATTTCCTTAAAACGGGGGAATCCGCGATTGGGGGTGCTACTATAATACCCCTATAGGGATCCCCATTTCCCTCCCCTCCCCTCAAAGTCTGCGCTTAGATTTAAAAGTCAATCCGATCGAATGTTGAGCTACGGCATGTATCCGGCGGCTTCCGCGCGAGCTTCATGATGGTGATGGCATTCTAATGCCATGTTCAGAAATGACTCGGGTTCCTGTCTTCCTTGTAGGTCAAGATGGAATGATAACCCCACGTGTGTATACGTACAGAGATGCGAACCCTGAGTGTGTTATGTACTATTAGTGATGATGATGAACGATGGTTAGGTTAGCATCGCATAAATGTTTGCAGTTTCCCCATAATGGTCATCCGTTAGATTGCAAAAAACTGACAGCGGCAGTGGATCAACCAAACAATTCGGCTTGAATGAGGTTGTTTAAGATAAAACCAAGACTTTAACTTAAGAAGGGGTATAAAGCGTAATTCTCATTTTTATGGTTCCGTACAGCAACAAAAAAACGGAACCCTTATAGGATTACTCGTGCGTGTGTCTGTCTGTCCATCCGTCTGTCACAGCCAATTTTCTCCGAATCTACTGGACCAAATCAGGTGAAATTTGGTAGGATGGTGTAATTCTATGACCACAACACAGATGTGCAAAGTAAATTAATATTTTTTTTATATAATAAGGGTCCTTTTTGGGGGAAAAAAATAGGAAATTTAAAAAAAAGTTTTGCAACCTTACTGTGTCATATATCAAATGAAAGGGCTCGTTATGAGGATCTCAAATATGTTTTTGTTACTATTGTAAAATAACCAGTTTTGATTTTATTCATGAAAGAAGACGAAAGTTGACCATTCCCCCTATCTTCAAAACTACTGAGCCTAAAATTTTGAAAAAAATATAAAATATAGTTCATTGCTTGTAGATTACAGGAAAACCTATAAGAATCCTATCAATTGAAAATAAAGTGGTAAACTCAGTATATACAATCACTTACGGAAAATAGTTCACTAAAACACCACTAGATAGCGCTAGTAGCATTTTTTTGTTGCTCGCGTTTGTGTCTTTTGTTTGTCATATTCGTAGTCGCATGGAGAGGTGTGGTGGTACGAAACCCTCATACCGCGAGTCCAACTCGCACTTGACCGGTTTTTTTAATGATGTATCTAATTCATCCTCAGTCTATAAATTATTATTATTATCATCCTCGGCTGCATCGGCACTTACCATCAGGTGAGGTGCAACCAAACGCACTCTAATTTTTAATAAAAAAAATAGTTGTCTGTAAAGTCGGTTTACGGACGATAGTTTAACGTGACAACGTTATAAGAAAATAGTGATGGAATGGTTTCATAATATCGAAAGAATCATTACATTTATCGCCGCAATTATCGTAGCTATAAACAATTGACACCACATTCACTTTTCACTGCACTTCATACTTGACGAAAACATGTAAATGTATTAATGTATAGCAGCTGTCCACGCGGACGCATCGCTCACTCAAGTAGGAGAGAGACAGATGTCGAACGCTGCCGAACGCGGAGGCTGATTGTGCCTCTTTGTCGCTCATTGCGCGCTCTCGCTTGCACTTCAAGCCTTAAATGGAACGCCTCAAAGCGAGGTAACGCCGCATGCGTCATGTTTTTTCGTGCGTGCAGCCGGCTCCATCGAATTATAAGACGTTATCACGTCAAAAAAAATATACACTATCTGACTGAGGGCTGACCCTATCCAAATACACGATTGCTCATAATTTTCTCGATAAAAATGAACCGCGAAGTTACATATCAAACACGAAAATAAAATTACATTTACGAGTATGTCAATTACACACACACACACACACACACACACACACACACACATTATAACTCGTATAATCAATACTCTTACCATTTTTTATTTTGAGTTTTTCATTTTTAAAAGCTTTTATTTAACTTGCAATGTATTTATGTTTGTTCGGGTGAAACCTTGCAAGTAAAATTTGACCCTTTTCCCTGTTTCCGATTGAGCTGAAATTTTGCATGCATATGTATATCGCGTGACAATGCAATATTAAAAGCTTGTACCTAAAAATTTCGGAGTTTTTAAAAAAAAAATTACTGGCATGTGATGATGACTATTACCGATTATATCAGCCAAAAGACGTCCACTGCTGGACATAAGAGTAGGCCTTTCCGGAGTGGGGGGATTGGCCGTTATCGCCACGCTTGGCAGGCGATAACGTGGCACAATACGCCGAAAGGACGCTGCTGCCCATCCTCCGGTTTAGTCCTTTAGTCGTCTCTTACAATATATGTCGCAGCCAACTAGTTAAATTAGCCATTCAATAAACTGCCCAGCCGGTTCATTAAATGGCGGCATTCAACTAACTGCCTGAATGATAATACATTTAATGACTTGGCTGGCTGATGGTTAGGCCATTCATTAAACGAGCGAAGCGAATACAGAAGTAGGAGCTCCGAAGGGACTGAAAAATGGAACAATTGATACTAGAGCGGGAACGGGCGAAGCGAGCTCGGAATTTCGATAAATCCCCGACTTATTTGGTTAGGTCGTAGTGTTAGTTTAAACCACAGAAAATATAGGCACGGAATAATATAGTCACGTTTAAACGCTTTTAATGCTGTCTGTCACACACAGATTTTCTAAAAAAAAAATGATTGCAAATAAAGAGTTATAATTCTTCAATAGTTGTCTACTCGCAGCAATGTGAAATAGTAAAGTTGTTAATAACTAAGGACAATAAATTAAAAAATACCAAAAAAGGTATAATAAAATTATTATGTTTATCTCTTTGTATAAAAAGTCATTTGTTTCTTTCTTATTTTTTATCATCAATTTATTTACTATAATGTACTTACGTACACTCAAGGACAGTCAATGGCAGTCAATATTAGGTGTCAATTCTGAACAGAAAACAGTATTTGCAAAGGTGTCTTGAGTTTAATGGTGTGATATCATACAAAGTACAAACCTCGTACCAAGTTTTAACATAATAATGTAAAATAATTACGTATGTAATGTATCTACGTATGTATAGGTATACATATTATGCGGCACAAAAATATATGAAGACAACATGGAAGTAAAGTTCTCGAGTGGCGACCACGCACCGGAACCTGGTGAAGGTAGCGCAGAACCGGTCGTCATGGAAATCCTTGGGGGAGCCCTATTTCCGGCAGTGGACGTCCTTCGGCTGATATAATAATGGATACCAGTCTTAGAAAATCCAACCGCCTCCGTGGCGTAATGATTAAGTCCATTAGCTTCACATCAGGAGGTCACGGGTTCGATTCCCGACGGAGTGTAACTTTGTATGACTCGGTTTGGTTGGCGGAAGGGCATTTTCTAAGCCCGCCTGGATAGCTACCACCATTTTATACAAGTCTTGCCGCCAAACATCAGTGTTACGATTAATGATGTGTTCCGGCTTGAAGATAAGATAGCCAGATCTTCATTGCATTTGGGAATCTTGGTAAGCCCGCTTCCATCTTTGGCATCATCGTCACTTACAATCGGGTGAGATAATGTCAAGGCCTTACCAATAGGGATGACGACAGCATCAGAAATAAATTATGAACTCCTGATCACAAAATTTCCCTCCTACATAAACTTCGGAAAACCTGACTTGTTTTGTTTTGTCTTCGATTTTTTACTCACCAAAATCACAAAATGAGTACATAATTATATGACGTCACGCCTAGGTATTTCTAAGATTATTAGAACAAAATTTCGTTTTTGACACATTATAAAAAGTAACTCAGGTGACTAGCATTCGTCATCTCTATTGAGAATAAAAAAAATCTTGTCTAAGATAGTAGCTCTAATTAGTAGATGGAAATATGTGAACTGATCACATGCGAAAATAATAATAGGAACACGAAGCTAGCACTATGAAATACGGGCAATGACACACTACACACTCCAAACACAGAACGGTTAAACATTCATATTTTTTTTACTTTATTTTAGTCGTCCTAAACTTAGACATGTTACGATACAATGCATAAGCACACCTAGGACACTTCATACAACGGGCCAGAAATGACATTTCAAAATACGAATGACGGAACAAACAAAATGGCGGCGAAATCCTATATGTTCGACAACCAAACTGACACCAATCTGAGTGACGAGGGGGTGAGGTCGCAATCTAGAGAGCGGCAGGGAGTGTCCATACTGTATGTTAGTTTGGTTTCAGACAATGAACTGATGTTAAAAACTTACAAAGAAGTTAATTTATCAAATAAATTAAACAAATTTACCCATCTGCATAACAGTGTCATGTCATGGCCTCCTTTTTATTAATATTGTAGTCCCCATTTTTAGGATTCCGTAGTAAAACTAGGAACCCTCATAGTTTCGCCATGTCAGTCTGTCTGTAAAATGCAAATTCTAAAAAACCCTACATTAAAAATCGTCTAACAAACTGTCTGTCTGTCTGCCCGTCCGTCGGTAAGTCACAGCCGTGTTACTCAAAGATTATTTATCTAAATATATAAAAGGCAAACCTGACTGACTCATCTACCAACTCACAGCTCAAACCACTGGACGGATCGGGTTGAAATTTGGCACACATATAGCAATTATGACGCGGGAATCCGCTAAGAAAGGATTTTGGGAAATTCCCACGGGAACCGCAAAAATCGGGATCTGCGCGGGCGAAGCCGCGGGAACCCACTAGTACAGCTATAAAGCTCGAATTTGGTATGGTTATAGATATCCGTTACCGTCGGACATATGGAATAAAATCAGTACAAAATATTTTTAGGGAACCGACCTACATGTATTGTAGGGGTGTTTTTTTGAAACAATTACCTAGCCTATTTATCGTTGAATTTGATTTTTATTAGAGTTCCATGTCCCCCCACTCCCAACGGCTACACCGCTAAGAAAAAGTATTGAAAATAGTAGGAAATAATTCACTTTGCCACAAACGCACACCTGGAAAAAATTGGCCTGACGAATGACCCTGACCTGCAGGGCCTGTGGTGAAGATACAGAATCAACGGATTACTTACTATAAAAAAAAAGAAGCCTATTGAAGACTATAGAAAGAAAAGAAGAAATATGCTGGGACACCTAGTAAAACACGACAGTTTACTGAGAACGATCATAGAAGGAAAGATAGAGGGAAGGAGAAGTAGATGAAGGCCAAGGAGAAGGTTGCTGTCGTGTCGTATCGGGAGGATGGCCGAGGATAGAAAAAATTGGAGATTGCTCCACCGACAAGAGCATTAGCTCTTAAATTTGAATAAGAAGAAATAGTTAAGAAAAAATATACCTAATAAAAATGTAATTATAATATTATACAGGTGTAACAAAACTGGTGTAGGTCCCGTTAACTGGGGCTTCTACTCATCATACAACTTTTATTCTACGACTTTGCTTAGATCGCAAAAAAATATATTTTCTTCATACAAATCGATCAGCTGATCGACTAATTTTGTGCACTAAAGTACGGAGGGCCCAATTTTTTTTTTTGAGAATTGACTATCGGTTACTTGGAGAATATTCAGGGACAAATTACACACGGTATCAATTTAAAAATGAAATTTGCATAGCTAAGTAAGCTTTCTCACTTGAGGAGTGAAAATCGACCAACTTAAGATGAGCAGTTGGATTTGTTAAAAGTTCATGAATTTCCGCACCAAATTTTCTATACCAATATCAAAAATAACTTTGGTTTTTTTTTTTTAAAGACTACGGAGCACTACTTTGCGCGTGATCTGACACGCACTTGGCCACGTTTTTATATTTTGAACTAAATTAGGATAGCCAAAAAGTATGTCAGTCAAATAACGTTGAATAAATAATAGAAATAAGATAACATGAGATTCCTTGCAAATGTACATATTAATAATCGTCAGCTCATCTGAATAACCTGAATAAGAATACAAGCTATCGGTCTATGCATACCTACGTATATATTCTATGTAAAATATTCAAAGAATTTTCCTCCAACTCCTAACCGTTAAGGAGTTGTACCTTCCTTCATCAGCTTATCAACATGAGATGATGACTAACAGTCGCAAGTATTTTAAAAGCTTTAGAAAACATATGAATAACGTAATAAGTGCCTACGTAATGAGTAATTTGAGGGTTGCTCTCGATTTCCCTGGGATCCCATCATAAGATACTCTTTCCAATGAAAAAAGAATTTGGAAAATCGGTCCACAATTGACGGAAAAATCGGTGAACATACATTAAAAAAATATATATATGTATATACAGTCGAACATAGTACCTCCTCCTTTTTTGAAGTCGGTTAAAAAGAGTAAACATAAAATGATAATCTATAAATGAAAACGTTAAATAAATAAATAAGGCGTTATTTGGGATAATTAATATTGTAGAGTTAAAAACTATCCATTATAACAAGAGTTAAAACTATCCAGTACAACAAGAGTTAAAAACTATCCAGTAGAACAAGAAATAAAAACTATCCGGTACAACAAGAGTTAAAAACTATCCAGTAGAACGAGAGTTAAAACTATCCACTACAACAAGAGTTAAAAACTATCCGGTACAACAAGAGTTAAAAACTATCCACTAAAACAAGAGGTAAAAAGTAAAAACTATCCACTACAACAAGAGTTAACAACAATCCACTACAACAAGAGTTAAAAACTATCCGGTACAACAAGAGTTAAGTACTATCCACTACAACAAGAGTTAAAAACTATCCAGTACAACAAGAGTCAAAAACTATCCACTACAACAAGAGTTAAAAACTATCCAGTACAACAAGAGTCAAAAACTATCCACTACAACAAAAGTTAAAAACTATCCAGTACAACAAGAGTTAAAAACTATCCACTACAACAAAACTTAAAAACTATCCAGTACAACAAGAGTTAAAAACTATCCACTACAACAAGAGTTAAAAACTATCCGGTACAACCAGAGTTAAAAACTATCCAGTACAACAAGAGTCAAAAACTATCCACTACAACAAGAGTTAAAAACTATCCAGTACAACAAGAGTCAAAAACTATCCACTACAACAAAAGTTAAAAACTATCCAGTACAACAAGAGTTAAAAACTATCCACTACAACAAAACTTAAAAACTATCCAGTACAACAAGAGTTAAAAACTATCCACTACAACAAGAGTTAAAAACTATCCGGTACAACCAGAGTTAAAAACTATCCAGTACAACAAGAGTCAAAAACTATCCACTACAACAAGAGTTAAAAACTATCCAGTACAACAAGAGTCAAAAACTATCCACTACAACAAAAGTTAAAAACTATCCAGTACAACAAGAGTTAAAAACTATCCACTACAACAAAACTTAAAAACTATCCAGTACAACAAGAGTTAAAAACTATCCACTACAACAAGAGTTAAAAACTATCCGGTACAACCAGAGTTAAAAACTATCCACTACAACAAGAGTTTAAAACTAACCAGAACAACAAGAGTTAAAAACCGGCTCGAATCACAACAATTTGGTACTTTGCTACATTGTTTTTTTTTCATTAATTACATACTAATTCATCATCATTATCATATCAGCCGAAACACGTCCAATGCTGGATGAAGAGCTCCCCCAAGGATTTCCGCGCGGATCCTGCGCTGCCCGCATCCAGCGGCTTCTCACGACCATCACCAGGTCGTCGGTCCACCGAGTAGAGGTCTTCCTACGCTACGTCTTCCGGTGCGCGGTCGCCTCTCGAGAACTTTACTGTCCCAACGTCCATCTGTACTACAAGTTTTGCGATATAGCTCGCCGAATCGCTAAACTTAAGTGGCAGTGGGCGGGCGGGGCACATAGCTCGTAGAACATACTAATTGACTTTGATCAAATTTATATGAGACCAATCTATATCGGATGGAAAATTCAGGTTCACCATTGGCAAATAAAAAGCATAACATACACAAAAAAGTACGGTGAATTGAGAACCTCTCGTTTTTGGAAGTCGATTATAAATCATGTTTATTTTAGCGTAGGTTATATATTTCGAGATTTAAGGCAAACTTTTGGATCGAATATAGTTAATTTAATAAAGTGTGGAAATACTTAATTTAAAAAAGATAGCCAGTTCCCCGTTGCGTTAGGGAAAATTGGTAAGCCCACTTTTATCTTCGGAACCATCGTCACTTACCATACCATTAGGTGAGATGATGCCAAGGGTTTACCAATTGTGGATAAAAAAAAGGAAAAGTGTCATAACTTACCTGATAATACTTTTGAACACTGGTAGGTACTTAATCTGCTTCTGTCTCATCTAACTATATTGATGATTTAAAGAAATCACTGCAAATAAATTTACTTTTCAAAATGAATATACAAACCCATATGTAGTGTGTTTGTCGACATATTAGGTTCTGTTCATAATTGAATCTGTCTGTCAACGCTACAGTCTTAAAATATAATCTTTAGTGTTATTTCTTATCAGTAAACAGTCACTAATGTATGGTTATCGGTTGATTGTAATACCTGTTGCTATAGTTTATCTTATTCTAGTGAGCAATTCTTTGTATACATATAAATAGAAATACTAAGTTGATCAATAAGTTTTTAGAATCGGATACTTAACATTTTGTTATAGAAATACGTTCTATTTTGTTCAAATCTTAAATAAATTGGTAGCCAATGCCAAAATAAATTAAAAAATAAACTTCACCGTTTATCTGTGCCGTTTATTTATTTTTCGAACAAGCTGCCACAACTTCGAAGAAAAATATGTTGTATGAAGTGTAGTAGGGTTTCCATGGCTAACTACATTTCTCTCACGTACTCTATTGTCTTTTCTCTATTTACATATCGCTTTGGGACCCAATGTGTTAGTAAAAATTGCTCCGTAAAGTACTGTCTCTCATAGCTACATAATAGCGATGACATTATATTTGTTTCCGAGGTTTAAAATTAGCGGGAATTAGGTACTAAAGGAAAGTGTATATATTAGTATGTGTAGTGTGTGTATTAGTATGCTGAAAGAGTCTTTTCCAGAGGCGTATTTAAGAATTCGGCGCCCCGGGCACAAAAAAATCCACCCCTCTAAGTGACAAAAAACCGGCCAATTGCGAGTCGGCGTTGCGCGCTAAAGGTTCCGTACTGCCACGCGATAAACGTCACCTCACTGTAACCTTCTGTTTGCATTTTCGTAGTGGTTCGTCACCCTTATTACCGCCGCCGCCGGTGCGATCGCGAACTTAGTAACAATGAAAACACTGAAGTACCTACCTACTTGTAAAACTCGCGTAAAATATTTTTCCGCTACTTCATATATTGGTAACTCTTTGTCTTATTGAATTTTTTTTATCAAAGAAAATCTATAAGAAATTATCGATTACCTAATTCAAATTTTGTTCTAATTTTTTCTACTACGACTGGCGAAAGAACAACCGAACGGCCGCCCCGAGCCAAGTGCTCCCCTGGACATAGGGTAAATACGCCTCAAAAGTGTTTTTGAAGAACTGCAGTTTACTTTGAGAGGTAATGTCTTATTCCGCGGTGGCATACTCGTGCGCGAAATTTAAACGCGACAGAACAGCTTGTAAGTTGTAACTATGAGACTCGTTCGGGGCGGCGAACAACCTCCGGTACTGAAGAAAACATTAAAAAACGTAAAAAACATACGAAATTGTTAAGATGGATCAACGTGTGACCATTCACTATTTACCTGAGATTTTTATTTTTTTTGTTTGGAATAGTTCAGTCTATTTTAACTAATACGCTAAAATTAAAAAAGGCGACCGCGCGTTGGGCTCCTCGAATGTTAACAGACGCACAAAAGAAATGAGGAATGATCATTTGAAAGAGAAATTTGCCTATGATTGAACAAGATCCTGAGTCTTTTCAAGTTTGATTCGTGACTGCTCAAATATTTAAGACAAATTAGGTGTTCAGATATTAAGGGAACTCCTAGTGTACATAATTTATAGAAATTCAACACTGCTCAGATATATTTGAACACCTCGCCCACTACAATACATCTGATGGCGACTGTACTTGTAGATGTTTTATATGATAAATATTATTAAATATATAATCATCATATCAGCCACAAATCGTCCACTGCTGGACAAAGGCCTCCCCTAAGGATTTCCACGACGACCGGTCCTGCGCTGCCCGCATCCATGGGCTTCCCGCGATCTTCACCAGGTCGGCGGTCCACCGCGTGGGAGGCCTGCCTACGCTACGTTTTTCGGTGCGCGGTCGCCACTCGAGAACTTTACTGCCCCATCGGCCATCTGTTCTACGAGCTATGTGCCCTGCCCACTGCCACTTCAGTTTAGCGATTCTGTGAGCTATGTCGCTTACTTTAGTTCTCCTGCGGATCTCCTCGTTTCTGATTCGATCACGCAGACAAACTCCGAGCACGCTCCATTGCCCTTTGGGTGACCTTGAGCCTTCTTATGAGGCCCATAGTAAGCGACCATGTCTCAGTTCCGTAAGTCATCACTGGCAACACACACTGGTCTAACACTAATAAAATATAAAATGTTATTAGTACATAATATGATACAATTAATTCAAAATGAATTTTTAATGGAAGATAAGAACACAAACATGTTAATATTCAGATGAAATGTGTCAACTTTTTAAACTACTCCAGAATTCTTGTTTCCATACAAATTGATCAGCTTTTGTCAATGACATTATATTATTATTTTATGAAAAGTCCAGAATAATAATAATAATAATAATACCCTAAATAAAACCATAATAGCTGTACTCTTTGTGTCACCTTACTGTTTAAAATTTGTATTTTATGTATCCTGTGTACAATAATGTATTAAATAAATAAATAGAAATGTATTAGATTTTTATTTATAAAGTGGCAATTTCATCCAAATTATTTGTAAAACATGATATCCATAAATGCCATTATAAACTCACCTATTATTACATGTCTTCAGAATACATAGCATAAACCAGTTGGAGTGCACATAACCGGGCTGCCATTAAATCCAAAAATAGGTTCGGTCAGGTTTGATTGATTACACAGCCGAAGAGCCTAGCATTATGTGCACCCGAACCACGCAAATGGCACATCAGATGCCTGGTTACAAAAACCTGCCCGTCAATACATAGCATGTAAGTGAGTATTGATCAATCAATCAACATTTAGCAAGGTAACTAAAGTCAATAAAAGAAGTCTATTGAAACAATTGACTCACAATTGACACAATGCTGCATCAATGCTGTGAAAAGTAAGCAAAGCTAACAAAAACTAATTAAGGCTGATTTACATGTAATAGTTCAATTAACTTGCGGAATTGGAGTTAAAAATGAAAACTTAAAAATGAAGTTCTATATTTACAACAAGTCAAATGCAAGTCCACCTGCTCGTGCTATTTAGTAGTAAGTTCACAATTTAGTGCAGAGAATAGAATGGTTTTTTTTTTGACGAATCAAATGAAGGTCCACCTGCTCATGGGACTCAGTCAAATAACTTGCCACGGATGTAGATGGGCAAGTTTAGTACAGTTTATAAGTTGCCAGATTGTCATCGTCCATCGTATGTTTTTACTTGAGGACTGGCTATGTTGAAAAACTTAAGTTTGAAGCTAAATTTACCTGAAGGTTTGGACATACCTTGTTATTTGACCAAACTGAATTGTTTGAGTTGCAAGTCAACTCGCTATTTAACCCTCAACCACTGACGTACCTCATATTGATGTAGGTGCACATTTAAAACATTCATATCTTTTTACATTGTACACGCATGGACTTGTCGTTTCCTGTATCTTCCTAGAATGTAGTGACGCACACGCAGCGGGGGTGTGCAGATGTGCGGTACACCTAAGATAGGTAAATATTTACTTCATATCTGTGAGACCGTTGAAGTTCATCAAGAAATATTTTTTTTCCTAATATACTTCAATTTTTTTAAAACATTTAAAATTGAATTATTTAGATTTTGAAAAAATATTAGTTTTGTGTTAATTTTAAATTGATAAATTAAGTTTTTATGCCATTAGAAAGAAGGCTATTTAAGTCTTGATAACTTTCTCAAATTTTTTAAAATAAGCATACGTCTGTTAGATGTACGTCAGAGTTACTGCAAGTAAATACACATCAGTGGTTAAGGGTTAACTACGTGTAAATCAGCCTTTACAGAGAAACCCATGAAAACCAATAAAACAAAAATGTTAGTAAGTAAAACAGAATGCTAGGTTAACTAAAATATACCTACATACAACATCGAGGTTTCCACTAGCGAAGGTAAAAGATACTTGTGTTAAACCTGAAAACCACAAAATGTCCTCTATAACTACGTATCTACGAAGCCTAAAAGGAAAAAATGATAATTGCACAACTGCATGCGGATATACGACAAGCAATTAATGAATGAAAATCTATTTACTTACACTGAATCACCTCGTTCGGGACACATTAGACTCGTCACTCGTATTTTTCTTGCTAAACTGAACCAGAATTATCCAGAGTTATGGAAACACAGAACTTGCGAGCAACTTACATCACACAAATTGATTTACTTTTAGTTTTGTATATGAGATTGATACAAAGCACAGCGTAGTATTACGTCCCTGGTAGTATATAAGATTACCTAAACCTATTAAAGGGTCAAAGGAACAAGGTAATTATCGTAAATTTAAATAATTGCACGTCTTCGATATCGCTATCGAACATCAAACAAAGGCCAACTAGGGGTAGGCTTTTTTCGTGGGCACAATAATTCATATTAACGCTCCCACACAAAGATTCTTAATTAAAATATATATTGAATACACGATTTACCTACGCATTTTTTGAAATTTCACGATAAAATTTAGTTAGTGTAATTATTATTATTTTAAACAAAAAGTTTATGAAGTCTATTGAAAAGGTTCGATTTACGATCGCACTAAACAGTGATACAAAGTGGATACTATAAAACACCTAATTTGACATTCAGACAATTCAGCTATTCAGCTGTTCCGTTTGGCATAATACGCTACGTTTACAAAGATAGCTATGATCTTTGAAAACAAACGTTACCCGACTATGCTAAGCGAAGTAAAGTCTAGTTTTATTATTTTTTTGAAGATGGCTGCCAATTTATATTGAAAAAAAAGGTGTCGTTTTTTATTATTGACCTATGGTGACACTACTAAATTTTATGGTTTTTTATTAGTAAAAAGTGACATGTCTTTCATGTTCCAATTCCTTCAGCTATGTATGGCTATGTCATAGTAAAAATAAGCTATGTACCATTGAATGGAACAAAGGCCTTTTCTTACTTAGTGGTCAGGTGGGGCAATTTTTTAACCGACGAAAAAACGGAGGAGGTTCTCAAGTCGACGCGTATATTTGGGTTTTTTTTATTTTTTTATTAGACTAGTTAATCTTCTTTAATTTTCGTGAAAGTGACGAAATCTTATGCGGGGTATTCCCAAATATGACATTAGTAACAAATAAACTGCTGCGAAGGCTTTGAAATTAAAATGTGTATTTTTTGCCTTTGAAAATGGTGATTAATTGAATTGAAAATAACAATCTTCATGGGTTAAAAGCCACCATGCTCCTAAAATATCTAAGCAATAGGTACATATTTACCCGGTATTAATTTATAATAGTCTAATGCTATATTAAGAATAAATTTTGTTTTTATAACTATTAATCTTAATATTCATATCCTACCTTCAACTTTTTTATTCAATCGGCAATTTCATACTTAAACACCTAATATATACCTAAGTATTGGTCGTACTAATATTGATCCTCTCTAAACAATCCAAACATTCTGTTGACTTGCGTGGTTCATGCATGGTAGTTATGTTAGCGTACTTGCACAGTCTTTTTCTTCTTTTCGAGTCGACGGCCAACGCAGATAGTCCCATCCCAAAACCGAGCCACGCAAATTGCCTTGCACCGTGTATCTTCGTTATTAGATTCACCCAAATGGAGGTGAGGTGACAGGATCATACTTACGTAAAAGACGTGAAGCCTACCTTTTTACCGCCTCCCTCTGTGGGGTAGTGGTTATTCCATTCGCTTCACAGCAGGAGGACGCGGGTTCGATTCCCGACGTGGTCTAACTTTGTAACACTTAGTTTGGTTAACCCGCCTGGCTAGCTACCACCATCTTATCTAAATCTTCGTCCAAACATCAATACAAACAGCATCGATGTGTTCCGGCATGAAGATAAAATAGCGAGGTCTCATTTGGGGAATCTGGGTTAGCCTGTTCCCATTTTCGGCGTCATCGGTATACTTACCATCAGGTGAGATGATTCCAAGGGCTTACGAATTGTGAATAAAAATTATAAGTACTTTTATTCTTAGTTACCCACTTTAGCCACCGTCAATAAGAGAAATGTCATTCAAAACATACAAACGTAATTAGATTTTAATTTAAATAATAATAACTTACCATCAGGTGAGATGATGCCAAGGGATTACCAATTTTGCATAAAAAAACAGTTATTAAAACTTTGTAAACACGTTCTAGACAATAATATCTGTGTCGGTAGTTTGTCAGATTTCCAATCCCGTAATAATTATGTAATTTTTTTATGAGTCTAACCAACTACGGAAACAGGTACTTATGTATTTGAATGATTAATATTCACATAACTACGTGTCTATGCAGCCCGCAGGGACACTATTCTTAACAGAAAAGACTCGCCAACCGTTAGTCTGTTACCAATAGGAAATAATACGTATGAATTCATAAGTGGGAGTTACAAGTCGTGATCAAGTTTGGTCCCACCCATGGTGGTAACTAACAAACGAAGAAATCAGTGCAATAAATATATAATTCATAGTAAAAATAAAAACAAAGCGACATGGAATGTTGTTCAGCAAATATCAAGCAGTCCACTTGCAAATAAATATATTGAAAAAATAGAGTGTAATACCACAACTGTACCTGATCCTTCAAGCACAGTTTTAAGGCCCTAACATGGTTCAAATCTCAATATTCAAATTATTGAAGGACTGCATAAAGCTATCAATTATATACGGAAAGTAACATAAAATCGATTTAATTAAATACAATTATTAAAATATTACCACTTTTAATGTAAAAAAATGTCTTATACCGTGTTTTGAGGATTCATTACTAATTTCTCGAAAACGAACAGTTTGACGTGTTGAATGAAACCAACACACAAAAATCGGCTACTTTAACACCTTATATTTTAATTGAACACATATTTAAACTAGGTACATTTGAAATTGAAAAAATAAAAATCGAAAATCGAGCCTTAGGTCTCAACGCAACCGCCGCGTTGACGCGCGCATTGATTAACGAATAAGAGTTACGTTCGATATTATTTTATCACTGGTCGAACTGCTCGGATGAAGTCGTTGATAACATTACCAAAATAATCTAATATAAAAAGGAATCCCTATTTCCCTTGGTCACGGCATCACGCATGAACGGCTGAATCGATTTCGCTAATTCTTTTTTTGTCGAGTTCGTTATTGTCAGGAGAAGGTTCTTATGTAGGGTAGGGTAGTGTAGATTAGTTTAGTGTAGTGTAGGTAGTGTAGTGTAGGTAGGGTAGTGTAGTGTAGTGTAGGGTAGGGTAGGGTAGGGTAGGATAGGGTAGTGTAGGGGTAGGGTATGGTAGGGTAGGGAAGGGTAGGGTAGTGTAGTGTAGGGTAGGGTAGTGTAGGTTAGGATAGGGTAGTGTAGTGTAGGGTAGGGTAGTATAGTATAGTGTAAGGTGGAACGTAGTTCGCCGGGACAGCTAGTCTATATATATAAAAATGAATCCCTATTTCCCTTGGTCACGGCATCACGCGTGAACGGCTGGACCGATTTCGCTAATTCTTTTTTTGTCGAGTTCGTTTTTTTAGGAGAAGGTTCTTATGTAGGGTAGGGTAGGGTAGGGTAGTGTAGTTTAGTGTAGTGTAGTGTAGGGTAGGGTAGTGTAGGGTAAGGTAGTGTAGTTTAGTGTAGTGTAGTGTAGTGTAGGGTAGGGTAGTGTAGTGTAGGGTAAGTTAGGGTAGGGTAGGGAAAGATAGGGTAGTGTAATGTAGTGTAGGGTAGTGTAGTGTAAGGTGGTACGAAGTTCGCCGGAACAGCTAGTTAGTTATAAAACACAAGTTAAGGCTAGGTACCTTAAGGCTAGACCAAAGATGACCTATTGCTAGACTAAAGAACTCTATTTTTACCGACTTCAAAAAGGAGGAGATACTAAGTTCGACTGTATATATTTTTTTTAATGTATGTTCACCGATTTTTCCGTCAATTGTGTACCGATTTTACCGACCTCAAAAAAAATTTAAAGCCCCTAATTTAATTCGTACCTACCTTTGATTTCGTTATTGCTGGATAATGTTGTGTATTTAAGTATAATAATATTATTTCATACTTTTGAGTGAATTTCATTATAAAGTCGGTTTTAAGTTTTTTTAAACTTTTATTTTCATTCTCTTTTCTTGTGTGGCACAAGTAACCGTGCTATCCAAGAGAAAGACGGCAAAGGTTGCCTGGTGTTGCACTTAAACGTATGTATTCGCTTCACCATCTATATACATCATTGGACAAAAGCCTCCCCCAAGTAATTTCACATCGGCCGGATGCATCGCCTGCATCCAGCAGCTTCCCGCGACCTTCACTGAGTGGAAGGAGTGCCTGCGCTACGTCTTTGGTTACACTCTCCCTACTTGATAACTTTATTGCCCCAATGACCATCTGTTGTACCTAGTAGGTAAACATCGTATAGTTTTATTTATAAAACAAAATAAAACAAAAGTTAAATAAAGGATTTGATTTCTGGCGGTAATTTCTTATTTTTATACTTTTCAGTACTTACTTAAAAATTTTCCGTAGTCGGGTTTTAGCTTTTTAACTTTTATTTTAGTTCCATATTTTTACGTACAATAAATCATTTTATTATCATTATATTGCTTCTTAGACTATTTGCTAAGAACATGATAAGATTATCTAATTATTTTTTTGTGCAATTTACCTTTAAAATCCGCCATATTTATTTTTTTAAATGCTATATATCCTATGACACGCGGAGTAGGTAATGGCACGAATTTAGACACCACATTTGTCAAAATCGGTTTAGTAGTTTAGGAAATAAGAGGGAACAGATGAACATGCACTGACTGACATACAGACTTTAAATAACATAACACTCCTGTTTTCGCAGTCGGATAAAAAGTACAATGTGAACGGTATAAAGCACAATGTAAACAAACTTATTAGGGAATTGTCAATTTCATACTTTTGCCTTTACCGTACCATACTTTTGCCTTTACCATATGCTTTTTTTTAAACAAACTTATCAGGGATTTGTCAGTTTCAAATGTCAATTCCATACTTTTGCCTTTACCGTATGCTTTTTGTAAACAAACATATCAGGGATTTGTCAGTTTCAAATGTCAATTCCATACTTTTACATACGGTAAACGTATGCTTTTTGTAAACAAACTTATCAGGGATTTGTCAGTTTCAAATGTCAATTCCATACTTTTGCCTTTACCGTATGCTTTTTGTAAACAAACTTATCAGGGATTTGTCAGTTTTAAATGTCAATTCCATACTTTTGCCTTTACCGTATGCTTTTTGTCAACAAACTTATCAGGGATTTGTCAGTTTCAAATGTCAATTCCATACTTTTGCCTTTACCGTATGCTTTTTGTCAACAAACTTATCAGGGATTTGTCAGTTTCAAATGTCAATTCCATACTTTTGCCTTTACCGTATGCTTTTTGTCAACAAACTTATCAGGGATTTGTCAGTTTCAAATGTCAATTCCATACTTTTGCCTTATCCGTATGCTTTTTAGCGTTCCGTACACCCAACGGGTGACCAAACGGGACCCTATTACTAAGCCTCCGCTGTTTTGTCTGTCCGTGCGTCTGTCAGCGGGCTGTATTTCGTGAACCGTAATAGTTACACAGTTGAAATTTTCACAGAATGTGTATTTCTGTTACCACTATAACAAAAAATACTAAAAAATTTAAAAAGGGAAAAATAATAGGGGTCTCCATACAAAAAAAAAACGTAATGGTATCAGAGATATGCTATATATAAATGGTATAGAAGTATTTTTGATTTAGCTCTATTGAAAAAACGGTAATACATACAAGTGTGAAACTTGGTGTGATTATAGTACTAATACTGAAAGACAGCAACAAATAATAAAAATCGACCAAGTGTGAGTCGTACTCGCGCTAAGGAGTCCGAACTGAACGACAAAAAAAGCATATTTTTGTCGCTCGCGTTGATGTCTTTTGTTTGTAATGTGAATAGGTATCTTGTCCTTATGCTATGTACTAGTGTGGAGATGTGTGGTGGTACGGAACCCTCGGGAGTGCTAGTACGACTCGCACTTGGCCGTTTTTTTTGGTAGATAAAGTGCATGTGGCCCGCCCACTGCCACTTAAGTTTAGCGATTCTGTGAGTTACCTGGATTCTCCTACGGATCTCTTTATTCCCGAATCGACCACGTAGGAAGACTCCGAGCTGTGTCAGTGTAGTGTGTCGTGACCCTAACTTTTTAAGTGAAATGTGTGGTGACCCTAACCCTTCACAAAATGAAGTGAGGGTAGATGGAGGAGGTCTTTTCGCGACCACGGCTATCGAAGCATAGTCGAAACGTTGAGGTATAAACATCAATACCTGCTCATATGTGACCAGTTGTTGCCTAAATCGTTAAATGAAATCACGTCAAGTCCCGCTTTCAATGTCATTCGCATCTTCTATAGCTATTCGCTTATCTGTGTTATAATGAAGTACACACACTCCGGCTAGTGCAGAAACAGAGCACTAGTAATAGTTATAGATGTTGTAAGCACATAGCTCGTAGAACAGATGGCCGTTGGGGCACTTGAGAACTGTAGTTCTTAAGTGGGACAGGCCTCTCACTCGGTAGACCGACGACCTGGTAAAGGTCGCGGGAAGCCGCTGGATGCAGGCAGCGCAGGGCCGATCGTTGTGGATATTCTTGAGGGTAGACTTTGTCCAGCTGTGGAAGTCCTGTGGTCCGCTAATCATAAGCAACTTAATTATTAGCTACAAAAGTAATCTTGCCAGTGACCACAGATTTCATTCAGATGACAGTAAAACAAAACACACAACTGGTTCGACAGTTATTTTAATTTAAAATTTCAAAAAAGCAAATACAATAATCTCCGCATGACTCGACTTATAAAGCTTTACACGTAAAGTAGTATCTTTTTACTTTAATAAACATAATTATTTAATTAATAATTAATTAATAATAAATATTACAACAAACGGTGAAGTCACAAAATAGATAAGTACAGAAAGCCCGCTCCGTAAAAAGTATGTAAACAGTCACGCACACATACACGTACAAGTACCTATGCTATTCTTCTCTAGCGCGCGGCGCTTGCGACCGAAGTTGACTGCTTTAGATTGAGATCGATTTTAGGTGGAACTTTCTGAGCGCGGCCGTTTCGAGATAGGCAAAGGGCTTTCTGTACGTATCTAAAGGTCTACTACTCAACTAAGACGTCGCCTGAGGAAGGGGCGCGGTGCAGGGAGGGGATGTCAGGCGCAGTGACAGCACTGTTGCGCAGACGCCGCCTCGCACCGCGCTCCTACGGACGGACGTCTCAGTTGAGTTGTTGACCACTTTGCGGTGAAGTACTCCGGCGCTAGCTGTGTGCGACTGTGCGCTGCGTGCGCCACTATAGCTGTCTCGCTCGCGCGCGTGTCGAGGCCGTCTACTTGTCCTTCTCACTCTCAGACTTTCTGCCCAGCGGCACTGCTGCTCGTACTCTGCAAATTCAAACATTAAAATAAATGCGTGGGTAATTACATAAATCAAGTAAATTTCAATGAAATTGCAATTTTACTTCAACACCCCATTCTTTTTTTTTAAATGGAGATGTGAAATTAATAAAAAGAAAGTTTCGGTGCCATGTTTCGATACTTTTTTAAGACAAGTCAATAGACAAAGCTTTTTTGCTATTTTATGTAGAGTTCCGTTACCAGACATATAATTTTCGAAAAACCAAGAAACTTTTAGGTAAAAGCTTTTATTTAATAATCGTGCATTGTCACGAGAAACAAATTTCAGCTTGATAGCATCCGTGGATGTGGATGAAATATTGATTGCTAAATTCCAGGACATAAATACAAGTGAAGTAGAAATAAAAGCTATTATTTATAAAAACGGAACCCTTTAACTAAGCCTGCGTCTGGATTCACCAACAAATAATTAAAATTAAAAAAAAGTTGAAACTTGGCGTGATTATAGTACTGATTTTAAAGAAAACAGCAATTATTAAACTGTGATTAATCATAAAATTATGACCATGTAAATCTAAGAATTGACGTGAAAGCGAAAAGATATGACAAGTCTACTATTTTTTTTCATATATTTTTTTTCTCAGCATCGACATGAGTGGCGCCTGCTCGCTAAAATGTTCGTAAGGATGGTGGCTCATCGGGAGCCGGGTCGTTCCTTTCCCTTTAATATGGTCGTGGCGATGGCTGACTATCGCGTTATACTCGTGACCGGGTGCTGTCCGTGTGAACTGGCCTACTATTTCGAAAAACAAAATGTGACACATGTGAATAAAAACCAAAATTCGATCATCCTTCAATATTTGTCACCGATTGTATAAAAATAAAATAATATAACATAACAAAGAAAACCCATTAATAAAACGAGTGCCAAAGAACTGGGCTTGTAAGCATTTTTCTATAGGTTTATCCGTTTAAACCGTATAAAACGTTTATATCAATTGTAGAAAATTGGAATAAACCAGGTGTTTTGGCTTAACACCCAGGCGGAATGTTTGGATCTCCACTAACCCTTTCAATAGACAAAAATTTGGATGTGAAAATTTGGACTGTTTCTGTGTAAACCAGTTACCAGAATAATAATGAAGTAGGTACCTGGGCGACCGAGCTTTGCTTTATTTTTCGCACCCAAAAATCCCCGTATACAAATTTTCAAGCAAATCGTTGGAGCCGTTTCCGAGATTCAGATTATACAGGGTGTAACAATATTGGTGTAGGTCCCGTTAACTGGGGCTTCTACTCATCATACTGAACAACTTTTGTTCGAAGACTTTGCTAAAAACGTATTTTTTTTACTTTTCATACAAATCGATCAGTTGATCGACCGATTATGTGCATTTTAGTATGGAAGGTCCAAATTTTTTTGAGAATTGACTATAGGTTCCTTGGAGAAAGTTGTCCAGTATGACGAGTAGAACCCCCAGTTAACGGGACCTACACCAATTTTGTTACACCCTGTATATATTTAATAAAATACTCTCTAAAAGACCCATTAAGGGTCTTTTACTTCATAATTAAATTCCACCTATTCATCTGTTAGCACGTACGTTTCTTTAAAACCCACGCCCTACCTAAATACCGTACCTACTTCCGGCTCTACAGGCTACATGGTATAAGATAACTACTCACTTGGCTGTAATTTCGTTGATCTTGGCGCGCGCGAGCTCTAGGTTAGCGTCGACTTGGGGCTTGTTCATTTCGTACGCCTTGGGCAGTGTGAACAGCGCTATCCATCCTGCAATCATAATAAAATTGAAATAAGTGAATCAATTTAGTAGCTCCATTTAGGTATAGTTAGTCGTAATACAGCCGCCATCAGATACGAGTATATCGTAGCGGGCGAGGTGTTCAAGTATATCCGAACAGTGTTGAATTTCAATAAATTATTTACACTAGAGCGTCGGTGGCGTAATAGCTAGGGCCGCCGCCTCCTGTCCGGGAGGTCGTGGTTCGAATGCTGCCACTTAAGTATGGTGATTTCGAATTAAGAATCCATACGTACGTTTATCCGACGCTCTTACGGTGAAGGAAAACATCGTGAGGAAACCTGCACACGCCTGCGAAGAAACTAGCAGGTTGTGTGTGAAGTTGACCAACCCGCACTGGGCCCGCGTGGTCGACTTAAGCCCGATCGCCCTAATTCAGGGTAGGCTCGAGCCGCTCGGTGGGAACATATTTGAGCTGAAATGATGATGATGATGATGTATACTAGAGTGCTATCTGATCATCTAATTTGTCATAAATATCTGAGCAGCAGATTTTTCAGTGTAATCTTTATACACAAAGACATACTTATTCCTAAAATGCTATGTTCAGATATTAAGGGAACTCCTAGTGTACATAATTTATTGAAACTCAACACTGCTCAGATATATTTGAACACCTCGCCCGCTACGTGTCTGATGGTGACTACATTTTCTAATGATTCCTTGGTCGCGAGCACACATTATGTTTTGAACCTTTCCACCTGTTATTAAATAATATTAGTTAATGTCAATATCATGTCAAGCAAAATTACACTTTCATTGTCTTACAATAGGGATGATGAATGCTAGTCATCTGAGTTACTTTTAATCATCTGTCAAAAACGACATTATGTTCTAAAAATGTTTGAAATACCTAGGCGTGACGTCATAGTTTAGCAGCGTCATATATGTACTCATTTTGTGATTTTGGCTAATTAAAAATCGAAGACTTGATGGAAAATAAAACGAGCAAGGTTTACCGAAGTTTAAGTAGGAGGGCAATTTAGTGATCAAGAGTTACAAAATTATTTCTGATGCTGTCGTCATCCCTACTGTACATACAATGTGTCCCGCGACCAAGTCGACACACTTTGAGATATTAAAACACAAGTACTTCAATTTATCGAGAAAAAAATTTCAAGACCTTTTCTTTTTTTATTACATCATATCAGCCGAAGGACGTCCACTGCTGGACATAGGCCTCCCCCAAGGATTTCCACGACGACCGGTTCTGCGCTGATCGCATCCAGCGGCTTCCCGCGACCTTCACCAGGTCATCGGTCCACCGAGTGGGAGTGGGAGTTAGGGGACCGCGGGGTAATGGGAGCCAGCGGGTAATGGGAGCGGTGTGAGTAGATACGAAACTATAGCTCCTATTCACTCGGTTGCCATTCGGGCGCCGCGCCGCCATGTTCCCAACCCGCACCAGGCTTGCTAGTGCCTCGCATTATGTGACCATAGACGGTTGTTGATTTTTTGCTCCGCGCTTGTAAAAAATAAGAAATTTGAACGACCCAGGTAAGTTTAAATTTATATGTTTTTTGCAATCAAAACTATCTAAATTTATTGCTAATGTTATCAATTGTTAGTATCTGTGCTTATAATTTTACTAGAAGCTATAATCAAGATATCATTTTATTGAGTTTCAAGATGGCGGTGTTCGGGTAATCAGACCCTAAAATAGGCTCTGATTACCCCCTGTAGCTCCCATTACCCCATATGGATTTTTATAAAAGGATATTGTTTTTTTTTTCAGATACTAAAATGCCAAGAAAAAGAGAACGCACCACCACGAAAGCATCTTGGACTGTCGAAACCTTGGAAAATGCTATCAGAACACTACGCAATGGCGGTACATCTGTCTACAAGGTATCAAAAGAGACTGGAATACCTTACAGCACATTGAAAAAGAGGTACAAATTAGCTAAATCGAGCAATGATAGATACAAATGTCCTCCAAAGCTAGGAAGGCCCTCTGTTTTCACTAAGGATCAAGAAGCCATTTTGGCTGATCATATTCGTAGAATGACAAAAAAGTTTTACGGTCTGTCGAGGACTAAGTTCTGTAAAGTATGTTATGAAATGGCTGAAAAATTTGGTGTCGCAGATCAATTTAACGAAGCAAAGAAGTCAGCGGGAAAAGACTTTCTAGCTGGATTTTTACAACGACATCCTGATTTAAGTATAAGAAAAGCAGAAGCGAGAAGCATAAATAGAATACTTGGATTTAATAAAGAAGAAGTGGATCTATTCTTTAAAAATCTGGAGAATGTCATGACTAAATACTCCTTTTCGCCGTCACAAATTTATAATATGGATGAGACTGGCGTCACGACGGTTCAGGAATCAGAAAAAATTATAGCGCCTAAGGGACAAAAACGAGTTGGAACAGTCACATCGTGGGAAAGAGGTAAAAACGTCACGGTTGTATGTGCTATGAGTGCTTCCGGGTCCTTCATTCCGCCTCTTTTTATTTTCCCTAGACAACGTCACTCTCCGCAGCTGGAAAAGGATGGTCCACCAGGAGCTGTTTATACATGTTCCCATAACGGTTGGACAAATGAAAGCATATACATTAAATGGCTGAGACATTTCATTGCGCACTCAAAACCTACCGCTGAAGAACCTGTTCTCCTGATTTTAGACAACCACAACAGTCACTGTACTTTAGAAGCGTTTGAACTGGCTAAAGCAAACAATGTACATGTGCTTTCTATTCCACCACATTCATCACACCGCTTACAGCCTTTGGATGTGACTTTTTTCGGCCCGCTCAAAAAGGCCTACAACAAGGAATGCGACATGTTTATAAAATCGAGAAATATGGTAAAAATTACACCATACGATATTGCAGGATTGTTCAACAAAGCTTATGTCCGAGTAGCATGCTTAGATAAGGGGATTTCTGGCTTCAAAGCCACAGGAATTTTTCCAATGAACCCTGATATATTTTCAGAAGATGATTTTGTTGTTATGGAGGGAGATCAGAATCGAGTTAATGATCAAACAAGTTCGACTTCTGTTGCTCAGTCTCAACAGTTAGCTACTGGCAACTCCGACGCACTTCCGTCTACATCTCGTCATACTGGTGACCTTCAAACACTACCGTCTACGTCTCGCGATGCTGATAACTCTGATCATACATCGTGTGATAGTGATGGCTCTGAAACACTTCCGTCTACATCACGTGGTATTCATCAGGATCAAGACATGGATAGCTCTGTCCTAGTCCGATCTACGCCAGATAAGGAACAAGAGCATAACCCTGATATACACCAAGAAAGTCCATCAATATTAAGTGATCCACAAGAGAAGGACACAGCACCAAAACTGTTATCTGACATCAACCCTGCCAAAATCCTGTCAGCGGAGCCAGCTTCAGCCAAACCAGCCACAACTTTATCCACAACAAACGAAGTTCAGGAACAGTCACTTTATACAGCTCCAACCTTATCAGAACTATCGTTCAATATTCTGCAGGCAGCTATTGTTAACTTTGATGCCCAAACATCGGCTTGTCCCTCATCGACAGCAAACGACATTCAAGAACAGCCACTTCATACACATCCAGCCATAACAAACGATACAGTACAACAACCAAACATTCTGCTGGCAGCAACTGTCCAATCATCGGCCTGTACCTCAAAAAATGCTGAAAAATTAGATTTCTTGAAAGTTCTATCGGCAGTGAGTCCACTACCTAACATAACACACGTTAATAAGACTTCACGACAAAAACAACATTCTGTCATCTTAACAAGCACGCCAATGAAAACGGTATTTGAAGAGAAAGAAAAGAAACGTTTAGAAAAACAAAAAAACAATCCAAAGAAGAGAGGACAAACTAGCAACAAAAAAAGAAAAACAGTTTCTGAAGAGAAAGAAAAGAAAAGTGTAGGAAAAAAATGTAAAACTACGATCAATTCAAAAAAAGGGACAAACTAGCAAAGAGAGTGTATGTACCCCAGAAAAAGGAAAAAAACGAAAGAAGACAGTTATCAAAAAAGAAAAGGTGAAAAGAGTAAAAAAAGTTATTTTTGAGGATGACACCGACACTTCTGAAGAAGAGGACATTGTGAATCTTTGCGATGATGAGTCTGAATATTCAGAAGAAGAAACATTGTGTGCTGTTTGCTGTGACACCGGAAAAAACAACGAAATGTGGTACCGTTGCAGAAGTTGCGGTAAATGGGCTCATAAAGAATGTTCTGGTTCTGACAGCCCGGTTGATTATATTTGCGTTTTTTGCTTGGATCCTTAAAGTTTATTAACATACAGTTACGTTTGAATTCATATTTTTAGAAATAAGTAAGATTTGAGACTGATCTGAAATTTTTTGAGGCTGACCTAATAATTAAGTAGCTCCCATTACACATATGGGAATTTATAGGCTCTTATTTCCCGCAAAGTCGGGTAATAGGAGCGATTTTGTTTTTTTTGAAAAATGTTTATTTGTGGCCAAATGCCTATTAAGATAACGTTGACGCTGTGATTAATTGATAGTCAAATAAGTAAGAGTTTAGATTCTAATAAAGAAGTCCTAAAATATCCATAAATTTGCTTTTTATTTCAGTTTTTCCTTAGTAGGCTCCCATTCCCCCCTTCTCCCCTACTTATTACAATATTACGACAGCATGCTATCTAGACATCCATTTTACCATTAGTCTATCAATTGTGGATAAAAAAATAAAAAAATGGGTATAAATAAATATTTTGCAAACAGATTTCGAATTTTCGGGCTTATTTTGTAGATAACATTTTGTAGAACGGTTTAATAGAAATAGCGATAACTCACATATAAAAGAACAAAAAAAATTAAAATAAAAATAGATGTTAAAAATATCTATTATTTTTTGTTTATCTGAGACACGTACTTTAAAAATGTCCCATGTACCTGCAGTGCCCGTTAAATAGGTAGATACCACTTTTTCTTAACAAGCATGTTTTCTTGTCGCATGATGTGGTAAAACACTTAAAAAATTACGCTTTCACTTGTGATAGAAAGGTTTATAGACCCTCTTTCTGATAACTTATTTGAAAACAAAATTCGAAATTATCTTAATTTTAATTAACTAAGGCAAATTTATTACTTATATATTAATATCTCAAAATTTGTCCTACTAAAGTTTACATTAATTCTCAAAAAAAAAAGATCAAGACAAATCTAACGACAACTTGCACTCCAATATTCATCATTCATCTAGGCTATAGGCTCAGCCGAAGAAACAGACATACATACATACATAAAATACATCCATACATAACGAAAAACATTACCTTACTTCTTGGGCAGTTAGATAAATATAGTCGAGTAAATGCTTCTTTTACTTAGTTCTGCATCATAAAACCGTTTACGTGGCGTAATGGTTAGTCACACCAGAAGGTCGCGGGTTCGATTCCCGGTGGGGTCAACTTTGTAAGACTCAGTTTAGTAGGTCATTTTCATAGCCCGCCTAGCTAGCTACCACCATCTTGTCTCAAGCATCCAGTCTTGCCGTCAAACATCAGTGTGAACGGCATTGATGTGTTCCGGCTTGAAGATAAGATAGCCCGATCCCCATTGCATTGGAGAATCTTGGTAAACCCGCTTCCATCTTCGGCATCATCGTCACTTACCATCAGGTGAGAGGATGCCAAGGGCTTATCAATTGTGGATTAAAAAAAAAAACATCCAGCTGTCGCCACCAACCTTACTGTCTCCCTATCCAGGTCATCATGATAGCGATCGCATAAAATACCACAGTCTAAAGAATCTATACAGTTGTCCAACGCAGACGTCAAGACAGGGCAATCGTAGCTGTGTGGCGAGACGGGAGGTCGCGCCCCAATTGCCCCGGTCACCGTTCGGGACAATTTATTAGAAGCGCCAGCACAGCGCTAGCTGGATCTTACATGGAGGAGTAAAAGTATATATATTAGTACTAACATACAGTATGGACACTCCCTGCCGCTCTCTAGATTGCGACCTCATCCCCTCGTCACCCAGAATGATATAGATGGGTTATAGTTTGGTGGTCGAATGTATAGGATTTCGCCGCTATTTGTTTGTTCCGTCATTCGTTTTTTGAAATGTCATTTCTGGCCTGCTGTATGAAGTGTCCAGGGTGTGGTTCATTCAGGTGACCAGTGAAGTCGGCTTTGACGCAAACACCAAAAGGCTTTTGACCACTGTAATGGATCTTCACTGGGGAAAATACTTCATCTTTTACTTCAGCTAAGGTTGCCTGGAAGAAATCGCTAAAAGCGATAAGGCCGCCTTTACACGGTAAATATTTAAATTAAGTTTCTGTAATGCTTTTTTGGTATGCAATAAAGGATATTTATTATTATTTATCTTTTTATTCGTGTGTAGTGATCCCAGTTTTTGGGCAATACTGACCGAGGATAATAAGCGTGATGCCGTTGAAGCAGGCGCCGACGTACGTGAGGCACCACAGCAGCACACCGAACTTGAGCGAATCCACCAGGTCCTCCACTAGGAATAACCTGGAAACAACAAGATAACGAGTGATTGACGATGTTTTTTGTAATGATACTCTACCAGGGAAAATATGTAACGGTATTTCTTTCAGACCCCTCGGAGAGTGTTGGTGTCTCCTAATCAGGGAATACACCCAAGGGCTTATCAACTGTGGATAATAAAAAAATCGATATTATAAATGTTTAATCATCATATCAGTCGAAAGAAGTTCACTGCTGCACCAAGGATTTCCACGAAGACCAGTCATGCGCTGCCCGCATACAGGCGGCTTCCCACGACCTTCACCAGGTCGTCAGTCCACCGCGTGGGACGCCTCTGCCACTTCAGTTTAGCGATTCTGTGAGCTATGTCGTGTCGGTTACTTTGTTTTTCCTACGTAATGATACTCTAGCAGGGAGTTTAAGTAACGGTATTTCTTTAAGACCCCTCGGAGAGTGTTGGTGTCTCCTATTCGGGGAGGCCACCCGTTTGGTAGATAACCAATATTATAAATATTTAATGCCTAGGTAAAATCGTGAGGAAACCTGCACACGCCTGCGAAGAAACTCGCAGGTTATGTGTGAAGTCGGCCAACCCGCACTGAGCTCGCGTGGTCGACTAAGGCCCGATCGCCCTAATTCAGGGTAGGCTAGAGCCTCTCATTTGGGGACGTATATGAGCTGATATAAATAAAAGAATGAATGAATGCCTAGGTACACCAAATCTGCTCGTTTTTGCTGGCTTTGTTACCTAAAAAGGAATAGAAGATTTTAAAACGACTAATGGAAAAACGCCTTGCTAAGCGTCCCAGGTAAAGTCGACCGCACGGATAACACTACCACCTTAAGGCGGCTCTTGATTCTAAGTGTTACACGGAATCGGAGAAACAATATAGTCGAAGGGATTGATGAATGGCAAGAATATATTATACTAGCTGTTTCCCGCGGTTTCACCCGCGTGGACAACGTTTCTATGACTTTTCAAGGGTGCGCAGTGCGCGAGCCGCAAGCGGCTCGCGAGCGTGGTAAAAAGTAGCCTATGTCTGAATCCAGGTCCTAATCTGTCTACCTACCAAATTTCAGCCAAATCCGTTCAGTAGTTTTTGCGGGAAAGCGTAACAGACAGACAGAGTTACTTTCACATTTATAATATTAGTAGGGATTAGTACTAACGTCTTATGCCGTGCCGCCTCCACACATTCGGCCAACGCATTGGCCCAAGGCACATGCGACAGGGACATCACTATAATGTTAGAAGAGTAAAGTTGTTGTAGTCTTTCTTTGATGTATAGCAGTGTCCCTGTCGCATAGCTTTGCCCGAATGTGTCGATATAGTGTTTTAAAGGCAGAACAACAGCCGAATCCATTCTGTGTAACGAATCGAATTCAAGCCAATGTTAATAAGGGGACACGTTTTGCTTTGTCGAAAGTTTTCTTTATATTGGTTACCGTACCTTTGCAATGGTGAAGGAAGTAAAAAAAGGCTCTGAAAAAAGCCGACTGGCAATAATTGTTATTGATATGAAGGACCGAAGATAATGTCGTCATTTTGTATCGGAGGCTTATCATCAGATCAGCACATATACCTCCCCACCGAGGGGCTCAAGCCTACCCTAATTTAGGGCGATCGGGTCTTAGAGTCATCTACATGGGCACAGTGCGGGTTGGTCGACTTCACACACAACCTTCGAGTTTATTCGCAGGCATGTGCAGGTTTCCTCACGATGTTATACTTCACCGTAAGGCTCCAGACACAAGGACTGCAACCCAGCTGCAAATTCGCAGTTTCCATGCAGTTTGGATGTAGTTTGGTTGGATTTCATTTCAATATATTTATTTAAAATAGGTGTAAATTACACTCTTTTTGATAGTCATAAAATAATAATAACAATGTCATTTGTGAAGAATGAATAAATAAACAATAATTAAATTAGTTAATAACGTCAAAATTAAATCCTTGATATAAACTAAATATTATGTCATTAGCACATGAAAACTATATGACACGAAAAGTCATATACATAAAAATCATTGAATGCATTTAACAAGAGTAAGCCAGTTCACACGGGCAGCACCTGGTCACGAGTATAACGCGAGAGTCATCCATCGCTCCCATCAACCATATTAGAGGGAAAGGAACGACCCGGCTCCCGATGCGCCACCATCCGCATGCATGGATGCAGTTCTCCTAGTAAGTTGCGCCCTAACAGCATCCAAACTGCACATATGAAATTGAAATTTGAAAACACATTGGTACGTGGCAGGATTCGAAGCATGACCACCCGGAAAGGAGGTAGCGGCCTCTAGCCGTTACGCCACCGACGCTCCTTAGCTTGTATGAAGGACGGAGGCTTATATGAAGAGCGAAGTAAGTAATTATGTTTACCTGCGTAGTTCACTGACGGCGGCGTTGAGGTGGGCTGTTGCGCCGGCGGCGAGCGACTGGGCGCGCTCCGCGGGCACGCTTATGTCTTGTTCAAGCAGCCATCTGGAACCGAACGCGTTGCTGGCGTTAGAAAGGCACAGGTGTCGGGTGTCTAGTCTTACGTGGCTTTTAGAAAGGATTCGAAGGGTGATATTTCCTCTTGCCTTTATTAAGACGACGACGGCAGAAGCTAACTCTTATGAAAACAAACTGTTTGTGCGGTGCAGTTCAAACGATGACACACTTAACATCATGCCCTGCGTGCCCCTACACCTGCACGCAGGAAGACCTCATGACAGCGGCTGATAATGCTGTTAACGTGGCCAAATTCTGGGCTGCTACCAGTGTAGTGTCTGCCATCGACACGCTAAGAAGAAGAAGAAAATCGCTCATTCGTAACCATTTTTAACATAAAATAATACATTGTTATTGTTAACTTTATATTTTTTATAACTCTACAGGACTAAATCTTTTTAATCATCGAAGATATTATCATATCAGCTGAAATTCGCCCAATGCTGGACAAAGGCCTCTTCCAAGGATTTCCACGACGACTGGTCCCTGCGCTGCCCGCATCCATCGGCTTCCCAAGATCTTCACCAGGGCGTCGGTCCACCGCGTGGGAGGGCTGCCTACGCTACGTTTTCCGGTGCGCGGTCGCCACTCGAGAACTTTACTGCCCCAACGGCCATCTGTTCTACGAACTATGTGCCCTGCCCATCGAAGATATATTTTTTAATAATTGTGTAACTACTAAAATAAATTACCGAAAATGGCCATTAATCATGGCCAGTATTTACAATAATTTACATTATAACCACGCGTTTTCTAGATCAACGCATTTTGCACATGACTTAAATATAATATTTTAAAAAATATATTGTCTTGAGACACGTCCAATTTTTTTTTCAAATTATGTCTTATTATTTAATTAAAAAAGATTCTTGAAAGTAGCGCACGTGGCTAGTGATTTACTCCCCCTAGAAAACATTTTTCGCGGCTGGCGTACTTTTAAGATCTTTCAATAACTATTAACTACTTTGATTCACACTTTCACATACACGACAAAACAGTCGAACTGATTCTGCCGACTTCGTTTAACGAATCGAAACGGAATCTGAAACAGGGGGCAGTCCGAAACAGATAAAATGCGGAGCTGGTCAAAAAAGTCCACTCTTAATGTTTTTTGGCACTTCACGTGTAGTGTTAGATAGGTCCCCTAAAAATATTTTTTACAGATTGTGTTCCATAACTTTATAGGGTCACATATTTGAATAACCGTAGCCAATTTTATCTTTATAGCTTATTACCTTATTAGTAGTCTTTAAGAGAAACGGTTGTTTTGTACCAACGGACGGACATAGCGAAATTATAAGGGTTCCTAATTTGACTACGGAACTCTAAACAGAATAAGATTCTGGGATAGACCAGTTCGCTTTAAAATAGACCGAACCCCGAAATCATTCCTTCCCATAAACGATGAATTAGCGACATGTAATTCTAACGTGTCTAAGCACGTAATAAATGAATTATAAAGGAATTTAAAAACAAAATTTCCATCGTAATACGCTAATTAAGCCCTTGACACAGTATTACAATACAGCAGTATATAGTATCCTGTATACAACTTACTACACGTTCATATGACCTAAAATATCTTGATAATTTAATGCTTCGCTTGCAAATGTTGTTGTAACACAAGCACACTTTTCACCAATCTATCACTTCACAACTTGTAGATCCGAGTCAAGGCAATTTATAATTTAAGTTATATTTATAAATTTTACGTAACTACTATTAATCTTATCAACTAAATAGAGTGTAAAAGTATTAAAATTACAGCATAAAGCATAATATGATATCTCTATTCAAATAGAGCAAATACAACTTCTGTATGACTACGGAATATGAACCCCTATGGGAACAGTATTACGATATGACTTACAGTAGCGCAACGCCTTTGATGTCTCACTATGCGCCACTGGAGTAGGTTTTAGCCTATACTAGCTTGAATACTAGATGATAGCCCATACTAGATGAATTTGGTAACGATTGCAAAAATCGCCAGGCAATTATGGAAGAATTGGCAGAATCGTTGTTTTTGAAAAACGCTCGCACACGGAACTTACGCTGTATCCCGTGAAACTCTCTATAGCGACTGAATTCCCAAGAGCCAGTCTAACGATTGATATACCCCCCGCGCCCCTAGGATTCTTTGCGTTCACGCAGTAAGCTAAACAAATATAAACTTTCTTTTGAGACACCCTATATATTAGTATTAACATACAGTATGGACACTCCCTGCCGCTCTCTAGATTGTGACCTCACCCCCTCGCCACCCAGGTTGATACACATTGGTTACAGTTTGGTTGTCGAACGTACAGGATTTCGCCGCCATTTTAATTGTTCCGTCATTCCTTTTTTGTTCTGGCCCGTTGTATGAAGTGTCCAGGGTGTGCTCACAGTAAGGAGCCCAATCCTAATATTAAATATGTCACTCTCGTTGATGTCTAGTGTCTACATCAAAATGAATAGGTATTAAAATTTAGTCCTGTGGAGAGGTGTGGTGGTACGAACCTTCGGTGCGCAATTTCTTTTCTGTCTGCTGTTGGGTCTTATCTTATCTTATTAGCTCATATACGTCCCCACCGAGGGGCTCGAGCCTACCCTGAACTAGGGCGATCGGGCCTTAGTCGACCACGCGAACCCAGTGCGGGGTTGGTCGACTTCACACACAACCTTCGAGTTTCTTCGCAGGCGTGTGCGGATTTCCTCACGATGTTTTCCTTCACCGTAAGAGCGTCGGATAAACGTACATATGAAATCGAAATTCGAAAACACATTGGTACGTGGCAGGATTCGAACAACGGCCTCCCGGGCAGGAGTTAGCCGCCGTAACCGTTACGCCACCGACACACTACACACTGCTGTTGGGTAACAATACTTAAAAGCTAAACTAAGGCGTATCAAGTAGGTATCAAGAAACAATTCCAAAACAATTTGACAATCGATATTTCTAATTATGCTTACTTTCTATTATAAACAGTCATAATTATAACTAGATCGTGTTCAAAAACCATTCATAGTGACTGTAGCCAATGTCCGCACTAAAAGTCTTTTAGAAAGCAGGTTGGCTTTCGCTACGATAGCCGTGCTTCAAAAAAAGTGGGACAAATCTGAAATCTCAATCAGTTTTGCAATCTTCTTATCTTAGGCATACATGTCATAAAATTATTTTAATTCCAATTTCGAATAATATTTTAACATTGAAAAGATTCGTTGGCAATTGAATGAAGCTTCATATGTATAAAGTCATCTGATCAAACACAGATGTTTCCTAAGTAAATCTCATTAGATTAACATGAAATGATTCAGAGCCGAATTGATCTATAAGAGAAAAACAGTCATTGTATTAATAATATGGCACGTGCCGTAATCATCATCATATCAGCCGAAAATCGTTCACTGCTGGACAAAGGCCTCCACCAAATATTTGCCGTAAATTTCATTATTTTACATTGAAAGTGTTCCTACCTATGATTATCTTGAAACACTTTGAAAGTTGCAAACTTTACTCTGCTTTGACTAAATTACAATTAAAAGTACATTGCTTGCTTTAAGTGCAACCAAGCAATGAACTTCTGCTTGTAACTTAACTTCCACTGCACCAATGAACGAGTAAATCGGCCTAAACGCTGCTTCATTTTAAATATTGTCAACGCTACTCACTTGAACGGATGCCCCTCATTTGTCTTCTGCACCGCTTGCAGCACGTTCTTGTAGACGCGGAAGGCGACGGCCGCCGACAGCGCCAGCAGGGACCCGTAGGCCAGCACGGAGACCACAGAGCAGCAAGCCAAAGCCACCAAGACCACTAGTCCGGCGCCGAGCGCAGCTCCCGACCGCGCCACATTCCGCCAGTAGATTAGCGACTCAACTGTGAAGAAGAGATGACTTGGTAATGATGTCCGCGTATTGTGGGATGAAGCTGTAGCAATGAGGACATTCGGATGCCGAAGAAGGCTTTTATACAGTTCCAAAAATGAAAACAAATAAATTCATAAATATTACTACATATTTTTACTTGTTAAAAGACACTACTGTAAACATAAAGAAGAAGAGGAATGAGATATAGTTTTTTTCTTACTTCAGACTGCGTGCGTCTACAATTTGTTACCTAATTATATTACTATGTATGGGTACAAGTGGAGCACTAGAAAGGGATATGTCTAGTTTACAATTATTACTAAATAGCAGCTGAGTATATATTTGACTTTCTATACTTTTATCAAAGCAGCGATAATTAGACATGAGGATCAACATAGTAAAACCACTAAAATAACAGGTACGACACGCAAAAAATACTACCTTAATAAAATGTTATCTAAAAGATAACAAAGCAAACACTGAAAAGGGAGAGACTAAAATGTAGAAAAGTAAAACATACCAGGCAGTAGTGTTATGACAGAAAACTACCTGGTTTCAATGAAAAACTTGTTACCCACAGCTAAAGCAAGATCCCAAGGGGTTTTATATTTCCCATCACAACAACGGGAATCCGAGGCTGAGGGTCAAGAAACTGTGCAAGAATCAGGTTTTCGTCGTTTAGAGCCTTATAGCTTTGACCATAAGCTTTGACGTTGCGGATGTAGTACTTATTGCATACAATATTGATGACAGTGTCACTGAACTTTAACGGAAGGTTTAAGTCGTCAAAAACTCATCAGTTTAACGTTTGCTTATTCAAAATCGGAAAAAATAGCAAGCTTTTGAAAACAAGAAACAGAGATAAATAGAACCGATCTCGTTGAACTTTTTATGCACTGAATAACTTTGAGAAAGCACTCATTATCAAACAATATGTTTCTGTATCTGCGTCCACGTTAGCACAAACGTTCCACGTCGCGATATTTAGAAAGCTCCAACCTCCACTACACATCACTATAAACTTTATTATGAGTAGTATTGAAAGTTTCAAAAGAGGTTTTATTTATAAACGGAGTTTTTATAAGGTTTTTGTACCTGGCCCGCGGGGCGGAAGATCTTCGTATTGACCGTAATGGCGGGACGACTGCTTGGGGCGTGCCATGTCGGCGGAGTGAGCGAGGCATGGCAGCGACACATGCGCGGGCGCAGAAGCGCGGCCACCTAGCGCCACGCGGGCCACCTTTCACACACGTCACCCGGTCGCTACTGTCACCAGACCGCAGTGATAACGCACGGATAAAATAATTATCGCGTTTGACATGTCAATGAAAAAACTCGGCAGAATTAAGATCAAGGACGCAAACAAGTACGTCAGTGAAAAAACGACTAAGTACTATTTTTTTAATGACAGATGGAGAAATAACGCACAAGAGGAAAAGTAGCTTGGGATTGAGCACAACATCGGTTTATAATGAGAGAGCAGCACCACGTGTAATTTTTTTTTTATTTATTTATTTTTTATTAAAAATTTTGAGTGCTTTTGGCTGCACCTCACCTGATGGTAAGTGCCAATGCAGCCGAGGATGTAACACGCAAGCTCAAATAGTGCCTATTCACTCTCGTCTTGAAGATTCCTAAATTATACGAATCGGGGAATACAGACGCCGCCAGGTATCCAGAACCAAGTCCAAAGGATACTTAAGGCAGTCTTACTTAAGCATTGAGGCAACTACGATGAACAAGATTAAGAACACAATATCTATTGAAAGCTAATATTTACTTTTTTATTAAACATGTGTTAAGTTGGACCAGTAACAGTTTTATAAGGATTTTTTTTAATCCGCAATTGGCAAGCTTTTGGCACGGCAAGTGACGATGATGCAAAAGATGGAAGCGGGCTTACCAAAATTCCACAACGCAAAGGGGAACTGCCTATCTTATCTTCACGCCGGACCACATCAATACTGGTAACATAAATGTTTGACGGCAAGACTTAGATAAGGTGGTGGTAGCTAGCCAGGCGGGCTTAGAAATTGCCTTTCCACCAACCAAACCAAGTCTTACCAAGTTAAACTCCACCTGCAATCCAACCCACGAACTCCTGATGTGTAGTTAATGGACATTACGCCACAGACGCGGTTTAATTAACAAAACGTAATTATGCTTTATATTTTAAACGTTTTTATAACTTACACCCAAGATTACATATTTCTTAAGTGTTAAAAATTCTATGACCAAAGGCTGGGTTATCAACCTGCTTGCCTACATGATTGTTGCCCATTTGCAGATCAGAACCGAAGAACTTCAAACACTCACTATCATAATATGTACTCGTACATCAAGTGCAGTCATGAACTGCTTTGAATAAATTGATCTTGAAAAGGCTATCTTTAGACATTAAATTAGGTCCTTGATATGAGAAATTGAATACTTGAAAGTCTAAAAGTATTACTTCAATAACACTAAAGATGCAAACGAAAATATTTGAGTGTTAATGAAATTACATTTGGAATAACTTTAGAAATTCATTAAAAATTAAAACCCGACTGCGTAAAAACATGACCTCTCTTTTTAGCCAGTGTGGTAAAAATGTATCCTATGTCACTCACGAGATCAAAACCAATCTAACGATAACTCAAACGTTAAAATCCTTCAAGTCGTTCAGGCTGTAGCAGGGAACATAGAAATCTACATTCGTTCATACACTCGAAAAACATAACCCTCCTTCTGAGGCAGCCGGGTAAAAATATCATTCACTGTAAAAAGTTAAATACATACGAGTACATGAATTATTATTTTCAATTACAGCATATTATTTGATATCTCCATTCTACAATCTTAATTGTGAATTGTCTAAAAATATGGTGGGTGGGCTGTGTGTCGGTGCCACGGTCGCTTAACTTTGAAGATTCGTAAATTTGATGCTACAATTAAATTTATGTTAATAAAAGAGACAAATTTTCAAGTCGATCCGAGTGGTAGTTCACGATTTAGAAGCACTTTTAGCAGAAATATAAGATTTTTTTAATTATTTTTTTTATTTTTTTTTAGTATTTTTATACTAATCGACACTTTTTCTAACGGGACCTAATTTTTTGGATGCTCGAGGAACATTATGCACTGAACGGATATGCCGAATGGATGTTTAAGCCTCTCGTTTCCGTATCTCTTTAATGTTTCGATGTAGGCCTCTGAAAATACACAATTCCAAAACTACTTAAACAAAATGTTCTTAAGATTTTTCATGGTCACCCTATTGAACCCCACATGGTAATAAGTGTAGAACAGTATGGAGGAACCAACAAAAATGTTGGGCGTTCCGTTAATTAGGGTTCCATACTTCAAAAGGAAAACAATTATAGGATCACTCGCGTGTCTATCTGTCTGTTCGTCCGTGTGTCACAATTAAGTTGCTCCGAAACTACTGCACCGATTCAGTTGAAATTTGGTACACAAATGTAAGTCGGTGATCCAAAGACGGAAGTGTAACCAAAATAAATGATTTTTTAACATGTTACTTTTGGGGAGTAAATTACATTTTTTTTAAAACGTTTTGCATCTACATCGTGTGACATATCTAACAAAAGGGCTTGTTGTATTTTTATTATTTTAAGGTAAACAGTTTTGAGGTTATTTAAGAAAATATGCGAAAATTTATATTTCTCCCTCCCCTCCCCTCCCCCCATCTCCGAAACTACAGGTCTTAATTTTTTTTAAATACGGAAAATAGTTCTTTACCTAAAGATTACAGAAAAACCTATAAGACGACTAGTATTTAAAGTAAAATAGGAAATTTCTCAATCAACGTACGGAACCCTCTCCACGCGAGTTTAACTCGCACTTGTCGGGTTTTTAAAAAAAAATAAGGTATCGATGATGGCTTACGTTTTAATGCTGATTGTCAGAGCAAACGCAGAAAACAGAGAAAACCCATTAATAAAACGAGTGCCAAAGAACTGGGCTTGATATAAGTAAGCATTTTTCTACAGGTTTATCCGTTTAAACCGTATAAAACGTTTATATCAATTGTAGAAAATTGGAATAAACCAGGTGTTTTGGCTTAACACCCAGGTGGAATGTTTGGATCTCCACTAACCCTTCCAATAGACAAAAATTTGGATGTGCAAATTTGGACTGTTTCTGTGTAAACCAGTTACCAGAATAATAATGAAGTAGGTACCTGGGCGACCGAGCTTTGCTTTATTTTTCGCACCCAAAAATCCCCGTATACAAATTTTCAAGCAAATCATTGGATCGTATACAGGATGTAACAATATTGGTGTAGGTCCCGTTAACTGGGGCTTCTACTCATCATACTGAACTATTTTTGTTCTAAGACTTTGTAGAAAACGTAATTATTTTTTTATACTCTTCATACAAATCGATCAGCTGATCGACCGATTTTGTGCATTTTAGTATGGAGGGTCCAAATGTTTTTTTTTTGGGAATTAACTATGGGTTCCTTGGAGAAAGTTGTTTGTATGACGAGTCGAGCCCCCAGTTAACGGGACCTACACTAATTTTATTACACTCTGTATTATACAAGAATAGCTCATTTAAAGGTACTAATTCGTAGTTAGTAGTAACTCGCTATTCCTGTCGGTTATTTGCTAAATAACTGCCTATATTAAGTTTTGAAAATCTTAAGGAAGAACGAAAGAAATTAAGTTAATTTTCAAATAAATATTAAATTATCTAATGCGTTATGGTTTTAAAGAAGGGGTGAAATAAAAGTAAAAAAAAAACATTTATTTGAAAAGAGTTCTTATGCTACAAAGCCTTTGTTCAGTAAATGTTCAGTGTGCCAAATGTGAATATACGACTTTTTCAAATTCATAATTGGAGACGCTTATCACATAAAACAAACCGATTTCCATCGCAACCACTTAGTACAATTTAGCATTATTATTTTCGGTTTTTGTATTTCTTTAAAAGTACCACACCGATTTTTATAAAATTTATATGGTTTAACTCGGGAAAATCATGAAAATCATTTCACAATCTGCGAAGATATCGAGTAATAAACACACACACACAAGAACATACAGTCGAATTCAGAACCTCCTCCTTTTTGGAAGTCAGTTAAAAAGGCCAGTATACAGTATTTCCTACGATTCTATTGAAAATAAAAGACGGTCCTGGGACCTTGATTCCACCTCCAAAGTTCATCGTCAGATCAACTTCAAAATACGGCTTCACACCAAATTTCAGCTCAATCGGATTTCTGTAAGTCACTCTAAAATCGTTTGCAAGTACATACAAATATTGCGAGTTAATTAAAAGCTTTTAAAAAGATAGATGAACTAGTTTTCTTTAAAAAGTAAAAGTAATAAACAAAAAAAAAGATCATGGGCATCCTCAATCATCATTTCATTCCAACAGAGCACTTTCATTTTCTACGCAGACACAAGTTAATACAAAGTGAATAGGTACGTACCTATACCTACGTACGTATTTGACGGACACATTGTTTGATTGTGTGGAAATAGCTCACACTAAGGCTGTGGCTCACACTCACTCTTGACCGGCCTCGGGCCTCAGACATATCTGTTATCTATTTCTATCCAAAGAAGTAACATCAATAATGTGTTATAATCGTTATTGTTAGGGCGCCTTAGATCAAATAAATATGTAGACAGATTTCTGCAGATAAAAATATAAAGTTCACCAACAATCGATCTTTTTACCCAAAGTCCAAAAAGAGGGTATTGTTTTTCGAGTGTGTTGTATGTATATCTGTTACTAGTGGATGCCCGCAGCTTCGCCCGCGCAGATCCCGATTTTTGCGGTTCCCGTGGGAATTTCCCAAAATCCTCTCTTAGCGGATGCCTACGTCATAACATCTACCTGCATGCCAAATTTCAGCCCGATCCGTCCAGTGGTTTGGGCTGTGCGTTGATAGATCACTATGTCAGTCAGTCAGTCAGTCACCTTTGAGTTATATATATTTAGATTATCGACTTGATGGATTTTAGAGAGCGTGTGTCGTTAGATTCGTCTCGATCCCCTTAGTGAGACAGGATACATTTTTACCCGACTACCTAAAAAAAGAGGGTAATGTTCTTATGCAGTCGCGTTATTAATTTTTAATTTAAAGTCCTGCCTTAATTAAGTATTACAAATTAGTCATAACGCCACTGGGTTTGGACTAGCTTCACTGCGGAAAACTCCCGAAATTTTTTAAACAATGTCAGTTGGAATGACAAAAGATAGGGTAAAACCAGGGTAGTTGCCCCGATTGTAATTACTCTAGTTTCGCGGATGAATTGCATGCTGTATTATTAATCTATCGAAAGATTCTCCAACTACCACTAAGTTGACCGTGTCTCATGTCTCTGATTGCACGGAAAGGCTAAATGCGATCAAAGTTTTTGCGGGGTAGATTCCTATTTCTCGGCGGGGCATCTATCCTAAACGTAATTTTCATGGATTAGCCAACTATACCTAACGTGACCATTTATTTTTGTACTCAAAACGGGACATCGGGTTATTAACGTCAATTAGGTAGTAGGTCCAAAAAAAATTAATATAGCATTCTTTATTTTAAGAAAGTAGTTATTATTATAATAATATTACAGAACATAATATAAATAAAGAAAATTATTATTACTTAAGTATTTTTTAATTTATATTTTTCTGATGAACATATTTGCTTTAATAAAGCCGGTGAGGATTTTAAATAAGAATAAAATTCTTGGCACGTTTTTTTTATGTTTACCTTTGTTATTAACATCGCCTTAAGAACTGGAACCTGTAACTGGGTTTTTTCAGACGTCCACAATTTATTCATTAAAGAGAAGACTCTTTCTACCGGAGCATTTGTAGCAGGCAGACATAAAATATATTCAATTAAAATGCAAAAGTGTTCATGTTGAAGGTTGTTGGTACGAAAGTGTACGAATACTTCCACCCAACGGGTCTCTGTGCAAACATTTTCATTATTCCAGTCGGCTATTTTTTGCGACGTAACATAGTTACATATTAACGAAAATTCGTCAAAAACTGTTGTGTCTGCATTACAATCAATGTATCCCTTTTCTATTAATACATCCAGTGCTTTTTGAACCTCTTCCCATGCGGGTACTTTTTTTAAATCTGCCCAATAAAATATCTCCATATCTTTGGTAAGAAAGCAAGTCCATTGTTCCAGATATTCACGGCTTGTTTTATAAAATTCCGTAGCCGTGCTTTTCACAAATTCTTCATCAACATCTGTGCCATTGTTTTTCAAGTTCGCCATGAAACTACGAACTGTAAATGGAAGAAACTGATTGGCTTGTTTCTGAGCCAAACTTTCCTTTAATTGGTTTATTTCTTTAGCAGCTTCAATTGCCGATAAAGTCTGGCCTTCAACCTTTAATACGGCTTGGTGAAAACTTGATGACTGAGCGTGTAAAAAGTAAAGCCACAATTCGGACATAGGATTTTCAAAAAAGTTTTTTAACAATTGGGGACATTTTTCAATGTTCAAAAAGTAGCTTTTTAATGGCTGATACATTTTTATAACCCTCTCCAAAGCTGGCATAAGGGCAAGCCACCTGGTTTTGCTATACCCGAGCATTTGGTGATATTCTGTTTCAGTGCAAAACTCCTTCAGAGCTTCCACTCTAACGGTGTAAATATAAAAAAAAGAATATATCTTTACAATTATGCATTCATAATCGAAAGGTAGGCCATCTGCAGCAGATTTTATTGCATTGTGAATTATATGAGCTCCACACCCAATACCAATCAAAGGTTTCTCCAGAGATGATTGTAATTTCACCAACACATTGTTAAGTCCGCGCCTTGCTGCGCCCCCGAAATTGACGTTGGCATTGTCGCCACAAAATGCCACGACCTTTGCTGTCAAATTATTATCTGTCAACACTTCGACTAAATAGTTGACAATGATATCAGAAGTTTCACCTGGTTGGTCTTGAAGGTCCAAAATTTTTACTTGCACACCTTCGTAGGGTTGAAAATAGCGCACTAAAATGGGATATATTTTCTTGTTACCGTGATTTGAAGCGTCATTTAAAATTGTAATACAATGGGACTTATCAAGATCATCTTTCAATTCTTTAATCGCTGTACTCGCCAAAACATTAACGACAATAGCTTCTGTCTTCGTACGCGCGCAAGAAAACTTCTGATCAAAACACAATTGGAGTAGTTTTGAGGCACAATCATTGGACCGAAAACTGTGGTTTTCTTGTATCGTGTGATAGGCCCAGACGCCTTCTGCAGCGGCAATATCCATATCCTTCGAAGTAGGCGCGTCAGATTTCTTAAAAAAGTTTAACATTGAAGAACTTGAAGCGGCGGCACGATCGGCATTTTTATGTTTTTCAGACTTTAAGTGCTGTTCTATGTCACCGCCACCACTATGAGAGACACTAAATTCTGTGCGACACTTTTCACATCTCACGTCCGAGGGAGTGTTTACTTGCTTGATAAACGGGTATTTTGCTTGTAAGCTAACATTGAACGTACACTTGCGTTTTGGCATGATTGAAATACAATTGCAAAACGAAAAACTTCAAAGTTACCACTTAATTTGATGTCAAAAACAATGAGAATTGCGCGTGACGCGTGGCTACTGGCTATATAATATAGCTAATGAAAGTAATGAACAAAATCATGTCATTTCATTCATTCGCTCATCTGCCCTCCGCCCCTCGCCCCCGCGTTGCTAGGTGACCGGTATGCGCGCGGGCGCTGGGGTTTCGCGTGGAATCGAATCACACTACTTGCGTCGAGCGAGACTGCAGTTTCGGAAAACGGGACAATTATGCGTCCCGAAGCTTTCTTTGGGGACACCGGGACGGAAAACCGAAAAAAGGGACCGTCCCGTTCAAAACGGGACGTATGGTCACGTTAACTATACCCTATGTGGGATAGATTTCCAAAAAATATAGAGGTCCGCAAAAATTGTTAATACTCTAAAAACATTAAAGATAATGTTTTTTATCATTATATCAGCTCATGTACGTCCCCACCGAGGGGCTCCAGCCTACCTTGAATTAGGGCGAAATAATAATAATAATAAAATAAAAAATAAATAATTTAATGTTTTTTAATTTTCATAAATTTAAAAAGCGTCGGTGGCACAACCGGTAACGACTCGGTCCATCTAACCAGAGATACCGGGTTCAAATCTGGACGGCCAATGTACCAATGAGTTTTTCAAAAAAAAACTTACGTACATACTTACCGATTGCTTTAACGGTGAAGGAAAACATCGTGAGGAAACCTGCACACGCCTGCGAAGAAACTCGAAGGTTGTGTGTGAAGTCGACCAACCCGCACTGGGCCCGCGTGGTCGACTAAGGCCTAATCGCCCTAATTCAGGGTAGGCTCGAGCCCCTCGGTGGGGACGTATATGAGCTGTAATGAATGAAATAGAAAAAAAACCAATGTACCGGCCAATTTTTACAAATAAAGTATTTTGCTTTTTGTACTGAGATATATAGTATGATTTCAAAAAGTGTTGCCACTATCCGGCTTTTACCTTATTGTTTTTCTTGACAACAACGGCCTTGCCGAGGACAGGAAGAGTTTAAGATTATTACACATCCATCACAGACAGGAGCATCAAAGAAGAAGATGAAGTGGACTTATCATACTTACCACTTGATATTTCCATAATCGATTATAATTATTTGTCTATCCAATCAGGTCCAAAGTTGCGAAATTATGGCAATGGCCCATTCAGAAGTGTTTGCCAAAATAAACAGGTAGGCGTAGGCGCTATTTGCAGTGAACAATTCTTGGCAGCGCCCGTGCAGGCGGGAAAGAGAGGGCACTAGCGGTCAATGCCACCGGCCTTATCGGAGCTTTGTGGAACAGAGAAAGACTATTGATGAAGAAGTATGTGATATGATAGATAACGCTGGGAGAGCTAGACTACTGCGCTAAATTCATTCGCAAATCGAGTAAGTATCTACTAAAGGCCTACTTGTTAAGGCCTGTCACACAAAGTTGTAGATATCAACACAGATATGAACGTAGGTACCAATAAAGATATAAATAATACCGAAAGAATGAGATAAAAGAAGTGAACAAAGCCCAAAGACGCAAGTGAATCACACAGTTTGAATCACCCACAAAATTGATAAGAAGGTATATGCAATGCAGGTTCATAAAATTTCACCAGGCAGTCAGTCACTAATACCCAATAATAATCATCGTATCAGCCGAAAGATGTCCACTGCTGGACAAAGGCCTTGACGACGACGACCGGTTCTGCGTTGCTCGCATCCAGCGGCTTTCGTCGCGGGAAGCGAGAAGCCGCTGGATGCGGGCAGCGCAGAACCGGTCGTAGTGAAGATCCTTGGGGGAGGCCTTTGGCCGGCAGTGAAGCTGAGGTGATGATGATGATATCCTAGGTATTCGTCATGAATGGTAATCATTCCATTTAGATTTTACGTCGAAAATAGAAGCAGTCTCGTTTATGAAACCAGTAGGTACAGTACAAAACGTGAAGACTTTCTTATCATACGTGCAGTCTTTCTTATCACACCATGGCATACTTGCATAGATAAGATTGTGGTTAGGTGACTTACTACAAAACTGGCCAAGTGCGAGTGCGACTGGCGCACCGAGGGTTCCGCATCACCTCACCTCTCCACACGAGTACAACAATGATAGGTACCAATTCATTTCAATCAAAAGACGTCAACAAAAGCGACAGAAAAATAACTTGAATTAAAACACCACTGCATAAAAACATGACTCCTCTTTTTTTGGAAGTCGGGTAAAATGTATCCTGTCAACTAAGGGATTCTAACAATACCCCGCAAACTAAAATCCATCAAGCCGTTTTAGAAGATCATATCATCAGCTCATATACGTCCACACCGAGGGGCTGGAGCCTACTCTGATGTAGGGCGATCGGGTATTAGTCGACCACGCGGGCCCAGTCCGGGTTGGTCGACTTCACATACAACCTACGAGTTTCTTCGCAGGCGTGTGCAGGTTTCCTCACGATGTTTTCCTTCACCGCAAGAGCGTCGGATAAATGTACATATGAAATTTAAATTCGAAATCACATCGGTACGTGGCAGGATTCGAACCACGACCTCCCGGACAGGAGGCGGCGGCCCTAGCCTAGTATTATTTGTAGATGATACCGTGAAATAAAGAAACATGCATACATAGGTACAATACAGACAAATAAAATAATTAGACCTCAAATACTATTCACTCTATTTTTTGGGAATGTGTTCTTTTTCATTCGGTCAAAGAGCAAACAAAATATTACTTTGTTCGGGATCCTTAGCGAGAGTACGACTCACACTTGACCGGTTATTATTTTTCGTTTTACTTTAGGGTTTGTATTATAATCTAATCACACCAAGTTTAAAAAAAAAATTACAGTTACCGTTGACGATATGACTGTCGTCTCAATCCTAGATTTTGTTCTGACTGACAACCTATCAAAAATTGGTCCAAATCGGTTAACATATTTTAAGAGGTTTGTATGAAAAGTCGCAGCTTCACAATCCTCTTAATAATGTTATGTTTTTTTGTCCATCACACACCAGCTTATAACTCGCATATTATAACAGTGTGTTGATATAATTTTCAATAATGTTACATATGAGTAGAGCAACAGTGCAATAGGAATAATTCGATACTACCTAATTATATCACAATATTGTTAGACGGAAACTTTGTCTCTAATCAAATCAGCTGAGTTGATGCTTTTTAATGAGCTGCTGAACTTCATCGAAAGAAAGAGGAAGAATAATCATCAATTAGTTTAAAAAACAAAAAAAAACACGCTTTTAATAAACACGTTAAGCAGTTATCTTGGATGTCCGCCATGTTGGATTTAAGTCACGTGACTATTTTTTCGTATTCCTGACAGCAAACCCTTTCATTTGATACCCATACCATGGGGGTGCATTTCAAATAGCCTGTCCGCCATCTTGGACGTCCGCCATATTGGATTTAAGTCACGTGACTATTTTTTCGTATTCCTGACAGCAAACCCTTTCATTTGATACCCATACCATGGGGGTGCATTTCAAATAGCCTGTCCGCCATCTTGGACGTCCGCCATATTGGATTTAAGTCACGTGACTATTTTTTTCGTATTCCTGACAGCAAACCCTTTCATTTGATACCCATATCATGGGGGTGGATTTCAAACAGCCAGTCCGCCATCTTGGGAAGGCCGCCATATTGGATTTGTAATGACGTTTCTTAGCTAGTCATGTATCAGAACTCAGAGCGTGTGCAAAATTTCATCCTAATTGAAGACCGGGAAGTGGGTCAAATTAAGATTCCAAGATTTTCTTACATAGTTAAAAGTGAAGCTAATAAAAGCGTGTTAAAAACCCTGACGAGAAGTTATAGGCGAGTTTCGGCATTAAAATTATTCTAGTTTTTTTTTGTTTTTTTTATTCACAATTGGTAAGCCTGATGGTAAGTGACGATGATGCAGAAGATGGAAGCGGGCTTACCAAGATTCCCCAATGCAATGGAGAACTGGCTATCTTATCTTCAAGCCGGAACACATCAATGTTGTTAACACTGATGTTTGGCGGCAAGACTTAGATAAGATGGTGGTAGCTGGCCAGGCGGGCTTAGAAAATGCCCTACCACCAACCAAACCAAGTCTTACAAGTTGACCCCACCGGGAATCAAACCCGCGACCCCCTGTTTCGAAGCGAATGGACTAACCATTACACCACGGAGGCGGTTAAAAATGTGCTGCAATGTCAATGCAAAGAGAGCGATTATCAAAATAGTAGCAAAACACAAGACATGGCAAATGATTAAGTACATATTGAGAAGATGGAATTTCAACTGAAAAAGTCATTAGAAGATAATGGGACTAGAAATTGACTTGCAGATCTGAGCGCAAAAAGCGCTTTGCACGCTTTGGTTTGAAGCGAGAGAGTTTATAATTGGATCGGAATACATGATAGGGCATTATTCTAATATAGTAGAATATTCAGTACAGCGAAAATGTGTAGTGTATTCTAAGATATAAGAATATAAATATTATGATAAAAATTTAATTGCAGTCTTCGGAACGCATTTCAAAAAAGTTCCTCCTGTTGGAATAATCACAGCATCAAAATTTAATTTTGAACTGTTGATCACTAAATTGCCCCTCTCCCCCTGCTCCCTATTGAAATTCCAATAAACGTTGGCCACTTGTTTTCCATCAAGTCTTGAATTTTTATTAGCTCAAAATAACAAAATTTGTACCTACATATAAGACGCTGAAAAACTAAGACGTCACGGTCACGATTATGTATTTCTCACATTTTTAGAACAAAATGTAGTTTTTGACCAGATGACAAAATTCTGTATTCTTTTTAATTTAAATTAAAAGAACACTTCCCCTCTTTTCCTTTATAAAGTTAGCCATATTTGTTAATTTTATAGTTTTTTTTTTAAATTCATTATAACAAAAAAAAAAGAATTTTGAAAATCGGTCCACAATTTACGGAGAAATCGGTGAACATACATAAAAAAACGTTAAAAATATATCCAGAAACAGCAGTACGCGTGGTTGCAGTCAAATGCACTCAAATTTTTAATAAAATAACCGGTCGTCGTGGAAATCCTTGGGGGAGGATTTTGTCCAGCAGTGGACGTCCTTTAGCTGATATGATGATGATGATGTGTGAATAAGTAATCAAAATTTATGTCGTCTAATATTGCAGTCTTTGTTATGACACGTCTTCTTCCATTTTTTGTAACTTTCTCTTTACAAGGTCTGCTGTAGGAAATTTCTTATAAAAATAAGCTGTACCTTATGTATGTTTTTTATCTTGTTTAATGTTTGTTTGTCCCTATTTCTGTGTACAATAAATTGTCAAATATATGAAAAGTAACTCAAATGACTAGCAATCATCATCATATCAGCCGAAGGACGTTCACTGCTGGACATAAGACCCCTCCCCCCCAAGGATTTCCACGACGACCGGTCCTGCGCTACCCGTATCCATTGGCTTCCCGCGGTCTTCACCAGGTCGTCGGTCCACCGCATGGGAGGCCTACCTACGCTACGTTTTCCGGTTCGCCACTCGAGAATTTTACTACCCCAACGGCCATCTGTTCTACGAGCTACGTGCCCCGCCCACTTCCACTTAAGAGTCTCCAGGAGGCTCGAGTTTCCATACAAACGTAGTTTCGCTTTAATACAAAAACGACATGCCGCATTGAATCCAAACTTTGTAAATATATTGAGTAGACACATATCAATGTTTGTAATTAGTTTTCATCGTAGTAAATATTAACGTAACTAAACGAAGGCTTAAATTAGTTTTGTACTGAAAGTTTGAAACTGCTCTTTTTTTTTTCGTTTTATATTAGTACATCGAGAACTAATTACAAACATCGATATGTGTATCCTCAATATATTTGCAAAGTTTGGATTCAATCTGGCATGAAGTTTATGTATTAAAGCGGAACTACGTTTGTATGGAAACTCGAGCCTCCTGGCGGCCCTTAAGTCTGGCCAATCATCATCTGTATTCAATAAAGATGTTTTTGAAAGCCATATAATAGGACAGTCTGTCTATACATAACAGTGTAGACTCTACACACACCCGAAGCATGGTATAAGAAAACCATTAAATTATAAATTAGAATTCTACGAGGAAAATCCATCAGATGGCCCTTTACATGAAGGGGCCGAGGAAGAAGAGTCATCAACATATGAACAAAAGATAAAACCACCTGGGTCCAAAATATGCAAGGAACCCAAATTCCAAACAGTAGTAGAAGCATAAGTGAAACATGTCTCGCTTGTCTCGGCTAGTAATAGTAATGACAAAAATAAACACTTCCGCGACACAGACCAATGCGCAGGCACATAAGTAGTTCAGAACTTCAGACGGAATGATGTAGTTGAATCCACGGATCAGATAAATAAGGTTGGATTGGAAATGTGCGCTACACAGGCGCGCCACAAGTATGATTAGATAATCATATTTAACCAAAGCACGTGTTCATACTTTTTATTTGCGTGTGGTTGTGTTTAACGTACAGACTCTCGAAATGGTGTGAGACACAATTGCAGCCCTGTGTTCTAAGTGTGTTTTGTTTATTAGTGTGCGCAATTCGTGTATGTATTATTAATTTATTATTGCTTGTGTAGTGGAGTTGATGGGTGGGAGACAGGCGGCAACGCTGGTTTTCAAACAAAAGTGTGACTATTGCCAATCCAACCTTATTTATCTTATCCGTGGTTGAATCGAACCAGGAATCAGGATATCACCAACACGGGTTGAGTGACTGGTACATTACTGCAAAGCTCTCAACGGGTGATTTCACTCATAAAACAGAACAACTTTGTTAGAAGATAGGCGAGAGTGAATATGCATTATTTAAGTTTGCGTGTACTATCCTCGACTACATCGTCACTTTCCATCAGGTGAGATGTAATGAAACGCACATTTTTTTCTAAAAGAAGAGTGATTTGGATAAGGAATCTGTAAAAAATCATTTAATTTTATGAATAAATTAAATAAAGGACTAAGTTTATATAATATGTAAACTTATTCTTTCATTTAATTTATTCATAAATGATTGTGTATGAAAGTCATATGGTTTTATACATGTAAAACTGTGTATGTTTGTTTGTTATTTCACGTCGTAACGGAGCAACGTATTAACGTGATTGTTTTGCCCAGAAATAATTGATGAGAGGAGCAAGGGTACTTTTTATCCCGTGAAAATAAATGTGACACAGTTCCTGAGCTAAGGAACTGTTTTTTTTTTAATTTCCTTCATGACGCAACTAGAGCAACGGAATGACGTGTTTTTTTGAACACAGCGATAGTTGAAGAGGTGAAAGGTGACGCAGACTTCTAATTAGCATAGCACCAGATTAAATTCCAGGCATCCGGAGAAAACTCATTTCCACGCTCGCGAATCGCTTGCGGCTCGCACTCGCACACTATACGCTATAAAAGACAGTTATAAAAGCCAGTTGCACATAAGTTCCTTAGGGAAAGTTGCTAAGAACCTCGAAGTAGTAGGAGTCATGCCTTAAATGATGACAGCAAATAAATAATTAGGTCCTTAAATTTAGACACACGACAGTGTGTCAGCCAAGTCAAAAAGAAAAAGGCGACATATTATAGGAATATATTATAGGAACGTGGGTTATATTATAGGAATCAGTTCAGGCCACTTTCGGCCTACCCGTAACTTGAAATCTGTTTAACCTACATACTTGCGATTTTGTGTGTCTAGTAAGACCCCCTCGATCACCTAGAATCCCTATTTCCATGAATATATCTTTTACCATTTCTGATATATTGACGTCTGAAAATCACTACTTTTACGGCTCACTCCTCACTCAGTCACACATCAAAATTATAGACCAATTCCAGGTGACTTAGAAACCAAAAAATATATAATGTATGTCTATTACATACTTAAATAAAGAGAAAAAATAAAAATGTATTATTACTTTAAAAACTTGATGATATCCCAAGAAAACGTAAGTGCCAAGTTAGATACAAAAAAATACAAAGATCTAAATGGTACCAAGTTCTATAGTGATTTCTTAAATCATAGCTACGGGACTTCAAATTGAAATATATATCTTAAACTTCTTCAAACAATAGTGAACGTAAAACGGTTTTCAGTTGCTTAAAAGAAAATTTGTTACGTTCTGTGCTACTAAATGGTCCAACTTGGCAAGTTTAAACAGTCAAGCCGCAAAGCAAGTACACCATACTTTTTAAAAATATACGCCAATACAGAATATAATTGGATAGTGAAAACTTGCCAAATCACACCATTAGTAGCACAGAACATATTATCTTATAAGCAACTAAAAACCGTTGTACGTTCTATGTTATTTGGAGAAGTTTAAGATAAACATTTCAATTTGAAGTCCCGTAGCTACGTATGATTTAAGAAATCACTATAAAACTTTGTACCATTTACATCTTGTATTTTTTGCATCGAACTTGGCTCCCTTTCACATACATGTTTTGTTGGAACTTAACATAACAAGAACTTAACCAATGGAAAATAACCAAAAGATAACGTGGGCAATGCAATGAAACAACAAATATACATATTCGTGACAACAATCAGTAACAAACAATGCCGTGTATTCAACTTTGACCCCTCTGCGTCCCTTCTTGGCTTTAAAATAAGGGGATATGATATGGGGACGTCTTTCGGTACTTGCACTAGTCATCTGAATTACTTTAAATGAAATGGTAAAAACGAGATTCTGTACTAAAAACGTTTGTAATATTGAACTATGACATCATATTTTTCATTGCCGTTGACGTTTTAATATGTGTTTCCGATAAATAAAAAATGAAAAAGGTAATTACTCTGCTGTCATCGCTTCTCAGCTGTCATTCATTACTTGATTATTTTTGAGTTTTGACGTTAAATCTATATCTAGTTTGTCTTCCTTGGCTTAATCTTTCGGGGCCTGTCGTAGTGTCTCGCAGTTATTTCATAATTTAATCTTAGGGGGCCTGTCGTAGTGTTTCGCAGTAATTTCAAAACTTAATCGTGGGGGCCTGTCGTAGTGTTTCGCAGTAATTTGTAAACTTAATATTGGAGGGACCCTGTCGTAGTGTCTCGCAGTTATTTCAAAACTTAATCTTGGGGGGGCGTCGTAGTGTTTCGCAGTCGTTTCAAAACTTAATCTTAGGGGCCTGTCCCAGTGTCTCGCAGTAATTTATAAACTTAATCTAAGGGGCCTGTCGTAGTATTTCGCTGTAATTTCTAAAAAACCGAAATTATTATCGTCTGTCTGATATACCTAATGTATTCTTTGCTACTAAGTAAGTGTATGTGTATGCTCGACTACGCGAGAAATTATGCACAGCGTGGCTGTACAATTTATTTACCCGACTGTTAAAAAGGAGGGTAATGTTTTCGGGTGTATGTTATATGTAAGTATATATGTCTGTTTCTTTGGCCAAACCTGTAGTTAAGCCGAGGTGTCGTTAGATTCGTTTTGATTCCCTGAGTGACATAGTAGGACAGGTACTTTTTACCCGACTTCCCAAAAAAAGGAAAGTAGGAAAGATAGGAAAGTGGGGACGCTATATCATAAACCTGGTAGTTTTAGCGTATCTGGTAGATATACGAGAGGGAATGCCCAAAAAAAGAGAGGTAAAATGTTTTAAGCAGTCGGGTTCTTCATTTCAACTTTTAATTAAGTTTCACCTGTCTCGGTGTCTGTAATTAAGTCCTGCCAGTTAAATTTGACCCACCACTGGTTTCCGATAGAGCTGAAATTTTGCATACATTTTTAGTTTGAATGATAACTTGATAAGGACTGGTTAGCTTAGTGACGTCATTCTAAATCCAATATGAGAAAAATACCACACAATTAAAATTATATAAAAAAAAGTTTGTATGCATAACTTTTTTTTATCCGCAATTGATAAGCCCTTGGCATCATCTCACCTGATGGTAAGTGACGATGATGCCGAAGATGGAAGCGGGCTTACCTAGATTCCCCAACGTAATAGGGATCTGGCTATCTAACCTAAAAGTTAATGGGTTTTTCAAAGTTTATTTTTAATTAAATTGGTTGTTATTTACTTTAGATCAATAAGTACAAGGTGGTGTAATTTATCCAATTTCTTGCGACTCATTTAGGAGTACTGGTGCAGGAGTCAGTCGCATCTATCCAGTTTCTCCAAGAGGGTTCTAAGTCTAAGTGCCTAGAACTCAGTTTAACCATCACCTAACAATGTCGGTAATCGATTGATTAGAAAAAGGAGAAGAAGAAGGTATTTTTTTATATTTTTTATCCTATATTAATATGAGCTATCGTGCATTATTTATCTATTATAATGATAGCTAATTAATAATTCAGGACAGCTCATATTAATATAAGATAAAAAATATATATTTATTTGGTGGTTCTAACAACTGCATGTTATACCTTCTTGAGAACTTTAGGTATTTATATTCTACCTATTCCGATCACTGCTATACAGGGTGTAACAAAATTGGTGTAGGTTCCGTTAACTGGGGCTTCTACTCATCATATTGAACAACTTTTGGGTTCCTTGGAGAAAGTTGTTCAGTATGATAAGTAGAACCCCCAGTGAACGGGACCTACACCAATTTTGTTACACCCTGTATAGTCATGGAAATCCTTGGGGGAGGCCTATGTCCAGCAGTGGACGTCCGTCGGCTGATATGATGACGATGAATCTTATATAGGGTAAATCCGGGATATGTGCCCAACCTTTTTTGTTTTACTTATAGCGCCTTACACACAAGCAATATGTACATGATTAATACATGTATCCAATAACTTCGGTCTTTTATTTAGTTATCTTGTACAGTTTTTCGTAAAATAGTCCATGAATAATGCATATTTTGGGTTAAAATTAAATCTGGATACAGGGATAGATGCCTCACATGCGGTATACATGCCCCAACCCAATTTTTTTCGATGGGATAGATGCCCTTAGCAAGAAAACAAAAATTTAAATGTGTAAGTCTTTAATCAGCTTTTCTTTGATTAGCTTAGTTATCAATCGCACATAATTATAGATAAAACAAATAGGAACTTTAATTACAAACACTAAAGAGATCAATAATTTTTGCAAAATATTATCTTAACTTATTTTTTTGTTTCTAGGCATACAAATATGCATTTATTAATAAAAAAAATTAAGAAAACTATCATCGTAGGTAACAAATAAAACATCTTAGCAAAAACATTCATATATGCCCTTAGGGCAACTATCCCAAAATATACAAGGGCATATATCCCTTTCCACAGGGATAGATGCCTTCATTAAAAATTAATGTAAATAGTATTATTTTATTACAAAATAGTACTGAATAATAATCTACATACCCTATTGCTCACTTAGACGTAAAAACAAAATGAACTTACCTGTTAACTCCAAAGTTATAGACGATCGAAATTCTTTCATAGACTAAAATCACCACCGCTTGTGTCGTCGCCGTCTCCAGCACTCCTACACACAGCCGCACGCGCCAACGCTTTATGGCAGACTGAAGTGGGGAAGAGGCGCGGTCGTATAATAAGGCGTTTGGATGTTTGCGTATTTTACTTTTCACACAACTGTGCTGAGGCGTCTATCCCAGTGGGGCGCATATCCCGGATTTACCCTATATAAAAGATTAGTTACACCATTTATAACTTAAGAACGGCAGGAACGATTTCGCTAATTCTTTTTTTGTTGAGTTCGTTATTGTCAGGAGAAGGTTTTAGGGTAGGGTAGTGTATGGTAGTGTAGTGTAGGGTAGGGTAGGGTAGTGTAGTGTAAGGTGGAACGAAGTTCGCCGGGACAGCTAGTATCGATTAGTAACGATTAGTTATTATACTAATACAGCCAGGTGTTACTACAAGGTACGTTACACAATAGTATCGGTGCATTGCAATGTTATGATGACAATGGCTTGATGGACTCACGGTTCGGTGGGCCTCCACGTTAGGCGCATCAAATTAGCTAAACCTAGACATAATTCTATAACTCGTTATTTTTATTTTTTAATCGGATATTGATATTGAGTATCAAATATGAATTAGATATATGATGTAAAAAATTCGCGGTGGTAACCGTTTTTTTTACAAAAACCATAAGATTTCGGACACTACCTGACTTTTTCCTAAAATCAAAATAGATAACCAAATACCTTGTTAGTATAATTTTGAGGTGAATTCAAATGATATCACCTAATAATAAAATTAAACTGAAGCCAACTTCGCATGTATGTTTTTTTCACGGTATTCATCAGATCGCAATATCTTGATAAGCAAAAATGGTAACTATAATATAATGGTTGTATCTTATTAAGCTATATTGCGTCTTTTTAGGCATTTAAGACCAAAATTAAAATTGCGTTTTAATAACAATGTATTTCTCAGTAGTTAAAAAACGTTAGGTTTGTGGTTTGCTTGTCTGGGTAAATGTATTAAAGGCTCCCCCGTCCCTAAAATTAGCAACTCGATTCGCAACATGTTTTAAACATGGAACGAAATAGCTCTTGTCAGCTCGTAATGCAGCTTAACTGTTACGTCAATCGCTGCGGACGAATCGTGCGATAATTGTCAGCTCGTAATGCAGCTTAACTGTTACGTCAATCGCTGCGGACGAATCGTGCGATAATTTTGGTTTATAATTCATTATAAATAAAATAAGAAGAATGTCCAAAAAGTGAGAAAACAAAAACATTTTATATTGTTTTGATAAGAAATTCATAGATTATCATAATGTTTCGATTAAAATTGCAGCAGTTATATATATAGATACCACTAGAAAAAAGGGTGCATTAGGGTATTTTTTTCTTTAGTTCCGTGTATTAAAATAGCATTCGAGGAAATCAAAATCACTCCCCATATCCTGTAAATTACAAACCAATTTTTTTTTAATAAAAAATCCTTAATTGATGTAAAAAGTGCTTACAAAGTTGGTCGTTTGGCGGCGGCATAAGCCTTAAGCTTGTCAATACAAAAAATGCACTATATATACATTATTCTTAAGTTAATCCGACTGTTCGACTCGTTGATGTTTGTAGTTGTGTTTGCCGAAAGATGTGGTGGTGCGGAAACCTCACTGCGCGAGTCCGATTCGCACTTGGCCGATTTTTTTAATTTTAATGTTTACTGTTTGGTATATTTTAAGTATCGCAATCCTTACTAAATTTATAAACGCGAAAGTCTGTATGTATTGATGTTTGTTACTCTTTCACGCAAAAACTACTGAACTTATCTGTATGAAATAACATGCCTAAGCCGCTTTTGGCTCGCGCACTGCGCACCCTCTGAGACAGTCATAGAAACTATGTTCACGCGAGCAAAGCCGCTGGCAAAAGCTAGTAAGAACTAATAAGCTTAACAGTCAGACAATGATTTCGATTCGCTGGAACACCTTTTAACTTATTTGACAGGCCATAACTAAATGTAAGCATTCGGTTTTTGTCTTTTCGGTACAGAAAGAAAAAGACAGAATTCGTTAATTTAGTATCGACACGACACCAATAATACATTCTTTCATTCATGGTAATTATTTAAAGTGTCGACATACCCACCTACGTATAAGTTACTTGGGTCACAGATGAGATACTAGTAGTTCTTGGGTGTACGAAATTAGATGAAAGTATAGCAATAAGAACTAATAAGCTAGTCACACAATAACTAAAAAATACATTATGTATATAAGGTGTAACAAAATTAGCTGAAACTATTTTAACTGGTGCTTCTACCCATGAAACTGAACAACTTTCCCCATGGAATCAATAGTCAAATCGCAAAAAAATGACCCTCCCATAATAACTCGATCAGCTAATCAGCCAACTTAGTAGGTATGAAAAGTTCAATTTTTTTTTGAGATTTGACTAAGGGTTTCATGGGGAAAGTTGTTCAGTTTCATGGGTAGAAGCACCAGTTAAAATAGTTTCAGCTGATTTTGTTAGACCTTATATAAGGGCTATTATAGTTAAAGTGGAAAAGCGATACCTGAAATGAGGCCAAATATCAAATCTTGCGATGCTTACGAAATTCTTGATCCATACGATATTTATCTCCAAAGGAATTCGAAATAGATATGAGAGTTATCTATCAGCTATCAAGCCGTCAAAGAACTTAAAGATCATTGATGTCACCCATAGGATGTTCATGCTGTATGACAGGAAGTCTCTCATCTAGGCGTTTGTCGCCATATGTTACATAGACATTCACTGATTGATTGTTTAAGGTACGTATATAAATTATAAGCAATTTAAAGTGAAGTACTTCAATAAATTAAGAAGATGGCCGGCCAGATAGACAAGTTATACATACATGCCCACATTTTTAATTGAAGTAAAAAATTAAGGGGGTTCCCCTCAAATAGGATAGTGGCGATACTACAAGTATTACGTTGCTAATTTCGCGGACGAAGCCTTCTTAAAATTATGATTGAACTTCACATTCCTATTAAGAGCTTGGTTGATTTTGAAAGGAATCAAACATAATATAAAAGATATTAAAGTTGGTATCGATCGTTGAGTACAATTCTCGTTGAGGATGAAAACGATGTTTATAAAGAGATCTCTATAGACACTTTTGTGATTATGAAATACTTAGTCATACTGAATTTGGATACCTTCATTGCATTATGTATCATCGTCATTATTAAATTCCAGTTATTGACAATTATAAAAAATACAAGAACAAATTGGATCAAATTTCTACAACCTCTGAAGAAATACAATACTGTCACTGTCAGCAAAGGATGTCGTATATCGTATTTTAATATAATATCACTGACGGAAAACACACAGTGTACAACAGGTTCGTTGTGTTCATGAAATTGATACAAAGGATTCATCGCGGCACACGGTCATTTCTGCCACCTTTGATAGATCAGATTTCAAAGTGACAACAATAGAACTGCCTTCCGATGCAATTAGAACCTTAGAACATTGTGCGAAAACCCGAATTCGTTTAACACTTCATCATCCAATGCTTGTTGCATTAGCTGATGGAATACTCTAATTGAATTAGAGTCAGCAATTTAACGCATGGAATAGAGAGAGCTATGAATCAGACACATACAGCAACCATTTTGAAAAGAAAACGATTTTAGAAGACTTTGATTATATTAAGGTAATTATTTTTAAACAAAACTTCACAAATATTATGGTTTCCGGGAAAAAATCAGGTAGGAAGGATACTTGATGATTAATAAACGTGATTGTAATGATAATCCTAAATCAAAACGTAGTGGCAAAACTTGACAATGTAATCGAAATTATGTCGCTAAAGAAGTTAATTTATGAAAACTATCTGTTCTAGAACTGTAGCACCTACAATAAAAAATCTTTCTACAATAACCAGCCGAATTCTAGCCATAAATTAAACAGTTCAGACCTCTAGTGTCAGATAAAATTAGTCTAATTTCATCTTGGCAGTGCTGTGTACGGGAGGACTGCAACGCGCATGCGTGCTGCCGATGGGCAGTCATTTCAAACAGAATTAATGAATCTACGCAATAGAAACGACAGTAAGTACAGAGCAGCTAACGCAGCTAAACTCGGACTTTTGGGCATCGACGTCGTTTTGTCTTCTACCTCTTTGGTAAATCCGTCTACTGGCACGCGAAGAATTTCGGAACTTATCGACGCAATGCGGTTTAATTCGGTATTTACGTTTTTTTCCTCTATTTCGGTCGTCGCCGTACGAGATGTCAATAACACGAGTGAAAAGGTTCAAGACCCTTTGAGAAATCCCGGATAATGGAATTCTTCCAACTCGGTTAATGACAGTTTAACGATTTTTCAAACCACGTTGTTGCATTAAAAAAATTACAAGACGTTTCTACTACATGCACTTCGTCCAAAGTTTTCAGCGAACCAATCGAAGATGCCATTAGTACAATCACGGGCAATGAATGACAATGACGCGTGCTAGTGACACAATTAGAACGATCATGTCGGGTGGAGGGTGGACCTTGACTTGACGTGGTTATTATTGTTCTGTTACTGAGACGGACCGCTGAGCTGAATTACAGGTAGGACGGGGAGCACCAGGCAATCCAGGCATCACTGCACGATCAATAGCTACCGGTGTTAACACTGTCACAACACTATGCTCTGTAGCGGTCAGTAGGTCACAGGTTAGGGCAAAGCGCTCGCCCGGGCCGACAGCCCTGGATTTCGCTCGCGTATTTCTGCTTCAACTCACCTTCTGGATGGAGCCTCTGCGGGTCGAACCAAGCATCTGGAAGAGAAGGCGGCGCGTTAGCGGGTTAGTCGCGACAGACAGAATGAAGCAGCGAAGCGGGGCTGGTTAGAACACTTACGCGGGTCGAGGACACTGCAAAGGGAAGGCCCGGAGCTCGCCATGGTAGCACTTTACGTAATTTTGGATATGCTCACAGGCGGCCGACGCGCACCGCGCCTGACTCTCGCGTCGATACTGCCGCGCAGCCCTCCCCCCTCGGCCACCACCCCCCGCCGGCGACGCCGCGCCCCGCGCATGCGCCCAAACCCGCGCACCCATATGTCAGCCACCATCCCCAGTGCATCACCGATACATCACCCATCACCACTCGACATGCCACTAGACAGGTGTTATCGGATTAGTTTTTTAGTTAGTGCAGATTAGTACCTACCTATCTAACGAATGGAAAAGTTAGCGAGGAGTTACAAATGAGGTCGTCGTTGGTTGGCTATTTACACCTGCAGGACAAAGGATATCGGAAAATAGAGCATTAATGTAGCATTCTTTTTTAAATTAGATAGAGTACCTACAACGTAGTTCTACCAAACGTCTCCAAAAAAGGAGGAGGTTCTCAATTCGACTGTATGTTTTTTTTGTGTGTTACCTCAGAACTTTTGACTGGATGAATCAATTTTTATGATATTTTTTTATTTCAAAGCTAGTGTTTCCCGTGTGGTCCCATATAAATTTTATCAAAATCGGTGTAGTACTTTATTAGAAAATTAACAAAAACCAAAAATAAGGATGCAAAAATGTACTAACAATAAGTTGTTGTTGCGATGGAAGTCGGTTTTTTTAACGTGTTTATTATCTATCAGATCGTTGACCGCGCTGGAGATGACAAACTTACTAGGTACGAAACTGCGTTGTTTGTCCTCTAGTAGGTACCAGTGTGGGTCAAAAGGTCAACCTTTAGTGCGTGCCCTATCTGATTCATGAATTGAAATTATCTACGATTATAGGAATGACGACAGCATCAGAAATAAATTATAAACTCTGGATGACTAAATTGCCCTCCTACTTAAACTTCGGAAAACCTTACTCGTTTTGTTTTCCATCATGTCTTCGATTTTTAGTTCACCAAAATTACAAAATGAGTACATAAATGCTGCAAAACTGTGACGTCACGCCTAGGTAGGTATTTCAAACATATTTAGAACAAAATGTCGTTTTTTACAGGTGATAAAAAGTAACTCAGATGACTAGCATTCGTCATCCCTATTTACAACAATTTATTTTAACCACCTCCGTGGCGTAATGGTTAGTCCATTCGCTTCACATCAGGAGGTCGGGGGTTTGATTCCCGGTGGAAGCAAATTGTATGACTCGATTTGGTCGGTGGTAGGACATTTTCTAAGCCCGCCTGGCTAGCTACCGACATCGCATGTAAGTCTTGCCGCCATACTTCATTGTTAACAACATATGTGTTCAGGCTTGAAGATAAGATAGCCAGTTCTCCATTGCGTTGCATAATCTTGGTAAGCCCTCTTCCTGTTTCGGCATCATCGTCACTTACCATCAGGTGGGTGAGATGATGCCAAGGGCTTACCAATTGTGAATCAAAAAATAGTCTGCCTTCATTAACTTGAGTTAGATAACGTAAGACAGGTACAAGTAAGATTTTGTCACCTCATTGCATTGTATGTAGGTAAAGATAACTATCAACATTCAATCATTCCATCTCACTGGAACTTGTGTTATACAAGGTGTATAAAAATTGGTGTGGGACCCGTTAACTGGGGCCTTTTACTCATCATACTGAACAACTTTACCCAAAGAACCCATAGTCAAATCGCAAAAAAAAAACATTTCGACGCTCCATACACAAATGCACGAAACTCCTCAATTAGCTGATCGTTTCCTATGATGAGTTCAAAAATTTATTTGCGATTTCAGCAAAGTCGTAGAACAAAAGTTATTCTGTTTGATGGGTAGAAGCCCCAGTTAACGGGACCTATACCAATTTTGTTACACCCTCATGATCATGTATCCTCAAAATATGTACTTATTTGATTTTTATTCTAGGTAACTACTGATGGAAATTAGTAATTCATTAAAAATTTAAAACCTGACTGCGTAAAAACTTAACCCCTCTTTTCTGCGTAAAAACTTAACCCTTCTTTTTGGCCAGTCGGGTAAAAATGTATCCTATGTCACTCACGGGATTAAGATGAATGTAACGATACCTCATACGTTAAAATCCTTCAAGCCGTTCAGGAAGTAGGAGGGAACATAGAAATCTACATACATACATACACTTCAAAAACATAACTCTCCTTCTGAGGCAGTCGGGTTAAAATGTTAAGTAAGTAAAAAATTTAGACAGATGATTTTAATAGTACTACGACGCCACAACTCATTGAATCGGAAGACCAAAGCCCAGACAAGATCAGTTAGAAAATTAATCAGTGATGCCTCAACACTGATGTACCTATTTTACGTAGGTACGTACTCAAAGTTCAAACTTAACCCTAGAGTGTTCGCGCTATGAGCATTTTGCCGCCCTCGGCAAATAATGTATAATATTATATCCCTACTAATATTATAAATGTGAAAGTAACTCTGTCTGTCTGTTACGCTTTCCCGCAAAAACTACTGAACGGATTTGGCTGAAATTTGGTAGGTAGACAGATTAGAACCTGGATTCAGACATAGGCTACTGTTTACCACGCTCGCGAGCCGCTTGCGGCTCGCGCACTGCGCACCCTCGAAAAGTCATAGAAACGTTGTCCACGCGGGTGAAACCGCGGGAAACAACTAGTAATATATAATATTCATGTGTAATACACTCGCCTCCCAGTAGCTGCTCCTCTGTCTTTTACCTACCTGTATCATAAGTTTGAAGAATGAGAATGGCACGATCATATCGTCTAAGACTTAGTTGCTGGAAGAAGTTGAGAAGTTCTACGGACAAATTGTATGAATGCGAGCAACGCAGGACCGCTCGTCATGGAAATCCTTGGGGGAGGCCTTTGTCCAGCAGTGGACGTTTTTCGGCTGTTATGATGATCATATTGATCATAAGTTGGAAGAACATCAGTTTACAGGTGACCGCTGGAGGAAAGTGTTGCTGCTTGCCAGGACCCAAAATAGTTGCATTATATGAACAAATTTATTTTGGAGCGAGCACTGCTCGTACATTTTCACGACTTATTTTTACCAAAATATATGCCGAAAGTAATGAAAACATACAAATCCGCCATTAAATTTAAGATTTAAACAAAAACTTATGAAGATAAATATGGTCATTCATCATAATACAGCAATTTTTCCAAAGACCTTGTCAAGTTTTTAAATTTACTTAAATAAATATTACTGTTTTGTATAGTAGGTACCTACATGATTGATATGTATTCTTATAAAGTCTTAAAGTTTTTTAAAACATTGTGGGCAAAAAAAAAGCATTTTAACATAGGCGGCAAAATGCTCCCCACGCGACCACGCACGTTTCACGGAAAGGCGCGACTACTCTAGGGTTAATCTTATTGGTCTTAATAGATCATGCAATCAAAAGTCTTAATGTTTCGTATGAAGCCACTATCTGTAGGAACTATTAGGTAATTTGTGTCACTAATAGGCAGTTAACGACTTATTATGTCGCAGTAAAAAGTTATAACTAAAACCTAGAATAGGTAATTTTACATTTAACTAAACAGTAGCCCAGCAACAAGAGAAGGTTTTCCTGTACAGAGACGATATTTTTTTTTTCCTTTTGACGCCTAGTTAATAAAAGAGACAATAACAAATCATAACTACCTATCTGTTTTGTGTCACAACTTTGTGTAAATTTTCGCGCCTTCCCGTGCAAACAGGCTCAACTGCGCGTGAGGTGTTTACCTCAACTAATCTATCACGGGCTACGGGGAATGACTCATACATATCATACCATACACAATCATATTACGTCATCTTCGCTGGAGGCAGTGGCTTTCCGCATGGTCTAACTAAATCCAATAATTTAAAGACTGAGGGTTATAATTATTGGGGCCTATTTATTTTTACGGCGCAATGAAACGTTTGTAGGACAACAAATTACGCAATGGTTTAGAATGCTCCAGTAGCGCTTAAGCCTTAAATCTGTGTAACTGTAGACCATGCGCGCATGATGGTTGATGATGATGAGATGAGTCACAAAGTATAATTTTCTGTATACGTAAACTACGTATTACGTTTACGTACTTTAACACATCCAGAAAAGTTTAATCCCAAAACATAAAAGGTTCAGGACCATAGGGGTGCAGTACAACTCTATGCCTACCGCCTAATACTGCAGCGATAAACGCGAAAGTTTGTATATATGGATGCTTGTTACTCTTTCACGTAAAAACTACTGAACTTATATGGCTGAAATTTGGTAGGTAGACAGAATAGGACCTGGATTGGCATATTGGCTAGTTCTTCCTACGCTCGCGAGCCGCTTGCGGCTCGCGCACTGCGCACCCTCGCCGACAGTCATAGTGCAAGTTTACTCACGATCTTTTCCTTCGCCGTTAAAGCAATCGTTAAGTATGTGTACATAAGTTCCGAAAAACTCATTGGTACACCTACATTGACCGTCCGGATTTGAATCCGGGACATCTGGTTAGGAGGACCGTGTCGTTACCGTTGAGCCACCGACGCTTTTTATTCTAGCTAGGACTAATACTTTTTGACACATTCTCTTTAGAGCAGACCTTCTCTAAGATAACGAAAACTTTCAAGAGCATTGTTCTCCTAAAGCAATGAGTGCTATAAGTAGAAATAGATTGGAAATAATTGTATTCTTTGCGTAGGTAGGCTAGGGACGTCTAAAAATGTAAATTAGGTGTTTCCGTGTGGCCACCGCGTGGCGTGGTAGACAGACATGACTCATGTCATGTCCTACTGTGTAGCTTATATTATGCGAAGCATTTCAATCACGCAAAGATTTTTTTGGAGGTTTATGATAAGTTTAATTATATATTTTTTGTAATGGAAGGAAACCGCCTCCGTGGCGTAATGGTTCAGTCCCATTAGCTTCACATCAGGAGGCTGCGGGTTCCATTCCCGGTTGAGTCTAGCTTTGTATGACTCGGCTTGGTTGGTGGAAGGGCATTTTTAAACCCGCCTGACTAGCTACCACCATCTTATCTAATTCTTGCCGCCAAACATCAATTTCTACAGCATGTATGTGTTCCGGCTTGAAGAAATTAGCTAGTTCTCCATTGCGTTGGGGAATCTTGGTAAGCTCGTTTCCATCTTCGGCTCACCGTCACTTATCATCAGGTGAAATGATGCCAAGGGCTTACCAATTGTGAATTTAAAAAAAATAAACGCTTTTTTTTATTACAAGTTTGAGTGCGTTTGACTGCAAATCACCTGATGGTCAGCTATGATGATGCAGTCGAGGATGGTACACGCAAACTCAAATAATGCCTATTCACTCTTGCTTTGACATGAATACCTACTTTGGAAGGCAAACTAGTCAAGTCAAGTCTCTACAAATATGTTAATTGCGAGAAAATGTTTTGTGTTACACAGTAAGTAGAAAATAATTCATTCACAAAAACCCAGAGGTCTGTTTAAAAAAAAAAATTAGGGTTCCGTAACAGGTAACGGGACCCTTTTTCCAAGCCCTACGCTATCCGTTCCGTGCGTCTGTCCGTCCGCCTGAGTCTAGGATATCTTTTGAACCGTGACAGGTTTACGCCTCGAAATTTTCACAGAAAATTTATAGCTATCACGTTTCATGAAATACAGCCTGGTGACAGACGGACAGCGAAGTCTTAGTAATAGGGTCCAGTTTTTACCCTTTGGGTACTGCTTTTGTCCGTCACTTGCATTGATGTTTTATTGTTTTAAATGAAAAGGTATCATTGTTATAATTGTGTGGAGAGCTGTGGTGGTAATACGGAACTCTCAGTGCGCGACTCCGACTCGCACATGGCTGGTTTTTCTTAATGGCATGGGCGCAAAACGTGATATCCAAAGAAGTTCCTGTTCTTCTATGAAACCTTTCGGATATACCCGTACAGTAGCCATCAGATACATCGTAGCGGGCGAGGTGTTCAAATATATCTGAGCAGTGTTGAATTTCAATAAATTATGTACACTAGGAGTTGCTATTAATCATCATAACAGCTTATATACGTCCCCACCGAGGGGCTCGAGCCTACCCTGAATTAGGGCGATCAGGCCTTAGTCGACCACGCGGGCCCAGTGCGGGTTGGTCAACTTCACACACAACCTTCGAGTTTCATCGCAGGCGTGTGCAGGTTTCCTCACGATGTTTTCCTTCACCGTTAAGGCGGTTGCAGAGGAAACAAAAATAGACATCGCAACCTAGATGGCGCTGGCGAGCAAATATTGTTGTTTTTGACAAATATTTCGTAAATTAGATAAGTTTGAAGCAAAATTTGTTTATTCGCGAGCCCTTTTATTGATGTTTCGATGATATAGTAAGTGTTTAACTTCATTTATTGTTTTATTCTCCCGTGTTATCCCACAATTAGCAGCTGACAGCAGTCACGCACACTGCAGGCACGAATTGTAAGTGTGTGGGTGCAATTCATTCAATAAAAAGTCGCGTAATATCTGTCAGTTTACAATAGCGGTATACAAAGAGAATAGAAATCACTACGAAATATACCTACATAAACAAAATTACATTTTATTCCTAGGACTAAAAAGCAAAACAGAGAGCACATCGGATTTTCAGAAATCGTTTTTACGATTATCTTTTTGGATACAGTGTAGAATCCTTGTAAAAATGCAGATAACTAGCAGAGACGTGATTGTAATGGAAGACAAAATGGAAATGAGGAAACTGAAGAATAGTGTTATCTGGTTTCATGGAGAAGAAATGTCACCTGAAGACAGCCAGGAGGACAGATTCAGTGGGGGAATTGAAAGAAAGCCCATGTCTACTCCATGTGCTATAGAGAACGAAAACAGAGAGAGGAAACTACCTACCTCAATAGATTATGGTTTCTCCGTGTGTACATATCCAGCTGCTGAGCCATAGCAGTCGTTCAGGGAAAACAATGCTCGGGAGCTTATTGATATGTCAGGTGGTGCAACAATAGTTGATAAGTGCAAGTGGGTGCTAAATAAACAGTTTGATGTGAACAACAAAGTGCGTTATCATGGGAGACTAGTGACAAAAGGTTTCACGCAGCAACCTGGAATAGATTATGAGGGAGGACACCTTCTCTCTGGTAGTTCTGTTCTGTCTCTTCTATGGTGTGACAGAGACTTTATTGTTGTGATTGATTTGTTTCTCATTGTAAAAATATAAGTACTTCCAGCCCAAATAAACTTTTGTTTTAATCATTTAGTATAGCAGATCGTGGTTTAAGATATGAAAACCTAGGTCCTGTGAGATGATATCTAGAAATGAATATCAATGTAGATCGAGAAAGGAATGTAATTACTGTTGATCAGCAAAAATATATAGAAAGTATCGCTGGATGTGAGACGTCTTTATCCACCAGTGGACGTCTTTTGGCTGATATGATGATGATCACCACCTTTACACATAATAACACACTTTACACATGGAAGCAAGCTTACCAAGATTCCCCAATGCAATGGAGAACTGGCTATCTTATCTTCTAGCCGGAACACATCAACATTGTTAACACTGATGTTCGGCGGCAAGACTTAGATAAGATGGTGGTAGCTAGCCAGGCGGGCTTAGAAAATGCCCTACCACCAACCAAACGGAGTCTTACAAGTTGTCCCCACAACCTCCTGGTGTGAAGCAAATGGACTAACCATCACACCACGGAGGCGGTTAAAAGTTGGCACAAGGGACATACATAAAATAAAATAATCATATTCAATATCATGTTTTTTTCAATTTTAATCATTTATTCCCAGAGATATAGATAGGTTACATGCGTACAAAAAGTGAAGTAAATAAAAGCATTCTTAGTAGCATTCGGTGCAATGGAAGTGAACTACCTTTATTACTGTGTGTAAAGGGGTTCGATTTTCAAATGTTGTTAGTGCATAACCCATCTATGGTAACAAATCTTTGTTTGATCCCCAAAAAAATCTTCAAGATGTTTTTCAAATTTAATATCTATAATATGCTACAGGTGGTACTTTATCTGGTAAAACTCTTACGACCTGCCATGAGAAAAGGGTAAAACATAGGTTTCTCAAAAATTGCTCTCGATAAGTTTTGTCATTACAAAAAACTGGACAAGTGCGAGTCAGACTCGCCCACCGAGGGTTCCGTACAAAATTGTAGATCCATATTATAAATCATAACAGTGCAGACTGTTAGGTACTACATACGCCAAAATCATTAGGTACCTACCTACACATATAAAAAAGGGGAGTTTTTTTTTACATTTTGTCTTAATTAATTTTACAGTTTGTCATAAATCAAAAACTATACATCAAAAAAATAATTAAAAGTCTGTTTAAGCTTCTGACAATGAAGCCCTTTCATAGGATACCTCATATGACACGCTTAACTCAATTCAAAATTTGGACCGCCGTTCCTTGCATAATTGATTACATACTTTATATAAAGATTATATTTTTACAAATATATAGTTTTCAGATTTATCCCTATACTTGTAGTACAAGACGGTATTACATGCCAAATTTCATAGTTCTAGGTCAACGGAAAGTACCCTATGAATTTTGATTCCCTTGAGAGTGTCGAAATATACGTTTTTTGCAGCATAAACGGCCGTATCTTTTTTTACGATAACCTAAAAGCTTGATTTTTTTCACAGCTTCAAGGGACTGTAGACCGGACTATACGGTTGTAATTTCAACTCGATACCTCCATGCGTTTCCGAAATAAAAGGTCTTGACAGACATACGGACAGACAACAAAGTGATCCTATAAAGGTTCCATTTTTTCCTTTTTTTTTAAACTTATCAAATGGAATATCTATGATTTACTTACTTATGAACAGCTTTGTATATTTTAGTGATTGCTGTTGTTGCCTGTGTTCGGCCTAAAAATATCACATTATGATATACAATTTACTAATTATTGTGTAAATACACTCGACAGCAAAGGAAATGGGTCTGTAACAAAAACCTCAATAACTTCCAAAATATTGTAACAAGCTTTATGAAATAAAGACTGTATTATAGACAATTTTATAGTGCATCTATATATATAAAAGAAAGTTGTGTTAGTTACACCATTATAACTCAAGAACGGCTGGGCCAATTTTTATGATTTTTGTGTTTTTGCATTTGTCTTTGTCTGGAATAGGATAATAAGTATTAAAATATGATATTCATCAATAAAAAAAATATCAGTCAAAAATAATTGGTTTTAGGGTAGGGTAGTGTAGTGTAGGTGTAGTGTAGTTAGGGTAAGGTAGGGTAGTGTAGGGAAGGGTAGGGTAGTGTAGGGTAGTGCAGTGTAGGGTAGGGTAGGGTAGTGTGGGGTAGGATAGTGTAGTGTAGTGTAAGGTGGAACGAAGTTCGCCGGGACAGCTAGTATAATAATAAAAATAAGTCATAAAAGTTTATAAAGTTTATTTTGAATAAAAGTAAGTTAAGAAAAAATGTAAATTTTACACTAGATTTCGAAATTGCAATTTTCACACATTTTAGTATTTTGTATTACCACTGAGATCTATTAAAACAGCTGTTACACGGTTTAGCATGCTTTCCACTTTCGATTTCTGAGATGATGCTGAGGATTATTCTCCCATTCCTCTATCACTGCTTCATCCGAGCATGCTCGATGAAGTTCAAGTTTGGGCTGCGTGCTGGCCACTGTGTGGGGATGAGCATTATCTTGCATAAGGATGGCATTCTTGCGCATGTTTACTAAAAGTGGGCCAACATACTCATTTAAGGTTTCATTCACGTATCTCTCTGCAGTTAAAGTTCGTCTCCCATCGTGCTTGTATAGCATGATACTCGACTCGTCCGAAAACATAACTGTTGACCAGTCATTGAAAGTCCAATTCATGTGTTCTCTAGCATAACTCAGCCTTGAATTTCGATGCTGCCTTCCGAGTTTTGGACCATTGGTGGGTCTAAATGGCTTCATGTTCGCTTCAGCAAGACGCGGCCTCACTGTACACGTGCCCGGATTGCTCTCTTCAGCATGTAGAAGTTGATTTTTGACTTCAACAGCCGTTTGAAATCGATTTCTCAATATTGTTGACACCATATATCGATCGTCCCGCGCTGTCGTGCACCTTGTTCGGCCTGTTCCTGGTCTGTGCATATTGAATCCAGTCTCTTCAAATCGCTGGAGCACTCTGAACGGTTGATAGCGACACACCAACAGTGTAAGTAATATTCACAAACACCGAAGAGGATTGCCTGTATTATAGGTACTTACGAAGCCATTTCTATTCTAGTGCATGATACCGTAACAAACCGGTTCGCGATCGTTTTGGGTTTACTTTGCGTCCTGAGTATACGTATTTATTGTAAAAGCGTTAATTCATTTTGTTACAAAAGCCATTTGTTTACCAAATTCACAAACTAACTGCCAAAGAGAATATAATACACTACAACCTCCGTTTATTCATAGTACTCTGTGACTACAACAGAACTGCAGAGCAAAAAAACAGTGTTGCCATATGGAGGAATCAAGAAATCTATCTTCAGTCCAAAATCTGGACAAAATTCGTGCAACAGTAAATAATTGTCAGTTAAAATTGTTAATACAATCCGGTATTTGACTGCTAGTCATTTGAGTTAATTTTTATCAACGGTCAAAAACGAAATTTTGTTCTGAAATTGTTCGTGTTACAAAATTGTGACGTCATTGTCTTTGACGAACTGATTTAGTGATTTTGATAAATATAAAATTGAATTTAGAATAAAATTTTAAATGAATGTTTTTATGCTTTTGTAGGAAATGCTATTTAGTGAATAGTATTTTTTAATTTATTTTAAACACTGTCAAATACCCTATACCGTATGACAAAAATGATACGCCACAAGTCGCATAAACTTTCTCGTAAAAATATGTACAGAAGTCTAAATTGTAATATATATTTTTTTGTTATCTTATCTAAATGTTTGGACTCTCCATACAAAGTTTGAGAAGTCCAACAAAGCTAAAGGTCATTGGGCAAAATCTGACCCGGTTAACTAAAGTTATCCTACAAAAACCAAATTAGTTTTAAATTGTTAAGTATTAACCCACATTTCAAAACATATTTTTTTTTTTTTAAACCATGGGAATAACATGTAAAAAAAATATATAAATGCGTAAATAAAACAATTTTAGTGAAGCACAAATCGATGGAGCCTCTTGCTAGTGAAAAGCAAAGTTGAAAAAATCGATGGAGCCTCTTGCTAGGGAGGAGCAGAGTTGAAAAAATAGATGGAGCCTCTTGCTAGTAAAAAGCAGAGTTGAAAAAATGGATGAAGCCTCTTGCTAGTGAAGACCAGAGTTAAAAAAATCGATGAAGCCTCTTGCTAGTGAAAAGCAGACTTGAAAAAATGGATGAAGCCTCTTGCTAGTGAAGACCAGAAATAAAAAAATCGATGGAGCCTATTGCTAGTGAAAAGCAGAGTTGTACAAATCGATGGAGCCTCTTGCTAGTAAAGACCAGAGTTGAAAAAATCGATGGAACCTCTTGTTAATGAAAAGCAGAGTTAAAAAAATCGATGGAGCCTCTTGCTAGTGAAGACCAGAAATAAAAAAATCGATGGAGCCTATTGCTAGTGAAAAGCAGAGTTGTACAAATCGATGGAGCCTCTTGCTAGTAAAGACCAGAGTTGAAAAAATCGATGGAACCTCTTGTTAATGAAAAGCAGAGTTAAAAAAATCGATGGAGCCTCTTGCTAGTGAAGACCAGAAATAAAAAAATCGATGGAGCCTATTGCTAGTGAAAAGCAGAGTTGTACAAATCGATGGAGCCTCTTGCTAGTAAAGACCAGAGTTGAAAAAATCGATGGAACCTCTTGTTAATGAAAAGCAGAGTTAAAAAAATCGATGGAGCCTCTTGCTAGTAAAGACCAGAAATAAAAAAATCGATGGAGCCTATTGCTAGTGAAAAGCAACTCTGCTCCTCACTAGCAAGAGGCTCCATCTATTTTTTTAACTCTGCTCCTCACTAGCAAGAGGCTCCTTCGATTTTTTCAACTCTGCTCTTCACTAGCAAGAGGCTTCATCCATTTTTTCAACTTTTCTTTTCACTAGCAAGAGGCTCCATCGATTTGTACAACTCTGCTTTTCACTAGCAATAGGCTCCATCTATTTTTTTTACCTCAAGAACGTTTAAGGACGTTCTGTCACGTTGCTAACACGAAAGTTTTAACCTCAATATTATATTTTTCTTTTTTAAGCTTTTAGCTTGAATCCCATTAACTACATTAATGCGACATATATATTCGTGAACTAGAGACGCTTATCTAAACATCCTACCTAATTTTTTTTCTGTAGGCCGTGGGTATAGGTTTCATACTATGCTGCCCAATGACCTTTGTATGAATATGACACAGCAGCCGGTTCCTTGGGGAAAGTTTTTCAGTTACATGAGTACTAGTCAAATTTTAAAGAAAACGAAAGGAATATACATAAATTCAACCTGTAAACAATACCTTTGGATGTAGGAATATGATATTTGTGTCGCGTTAATCCATAATCATGAATTATCCGCATTGGACCTCAAAAATCCATACGAGTGCAGATAAATCCGTATATATAGCAACACTGATTCATTCATATTCAGCCACAGAGTGTTACGGGGATAAGTGCGTTCGAAAAGTGTGTTGTTTTAATTTTTTTAACAAAAATATAAGAACATCTTTGAAAAACTGAATCTTTGTATTAGTTTTTTACACTATTAATTATGGGTGTTATTAATAAAAAATAAATCAATTTGTATTCACTCTGAAAAAACATTTTATATTTAGATTCTTATAACACAAGTAGAGTTTCAGAACGCACTGTTCATATATAGCTTTACGGTACGCATAAGTGTCTATGTTGTGTAAATGTAACGCACACATACGTAAAATCGACACTTTTGAACAAGATTTAAAACCTTAAGAGGGAAGAATAGTACGTGCTCGTCCATACAAAAAGAGAAAACGTTTTTCCACTTCTAAATATTTTTCAATCACCATGATTTTTTAGTATGTTATTGACACAATGAATTACTAGGTTTATAGCTTTTCCTTTTTTCAAAATTTGCTATAGATTCAGACTTATAGGCAGCTCAAGTAACGTAATTTTTGTGATTAAAACTGTGTCGAATTAAGCCGTTTTTTGAACAAAATCAATGTATTTTTTAAAAAAAAGCGAAACCTGTAAACCTAGGATATATTGTGCTGAAACGATCGACATCAAAATCAAAGAGATTTGTTGAGATTTAGTTAGTGAAAACCGTTTTCTCCCGAAATGGGAATTTCGTCCAGAAAAGTACCTATTGTCAGTTGCGAGCTGCAACGCTCTCTATCGCACGATTGGGGGTCGGGGGGAAAGCAAAGCACACGTACAATAGAGATGTCGATGGTGAAGTCGATAGTAGAGATGGGATCCCACCCACGTTATCGATGTCTATCTGTTTAAAAAATTCTGGGAGTGGGAAAAGTTAACATTAGTAGGTTTTCAAGAAAAAGATTGACCAGTGATTATTGTTTTATTTCTTCCTAACTCAAAATGGATTACATTGCTTTTTTTTTATAAACTTTTGTGTGTTTGTACTTCGCTGTTCCAAGACGTTACAGCAGCTAAACATGTTCGTGAATGTAGCCGAATTTTCCATCGTCGCATTTGGACGAAAAGGACGAATACGCGAACACGAATAGCGATGTGATGTGCTAGCATTAGAGTTCGTTGTTTTGCTTCAGAGCCCTTATCTTTTTGCTTTGCACTAGGTTGAGTGCCTTCCGTACTCGCCTCCCCTGCCCGGTGAAGTTGTAAAGGCCCCCACGGCCAACAACAAGCTTGTCATTTCGAAAAAAAAAAAAAAATTCAGAGCCCTAATAAAACCAAAATCGTAATGTGGCTAATCCACCTACTCATTTCAACGGTTTACGAATAAGAATTTAAAAAAAAAATACGGTACCTATACTTAACGTGACCATAGTCCCTTTTTCAGGCTGTTCGTCCCGCTGTCCCCAGCTAGGGAAAAAACGTCCCACTTTCGCAAACAGACCAAACGATAAATTAATTGAAGTATCTACCTATTATTTTTTCACTCGCAAACAACTGCTTAGATATTAGAAGTCATGTTACTTACTAAGGCCTTATGTAGCTCAACTTATGTGAACTAAAAAAAAACGACCAAGTGCGAGTTGAACTCGCGTAGAGAGGGTTCCGTACAATTACAAAGACATTTAGGGTGATTTTTAAATAATTAAAAATATCACATTTGAAATCGTCACATTAAGATGCACTAGCGCTATCTAGTGGTGTTTTAGTGAACTATTTTCCGTAAATTTACGTAATAAATTGAGTTTACCACTTTATTTACAATTGATAGAATTCTTATAGGTTTTCCTGTAATCTACAAGCAATAAACTATATTTTGTAGTTTTGAACCAAAAATAATAATGATCCTACCTGATTTCACTTGATATGGTCCAGTAGATTCGGACAGTGATCTGTGATGGCTGTGACAGACGGACAGACAGGCGCACGAGTGATCCTATAAGGGTTCCGTTTTTTTTGTACGGAACCCATAAAACCTACCTATTATTTAGATGGTCACGTTAGGTATACTCGTATAATTATTATAGTATCACATTAGTAGTTTCGTTCACAATAACTAGCATCATATTTTATCACGCTTTTATAGGTAAGGTGCAGCCAAACGCACTCAAAATTTTACTAAAAAAAATGCTTCACCTGTATGTTTGTATGTAACCGACTCCTTTGGACTCGATTTTGACCCACTTTAAACGGACACATTTAATTCAAACTTTGTAGACTTATTAAGAATCAGCGACAATATAATAATTTCATAAGTTTGAACTAAAATATAAATAGAGTTTAAAAAAACTAAAAAACACGCTTTTAAAGTACATCAGACTGAAAAGTAAAAAATAATTCTTAATATAAGTTGAAAATAATAATTAACAAAAAATACTAGTCTTATTTGGGAAAAAGTGTGGGTTGCTCGATAGACGAAAAATATGGCACAGAGCGCCCACGCTTTTTCACAGTAATCTAGTATTATTTTAGTAATTCTAGTTATATTTTTCGTTAATTATTATTTTCAACTTATATTAAGAATTATTTTTTACTTTTTAGTCTGATGTACTTTTAAAGCGTGTTTTTTTTAGTTTTTTTAAACTTTATTTATTTTAGATACACTGCAAATACCTAAATAACCTTACAATACAAAATTTCAGTCATTTAGGGTGCATATTGTCAACAAGCCGATTTATCAAAAATCAATTTAGTTTATACTCCTTGCTAATTACTATTATCTACATAACAAAATACTCACTTGAAATTATCACTATTACCTACTGCTATTAACTTCAATTTCTCTGTATCGGAGTTTCGGGGACGCCACAACAATCACTATCCGTAGGTACGTAAGAAAACATTCCGCCTTTCGTCGCAACTTCTCGCCAACTGGCAGCGTCCGTCGATGTGTGCGTGAGGCTCTTTGTATGTGCTGTGCGCGATGCCCGGGGGCATGAGCGCACGAGCGATAGCAAATGTTTTCCCAAATACCTATTTCGTTAGGATCGCGAAGCTATTCTTCCCTCTTAATAACTTTTCAATTGTTCGATTTATCACAAATCTGATTTCATTCGCGAAAACAAGATTTTTTAAACATTTTTTTGACATTGTTTGATAACCTAATAATCTAACACTCGATGAGTGTATTGGTCAAACGTTTTGTATGAAAATGACGCCTCTGCAACCACCTTAAAGCAATCGGTAAGTATGTACGTAAGTTTTTGAAAAACTCATTGGTACATTGGCCGTCCAGATTTGAACCCGGTACTTCTGGTTAGAAGAACCGAGTCGTTACCGGCTGAGCCACCGACGCTTTGTCGATTAATATCTATCGATTAATATCTGGGAACATCTAATCCTTACTAATATTATAAATGTAAAAATGTGTTTGTTTGTTTGTTACCTTTTAACGCTTCTACACCTAAACCAATCTTGACAAAATTTTACATGAAGGTAGCGTGTGTCACGGGGAAGGACATAGGCTACTTTTTATCCCGGGATAATAGCATAATCTGATGCAATTCCTCAGGTAACTAAAAAAATACTCTTTTTTTGATAAATTTCTATTACGTAATTACTAATCACCACGCGGGCGAAGCCGCGGGAAAAAGCTACTTGTCATAAATATCTGAGCAGCAGATTTTTCAATTATGTTCTTCATACAAAAGGACGTACTTATTCTTAAAATGCTGCAAATTCAAAAATCTGCTGACAAATTAGATGTTCAGATATTAATAGCAACTTTCAACTGCTCAGAAATATTTGAACACCTCGCCCGCTACTGGCTGATGGCGACTGCTCCTATGTATGTCGGTATTTTTATTATTCCAAACACAGAAAACGTCAAAAGCTAGCTACATATTAAGCTGGAAAACTAAATAAATCTCGCCAGTTCAGAGCAGCAGCAGGAGATGTGTTTATATCTAGCAATATAAGCTTTGAGTGGCTGTTTACGAGAGGTCGTAATTTGGACAATAGTGTCGATTCGGTGTAACACGATTTAACTTATTTGACAGGACTAAACTAAATTTAAGCATCCTTGTCTTTTCAGTACAGAAAGTAAAAGACAGAATGTGTAAATTTAGTTTAATCCTGTCAATTAAGTTAAGTCGTGTAACACCGAATCGACACCATTGTAGGTCGTAAATTGATAAGGTTTAGTTGCCAGCATTGGTTCGATAATGTTGTTCAATCATCACAATGCAATGTGCCATTTTGTTGAAATGAATAGATGACCAAACGACCAACATAATCAAACCTAAATTTAACTTTAATTTGTGAAGTACCTAATTAGTATATTTTCCGTTGTGGAAAAGAACAGAGAAATAATCTACAAATAATTTTTGACCTTTTTAACGTTCCACAGAATTCGGTCGCATGCGAGACAAAATGTTGGACACTAAACACTAGACACCAGCCACAGCAATTAACGACGAGTGCTTCAACTTTGACCAACTCTGCACTGACTTGAATTTAATGTCCTTGTGCTAAAGTCGTGTGCCCCGGAAAAGTTCCGTATCAAAATAACTTCATAAATCAACTATACTGAAGCTACTATTAGATCCTACTAGATGTCGCTATTTTCTTCACTTTTGTTGTATGGGCCTCCCCTCTATTTTTTTTTAGACTTCATCACTCGTGCGTCTGTCTGTCTGTCCGTCCGTTTGTCACAGCCAATTTGCTCCGAATCTACTGGATCAAATCAGGTCAAATTTGGTAGGATGGTGTAATCCTATGACCCAAACACAGATTTGCAAAGTAAATAATTTATTTTTTTAAATAAGGGTAATTTTCGGGGGGCAAGCTAGGAACATTAAAAAAAAAAGTTTTGCAACTCTTACTATGTCATATATCGAATGAAAGGTCTCCTAATGAGGATCTCAAATATATTTTTGTTATTATTGTAAAATAAATAGTTTTGATTTTATTCATGAAAGAAGACGAAATATAGTTCATTGCTTGTAAAAAAAAGTTTTGCAACTCTTACTATGTCATATATCGAATGAAAGGTCTCCTAATGAGGATATCAAATATATTTTTGTTATTATTGTAAAATAAATAGTTTTGATTTTATTCATGAAAGAAGACGAAATATAGTTCATTGCTTGTAAAAAAAAGTTTTGCAACTCTTACTATGTCATATATCGAATGAAAGGTCTTGTAATGAGGATCTCAAATATATTTTTGTTATTATTGTAAAATAAATAGTTTTGATTTTATTCATGAAAGAAGACGAAATATAGTTCATTGCTTGTTGATTACAGGAAAACCTACAAGAATTTTATCTATTGAATAGAAAGGGGTAAACTCAATATAATACGTTCACTTACGGAAAATAGTTCACTAAAACACCATTAGATAGCGCTAGTAGTAGTTAACTCGCGTCTTACTGTGAGGATTTCAATGTTGATATTTTGTATTTGTCTTTGGCATTGTACGGAACCTCTCCACGCGAGTTCAACTCGCACTTAGCCGGCTTTTAATATAGCGGCAATAGAAATACACACTCTGTAAAATTTTCAACCGTCTATCTACCTACTACATTACGGTTCATGAAAAACAGCCAGCTTGGGTAAATGGAACCCTAATAATTGAAAACTTAAAACACGTTAAAAAACCGACTCTCATATCGCAAAAATTTTGTACAATTTTGCATTATTATTTTTGGTTTTTGTTAATTTTCTAAAAAGGTACTACACTGATTTTAATAAAATTTATATGCGACCAACCTATCGAATAAAAAAAGAATTATGAAAATCGCGTAGCAAACATACAAAAAAAACGGGTATGATTTTATCGATCACCAATTAATCAATTAATAATAATCACCGATTTCTGAACACAAAATTTGAAATTCTTTGATTAAATAGCTTGTACTCAAAATGGTAGATCTGTCGCCAAAGTAAAGTCATCAAACAACACCAAAACAATGCTCAAAAGAATAAGATTTATCACCAAAATAAAACATTACCTAACCTCCAACTAAAAAAATAAATAAAAATTTGCAATAATATGAGCAAAGTTGCTCTGGCGCTTCGCCGGCTGCTGCCGCACCACGCTCGCTTCGCTCGCTCGGCTCGTGCGTTCTCTTTCAAGTCAAACCGCTGCGCTCCTCACTACCTAACCACGTAAAATAACCTAACCCAACCATAAACCCCATGTTGACCTTCACTTTGACCCAAATTTTATTTGATGACAGATTTATCAATTTGAGAACGAAAATATTATTCCCAAAAAAAAACATACAGTCGAATTGAGAACCTCCTACTTTTTGAAAGTCGGTTGAAAATACATTTTTTTTCACAATTGGTAACCCCTTGGCATCATCTCACCTGATGGTAAGTCAATGATGCCGAAGACGGAAGCGGACTTACCAAGATTCCCCAACGCAATGGGGAACTGGCTATCTTATCTTCAAGATGTTTGCCGGCAAGACTTAGATAAGATGGTGGTAGCTAGCTAGGCTTGCTTGAAAAATGCCCTACCACCAACCAAATCGAGTCTTACAAGTTGACCCCACCGGGAATCAAACCCGCGACCTCCTCGTGTGAAGCGAATGGACTAACCATTACGCCAAGGAGTGGTTATATTTATAAAAGTACCTGACGAGCCTGAAAAGCTTGAATGACAAACCTGAATGACACAAGACATTAAGTAATTGATTGGATTCATACAGTTAAGGGTCTCCAGGAGGCTCGAGTTTCCATACAAACGCAGTTCCGCTTTAATACAAAAACTGCATACTGGATTGAATCTAAACTTTGCGAATATATTTAGAAGACAAATATCGATGTTTGTAATTAGTTTTCTATGTACTAATATAAAACGGAAAAAAATAGGAGCAGTTTCAAACTTTCAGACTTCAGTACAAAACTAATTTTAGCCTTTGCTTAGTTATGTTTTAATTTACTACGATAAAAACGAATTGCAAACATCGGTATGTATCTACTCAACATATTAGCAAAGTTTGGATTCAATCCGGCATGTAGTTTTTGTATGAAATCGGAACTACGTTTGTATGGAAAAGCGAGCCTCCTGGAGACTCTTAAGTGACCTATCCATTGCACACAAAGGCAAGGTAAAAATAACCAGTGACTCTACGAGACAACTGCAAGGTGGAGTCAAATATGACTGCTTAATAATGCATACTAATAAGGCTTGCGTTGTATAGGCACCTTAAAAGGCAGGCTGTGGAAAGTTCATAAGGGGACCCATGCCCCCTCTCGTATAGATAACAAAGCAATTAGAAATTCACAAGGGTGGGAATTAATTGTTGATTACTCATTTCTAAAGAGTGTCGATGGCGTAACGGCTAGGGCCGCCGCCTCCTGTCCGGAAGGTCGTGGTTCGAATCCCGCCACGTACCAATGTGATTTCGAATTTAGATTTCATATATACGTTTATCCGACGTCTTACAGTGAAGGAAAACATCGTGAGGAAACCTGCACACGCCTGCGAAGAAACTCGCAGGTTGTGTGTGAAGTCGACCAACCCGCACTGGGCCCGCGTGGTCGACTAAGGCGCGATCGCCCTAAATCAGGGTAGGCTCGAGCCCCACGGTGGGGACGTATACGAGCTGATATGATGATGATGATACTCATTTCCACCGATTGCAGGCAGTATGACTTGTATTTATGTATCTTGTTTGATTTTCAGTAAATTCTATACGAGCAAAAATTATGGTATACAACTTGGAATATATATTTTTGTCGGAGAAATATTAAGAGAACTAAATCTACTTGAATGTTGCATTTAGCAGTTTGGCAGCCTGTTTTTCCTCGCTGATAAAAATACTAACGTTGGTTGACTTGGTTTAAAAATAACTTTATCGGAAACAACAGACTGCGTCAAAGGATAACAAAAGATACGTTTTGAGTACATTCACTTTGTCCTATTAAAAATTAACCTTCAAAAATTTCCGTTTCCGTAAACTTTTTTGGGTTCCGTGCCTGGTGACGGACGGGACCCTATTATAAAGCATACGCTGTCTGTCTGTCCCTTAGATCTGTCCGTCCGTGTGTCTGTCTGTCTGTCCCACTTTGAAATGGCTGCATCTTTTGAATCAGCTTTCTTTTTAGCCAGCTAAAAGCTTCACAGAATACGTGTTACTGGAGAATTTACCAACGAACAATGAAACATTAAAAAAGTTAAAAATTAAGCCGGGTTCTATACGTTTTTACAGTAAAGCAAAAATAAACATGTTAATGTACGTTTTTATTTTTGTTCTACCGTAAAAACGGCTACACCCGCAAGCGTGACACTTGGTGAGATAGTGTTAATCCTAAAGTAAAACAACTAAGTAATAATAAAAACTGTCCAAACGTGAGTCGTACTCACGATAAGGAGTCCGAGCTGAATGAAAAAAATACGCATTTTTCTGACGCTCGCGTTAATGTCTTTTGTTTGAGGTATCATTCTTGTGTGGAGAAGCGCGGTGGTGGTACGGAATACTCGGTGCGTGAGTCCCACTCGCTCTTGGCCCTTGGCTGATTTTTTTACTGTGTCAACCATTCCACGGCCCTATAGGAAGTTTATATTTAAATCGAACTTAAATAAGTATATTTTTTGATTAGTGTAGCGGAAAACAAGGGGATATTTCCACGAAGTTTCCTAACGAATGAGTCACTTTGCTTGCATAGCGTAGCCTAGTTACGCTAAGGCAATTAGTCCACAAACATTGCATATTTAGACCCAGGAATTGCGGTTACTGCATGCTTTGCTGAAACAAAGCTATAACTTTCATATGGTCAAATGATTAAAAATTATCTATTTAGGGAATATATAAAGGTGGATTCTTTGTCAAACTAATCAAAATGAAGACTGCAACATTCATAGAGAACCACAGAGGTAAAGTAAAGAGATAGAGTACTATCACTTAGTAATTTAATTTACTAAAGAAATAAAATTTCTTAAATAATTTTCGAAACACCTAAAAACTTTTATGAATAAGTCACTCTATTTAATGTATAAATAAAGGCTAAAATGACACAGACACCTGCTGCATTCGGAAACATGTCGTCTAAATATGTTAAAGTATAAAGAATGACCTGCAGTGTAATGTAAAGACGCATATTCAAATTACTAGTGCAGCTCTACTTGATGGTATTCAATTAGAAGATTCAAAATCTACTACAAAATGCGAGTTGTAGGCAGCGGATGGATAAACAACAAACGTGTAGAATTCTTATAAATGTGTAGACTGTAGAGTTATATAAACTGAAGCAGACTGTATGTTTATCTGTGCGATGGCCGACGCAGAGAGTATCGATCCCGAACCCCCCCCCCCCCCCCCCCACGCCCCTCAGTAGGCCTTTATAATAACATTCATGTCTGTGGTTTTTCCCGGTCATCCAGGAGAATCGGTACCAATCAACTTTGTATCCCTAGCGCGCTCTATGCACACGTAGTATGGTCTTATTTCAATGATAATAAAATCAATCAAAATTATAGATTTTTTAAACGCCTTCTAGCTACTAATTTCTGTGTCTGTGGTTTGTCAGAATTCCAAATCTGATAAACCACCGACACAGATAATAGTTTTTAGAACATGATTCCTAAATTTCAATAAATTAGATTGAATAATATCAAAAAAAACATAGCTCGCTTTGATTATTTCAAAGGCCGTGCGCTAGTGCTTCTGCCTAGTCTTCTGCCTTAACATACCTTTATCTCGAACGAAAGCACAATTCAGAGAAAATTTAACTAAGTAGTTACGGATTACTTGAGTGAGATTCAGTTGAATGGATAAGTACTTCGTTGTATAGGCGTGAATGGCGTGAAAAGTGAAAATATTACATTGTGAAAATTTGCAAAAGTGTCAAATAATGTCCTAATGCTGAAGAACACTAGAATCGAGACAAAAGAATGTACATACCTTTTGTTGACGCATCATTAGGGCTAAACAAACAGAAGGGGCGTGAAGTTTCTCAGAACAAAGGGTTTTCCTTTTTGCGTCGTAGCGTTGGTTTAGGAGAGTGGCACAAAAATTGGGTCAGAGTTATTGGAAGGGCGCAAACTACTAAGATTCAAGAACGCCCTTTGTCTCCGTTTGTGGATGATCTACTTAATCATATTATTAGTGCCTACTTTGTTTTTAGTTTTCTAGGTAGGTAAAATATCTATATATATAAAATTCCCGTGTCACAGTGTTAGTTGCCACACTCCTCCGAAACGGCTGGACGGATTTCCATGGAATTTGGTAGGTCTGAGAATAGGTATAGAAAATTTTTCACTGGGATCTGAGCGGGCGAAGCCGCGGGAAACAACTAGTTTATATATAAAAATCTTTATTTATTTGCATCTCTGTAGTTTATGCTATTGCAGTATAGGTACAGACCTACCTATTTAAAACGCCGCTGTCAAAATATGGACTAAAAATTGTTATGGAATTTGATTGTGTGAATCAATATGAATCCTTTTGATGTTTTATTGTAATAAAAGTTATATTATTGAACATACAGCGTAACAGCGTTGTTACATTAAAATTTACAGCGAAACTTGCTAAGCGTTTTTTGTAATTAACTGGTTGCGTGTATAATCATAATCAACTGACAAATATCATCAACTCCAAGTTTTTTTTCCACTTTCTCGGCCTGCCATGAAAAGCCATTTGTTAAATTTATAATGCAACAGTTTTTTCTTGCTTGGCAGCTCCTTTTCAGACATTGAACGACTGATAGATGAATGCAAAAAAAAATGATATTTGGCAATAGGTACAATAATATATTTGTTTCTCTGTCGCCACTGCTGCCCTTGTTGAGGTCGATTGGAGATTGTTGGCGAATAAAAACATTTTTGTCGGCATCCCAGCGAAATCAAGGTGAAAATCACTATTGATCTAGCTGAACTAGCTGATCTAAAATCTGCAAAAGCTTACCTACTTGAAATAAAAGAAAATGAAAGAACTAGGTACCAATAGCTTTGATTTCAGTGGAATTTTGTCACGAATGACGTAGACGTTAAAATTAATGTGGGATATCGTGCGGAACAGTCGTTACCAACAATTTAATATAGAATGTGATCCAACAACAAAAATACAAGAATAAATATGCACTACATATGCTTCTTGCACTTCAACAAGACGATAGACACCGTGAACAAGACTTTTTTTTAAATAATGTATAAAATCAAACGTATTAAATCAAGTACTACTTACAGGTAAAGTCGTTACTTCCTGATGCCATGACCGCCACTAAACAATCAAATCCAGTCCACACAAACGGCAATGGTCCTTGAGGCGAATGAATCACTTTGCCCACACTGATCTACAACTACAATAATCGAAATCTACTGGAAATTGACTTCATGAGCTCGGTAAAGCGACGACGTGATGCCGCCACGGGATAGTCTTCGCTTGTGAGCCGTCAGCGGTTTCAGACTGCTGCTAAAATTAGCAATGGTGCCGTGGTGGTACCTACTACAACTACATACCACGCGGCCGATGACGACGCCACTCGAACAAAAACCATATCCCATGCCGTACAATTACGATCAGATTGACTTTATGTTCATCATTGGTATGGTATTAATGGTACTTATTTTATAAATACACTCGATACTTGAAAGCAATCGAAGTGGAATCTTATTCACTCAGATTTTCTTCTACGAGAATACCCAAGTATTTTGTTTAAATTTACACAAGGCTTTTAGATATTGAAGACGAAAATATCCCAAAAACCGTACTTTTTCTAATCTTAGCATTAAGCCATGTCTAGATATTAGTTTAATATTTTCGTGTTTAGATAATTTGTTAACGTTGTATTGTTTCAATAAGTATTTTCCAACACGTATTTTCGAGATATCCTTACTAATCTAATATATAAAAATGAATCGCAAAATGTGTTGGTAAGCGCATAACTCGAGAACGGCTGGACCGATTTCGCTAATTCTTTTTTGTCGAGTTCGTTATTGTCAGGAGAAGGTTTTTATGTAAGGTAGGGTAGGGTAGGGTAGGGTAGTGTAGTGTAGTGGTGTAGTGTAGGGTAGGGTAGTGTAGTGTAGGGTAGGGTAGGGTAGGGTAGTGTAGGGTAGGGTAGGGTAGTGTAGTGTAGTGTAGTGTAGTGTAGGGTAGTGTAGGGTAGTGTAGTGTAGTGTATGTAGGGTAGTGTAGGGTAGGGTAGTGTAGTGTAGGGTAGAGTAGTGTAGGGCAGGGTAGTGTAGTGTAGGGTAGAGTAGGGTAGAGTAGTGTAGGGTAGGGTAGGGTAGGGTAGTGTAGTGTAGTGTAGTGTAGGGTAGGGTAGGGTAGGGTAGGGTAGGGCAGTGTAATGTAATGTAAGGCGGTACGTACTTCGCCGGGACAGCTAGTATAATATACATATATTAAAATGTGTTTGTTTGTTTGTTACCTTTTCACGCTTCAGCGCCTTGACCAATGTTAATGAAATTTAGCATGCAGGTACCCTGTGTCACGAGGAAGGACATAGGCTACTTTTTATCCCGTGAAAATAGCATAGCCCGATGTAGTTCCTGAGGGAACTGAAATTATTCTCTTTTTTGGTTAATATCTTTAACATCGCAACGGAACAATGGATTGTGTGATTTTTTGCATAGAGTGGTTGAGGGGGTAGGAAATTACATGATTTACTGAAGAAGAAGGATCTGGAGAAAATGCATGTCCATGCTCGCGAGCCGCTGATTCGCGCACCCTATAAGACAGTCATAAAAACAATGTCCAAGCGGGCGAAGCCGCGGGCAAAAGCTAGTATTATAATATAAGATGTTTGCTTGCTTCGTGCTATAAATTAGGTATAGGTAAAACCAGAAGTTGTAAAAAAAACCCCAGACAATGGACACGTAGTCTACTGATTCGTGAATAGATTAGAATAGGGGATCGGACTGCTAGTCATTTGAGTTACTTTTTATGATCTGTCTAAAACGAAATTTTGTTCTAAAAATGTTTGAAATACCCACAAGTGACGTCATAGATTTTAAGCATCATTGACGAACTGATTTTGTGAATTCGATCAATTAAAAATCGAAGACGTTATGGACAAACAAAACAAGTAAGGTTTCATTTAGGAAATCATATTTCAGAATTTATATTTGATGCAGTCCGATCCCCTATTGGGCTAGTTTCACTAAAATATAAAAAAAAACAGACCTATAGTACTCGCATATGATGTGTAACATGTGACAAAATACTTATGAAATTAATTAATTATCGGGTCGTACATTCACGGGCCGACCCTTCGAATAGTAGTATGTCATCTTTGCCTTTGCCATCACACTAGGCGGCATGGCTATGACAACCTTAGTTTTCGAGAAATAAAAAACGTTCGCATTTCCTGTTACACATTTCCGTCCCATTTCACGAAATCACTCCCACAAATTGCAGGAAAGCGAGAGCAAAGATGTTACACATCAAAAAAAACCGACCAAGTGCAAGTCGGACTCGCGCAAAGTAGGGTTCCGTAGTCTTTTTTATTAAATAAATGTATATTAAAAAAAATGTTTTTGCAGTTGGTAATATAACTTTTTGTATGGAAAATGTATTAGCTTTTTACAAATCCAACTGCACATCATAAGTTGGTCGACTATTACTCCTAAACTAAGAAAGCCTACTTAGATTAGCCGTGATAGTTTTCCTTTTAAATTTATTATATTATGTCATACTACTTGCAATTTTTTCAGGTGTCCTGAAAAAGAGGTTTAGGTGGTACGCCTCCGTAGCTCAGAGGCAAAGTTCACTGGCTTTACATTGAGCTTCCATCTTCGGTAACATCGTCACTTACCACCAGATGAGATGTTGTCAAGGGTTTACCAATTGTGAATAAAAATAAAAAAAATAAAAAATCGGGAGGGGCGGGACACTTGACTCTAACAAAAATCACCAACTTTAAAGCTAATCATTTCGCAAACGGAACCCTAATTCGAAAAATGGTCTTTGTAAACCTCAGTGATTTTGAAACGATATACCCCACTCGATAGGGATCATCAACGAAAAAAATTCACCTCCTCTTTTATTAATATAGGGGAAGGTACCATAAAACTTTTTCATGATTTTAGTTTACCACTTTGTCGGCGTGATCAATATGTGCAATTGCAAAATTATAGCTTTCTAGTACTAATAGTCTCTGAGCTATGCCGCCGACAGACAGACAGACAGACATGGCGAAACTATACAGGTTTTGTTGACTACGGCACCCTAAAAATAGTCTTATAACGCAATCTTGACCAAAAACTGCGTGAAAAAAAAAATAACTTTATGGGAAACCTTTTTTTTTTTAATTGGCCATTGTAGGTTTCTTGAAGAAAGTTGTACAGTATCGGCTTCTTATTCCTATATTATTCCAATTTCTGTGCTTAGAACTAATAATTCTAAACTAATATCTAGAAATCGCTGAATAATGGGATCTGAAAAAAAATACTTTTTTTGGGATTCTCCTCCTCAAATTGTAACTGCGTTCTTTACTTAGAAAATTTCAAGAAATCCAGGAGATCTTTATCAAATGCGTGAGCACAAAATTTCAGAGTAATTAACTTTAATTATTTTGTGTTATTGTGCAGGCAGACGGCTTTCACTTTGTTAGCTTAGCTCAACTCTCTTGAATCTGTCAGACAGATAAGATAGTAGGAATTATCTATCTCCTGTACAATGTTAGTTAGCGGAATTTAGTTTAGCCGCACGCATGTTTTCGAGGCTCGAGCCCCTCGGTGGAGACGTATATGATGTGATGTTTTCGAGGATGCCGGCGTCGTAAAATTTCAACTTTTATTCTAAATCATAACTGCGTTTTAAACACATCAAGTTCACTTATTTGTGCCGATTAGATTATCGGTGACTCACGCGTCTGGTCCGGGACGGATATAGCTACGTGGAAATGCATCGATTTTGTGGCACTTGCGTGTATTAACGCTTCGGTATATTAATATTATTACGCCGCCCAGACGGCTCCATACTTGCATGACAGTGTGTATTTGCATATTTAAATACTTAATGCAAATAATTCTCAAACGAAACGAAACGTTTTATTTGGTTGGTAGCGAGGCGTTATCTACTGGGTCTCGAAGAATTAACAATAGCTCTCCTAAAAGTAGAGAGACATTTTTCTTGATAAGTAGTATTTTTGCGTTGTTGTTGCTAATTCGGTGTCATAGGCTAAACTAAATTTTTACGATTGTTATCATGACGGCCGCTTCTTTTCAATAGGGATGACGAATGCTAGTCATCCGAGTTACTTTTTATCAAATCTCAAAAACGACATTTTGTTCTAGAAATGTTAGAAATACCTAGGCGTGACGTCATAGTTTAGCAGCGTCATAAATGTACTCATTTTGTGATTTTGGTGAATTAAAAATCGAAGAATTGATGGAAAACAAAACGAGTAAGGTTTTTCGAAGTTTAAGTAGGGGGGGCAATTTAGTGATCCAGAGTTCATAATTTATTTCTGATGTTGTCTTCATCCCTATTGATTGTTGTCACACACAACCATTGCGCGATTGCGATGCTGCACATGTTTTTTTTTATTCACAATTGGTAAGCCCTTGGCATCATATCACCTGATGGTAAGTGACGATGATGCCGAAGATGAAAGTGGGCTTACCAAGATTCCCCAACGCAATGGAGAACTGGCTATCTTGAGTGACATTTAACCAGCATGAATGCAGAATTGGATGGCAAAAAAAAAACATTCAAAAGTCGATAGATACTTAGTAAGGCCCGGACGGACGTCCTTTCACATTGAAAGGCGTGGGCTTCAGTGGATACCGTTAGCTGCAGTTTGGGTCAATGCTCTGCCGTTCCGCCATCTCTGCGGACACCCCCCTCCCACTTTCAGACCCCACGTCAAACCCCCTTTCACGGCTACTTGTACCTAAACAATATGATGACCAGGCAGTCCAGGCACAGTTTGTTACAATTTTTATGAAATTACGGATCAAATTATGATCTGAGTAAAATTGTTGCTAATTTAATGTCAATTTTTGACATTGAGACGTTTCTAAAACATGTTTTATTTTTAGGATTCCGTACCAGGTATCGGGACCCTATTACAAAGCTTACGCTGTCCGTCCGTCTGTCTGTTTATCTGTCCGTCTGTTCGACAATTATACTTAGAACTAGTTGTTGCCCGCGGCTTTGCCCGTGCAAATCCCATTTTTTGCCGTTCCCGTGAGAAAATCCTAAAATGCTTTCTTAGCGAATGCCAACGTCATAATTGCTATCTATATGCCAAATTTCAGCCCGATCCGTCCAATTGTTTGAGCTGTTTTGTTTGTGCAATTGTGTGATCGATCATCAATTCATCAGTCAGTCAGTCACTGTTTCCTTTTAGAATACAGAAGATATTTTTTTGTTATTATATGGTATTTACTAACAAAAAAAAAGATTATAAAAGTGAAAAATTAAGAGAGTCCCTACTCCCTCTACAAGAAACGTGTTTGAAGGGTTTTTTTTTGTTTTAGTTCTATTGTAAAAACGGTAATATTATAGATTATGTACAAGCGTGAAACTTGGAAATTAAACAATGAATAATAAAAATCAGCCAAGTGTGAGCGTACTCATGCTAAGGAGTCCAAACCGTACATAATATTTCGATGGTCCAAAGTAAATGAAAATAAAACTGGTTTTTTTTTGTCGCACGCGTTGATGTCTTGTTTAAACTGAATAAGAATTATTGTTATAGTAGTATGCAGAGACGGAACCCTCGATGCGCGAGTCCGTCTCCCACTTGGCCGGTTTTTTTATGAAGAGAGTTCCTCCGTTATGAATACGCAAGTAAAATACCTATTCGGTTTAATTTTACTATTTTTCATCTATTGTATCGAAAATGGCTTGCTTTTGGTGTGCAGACGTGTTTCTTTCTTCACTTCACGCTTCGACGCCATTTTTCATTGTTAGCAACAGAAACTAATGCACAAAAACGGCAAGTCACAAATTCGCCGAAACGAACGGTGAAATCATACGAACGCAAATAGAGCTCGATCATATCATGCCTCTCAAGTTAAAGATTTATACAGAAGAATGTCGAGTGGCTGATGGATGACTGGTAATCGGACGCAGCTACCCTTTCAGTTATATAAATGTAATGCGAAATAGGGTGTGACGTGTGACTTACCAAGTCCCATCTGGCAGAAAATGACCTCGGCTTCGATGACGTGGGCTACAGGCTGACGAGGAGATGCCGGTGGCTTGTCAGCTCCCGGTGGTGGAGGGGCGACTTTAACCGGCTCTGGAACAGGCACTGGTGCAGGTTTCGGCGTGTTTGCAGGTGGAGCGCTAGGTTTGGGCTTTGGAGGCGACGGGTCTCTTTGCTTCGGCGGCGGCGACGGGTCTCTTTGCTTCGGCGGCGGCGACGGATCTCTTGGTTTAGGAGCCTCTTTATGCTCTGGTTTTGACGGAGCAATCGGTTCCCGCTCCTTCGCGGGTGTAGGTTCCGGCTTAGTAGGTGCTGGAGGAATAGAAGACGGTGCAAGAGTAGGGGTCGCATCGATTGGTGCAGGCCGTTGAGCGCGGTGTAATGGTGATTCGCCGGCGTCCGATGACTCACTATCGGTGAACTTGTCAGCCAGCTGGTCAGCAAGAAGGTTGGTGGCTGACGGAGCACGATGTTCACGCTCCATTTCAAGGAAGCTCTGGCTCGCGACACGGTGCTGATGAAGTGGAGATTCGCCAGATTCCTGACGCTCCCGCTCCAGGTGCTCGAAGTCGTCAGTAGAATCGTGCTCTCGTTTGATAGGAGCCAGTGGAGCTTCTAAAGGCTCGTTGTCCCCGCTAGCGAGCCCGCCCAGTAGCGCATCGGCGCTGTCCATTTTTGAATTAAAAACTTGGTTTCGATGGATTGGAAAAGGAAGCGGAAGACGCGTGGTCGTGCCTTCTCGCCGGGCGTTAAGTCAGACTGAGGTTCGCCGATTGTACCGCAGCCGCAGCACGCACGTCACTACACAAAAACGGTATTACTCATCGCCTGACACCCCACCGTACAGCAAGCGAGGGCGGAGCCTTTCGCCGGTACTGGAGAACTTACCAATACAATTCGAAAAATATAAAACTAATAATAGCACACACATGAAATTATTTTTTATAGGGAAATGGTATATCGTGTCGCAGCGTTCGGGAAACTCGACAGAATTTCAGGAAAACGCTCAATATTGACTTTCCGTTACCAAGCCTGTTTTACCGGCAGAGTCGGAAGTAAGTAACTTGGAGAAAGGGCAAATTTGACGACCATATAAACTTCCGTTCCTTTTCTTGCACCCATCTTGTAACTTTTTTAGAGTATATAGTATATAATGTCTCTGGGTACACACCCTTAAGAAATGCTAGTGCCGGTGTATTTCAAATCTTCTGTGAAACCAAAGACGACCTATTATTAAAAACGTAAGGATGCGATATTAACCTCCCCCCCCGCCGACATCAATGTAAGGACGTTGTTCTGTTAGTGGTGCTGGATCGTCGATTGTCACAGTGAGTTGTATAAAATTATCATGAAGATAATGCAATCAGACACACACCTCCACAGACACACAACCCCACTTTCTCTCTCTTCTCTCTTACACACGCACACACACCTACAACTTACACACGTAGTTTTTGTTTCAATACATCTAACTTTGAATGCATGCGACTTTTCATAGGTTATAATACTTTTTTCTTTAAGTATGTACAAAATATTTAATACTTAGTAGCTGGTAAACTGTATTTGACCGTCACAGGACAGGCTTTGCCTAGTGTGGGGGTCGCAAGTAAACTAATCTTATGCATAAATTTTTGGCAAATAAACTTTTTATTCTTTTTGTTCAATTTACAGAACTTTTTAATGACGCGGAATAAAATGATTCGGCGAAGGTATTCCAGGCTAATGTAATGATGGGTTGGTAATGTTTAAAAGTAAAATAAGAACAGTGGACGTCTTTCGGCTGATATTATAATGAAATAGGAGCAGGGTTTCGTAGAAAGAACGACTCACAAGAAGCCACGGAAACAAGGAATCGAGAAACATCCAATTCAGATTCGCTGGATTCATTGACGCCAATGGCATTAATTTATGAGGGAATATAATGATTATTGTAAGCATTATAAAATAGAATAAAGTATTGTGGAATAAAGCTTGTCCCAATTAAGAAAAACTAGATTAGTACGTCTTGTTTTTTAAGTTTCTAATGCTTTAAAAATGGTTTGTTTATATTTTTTGGGTGAATTTGAGCCTTCTTATGAGGCCCATAGTAAGCGACCATGTCTCAGTTCCGTAAGTCATCACTGGCAACACACACTGGTGAAAGACCTTAGTCTTGAAACACTGCGGTATTTGAGACGTGCTATGCTCGGAGTTTCTCTGCGTGATCGAATCAGAAACGAGGAGATCCGCAGGAGAACCAAAGTAACCGACATAGCTCGCAGAATCGCTAAACTAAAGTAGTAGTGGGCAGGGCACATAGCTTGTAGAACGGATAGCCGATGGAGCAGTAAAGTTCTCGACCGCGCAACGGTAAACGTGTAGGCAGGCCTCCCACGCGGTGGTCCGACGACCTGGTGAAAATCGCGGGAGGCCGATGGATGCGGGCAGCGCAGGACCGGTCGTCGTGGAAATCCTTGGGGAGGCCTTTGTCCAGCAGTGGACGATTCTCGGCTGATATGATGATGACGATATTTTTTATTTTGTTGATTCAGAGAAGATACCTACTGAAACGCAAACTATCGTTTCGAGCCGATCTCCTTCTTGCTGTTTCATATTAAATTCTTTTTGGTTTCCGCTGTTGGCTCCTTCAGTTTTAGATTATATTCACTTTTCCGAATTGTTTTGAAAATTGTGATTGATTGTCAAACTGCCGTCTGTTGTTTTTTAGAGAAAGGAATCGTCATCGGACTATTATTTGTATTTTTCCGAAAATATTTTATAATATTATCCATTAGTGCCAGTTTCGCTCAGCGAGATGTTCTAATTATTGTACTCGGTCCCTCTACGATATTTTTTAAGAGGTAAGTATTTCCATATTTATTTCATCGTTTTAACTTGTGACAAGTGGTGATGAGAATCACGGTCCTTTTACGTTTTAGGGTCTTAGCCTACGACGCCCCAACAATGCTGAGAGCCAGCTCGTGCTCGTCATTGTGAGCACCAAAAGACAAGGGTGTGCGTTTCTTCGTCCGGCCCACCGGTTTTTGTTTGAGCGCCCTCATTTGGGTACACCTCAGCGTGGACAGCGTGGTTGATTGCAATTCAAGTAATACCTTTTATTTATTCTCTCCCGCGAAATGGAAGATACCCAAACGTAGGAATTAAATGAACTTTAAAGGTCATTGGGCAGCATAGTATGAAACCTATACCCACGGCCTACAGAAAAAAAATTAGGTAGGATGTTTAGATAAACGTCTCTAGTTCACGAATATATATGTCGCATTAACGTAGTTAATGAGATTCAAGCCAAAAGCTTAAAAAAGAAAAATATAATATTGAGGTTAGAACTTTCGTGTTAGCAACGTGACAGAACGTCCTTAAACCATATTATTATCAACAAAATCCAAACCAAATGCAAACTAAAAGTCCAATAAACATGCCAAAGTAATCGATTAAAACAATAGAAGCTCAAATAACACAGATCGCAACGACAAATGACGAGGGACTGCGTCGATGTAAGACAAGTTGTGCGCGACGCGAGCGCAACGACGAAACCGGTTTCTACTTGTCGTACGAGTGAGATGGCATATGCTTGCCGTTGACCGCGCGTTCTTTGCGCACATACCAAAAACTAAACAAACGTTTATTTTGTCTATTTTACACACTTAATGCTTCACTAAAATTGTTTTATTTACGCATTTATATATTTTTTTTACATTTTATTCCCATGGTTTAAAAAAAAAAACTATTTGTAATGAAATGTGGGTTAATACTTAACAATTTAAAACTAATTTGGTTTTTGTAGGATAACTTTAGTTAACCGGGTCAGATTTTGCCCAATGACCTTTTAAGTGAAGATTGCAAGTGCCATTTATTTTTAGATTTTGTGTGCTAACTTAATATTTTTTTAAAAGAAAACCATCTGTCATAGTAACTCTGCACGTGCGTGGTTGCTACCATATATTTAAATATTTCATTATTTTAATTGTTTGAAAACTTGTAAATTCCAAATCTTACTGTTAAGTTCTTTCTTTTTCCAATCATCGATGACATTCCTATTTTATAATCTTCTTTTAATCCTCTAATCTATTTCTTTGATTACATTTCTTTATTTACCATGCAATTTTCTTTTTCTTTCATAGGTTTCAACTAATAGGTAATCTTTCAAAATTCTAAGTATCATGTAGCATTGTTATTAAATTGATTTAAATTCATTTATGCTACACTACCTATAGGTAACTACTTAAGATAGAAGGTTATATTGGCTCACGTTATTTTTCAAGTCAAAGAATTTTTTTTAGTTTTTAAAATAATATCACATTAATTACAAATTGCACCTAAAATAAAATGCCTAAAATAATAAATACATACTTTACTTGATATTTTTTGGAAGCCGCAGGGTATTTCAGACTATATACCTACCTATAGGTAATTTAAATTTAATAGATAACATTAGCACTAATGTACATTTTACTTTCCAAGTACTTTCTTAGTATTTTGTACCGATACGACCAAGAACATCTAGCTATATTTGAGAGCATAAAACACTCCCGCTCTATAGAAGGCAAACATTTATGGTCTACAATGACTATAAGCCTCTCTCGTACGCTTTACATGCTAAGAACAGAGTATGTTAATCGAGACAATTCAATCAGCTGGATTCCATCTCACAATTTACTACTGTGGTAAAATATATTTTCGCAAAAGAAAATATTGTTGCTAAAACTATGTCTCGTTTAATTTCGAAATCCCCAGATTTTGAGAAGATTTTAAATGCACACAGCTAGTCGATGAAAACTTACAACAACTCATCAAAAGCCACAAATTGAAACTCTAAAAGTTTCCGATGCCAGCATGATATATTGTGACGTACCGATTCCAAAATCATACTGTACGTGTCAAAAGAGCTTCGTCGTCAAGTCTTCATCCCCACCCACGGTTAATGCCATCCTGGGATACGGAATTCCGTCAAATTGGTAACTGGCCGTTTTATTTGGCCTTCTACATGGAAAGACTGCCGAAATTAATTGGGTCAAAACCTGCGGACTACGAATCCTGATAAAATACATAGCGACACACATTTTCTCGTTGTGGGCAAATTTCAACCACCGTCTTCAAGTTTAAGTCACCTTTATACATATATCAAATTTAAATCCGCCATAACTCGGAAACTATTGATCTTAGGCCAAATAATAAAGACTATTTACTAACTTTAAAGAAGTTTCAATCAGCATAATAATTTAATTAAATGGCGAGTCTTGCTACGATACAAAAAAATTCGATTCAGGTTTGCACAGCGCCAATTACCTACAGTTATATTCACTTACAAGTTGCCTCTCTTTCTGTAGCGTAACGCTTCTCTTCTGAGTACTGATCTGCCTCTTGCAGGAGGCTACTTGGCGTAGGTACATTTTCATACCTACAGCGCGGAGTGCGACAGTCCTGACATAGGCAGATTCTATGCTGAGATTTACAGATGACTGCTTTATATGAATAGGTATGGAGTTTGCAACCAAATAAGACAACTTGGCTGTGAAATTAAATAAATAACTAAAAATAAATTGTGCGATCTGTACATTTTCTCATTTTCTCGCGAAGCCTTCAACCTCTACCGTAGTCGGATATACACAAATCAACAGAAAACATTACACTTCCTTAGTAGCAAAAAGTAAAGGTGGGCTAGAATTGATGAAATATTTACAAATAATTTGGATTTGTATGGGAACCTTGTTCAGCTTTTTCTGCAATAAAATAAAAGTCCCTTATAAAGTCCTATTTATTCACAAAATTTCATTAAAATTGTTATAGCCATTTTTTCCGAATCAATAATGAACAGAGTTTCATCAAAATCATTCGAAGCATTTAAAAAAGTTATTTGTGATTTTGATTTTTTGAGAAAAAAGTAAATAATCAAAATAAAAGGATTTTATTGTACATGTAAAATGACAAGAAATTCGAAAAGATCGGCTGGAGAAAAAAACATCACAGTGAGTTTCTCTGCGTGATCGAATCAAAAACGAGGAGAACAGTAGGAGAACCAAAGTAACCTACATAGCTCTCAGAATTGCTAAACTTAAGTGGCAGTGGGCGGGGCACATAGCTCGTAGAACGGATGGCCGTTGGGGCAGTAAAGCGCACCGGAAAACGTAGCGTAGGCAGGCCTCCCACTCGGTGGACCGATACCCTGGTGAAGGTCGCGGGAAGCCGCTGAATGCGAGTAGCGCAGAATCTGTCGTCGTGGAAATCCTTGGGGAGGCCTATGCCCAGCAGTGAACGTCCTTCGGCTGATATGATGATACCTTTCTTCAACAACTTGGCAATTTGACATTCGTCCTTTTACACCAACTTCAAAAAAGGAGGAGGTTTCTCAATTCGACCACATTTTTTTTTCTGTGTGTTCGCGGATAACTTCGTCGTTTATGCACCGATTTAGATGATTCTTTTTTTACTAGAAAGGAGATATCCCAAGGGTGGTACCATGATAAGGAGACCAGGATCTAATGATGGCATCCCAGAGAAAATCGATTGGTACCTTAGTTTCCTGTTTGAAGTCGGTTTTTTTTTGTTCAAAATTATTTGAAAACACTGTGACCTGGTAAACTCTGTCGGATATTTTCGGTGGAATTTGTGATGAACGCATTAGCAGTTTTATTTTAATGTTTTAGCATTGTTTTCAGCTAAGATATTTTTCAAGAAGTGTGGTAAATTTTGGAGAAAATCTGCTGGTGCACGTGAGCAATATGTGGTGAAGTGGTGGAGAACACGAAAATAAATTGAAGGAGGACGTGAAAACCCAACTTGCAAACTGTGCAGTTTTATAGGCGCCCTACTGCAACCGGGTGTTCCACCTCAGAATGAGGCTATTGCAATTGCTGTGAAGAACTCCAGAGAAGATTTGTAATGCACCAGCACTAGCATTGTAAATCAAAAAAAAAATTAAGATGAATAAATAAATGAAGCTAGCCTCAAAAGGGCTTGTACCGAGAGACGTTAATACATTCGTGAAAAAAAATAGTTTGTCGGTAAAACAGTTTGCAACAAAGTATCCATGAAGCTATTTATTACGCTTCCATGGCTATTAGTTTTTGCTAGCCTTTTTCGAATTTATTTGCTTTGATACTATCGTCTAATCCGCGTTGTTTTGTCAGCGCTTATCAAGCTGGTCGGATCAGTAGTTGTTACAATGGTTGTTGCTACGCGACGCGCGACGGTTGTTGATAGACTTCGCGCTGTCAAGCAAGATCTCACACAGCTGCTTTCAGCGCTAGCAGCAAACTTCAGTTTACATTTGTACAACGATGGCGGCGGTTGTGGCGAATGGTTGCGGTGATTTGAATGAAAAAAATGTGCCCAAAAGTGTCCTAGAATGTAACGGGAAGGCGCTGCATACACAGAACGGCAAAATAGACCACCACAAAAATGGTTACGTGAAGTCGCCGCTTTTGAGCAACGGCATAAGCGTGAGTTACATTTGAAATTCTTTTTTTTTTATAACCTCTTGCGGAATTATTAGCGAAGTTTTAGTGGTTTGGTTATTCGATTCCCGCCAGGGCATATTATCTGACACGCCCTGTTCTGGCGTGCGATTTCCTCGTTGTCGCTTCCACTGAAACAGTTACTTATTTAAATGTAGGTACATAAAGTGCCTTAGTTTTGTTCAGCAGTCAAGTGCCTATCATTGGTAATGGATGGTAATGGTAATATGTGGTTAGAAATCAAGTCCGATCACGCCACTACCAAGGCCGCCGTATCTTCACCGTATCGTCGCGGCTCGCGCTACTCTCTCTGTCACACGCTACGAATTTTTATCAATTTCCGCATTATATGAATAAAAGTGTTGTTAATTTTCAGTTCTGTTATTGTGATACTGTAATATATGGAGTAATTTGAATGGTTATTTCGATTTGTAGTAAAGTAACATACAGGTTTAGGTACTTCTAATAAATACCCTCAAAAATATTCTCAAAAGTTTTGACTGCCTCCTTGGCGTAATCGTTAGTCCTGTAGCTCTTATCTGGATGTCGCGAGTTCGATTCTCGACGGAGCTGGAGTCTAACTTTGTGACACTGGTTGGTTGGTGGAAGGGCATTTTCTAAGCCCACCTGCCTGGCTCTGTACCATGATCTTATCTAAGTCTTGCGCTAAACATCAATGTTAACAGCATTGATGTGTTCTCACTTGAAGATAAAATAACTAATTTCTCATTGCATTGGAGAATCTTAGTAAGCTTGCTTGCATCTCGTTATCATTGTCACTTACCATCAGATGAGATGATGCCAACTGCTTAACAATTGTGGAAAAGTTATTTTATAGATTATATTAGTAAATAACCATCTCATAAACAATCTAACATAAAACAGTTTATGGTTGCAGACTCTGACCAAAAATCACAGAGTATCATTTGGGACAATGATTAAACCATATTTTATAGTATAGGCCACACTAACTGTTTATAGGTATTAGATTCTTGATGACTATCTATGGTTATAACACCCAACATTTTTTTTCCAAGCTAGTAGAAGGATAACAAATCACATGCAATTAAAAAAAAAATTGTAATATCATTAGAAAGTGTGGACATGTCATATTTTCCTCTTCAGCAGAAAATAAATGCTGCTGTATCCAAATTCAATAAAATAAGCAAACATTCAAGGATAAAATGTAATACTTACCCAGATCTTTCTATTTGTTATTTAAAATAACATATTATTATTATACATTATATTATTAGTGTCCTTCTTGCCCTGTCACCTGCACGCGGGAGGACTTGATGCAGGCCACTGACAAGGCAATTTGCGTGGCTCGGTTTTGGGATGGGACTATCTGAGTTTGCCGTCGACTCGAAAAGAAGAAGAAGTAGTTTCAAATTATTTTTACTTGACTAAATGGGACTAAAATGGGTTTTTACTCCCTTGCCTAAAACGGAGGGTTATTTTTTTGAGTATGTGTGTGTATGTATGTCCAGCAGTGGACATCCTTTGGCTGTATGTATGTATGTCCGTTTTTTTGGCTGAGCCTGTAGCCTAAACAGCTTGATGAATTTTGAATTGCAAGCTGTCATTAGATTCATATTGATCCCCTGAGGGACGTAGGATACATTTTAAGCAGTTGGTTTTTTTTTCATTTTAGGGTTCCGCACCTAAAAAAGTAAAAAAACAAAACCCTTATAGGATCACTCATGTGTCTGTCTGTCCATCCGTCTTTCACAGCCAATTTGCTCAGAAACTACCAGACCAGTTGAGTAGAAATTTGGTAAACCTATGCAAATCGGTGACCCAAAGACATGTAACGTTAATCAATTCATTTTAAACATAGGGGTAAATTAGAAAATAAAATAATAAAGTTTTACAAACTATATCATGTGACATATCAAAATGAAAGGGCTGGTTCTGAGAATTTAAAATATATATTTTTTTATAATTCAAAATTAAATTGTTTTTAAGTTATTTAAATAGGCGAAAATTAACCATTCCCCCTCTCCCCCTTATCACCGAAACTACTCGGCCTAAAATCTTGAAAAATTACATTATATGACGTTGAATGCATAGATAACAAGAAAATCTATGAGAAAATCTAAAGTCCTTCCGTTTCTTCCACAGGAACAAATTAAAATCCAAAGTCCAGAAAAAGTAGACCCCTATTTACCTAGAGCGTAGTATGTATTAAGAGGTCTAGTTCTGTTGGTAGTATAAGCTTTGGTGTGGAACCCTGTTTTTAACCGTTTGGCCGGTTTTTAAAAATAAATAAATTGGGTAGGTTAAACAAGGTTTTTTAATGAAGTAATTTAGTGGCCTATGGTACCCATATTCTCAAATCAAATATGGTAGAGAAAATGTACTTTAGTTACTTTCTGTGTGTTTAATGTGAAGACTAACTTTGTATGACATGGTTTGGTTGATTGAAGAGCATTTTCTAAGCCTGTCTGGCTAGCTAACACCATCTTATCTAGGTCGTGCTGCCAAGCATCAATGTTAACAGCATTAATGTGTTCCGGCTTGAAGATAAGACAGCCAGTTTTACATTCCGTTGCGGAATCTTGGTAAGCCTGCTTCCATCTTAGGCATCATGGTCACTTACCATCAGGTGAGATCACAGAAAGAAGAATGGCGAAATATCATACATTTTGGGTATCCTACTTATGCTTAGCCACGGGATATGAAAATGCTTGCATTTGGTAGGTATTGCCTAGACTAAGAAGAAAAGTAAACACAGTTCATTTCTATCATCATCATCAGCTGAAAAACGTCCACTGCCGGACAAAGCCATCCCTCAAGGATTTTCATGATAACTGGTCCATTTCTATAACTTGGGGTTCAAGATAGATTCAAGATATTTATTCGAAATAGGTGCAAGTTACACTCTTTCTGATAGTCGTAAAATAATAATAACAACATAATTTCATTTGTGAAAAATCAAGAAATAAACAATCATTAGTTAATAATGTCAAAATTCAATCCTTGAAATAAACCAGATTATGTCATTAGAACATTAAAACAATATGACACGAAAAGTTGTACATAAAAATTAATGAATGTCATTGATACCTTTGACAAGAGTAGGCCAGTTCACACGGACAGCACCTGGTCACGAGTATAACGCGAGAGTCAGCCATCGCTCCCATCAACCATATTAGAGGGATAGGAACGACCCGGGTCCCGATGCGCCACCATCCGCACAAACATTTAAGCGAGCATGCACCTTATAAAGATATTAAGTAAAGGTTCTGTAAAAAAGTTTTTCTTATTTGAACTACTTATTTGAACACATGGGATCAGTAGACAAGTGCAGTGACAATTTAACTTAGCATAGACAATAAAATATCCCCTTATTAGTTTTTAATAAGTTTATCCAACTATAAACTTATTAAAAATTAGGTCAACTTTGATAATTTTTAATCATTAATAAATAACATTAAGTTTTATCAGTATTTAATTTATTTCTCCAAACAGTTACTGAAATAGGAAAAATCCCGGAAATACTAGCTTGTTACTCTCTTATTTAAAATTAAGCAATCTTTGATTGTCTTTAATCAAAACTAAGCAGTATTTAATTTCTTGCTCCCAACTGCTAGAGAAAGAGAAGTCTAATAAGGTGGGTACCCACTTTGCCAATCTTCTTTGTTGAGATGATGTCAAGAGCTTAAGAATCAAAAAACTTTTTCTTTAAGTACTTGTGCTGCGAGACCTTGCTTATTGCCAATAATAATAATTCTGATCAACAGTGGTAGAACCCTACAGGTTTTGATTAATTCATGCTTGTTTAATCATCACGTGAACCTAACACTTGCAGTTTTTTAAGACTGCTGAAATCATAAAAAAATTTGAATTCCCATAAAAGTTGATAAGCTGATTGGCCAACTTTCCCTCAGTGCAGACCCACCAACTAAACAATCCTTATCCTTGCTAATATTATAAATGTGAAAATGTTTTTGTTTGTTATCCTTTCACGCATCAACACTTCGACCAATCTTGATCAAATTTGACATGAATTTGGCATGCAGGTGAACTGTTGCACTGGGAAGGACATATGCTACTTTTTATCCCGCGAAAATGGCATTTTTATTAATTTCTTTAACATTGCAATGGAACAATGGATTGTTGTGATTTGGTTGATTGAGGAGGTGGGAAATGACATAATTTACTAATTATTATTGTGAATAGTTCCCGAGGGATCTGGGGAAAACTCATTTCCACGCTCGCATACGGAATGGAGCAACGGATTGAAGTGGTTGCGGCTCTCGCACCACTAACCCTCAAAGACAGTCATAAAGAGATGTCCACGCCGGCAAATGCCAGTAACTTACATTTTTACCAAATTAAATACTAAAATTGAATTATAAATGCTTAATTTAATAATTCTTCCATTGTACCGGAAACACAATGAAGATAAGGTACATTAGCTGTTTACTTACATAATATCACATGTGTGTGTATGTAACATTTTTATAAGTTTGCTCTTTTTAGCTTAGATTTACTTAATACGTACTTTTATTTATCCAAATGCAATATTAAAGTGAAACTTTTATTACATCGTCTCAAGCTTTTTCGTCTGCGTGTTGCGTGACGGCAAAGAGATTATTACATCGTCGTCTCAAACTTTTTCGTGAGAGCAGCCATGATCGTTTCGTCCTCTGTACCGTAGCTCCAAGAGGAGTGAAACTTTTATTACATAATCGTTATGTCCTCTGTACCGTAGCTCCAAGACGAGAGCAACCATGATCGTTTCGTGCTCTGTAAATGTCTATAATGTGAAAAAAAGTTTTCACTTTTACCATGGTTTCATAAAACCACACACTCTTTTTTATATTCTATTTATAGTTTATGGAAGTTGTGAGTGATACAGTGGCCACAGATAAGCGAGCAGTACAATCTTCTTCCTGCTCTACTAGACAGAACAATGCTAGTCTTCTTTTGAAACCAAGCACCAGCGTTGCCACCTTGGTGATTTTCCCCCTAGATTTGGTGATAGTCGATGCAGTCTAGCGACAAAAAGTTTCGACACTTTAAACATTTTAGCGACTTTTATGCACAGTAACACAATAAATACATTTAGCAACAAAATTGTCAATTTTATATTTTTCTAATACCTTTTTGGACATTATAAGTCGTATGGCAACAGTTTCTGATCAGGGGTGGTAGGTTGTTCCATATGTTGCGTGCTTATAAAATCGTTACTCATACAAACTTAAAATTACTAATTCTTGAAAAAACCGGCCAAGTGCGAGTCGAGTCTCGCGCGAAGTAGGGTTCCGTAGTCTTTACAAAAAAAACAAAATTGCAATTGCAGTTGGTAATAGAACATTTTGTATGAAACATATATTAACTATATGACGTATACATATTAACTTTGCAAATCCTACTGCACACCTTAAGTTGCTTGACATATAAACTTGATGTAAATGACAAAGATATATATGTTGATTATATTACAAATACCATTACCTGAGACTGTAATCTGAATCATGAAATTATGCAATAGACAATAAGTTTTGTTTTGACTATTTAAAAGTGTAGCTTAGGAGTAATAGTCGACAAACTTAGATGTGTAGTTGGATTTTTAAAAAGTTCATAGACTTTCATACAAAAAGTTTCTATTCTATTATTTATTTATTTTTATTATAACAGCTTATATACGTCCCCACCGAGGGGCTCGAGCCTACCCTGAATCAGGGCGATTAGGCCTTAGTCGACCACGCGGGCCCAGTGCGGGTTGGTCGACTTCACACACAACCTTCGAGTTTCTTCGCAGGGGTGTGCAGGTTTCCTCACGATGTTTTTATCTTCACCGTTAAAGCAATCGGTAAGTATATGTACGTAAGTTTTTGAAAAACTCATTGGTACATTGGCCGTCCAGATTTGAACCCGGTACCTCTGGTTAGATGGACCGAGTCGTTACCGGTTGAGCCACCGACGCTGCCTATTCTATTACCAACTACAAAAACACTTGTTTATTTTTTTAAATATAATATACATTTATTTTTTGAAAAGACTACGAAACCCTACTTAGCGCGAGTCCGACTCGCACTTGGCCGGTTTTTTAGATCTTAGATACTTGTTGGAATATAACAACAAAAACCTTTAAATCTTTGAAAAGTTCTCGGGCTCATTTTGTCCGGCCTCTACTGGTCAGTTGGTCACCTCTGGTCACTGAGTGGTTTGATATGAATACGTCTAAATTCAGAAAAGTAGAGAAGTAAATAAGTAGTTCTTCTTCGTTCTGATCTGATGCAAATGTGTAGGAAATCACGTGGGTGTCACCACTGTAGGAAATCACGTCGCCACCACTGTAGGAGATCACGTCGGGGTCATTATAAACACAAAGATTTTGAATGCATTGTGAACAAAAAAAAAATGATTGGGACAGTTGTCTCTGTCTTTTTTCTTTACATGTAAAGAGTAAAGAAAATAACCACACTTTTGCACTTTTTCAACGTTTTTTCGTTTCAATTAAAAACTTAAATTATTTCAAAAAAATCTAACTGGCATATTGAAGTGTGTGTTAAGACTAATCGACCAAGAAAATTTAGAGGTACTAAATCTGTCTGGTTTGCCTGTAGATTGCAAATCTCTGTTTTAAAAGAGCTTTCTTTAATATGTTTTTTCTGTTATAAAAGTTAACGAATCGTGTTTCTGCAACTGACAAAATTAAGTCATTCAAATGAAGAATCAGTTAAAAAGTTCACTTTCGTATGTTTTGAAATTGCTGAAAAAAATCGAGATCCCTCCGACCAAAATTTCCAATGCATCGCCTTAAAATAACCTCTTTCTCTTATCGTGTGCCACAATTAACCATGCATGCTAAATAATAATAATAATAGTTTAGTTCTTCTTCGTTCTGGTCTGATGCAAATGTGTAGGAAATCACGTGGGTGTCACCACTGTAGGAAATCACGTCGGGGTCACCACTGTAGGAGATCACGTCGGGGTCATTATAAACACAATCTTTCTTGACATAAATACTGTAAAAAGAAAACTTTACAGAAAATCTATTCCTATATTTTCATGTTTCGCCTTACGTAATTGTTGGTAAGTGCCTACCTATTTAAAATATTCAATTTTTATTGGCGATGTAAAGCTAGCATTAACACCGTCTAGTATTGTAATTCGTTGCTCAGAAATTACTCGAGCAACAAAATTCTCATTGGGGCAACTAGTTAGCAATAAATTCATCAAGCATTAAATAAATTTTGTTGCTTGAACAACAGCCGAGCAACAAATTACAATGCTAGCCGGTGCCAATGCTAGTTTTACAGACGTCTTTATTGGTTTATTTCCATTTATCATTATCAATTAATAGTGCGACATGATCCCTGGTGAGTGGTGACGCGTTCAGCAGGTCACTCTTGGTTTTGATTAAAAAAAATAGCAAATAGTTTATTTTCATATTACGTAGAGCGTCGTCGGTGGCGTAATGGCAAGGATCACTACCTCCTGTGCGGGAGGTCGTAGTTCGATCCTGCCACCTACCAATGTGTTTTCGAATTTCGATTTCATATGTACGTTTAATCGACGCTCTTATACGGTGAAGGAAAACATCGTGAGGTAACCTGCATACGCCTGCGAAGAAACTCGAAGGTTGTGTGTGAAGTCGACCAACCCGCACTGGGCCCGCGTGGTCGACTAAGGCCCGATCGCCCTAATTCAGGGTACGCTTGAGCCCCTTGCTGGGGACGTATATGAGCTGATATGTCGGATAAACGTACATACTATGGAATCGAAACCGACGTTACGCCACCGACGAGACTCTAACTCGGTGTAACACGATTTAACTTAATTGACAGGACTAAACTAAATTTAAGCATTCTGTCCTTGTCTTTTCGATATAGAATGAAAAAGAAAAAATGCTTAAATTTAGTTAAGTATTGTTAAATAAGTTAAATTTTGTTACATTGAATGGACACGATTGTTGATCTATTGTGTATGACGTGGTTGACTGGTGACATTCACTTTTTCAGTAGGTTTTGATTTACTTGCGACAAGGTCATCGCTTGCTACTATCAAAATCATCATCATATCAGCTCATAAACGTCCCCAACGTGGGCGTTAGTACTAAAAAAAATAGTTATTAACAAACCCGACTCCTATAATTTGGGGATCTTCAAAGCGAGAGAAGAGGCATTATTTGAGTTGCGTGTACCATCCTCGACTACATCGTCACTTATCATCAGGTGAGATATAGTCAAACGCACTCAAATTTTTAATAAAAAAAAACTTAAAATCAGCACATTATACAATGATCCCACACTAGGCTGTCTTGTGGAGACCAATAATACAATTTACTAATATAAATATTTATTGCCGAGGGGCTCGAGCCTACCCTGAATTAGGGCGATCGGTCCTTAGTCGACCGCGCGAACCCAGTGCGTGTTGGTCGACTTCACAAACAACCTTCCGATATTCTAAGGAGACGTGTGCAGGTTTCCTCTCGATGTTTTTCCTTCACCGTAAGAGCGTCGGTTGAAGTTACACTTAGGGGCGTGCTGATTTCCGCAACCAGGCGACCACTGCTTCCATTTTGCGTGATTGGCCGGCATCACTGCCAGCCCAGCTAAGAGCGTCGGTTAAACGTACATACTTGTACATCTATATAAAAGAAAATCGTGTTAGTTACACCATTTATAACTCAAGAACGAACGGCTGGAACAGTTTTTATGATTTTTGTGTTTTTGCATTTGTCTTCGTCCGGAATCCTTACTAATATTATAAGTGTGAAAATGTGTTTGTTTGTTACCTTTTCATGCTTCATCAACTTAACCAATCATGAAGAAATTTGGCATGCAGATATCCTGTGTCACGGGAAAGGACATAGGCTACTTTTGATCCCGTGAAAATAGCATAGTCCAATGTAGTTCCTGAGGCAATTGAAAAAAAAAACTCTTTTTTTGGCTAATTTCTTTAAAATCACAACGGAACAATGGATTTTTTTTGATTTTTTGTGTAGATGGTTGAAGAGTGGCATGGATTGCTAATTACAATAGCCCGATCTGGGATAGGGATCTGGAAAAATCTCATTTCCACGCTCGCGACTCACCCTCAAAGGCAGTCATAAAAACGATGTCCACGCGGGCGAAGCCGCGGGAAAAGCTATTAAGATTATAAGTATTAAAATATGATATTCATCAATAAAAAAATATATTATCAGTCAAAAAATAATTGGTTTTAGGGTAGTGTAGTGTAGGTGTATTGTAATTAGGGTAGGGTAGGGTAGGGGAGTTTAGTGTAGTGTAGGGTAGGATAGTAGGGTAGTGCAGTGTAGTGTAAGGTGGAACGAAGTTCGCCGGGACTGCTAGTATGAAATAAATATCAAAATAGGAGTATGTGTCAAAAATGGCCGTATTTTTTATTGATTTAACACTTGATTTTTTTAAAGCACCAATGGACCGTAGACCTAAGTATTTGATATTAATTCTACTGGCCATGGGAGGGTTACATAGCTCGTAGAACAGATGGCCGTTGGGACAGTAAATTACTTAGTGGCGACCGCGAATCGGGAGACGTAGCGTAGGCAGGCCTCCCACTTGGTGGAATTACGTCCTGGTGAAGGTCGCTGGAAGCGGGCAGCGCAGGAGAAATCCTTGGGGGAGGCCTTTGTCAGCCGATGATGATCTCTACGAGTTCCTAAGAAAAGGGGGCTTGACAGACAGCCAACGAAGTGGTCCTAAAAGGGTACCTTTTTTCTTTTTGAGGTACGGAACCTTCATCATCATCATATCAGCCGAAAAAACGTTCACTGCTGGGCAAAGGCCTCCCCAAGGTCGGTTACTTTGGTTCTCCTGCGGATCTCTTTATTTCTGATTCGATCGCGAACGGAACCCTATAATATTTTTAAATTGCTGACGCCACATCAGTGGTCAGCCGACTACTAGTTGGAAGACCACGTACGCAAATAATGTGACCTATTTAAATCCTAAACCACACCACACCTCAGTCACACCCTGGACACTTCATACAACGGGCCAGAAATGACATTCCAAAAAAGGAATGACGTAACAAACAAAATGGTGGCGAAATCCTATACGTTCGTCAACCAAACTGTAACCAATCTATATCAATGTTGGTGAGGAGGGGGTGAGGTCGCAATCTAGAGAGTGGCAGGGAGTGTCCATACTCTACGTTAGTACTAATATACATACATACTGTGCCTCAGTCGTAACAGTTTCAGTTCAAGGAGAAACAGAACACCGCAAGTGGTAATTAAGACCAAAATGCGATAATGGGCAGCCATAATGCTGAGTGTAAAATGTGTAATAAATGCTTTGAAAACCGTAAACGGAATGTTTGTATCTACTGTACTGAAGATTATTACTAACAATTATACATTGTACATATAAACAACTAAAACTAGTTGAATTATGATTTTTTTAGTGAAGAAATATGAATTAAACATTAAAAAAATATATATGTATATCCTGGTCATTTTTAGTTGATACGAGCATGTAGATAATTCCGATGTTCATTGACAGTTTTACGTGACATAAACTAATTAGGTCCTAACTACTAATACGCATGTTCTAGTAGTCATCATTACAGCTCATATACGTCCCCACCGAGGGGCTCGAGCCTACCCTGAATCAGGGCGATTAGGCCTTAGTCGACCACGCGGGCCCAGTGCGGGTTGGTCGACTTCACACACAACCTTCGAGTTTCTTCGCAGGCGTGTGCAGGTTTCCTCACGATGTTTTCCTTCACCGTTAAAGCAATCGGTAAGTATGTACGTAAGTTTTTGAAAAACTCATTGGTACATTGGCCGTCCAGATTTGAACCCGGTACCTCTGGTTAGATGGACCGAGTCGTTACCGGTTGAGCCACCGACGCTTATGTTCTAGTAGTACCTAAATATAATTTTGACCAAAAAATCTACTTCAAACAGGAAACTAGGGTTCGTCTCAATTTCTCTGGGATGCCATAATCAGATCCTGGTTTCCTTATCATGGTACCACGCTTGAGATATCTCCTTTCCAATGAAAAAAGAATAATTAAAATCGGTTCATAAGCGACGAAGTTATCCGCGAACACTCATAAAAAATATATACGGGCGAATTGAGAACCTCCTCCTTTTTTTAAAGTCGGTTAAAAAGGTCAAATATTTTTTTTAATGGAGAAACAATTGATAAAAATATCTTTATTTAGGGAAATGAGAAATCAATTATAAAATTCTCATGATTTTTGTCAGTATATAATAATTTCAACTTCTATCACATGGTAACTGATTTAATTAGGGTGGAGTACGCAGAAATACAATCTCATTTAATTTATTATTTTTACCTTATATTATAGGTAGTTTAACTGGATTAAATGAGTGAATGGATGAAATAACTGGCCAAGTGTGAGTCGTACTCACGCACCGAGCGAGGCGAGGGCTCCGTATCACCACACTTCTCCACACGCGTACAATGAAGATACATATTTATTGCAAACTAAAGATATCCACAAGAGCACTATAATTTTTTCATTCAGTTTGGACAGTTTGCAGTACGACTCACACTTGACCGGTTTTTATGATTTGTTTTTGCTTTAGGATTATTACCATAATTACACCAAGTGTAACGCTTGTATGTAAATATTATCGTATTTACGAAAGAGCAAAAACAAAATTGAAAAAACACGTTTCTGTATGGGAACGCCCTTATTTTTTTTCCTTTTGAATTTTTATTATTTGTTAGTAAATCTCTCATAAATCTCATAATACATATTATGCTGTATAAAAAAATCAGCCGACCACCTATACGGTTCAAAAGATACAGCCTTTACCCACTTACTACGGAAATAACTTATTTTTTAATAATTGCATGTGATTTGTAATCGTTCTACTAGCTTAAAAAAAAAAAATAAAAAAAAAATCTCCGGTGTTATAACAGCCGCTTTAAAGTCGAACAGACAAACGGACAGACAGCTTAGGCTTAGTAATAGCACAGTATTACAATAAAGCGGTTGACAGTAGTGCAACGAATGTACTTACGCAGAGCAACGGAAGGGTACTTGCGGGGCAGCGGGCGGCGGGGCACAGCCAGGCAAACTCCGCGAGTTTGCCTGGCTGGCTACAGGCTAGTACTGCTAGTTCCTTCGCCGTGGTGACATCGTGCGACATCAAAGGCTTTACGCTTCTGTAAGGCATATCGTATACCTGTGGTAATAGGGCCCCGTTGGCACCCTTTCGATGCGGAAACCTTTATCACCCACTTCGCCTTAACAAGACCTTCGTTTGTTTCAGAAACAATCGGCCGTCAGCGAAGGCGTTCCCCGCATTGACTGGTCGCAGTACGACGTGTACGGGGGCTCCTTCGAGAAGTGCAGCCTGCTGACCGCGCTGCTTACGCACTTGGGGCTTTACGTGCTCATGTTCCTCGGGTTCGTCAACCAGCTGCTGTTCACGCCGAAGGTGGCCACGGAGCGGAATAGAGAGGTAAGAGGCTTTGCCGCATGATACCAACATGTTCATTCATGTGTAACAAATCACTGTTACACATTTCCGTCCCATTTCACGAAATCACTCCCACAAATTGCAGGAAAGCGAGAGCAAAGCTCATTCGTCAGATCGAATAGCGCGCGCTTTCGCGACTTCCTGTTACACATTTCCGTCCCATGTTACACATTTCCGTCCCATTTCACGAAATCACTCCCACAAATTGCAGGAAAGCGAGAGCAACGATGTTACACATCAAAAATTATCATAAACTACTATTACTTATGAATTATAGTGTTGCCATAAATAGAAACTTGTAGAGGTATTTTGCAATTAAACTAAGTGGTATATACGTATGTTACTTTTATTTGATTAAGGGTTAAGCCTGTTTTTTTTATCCACAATTAATAATATAAGATAATATTTTTTATCCGACTTCAAAAAAAGGAGGATGATTCGACCGTATATACAAGGGCTTCTACTCATCATACTGAACAAACTTTCTCAAAGGAACCCAAAGTTAATTCGCAAAAAAAAATCGACGCTCCATACAAAAATGCTCAAAATTGGACAAAATCAGCTGATCGTTTTGTATGAAAAATTCAACATTTAATTAAAAATACACGCGCACTGGTAGACGTAGCGTAGGCAGGCCTCCCGAGAAGGTAACCGACGACCTGGTGAAAGTCGCGGGAAACCGCTGGATGCGGGCAGCGCAGGATCGGTAGTTGTGGAAATCCTTGGGGGAGGCCTTTGTCCAGCAGTGGACGTCTTTCGGCTGATATGATGATGAATAAAAACCATTTGGAAATATTTCGATTTTAAAACTAAATCAATTTCGTAGTTTTTATAAATTAACACTGAGACTGTGTTTTTCATTAGTTTACGCACTTTAAAAAATCATAAAAAGATAACCACAGTAATTACAACCAATAAAAGGGGTTATTAAAAGCCGAGTGTGTTAATAATATCAAACGAGTGTTTTAATACCTTAGTAATTATTATTGTATGCAGTTGCATACACAATTTTATTTTCACTCATGTATTAACTATCTGTTTTTCCAACTGCCCAAAAAAGAGGATAATGTTTTATGGGTGTGTGTATGTATTGATGTGTGTATGTTTTTTTGGCTGAGCTCGTAGTCTAAACGGCTTGATGGATTTTGGTGCGCGAGATGTCGTTAGATTCGTCTTGATCCCGTAAGTGACATAGCCACAGATGAGATACTATACTAGTTACTTGACATAGCCTCGTAAGACCTACCAACCCTAAAACCGTTGCTACGAAGTAACTAGTATCTCATCTGTGCCTTCGCATTATTTGTTTGAATTAAATAAATAAATAAATAAATATTCTCGGACAAATGACACATGGTCATCTGGCCCCAAAGTAGGATTCCCTGTGTTATGGGTTACCAGAGACTGATATACATACTTATATACGTTTAAATACATACATATATAGATATATTTAACACCCAGACACAGAGCAAACAAATCTGCTCATCACACAAATGCTTGCCCTGGGTGGGGATCGAACCCACAACTCTCGGATCAATAGTCAAGGGCACTAACCACTGAGCCACCGAGTCAGTCTTTTAATGGCCATTGTTTTAATGCTAACTGATTATTATTTATTTGCGACTGGAACGAGATAGCGGTTATAGCCACAACTCGGCTGAGTTCGACTTGCGTGGTCGCGTCTATCACGCAAGTTAACTGATCATAAGCACCACATCAATATTGAACAACACTGGACATCAATCAGCTGCATTGTTACTTTGCACTAAAATACAAATGCTTTCGATCGGTGGCGAGCCCAAAATATTTTCTCACGTGCCTTTGGTGCCTTCCCTGACCTATACGTTTGTTGACCTGTCTTTGATATATGCTACTCAAAACAAAAATAAGGGCCACCTAAGTTGTCATACAGAGAGGTCGTTCAAACAGCCACAATGTTTTTTTTTATCAGCGCAGTCATTAGTTTAGATCCCTGACTACAAAATATGTGTCGAAGAGCACAACATTCTGCAGACCCTCGGAAACTCAGTGGAATGCTCAAAACAAAGAACATTATTTACCGAATTGTATGAAGTAGGCCTCATATAAATTTTAGAAAATTTATAAAAACCAAAAATAATAATGCAAAATTGTACTAAGTTGTTGCGATGGAAGTAAGTTTTATAACGTGTTTAGCGTTTTCAATTATTAATATGTTTAGTCGAATAAGTTCATAGCCAGTTCTTCATTGAGGAACCTTGGTAAGCCCGCTTCCATTTTCGGCATCATCGCCACTTACCAATACGATGCTAAGGGCTTACCAATTGTGAATAAAAATAACCTAACCACTCCGGGGTCCGGGAGTGCAGACAGAAGTGAAAACTTTTTACAGTTTTATAGGTTTTGACTTTTGACCCTACGAGTGTTCCTGGTAAGGTGTCGGTGATGGTGTCGCGAGTTCAATGGTTTTTTCCCATTTCTAATTACAGTTTTTATAAGTATTGATCCTTCGAGTGTTCCTGGTAAGGTGACGGTGTCGGTGACGGACGGTGTCGCGAGTTCAATGGCATTTTCCCAGTTCAAAAATGCTCAAAGCGTCTAAAGAAGTTTTCACTTCAAAAAACTAAATAATCAGCTATCGCGGTTTCATACAAAGTTGTATAATGAGCGAGCGGGTTGTATAAAGATTTTTTTAAATTGAAAAGGAAAAGGAAAAGTTGTTCAGTTTCGTCTTCTGATTCACCTCCTGAAATGCGTCTGTCGTCTAACCAGATATCCTATAAATCTTGGCCGTTATTTGCCGGGGGCTCTTTACGAGATGACTCTGGTTCTATTCTGAGCTCGCTTCATTGCCCTTCGGGTGACTCATACAACAGATGGCCGTTGGGACAGTAAAGTTATCGAGTGGCGACCGCGCACCGGATAACGTAGCGTAGGCAGGCCTCCCATGCGGTGGACCGACGACCTGGTGAAGATCGCGGGAAGTCGCTGGATGCGGGCAGTGCAGGACCGGTCGTCATAGGAATCCTTGGGGGAGGCCTTTGTCTAGCAGTGGACGTTTTTCGGCTGATATCACGACGATGATGATGTCTATAGTATAGAGCGTCGGTGGCGTAATTGTTAGGGCCGTTACCTTCTGCCCGGGTCGTGGTTTGAATCCTGCTACATACCAATGTGTTTTCTTATTTCGATTTCATATGTACGTTTATCTGACGCTGTGACGGTGAAGGAAAACATCGTAAAGAAACCTGCGTCTTGCACACGCCTGCGAAGAAACTCGAAGGTTGTGTGTGAAGTTGACCAACCCGCACTTGGCCCGCGTGGTCCTAATTCAGGGTAGGCCCGAGCCCCTCAGTTGGGTGAGCTGATATGGTGATAGTATAACTTTTTATTTTATTTTTGTACGCTGTTTAGTTCACACACATGCAACGTGACTGGGCGGGCACACAAAAAGCGGCATCGAGAAAACACCGCGTGCACGCATGTGTAATAAATACGTCATGCGCAGTTATGTTTAAAATTAAATCGGGAATTTCCATTTTGCAGAATTATTTATTCGTCCATACGTTGTTATTTTGCCATACATATAATATCGGTCTACAACAGGCTGCCAGCCGATGTGCGCGATGCTCCACAACCACAACCGCTTTTAAAGGAAGACTGAAATGCTGAAACGGTGGCTTCTAAATAAAATATAATAAGTTTTCGGATTTTTACTTTCTCGACCCCGTAGTAGGTTGAGGAATATTTATGTCGCGAAAAAAAAAGTTTTTCCAATTTTCGTGAAAATGTATAATAACTAATATCATATCATTAACACACCGAAGAACCGAATGTCTCAATTCCGTCCGTGCATCCATTTATGTCGCGAAAAAAAAAGTTTCCTATATTCATGAAAATGTGTTATATCATTGACCGAAAATCTCGATTCCATCCGTGCGTCCGTACGTCACGCTTGGGGCCAAATTGGGAACTTAGAGTTTAAAATTATTTTATCGAGGGATTATGAAAAGTTTCTTCGTACCCTGAAACCGAACAGTAGCTGTCATACAACAAAAACTTTTTTTAAAAAAAAACAGGTCGAATCGTGTTTCTGCAACTAACAAAATGAAGTTATAGAAATGTAAAATCAGGTTACAAAATATCACTTTCATATGTTTTCTAATTGCTGAGAAAAATTGTGATCTTTGCGACCAAATTTTACAATTTCATCTTGCTTGCTGCAACTTTATCATCCAATCGGAAATAATGGGTTGGGGAAAAAGTTTCTTCGTATTTTCAAGCGACTTCCAAAAAGGAGGAGGTTCTCAATTCGTCTGTATGTTTTTTTTTTTTTTTTTTTTATGTTTGTTACCTCAGAACTTTTGACTGGGTGAACCGATTTTTATGATTCTTTTTTTATTTGAAAGCTAGTGCTTTCCGTGTGGTCCCATATAAATTTTATCAAAATCGGTGTAGTACTTTGGTAGAAAATTAACAAAAACCAAAAATAATAATGCAAAAATGTACTAATTTGTTGCGATGGAAGTCGGTTTTTTAACGTGTTTAGCGTTTTTGTTAGGATAAATTTGTCATCAAATCTCTTTGCTTGTATTATTTGTACCTGGCTGGTTACAATAAAATTAAGCAAGTGAACTTTCGATATTTTAAATTTAAAAAAAAACCTGCCATTTTAAAATTGTTTTTTAAGGTTCCGTACAAAAAAACAAAACAGAACCCTTATAGGATCATTCGTGCGTCTATCTGTCTGTCCGTCCGTCTGTCACAGCCAATTTGCTCCGAATTTACTGGACTAAATCAGATGAAATCTGGTAGGATAGTGTAATCCTATGACCCAGACACAGATATGCAAAGTAAATATGTATTTTTTTTAATAAGGGTCATTTTCGGGCGACAAATTAGGAAATTATAAAAAAAAGTTTTTCAAACACTTTTTTTTATAATTTCCTTTTTTTACTTTGTCATATATCAAATGAAAGGGCTCGTTATCAGGATCTTAAATATATTTATTTTTGTTTATATTGTAAAATAAACAGTTTTGATTTTATTCATGAAAGAAGACGAAAATTGACCATCCCCCCCCCCCCCCCCCACACAGATCTCCGAAACTACGTAGCTGAAAAAAATAAAAATTTAGTTCATTGCTTGTAGATTACAGGAAAACCTATAAGAATTCTATCAATTGAAAATAAAGTGGTAAACTCAATATAATACGTTCACTTACGGAAAATAGTTCTAGTTATAATAGAAAATAGTCTATAGGTGATCTACAGGATTCATTTCGGAGAGTGTGTCCTGGAGCTTCACGACCTCATTCCCCCTGTCTATTTTATCATCACGACCAGGTGCGGAGGGCGATTCCACCCCTTTGTCTTTGTCTACCTTTACGCACGAAGCGTTTTGCTTCTTCTTCATTATGCGAACGGTCATGGAGTGGAATTCCCTGACGGCGTCTGTATTCCCCGATTTATATAATTTAGGAATCCTCAAGACGAGAGTGAATAAGCACTATTTGAGCTTGTGTGTTACATCCTCGGCTGCATCGGCACTTACCATCAGGCGAGGTGCAGCCAAACGCATAATTTTTTTTTTTAAAAAAAGGAGTTTACTAAAACACCACTACATAGCGCTAGTAGTAGTTAACTGTATGGAGTACTGCTCTCACTTATGGGACGGATCGGCTCGTTACCAGATAAACGCCTTGGATTCTATCGACCGACGCGCTAGGAGACTCATTGGCGACGAGGAACTTGTATCAAACAGACTCCAAAGCCTCGAGCATCGCCACAAAGTCGCCTGTCTATCGGTGTTCTACAGGATTCATTTCGGAGAGTGTGCCCTGGAGCTTCACGACTTCATTCGAGAGGGGGGAATCTTCAATAGGAATCTTCAAGACGACAGTTAAATAGGCACTATTTGAGCTTACGTGTTACATCCTGGGCTGCATCGGCACTTACCATCAGGTGCGGTGCAGCCAAACACACTCAAACTTTTAGTAAAAAAAAAATAAAAAAAAAATAACTCGCGTCTTACTGTGAGGATTTCAAATGTGATATTTTTTATTTGACTTTGGCATTTCACGGAACCCTCTCCACGCGAGTTCAACTCGCACTTGGCCGGTTTTTTTCTGTCTATGATTCCCGCCATTTAAAAATTGTTATTTCTGTCTATGAAAATGATTGAAAGTAACGAAAAATTCGCTACATTTTGAAGTTTTATGTAAAAAAAGGTAAAAATGCAACACAGACCTAATGCAGTATCAATCAGTATCACAAACTTGGTACAAGCGTTTTTTTTTTTTTTTTTATTCACAATTGGTAAACCCTTGACAACATCTCACCTGGTGGTAAGTGACGATATTGCCGAAGATGGAAGCAGGCTTACCAAGATTCCCCAACGCAATGGGGAACTGGCTATCTTATCTTCATGCCGGAACACATCAATGATATCAACATTGATATTTGGCGGCAAGACTTAGATAAGATGGTGGTAGCTAGCCAGGCGGGCTTAGAAAATGCCCTACCACCAACCAAAACGTTTCCATGTTAACGTTCAAAATACAACTCGTTTTGTTCGCCATGTTTAAATTTGCATACAAAATAACAAGTTTTTCCCCGACCTAATATAATAGCCGCAGTTCCATTGCATGTTCGGCATCAGCATCACTTACCATCAATATGGATAAACATAATAAATTGTACAGCCACGCTTTACGCACTTTCTCGTGTAGCCTTCACCGTTTGGCATACATATACACAAATCTATATATATATAAAAATGAATCCCTATTTCCCTTTGTCATCGCATCACGCGTGAACGGCTGGACCGATTTCGATAATTCTTTTTTTGTTGAGTTCGTCATTGTCAGGAGAAGGTTCTTATGTAGGGTAGGGTAGGGTAAGGTAGTGAAGTGTAGGGTAGGGTAGTGTAGTGTAGTGTAAGGTGGTACGAAGTTCGCCGGGAATACTAGTCAACAATAAAATGAATGAAATAATCCAACTATGTAATATTATAAATGTGAAAGTTTGTATGCATGGATGTATGTATGGATGTTTGTTACTCTTTTACTCTTTAAACACTGGACGGATCGGATTGAAACTTGGCACACATATAGGTTAGGTCCTGGAATGCTACGTTTTACCCCGGGAAAACGTCTTATTCGCTCGGGAAAATCGACAACAACGCGGGCGTAGCCGCGTTCGGACGGCTAGTAAAGCAATAAATACATTCTGACCTAATTTAAAATCCCATTACAACCTTGACACAAAACACACGTAGCTCCTTAATATCGGAACAAATCAATCGATAAGAAATGAAGAAAATTGAAAATTAACGGACTAACTAGCACTAGTGGAAAAAGAAAATATAAATAAATATCAAAATGTGATACGACATGTGTGTGTGTGTTAGTGTGTTTATTACGCTTTTATATTAAACAATAATAAGCGAACAGTTTCATGAATAGAATCGCAAACAAAAATTATGCAGTTGTTTGCGGGCTTGTCTTTAACAAATCCATTGCGTTGGGGAATCTTAGTAAGCCCGCTTCCATCTTCGGCATCGTCGTCACTTATTATCAGGGAGGCTTGTCTACGCTACGTTTTCCGGTACGCTGTGGCCACTCGAGAACTTTACTACCCCAACGGCCATCTGTTATACGAGCAATGTGCCCCGCCCACTTCCACTTAAGTTTAGCGATTCTGAGAGCTTTGTCGGTTACTTTGGTTCTCCTACGGATCTCTTCGTTTCTGATTCCATCACGCAGGAAAATTCCGAGCATAGGACGCTCCATTGCCCTTTGGGTGACCTTGAGCCTTTTTATGAGGACCATAGCACACCCCGGACACTTCATACAAACGGGCGAGAAAGAAAACAAATGACGAAACAAATGAAATCACGGCGAAATTCTATACGTAGGCACAGTATAATAAAGAGTACTATCGTAACGTTGGAGTGGAGAACCAAACTTAAACCAATCTGTATCAACCTGGGAGACGAGGGGGTAAGGTCGGAATCAAAAAAACAAAAAAACGTGTTTTGAAGTATTTTTGATAAATAAAGCTCAAGTTCTATCGTAAAAATGGTATTTCATGCACCAATTGTAAATAAAAAAAAGTTAGTTAATTTAAATTTGTTGAGCACTTCTTTTAGAAAATTGTAAAAAATAAAAATAATGAGAAAAATTTTACTTACCTAGTCATAGTTGCGATTGAAGTCGGTAACGTGTTAAGCGTTTCAAATTATGATGATCCATTAGATAAATAAATTTGAATGTGCTAAAACCAACCAATGAACTATCAGTGAAGCATTGGTAGCGGAAGGAAGTTCCTTAAGTTCATCATCATCATATCAGCCGAAAAACGTCCACTGCTGGACATAGGCCTCCCCCAAGTTGAGTTCAGCTCAAACTCCCTTAAGTTTAGCTTTTAGATATTTCAATTCTTTTACAATTTTGATTACGTAGAGTTTACCGCAGTGTCTCTCCTGCATTGCGGATAGGTGCGTCGGCATTTTGTAGCCCAGCTGTTGCCCATGTGCAAATCCAAATGTAGGTCACACGTTTCTTTGTTATGTTACACTTTTGGCACAAAAATTACCACAAGTGTAGATTGGTTTTTCTGTTTCTGTACCTATCTCGTTTATCTCTCAAGGACTACTCCTTGAGAGATAAACGAGATAGGTACAGAAACTAATACACAGGGGTGAGTTTTTTTTGGGTCAGTTTGGAAAACTAAAACGTTAATTTCAACAACTTCTAGCAACTTTAGACCTATGATAATATCAGCTCATATACGTCCCCACCGAGGGGCTCGATCCTACCCTGAATTAGACCTATGGTCTCAATACAATTTTTGGTTTGTATAGTGATATACAATCGAAATATAAAAAATATTTAAAAAAAAAATAATATCTCGGAACCTATCAAGTTTTTTTTAAAAAAACGTCCTTTTTATTTTCTCTAAAATTGAGATCACGGTTCCTAAGAGCGTTTTTATCTATTGTTATAGTTTAGAATTTCCCCATACTGACCCTTAAAAATGATATAGTTTAACACATACGTGTAAGCAGAGCGTCAGTGGTGTCCGCCTTAGGACACAGTTTTGGAGAATGATAACAGAGAAAGAATACATTAAATATAGCACATATAAACCAAACGTTGTTTTTATATTTTTCACAATCGAGACATTGACAATTGACATAGGTATATACTCTTTTTCAAGATTCAAAACACATGTAGTTAAATAGTTTGAATACCCACACAGTATACAAACTCCTTCAACACTTTCCCTTATTCAATACTATTCCAAGGGCATGGCAAAGGAAAGAGAATCTTGGCCGCGGTAGTCCTTTGGTTAAAATATCAGCTGGCTGATCTGCAGTGCCAATTCTCTTGACTTCCATTGCACCTTCAGCAACTTGCTCTCGAACGTAGAAATGTCTAATACGAATGTGCTTTGTTCGCTTATGGAATTCGGGGTTATGTGCTAAGCGAACTGCTGCTTCGTTGTCAACATATAGTGTAGGAATATGCCTGAGTTCAGTTAACTCCTGCATTACTCTGGTGAGCCAAACCAACTCTCTGGCTGCTTCACTGGCTGCTACCAGCTCGGCTTCGGTAGTAGAGATAGAAACGGACGCTTGCCGTTGACTGAGCCAAGATATCACACCTCCTGCATAGCGACAGGCAACGCCTGTGGTAGATCGGCTGGTCTCTCGATCGCCTCCATGGTCAGCATCGCTGAATGCTTCGAGTATTCCTGGTTTATGCTGTCCATACCTAATTCCATAGGCAGACGTTCCTTTGATGTAACGCAAAATCCTTTTTACACCAAGGCAGTCTTCCTTGGAGGGGGATTCCAATTTTCGGGAGGCAACACCCACTGCAAAAGCAATGTCAGGACGTGTTCCGACCATTAAATATGCTAACGCACCGACTGCTTCTCTATACGGATACTTCACGGTTTCGGATTCGACTTTCCCTGATTGAATAGTCGTAGCATCCTTCTCAATGGGTGTTGCGACAGGATTGCATTCTGTCATCCCAAAGCGCTCCAATATTTTCTTTGCATAGGCTTCTTGATTTATGAAGACAGAGCCATCCTTCTCTCTTTCGATTTGTAGCCCTAGGTAATATGAAGCGGGCTTCGTCGTTATCTTCAAACGTTTTCGTAAATCATTAAGAAATGATTGCGCTAAGTCTTCATCACTTGCGGCTACTAATCCGTCATCTACGTACAACGTGATCAATAGTTTCTTGCCATCTATTTCTTTACTGTATAGACAACAGTCAGCCTCGCATTGCTTAAAGTCCATATCAAGTAAAATGCTTTCAAAACACGAGTTCCAACATCTTGGAGCTTGCTTTAAGCCGTACAAGCTTCGGTTAAGTTTCCAGACCTTAGTCGTTCCGTCGCTAAAACCTTCGGGTTGTTGCATGTATATTTCCTCCACAAGCTTTCCGTTGAGGAACGCAGTAGCAACATCAAATTGTACTATATGCATGTTCTCTTGAGCGCTGACACTCAACAATGCTCTGACAGTCGCTAGGCGTGTGACAGGACTGAAGGTCTGATCGTAGTCGATTCCTCTTCTTTGTTTAAATCCCTTCACAACGAGTCGTGCCTTGTATTTGTCAATAGAGCCATCTGGGTTTCTTTTTGTTCGTAGGACCCATTTGCAAGGAAGCGCTTTTCTCCCTTTCGGTAGATCACATGCCGTCCAAACGTTGAGGTCCTTCAGTGACTTCATTTCACTGTGCATCGCTTTTCGCCATTCTTCGCTGTCGTCACGATCCATTGCATCAGCGAAATTCGACGGGTACATCTCTGTAATGCATACGTAGTCATTATATCTCTCAGGTCGTCGTATTTCGTTGCGATTGCGCAAGTTGTAACGCGGCGGTTCGGCGTCATAGTCGACTACTTCAGGATCATCGTGATGAGGTTCGAGTTCGTGTACTTGGTCTTCTTGGACCGGTTCGGGTTCATGTACTTGGTCTTCTTGGACTGGTTCGGGTTCCAAATTTCCTCCCTCAAGGCCAAGTTCATTATCGCTAGATACATTATCTTCAGCATCTTCGAAATCTTCCTCGGGTTCATCTGGTGATGGATCATGATGTACTTCAGGAAGGGGAGCCGGTTCCTCATTGCTGTTGGAGTTACCCAACGGCAGCTGTACTATGTACTCCCTCGTATTTGTGTCGTTGTTTACACAAGCTGGGTGAACATCTTCGTTAGGAAGCGGTCTTTCATCGAAAGTGACATCACGTGAACGGACGAGCTTGTTACTTTTTCCGTCAGTAATCCATACCCGGTAGCCATCTTCATCGTAACCGACAAGTCGTCCTTTAATGGCTTTTTTGTTCATTTTTTTTCGTTTCTGCTTTGGAACGTGGACGTAGGCATTGCATCCTATGATACGCAGATGTTTGACAGTCGGTTTTTTTCCAGTCCAAAGTTCATACGGTGACTTGTCGTTGTTGTTTGTCGGACCTGTTCTGTTGAGAATGTACGCGGCCGTATTTATCAGTTCTGCCCAAAGTTCTTGTGGCATAGGGTCATGCGCGTACATCATGGATCTCGCTGTTTCAACCAAGGTGCGATTTTCACGTTCGCTTACACCGTTCTGCTCTGGTGTGTAAGGCATTACCAGTCTTTGTCGAATTCCATGGGAGTCTAGTATATCTCTAATGGACTTGTTGTCAAATTCGCCACCGTTGTCGCTTAACAGGCATTTTACGGCATATCCTTCATTCTTCGTCTGAGCTAGCATTAAGGCGAGCTTATCCTTAACCTCCGACTTGTATCTCAGGAAGTATACCATACGATAGCCTGTATAGTCGTCTTTGAACAACACGTAGTACTGGAATTTTGAAAAGCTTGGTTGAAATGGTCCACAAATGTCGGTGTGCATGAGTTCTCCTGGCGCGGTAGCTCGGGTCCTCGTACCGAATTTAAGTCTATGAGCTTTTCCATATATGCAGCCCTCACACAGCTCCTTATCAAGAGGAAGATCTAAGTCCAGTTCGCGTTTCACTGTAGCTTTCACGTGCCTCTTGTTCTGGTGTGCAAACCTCTCGTGGTATAGTTGCATAGTATTGAATGTTGCAAAGACTTCAGCGGGGTTCTCAGGATGTACAACTTTTAAGTCTAGTTTGTACAATCCACCTTCTTTCTTACGTCTTCCTATTAAGCACGCTTCTTCGTTGACATAGACGTTGCATTCTTTTGTCGTCGATACGAATTTGCTGTTCGGAATCCTGTCGTGAAGTGCTAGTACTGAGAATAAATTCTTCGAAATGGCTGGAACGTACCAAACATCTTGAAGGGTCGCTCGTTGTAGCTTCCCTCTTACATTTGCTTCGATAATTACTGAACCTTTGCCCTTAGCACGAATCGATTTGCCGTCAGCCGTTGTTACAGTATGGATATCGTCAAAGCATTTGAAGGTTTGGAATAAATCAGCCCGGTTTGTCACGTGGCTCGTGGCGCCGTTATCCACGTACCAGTTTTCGATGTCGGGAACGATTGAAAATACTTCTGTGCTATCGATAGACAACAGGATCATGTTTGCGGATTTAGAGGTAGAACGTGTTGCTTGCGGATTACTGCTTTTCGGAGGCTTGCCGTCTCTGATCCACTTCTGACAGTTTCTCACTCGATGGCCGATAGCTTGGCAGTAGTTGCATTTCAACTTTCTATCCTTCTTCTCTGCAGTAGACGTAGTGCCGGAATTTGTAACGAGAGCTTCTTGTTGAAGTACGTTATTACTCTGCAAAGCTCGTTCAAATGCACATAAATGGCTTGTAAGGCTTTCGATGGTTCGATCAGATTTAGGTAATAATAGCCAGCTGCTTCTAAAGGAAAAATAGGTTTCGTCGAGCGTATCGAGAATCTTGCAAAGGAGTAGAAGTTCTGGTAGCTCACCGGTTTTGTCCTTACTTAACTCCTGATTAAGCTGCGTCCAAATATTTTTCAACTTTGACATGTGTGTGGCTATGTCATCTGCCGGATCTTTTCTAAAGCCAAAGAAGCTCATACATAGATTGTAGGACTTGTCTTCGTCCGTGCCGTCGAAAAGTCTATGTAGCTCAAGCCATACGTCTCTTGCATTCGTGTATCTCATGACCTTTCGAAGTGTCTCTTCTTTCATATTGGTGGTTACGATAAGCAGAGCAGTTGCGTCAGCTTTTACAAAACGGCCTAGTTCTGTCTTGTACGTGGTCACTGCAACTGTATCTGTTGGAAGAACAGGTTCTGTGGGTTTCTTGAACGAGCCCACCACTACCTCAAGCGCGTCCGGGACGGTGCGTAGCAGACTGGTGGCTTTATATTTCCAAGTATCCCAATTTGCTTTCCCTTCCAACAAGCCAATTTGTAATTTACCGAAATTCTCCATATTTGTAGGTGGGACCGATAACCTGATATAGTTTAACACATACGTGTAAGCAGAGCGTCAGTGGTGTCCGCCTTAGGACACAGTTTTGGAGAATGATAACAGAGAAAGAATACATTAAATATAGCACATATAAACCAAACGTTGTTTTTATATTTTTCACAATCGAGACATTGACAATTGACATAGGTATATACTCTTTTTCAAGATTCAAAACACATGTAGTTAAATAGTTTGAATACCCACACAGTATACAAACTCCTTCAACAAAAAAAACTCATTCTGATTCTGTATGATCCGCGTGGACATCGAGGGTGAGCGGCTCGCGAGGAATTTTTTGTTATATAAGGTGTAACAAAATTAGCTGAAACCATTTTAACTGGTGCTTCTACCCATGAAACTGAACAACTTTCGCCATGAAACCCATAGTCAAATCTCAAAAAAAAAATTGAACTTCCCATACTTAGTTGGCTGATCTGCTGATCGAGTTAGTATGGGAGAGCCAAATATTTTTTTGCGATTTGAATATGGGTTCCATGGGGAAAGTTGTTCAGTTTCATGGGTAGAAGCACCAGTTAAAATAGTTTCAGCTAATTTTGTTACATCTTATATACATGTTATACACTAATAAAAATGCTTGTGCCGTAGTTTATTTCTTATCATATTACTTTGATATTAAGCAATGCGATGCGATTTATGTGTACCTTATAAATAGGTAACATCGGCGCGGGCCACCAGCCACCTTTTTTTTTTATTCACAATTGGTAAACCCTTGACAACATCTCACCTGGTGGTAAGTGACGATGTTGCCGAAGATGGAAGCGGGCTTACCAAGATTCCCCAACGCAATGGGGAACTGTCTATCTTATCTTCATGTCGGAACACTAATGTAATGATATTAACATTGATATTTGGCGGCAAGACTTAGATAAGATGGTGGTAGGTAGCTAGCCAGGCGGGCTTAGAAAATGCTCTACCACCAACCAAACCGAGTCTTACAATTGACCCCACCGGGAATCGAACCCGCGACCTCCTGTGTAATGCCAGTGAACTTTGCCTCTGAGCTACGGAGGCGGTTAAATTCATCCTCTTCATCCATTCCGTACTCCACATTTTCATGAACCTTCCATTAGGTATTTGCTTTTAATTGCATCTAATTGAGCCTCCAGGTCAATTAATTGCATCTAAGTGAGCCTCCAGGTCAATTAACGTAATGCTAAAAGCCTCATATAGTGGAATTTTTGACGTAATTACAGTGGAATACATACTTGTGTTCATTTGTTTTTTTTACGTTTGAAAGTTATTTTTTGGTGATTGATTACGTATTGATTTGATTACAAAACCGATTGTTATTAAGTAGGTCAGCTGAAATATCAGTTTAGACGATAATACATCGATTTGACACAAAATAGTAATTACGAGTAAGTGCAATGTAATAATTACATTGAATGAAACCTTTGGTCTTGTGAAATGCATATTGTTTTAACAATTATTATTTAAAGGCAGCAGGACTACAGTGGTGCAAATAAATGAGATCATTACCATGAGTTTTCGCCCGACTTCACAAAAAGAAGGAGGTTCACAATTCGCGAATGATGTATGTTGTTTTTCTTGTATTTACAATCTTTTATATTTTAACTTACAGTGTTATTAAGTACATGCGCTTCAAATCTTGAGGTCCGATTGAGCTAATCGGTTGAAGCAGTAGTCCTAGTGACAATGGATACTTTTGGTATTTTGAAGTTGATCTGATGATGAGCTACAAAGGTGTAATCAAGGTCCCGGGATCGTCTCTTGTTTTCAATCCAATCATAAATACTGTAGCGCACAGCTCGGATTTTTAAAATTTGGAATCTTGTTTTTTTTATTCACAATTAGTAAGCCCTTGGCATCATCTCATCTGATGGTAAGTGACGATGATGCCGAAGATGGAAGCGTGCTTACCAATATTCCCCAACGCAATGGAGAACTGGCTATCTTATCTTCTTATCTACCCGCGTGGTCGATTAAGGCCTGATCGCCCTAATTCAGAGTAGGCCCTTGCCCCTTGCTCGGTGGGGACTTATATGAGCTGATATGATGAACACTGTAGCAAAATTTTACTTGGTTGTTGGGATTGAAGCTATACAATGAAGTCGGTTTTTTAACGTGTTCATCGTGGATTATCCTGGAACAAAACAAACTTTTAGTAATAATAATAAAAATGTTCGATTTGTCGGTAAGTATTCTTTTTTTACCGATTACGGGAAAAGGAGGGATTTGTTTTTGCCAGTCTATGTATGGATGTACTAGCCGTCCGCCCGCGGCTACGCTCGCGTTTTTTTCGATTATCCCGTGGGAATAAGACGTTTTCCCGGGGTAAAAAGTAGCCTATGTCCTGTTCCTATATGTGAGTCAAGTTTCATCCCGATCCGTCTTATGGTTGAAGCGTGAAAGAGTAACAAACATCCATACACCATACATCCATAGATAAAAACTTTGACATTTATTATATTAGTAGGATGTGTGTATATTCATCGGTTCCCCCGTATCTCCTAAAACACTTAACCGATTTTGACAAATGTGGTGTCTTTGGATTAGTGTATAATTCACTCAGCATTTCATGGGATATACTGTCGTGTTATATATTCCTGTTTTATCTGCCAATCCTTAATTTATTTTTTGTTTTATTTTTCTTTTTATCCTTTCATTTTTTTACATAAATATTTCAAACTAGTTGTGCAAGACTAGGAGCGCGCTATCGATTTCATGTAGGTAATGTACCAGTAACGGTTAAACAGTTCTGTGGGAATGCGTGCACATTGCCGCTACTTGTTGGTTATAGTGGGCTCAAACACGTGTCGTGTTCTCAGGGCGTCTTGCTTTGCCTATACTTAGGGTTGCCAGGTGTCCTGCTTTTTACAGTCGTGCGTGCCTGGCCAAATATACAGGGTGTAAAAAAATTGATATACGACCCGTTAACTGGGGGTTCTCCTCATGATACTGAACAACTTTCCCCAAGGAACCCATAGTCAATACTCAAAAAAAATTGGGCCCTCCATACTAAAATGTACGAAATTGGTCGATCAGCTGATCGATTTGTATGAAGAGAAAAATACTTTTTTTGCGATTTCAGCAAAGTTGTAGAACAAATGTTGTTCAGTATGATCAGTGGAAGCCCCATGTTAACGGGACCTACACCAATTTTGTTACACCTGTATATAAAAGTCCGGCCTGTCCGACTTTTGTGAGGCTTTTGGCAAAGTATAAATTAGTACTAACATACAGTATGGACACTCCCTGCCGCTCTCTGATACAGATTGGTTACAGTTTGGTTGTCGAATGTATAGGATTTCGCCGCCATTTTGTTTGTTCCGTCATTCGTTTTTTGAAATGTCATTTCTGGCCCGTTGTATGAAGTGTTCACGTCCAGGTTGTGCTTTTGGTCAACCCCACCGAGGTAAGAGTCACGCGGAAACGCATAAGCATGACTCGCGATCGCGCAGGCGCGACGTGGGCGGCATGAACGGACGAGTGAGACAAAACTCAAATCAGTCTAGTCGGCACCACAATCGCCAAAAGCGTATACTTCAAATCTCATTTCATCCCTGGCCATAACGCCAACGTGGAAAAGCTTTATTCGTTGATAAGATAAATATACTTAAAAACTGCGAGACTAGTGTATTTTAGTTACTTCCATAGTATAATGTCTTATGGCATATTACTGTGGGGGCATGCGGCTGATATAGAAACTATTTTCATCCTGCAGAAAAGAGCTATCCGCGCAATCTATCAGATGCGATCACGTGACTCGTTACAGAATAAGTTCAAAGAAATCAATATTTAAACTGTTGCTAGTCAATTTATATATGAAAAAATCATGTACGTTCGTAAGAATTTGCATTTATTTCCTAAAAACAGTGACAGGCATAATTTGAATTTAAGAAATGTAAATAAAATAGATAAAGCCTTTTCGAGACTGAGTAAGGTTAAAAAGTCATTTGTGGGGATATTATAAAATAATAGATTATGTAAATGACAAAGATATATATATGTTGATTCTATAACAAATACCATTACCTGAGACTGTAATCTGAATCGTGACATTATTTGTAATTTTATTTTTATTGTATTTTTTTTTGTTTTGACTATTTAAAAGTGTGTGTAAACACCTATTTGTAATAAATTGTTTTGAATTTTGAATTGCACACCAAATATACAAAAATGAAAAAACTTATTAATTAGCAGAACACACAATGATATGCAAAGGCGGTATTATCGCTTTAAGCGATTTCTTCCAGCCAACCTTTGGTAAATGGAGGAGACGAGAAACTGGAACGATAGCGGGTGGGTGGCAACAAAAAAAAAACTTACTTATTAATAAAGATAAATTACAAATACATAAATAAATATAAATATATACTATAACAATATATATCAATCTAAGGACACAAGTTGATAAATGCACAAGGGATCGCAATAAATTACAGACGGACACTGTTACGAAAATTACGTTTTTAGGGTTCCATTACCCAAAGGGTAAAAACGGGACCCTATTACTAAGACTCCGCTGTCCGCCCGTCTGTGAAATTGAAATTTTCAGATGATGTATTTCTGTTGCCGCTATAACAATAAATAATAAATGCGTAAAGCTGACCTTGATATCAAACGCGACCAGTTAAAGGCCCGACCACCTGCGACCATTTCATACAATTACGAGGGTGGCATACTTAAATGCCCTCAGTGCGCGAGGAGTTTCGCTGCGAAGATTGGCTACATAAACCATCTTCGAGCGCACGCGCGGCAAACCGACTAGGAGTCGAAGTGGTCGCCATGACCGAAATCGGTCGGATAGATCATCATCATCATCAAATACTAAAAATTTGAAAAAGTGAAAGACTCCATAAATTTTTTTAAACGTTAAGAAACTAGCGCCATCTAGTATGATGGTACGGAACGCTTTGTGTGCGGTTCTGACTCGCACTTGGCCGGTTTTAGTTTGTTATTTGAAAAGCATCTGCCAGGAGTTTTACAAAATGATTTCCAAATACCAAATTCTGTACAAAATTGGTTTATCATATCAGCCGAAGGACGTCCACTGCTGGACATAGGCCTACCCCAAGGATTTCCACGACGACCGGTTCTGCGCTGCCCGCATCCAGCGGCTTCCCGCGACTTTCACCAGGTCAAAACAAAATTGGTTCAAATGATAAATATTGTTAAGGCGACGCAGGAAACTTTGGTCGCAGAGATCTCGATTTTTCTCAGCAATTACAAAACGTATGAAAGTGATATTTTGTAACCTGATTCTTCATTTCAATGACTTCATTTTGTCAGTTGCAGAAACACGATTTGTTAACTTTTATTACAGTAAAAATATATCAAAGAAACCTTTTTTTAAAAGGAGATTTGCATTCTACAGGCAAAGTATTTCTAAATTATTTCTAAATTTTCTTAGTCTATTAGACACAATTTAATATGTCAGTTGGATTTTTTAAAATTAATTGTTGTTTTTTTTTAATTAAAAGGAAAAAACTGTGAAAAAGTGCAAGGTTTGGTTATTTAGAAAAAGACAGAGACAACTGTTCCAACAATACCTCGCCTTAATACTTGTAAGTTATAACAATTAAGATCTCTGTGCTGTGGTTGCTTAGTTTTAAAAGAATTAATATGTTACTATCAATTACTTTAATAATGACAAATGTGATTTAATAACACACAATGAAGAGTAGAGCAAGTCATAAATGAATTACAGTAATAAATTTGCACAAGTAAAAGTATCATTTTTTAAAGTTCCGAACAAGAAAAAAACGGAACCCTTATAGGATCACTCGTACGTCTGTCTGTCTGTCCGTCCGTCTATCACAGCTAATTTTCTCCGAATCTACTGGACCAAATCAGGTGAAATTTGGTAGGATGGTGTAATCCTATGACCCAAACACTTATGTGCAAAGTAAATATTTTTTTTAAATGAGGGTCATTTTCGCCGGGGGAAAAAATCAGGAAGTTTAAAAAAAAGGTTTTGCAAACCTTACTGTGTCACATATCAAATATAAGGGCTCATTATGAGGATCTCAAATATATTTTTGTTATTATTTTAAAATAAATAGTTCTGATTTTATTAATGAAAGAAGACAAAAATTTACCATTCCCTCGTGGGGGGGCCTGATCTCCGAAACTAATGAGCCTAAAACAAAATAAAAAAAAACAAAATATGGTTCATTGATTGTAGATTACAGGAAAACCTATAAGAATTTTATCAATTGAAAATAAAGTAGTAAACTCAATTTAATACGTTCACTTACGGAAAATAGTTAACTAAAACACCACTAGAGAGCTCTACTAGTATTTTCCTGTTGCTCGCGCTTGTGTCAGGGCTGTAGCTAGAGTCGAATTTGAGGTAAGGCATCACAGATATTATTATAACTAAATAGACCCATCTCGCTTCATGTTATGGCGCTTTAAATTCCATCTATACAGAGAACAAAGAACTATTATAATATGAATGAAATGAATGTCACAAACTGTGGTATGTTCGGAAAAGCTTAGATACTCGTACCTATCGCTACATTTTTTTTTGTCTCAAACTATGAACAAACAATTTAATTATAATAATTTATCTTAGTTTTTGGTATTTTTAAGGTAGGGCATTGTGATTTTAAGGTAGGGCATTGCCCCACAATGCCCCCCCTAGCTACGGCCATGGCTTGTGTCTTTTGTTTGTCATGAGAACAGGTATCATTGTCATAGTTGTGTGGAGAGGTGAGGTGGTACGGAACCCTCATACCGCGAGTCCAACTCGCACTTGGCTTTTTTTTATTTTTTTTATTCACTATTGGTAAACCCTTGACAAAATCTCACCTGGTGGTAAGTGAGGATGTTGCCGAAGAAGATGAAAGCAGGCTTACCAAGAATCCCCAACGCAATGGGGAACTGGCTATCTTATCTTCATGCCGGAACACACCAATGATATCAACATTGATATGGTGGTAGCTAGCCAGGCGGGCTTAGAAAATGCTCTACCACCAACCAAACAGAGTCTTACAATTGACCCCGCCGGGAATCGAACCCGCGACCTCCTGTGTAAAGCCAGTGAACTTTGCCTCTGAGCTACGGAGGCGGTGGCTGGTTTTTTTAAACCTTCGTGTCAGGCTTTCAGGGCAAAATGTACGGCTGAATATGAATCTGTGTCCGGCTCATCTATTTTTTGTGCCTGGCAACCCTACCTATACTTTAATTACGACGGACAAGTGACGGCTTCGTGCGCGCAGAACTAGACCACTATTTTCAATCGACTTCCAAAAAGGAGGAGGTTCTCAATTCCACTGTATATTTTTTTTGTTATGCGATATCTTCGCAGATTGTAAACCGATTTTCATGATTCTTTTTTTATTCGATAGGGTATGCTGCCAGGTTGGTCCCATGTTCTTACTTGTTTAGAAAATCAACCAATACAAAAAAAAACAAAATTGTACTATAATTGTTTGCGATGGAAGTCGGATTTTTTAACGTGTTTATTTCCAATTATTCCCAAGAATGACCGAAAATACACTTGATATCAAACCACGTTACTGTCCGCGTGTTTATATACTTATCGTTATCTTATCAGAATCCTTGTTACGTAGTTTTCATACCATGCATGCAACCATCCACGTCAAATGATTTACATACTACAGGTTGACTCATAGACTTATCTACGATGATTCATCATTCAGTCTGAATGTTGATGATTTTATAAAGCGACAGGTCAATAATATTAAACCAGTTACTCCATAAATTGTTTTTTTTTATATAATTGCATGTGCTTTGGTATCATTTTCCTGACTTGGAAAGATATTTTAAAAAAAATTAAGTTAATAAAAACTAAAACCCGACTACGGAAAAGTATAAAAACTTTCTTACAGTTTCACTTAAGATATAAAATAATAGAAAAGCTTGATAATCGACTCTATAAACATTATCAGAATTACAATAATCTACTGTAAAGCAATATTAGTACTAACGGCAAGACAAGCTTGATAATCTTCTCTATAGACATTATCAGAATAACAATAATCTACTGTAAACGATATCAACACTAACGGCTGAACTTGAACATAACCTTACAGTTTCACTTAAGACATAAAATAATAGACCAGCTTGATAATCGTCTCTATAAACATTATCAGAATTACAATAATCTACTGTAAAGCACACTAATCTACTGTAAAACATTATTAACACTAATTGCTAGACAAGTTTGATAATCGTCTCTATAAACATTATCAGAATTACAATTACAATCTACTGTAAAGCACACTAATCTACTGTAAAACAATATTAACACTAATTGCTAGACAAACTTGATAATCGTCTCTATAAACATTATCAGAATTTCAATAATCTACTGTAAAGCAATATTAACATTAATTGCTAGACAAGCTTGATAATCGTCTCTATAAAAATTATCAGAATTACAATAATCTACTGTAAAGCAATATTAACACTAATTGCTAGACAAGCTTGATAATCGTCTCTATAAACATTATCAGAATTACAATAATCTACTGTAAAGCACACTAATCTACTGTAAAACAATATTAACACTAATTGCTAGACAAACTTGATAATCGTCTCTATAAACATTATCAGAATTACAATAATCTACTGTAAAGCAATATTAACATTAATTGCTAGACAAGCTTGATAATCGTCTCTATAAACATTATCAGAATTACAATAATCTACTGTAAAGCAATATTAACACTAATTGCTAGACAAGCTTGATATTCGTCTCTATAAACATTATCAGAATTACAATAATCTACTGTAAAGCAATATTAACATTAATTGCTAGACAAGCTTGATAATCGTCTCTATAAACATTATCAGAATAATAATAATCTACTGTAAAGCAATATTAACACTAATTGCTAGACAAGCTTGATATTCGTCTCTATAAACATTATCAGAATTACAATAATCTACTGTAAAACAATATTAACACTAATCTACTCTGAAACAATATTAACACTAACTGCTGAACTATAGGTTAAATGTACACTATAATCGCTTTGGCTTTAGAATAGATTACAACTAACTCTAATGTAACTGATAAAATTGTATTACGCTGTTATAAAGAGCATTGCTTTTAAAAGGTTTCATATATACCCATTGCTCAGCTATTATCAAGCCTAAAATAATAGCATTACAACAGAGTAGGTTTACACCAATATTCAGACGATGGCAGCATTCAATGCTCTTGTACAGAATTAAGCAGTACAGAAGTATAAGACGTAATGTAGCTCTGCCCTTCTAAACCGGCTTAAAGTATTTTTTACTCTAGACGCTGTATTTTAGTGTGTTTTCTAAATGGAAGAAGCCTCGAGTAATATAGTTTTATTTTTATGCTTCAGTACAGCTTTAAACCTCTTTTATTTTCTTGTTCATCTAATCATTTATAAAGCTTTCAGCTGTTAATGAACTGGTTTAAAGATTAATTGCAGCCTAAATGTTTACTGGGTGCTTATAAGTATAAAGTTTCATTAGAATCGGCCGATCTATTTTCAAGAAGAAGCAATTTTAAGTTTATATGGGAAACGATTGTGTGAATACGCTTTTAATAACTTTCTCAAAGAACCGACACTTGATTTGAAAAGAAAAAATAACATGCTAAGGTATACCGCCATATTAACGCCCGCCAGGAGGCGTTATTAGGAAATAAAGCATTGATAACCGAAAACAGACTAAGAATAGTATGATCTACCATCTAGGTAATGTCCGTGCTTCAGGTCATTTAACCTGCGTGATCAACCAACCTCGCGAATCACACTGAGCTACGACCGCTCCACATAAGGTGGTCAATGGGGTGTTTCATCATCATCATATCAGCCGAAGGACGTCCACTGCTGGACATAGGCCTCCCCCAAGGATTTCCACGACGACAGATTCTGCGCTACTCGCATCCAGCGGCTTCCCGCGACCTTCACCAGGTTATCGGTCCACCGAGTGGGAGGCCTGCCTACGGCACTCGATAACTTACTGTCCCATCAGCTATCCGTTCTACGAGCTATGTGCCCCGCCCACTTCCACTTAAGTTTACAATTCTGAGAACTATGTCGGTAACTTTGGGTTCTCCTACGGATCTCCTCGTTTCTGATTCGATCACGCAGAAACACTCACGAAGAAAATGGGGTGTTTACTTATCGGAAATCCATGCGAACAAGTCGCGAACACCCCATTAGCACACCCCGGACACTCCATACAAACGAGCGAGAAATGATATACATAATTATAACTGACGTATAATAAGCAAGAATGCAGGTAGGGTTGAATCACACCGGCGGTATTGGTCACAAAATGTTTGTTAGTTATTTACTGAATGCTGTGTGAATACTAAACTCTTTTTTTTACACATTATGAGACTAAAAAACATTGTAAATGGTAACTGCAATGTGGACGTACGAATTAACACTGAAACCTGCTATTATTTTGTACATCTTTAAACACTTTTTCCTTGACCGACAAATCGCGACAAATCTACGACGCCGAAAATCGCTGCCGCTTATTAAAAAAAGGTCCTCCACTTCTCTGACGGCGAAAATCGCTGCTTATTCCAAAAAAAGGTGAAGGCAATTTGATCACCAAGATTCATGATATGGGGTCCAGGGGGCCCAGCCCCCTCCACCCATTTAAAACCCCCAAATTTTATAGTGTTAGAAGATGACCGTATAAAAAGTGTTTTCAGTGTTAAGTTACCATTTACAATGTTTTATAGTCTCATACTGTGGAAAGTGGTGTTTTTTGTTAGAGCGGTGGTTGTTTCCAACATAAGACAAGTATGAAAAAAAAAGATTTCAGTTGGGCCTTTACGTTCGGTAACTGGTTGGTTTTTATGCTTGTGAAGAAATCACAGCGGCGCGCAAAGTGAATATAGTGAATAAAAGTGCTTGCGTAGCTCGTCCTTTACGTTTGGTACCCAATCTGAGTGACGGGGGGGTGAGGTCGAATTTAGAGAGGGGCAGGGAGTGTCCATACTGTACGTTAGTACTAATATATATACTGTGCCATTAGTGTACGGCCGTAAACCAGCTGCACTGCATAAAATTTTATTTTTATGCTTCAGTACAGCTTTTGTGTTCATTATTTATACAGCTTTCAGCTGTTAATGAACTAGTTTTAAGATTTTTTTTCAGCTTTAATGTGTACTATGCGTTTTATTTAGCACATTCTACTTTTACGTTCTTGCTGTAATACGTTAGACGAAATATACATATTTGGACGAATACGTCGTTTGCATAATAATGCAAAGTCGGTGCATAAGGTCAAATAAGTGATTTCACGAGTATTTCTGGAAATATCGTGTTGTTGTTTTTATAGTAATATGTGGCGTTGTTACATACTACGATAAAACAATTCTAGTAATACGAGGAATCCAATACAACTCCTGTTAAGGTTTCGAGAAGCGATCTTTTTACGCTTTTTACAAAGGGAAACCTAAGGGATTTAAAACACTTAAAACATTTTTTTTATAAAGTTTTACTAGAATCGGCTTATCCATTTTCAAAACATAAAATTGTATGGTAAACGAGTTACAATAAGGTGTTCCTAAGCTCATCTGAAGTATTATTACCGCATGTGCAAACCGCGCCCACCAGCCATTGCTTAGTAGCCTAGTCAGGGTTGGCTTGATTTACCCCAACCCGAAAAACCCTCCGGTTCAAATTTGGGTAAAATCCACCGAAAAAACCCGAGGGATATAAAATTCTGATAGCTTAAATTTACCAACCCCATTCGCACTGATTCTTGTCACGGAGATGTCAGTATTAGGAGACTTTAATCTATTCACGGAAACAAACTAGTACCGACGAAATAAGCTGCTCGATCATTGTTTGGAGTAAGGACGCTAGGCCCGTGTTCACAGCACGCTAGTCGCTACTTTTTAGTCTGTTCGTGGATTCTGTGCTGTTTAGACGTCTCTACCTCTACTGCGTTGTTATCGATTTTAAATTTTGAATCTAGCTACCACCATCTTACCGCCATATTACAGTTTTAACAACATTGATGTGTTCCGGCTAAAAGATAAGATAACCAGTTATCCATTGCGTTGGGGAATCTTGGTAAGCTTGCTTCCATCTTCGGTTTCATCGTCACTTACCATCGGGTGTGATGATGCCAAAGGCTTACCAATTGTGAATAAAAAAAACTTTTCTGCAATTGGACAATGAATAGAGCCAATTTTTAGCATCTTTTTATAGGAAACATGCACAAATTATTTTATATGATATAAAACACGGATAAAATAAATAAGGTTTATCTGATCCGTGATATACGAGTAGAAGGAGTTATCTAGAGTAATATCTTATTCACAAACCTGCACATCTCATAAATAGAACAAATTTTGTTTAAAATAGCATTAAGCGTTCTGACGGGTGAAGCGAGATAGCCAGCGAGATTACTTTCTTATTTAAAATAGCAGTAAGCGTTCTGGCAGGTGAGGCGAAATATCCAGCGAGATTACTGGCATAGGAGGATATATTGTTTTTTATTCATGGATGGTAAGTGACGATGATGCCGAAGGTGGAAGCGGGCTTACCAAGATTCCCCAACGCAATGGGGAATTGGCTATCTTCGAGTCGGAACACATTAATGCTGTTATGATTTTCAGCGGCAAGACTTAGATAAGATGGTGGTAGCTGCGAGCCACCTTCCATCTGTCCTCAGACTGTTGCGACCATTTATAATTTAAATAACTAGGAAATAATTAAAAACCCGCCGATTACGTAAAAACTTAACTCCCCTTTTTTGGCCAGTCGGGTAAAAATGTTTCCTATGTCACTTACGGGATCAAGACGAATCTAACGACACCTCGTTCTCCAAAATCCATCAAGCCGTTTAGGCTACGGAGCGTGCCAAAGAAATAAATATACATACATACATACATACATACATACATACATACATACATACATACATACATACACCCGAAAAGCATAACCATCTTGCTGGTGCAGTCGGGTAAAAAAAGCTTACGAAGTGCGACAAGCACTTAACGTAGTTTGACCTTTCGGGGGAGATAATAGTGTTCCATTATCTGTCATGCATGACGCAAGTGTTGTTATAAAAAAAATTATATCATATTTTAGGGTTCTGTACACACAAAGGGTGACTATCGGGACCCTATTACTAAGCCTTCGCTATTTCATGAACCGTAATTTGAGATGGGAATAACGGCTTAAAATTTTTAACACACTTATCTGCTATGTTATTTTTTTAAGCAATTTTTATTAAGTTGCTTAATTGCTTATCTGCATTATTTGCTAAGAATATAACTTTCGTTGAAAAAAGTGAGCATTTATAACTAGTTGTAAAAAGTTAATCCATTATCACTATAATTACAATTTACAACGTATTTGAAATCAAAAATCTTTGTTTTTCTCGTCGATAAAACAATAAGAAAACTAATAATAAAACAGCAAACAACGCGCTCGACAGCAACTTTAAACACACTGAGAAATTAAAAAAGCATATAAAGGAAGCAGGTTAGGTAAAACGAATTAAATTAAAGTCGTTTTTTTCATTATTACTTTTGATAATCCAACTAATATTAAATTTGACAGTGTTATCTTTCAAGGCACTTAGATAAACCCAACGAATTATAGTGGTTCTCTCTTTCTTCGTGTTTGCTACAAGTCACGTCATATTAAATTTGATAAGGTTTAACTCACGAACGGTTTTCGAACCTAGTCAAAAAATGTCGTTGTTAAACGGGTTGGCGGGGTTTCGCCCGTATTTGAATTAGATAAAGTTCTTTTTTGACTGGTGAAAAAAAAGCATTTATCGATATGTGCTTCAAAATTTTAACTTGCTTATATGCATAATACGAAAAGTAGTGTTGTATTAAATGCTTTTCGTTTACACGCTCACCTCTAACCGTAATAGGTAGAAATTTTTAGTTTTATTTTTGTTTGTGCTATAACAACAAATAATAACAAAAAATAAAGGGACCCCCATACAAGAAATGTGTTTTTTTAAACGTGAAGAAGCAAGTGACATCTAGTAGTACCTATCTTCTATTTAGTTGGTTTATGAAGATGTTTTGATACGGAACCCTTCAGTGCACGAGCCTAACTCGCATTTGTGGGTTTGTTTTTAATCCACAACTGTTAAGCCCAATATATAGGTAATAAGTTTTATGAAAATATAAGGAAAATATATACTACGAGCCATTGGACATTCTGGCATGGAGGATATAACACGTTTTATCTGGCGGTGATGAATAAAGCGAGTAAGCAAATTTTTTCGGTGCTATTTATGGCGACCCCCGAGACCTAATGTCTTTATTACCCGACTATAAAAGGAGGGTTGTGTTTTCGACAGTCTATGTATGTATGTTCATCTGTTCCCTCGTATTTCCTAAAACACTTAACCGAACTTCACAAATGTAATGTCTTTGGATTCGTTCCATCACTCCGCGTGTCATAGGATATAATAGCATTAAAAAAAAATCAACATGGTGAATTTTATAGGTGAATTACACAACCCAAAAAAAATATTTTTTAGATATTCATATCATGTTTGGATATGCAAGTGTTTTTAATTTCTTAGCAAATATTCTCACAAGCTCAATGTACGCGCGCTATAATCAAGCGACACGCGGCCGCGGGTAGAGAGGTGGGGTGGCGATGTAATCTGAGCACAAAAAATATTGTAATAAAATAAAAGTTAAAAAAAACTAAAACCCGACTACGGAAAAGTATGAAAACAATAGTTTCCCGCTCGAAATCATAGAATTTATTATTCCTTTCATCTGGGGTAATAGCCGTGGTCGCAAGCCCTAGCGTATCATTTTTTTTATCATAAGTACCTATCATTATGGCGGGAAACTTTTGTTTTCATATAATATGAACATATTTAGATTTTTCCTTGCACTATTCCACAATTAATATAAGTAAAATACAAATTTGTTTATACTGCAACCGGTTTCGTGATTTACATTTAATATGATTTTTAGATGATAAAAAGTAATGACGTCACAAGCTGAAACACTGAAAAACCCAGGCTCAGTGTTAATTTAAATTGACAATAGGGGAACGGACTGCATCAAAAATAAATTCTGAAATATGATTTCTTAAATTGCTCTCTTCTTAAAGTTTCAAAAAACTTTACTTGTTTTGTTTTTTCATCACAGACTTCAATTGTTAATTGATAAAATTCACAAAATAAAAATAAAAATCTATGACGTCACTTGTGGGTATTTCAAACATTTTTAGAACAAAATTTCGTTTTTGACAGATCATAAAAAGTAACTCAAATGACCTAGCAGTCCGATCCCCTATTATGAAATTAGTAGTTATTTATTACTATTTATTTACTTTTTACGGTATAAAATCGAAATATCTCGAAATCCTTATTAATATTATAAATGTGAAAATGAGTTTGTTTGTTTGTTACCTTTTCACGCTTCAACGCCTTGACCAATCTTTATGAAATTTGGCATGCAGGTAGCCCGTGTCACGGGGAAGGACATAGGCTACTTTTTGTCCCGGGAAAATAGCATAATCTGATGCAGTTCCTGAGGGAACTGAAAAAATCATCGATTGTTGTGATTTTTTGCACAGAGATGGTTGAGTAGGTGGGAAACGACATAATTTACTAATCACCCTTAAAGACATTCCCTCTCGTATTTCTATCAGATACGCTAGACTACCAGGTTTATGATATAGCGTCCCCACTCACCGACAGCTAGGTCATAAAGTGAGGGCCGCTATTCCTGCCAACACCATAAGGTGAAGACAAGGACCAGTTACGGTTGGTCTTGCCGCCAAGACGCTCACTTCCCGGCGCTTATCGCACCCTTAAAGACAGTCATTTAAACGAGTGAAGCCGCGGGAAAAAGCTAGTGATTTATATATTTTTAATGCCCTATAATAAAGAGATGCCAATTGATGGTTACCATGTTTCAAATGTAGCTACTTTTTCCAGGGTTACGCGCCCCTCTACAACCCGTTCGAACAGTTCTACTCGCGCTACGTGTACCGGCGCGTGCGGCATTGCTTCAACCGCCCTATATGCTCCACCCCCGGCGCGGAGGTGGTGCTCAAGGAACGGACTACGAGCGACTATAATTGGTCCTTCAGGTAATTCTTTATTAACAGTTCCCAGTCTTTATATTTTAGTCCTTCTGACAAACAAATTTAAACCACAACTCAGAGTTGTAACGCATTCCGCAAGAAATCAAGCAGTATTGCTTTTTAATAAGTTGCCTGTTGAATTAAAATTGGAGTCACGCATTCATGTTTTTAAAAGCGCACTAAAGGCACTTCTTTTGGACAAGTGTTGCTATTGTATTGAAGAGTTTACTCTTTCATAATTAGATCGTACAATGTGATACTTCATTGGGATTATTTTTATGTAGGTACTTTATTTTCGTTTAGTTTTTGAATTGTTTGTATGCTATGTTTATTTTTATGTAATTCGTACACAATTTAAATTGTTTTTCGAATAAACTTGAACTTGACTTCAAAAAAAGGAGGAGGTTTCTCATGTTTGTTCGCGGATAACTTCGTCCTTTGTGAACCGATTTCGATGGTTCTTTTTTTGTTGTAAAGAAGATATCCCAAGGGTGGTACCATGATAAGTAAACCAGGATCTGATGATGGCCATCCCGAGAAATCGAGAATAACCTTCAAAAATTGTAGTGGCGAGGTGACTAGTGCGTTTGAAGTCGGTTTTTTTGTTTAAAATTATTTTACAATACAGTTGCTCGCAGAGTGGCACTTTATATGGCTACAGTATTACAATATAGCGGCTTATAGTAGCGCAACGAATGTACTTACGCAGAGCAACAGAAGGGTTTCCGCGAGTTTGGCACGCTGACTACAGGCTAGCATCAAAGTATATATATTATTACTAACATACAGTATGGACTATCCCTGCCGCTCTCTAGATTGCGACCTCACCCCCTCGTCGCCCAGATTGGTTACAGTTTGGTTGTCGAACTTATAGGTTTTCGCCGCCATTTTGTTTGTTCCGTCATGCCTTTTTTGAAATGTCATTTCTGGCCCGTTGTATGAAGTGTCTAGGGTGTGCTAGTATGCTAGTAACTACACCGGTGGCGGCATCAAAGGCGTTGCGCTACTGTAAGCCATATCGTAATACTGTGATAGTGCAGTATACTGTGTCGTAAGTTAATTTTTACGCATAATCGATAACAGCACACCAGCGTACAGCATCTTGCACTCATCTTCTTCATAATAATCATCTCCACACTTCATAACAGATATGTCATGTCCAACTCATCATCATCACATCACATCAGCTCATATATATGTCCACGCCGAGGGGCTCTAGCCTACACTGAATTAGGGCGATCGGGCCTTAGTCGACCACGCGGGCCCAGTACGGGTTGGTCAACTTCACACACAACCTTCGAGTTTCTTCGCAGATGTGTGCAGGTTTCCTCACGATGTTTTCCTTCACCGTAAGAGCGTGGGATAAACGTACATATGAGATAAAAATTGGAAAACATATTGGTATGTGGCAGGACTCGAACCACGACTCCCGAATAGGAGGTAGCGGCCCTTGCCGTTGCGCCACCGACGCCTTAGTTTTGTATTTAGTTAAATTAAATGGAAAAACTCGTAAGATACACGAGTGTAAAAGGTATTTGCAAACTTGTGACAAACGTCACTTGATCGCAATTGCCCATTTACGAACCTTGTATCGCAATGTACTGGTCTAATAAATGCTATTTAGTATTTAGTGCTGCTATGGAAAGTTATCTAATAATGAGTTGGATAAGAGCGTCGGTGTCGCAACGGCAAAGGCCGCTACCTCCTATCCGGGAAGTGGTGGTTCGAGTTCTGCCACGTACCAATGTGTTTTCTAATTTCGATCTCATATGTACGTTTATCCGACGCTCTTACGGTGAAGGCAAAACATCGTGAGGAAACCTGCACACGCCTGCGAAGCAACTCGAAGGTTGTGTGTGAAGTTGACCAACCCGCACTGGGCCCGCGTGGTCGACTAAGGCCCGGTCGCCCTAATTCAGGGTAGGTGAGATGTTGTTAAGGGTTTACCAATTGTGAATTTAAAAAAAGGCTAGAGCCCCTCGGTGGGGACGTATATAAGGTCTAAGAAAATGCGCTGAAACTATTTTAATTGCTGCTTCTACCCATGAAACTGAACAACTTTTCCCATGAAACCCATAGTCAAATTTTGACTGATCAGCTGATCGAGTTAGTATGGAAGAGCCAATTTTTTTTTGCGATTTGATTATGGGTTATATAAGCGTCGGTGGCTCAACCGGTAACGACTCGGTCCATCTAACCAGAGGTACCGGGTTCAAATCTGGACGGCCAATGTACCAATGAGTTTTTCAAAAACTTACGTACATACTTACCGATTGCTTTAACGGTGAAGGAAAACATCGTGAGGAAACCTGCACACGCCTGCGAAGAAACTCGAAGGTTGTGTGTGAAGTCGACCAACCCGCACTGGGCCCGCGTGGTCGACTAAGGCCTAATCGCCCTGATTTAGGGTAGGCTCGAGCCCCTCGGTGGGGACGTAAGTATATGAGCTGTAATAATAATTATGGGTTCCATGAGGAAAGTTGTTCAGTTTCATGGGTAGAAGCACCAGTTAGAATAGTTTCCGCTAATTTTCTTACACCTTATATATGAGCTGATGTGATGACTGATTATGATGAGTTGGACATGATATATCTGTCGTAGAATAGATAACAGCTAGAAATCACTCGGATAAGTGTGTAGTACAAACACAATGTGTAGTGCGTTTGGACAAAGTGTGTGTGCGGGATGCGGTGTGCCGGCTAAATCTTTGCTTTAACTGGAGAGAGGTGGATACGCACGATCTATAGGGGTTCTAATCTTATAGGGATAGACCTTGTATCCCACAGTAGACTAAAGTATTATAATAACTAGCTTTTGCCAGCGGCTTCGCTCGCGTGAACATAGTTTCTATGAGTGTCTTCGAGGGCGCGCAGTGCGCGAGGCGCAAGCGGCTCGCGGGCGTGGAAAAAAGTAGCCTATTTGTTAATCCAGGTCCTCATCTGTCTACGTACCAAATTTCATCCGGATCCGTTTATCTGTTGGGGGCTGGGGCGTGAAAGAGTAATAAATATCCATACATACATACACACTTTCGCGTTTATAATATTAGTAATTAAGGATGGTCTACAACAATAACGGATGTCAGTTGCTGCTTTATGCGATTCGATTACATTTTGATGGTACTTTATGTTTTGCTCAGTGTATGACCCTGGTAGAATGGCAACTACACACAGTATATTGAAACACACACATTCACAGACCGCTAAACTCACAACCCTCATTTTGTGCCGTAGTCAGATAAAAAGAGTGTGTTGTTTTATGAAACCATGGTAAAAGTAAAACTTTTCACATTATAGACATTTACAGAGCACGAAACGATCATGGCTGCTCTCGTCTTGGAGCTACGGTACAGAGGACGAAACGATCATGTAATAAAAGTTTCACTCCTCTTGGAGCTACGGTACAGAGAACGAAACGATCATGGCTGCTCTCGTCTTGGAGCTAAGGTACAGAGGACGAAACGATCATGGCTGGTCTCGTCTTGGAGCTACGGTACAGAGGACGAAACGATCATGGCTGCTCTGACGAAAAAGTTTGAGACGATGTAATAATCTCTTTGCGGTCACGCAACACACAGACGAAAAAGCTTGAGACGATGTAATTAAAGTTTCACTTTATTAATAACACGTTTCTCTCAGTTTCACAGGCACAGAGCGGCGATGCATCAACCTCGGTTCGTACAACTACCTGGGCTTCGCCGAAGGCACGGGGCCGTGCGCCGAGGCGGCGGCGGCGGCCGCGCGCCGTTACGGCCTGTCGCTCGCCTCGTCACCAGCAGAGCTGGGCACCACGCCGCTGCATTTCGAGTTGGAGAAGACTACGGCTGAGTTTCTTGGAGTTGAGGTGAGGGTCTTGTAATTTACGACTATACTCGTTTAAAGGCTGGTGTTTATAAAGCGATGGTAATAGCTGTCGCTCGCCTCGTCACCAGCAGAGCTTGACACCACGCCGCTGCATGTCGAGTTGGAGAGGACTACGGCTGAGTTTCTTGGAGTTGAGGTGAGGGTCTTGTAATTTACGACTTAATCTCTTACTATGGTACTCGTTAAAAGGCTGGTGTTTGTAAGCGATTGTACTAGCTGTCGCTCGCTTCATCACCAGCAGAGCTTGGCACCACGCCGCTGCATGTTGAGTTGAAGAGGACTACGGCTGAGTTTCTTGGAGATTTGGTGAGGGTCTTGTAATTTACGACTTAATTCTTCTACTGTGATACTCGTTAAAAGGATGGAGTTTATAAAGCGATGGTACTAGTTGTCGGTTTCCTCGTCACGAGCACAGCTTGGCACCACGCCGCTGCATGTCGAGGTCGAGAGGACTACGACTGAGTTTCTTGGAGTTGAGGTGAGGGTCTTGTAATTTACGACTTAATCTCTTAATGTGATACTCGTTAAAAGGCTGGAGTTTATAAAGCGATGGTACTAGCTGTCGGTTTTCTCGTCACCAGCAGAGCTGGGCACCACGCCGCTGCACGTCGAGTTGGAGAGGACTACGGTTGAGTTTCTTGGAGTTGAGGTGAGGGTCTTGTAATTTACGACTTAATCTCTTAATGTGATACTCGTTAAAAGGCTGGAGTTTATAAAGCGATGGTACTAGCTGTCGGTTTTCTCGTCACGAGCAGAGCTTGGTACCACGCCGCTGCATGTCGAGTTCGAGATGACTACGGCTAAGTTTCTTGGAGTTGAGGTGAGGATCTTGTATTTTTCTTACTGGTGATACGCCTCAGAAAGACTAGTATTTATAAAGCATTGGTAAGAGCCTTCGGTTTCTTTGATGTGAGCTGATCTCTACAACACTAATACGGTTGAGTTTCTTAATTTTTTCTTACTTTGTTTCTGGGGTTCGAGGTACGAAACATGGCTGCTAACATTACATTATGTGTCACGGAAGACAGATGAGTCTTATTCGAATGTCTTAGCACCTCCCAAGCTGCGTTTATACCACTGCATCATATAAGCTCATATACGTCCCCACCGAGGGGCTCGAGCCTACCCTGAATTATGGCGATCGGGCCTTAGTCGACCACGCGGGCTCAGTGCGGGTTGGTCGAATTCACACACAACCTGCGAGTTTCTTCGCAGTCGTGTTCAGGTTTCCTCACGATGTTTTCCTTCACCGTAAGAGCGTCGGATAAACGTACATATGAAATCTAAATTCGAAATCACATTGGTACGTGCTTTAAAAACACAGGAACATCTGACAATAAATGAAGAGTGTTTGGGAGTTCTTCCAACCCTAATCACAAAATTTGATACTATTCAATGTGCCTAAACCTCTTTTCTCTTCTTTCCAGTCGGCCATAGTATTTGGCATGGGCTTCGCGACGAACTCGCTCGGCCTCCCCGGCCTGCTCAAACCCGGCACTCTGGTCCTGAGCGACGAGAAAAACCACGCCTCCTTGATACTCGGCGTGCGGCTGGCGCGCGCGACTGTCCGCGTGTTCCGGCATAACGACTTGCGGCAGTTGGAGCAGCTGGCGCGGACGGCGCGCGCTGAGGGCAAGTGGCGCCAGATTGTTATTGTAAGGCCCAATTATCCATTATTTTATTTTTTATTTTTTTTATTCACAATTGGTAAACTTCTGACTACATCTCATCTGGTGGTAAGTGACGATGTTGCCGAAGATGGAAGCGGGCTTACCAAGATTCCCCAACGCAATGGGGAACTGGCTATCTTATCTTCATGCCGGAACACACTAATGATATCAACATTGATATTTGGCGGCAAGACTTATATAAGATGGTGGTAGTTAGCTAGCCAGGCGGGCTTAGAAAATGCCCTACCACCAACCAAACCGAGTCTTACAATTGACCCCGCCGGGAATCGAACCCGCGACCTCCTGTGTAATGCCAGTGAACTTTGCCTCTGAGCTACGGAGGCGGTAAAATGAAAGCTTTAAGGTTGCACTAAAGACACTTTAGTGAAATGATTTGGGTATAATACAATTTTTATTGACCGCTTAAATTTCCCGCGGTTTCACCCGCGTGGACAACGTTTCTATGACTTTTCGAGGGTGCGCAGTGCGCGAGCCGCAAGCGGCTCGCGAGCGTGGTAAAAAGTTGCCTATGTCTGAATCCAGGTCCTAATCTGTCTACCTACCAAATTTCAGCCAAATCCGTTCAGTAGTTTTTGCGGGAAAGCGTAACAGACAGACAGAGTTACTTTCACATTTATAATATTAGTAGGGATTAGTAGGGATTGGCTTTTAATCTGATAAATACTAAACGGGGATTGTTGTTTAATGTTTTTTTTAATACTTTAATTGAATTTAATTGCTTAATATTATTAATTTCTCAATAATTTATCATTTATATATCGGGGATTTTTTTTAATTTTAATTTGTCAGCTAATTATCTAATGTACAGGTGATTGGAAATTTAATCGCTAAACTGAAGTGGCAGTGGGCAGGGCACATAGCTCGTAGAACAGATGGCCGTTGGGACAGTAAAGTTCTCGAGTGGCGACCGCGCCCCAAAAAAACGAAGCGTAGGCAGGCCTCCCATGCGGTGGACCGATGACCTGGTGAAGATCGCGGGGTGCCGCTGGATGCAGGCAGCGCAGGACCAAGTTTCATTCAGAACCGTCCAGCAGTTTTTGCGTGAAAGAGTAACAATCTTACATCCATACATTCTTACAAACTTTCGCGTTTATAATATTAGTAGGATAGGTAATTAAAAATGTTGGGTGACTTCTTAAGTCAATTATTTATTGTGGAGTTAAAAAAAACCATTTATTTTTCCAGGTGGTAGAAGGCATATACAGCATGGAAGGCTCCATAGTGCCACTCAAAGCGCTGATAGCGCTGAAGAAGAAACTAGGACTCCTACTATACCTAGACGAGGCACATTCTATTGGCGCTCTAGGCCCTCGAGGGAGGGGCGTCACAGATTACTGGGGCGTAGACCCTTCGGACGTGGATGTGCTGATGGGCACGTTCACTAAGAGCTTTGGAGCCGCTGGAGGTTATATTGCAGGTATGTTGGGTACATCATCATTATCATCAACATATCAGCCGAAGGACGTCCATTGCGGGACATAGGTCTCCCCCAAGGTTTTCCACGACGACCGGTTCTGCGCTGCCGCATCAAGTGGCTTCTCGCGACCTTCACCAGGTCATCGGTCCACCGAGTGGGAGGATTCCGGTGCGCGGTCGCCACTCGAGAACTTTACTGCCCCAACGGCCATCTGTTCTACTAGCTGTGTGCTCCGCCCACATTTAAGTTCAGCAATTCTGAGAGCTATGTCGGTTACTTTGGTTCTCCTATGGATCTCCTCGTTCATGATTCGATCACGCAGAGAAAATGCGAGCTTAGCACGCTCCATTGCCCTTTGGGTGACTTTGAGCCTTCTTATGAGGCCTATAGGAAGCGATCATGTCTCAGTTCCGATGTCATCAATGGCATTGGTCTTAGGCACTGCGGTATTTGGAACGTGATGGATGATATTGCAAGCTTCCTGAACGCTGCCCAGCCGAGTTGGATTTGATGATTGATCTCTTTCTCGAAGTTGGACCTACCTAACTGGACTGTTTGTCCCAGGTATACATATTCGGTAACAACTTCGAGTGTAGAGCCTCCAACCTTCAGAGGAGTAGGTATGACACGGAAGTTTGACATAATTTTCGTCTTGTCCATGTTCATTCTAAGACCCACTTGTTGAGAGGCTCTACTGAGGGCATCGAGCATTGTGCCTAAGTCGTCCATAGTCTCAGCCATGACCACGATATCGTCTGCGAATCGAAGTTATTGATGCCGAGTCCACCCCAGTCCAAAAGCTTAAAAACATCTTCCAGCGCGGCGGTAAACAGTTTCGGAGATATGACGTCTCCCTGTCTCATCTCTCGCTGCAGCCGGATAGGTTCCGAGTTTTGATCCTGGAGGCAAACCGACATGGTGGCGTTTGGATTCAAACACTTCAGTACCTCGATATATCGATAGTCAATTTGGCACCGCTGGAGAGACTGTAAGACAGCCCAAGCTGCGACCGAATCAAAGGCTTTCTCATAGTCCACGAACGCTAAGCATAGTGGCTGATTGTACTCTTCGGTCTTCTGTATAGTCTGCCGCAGCGTATCACCAGCCCTATTAGTCTACTGCTTGACGTTAAAGCTCTACCTAGTCGGATAGTACTACGTTTGCTGAAATGTAGTCTCTGCTGCAGAAATCTTTTTATTATTATTATTATTCACAATTGGTGAACCCTTGACAATATCTTACCTGGTGGTAAGTGACGATGTCATCGAAGATGGAAGCGGGCTTACCAAGATTCCCCAACACAATGGGGAACTGACTTGATTATCTTCATGCCGGAACACACCAATGATATCAACATTGATATTTGGCGGCAAGACTTAGATAAGATGGTGGTGTAACTAGCCAGGCGGGCTTAGAAAATGCCCTACCACCAACCAAACCGAGTCTTACAATTGACCCCGCCGGGAATCGAACCCGCGACCTCCTGTGTAAAGCCAGTGAACTTTGCCTCTGGGCTACGGAGGTGGTAAAGTTTGTCTGTTAGTATAGCGGTTATAGGTACTGCTACATATGTCCAGCCCATTGCCACTTCAGTCGGCTAATCGCCGAGCTATCTCAGTTACTTTGTTCTCTGGCGATAACTTCGTTTTGGATACTATCCCGCTCTGCGAGTATAGTTCTTTCCATGGTACGATGAGTGACGTTGAACTTGTGGACTATACTGCCAATGTCCACGTTTTGTCACCGTATGTCATTGTGAGTAGGAGGCACTCCGATGTATGTTGAGTAACAATTAGCAATTTGATGACATCTGACCAATAGGAAATATACTACCATCGGCGCATGAGGCTCTTAAGATAGGCTTTACGGATTACTGGTGCGTGTTTGTGGACGTGGATGTGTGATGGGCAAATTTACTAAGAGCTTTGGAGCCGTTGGGTATGTTGCATTGCTGTAACAGATTATACATTAACACATTGAAGCTCTCTTACAAAAAAAAATGCTCTTAAATACCACAGTCATCCTCCCGTTCGTTAACAATCATTAAATAAATCCTCTCGTTCTCAGCATACGAGTACTTTCACATCTCTAATAGTGTTGTCATTTTCTCTACTGTTTGGTAAGATATTGAAAAAGTTATCTTAATTAGCTCTAAAGTTACTTCCGGCCGCTACCTTCTGTACGGGAGGTCGTGGTTCGATCCTGCCACGTACCAATGTGTTTTCGAATTTCGATTTCATATGTACGTTTGTCCGACGCTCTTATACGGTGAAGGAAAACATCGTGAGGAAACCTGCACACGCCTGCGAAGAAACTCGAAGATTGTGTGTGAAGTCGACCAATCCGCACTGGGCCCGCGTGGTCGACTAAGGACCGATCGCCCTAAATTAGGGTAGGCTCGAGCCCCTCGGTGGGGACGTATATGCGATATATGTGATAATTAGCGGTAAGATCACATCATTAATGTTATTATCAATTTTGTCTCATTCGCATGTTGCTGTTTCAACTTTCCATATATTTTTTTAATTGTTACTTTAGAATTGCGCACATTAGGAAGGACCGCATCGAGTCGGGCTGCAGCCCAAAATCCCGCGCTAATTGGTTCCATACAATTTATACGACCTATCGCGTACTATGCCGGGCCGAAACGGGTGACCCATTGGAGTATTATACCTTTTAGGTCTGTTTTTAAACTTTGCTTTATTGCATAATGATGACTGTGTCTATAATAAGTCCATAAAAAATACAAAAGATAAAGCTTACCAATAAAAGATAAAAAGATAAATTTATTTGCAAAGAAAACATATTACAATTCAGGTCTTAATTATATGGGTAGTAGATGAATTCCACCTTATCCAAGGCATGCAAATGTTACCATTTTTCTATGTGCATTTTAATATTTCCCATCTATATATTCATTTACGGAACAGAAACAATTTTCATGCACCACTTAGTCAATGAACTTTTAAATTGATTAACATTTAACATTTTTAAATTATCTGGCAAGGCATTAAACAACATCATACTCTGTTATACACGTTTTTTGTATAAATATAGGTGTGACAAGGAGGTTGATGCAATAAGTTTAAGTATTGAGATGTTGTCAAGGGTTTTACCAATTGTGAATAAAAAAAAAAAAAAAAAATATGACCTTTTTTGCCTTGGATAGATTTCTGTGCGTTTTTTAAAATATTTGGGATGTGTTTTTACAAAAATGCACATGTCTCAAATGTAAAGATATGGCAAAGGAAGCACATTTATTTTCTTAAAAAGAGGCTTACAGCTATCTAAAAACCAAGCATTGCATATAACTCTAATTCATTTTTTTGTAACAAAAAGCTCTATTTATGTCAACTGAATTACCCCACAACATTAAAGCATACGTAAGCACTGATGACACATATCCGTGGTAGGCTGTAAGAGCAGCATCCATAGAAACAGTTTGACGCAATCTCTTTAAAACATAAATAAAACGATCTAATCGTAGGCAAATTTGATCAATACGATTTTTCCAGTTTAGGTGAGTGTCAATAGTGAATCCTAAAAATTTATAATTATCTACTTTATTGTCTTGGTATCTTAAGTTTAGCTGCAATGGGTTTGAGTTATACGATAAAAATTGCATTAGTTTAGTTTTACCAATATTGATACTTAATTTATTTACTTTATCTATTGATCGAAGCTTCAAAAGTATTTATATATTTATTTGTATTTAGAACTATTGTTGTGTCATCAGCAAATTCAATACAATTTTGAGGTACAGCACGTGGTAGATCATTAATCATAAATCATAATAATAATAATTAACATACAGCAAAAATAGAAGAGGCCCCAAAATGCTTCCTTGTGGCACTCCAGAATTCGTTATTTTTATTTGTGATTTAAATTGTTTTTTGACCGTGTTACGAACGACCAATATGGGTACAGTTATTTCAGTATAATGTCTTCTATGGCTCAAGTAACTTTGTAACCAATCTCCTGCCGTTCCTCTTATGCCATACGTTTCTAATTTACGGATAAGGATTTTATGGTCAACAAAATAAAACCCTTTACTCAAGTCTAGAAATATGGAAACTACTGGAATTTTCTTATTTAAGCTCTCCGTAACCAATTTTACCAAATGAAAGCAAGCCATTGTTGTAGACATCCCTTTTCTAAATCTAAATTGTTCCTTTCGCGAAGATATGGCGAATCGCCCTTACAACATCCATTAAATCTTGTTTACAGGCCCAGCAAAGCTGATAAACTGGATCCGGTTACACGGTCACGCACACACGTACGCACACAGCATGTCACCGCCGGTGTGTGCGCAGATCCTAGCCGCCATGAACGCCATATCATCGCCCGCCGGTAGAACTCGCGTCAACCGACTGAGGGAAAACACGAAACACTTTAGAAGAAAGTGAGTAACCAATAAGCTTTGGTTTAAAAAGTTGTCTTATCCACTGACCTCCATTAATCACACATTATACAATTAGTACGCTGGACTAATAATAATAATATATATAATGCGCTTCGGAGATCTTTTTGCGGAGACCGAGGGTTTTGTCTGTGCAATACAGGATCAGGTGGTCAAGACGAACAACTACAGGAGGTTGATTGGACGTCTGTCGGTTGTGCCGTCAACCAGGGGAGACCCTACGTCATATAACCTCCGGTTGTTCCATGCTTGCCAACACTGAGTATTTGCACAGGCACAAACAAGCAGCCAGGATCCTACACCAAGAGATCGCTCTAAAGTATGGCCTCATATCTCGGCGGTTGCCGTATTACAAGTACACGCCGGAGCCGGTTCTCGAGAACGATTGCGCCAAGCTCTACTGGGAACGACCCATCATCACGGACAGGACAATTCCTTCGAATAAGCCTGATATCGTGTTGACGGATCGGGCGCAGTCAAGGGTGTTTTTGGTTGATATCACTATCCCATACGATGAAAACCTTGTGCAGGCTGATGCCGATAAAAGGACCAAGTACCTGGACCTGGGGCACGAGGTTACTGATATGTGGCGAGTGGAATCCACCGAAATCATCCCCGTAGTCCTATCCGCGAACGGGTTAATTTCAGCCGACCTTGGACGTCACCTAAGGCGGCTGGATCTCCGAGGCAGACCAATAATTGCAGAAAGCAGTCCTCCTCGATAATGCCCGGATAGTTCGACGCTTTCTCTCCCCGTCGCACTGAACTCCAGCCGACTGTGCTTCCGCTGGAGGTGCTCCTGCTACTTCGCCTCGTGCCAAGTGAGCAGATTAGCTTGAATTGTATATCTTGAAATAATAATATCATTTATTTTCAGACCAAAGATCCATATTTAAATATTCCATACTTTATTAAAAAATAATAAAAGCTTATTTTATTAAAAAAGAGTCGGCTCAACCGGTAACGACACGGTCCTCCTAACTAGAGGTCCACGGGTTCAAATCCGGACGGCCAATGTACCAATGAGTTTTTCGAAACTTACGTACATATACTTTATACTTACCGATTGCTTTCACGACGCTGATAAGCTATGACGTCACGCCTAGGTATTTCAAACATTTTTAAAACAAAATATCGTATTTGACAGATGACAAAGAGTAATTCAAGTGACTGGCAGTCATCATCCCTATTATACACAAGAAAACCATAGATTTGAAGTTATTTTAAACACAAATAAAACTTAATCATATTGTTTATTTATTTATTTACACTTATAGTACACCAAAAACAATTACGTAAAGCTAATACATATAGATATTATAATATAGTGTACAGTAGGCGGTCTTATTGCTAAAAGCAATCTCTTCCAGACAACCTTTAGTTACTTAATTTTACAAAAGGGCAGAGAAATAAGCAACTTAATTAAGTAATTAAAAAACAATACATGCTAATTTTATTATTGTTGTAGGTTACGAGAAATGGGCGTGATCACATTCGGACACGAGGACTCCCCGGTGGTGCCAATGTTGGTGTACTCATTCAGCAAGATGACCGCCACTGTCGAGAGGTTGACGGTGAGAGGGATAGCCGTGGTGGGCGTCGGGTTTCCCGCCACGCCGCTCAATGAGGCTCGGATACGGTGAGTGCACAAAAGTCCCTAAAAACGTATACAGGATGTAGTCACATTCGGACACGAGGACTCCCCGGTGGTGCCAATGTTGGTGTACTCATTCAGCAAGATGACCGCCACTGTCGAGAGGTTGACGGTGAGAGGGATAGCCGCGGTGGGCGTCGGGTTTACCGCTACGCCGCTCAATAAAGCTCGGATACGGTGAGTGCACAAAAATCCATTAAAACATCCTGTATATGATATGTTAAGATTTTTCCTGGAGTAGGGGAGACCGGGGGCAATAGTAATACTTTTTACAAAACAGTCGATTACTCAGAATTTGTTTCACCTAGTGACCATTTGATCTTTTTCACATATTCTGTGGTTATTAATCTCACAATAACCGTAAATAGAACGGACATAGCTTATCCCGTTTCTTTTACAGAAACAAATAAATGGACCCCTGTCCGATGTTACAATCGACCCCTGGTAAGGGGCAATTGTAATAAAAGTTACTGATGGAATAAAAAACTTATTTCTCATTTAAACAAAAACACTATATCTTTACTTGAAGTCCTATTAGATTATCAATCAGTCTTTTCAAGAAGAACCATTAAATTTAACGTACAGAGTATAAAAAATTAACCAGTATTGTACAGGACAGTGGTCATCATTATATCGCACCATTACTAACATATTTGCGAGATATGCTTAACACAAATTGTTCATTTTACATCTAGTTTTTAACAACAATCAACAAAGGCTAACATTTCGTAAGAATCACATAATAATCATCAAAAATAATTTCTATAGGAAAAGTAACGTTACAATTGACCCCTTGTTACAATTGACCCCAAACATAAATTATAATAATTCTCATGAAAAAAAAACATATACATCAACTCTCTTTAGGCGGCACTGTCTAAAGCACTTAATCATCAAACAACATTTTCCTGTCCTGCACTGAAGTATTTTTACAAATTCCTTCATTCACAGTGATCACATACAAAGTCTGGTTCTTGAGCCGTGCATTCTTTGTGTGCCCACATTTTGCAACGTGTGCATTGGATCCAAATTTCTCTTGGCCGGATGGTCCTATAATGTTCTATGCAAATAATAAAAAAAAAAACAATCAGATTTTTTTGTGTTTTCAGCAACATTGTAAGATGCTACTGTTGCTGGTTAACTTTTTTTTTCTTTTGCCTGTTTCTTTACTCCAAATCCCTCTTTGAGCTCTTTTTTTGCTCTATTTCTTTCACCATTTCACCAAACATTTCTGCAGAAGGACTACGACCTCATTTTATTTCATCTTATGCCTGCTCATATAAGAGTACATCTTCAAATCCAAATTATTGATAAAAAATATTTAATAATATGGTCATAATATAGTCGGGTTCAAAAGTATTGTAGGGGTCAGTTGTAATATTACAATTGTCCCCAATTAATGAATTTCAACTGCCCCCTGATGTATGTTTTATATTTATATGGTCTAAAATCATTTTATTATGTGATTTAAGGATAAAATAGAACATAATTCGCTATTTTAAGAAGTCACTTTACCCAATCAAGCAAAAAAAACTTAAAATTTCCTTACATTTATGGAACTATGAACCCCTGAAATACACGAAAAAAATTACGGGCGCCGAGTGAAATCACTAATTTGGCCGTGGACACGTCCGTTTGCTAGCGCGCGTGCCGGCGACTAGTGGGTGTGTAGGGATGCTTGGCGCGCTGTCCTGTACGAACTTACGCACACATAGGTATTTTAGTTTTTGAATAATTTAAAATATTACTAACGTCCCCCGTTACTATTGCCCCCGGTCTACATGAATAACCCAGGGGAGTATTAGTATTAAGTCCTAGTTATTCTCGAAGTTTCATTAAAATCGTTAGACCCTTTTAGGGTTCCATAGTACAACAAGCCATTTGCCATCTCCATTGAGTTGGGGTAAGCCCGCTTCCATCTTCGGCATCATCATCACTTAACATCAAGTGAGATGATGACAAGGGCTTACCAATTGTGAATAATAATAAAAAAAGAACCCTTATAGTTTCGTCATGTCTGTCTGTCCGTCTGTCTGTCTGCGGCCTTGATCCTAGACTATTAGTAGTGAAGAGTTGAAATTTGGCAGATATACAGGGTGTAACAAAATTGGTGTAGGACCCGTTAACTGGGGTTTCTACTCATCATACTGAACAACTTTAAAATAACCCATAGTCAATTCTTAAAAAAAATTGGACCCTCCATACAAAAATGCACAAAATTGGTCGATCAGCTGATCGATTGGTATTATTATTTTGTTTTGCGATTTAAGTAAATTCATAGTACAAAAGTTAGGACCTACACCAATGTTGTTCCACCCTGTATAGGGATTGTCAGGACCGGCGTGGCTTCTGACTGAGAAACTTAATTTTAAATCCTAATAAATAGAAAATTCTTCGATAAAATTTTTAATTTAATTTTCTTTTAGTTCTATTTCACTTCTTTGCTTGCTGATTATTAGTTTGAGACTATTCTAGAATGCAGACGTTCTAGGATTGATGGAGAGGATCTGAGGGTTCTTCTCGTGAACCACCGTTCAGTCCAAACTCGAAATAACGAATACATCTAAAAGCGATTCCAAACACGAGCCGTTATAATTTAAATTGTCTGCTTTTTAATTACGCGCGGCCATTACGCTAGCTTCGAATTTCAATAGCATATATATTGTGTAAAGAGCGTAGGTGGTGTAATGGCTAGGTCCGCTACCTCCTGCCTGGGACGTCGTGGTTGGAATCCTGCCACGTACCAATGTGTTTTCGAATTTCGATTTCATATGTACGTTTATCCGACGCTCATACGGTGAAGGAAAACATCGTGAGGAAATCTGCACAGGCCTGCGCAGAAACTCGAAGGTTGTCTGTGAAGTGGACCAACCCGCACTGCCCCTTTGGCCCCCGCGTGGTCGACTAAGGCCCGATCGCCCTAATTCAGGGTAGGCTCGAGCCCCTCGGTGGGGACGTATACGGTGATTGCTGATGATGATGATATTGTGCATAATAACCTTTTAAGATATGAAAATATTAACCACGAAATGAAAATTATTCATGATTTTCAAATAGTAATTTTTATTGTCAAACAAATCGATCTCAGACACATGCATACACACTGAGAGAACAGTTTGATTCAAATATGTTGTAATAGTAGAGGGTTCTTGGACAACCACAGACAAAAAGCATTGCTAGTAAAGTCTGCATAGTTAATTAAGGCTTATTTTTTTTATAACTAATTCTACTAATTATATATCTTTCATGTGGTCACGAGGCCTGTAATAATTAGAACAAAACGCGCAATATCATACTCAGAATTTATAATAGACATATCAAATAAAAAGGGCTTGTTGTGAGAATCTCAAATATATACAGGGTCTTCGGCAGATGGTTGAAAATACGAAAATGGGGGATAGGTGGGGTCGCCTCCCACCTATTTTGAGAATAAAAAAAAATCTAGGACTTGGAATTTTTTTTACAGGATTTTTTTTCCTTTTTTTAGAAATTTTGCCATTTTTATACCTTTGAACAAATGTAACTTTTTGTTTTTTAAAGCTAGCTCCAAAATCTTTTTTTAATAGACTTTTATAAGATTGTCGGCTCTAAAAAAAATTATGTTTGTTTCAAGTTATTGCTAAAAACAAAAATGTGGGCCCCCGAACTTAAAAAAAAAGTTGAACAAAAATTTAAAAGTCAACTTTGCGATGCATTTAAAAAAAAAATAATGGGGCTGGAAGGCTTCTGTTTTTTTTAAAACATCTCTAAAGTTTAGGCTTTTGAATGGTATGTAATTTGTTTCGGTATCTTTTTTGTAACCGGAGTTGTTAATTTTTTTTACTCAATTGGACCATGTTGACGAAATTCCACTAGTTACATGTTTTGTGAAATGTATCAAATGCAAAGTTGAAAATAATGTAAATACTTACTGTTGGGACGGTTACAAAGAGCAGGTACGTTTTTTTACATTCTTGCACACACATAATGGCTATCTTTTGTCATTTATTGGCATATTGGAGTTAGCACTTCCATATGCCAATAAAATGTCCGCATATTCCGCATTGGTAAATTGAGCCATTTTAAACCACAACAAAGTCTTAACAAAACGTCTAATAATAACAAAAAGTGACAAACAACAAAAAAACTTAACAAAATCACAAACGTTAATAACGTTAACGTTTTTTTTTGTTTTCGTTAATTTCACTTTGCTGTGTTTGTGATTTTGTTAAGTTTTTTTGTTGTTTGTCACTTTTTGTTATTATCAGACGTTTTGTTAAGACTTTGTTGTGGTTTAAAATGGCTCAATTTACCAATGCGGAATATGCGGACATTTTATTGGCATATGGAAGTGCTAACTCCAATATGCCAATAAATGACAAAAGATAGCCATTATGTGTGTGCAAGAATGTAAAAAAACGTACCTGCTCTTTGTAACCGTCCCAACAGTAAGTATTTACATTATTTTCAACTTTGCATTTGATACATTTCACAAAACATGTAACTAGTGGAATTTCGTCAACATGGTCCAATTGAGTAAAAAAAATTAACAACTCCGGTTACAAAAAAGATACCGAAACAAATTACATACCATTCAAAAGCCTAAGCTTTAGAGATGTTTTAAAAAAAACAGAAGCCTTCCAGCCCCATTATTTTTTTTTAAATGCATCGCAAAGTTGACTTTTAAATTTTTGTTCAACTTTTTTTTTAAGTTCGGGGGCTCACATTTTTGTTTTTAGCTATAACTTGAAACAAACATAATTTTTTTTAGAGCCGACAATCTTATAAAAGTCTATTAAAAAAAAGATTTTGGAGCTAGCTTTAAAAAACAAAAAGTTACATGTGTTCAAAGGTATAAAAAAGGTAAAATTTCTAAAAAAAGGAAAAAAAATCCTGTAAAAAAAATTACAAGTCCTAGATTTTTTTTAATTCTCAAAATAGGTGGGAGGCGACCCCACCTATCCCCCATTTTCGTATTTTCAACCATCTGCCGAAGACCCTGTATATTTTTTTATAATTTTAATATATATTTTGAAGTTATTTAAGAAAATAGGCGAAAATTGACCATTGAACTCTTCTCTTCGAAACTACTGGGCATAAAATTTTATAAAAATCACAGTAAATTGGGTTGAATGCATAAATCATAATTATTTATCTTGAAATTACAAAAAAAAATATTTCAGATTCTCACAACCAGTCCTTTCATTTGATATGCCACACAATATAGTTTGCAAACCTTTTTTTTACAAATATGTACTAAGAGGTCTTGTTCTGTTGGTAGTTAAAGTATGTATGTATGTATGTAATATGTATAAATTCTTTATTGCACACAAGGAATAATCGAATAATAGTATCGGTGCGGAACCCCTTTTTGTATGACCCCAAGTCGCACTTGCTTGGCTAGTTTTAATACTGTTTTTTTTTCAATCTGTTTTGATATCATCTTCTTATTTGGATTTGAAGCAGAAGCATGATATTGACACTTTGTAGATGTAGTTGATTTCTTTATATTTCAATTTATTGATGAGGTTATTAACTATTTATATAATATATTTAGTATATTTGATTTGTTCCTTTTTATTTTTTTACGTTTTTAGGGATCCGTGCCTCAAAAGGTAAACGGAACCATTAAAGGACCAATCACGTGTGTGTCTAACCATCCGTCCGTCAGTCACAGCCATCATCATCATCATCATATCAACCGAAAGACGTCCACTGCTGAACAAAGCCTCCCCCAAGGATATCCACTACGATTTCCATAGTCAAATTCTGAACATCCATGGTCACATATCTTGACCATTCATGGTCCCCCCCATATCTTGACTATTCATGTACCCGCATTCTTTCATTCTAGATTCTGCCTATCAGCAGCGCACACACGAGAGCACCTTGATACATGTTTAGCTGCCATCGAGGAGGTAGCCGACGAACTGGGGCTTCGGTATTCCCGCCTTCCTCGCAGCAAAAGCATACCAGTAGACGAAACTACGGCCAAATCGTAGCGCGTAAGGTGTTAAACAGTGTTAAGTTTGGGGATGTGTTGCGCGGGTGCGTATAGTGTTACTCGTAACTCTGTGGAGTCGCTCGCTGTATACTTGCTGCTAAGCAGCGTGCTGAATTTCAGTCGGGTGGGGCGATATAGCCAGCGATACTACCGGCGTTGAAGGTATTCCATCATAGTCATGAGCGTTTGTTTCTAATGGGAACTGTGACAAGTTAAAAAGCATGGTAGAAATTAAATTCAAGATTAATATTTTTCGTCCTCAAATTTATAGATCTGTCATCTAATCGATAGATCTGTCATCAAATTGATAGATTTGTCATCAAATTGATAGATTTGTCATCAAATTGATAGATCTGTCCTCAAATTGACAGATCTGTCATCAAATAGCGAGGAGCAAAGCAACGAGCTGTTAGGTTTGACATGAAAGACAACTTTGCTCATATTGCAAATTGCTGTTTGATGACAGATCTACCGTTTTGAGTACAAACTATATTGATTAGAAAATTTAAAATTTTGTTATTATTGATCGAATATATTTATTTGGTGATAGATAAAATTGAGTATTGTTTTTATATTGTTTGGCGACTCCATTATTTTGCGGGCAAACCCTTTTATTTAAGAAATTTAAAAACGAATTAAATTGGCGATAGCTTTATTAAGTTATAGCTTAGGTAAATCATACCCATTCCAGCTTCAATAGGGAAGATAGTATTTTTATTCATTTGAGTTACTTTTATCACGTGTCAATAACGACATTTCATTCTAAAAATGTTGAAATACGTAGACGTGACGTCACAGGTTTTCGGCGTCATTTTGTACTCATTTTGGAATTTTGGTGAAATTAAAATATTACCTGATGGAAAACAAAACGAGTCAGGATATTTAAAATTTTAGTAGAAGGGAAATTTATTTAGTTTTGATGCAGTCATCATCCTAATTAAAGAAAAAAATGTTAGTTTTAATTTAAAATGGATAGAAAATAATCTATTTACCACACATTATATTCGTAGCTCGGTTTTTTCGGAGGTTTCTTTGACAATACTTAGATAAATTCGCCACCTCCGTGGCGTAGTGGTTAGTCCACTCGATTCTCACCAGGAGGTCGCGGATTAGATTCCCGGTGAGGTCTAACTTTGTAAGACTGTTTGGTTGGTGTTAGGGCATTTCCTAAGCCCGCTTGGCTAGCTACCACCATATTATCCAAGTTCTGACGCCAAATATCAATGTTAACAGCATTAATGTGTTTCGGTGTGAACATGGCCAGTTCCTCATAGCGCTGGGAATCATTGTATGAGCCCGCTTCCATCTTCGGCATCATCATCACTTACCATCAGGTGAGATGATGCCAAGGGCTTACCAATTGTGGATAAAAAAATATCAGCTAGCCCGGTAATTGTCTGGCTCATTTGAATATTCGGCTGCGACTTACATATATCATTGATTATAATTTTCATGTAGATATATTATTTTTATTATTATTATTAGTGCAGGCCAAGGGAGTCTTCTGATATTCTTATGTGATGAAGTCAATCGTCAATCAGAAGTCAGTATGCGGTGCGCATATTTTTCACACGAAACCGCCTTCGTGGTCTAATGGTTAGTCCATTCGCTTTAGACCAGGCGGGTTCGTGGGTTCGATTCCCGGCGGAATCAACTTTGTAAGACTCGGTTTGGTTGGTGGTAGGGCGTTTTCATAGCCCGCCTGGCTAGCTACCACCATCTTAACTAAGTCTTGCCGCCAAACATCAGTGTTAACAACATTGATGTGTTCCGGCTTGAAGATAAGATAGCCAGTTCTCCATTGCATTGGGGAATCTCGGTAAGCCCGCTTCCATCTTCGGCATCATCGTCACTTACCATCAGGTAAGATGGTGCCAAGGGCTTACCAATAGTGAGTAATAAAAAACTCCCCTTGGCGCCTGCACTGTATAATATGTACTTTAGTAAGTTATCGATAGAACGCTACTAAATATTATTTATAAATTAAATACCTTGTGTAAACAGATATATGCATTTATGTTAAGTATTGAGTATATTTTGTATTAAATTAGTCATTCACAGCATTTATTTAGAAAGTATTATGTTCAGGTCACAAACCTTAAGGCCTTAAGATAGATCATATGACAATATTCAATTCAAATTATTAAACGACTGTGTAAAGCTATCACTATTGGGGAAAAATATATAATATACAGAAAGTAATAAAAAATCTGATTTAATTGAATATAATTTTTAAAATAAATCCACTGATGTTAAAAAATATACTGTAGACCCTGTTTTTGGCATTAATTGCAAAATGGCTCAAAAACAAAAAGTTAATGTTGAATGAAACCAACACACAAAAATCGGTTACTTTAAGACCTTGCATTTTAGTTGAACACATTTTATTTAAACTTATTTCAAAGTAATAAAAACATGTAAAAATTAACAATTGTGCGTACGGTTTCAACGTAACAGCCGCGTTGAACTTAAAAGGAATAGACTTACATTCGATATTATTTTAAAACGTATCAACCTGCTCGGATTGAGGCATCTTAAAGCCTTAAATGTATATGTAATTGCTTATGATCATTTTACTTTTTTTAAAGTAGTTATCAATATTTTTAAACTCTTCTCTAGAGTAGTTAAAACAAACATTTTAATAGCTTTAGATGTTTAATTTAGCTGTATTTGATTTCGTGGAATGGCTGCAACGAGGCTACAAACGATAAAGAGGTATTACCTAAATCTTAAGTATAGTAAATGAACTGTTGACACAAAGTATTTTAATTAGAATCATTTAGATAATAATATTGTTATAACAGGTCTTTGTCCAGCAGTGGAAATTTTTCGGCTGATATGATGATGTTGATTGTTATAATACAAAAACATGTTAATGAAATAAAGAGTTTTTTAATTTTGACAGTGACACACCTTTGTTATCCAAATCTGAGGGTATGCTATGCTTATCACTTACGCAGTATACAAGGAGTTTTTGCGTTCCTGCGTATGCACAACTAGTACCCCGTATGTAAGCACACGCAATTATTTTTTATTGTTTTGCGATTAGTATGCAAATGTATGCAACCCAAGTTCTCACGTAACGCATCCTCGCATACCTACGCAAATGTATACATACACCTTATATCACATTTGAAAAAACTAGATCCCCGGTTTTAATACAAAATAAATTTAAAAAAAACGTCCGGACAGTTTTGACAGAAGATAAGGGCCGCGTGAATCTTGTTCTTTTAAAAATGTGATCTAAGACATACATACACACCTTTGAATATACGCAAATGTATACACGCATACGCCAATGTAGGTGTAATCATCTAAGAGAATAAATAATTTTCAAAAGACCTAAAAACTAATCTTAAATTTTCAATTATTTCGTATTCCTCTCAGCAAACCATTTTATTGTAGGAGTGTATTAAAAATAACTAGTCCGCCATCTTGGGTGTGCCGCCATGTTGGATTAAGAATGACGTTACATAGTTAACCATGTATTGTCATCCAAACTGAACGTGTATACAAAATTTCAGCTCAATCAGTTGAAGATATCTGCCTCAAAATTGAGTTTCAAGATTCCACCCGAACAAACATACATAAATTGCAAGTTAAATAAAAGCTTGTAACATACGCGCCCGCGCTCGTATCTGATTGTACTGGCAGGCATTACCTCGTCATTGTTATTTAATATTAATTAATTATAATTATAGCATAATGTATTATGTAAATTATTTATGCATTTTCAATAAATTATTTTCTAACTTTAATTATGTTTTTTTATTTTATTTCGTGCGTTTAGTTCTATGACATTAGACAGCCAGAGGCGTATTTACTACGTATTTACCCTAAAACGAAGTAACTAGTATCTCATCTGTGCCCTAAGTCCAGGGGGGCACTTGGCCCGGGGCGGCAAGAGGTGAGGGGCGGCCGGAGGTAGAAAAAGTCTTAGTAGATTTTTTTAGGGATCCGTTTGGTTCACCGAAAAATAATAAAACTAGCCAAGTGCGAGTCGGAATAGCGGTAATAAAGGTGACGAACCACTACGAACGTGCAAACAAAAGGTTACAGTAAGTTGACGTTTATCGTGTGGCAGTACGGAACCCTTAGTGCGCAACTCCGACTCGAACTTAGCTGGTTTTTTGTCACTTAAAGGGGTGGAATTTTTTTTGTGCCCGGGGCGCCGGACTCTTAAATACGCCTCTGTTAAGACAGTAGTGCTTTAAAAGAAGACTAACAGAATAAAAATGTTTAGATTAAGAATGAACAAAAGCAATATCAATATTTTCTTTAGAACTGTGCATCAAAATGAAGGCAAATTGTACAGGTTGTAAAAAATTATTGCGTAAGTGCCGTTAACTGGGGCTTCTACTCATCATACTGAGCAACTTTTGTTCTACGACTTTGCTGAAATTGCAGAAAAAAATAAGTCTTCATACAAATTGATCAGCTGATCGACTAATTTTTGTATGGAGGGACCTTTTTTTGAGAATTGACTATGGCTTTCTTGGGGTGAGTTGTTCAGTATGTTGCGTAGAAGCCCCAGTTTAAGGGTCCTACATAAACCCTGTAGAAGCTTTGAGGCCACTACTTTAAAAAAAAAAAAACAATTTCAAAAGAATATACAAAACAATTAATCTTCTAGCACCATTAAACCTGAATGGTTTGTCTAGGTGCTCATAGTCGTCTACGAGCTACATACTTATAATAACAAAAAAATATGTAGAATCAGTTATATTGCGCATACCTACATACATATGCATACACAGGCACAGATGAGATACTAGTTACATCGTAAACACTATTAACTATTAACAGACTTAATTCGTGTTATCGTGGTGTTTCATATTAAATTGTAAATAACCGATTACATCAATGACACAATTTCAAAAGGGGATGTCCATTAATGCCGGGCAGTCCACGAGGCACTGGCGAACAACCTGATATTTAATCTTGTGTCTTGACGCGATCTACGGCCTTTACTTCGGTTGTAAATGTATTTTTTTTCCAATTTGATAAGCTATTTTCGTTAATTGTGAACTGAATAAACATTATAGGAAAACGTCTAGTCTATTGTTAAGCTATTTTCGCTTACTGTTAGAAGGGTGTTAGCTTCATAAAATTCTAGGAAAATTACGTCTGTTCTATTGATTAGTTATTTACGTAAGTTTTACGTTAGTAAGTTACACTTTTGTGAAGTTTTGACAGTGCGGCAACTCTTTCTGCTGAGCGTCATTTTAAAACAGCACTCTGACTGAACTGACCTACACTAAGGAAGATACGGGAAAACGTCGAAAGCACATGGTTTGTAATCAGTTGCAACAGTTTCGCACCACTTTTTGTCGACGATTTTATCAGTTTTTAGGACCTTTTCTATATAATAATATAAATAAAAAATTAACAATATATCCAATGACAAAAACGGATTGTAAATTTAAGGTAACCCACTAGCTGCTCACCCTATCATATAATGACACAGATAAATTATTTGCTATTGTTAATTAATCAACATCCGGATACCTTATAAAAGCATACACAATTTACGTGCGTTATGTTCGCAGATGATGCCAGCATATTCATACCTAAAAATAATCTGAACTTGTTGCTGAAATTTATAGCACCATAAACACTGTAATAAAATGGTTGACAAAGATTGTAGAGTTTAGAAATTAATAAATGTTTACCACAAGACCTAAATATTATTGTTAGTGATAAAATGATAGAAGTGACCAATGAGACAAAATTTTTGGGTATTACAATGGACAGCCATCTGCACTGGAAAGCCCATATAGAAATAATTAACAAAAGATTATCCAGCTACTGCTATATGTTATCAATTTTAAGAAATGTGACTTCTGTAGATGTTGCGAAAAATGCATATTATGGTTATGTCTATTCGCTGCTGACATATGGCATAATATTTTGGGGAAATTCTGTGAATGTTCAGTCTACCTTTTTGCTACAAAAAAGATGTCTTCGGATTATTTTTAACATGTACAGTACTGAAACACTAAGAACAGCATTTGTGGAACAAAAAATACTAACACTGACGTGTATCTACATATTAGAAATTTGTGTATTTATAAGAAATAATAGTAAATATTTCAATAAAAAAAATGAAAAGAAAAAGAACCTAAGGTGTATATAAATATAATTTGTGTTCTGTGATAGCGACCAGTTACATATATAACAAAAGTTGTTATGTAAACGGAATTAGAATTTATAATAATTTACCTGTATTTATAAAATCATTGCATGGTGCTAAATTTAAACGCCAACTTAAAGAGTGGCTTATACACAAATGCTTTTATAATTTAAATTTAATTTAATATTGTAGGTACGTCCGAAAAGGGCAACCTGTTGGAACTATAAATATATTAAATGTAACATCATTGTACACAGTTTCACAATAAAGTTTATCTTATCATATCTACAGAAGCACACATTTTTGTTTTTGAAAGGACAAGCTTGTTGTTGGCCGTTGGGGCCTTTACAACTTCACCGGGCAGGGGAGGCGAGTACGGAAGGCACTCAACCTAGTAACAAGCTCACAGACACACACCCACACATACAAACACACACACATCAATAATATAGTTAAAACGTTAGTAGTACTGTGGCTAAAAGTTAAGCCTCATGTCCTCGGGGAAGCGCACTGTATACAGAAATACAGGTTTAAACATACCTAGCTCGGTTACAGATGCTCTCGTAATAGTTTTTGTACAATAACTATTTGTAAGATGTATTGTTAACATTAATGGGTCAAAATAAACTTATCATTAAACTTATTATTATCGGTATTTAGTTCATGCGCCAAACTTATGTAATTTGAAAAACAAAAATCTCTCATTACATAGCGAAATGTTTTTGTCTTAGGTAATACAAAAAAGAGGGTTCAAAGAATCAGCTGTTTCGTTTTCACGTTCACCAAGATTGCAGCAGATTTAACATATTCTAGCAAAAAGGCACTAAGTGAGGCCTCCTGAAATTTCTGCCACACTTTCTGGGTGGGTGTGCAATCTGCACGTTCAAACGCTGTACAATTTTCTTTTTTTTCAATGGACAAGCTTGTTGTTAGCCGTGGGGGGGGGACAACTTCACCGGACAGGGAAGGCGAGTGCGAAGGGGATTCAACCAACAAAAGCAAAAAAATGCGCCCAGGTGAGCATGGACCTCGGCTTAGGTCGTTGCTTGGAGGTGGGAGAAGCGCCCTGGTATCTGCCAGTAGCGCTGGCGAGGGCAGAATGTTGGTGTGGTAAAACGCTGTACATAACAACCCGTAGTACGACGTAACTAGTATTTAATCTGTGCCCGTAGTCGTAATGAATAGACCTACCAACTGTACTACTGGGAATTTCCTTTCCAACAGACCTATCGTTAGTAAAACTTCGTTATACAATTGATTGATGGTAGTACCACAGATGAGATAATAGTTACTTCGTAAGTAGTAATTGGAGAGACTGAACAACGTTGCCCAAAAACCCATAGTCACTTCGTTTAAAAATGATGTTTAAAGTTGGACCAATCCACAGAATACTTATTAGTAGGTACTACCAAACTCACATAATAAATGACTGTATGACATTGGTAACGATTGGGTGGAGTCGTGACTTCATCGCTTGATTGGCTAATCATGGTAAATTAACTGCACAGACACCTACCATCACGAGAAGAGAAATGCCCTTGATAGCTGTCTGCTAAGCATTTGCACATCTTTGTGCCCATTTATGGCCACCGCAACTACGCGCTAACTAGTTGTGACCATGTCATTGACCCGTGGACTGTGTTTCGCTGTGATTTAAATAGTTTATCCACCACGGCGAAAAACAGTTTACAGGTCAATGACTTAGTTATGACTAGTTAGTGCGTAGTTACGTCGGCTATTACTGGGCATAAAAATGTGCTAATGTTTGGCACACAGCTGCACAAGAGTATTTCATTCCTCGTAGTTGTTTTCAGCGTTTTAATAAGGCACCCCCTCCCTGAAATTAGCAACTCGATTCACGATGTTTCAAACATGCTTGAAACATCGAACGAAATAGCTTGGAAATAAAGTTCTTATAGTACGTACTGCAACGAGGCTGTTACGTCAATCGCTGCGGACGAATCGTGTGAAAATTGTTTTTTAATTCATTATAAATAAAATAATAAGAATTTCAACAAAATTGAAAACAAAATAATTTTATATAGTTTTGTAAAGAATTACATAAATTATTATAATGTTTCGATTAAAATTGTAGCAGTTCTATGGTTAGGTATACATCTAGAAAAAAAGGGTTCGTTGGGATATTTTTTCTTTAGTTCTGTTTATTAAAATAGAATTCGAGAAAATCAAAATCAATCTTCAAATCCTGTAAATTACAAAACAATTATTTTTTGATATAAAATCCATAATTGTAGTAAAAAATGGTTTCAGAGTTGGTCGTTGGCGCCGGCCCGCGCGCAAACGCAGTATCTAGTATATCCAGGGTTGCCAGGTCTTTAAAAAAAAATACCGAACATGGACCCAAAAAAAATCAATACTTTAATTTTTGTGCACTAAATGTGTGGTACCTTGATGATGGCACCATTGGCGGTGCCCCTGACATAGTGGCCAAAGATCTGGATGTTCTGGTTCCCGGGCTGAGGGACATGGGGCTGGTCGTAAATGGCGCCAAGTGCGAGCTGTATCCGTGTGGAGACGCTGCTAGGGGATGTATTGCGGATTTCCAGAAAATCCTCCCAGACTTAAAGATCTTGGACCGGCACTCATTCGCCCTACTGGGGGCACCAGTCTTCCAAGATGCAGTCCCAGCATCGCTGCAAAACAAACGGGAGATGCTTTTTCAGGCTCGTAAACATCTGCGGGAGCTGCCCGCCCACGTTGCCCTTACACTCTTTCGAAGCTGCCTCTCGGTACAAAGCTGATGTACATATTGAGGACCTCTCCAACGTGCTTTTTCCACAAGAGATATGTCAGCTTGACAAAGATATCAAAGACACGTTGAGC